>CM057045.1:71114414-72504414 GCA_029948455.1 Solanum rostratum | reverse complement strand
TCGTGCAATTGCCATCATTTGTATGCACTCCATTGCTTGACTTTCTCCTTCTCTCAACTGGTTTCCCAGTTCTTCAGAGTTGTTAGGGTTCGCTTTGTCCTGCATATTGGCCAATGTTTCAATGTTGATTATGTCCACCAACTGAGTTTCTGTATTTAAGGCTTTTGCTTGGAAGATATCAATTCGGTCCAGCAGGCCCAATTGATCTGTTCTTTTAATTTGGCCCAAAGTTGCTGAGAGTCGCCCTTTGTCCTTTTCCCCTTATCCACCTGTGGCATTTTTCTGTGGAGATGTCACTTCTTTCCCCAAAAAGGGTTCATGCCTTCTATTGTTCACTGGACAACACTTTGAGGCCTCCATCTTCGCCTCTTCTTTCTTTACCGTCACCAGTGACTTGCACCATATCAGAATTTGGTAGAGGGTAACCTTCATTGCTAACTTCTCTTTCTCTCAGAACGCTTGACCCATCTCCCTTCACCTTGATGCCGGCCCAAATGAAGATGATTTTTCAGAGTGGCCTCCTCTTCTGTCTTGATAAAGCCTCCATATCTCTCTCCGATCAGTTTGAAAATTTCCTCGACCACAGATTCAAAGGAAACCCTAGAGCTCTGATCCATACCCAATCCCAACTGATCTCTCCAAGCCAGCATCTGGTAGTTGGCTTCCACCATTCTAGCTTCAGCGACATTCTCTTCCCAGACCACTCCCCCTCCATGATTTGCTCCGCTGTCTTCCTCAATGGGAACTCGAACAGAAACATGCCATCATTCATACCATATACACTGACGCCTCTATCTGTCTTCTAGGCGTTACTTGCCCATCTTCTCACCTCATTAAGATGTGGTGTTTCTGAGGAGCCATGTTGAAACTTTTCAGCTTTGCATATGTTCAGCAGATCTCTGTCGGATGGTTTCGTCTCCCTGGAGATCTTGGTGCTACTTACTCTGTTTTGTATCTTCACCTTCTTTGTGTTATGCGGCATCCATCTACTAGACTTGAGAGCCTCTTTGTATGAATACTCAAGTTTCTTAGTAATCACTTGCTGCTGCTCCTGTGTTCTTCCTGGTTCATATATGAACTTTGCTATTTTATGAGCAATGTTCCCCCATCCCCCTCTGAATGAAGTTTCGTGTAGTAATTACTACTTTTTTTTGTCCTTAGGAGCGAGTCATTCTTCATATGCGTATAAACCCAAATTTGATAACTTCTAATTGTATATATATGTCAATCCTATGTATTTAAAGTGTATTAGATGTAGTTTAGGGTCATAAGGGATTTCTTACACCAAGCCTAATTCAAACAATTTCTTTTTTTGAAACTGGTGACTTTCTTTTTCTTTTTTCTTTGTTTTTCTTTTTGTATTCCTCAGCATTAAGGGCTATGCTGGCCACCTCCAAAAGATGTTACAAGATAGAAAAATTACAGATAAACTTACAAAGAGTCTATGAAGTCCACTAATTAGATCTCCTCTTCTATATCCTGTTCTTTACACCAAAAGCCTAGAGTAGTAATTACTTTCCATTTGACCTTAAGAGGTATGTGCTGACATTGTCCAGGAATCATTGACTATGCTAGTGAACATATCCCATACTTGTGCAATCACCTTAGATTGCAGGAATAGGTGCTTGTTATTCTCCAAAGCCTCTTTACAAAGTAGGCAGCTAGATGCTATGTTGATGCCCCTCTTCTGCATTCCTCATGAGTCAAAACTTTTCTTTGCAACGAACAAAGTGAAGCACTTGACCTTGTAGGGGCCACAGTTTCCGTGTTGTGCTCCAAGGTCCTGATTGTCTTCCAGCACTTCCTCTTGGTCCCCAGTTGTATAGTCTGTTTACCGAAAAAATCCCATCACTGTGATGTCCCCATGTTAATCTATTTGGCTCTAGAGTCATACCAGGGAAACCACCAGGCTCAAGAGCTCTGCTACTCTATCAATCTCCCAGTCATTGAGCATTCTTCTGAATGCTAAGTTCCAACTTGCGGAGACCAAATCTCCTCTATCCTGCTATCACGATTTGTGCTTATTGAGAGAAGAACAGGGAACAGGTCCCTTAAAGTCCCATTGCCACACCAATCATCTATCTAGAGTTTAGGTTTATCTCCTCCACCCACTATAATCTTTGAGCTGTTTTTGAGGTTCAACCACAAGTTCCTGATGGTCCTCCACACCCCAGCACCATAAGTGTCGATGACTTCACTAGTACACTAGTTATTTTCCCATGTTTGTGATGTATCAACTCTTTCCACAGAGTCTGCTCCTCTTGAACATACCTCCACAATCATTTTGAAAGGAGGCTCTTGTTTTGTAGCTTTAAGTTCCTCACTTCCAATCCCCCATTTTTCCTACTTTGTTCTACGATAGGCCATTTAACCAAGTTGAAGCTCTTTTCTATCTTATTTCCTTGCCAAAGGAAATTCCTTTGCAGAGCATCCAGAGACTTGACAACCTTACTAGGGATAGGGAAAAGGGACATCACATAAGTGGGTAGAGAGTCCAGAACCGAGTTGATTATAATAACTCTTCCTCCCAGAGATAAATATTGGGACTTCCATATTGCCAATTTCTTCTTAGTTTCTCTGAATTATGCCATCCCAAATTTTTTCTGCTTTGTGCTTGGAGCCCAAAGGCATGCCTGTGATCAGTTGAAACTCTTTATCCAGTCAATGAAGATTTCGAAATGGAGTCCCTAATACAGTATAGTGACGATCGAACAATAGCGCAAATAAGATCAGGCTGAATGTATGAAGGATATGGTCCTGGTTCTCTTCTGTCCCATTTCCTCAATCAAAGAACAATCCATGATGAGGGCTACTGCCAGCACACGTAGTCAGAGTTAAACCCTGGTGCCTAACATCCAAGTAGTTGAGTTGCCTCACTGTGCCGTTAATGATGAGGAGGAACACAATACTTTCCTCAATCAATATCTGACATATGATTTCTTATACTTTCCCCAAGTTTGACTATTTTATTTTCAGGAGATACCGTGGTCCCATCCAATAGGATTTTCGCAAGTGAAGATGCCATTGTTGATCGAAATGGTGATTCCTTTTTCCCCTGGTCTTTGAAATTAAGCACCTTTATTTTGTTTCTAATTTTGTTGACTGAGATCAGAGTAGTTTGGGTTTTGGGTTTAAAAGCAGTATGCTGAGGTTCATCACATCTATATTTAATGATTAAAAGGTGACAAATATTATGGTGTGATACATCTTCATGGGTAAAAACAGGATGAAGCCTATTTGCAAACTTTAATTTGCCTGTCAATGGAGCATGTCTACTAGACAAAAACCTTGGTACTATGAAGGCCAATTACGGAAGCCAATAATCTAATACTAGTAACTAAATGAACATGTAGGGTCACACACAGTCCTTGAATTGGTTTCTGAAATATTCTGTCTGATTCAACACAGATCAACATGCGGACATGATTCAAGAACAAAGAGATGCTAGCATTTCTGTAAGAGTTGAAAGAAGTGGAGAAATGCAGGTCGTGGCCTCTGGAGAAGATGTCACTCAACAAGAACAGGTCCAGCCAACTCAAATTGAGGTAATTGAATTGAGCGATGATGATCCAGATGTCGAGGACCAAAAATATGTAAAACAGTTTCCTGATGTGAACCCTGAAGTTGCAATTTGGCACTATCTGGATCCTCATGGTATCATACAGGGTCCTTTTCCTTTGACAATGCTGAAACACTGGAGTGATATTGGTTCCTACTTCGGGCCAAGATTCAGTGTGTGGATGGTTGGCCAAAGCCCTCAAGAAGCTGTCTTTTTGGTTGATTTGCTTCGCCAATTTTTCCCCGTCCAATGAAGCATCATATGCCGTTCTCTAACACCAGTACTAGGTTGGCAATCTCTGAACTTCCGTAAAAAGTTGTTTCATAGTTGACAATCATGGTTGCTGAGTCAAAAAAGAGGTCCTTTTGCTTCTTAAATGTCTTACCATTGCTGCATTTTATGTTTGCAAGTACTGTTACTAGTCAATTTAACTTCTCATTGAGGTGGCCCTTTACAGTTAGTACTGAAAGATGCTTTGTAATGTGAAGTGATAAAACAGAACTTTCTGTTACCATTCAATAATGTGGCCTTTTGCAGATGAAATTTTGTTGCCAAGCACTTTTAGTTCTCGTTAACTTTTCTTACCAACTGTCGCATTCATTAGTCAATAACTACTTTTGGGTGGAATCCCTACTCTCCCCCCACCCCCATATGACTAAAAATCATGAACTTTCTTTCTTTAGAACTCACCTTAGGATATATTTGTGTTGTATTTTCATAATTGGCAGTAAAATTAGCGACTATGATGCTGAGAGTCTATTGAAAATCATCCCTCTATTCCACAAAGATAGAGATGGTGTATGCATCTATGTGTACATTCTATCTTCTTCAATTTCTTATACTGAATATATTACTATCGTTTATAGTAGTAGTAAAAAGATGGAACTAAATAGTAAAAAAGAAAAACATATGGATACGTTATGAATATAATTTAAAACATGAAAAGCAAAATTTAGACATCATGGAATTTGGGTGGAAATTTATTTCAGTAAACAATATTTTCCTGGAGAAATACTTATAGTGCAACTGTGATTAAGTAAATAAATTAGACCAGCAAATTGTTAAAGATTTATTAACCATTTATAGTGGGATAGAACTTAAAACCTATCAGTAGGGTCTCTCCACCTCATCACTTAGACATAGGTGTAAGATTTTAATTAAAATATGGCATTTGTGAGTGATAGCTCATTTTTGCATTTCAATGGCCAATCTAAAAAGTTATTGCATTAATCTACAACATTGAGCATCTTTTTTCATGAAATAAGACATGACAAAATGATTGGACTAAGCAGAAAAGTGGCAACTTTTTGGAATGCTTAAAAAGTCTTTGTGGGACTTTACATTTTTTCACTAAAAGAGGAGTCTTTCTTTTTAACGAGAAAATTACAGGTCAATGTCTTTGATCTAATTTATAAAAAATCTACAGATACATATATAATTAGTGTAAAAACTTATATAATTAAACAAAAATAGGAGAAGCCCCTTTTTTATTGGGATAATGAGGGATGCTTCAGTGAAAATAATTACAAAATAATAGTCTCGTTGTATAGGCATGTATAGTCAATTTGTATTGTGTATCATAATGTATATTTAGTATATAGTTCATGTATAAGTAATATATATTATATAGACAGTGTATATTTCAATGACTTTTAGCAAGCTATATTGTATAGTCATATATAGTTTCGCTGATTTGGAGCTAAATATGGGCTACATTTATTGTAAATTAATTTTTAAAAAATTATATATTTGAAATTATCCTTTTTTATTTATGTATTATAATTAAGTACTTCCAACAAGAGCCTACTCAAAAAAGAATCTTTCTTGGTTTCATGGACTTGGGTATTTTAGATAACAAATCACTTTCAATCCTAGCTATGTCACGCTCAAATTATGACACTCAACAAACTTATATTTTTCATCCCCAATAATGAAACAAAATATCTTTAATTATTTATATTATTTTTGCTTTACGACAATAATTAAAAACCAATATTACTTAGTGGGTTTCATGTGACATTTTCATGTATCTAATCTTGCTTTTTAATCTTTCGTATCTCGTTTTGCAATATCTTATCCGATTTTGCACTAAATGAAGAATCTTACAAGTAAAATTGAAAAAAATAAATTGATGCATAAAGCATCTCGCATTTATAAGGTTCGAGACAAAGTTTAATCTTAAAAAATGCGATGTAATAATTTATCTAATCCCAAGTAAAAGTGACATGACGTTAAAAAAAATACTCAAAAGTGTAGCGAAAAAAGATTTCGACGTTACTCTTATTAAACTTTGATTAAGAAATATTCCATCTGTTAATTTTTAGTTGTCATGATAAGATTTCATACAATTCTTTAAAAAAATAGTTTGAACTTTTTGGAATCCCATAATATAAGGAACTATTAACATTCTAGCCCTACTCTTTTTAATTCACAAAAGATCCCTTAATTTGGTAGAATACGAATACATCCCTAAACGTTCAGATACATCACGTCTCGATTCCGAACACATTACTAACGTCCCAATACATCTTGTGAAGTGATATATCCGAGCGATAAATCGCGTAAAGTTATGTATCTGACAAAGTCTCGATTTCAGATATATTACTCAATGTCCCAATATATTTTTGTGAAGTGATATATCCGAGCAATACATCGCATGAAATTATGTATTCGAGAATATGAGAAAGTAGGAATTGTTGTAATTTTCTAATGGTGGAGAATTTTAGAGAGTATGATAAAATAAGTTATGTATTTAGGTCTTTAAAAAATAAAGAGGGGGGGGGGGGGGGGGGGGGGAGCGTAGTTTAGGTAAAAGACTTCTTCTTGATTCTTTAATCTTTATATATTCATATATTTCTTAATTTTAGAATAATTAATGTTAACGCAATGTTAAAAGAAATAATTTTCTCTTAATTTTGTAAATTGATAAATACAATATTTAAAAATAACTATATTTAAAATATGTGACAACTAAAAAGAAATCCGCGGAGTATTAACATGGGCATTGCTTTCTCTTTTCCCTTGTCCTATACCTTTCATTAGGGTTTGTTTGGGGAATATGCAAGTCCAAATCAAGAGAAAGAAAAGGAAAAGGATAGATCAAATCCAACCTCACCCCTTGAAAATATAATATAAATCGTTGTACAAGTAAAAAACTTTTGTTTAATTTAGGTAGAATTCATAGTGGGATATTAAGGCATTATGATTGAAGGAAGTAATGGGAAAATTGAGATCTTTTCATTTTTAATCAGACGTTTTAAATTTGAGTTTTGAGAATCAAAAATTTTTTGACAGAATTCTTTTTACTTCTCATAGTGAAGCTATTCAATACGAATTTGAATTAGTCGCCTTCTGTAAATTTCAAATCCAGAATGATTAAATATTTAAAAAAAAATCCTAGAAAAAAGTGAAGGCATTAGCTTATTTTGATACCCCATCACAAAAAAATTAAGATTTGTTTGTGATGTTGTTATTACGCAAATTCAGGATTTTTGCTTTATGAATTCAATTATTTTTAAATAACATTAAATTTATTTTATTTTTAAAATAATCAATTCATATTTATTACTATTCAAAACTTCTTATACATTATTATATTCAATATCAAAATTATAATTTCAGATGAATTCGTTACCTTTGAAGGTTAGTATATTATTAATACACAAAAAATAAGCATATGGTCCCCCACACTTTGAACACACCACTTTATTCCACCTATGATTAGTCCTATCGTAGTGACATTGATCAATTATTTAAATTTAATTAATTATATATTATAGTATTAGCTACCTTAATTAATCATTTTAAAATTCCAACCAATGATATTAAACAGAGATTAATAGAAAAATATTGTTGATTCCAAATTAGAAATGGTTAGGTTAGATACCAGAAAATGTTTCTAATTTTTGGAATTTCTTTTCCTGCCAAAAGGATTCTATTCATTGTCTTTTGTGTTAAGTTGGTAAACATTCAATATGCACAAGAATGATAGAAATTTACTTGATATTTAATGCTTACTTCAAATTAATAAATACATAATATATATATTTACACATAAATTTTAATTATTTTGTTTTAGTTTGTTATATAGTAATATATTTATATTTTATTAAGTTGGTCAACCTGAAAAATTGATAGAATATGGTGTAAATATTCTATGAGACAAAGAATTTAAGGCAAAGATTTTTATTTTATTTTTTTTATTTTTTAATTTGACGGGATTAAATCATTAAAGGAATAGAATAAGGTGTTTGGTATGTAGAATAATATTTTTAATTTTTTTAAAAATTTGATTGGGCAAAATTGTATAGAAACATAAGGTCCATAATAGAATACGAAAATAAATTTCCTAAGTAATATTTCAAGTTATCGAGTTTTCTTGAACCCACATGTAATATTCAACTTTCGCAAATCTCAACCCCACCACTCGATCCCCATAATTTTTTTTTAATTTTATATATAAATATTCTTGAAATAATATTATTTTACTTATTTATCAAATATCATAAATGACTACGAAAAGCACTTAATTTTTTAAAAAAATATATTAATACCAAGCTCACCCTAAAAGGAAAATAAATTCGGCAAAATGTCATCGTCCGGTCCGATGCAATAATTTTGTTTTGAATTCATGAATATCAAATTGAATTTCATAGATAAATTTATAAATGTTAAATTTAAATAAATTATGATGAAATGAAGACAATTTATCGTGAATTAAATTAGATTCCTTCAATTATCAGTACTTTTATTGAAAACTTTTTAATCATATAATTTTGACAACTAGATTAGGTATTTATTGATCAATTTTTCACGATTTAAAAATATTTGACTTTGATATTTTAAATTTTTTAAAAGAAAGTGTAATATATCATATCAAATAAAATTCGAGCTATAACTTTTTTCTCTCTTTTAATTTTCATTTGGTGGCTGAATAACTTTCGCATTGTTCCTTGACATATTATTTCTTCAACCAATTGTTACTAATATTTATCCCATTTCACAATTTTTTACAAAAAAAATGTCTTTTATTTTATAGGGAAGAAAAAGCATATTTTTATTGGACTTCCTTACAAATTTTACGATCAAACTTGAAATTGAATAAAGAAATAATAACAAAATGTAAATAGAAATTGAGGAACATATATAATCATTAATATGCTTGAAAATACTTTCTCCGTATCAAATTAATTAAATTTTTGAGACTTTTTTTAATGTTCAAAATATTTGAATTGTTCAATGTTCGAGGTAAATGTTTGAAAAAAATTTCATATTTACCCTTTCATTTATTGGACTTTTATATTTTTTTAGGAGATAAATTACACTATATATTTATGACTTTACAAAGGGCAATAGTAGAAAGTATGGTGTAAATTTTATATTTTGATATTTTTCTTAATATATGTATATTAACTCACGAATTCAATTAAAATAGAATAGAGGGAGTAGTCTTTTGATAGAAAGAACCTTCATTCATTTTCTCATCATTGATTTACGTTCATTTAAATGAACCAAAAGAAATCAAATAAAATAGAATTATTTAAAATTATGATGATTCAATTGATCTACAAGTAAAGTAATAAGTTTAATATACTAGCATAATGTCATACATTTTTGTTATCACCTTCATATCATGATATTTCTAATTAAATATTTTATGTTTCAATTTTTTGTTTGTAATTTTAAAATCATAATAATCTAGCATATAATTATATGAATAATTCAATATCATAGCTAGAAGCCTAGATCGAGTATATCATGGAAGTCATATTCGATCTATATGTATTTCATATCATGACTTTTTTTTTCTTTTTCTTTGTATGTTACAAATAATTAGATTGAATATAACATAAAATCATACTATTTTTCATATTAATATTTTGCTATTTTTCTTCTTTGCCTCTTTAATTTTTAAAATCATGACATTACAATCCATCATGATTTATAAATGTAATACAAAATAATGAAAAAATTTAAGCATAGCATGACAATCATATCAACTTATCAAAACTTATTTGTCATTATTTTTAAATCTATGTTCTTGTCTCCTTTTTTAAGTGTTTCCAAGAGATAATTAGGTTGAATATAGCATAATATAATATTAATATGGTATGTCGTGACCCTTTTTTTAACATCTTTTCTTGTTCACACTTTTTGCTTTTTAATGACTTAAATTCATAATAAAGTTGAAAATAGAAGATAGTATTTACCATCTTAAATAAAAGATAGTATTTATCATTTTAACTAGGGTTGCATAATGGTCGATTCGATTTGATTGTGAAGTTTATCGATTTGACTTATGGTTATCGATTTATAGATATGTTAAATCGTTATAGGATCGTTAAGATGTTGACTTATTGATTATTAGTTTATCTATTATTGATCGTTATCGATTCAGTTATCAATTTAGCCGTTAAGATTTGATAAAAAATTTTATTTATTAAAAATTACTTAGAAATAAGGTGACAAATCAAATGAATCATACGCATGAGTTGACAAATTGCATTTTGCTCAAAATCAAACACTTTCATAACTGGGAGTTTGAGATAGTAAAAAATAAAACTATGAAATTATCAAACTTCAAAATATCAAATAGTAGAAATATAACTATTATTTTATTGTCGGGTTATAGATTAACCCCTTAAGAAAAACATAAAATGTTAAGAACTGATAACCCAATAATAAAAATATTTAAATCATTATCAAAACTACTAAACCAATAACTCATAACAATAAATTAATAACTTTTTTTCGATTCAAATAATTAATTTTGATTTGATTTTGAACGGCCCTAATCTTAACAACCTCGTATTATCAATATACATGCCGCTAGTTCAATTGAATAGCCAAGTTGAATAAGTAAAATATAGAAAGTCTTATCAGTATTTCACTACTAGCATATGCTACAAGTCATTCCTTTAATTCAACTTTATTTTTATTATTATTATTATTTTGACCACTTCTATTTGCTTATATGTAAGGGTATTTAAATTTAAAAATTAGCAAATCTTCAAATACTATGTAACAAATATTAAAAATTATAAAAGGACTATTTCCTATTAAAAAATAACGACTATTCAAAATTATAGACAATCAGTTCTCGATTACCTTATTTTCACGTCTCCTCCGTTCATGCCCAATTTATCACCATTATAATAACAACAACTTGGCCCATCGGTGGGCCCAACACTTGCATTTATTTATGCCTTATCTTTTACTTTAAGAAAATCAAAAACATATTACCCCGACGTTTCCCATCAATTTACGACGATATGCCATCGAGTAGGACTCGTTTGCTTTACGGACAAAATGATACTTCGCTGTTCTTTGAAGGTGATCAAAAGTTGCACACCATTTCCATTTTTTGCTCAATAACCAAACAAGGACTAAACGAAGAACAAAGAAATTGCAAAGCCACAATCTTTCTGTAGAACACTGAAAAAAAATGAAAAAGGATTTAATTCTTCTGAATAACAATTCAGAGAGGGAGATAAATTTTTCACACAACAAATTCATGACTTCGAATTATATAAATATATATATACTATATTTTTTTCGAATTTCTCTCTAGTTTTTTTTTTTTTGGGCGATCGTTGTGCGTCTCTCCCCCTCCTCTGAGGCGACGTAAAGCATAATAACAGCAGCAGCAGTAGTTATAGAGATCGGAGTTCGATCTCTCTCCATTTTTCATCATTTGAAATTTGATTATAAAGGTAAAAGGATGCGTTTTTCGTGTTTTCCTTTCAAACTTTAATGATTTTGGCTGCTTTCACGACCGGATTCTCCCTCGCGATCGCTTCTCGCCCGGCGGTTTTGTAGTCGTAGTTGCAATCATGACGATCGGAGTATCGATGTTCACCGCAGAACAATTCACCGCATCGGCATCGGAATCCGGTTAATCCTACCTTCCTCCGACAACCGGAGCAACGATTCACCTCTCTCTTAGCTGGCGGTAAGCTTTCTTTCAGGTGATCCTCCTCCTTTACCGTCCTATCTCCAACTTTCTTCAGATCTTGAATCGACGACCTCAACAAGCTGAATCTAGCCGATTTTTCAGATCTGGCCAATTTTTCAGCGAATTTGTGAGAATTAGTCACCGCGGACCCCGTCGGCGAGCTGGATGAAGTTGAGGTAGCAGCGGTGGTGGCGTTGAAGCACTTTTGACACATATTGTTTGTGGCTGGATTTCCTGTGACTCCACAATTGTTGATGCAAAGCGTTATCGTTTCAGGTACGGCCTTGAACTCCGTCTCTTCTTTCTCTGTCCTCTGAGCCATTTTTTTCGTGTAAAATTTAAAACTATGAAACAACTCGATTGCCTGCTTCAATATAGAAAGAGAAAATATGAAATTTGTAGATCGAGAGAGAGGTAACAGGAGAGATAGTGTGGTTTGTGGTTTGGTTTGGAAGAAGAAATGCGAAAGAGGGGAAGGGGAAATGGAGGTTTTAAGGAGGAGAGAGGTCGGTAATGGCGATGGAATAATGGCCTCATTGGATACGCGTATCAGGCAAATTGTGGGGTGAGGGTGATGGATTGACGATAATACCCCTATGAATTTTTGGGTAATTATGGACAATTTGGTGGGTCGAGGGGGTGTGGTTCTAGATTAGGTCTGACGTGTTATTTACTTAATCCTCACCTTTTTGGATTCCTTTTTTTTAATAGAAAAAAAAAAGCTACATTTTTTTATTTTTTTTATTTTTTGGGTTTCGGTGACCTCTTATAAAAACAAGGGGATATTTTATACAGGCTGGATAAGGTATGGAAAATGACTCTTTTTCTTAGAGGACAGCTTATAGATGTTTATGTTTTACGATTTCCATGCTTGAACTCCTGGCTGCCCATCCCTTCCAACTCTCACAATTTATATAGATCCAAATGAGTGTTAAATGGGAGATTAGTTTGAAATTTGAAATATTAATATGGATTAAAATAAAAATTATGATTTTCTTTAGATTTATTTTGGATTTAAATTGGCTAAAATTTGAGTTGGGGTAATGATTGGTTTTATTTGGCTAGCTTAATCTCGACAATTTTAACATTTTATTTTTTATTTTTTATAATTTAAATTTAAATTTTAACTCAAGAAAATAAAAAGTTATAAATAAATGAATAAATCCGAGAAAAGGTTAAATAGATAGTAATTCATACCTTTAATATGAAGACATACATTACACCATCAATACAAATAAAAATATTAAAAACTGGTTGAAATTAAATATTAAATTGGGCTCAATTGAAAACTCTTTTAAAATGAGTTAAAGTTTAAATTATTTAGATTAAACTCATTCCAAATTACCTCGAGCCTAACCCATAAAATTTTGCACGAATTGAGTGTGTTACCTATATTTGGGCTTATTTTGATACCCCTAAATTCAAATATGCAACATATTAAAATTTTGTCATAATATATAGAGGTGTCATTTAGTTTGATCTCAACTAATATTTATGTTTAATTTTGTGTGTGCACATAAGTCATCGATAGACATCTAAACTTGTCTGCGTTTTTCACTTAAACGCCTCAATTAAGACTAGTTCCTATTGAACACCTAAATTATTCAAAACATGTACCTATTGAGCACAAAATGCTGATTTGGCAAAAAATATAAAGTGTGTGTAATTCACTTACGCTGACATGGCAAAGTGACAAATTAAAGAATGACATTTGAGATGTGAATAAGAAAAAAAATTAAAATAATAAATTATAAAAGACAAAAGGAGATTTATTTTTTATTTCATTACCTAAATTTTTTTTGTATGCATATATATATATATATATATATATATATATATATATATATATATATATATATAACCACTCATCCACCTATCCCTACCCCTCCCCCGCCCCTTGCCCCCGATTTCTTCTTCTTTATATGTAAAAAAAATCTCCTCTTTATCAATTATAATTATATGAAGAAAAAAAATCATATATGTATTTTTTAGTTATATTAAAAATTATTTGTATATGTCATATATAAAAAAAAGTTCATAATTATATGTATAGAGGTTGGGGGGCTGAGTGGCGGGGCGAGGGGCCGGTGCTGGGTGGCGGGGATGGGAGGTGGATGGATATATATATATATAGGTAATGAAGTAAAAAATAAATTTCATTTTTTGTTTTTTTATAATTTATTATTTTAATTTATTTTTTTTTTGTTATTCACATGCCAAATGTTATTCTTTAATTTGTCATTTTGTCACAGCACAAGTGAATTACACACATTTTATATTTTTTGCCAAATCATCATTTTGTGCTTAATGGGTACATGTTTTGAATAGTTTAGGTGTTTAATAGGAACTAGTTTTAGTTGAGGTGTCTAAGTAAAAAATTACAAACAAATTCAAGTGTCTATTGATGACTTAAGCCATAAATATATATAAAATTAAACAAAAAGACATGTGTCCTACATAACTTAATACATGTAATACGTCATATGGGACGTGAATTACCATATAGGGTGTCATGTATCCACTTGTACACATTCAAAATTATAGAACATATTGTAGTTGAGGTTAAGTTAAATGGAATGTCTATGTATTATGTTATTAGAAGTTTCTTCATACTTACTACTCATTCTTAAAATAGATTTTCAGTTTTATTCATTATTTTTGACATATCAAAGAACATTGTTTTTCTTAGCATTAATATCATTTTTTAAAAATTGTTTTTCAAAATCTACTACTGAGAATATTTTTATAAATTATATATATCAATAAATATTTTCTTAACGAATATCTTATGTCAAAAAATGATAAATGACAATGAATGTTGGGAGTACTTCCTTGTCTCGATTCATGAGACACTATTTGAGTAGGCGTTTAAAAAAAATTATAATTTGAAATAGATCTTAAAATATTTGTGTTAAAATCAAGGTTTAAAGCACCAGTGATGATTTAATTGAAGAAGAAGAATGGAGAAGAGAGGAAGAATCTGAGAGCTTTTTTTATTAAATTACACCAAGTTATGAAACAATGACTCTTATATAGGTAGATCATCCCCAGGCATATCATGTGAGCTTTCCACTTGTCACTGTTCCATTGATTGATGAATAACCAACTTCTAACTAACTGTGCTTAGCTATCACTAACAGAATTAACTAACTTTAACTAACTCCCTGACTTGTATTTCTACACTCCTCCTCAAGTTGAGAATGGAAAATGTTTTTCATTCCTAACTTGAATAGTATTGTCCTATGCAATTGATGTCCAGAGCTTTGGTAAATATACCAGGTTGTTCTTTACTTGCAATGTAGCAGGTTTTGATCAGTCCTTCTTGTAGCTTTTCCCTGATAAAATGGTAATCAATCTCTATGTGTTTTATTCTTTCCTGATTCATGGGATTGGCTGTTATTTGTATAGCTGCCTTATTGTCGCAATATAACTCCATAGGTAGTTATATTTGGGCTTGTAACTCTTGCAGTAGACCCTTCAGCCAGGTCAATTTTGCAATTGTCTGTGCCATGCATCTATACTCTGCTTCAGTAGTATTCCTTGAAACGGTACTTTGCTTCTTGACTTTTCAAGAGATAAGTGATGTGCCTAACTTGATGCAAAAACCAGATACAAACATGATGCCCAATCTAAATCACAGTAGGCCTCAACCTTTTCATCTCTCTTACTGGCCATCAAGATACCAAGTCCTGGTTGACTTTTGATGTATTTTACTACATGCAAAGCAGCCTCATAATGGAATTTCTTGGGTGCATGCATAAATTGGCTTAAGGACTGCATTGCATAGCATAGCATGTATTGGGCCATGTAATTGTGAGATATAGTAGCTTTCCAACAAGTCTTTGGTACACTCCTCTATCTGGCAAAGGTTCATTATTCACGTCAGTGGAAAAATTCAGATTGCACTGAACCATGGCTCTGATACCATGTTAAAATCAAGGTTTAAAGCACTATTGACGATTTACTTGAAGAAAGGAGAAGAGAGGAAGAATCTGAGAGCTTTTTTCATTATCACTCAAAATTACACAAAGTTATGAGACAATGACTCTTATATTGGTAGATCATCCTCATGCATATCATGTGAGCCTTCCACTTGTCACTGTTCCATTAGTTGATGAATAACCAACTCCTAACTAACTGTGCTTAGCTGTCACTAACAAAATTAACTAACTTTAACTAACTCCGTTACTTGTATTTCTACAATTTGTGTCACTATTATATGTGAATTTGTTGTTAGAATCTTCAAATTTTTTTAGTTGAAAAAAATTAATAGTTGAGTAACGAATTAGATTAATAGATCAATTATATGGAAGACTTTTCTTTTTATTATTCTCACTTACGAAATAAAATATTTAGAACAAAATTATTTCCGTGAAAGCGTGAACTAATTGTTAATTATTCATTCTAATTTATTTTCAACGTTTCCTCCATTTCAAAATAAGTAAATTATTAGAATATTACACTCTTTAAGAAAAGAATATTAAGACGGTAATTAGATAAGAGTAATTAAAATTTTTTGAACTCGTCACATAGGAAAATGAAGGATAAGAATAAAAAAAATTCTAAAATCATTTTTGAAAATTAAATAATTAATCTAATTTTAAATTATGAAAATGACTCAATAATCCACTAAATAAAGGGGTATCTGTTTAAGGTTTTGATGCACTATTAATTATAAGGGGTTTGACAAAATTATCCTCTATCTTGCCTCAATTATGATTGATTTTTTCCAGAATAAAGTTATCCCTTTTATTCTCTCTGTTTTTTAAAAAGAAAAAGATTGTCACGGTTTTTTTTAAAAAAAAATCAAATAATATCCTCTTTATTTCTTTTAGTTGTAACCATTTCTTTTTTATGGTCAAATAGTATGAATTTTGACTATAATCTTAAATATATTTGTGAAAGTTTAAGCTCAAGTTTAAAGTATCATGCAATGATAATTTAATGTACCTATTAAAGTAAAAGTAAAATTTTGAACCTTATGTTATTTAAAGTAAAGTCAAAAATTTAAATCTTATATCTATATTATTATTTTTCTTTCTAAATTTGGATAATATCTTCCTGATTAGTTATTGATAATATTTTTTGTACTTTAGTAAAAAGAGAAATTAATTTCTTCATTTGGTTTAATTTTTCAAAACTTTCATGTCCGAGATATTAAATTTCTATTTCATTTTTATCATCGTAAAATATTATATGATTAAATTGGAGGTGGCATAACAGATAAAAATTTATAATTATTCGTCTAATTAACTTATTTTAAATCGAGTTATTATTCAATCATTTAAATAAGTCAAATATGGATCAATCTCATATCATCCATCATAAAATACGGATAACCAATTAGTTGCTCTCCCCTTTTGCAGTGAGAGTGTAGGAACCTCAAAAAGGTGCATCTATTAAGGATATGTTTGGTATAAAGAGTGCATCTATTAAGGATATGTTTGGTATAAAGAAAACTATCTTTAGATCTTCTCAAGCTTGATTGAAAAATATTTTTTAAATAAATAAATTTTTTTATAATTTAAAAAAAATGATTTTCATATATAAAGTGAGGGGAAGAATTTAAAACTTTATTTAAAATAGAAAAATATTTTTTAAAACTTGTCTTAAATCTCACTATCTTAAATGGTCTAGACTAGGATCCAACGTTGAACTAACTCTCGACCCTGACCAAAATTTTGACCTCTCAACCTTAACTCAAGACTACTCATTTTTCTGAAAAATATTTTTTAAAAAATATTTTGTAAAGAAAATATAAAAATATTTTCTTTCACACCAAACACACTCTACAGGGGGAAAAAATGAGGAACAAATCTAGTAATCTGAAGGACTTATTTTTCTTTATTTTTTTATTGCATAATAAGAAACAATGAATAATATGTGTTTTCATTGTCTTCACCTTACTCATTTTCAATTAACTCATACTTGACTCAATCCACTTATTTATTGTTGCTAAATTAAACCAAATATATATATATTAGAAATTGTGAATTCTATAGCATATAATCAATGGATTCAATCTATCATAATATCTTTGACATGAAATATAACTATATATGTAAAAAGAATAATTATTTGAAAAGATAAGGGTTAATTTATGATCTACAATTTTAAAAGTTTAATTTATTTCCCAAAAAGAATTCAAGATTAAATTCATCAAATTTACTTCTTTATAATAGTGCACTCCTTCCCCCGAAATTCCAAATTACTTGGGTGAGTACTTATACTAAGTTTAGTAATAGTTTTTATTTATTATTATTTATAGCAATATATAACAATATTATGATAAATTTATACTTGTAGTAAAAGTAAATTATGCATGCAATATAAATGTATTATAAGTACTTTAAAATAAACTGTGCTTGTTTGATAAGAAATTGACACAATGTTGTAAGTGTATTAAAGTATGTGATAAGTGTAATATCCATCAATAAAATTTGTATTATGTATATTTAATAAATGTATTATAAGTGTTAAGTGTAAAAAAAAATATTATTATAAATAGTAAATATTTTTTTAATATAGTATATCTTTCTAAATTTGTCTTCCGAATCTTCTTTGAGCCTCCTACCTCCTTGAAAGCTTGATTTCCAACCTTGCATATTTTAAGCCTAAGTAAAAACATGTCATATGGCCGTGCTAAATAAACTTCATGAATACTTGAGGATGTCTTGGAGGAGTTTGTATAAATTGTATCAAATACACTATGTTTTACAATACTGGATCCAAGTTCTTGTGTGAGAAATTGAAAATGTCTTTTTAAGGCGAGAGTAGCTAAATAATTTTTTTTAATCATACTTAGACATAAATGAGTGATTCTTCTATTACTAAAATAGTTTACTGTGTTTTTGTGATGCAATAAGTAGTGTTGACGACCGTTTTGTTAAAACAAAGTAGTAGTTTGCTAATTACTTTTTCTAATAAATTAAAAAAAGTAAGGGATTACTTGCGAAATTAATTTCTATTTTAAGTATATAACAAGTTGACAAGCAAATAAAAAATTAGGTGTTATTGGTCAATTTATTTCTTCTGATTAAATTAAGTAGATTAAATTAAGAATATCGTGGGATGATATCAACCCGTTTCTAATTTCTCATGGATCATATATGGACAAATATAAAGATTAGGTCAAAGAAACAACCACTAAGCAAATATCAAAGCACAAAAAGTATAAAATAACAAGATAGTAACGTTAAAGTCCCAAGTTGATCCAAAATTTAAATGTTTTTACTTGTATTTCTTACATTGCAAATGGCTGTCTCCTCTTGACTTACCAATGAGATTAATTTGGTCAGTTAGGCACGTGAAACAGTACGTACTTAATTAAACAAAAAAGTTTCAACTTCCATAGCAAATTGCAGCCAACTTGGTTTCCTCTTTGTTTCCCCCACCACTTGACTTGATTTGCCTAAAGACGGCAAATTTATTTATTGAAGTTATTAATAATAAGAAAATAGTACTATTTTGTCTAGTAGAGGTTATATTTGGAATTTCCAACATACCCCCACAAGTTGAGCGGCTGTGAGTTGATAAGGAGAAGAAAAAGGCGAAATGTCTCAGTTCCAGCTTTACAGCCGCCCAGTCTGACCATCCTTTCTTTTTTTTTTTTTCCTTCACTTGGTATCACTCTTGTGCGAGGAAAGATTATTCTAAAAAAAATGTGTTAATTTACTACCACTAATTAAAAATGATAAACCAAATTGAGGTTATGTTGCGGTTAGTATGATTCTTGTCTGAAAATTATTATTTTTACATATTTAATTAATAAGTGAAAAATCTAAAATTTGATAATAACATCAACAAATTGAATGGTATTGTTAATCGATACAACGTTGCTCTAACTAATTGATTCCCTCTCCATGGAAAAGACTGATGTTTTGTTATAAGGGAGTAAATTTTAATCGCTACGGGATCGTTTGATGCGAGGGATAAAAATAAATAGTGATTAAAAAAATAGTGAAGGGATACAATTTTGATCTCTTATTTGGTTGCAAAGTTTGGAATAACTTCTTCCACCATTTATACTGTTAGAACTGCGCACCTTACAATTTGCCTACTCGTTTGGAACAGGTTAGATGACCTGTTTCAATCGTACAGAATTCAAGCCTTGAACACAGTGATTTTACGTGGAAACACCTAGCTCACAATAGGTGTAAAAACCACGACCTGTACCACTACAGGAATTTCTCCAAATTTATTAAAATCAACGTGAGCCTTCAAAAGTTAATTACAACTTGTAATAACCTTACTTCTACACCTCCACCTACAATCTACTCACAATCCTCCCAAGGATTATATTCCAACTTATCTTCTTGTTAACTCTAACTTGAAGATAAAACTATTCTCAGTTATAGATTCTGAGAATTACAACGTTCCTATGAAGCAAAAGAAAACCCTAGACTCGATTTTATTGTTCTTTCTTATGCTTCGTTTTTTTTCTCTCTTTTCTGCCCTTTGTTTGCGAATTGAATCTGGTTTTATAGCCGTAATAGATCTCCTTCTCCAACTTCTTTCCGAATTCCTTTTTCTACTCCACCTCGCATGGTTTTTGACAATAACTTTCCTTCTTTGTAATCCTTCTTCTTTTAGGAGTTTGAGTGAGATAATGTTCCTTGTTTTCCTCCTTGTCCCTAGTGCCAGATATTGTGCATTTATAATAGTAATTCGCGCTTCTTGCTGCTATGTCATGTTGTACCTTTTATTTCTGTCTCGTCTTTCTATCCGTGGAATGTACCTGATGAGTTTTCCTGTTTCATCTACCTGTTTCATTTATTTTGTTAATCATCAAAAGTCCTTGTCTCAACAAATTCCCCCTTTTTGATGATGACAAATTTTCTGAGTTGACACCATCCTTGTTCGTAACAATGAACCAGGTTAACTTGTTCGCAACAATGAAACAGGTTAAACAGTAAGTTTAGTAACGATATGCAGTTCAACTCATCTATTAAACAGTAAGTTTAGTAACGATATGCAGTTCAACTCATCTTCCCCCTTTGGACATCATCGAAAAGAAAAGTGATAAGTATAAGCAAGGAGAACCAACATGTATAACCAGCAGTAGAATAGAACAGAGAATGTATATTTATATACGAGAGTACACAACATAAGCAACAATAAAGGAACAAAAGATCTACCACCAGTCAAACCACCTGCCATGCAAAATTGAAAAAGAGACAAACACGTTAAACAAGGCACAAAAAGGAAGAGAGGACACAAAGGCTGGAAAGAGAGGTTGGAGTTAAGAGATGAGCTTGGTAAGGGCATGAACAATATCGGTGTGTTTAACTTGCTCCTTCATGAGAGTCTCCTCTAGTTCCGTAATTTTGAGAGTGAGGGCCTGTTTTTCTAGCTGAAACATTTCTCGTTCCTGGGCCAATTCTGCATCCTTAGCATTGAGAGTCATCTGAAGACGATGCAGAGGAGTGCCTGGTCGTTGTATTGAACCAGGTAAAACCTGATGGTCCACCTGTCCTATCACATCTTTAGTGGTCTGCATGGTCCAGACCTGGACTGGGACGGAAGAGGCCTCAACAATGGTAGCCAACCAAAATCCGTAGGGAAGAGCATGTCCCTTTTTAACCTGAACAAGAACCCTCTGCAGCATGAGAGCAGGAAGGTTGATTGGAACACCTTCATCGAGTAGTTCCATCAGTGTTAGGTCCAAATAGCTCGCTTCAGAGCGATGCTCCTGTCGTGGAATGATGATCTTATGAACCACATCAAATATAGCTTGTGAAGAGGCGACATTTCCTTGCGTTGGACACGTCTATGGTGGGTGAGAGAGGGCTCCCCAGCAAATTTCCGGGTGATTTCCAAAGCAGATGGCAATTGGTCTAGAGGAGGCCACTCGTGACGGACATAGTGCGCCCAGCCAACAGCAGGAATTTGTAGAAGACGGTCAAGATCAGAGGAAGAGAGGCGGAGAGAAACCCCTCGAACAGTTGTGCAAAGAACAGAGTCACACACACTTCCTTGTGCGTAAAATTCGAGTATTTCAGTTTTGGCTTGTGGTGGGGGGGAAATGATGAATGAAACAAGTTGATGAATGAAACAAGTTGAATGTGCCTGGTTTAAATATTTGACTCAATAATAAGTATAATTTTGCACAGCAAGTGTTACCTGGTAAATTGACCTGTTCCAATCGTTGATGCCTGTTGCGACAATACTCCGGCATATAAGACCACGTCCTCATGTTAACCTCTACAAGATGAAGGGATATACATGAGATAAATAATTATCTAAAGCACTCCAAAACTTATAAAACATATCATGATATTTTGAGTAAGTCAAGGAGGGTTTTATGTAATTTTGACCATCCCCAAGTCTAGCCTGATTTGTTCAAACCGCTCTCTACTTAGTGCCTTGGTAAAAATATCAGCAATTTGATTTTCAGTGGGGCAAAACATGATCGATACCATCCCTTTGTCTACACAGTCACGAAGAAAGTGATGCCTTATGTCAATATGTTTGGTCCGTTTGTGTTGGACAGGATTCTTTGCAATGTTGATGGCGCTTGTATTGTCACACAAGATTGGAACTGTTCCAACATCGATTCCAAAATCGAGTAATTGTTGTTTAATCCAGAGCAATTGAGCACAACACGAACTTGCTGCTACGTATTCAGCTTCAGCTGTGGATAGTGCGACAGAGTTCTGCTTCTTGGTGGACCAGGAAACTAAACACGTTCCAATGAAGTGGGCCATACCAGATGTGCTTTTGCGATCCACGAGGTGACCAGCATAATCAGCATCAGTGTATCCCATGAGATTGAAATTGCTACCTTTGGAGTACCATAACCCCAGATCAGAGGTGCCCTTGAGATATCGAAAGATCCTTTTCACCGCTTTGAGATGTGATTCTTTCGGATTGGCTTGAAAACGAGCACAAAGACCTCGATAGAGCTTTTGCTCAACAGTTGAACCTGTGTCATCTATCTCCAGCTTTGTGGCAGTGGCAATAGGCGTATCAGTTTCCTTGGCATCTTCTAGTTTGAACCTTTTGAGGAGTTCCTTCACATATTTACTTTGGTGAATCATAGTTCCAGAGGGGGTTTGTTTGAATTGAAGGCCCAAGAAAAAGTTTAGTTTTCCCATCATGCTCATTTCAAATTCTCCATTCATTAGTTTTACAAATTCTTGAGTCATGACCTCACTTGTGGACCCAAAAATGATGTCATCTACATAAACTTGAACAATGAGGAGATCAGGGCCTTGAGTTTTTAGGAATAGGGTATTATTAATTTTTCCTCTAGTGTGACCATGGTTGAGGAGAAATTTTGATAGCCTTTCATACCATGCTCGTGGGGCCTGTTTCAGTCCATACAAGGCCTTATCTAGTTTAAAGACATAGTCAGGATGCTCCATACTCTCAAATCCCGGAGGTTGTTTCACATAGACTTCCTCTTTTAAGTATCCGTTTAAAAATGCACTTTTTACATCCATCTGATATAGTGTGATTTCTTTGAAGACAGCGAAGGCTATGAGGAGCCTAATGGCTTCAAGCCTTGCAACAGGTGCAAAGGTCTCATCGTAGTCTATTCCTTCTTCCTGATTGTATCCTTGGACCACTAGTCTTGCCTTGTTCCTTGTAACTGTTCCATGTTCATCTAGTTTGTTTCGAAAGACCCACTTAGTGCCAATAATAGTTCTTCCTGCTGGTTTAGGTACTAAGTGCCATACTTTGCATCGTTCGAACTGATTAAGTTCCTCTTGCATGGCAAGAATCCATTTCTCATCTTGGAGGGCTTCCCCAATTCGTTTTGGTTCTATGAGTGAGACAGAGGCTTGAAAGGCACATAGGTTTCTTATTCCAGATCTTGTAGTAATTCCGGAAGTCAGGTCTGTGAGAAGGTTATCAAGAGGATGTGAGTCTTGATATTTGTAGTTTCTTATCACCAATCCCTGGTTCTGTTCATTTTGTGACTGGGCTGAGGAATTGAAGGTTGATTCTGCCTGTTGACTTTCGGATTCTACTGTTGTTCCCCCTGTCTGTAAGCTCTCGTCCTTTTCAGTAGATGAAACAGGTAAATTGACCTGTTCTATCGACCGGAGTTCACGTTCATCAGTATCCTGCAAGTTATCCTCAGGAACACAGAGAGTTTCGTCAAATTTAACATGTATACTTTCCTCAATACAATTTGTTCGTTTATTTAGGATTCTATAGGCCTTACTGTGTAAAGAGTATCCTAAGAAAATTCCTTCATCACTCCTAGCATCAAATTTTTCTAAATTATCTTTACCATTGTTGTGAACATAGCATTTGCAACCAAAAGTTCTAAAGTGAGAGATGTTGGGTTTTCTTCCTTTGAGTAATTCATAGGGTGTTTTAATTTAACAAGGGTCTAAGCATACATCTGTTGAGTATGTAGACAGCAGTGTTTACTGCTTCAGCCCAGAGGTTTCTAGCTACATTGCTAGCTATCATCATTGTTCTTGCCATGTCCTCTATGGTTCTATTCTTTCTCTCTACTACTCCATTTTGTTGAGGGGTTCTTGGGGCAGAGAAGTTGTGATCAATACCAACTTTTGAACAAAATTCTAGGAATTTTATATTTTCAAATTCAGTTCCATGGTCTGATCTTATGGATTTTAGGGAAGTTTCTAATTTTTTCTCCATTTTCTTGATGAAAATTGAGAAGACATCAAAGGATTCATCTTTAGAAGCCAAGAAAAAGGTCCAGGTATATCTAGAGTAATCATCAACAATAACAAACATATATCTTTTACCTCCTCTGCTTTTTACCCTCATAGGTCCACATAAGTCCATATGGACCAGTTCCAAACACTTGGTTGTACTTACCTGGTTCTTTGATTTGAAGGATGTTCTAACCTGCTTCCCTTTAGCGCAAGCACTGCATACCTTTTCTCCTCTGAATCTGATTTTTGGTAACCCATCAACCATGTTCTTGGATGAGAGTGTATTTAGTTGTTTCAAGCTAGCATGTCCAAGTCGTTTGTGCCATAGCAATGGATCCTCTGTTATTGCACTGAGACATTTTAATTTCACTCCACCCATACCTATGATGTCGGCTTTGTATACATTCTTGTATCTATTTGCTGTTAGGACCACTTCTTTTGTCTTTAGATTTTTGACCTTGCAACTCTCAGAGGTGAAGATGACCTCGTTACCTTTGTCGCATAATTGGGAGATGCTTAGGAGATTGTGTTTTAGTCCGTCTACATGATAGACATCTTCTACAGCTTTGGATTCTTCTCGTCCAATCTTTCCAATGCCCACGACTGTCCCCTTCTTGCCATCTCCGAAGGAGACCTTTCCACCATTAAGTGGTGTTAATGAAAGGAATTTGTGTCTGTCTCCCGTCATGTGTCTCGAACAAGCACTGTCCATATACCAATGCTTGCTTCCTTTCACTGTGGCCTCAGGTTGAGTTTCGTCTTCTATGTCTGAGTCTTCAGCAGCCATGAGAGCCGTCTCATCAGCATCCTCTGTATCAGATTCTTCCATTTCTGATCCCCATGCAGCCATCATTGCATAGTTTTCCTTCTCCTTTTGCTTAGCAGCTTTTTTGCAAGGAAGGCAATTTGGTCTTCCTCCATGTCTGATCCTTCGTCATCAGAGGTAACCTTGAGAGCCAGTGTCCTTTCATCCACCTTTGTTTGTTTCTTTGAATCTTCCATATTCATCTCATAAGTTCTGAGATTTCCAACTAGTTCGTTTAGGGTCATGGTTTCAATATCCTTTGCTTCCCTGATTGCAGTAACCTTGACATCCCACTTGGCTTTTGGAAGGATCCTAAGAACCTTGTCTACCTGTTCTTCAGAGGTGAGAGTCTTTCCCAGAGATGCTAACTCATTTATGAGCAAGGTTAGTCGAGCCATCATCTCGTTTAGTGTTTCATTCTCCTTCATCTTGAAGGTTTCATATTCAGTAAATAGCATGGCGACTCTGAATTTCCTAACCTGAGCAGTTCCCTCATGAGCAATTGTGAGTGCATCCCAAATCTCTTTGGCAGATGAACAATTTGAAATTCTGTTGTATTCTTCAGGTCCTAGACCACAGACCAATAGATTCTTGGCTTTGGCATTCTTTCTCATGGCTGTTAGATCGTCGGCATTGAATTCACTTCTTTCTTTTGGTACTTGTCTTCCTTCCACAGTTCGCGTGGGGATAGTTGGTCCCATGATGATTCTATCCCAGAGTTCATAATCTTCTCCTTGGATAAAATCTTCCATTCTTGCCTTCCACCATGCGAAGTGTGTTCCGTTGAAGAGCGGGGGTCTAACGGCAGACTGTCCTTCTCCGTGTCCAAGCGGTGGTGCGGTGTTCATGATGATCGTTTCTTAGGTATTAACCTTTAACAAGAAAACCTGCTCTGATACCACTTGTTAGAACTGCGCACCTTACAATTTGCCTACTCGTTTGGAACAGGTTAGATGACCTGTTTCAATCGTACAGAATTCAAGCCTTGAACACAGTGATTTTACGTGGAAACACCTAGCTCACAATAGGTGTAAAAACCACGACCTGTACCACTACAGGAATTTCTCCAAATTTATTAAAATCAACGTGAGCCTTCAAAAGTTAATTACAACTTGTAATAACCTTACTTCTACACCTCCACCTACAATCTACTCACAATCCTCCCAAGGATTATATTCCAACTTATCTTCTTGTTAACTCTAACTTGAAGATAAAACTATTCTCAGTTATAGATTCTGAGAATTACAACGTTCCTATGAAGCAAAAGAAAACCCTAGACTCGATTTTATTGTTCTTTCTTATGCTTCGTTTTTTTTCTCTCTTTTCTGCCCTTTGTTTGCGAATTGAATCTGGTTTTATAGCCGTAATAGATCTCCTTCTCCAACTTCTTTCCGAATTCCTTTTTCTACTCCACCTCGCATGGTTTTTGACAATAACTTTCCTTCTTTGTAATCCTTCTTCTTTTAGGAGTTTGAGTGAGATAATGTTCCTTGTTTTCCTCCTTGTCCCTAGTGCCAGATATTGTGCATTTATAATAGTAATTCGCGCTTCTTGCTGCTATGTCATGTTGTACCTTTTATTTCTGTCTCGTCTTTCTATCCGTGGAATGTACCTGATGAGTTTTCCTGTTTCATCTACCTGTTTCATTTATTTTGTTAATCATCAAAAGTCCTTGTCTCAACATATACCATAGTGATGAAATAAGTTATCTCATATACATGGAGGAATAACTTATCCTAAAATCGCTAATCCCAGATTTACTAATTCTGAAATAAGTTGTTGTCAAACGACCCTGCCATTACAAATTTACAGTTAAGTTGACGCAAAAAGCCTCCAGGCCACAACAAAAGCTGTTTGAGCCTTACGGCTGGTATATTACTTAATATAAATAATATCATTGAATGATCATTTAGAGATGGATAAATAGATTCTTATACTTATTTATATTTTTTTTGAATTTATTTTAGACTACGAAAAAAATTAGATAATCAGATGAAAGTCGAACAATGTTAAAATGTTAGTGGAACGGTGATATGAAAATTAAGTTTTAACTCATATTGGAAATAGATTTAAATCAATGATGAAGATTTAATTTAACTAAAAATAAATCTTAAACAAACATTTGATAAAATAAATATTAATATTTCAAAAATAATTAAATATACATAATGTAAGACTTTAAAAATCTCGGTTTACGCTAGAGAAAAAAATATCAGGTATAATTGTGAAATTATCTTATATTTTGAGGGTAAATTAAATAAAATATTTATTGTCTTAATCATGCTTGAGGATTATGTTTAATTTATTAAATTTTCACCATTTATTTAAATCTATAGGATGTATCTCATCACGGAGGAGAATAAAAATAAAGAGCGAAATCCACATCTATTCACCAGTCACCACATGCAAAATGACTTTTTTTTCGGTAGAACACAGTTTCAAATTATTTTTCATCATACCATAAGTAGTATAACCAAAAAAATTGAAAAATACACATTATAATATGTATTAGCTTGATGTAACACAAATAAATATTTTACGACATCCACGTGGCACGTTGAATTCTGTGACGTGTATTCTTTGTATATAGGCATAGTCCAATTTTCCTGTTAATTAACGCCTCCGCGTCCCCTAATGCGCTTCCTTGAAAGATTCTACGGCCACATTATGGATCCCACCACAATATAATATCTTTTGGGAAGAATTAAGGAAATGAAGGCAACGTTTATCCTATCTCTTTTTTTTAAGGTATAAAAGAGAACGAATAGAAGAAAATGGCAATAAGGTACTTCTATTTTATTTCGAGCTCTAAATGGCGAGGAGGAGAAGTTCGATATATTAAAGTTTTCATTATGTATAGGACATATTTATGTAAAAGTTCTAAATGGTAAGAAGAAGGAGAAATTTGATACATTAAAGTTTTCGTTATGTGTAGGATACATTTATGTGAGAGGTTATTTTTAAGGTTTGAATTTATAATCTGATGATCACATGATAATAATTTTACCAGTTATTCCAAAAAAAATTTCAAATAGGAAATAATTGAGTTATTTTTTCGCTTAGAAATGAGGAGAGAAATTAATGGAATGTCGAAGCATTTTCTTCTTTCCCTTGTAAAGAGAGAGAATTAGTTTTCTTTATATTGAGCCCTCAAAATTATTCTCCATTATTAAGTACTCGTCATTTTTTTACATTTTTCCTTACATCCACTTATTTTCTGACACGAACATGCTTTCTCATTTTTCTTTCTTTCCCTTATCTTCCTAATTAGATTGCCATAGGAAAAAAGTATAACAACTCTAATTGCATGTTTAGATCACTGCTTTTATTAAAAAAAAAAAAAACTATTTCCCCGCTGATCTCCCACTGAAATATATTTCTATAAAAATTTAATTGAAACGGTAGGATAGAAAAAATAATAGTCATGTGTATTCATATTAAAAAAAAATTGAATTTTTTTTTCTGAAAATCTATACTTTTCATCGTATATTTTTGTGAGTTTGTTCGATGAAAATTGAGTAAAAAAATTATGATTTATGATGATGAAAAAAAATCTTTATTTCTACTAGGGAGTGTCTAAGTTTATTTCACCTAACTTATTAGCAGAGTTTTTAGAGCCTGTTTGGAAAGTTATCATGTAATTGAGGTCTGATATAATTGGGTGTGATTACACTCTTTGACCCGTTTGGTAGGATAAGTAATCACTTGACAAGATAGAAAATGAGTGTAATTAAAAAGGGTATTATTACATTCTTCAATTCTCAAGGGAGGATAAGAAATTGGTGTAATTACGCCATCTAATTGCATGAAACTTTAAAAAAAAGTTAATTTATTTTTTATTGCTATTATTTTAATTTTTTATGTTTTATTTTAATATTTTCTAAAAATATTTTTTTTTAATTATTTATATGTTAGCTTTTTCTCATTCTCAACTTCTATTTTTTCATGTGATTTCATGTAATTTGTTATATATATATAATTTACTTTTTTAATTGGCATAATTTTATTAATATTCTAACATTTTTAAACTAAAGTAAAATTTATTATTGAATAAAGTTGTAGTGTTACATTTACCTTTTATTTAATGTTACTAACATTTATAATATTAACATTTTTGTCAGTTATGTATTTTTTGATGTTCATTGAAATTTTGTACTTTTAGTTTTTACGATTAATTTAATTAAACTATACCGATTTAAACAATATAAATATTTTTTATAATATTAGTTAAGAATATATATTTACTAATTAATATATTTCAAAAAATAACATATAATTTAATATTATTTATAAATATCAATATTTTAAAATATGAATTTTTTATTTTGGATGATTAATTTTTATTTTTAAAATTTGATGTAACCTTATAATTACACCTGTGCAACCAAACAATGCGCTTATGATTATATTGTAATTACACTGTATCAAACAAATAGGACAATATAATTGTGTAATTACTATTCGATAATTACACCAACTTCATTTATCAGGTAGCTTTTCAAACCGACTTTTAATGTTTGAATTAGCAAATTGACAGCTGAGGAAAAACGAATGACACAAAACTCCTTTTCGTTTCCAAAATGTTATTATGGGTTGTTTGATTGCCGTGAGAAAGATAGTTATTCATGTAATAGGTAGAATTAGGGGCTGATATTTTGCTTGATAAACATATATGAGCAGTTGCGGAGTCAAAACTTTTAATAAAGGATGTATGTAAATATATATATGTTAATATCAACGATAGAATAGATGACATCAAGCAATTTTCGCAACTCTTTAAGCGTTAATTACTACGCTAAACATTTAGCTTGTGCCAAGAGGTGTCAACACTTGTATAAATATTAATTAAATCAAATTTTAACTTATATATACAATGTAATTTCTCGATGAAGGGGTGTTAGCCAAGAGTCCGCCCCTGTATATAAGACATGATTGACAACCAAATTCAAAAACTCCTGTCTCCTGGTGCCGCGGCTGAAGTACTAAAGACCTGCACGCGAGATACAATTTCGAATCCTCAATTTGCCTTTATTCAAGGTAAATCTATAATTCATAATGTATTGATATGTCATAATCTACACAGGCACTATGATAGGAAGACTGTGTCTAGGTGTCTAATGAAAATTGCTCTTAAAAAGCTTATGATATGAACAAAAAAATTCTGGGAGAAAGCATGGTAGCAGTTGGGTTTCCTACAAAATTTATTAGGTTCACTATGACACAGTGACTGTTCCCAACAAGTTCATCATAAAAAGTAAGGCATAATACATGATTTTTTTAACTTGATATATGTCCTCTGACACTTTAACTATTCAAAACTTGAGTAAATAGACACATTCGTCCTAAATGACATCCTAAATGAAAATTTTGTATCCTATGTAGTGCCTTACGTGTATTATGCCACGTCGGACACGTGTATTTATTTGTTCAAAATTTTGAATAGTTATAGCGTGAAATATATATTATGCCTAAAAGTAAATGGAGAAGGGCATCAGTGTTTGGGAGATAAAACAGGCTTTAGGCAAGTAGATAGACCCTGCCTTTCCTTTATTGTTTGTACCAGTGATGGAATATCCATCTCAGAGTTCTGATAATAATAAGCAGAGTTATTAAGGCATTGAACCATTTTAGTGTTGCTACATGTCTCATTGCCAACATGAAGCAGCTAGTCTAATTTGTTTGTAGCTGGTGTCACTAATCAGGTGAAGGCGCAACTGCTGGACAAAATTAGTTTCTCTAGAAGGGTTCTTTCCCAGCTATATGATATTTAGGATTACCACTGTCATAAATAGAATAATGTCAACAGTTAGTTGATATGATATACAAGCCACGGGAAAACAAGGATACAAAATAAATTAACATCAGTTGCTTCTGTACAAGACTTACACACTATGGGGCAAGTGTAATTAGGTCTATTGATTTTTGTATATTAAGGGGTTACCAAACAAAATATATGCTAGATTGCTAGTAAGTAAACTATGTCAAATTTTTTATCTTCAATTTTTAAACTGATAGTCTCTTTAGTTTATATTGGGACAAAAACTAGATATTACTTTGCACTATTACCCAGTTGGCTATTCTCCTAAAAAAATATAAAATAGTGCAGAGCTCATTTTACAAGTGTGAATATGAAAAAAAGTCTAAACAATTCTCTTGAACTTGGAGAAATTTACTTATTTTGAACTATGGAAAAAATTCAACACTTCACCAAAAAGGGAGTACTTATTTTGAAATAATTTTTAAATTAAAATGAGACCATGGGAGTAAAATTTAATAATAAAATATTCTATGTTATCAGTAAAATAGAAATGGAAGTTTACTTTATTCCATAAGAAAATAAAATATAATAAATATTTTTAAAAAATAGAATTATTAGGTTCAAGGTTATAAGTGAGTCAAAAGGTGAATGAAGACATTTTTTATTTCAAAAGTGCATGACAGAGGCATTTTAAGGTTTGGATGAAGGATATTTTTATACTATTTTTAATAATTTAAAAACATTTTAGATCATTTTACACAAATAAAATTAAATTAAATTGTCGTTGGACGAAAAACAAGTTCACCTAAAGATTAAAGTAAACCAACAAAAGGGCTCGTTTCATTGGCTGAAATTTTCTTACGTGGCAAGTTGTCAACTAGGATGTATACTGTCTCATTATGCTAGTCTACATGTGATATTCTCTTCAAGTGGTCCCATATTGCAACTATTTGTGGGACCAGTCAAGGTACTGGCCCCACACTTGCTTTTCTAAATTTTGCTTAGAGAACTATGTCCCACTTTAGTCTTTCTTTTTCCTCTTTTTCTTTTTCTTTTTCTATGCTTTTTGGAAATACTATTCAAATTGAGGGCATTCAGAAAAAGTTCTAGAATTAACGCAATCATTTGATACTTGAATTTTTTTATCCCATGGACATAAAGTGCTTCAACATATAATAATGCATTTTTATGCACATTTCTCCTGCGCAATTTCACCCCTTTTTTGGGTTAATAATATAATTTTCTAATAGGTCATGATAAATTTTGATATTCTAATTATCATTTTGATAAGATTAGTTTTGGGCATTTTTAAATTTCATGCTTTGTTTTAAATCTAGAATAACCGACATTAATATTGAATTGCATTGCACAAATAGTCCATTCATGAAACTTTTATCTTATATATGTTTAGGGGTTATATAACAGTAAGGAATTGTTTGGTGTGAGCTATAAACATGAGTAGTCATAGAATAAAAAAATAATAAAGGGATAAAATTTTAATATTTTATTTAATTGCCATGTTTGAGCTCATAATTTATACCATAATGATGGAATAAGTTATCTCATATACATGAGGGACAGCTAATCCGAGGATAACTAATCTTGAGATAAGTTATTTCCAAAATCAAACTTTTATTTTATATATTTAGGGGTCGTATTAAGAAATTACACAATCCGCTAAATAATTTCGCAGGAATCCCCAATTCAGTCAATTGTATAATAAAGAAATAATAATCATACAATCGCTTGTAGCCCTTATCCTTGTTAAAATCCAAATAAAAAACTATATTAAATATTTACGTATTAGTTTAGACATAATATTTACGTATTAGTTTAGACATAATAACATCCTTGTTAAACTCATCTTCCCCACTTTCACCCAAAACATCATTTCAACATTCTTTTTTTTTTTTAACAAACTTACTTTTTCCCCAAAAAATATTTTTCAAAAAAATATTGACGAGCCAAACATAAAAACCTCACACGACGCGCACCCTAAATTCGAGGCGTGTTCCGTAACCTCAAAGACCAAGAAGCCACAAATCAAGGAGAAGGCTGAGAGAAGCAAAACACAATTGTTGCGAAACAGGTTGGCTAACCAGCATTGCTGCTACTGTAATCATTCACACTCATTTTCTCAGTTCTTTTTACATTTCTCAAGATTTTATTTATCAACATTTGTCCCCAAACCAAAGAAAATAAAGAACACAGTAAATCTCAATGCTGTTACCAAGAATTGAAAAGATAGCATTTCAAAGTAGACGTGCCTTCAGAAAAAAGTCGACAACCATGGACCACACACCAAAATCTTTCAAAGGGGAAAATAATGGTCATCTTAAAGAACGAGAGATAAATTCAAACCTTCTCTCTTATATCAAAAAAGACTAGCAAAATTCTATACCTTCGGTAAAAAAAAACAGATGGTAAAAGGCGGTGGCTACAAGATTTAGAGAAACAAGAATGGGCATAGCATTAATTCAAGTGCCGGGCAAATTATGGAAAAGATAGCTGCATTTGAGTTGGCATGTGCAGATTTCACATGCAACACCATCACTAAACTCATATTACTTATGTGTTTTCCCAAAGCATACAAGGACAGAGCTGTCTTGGCTGTTGGCAACCTCGTGACAAATTCATCAATCAAAAACACATCACAGGAGAAGTGAAAGGGGAACATGCAATCAGTGGCTTTCTTTGACACTGTCAAAACATGGGAACCATACAAGCAGGAAACGGCCTAAACCTGTACACCATTTGCTCACCTGAAAGAAAACTACATTGTATCTGGCCTGTCCATAATAAGACGAATCAATAACCTGAAAAGAATGTTGGTCACTCGCAACAACAGATTAATACACACTCAAAGCATAAAAGCTCTTTCATGCTACTCAAACAAGATAAATCTATTTAGCAAGATAAATACAGTCACAAAATAAATAACCTCGTTTCATAAGGGCGTTAAAGAAAGGGGTGTGATCGTAAGAAACACCACTTTCATACTTGAAGGAATACCAACTTTTATATTACTAATATATTGGAATTACTACATGATAAGGTAAAAACCAAAAGAATGTCCATCACAAGCACAAAACAAGCACTAAAGATGGAAACCACAAGTTCCTTACTCGATGCCAACATTACTACCCCTCAAGTTGCAGAGATACGCTTCTTTTTCTCAGACCCTCGAGATCCTAGGCACCAAATAGTTGTCACCATAATGGTATAGAAGACTTCTTCGATAATACCGCAGAGCTCATAACTCGGACTAGTCCTTCATATTTTGTCAAGCTTTTCAGCCTTAACAACTGGGTTGGCTTTCGCAATAGCATCTTGACCAGCCTTGCGATAATCATATGGACACTCATGTTTGTCCGAGTAGCGATGAGCTGAGCAGAAAAGATTCCCACAGCGGCAATTGAAGCCGGTCAAACCAACTTTTCTCCTACAAGTGCTGCACCTGTTTGGCCCCTCCTTAGCCTTATCAACTTGTTCGCCCTCTACTGGTGCCACAACTTGTGTGGGTATAACCAGCGATTCTGCAGGAGCTTCCTGCACGGTTACAGCAACATCAACAATTTTCACACTAGTGTTTGAATTTCCATTCACAAAGCTTTCAATGGATGAAGCAGCAAAGTTGGCTTGTTCTTGCTTGAATATCATATCCTTGTAGCACTTTGAGCACATGTTCATTGTTGCAGCAGTACCAAAAAACCCACAATTGTTAACACACAGGATAGGAGCTTGAGGAGCTTGGCAGCCTGTATCATTTTGCTCCATACTGAATTTCCTGCAACAAAAGGACGATGTTAATTTACCTTTCTAGCAATAACCAGATGTGATTATCCCCAATCATGTTACCCCGTTATTGATCAGTATGCGCTCAAATAGAGAATAAGCTGATTGCATTTAGCCATCAGCTAAAGGCCATTGGCGCATATTTGACAAATCCATAGTATCAGAATTGTCTAGTACACCAAGTTATATTGGAAAGAGCAAACTCCAGATTTCCTTGAAAGGCAATCACTACAATTAATATGGTAATTCATCGGCTGATACACGATTATAGACTGCATTCACAAAACAACATCATTTGCAGTATAATGGGAGGGTAGAGTGTACCTTACCCTATCTCGTGGAGGAATGGATTCACAAAACATATAAACTAAATTAATCAAATCAGTATCTGTATTCCGAGCAGCACAAGGGGAAAGGCAAGCTGCAAAAAAGACCTCGAGAAAATGGGAACTCAAATGCCAAAGCTTAGCGTGTTATTCCATATTGGTGAATCCTAATGGTTTGAGAACCAACAAATAGCTACCCGCCAGTTACCATCGTAACCAAAATCACCTACTGATTTCATTAACCACAGATTGCCGCTGCACTTTGTCAACCAGTTGGGTCATGCCTTCAAAAACTGCCACCAGGAACGACACAACTATAATCCTACCTTGTGTGGTGCCACCCCACAAATACATCACCAAAATCACCAGTAGCCCACAGTCCGTTAAGAGTTTGACATGAATTTATTCATTAAGAAAATGAGGAAGACAAGCTAGTAGGATGGTTAGCATACTGACACCGCTCCATTCAGCTGTAAGCCTGTAATAGGCCCTATTTAGCAAGGATAGCACCTATCTTTGCCACCTCTTTGTTAGTTCTAACATAACAAATTTATCTTGCAGGGCATTCTTTTAAATTCAGGGTCGGACCACCTTGAAAGAATCCACTGCCATTGGTATAAAATTTTAGTATACTATCACAACTAAATCCACCAGTACAGCAGACCAACTTTTGAAGCCAAGAACGTAGAACAGTGAAGAAGTCCAAGATAAAATCTTCAGAGAGGTCAAACAGACGAGTGAGCAAGCCAAGTACTTGTATGGGTCATGTAACAATGCATAGTCAGATCTCCAAAAGGTTGAGAGGAAACTTTGCAGAATAACAGGAAGCATCAAATGGAAGTTGGGACTAAGAAAAACGACAAAGGAAATAATGACTGACAGCTGAAGACAGTGTCACCGTGGGAAATGCTGAAAACAGATGGATGTGTATAGGAGGTAGTGGATCGAAAGCATCAAACCAAGCTCAGCTACAGAGCACCAGAACTAGCTCCACATGTTCCTCTAATCTCAGAGGCAAATAAGTTTCGGCAAAAAAAGATGCATCACATTACATTTAGAACACTCTACGAAAGAAGGATTTCAAAATATACACATTATAAGTTTAGTCATCATTGGAAGAGTGAGGATCAAGTGAAATTAGACAACTCAAAGATATGTGATGTGAACAAGATGACAAATTGGAGAAATCATACAGGAATGCTATGGAATATGAAGAATATCAATAAACTAAAAGGCTAGAGTAAAACCCGTAAAACCAACAAAGATAGATGGAGGGATATTTGGCATCTGATGTTGTACTAATACATGATTGAACAAGATCAGAAATGATCAGATCCTGCATGCAGTTAAGATAAAATGGACGGATAGCCTCCAAAGATGGTTTGATCATCTTATGCAGACTTCCATATACGCATACTCCAATGCAAAAAATATGGATAGCCTCCAAAGATGGTTTGATCATCTTATGCAGACTTCCATATATACACATACTCCAATGAGAAAAATATGGCTATCAGAGATGCAAAGAAAGACCACACAAACATAAAAAACAAAGAGGAAAATGATCTCAAAGGACCTACAGCTCCACCAGATAAACATGGAGTTAACAGAATCAATAAAGCAGAGGAATAATATTGGTGATAATAACTAATTAGGAATTCAAGCATAGTCACACTTATATTAGGTGTTTATCATGAGTCTTCTTATACGCTTACCTATTCAGTAGAAACTTGATTGTTTGTGTTGAGATAAAGATCACACTTGTACTGTAGTTAGCAAATCTTTAATTTTACTTAAAAGAAAAAATCATTTAGTAATCAGAAAATAAAGTATCTCGCATAGATCAGAATACATACAACAGAACTACTTGAAGATAGAGGCATCAAAGTCGTGCCCTTTCTCCCCAATCTCTCTTCTAAATGGCAAACTTAAATACAATTGAAGGGACAGGCTCTCGTCACTCCAAAGAAACTCATGATATTAGGTGAAAGATTATAAAGCACAACCAATAAATTAAATCCAATAGCCATGCTATGGATTGATAGTCAGTTTTTATACATTGAAAATACAAAATTTTTAAACTTCCTCGTACGAAATCAATTAAACATAACTCATAGTAAAGGAACACAAATGTTTTGCTATTTGGTTGGTTCGGATTCATGTATATGAATGTCAGGTTTACCATTCCTCTAGATTAAATTATAAACCTGACTGCTGAGGTCAAAGGTGAACTGACCAATATTTACAAGCTGGCTATTAAGGGGGACACGGTACACCATGAGAAGTCAGAAGCACAGAAACCCCAAGCATCTCAAAACAAAAAACAAAAGATTGCCAAAAATTCACTTTGAAGCAAAATAAAAATAAATATCAAACCCACCTGTTCGGGTAATACACAACAAATTCCGATCTTTAGAAAAAAAAATCACCTCCTATCCCTTCAAAAAGACCAAACAAACATGTTAAATCACACAGAACACTACACCACTTCAAAAAATTCAAAAAAAAAAAAGATCAAAGCCATGAAAAAGCAAAAAGGGCCTTCAAATTTAGCATAAAACGAAAAAAATCAAAGAGAAAATCGATGAAAAAAACTAACCCTAGAAGCGAACAGGAGAAAGTCTCGGAGGAGCCGAAGAAGAAACTGGAGAAAGAGAAAATGAATTTTATTAGTGTTATATAGAAAGTGAAAGTAGAAATTGTACTTGAGAGGTTTCCAATAAATCGCTAATATGCTAAAAACGTGTCGAATTCTGATTGGATGTTTTGAGGTTTTAGGTAGCTAATAGCCAATAAAAATAGGGAGTAGATGAAAAGGCGGTGAGGATGAGTACAGGAGATTGTAGCAGAAAGTTTTACGTGTTCACGCATGTTGGGCTTCGGCTTTGTTTAGTGGACCAATCTGTATTTGATTTGAAAGGAGCGAGTCATGTGAAACGTGGCATGTTACGTGCTGTTGATCGGCTTTTAACCGACTAATACCCAAAATGGGTCGAATCGACGAGAATATGTCTCTAGTCGACTCGATTAATAGCCAAAATGGGTCGAATCGACAAGAATATGTCTCTAGTCGACTCGATCCATAACTAGCATATTAGTAAGAAAAATTTATGTGAACAAGTAAATATATATTAGTTAATTAATTGATATAATTATAGTTTGAATTGATTATGTCTTGCGATAAATATTTATCTTGTAATTATAGTTTAAGTTTTATATAAAATTCGCGCAATTTATACGAATATTGTGCGCGATTATATAAAAATTGTGCGCGAATCAAATTGTATAGTAAAATATACAAATACCGTGAATTGTATAGCGCACTATAAATATTTGTGCACGATTGTATAGCGAAATATACAAACGTTATACAAAAACTTTGAATTGTATAGCGAATTATACAAATGCATAAAAATGTTGTGCAAATTTACAAACGTTGTTATAACTATAAATGCGAAATGTAATTACTCAAATTATAGCTATGAAGTATAATAAGATATTTTTGAGTGGTTATATGGGAAAAAAATCATTTAGTAGTAATTGGTATAAGTTTTTATTTGTCTTATATTTTCTGATGGGCTAGAGTTAGTAGTGTAAAAATCGTAATTTTAATCAAAGTTGTTTTTTATAAAAAATATCAATATTCAATCAAAATTATTCAATCGAGTTTTGATCTAAATTTAAATAATTTCTGCTTAGAAGTTATCGTTTAAACTTACTAAAAAGATTCTTAAAAAATAATTTCTATTAAATTAAAAGAGAATGAATTTCTAAGTATGATATATCAACATTTACAATTCAATTTGGGAGAATAAGTTAATTAAATGAGTCATTATTATATTAAATATTTATAACATTTGCATCATAAAAGCATGTCTCTAAATATTTTCATGATGAGTATCAATCTTGTGTGTGATTATCGTTTTCTGATAAGTGTGTCCAATGCATTCTTTGAATTAGGTAATTGTCATTTTCTAGTAAAAATGTCCAATGCATTTTTTTTTTTCACCCATTACAAATTGCATGACTTAAGGAAATTTGATAAAAATAATTTTACTAATCACAGTCTTTTCGATCAAATATATAAGTTCATATAGAAATATAACAACCTTTCAATATTATCTCATTTTACAACGTTACAATTTTTCTTTACTATGTTCGTATTTTAACTTACACCGATAAAAAGCAAAAGCATGACAAAATTAGTAGTACTTCAACTTATGAAATATTTGACATTTTAACAAACTAATCCAGTAAAATAAATACATAATATCACGATCTCAATCAATCATGAGTGGCGACCATACAAATTCCTTAGTGGGGGAATCAATTACTACTCGAGCAAAATTAGATAAGACCCAACTTATTGAATAGAATATTAAGAAAAGAGTTAATAATCATTAAATTGTTGAATTCTCATAAACTCAATCAAGCATTCAAAAGTATTTGCGGAAAACAACATCTTTAGAGCCTAAAAGTCGTGATACCAAAACTTAAACAACGTTTAAAATATAAGGATGCAACCTCAAACAAGAAAATATAAACTAAAATAATTTAAAGGTGTTTCAATCCGAAAAGATGGACTAAGAATTTAAAGGTGATTTTTTTTAGTCTGGAATAAGTAACTCACCTCTGAGTTCGGATCATATACCTTTGCAATTGATATCTTGAAACAGTCGAATGAATATTTTTCGTATTCAATGAAGGAAAAACAAGTACAATATTACTACACAACCACAGTGTACTCGTCTAATCACACAGACAATTCCAAGATGAAAATGTAAGACAAGTAACCACAATACAGTAACACAAGTCAATATATACAACTATTATCAAGTCACATTAGAATAGACTCCCAATCACCAATCTTGATTTAAAATAATGTATGAAATATGATCGGAATGATCACAATAATCGTGTTTACTCAACCCCACCGCAAGAAAAAAAACAAATGTGAATCAAGAGTGATACCGAGGCAATTAAGAGATAATTTGTATCATGCATAGTCCTTGAACCAACGATGATATCTTGTATCAAACATGATATTCAAGCCAACCAATAATATATGACAAGAGTGCTATTCAAGTCAATCGAGAGATATCATATACCAGACATAATATTCAAGTCAATTTATTTTGTACCAGACATGATACCCGTGCCCACCATGCAATCCGTAATCAAATTACAATAAACAATCACACTTGGAGCCATAAGTAAACAAAAGTAAGTTAATTGTATGTGATTATTAACATGAGGTCATTTTACATTAATCCCTTATGTTTACTTTACATTCATTGCAAAAAGCGATGTTATAAAGCAGTTAACATGCATATGTTAAAAAATAAACAACCGTCATTTTATCTCGAGTCAAGCCTTTTAAAGCTCTATTGAATTTGAGTCTTCCCCTTATCATAAATTCTTACTTGTTCTTGATCTAACACAAATAGTAAATACAAAAATTATGAAAAATAGTCTAAAAATATTCAAATTACACTCAAATTCTAATCTTTAGTCAATCAGGATCATCCTATACAAGTTAGGACACTTCCGCCATTAATTTCAAGTTAACTCCCTTCTCTAGGATTGCTTACCATAGATTTTAGGGCTTAAGAATCAAATTACAAGTTAAGAAAATAATGAACTTACCTTTATCAAAAAGAAAGATGTAAAACGTCTGAGGTCATCAAAGCAGCTTTAAAAATGTGTTAGTCAAATAATGACAAATTTGAAGATGTTTGTACACTAAAACATGACTTACCCTGCTATAGCAGGTTTCGGTCTGTTATAACAACCCTATTATAATAAGATGTTATAATGACTCGTACGTTGTACGACTTTGTTGGAGCTTGAAAATTTTGATTTCGAGAAGTTTTGGATCAAGGTGACACTTCAAGGGAGACCTCACGGTCCGTGTGAGGTCACACGATCCATGTGGCCTCCAGTGAAGTGACCCTTGGCCTAAAAAATTAGTGTTGGCCTTTGATACGGAGATCAAAACTAACCGCACATCACACTTGGACCCTCACGATCCGTGTGACACTTCACAGACCGTATGGTGGCCTTGGCTAGAATTCCCCCAATTTATGAGACAAGTGTGGTCACACGGCCCCTCAGACGGCTCATGTAGTGTGACACGGCCCGTGAGGTCGAGCCTTGACGGTATGAATGTGAATGTAATTGTGATTGTGATCCTAATATGAGAGTGTTGATGACGATGTTGATGAAATTGATGTTCCTAGAGTCTTAAAGATCATGAAATTAATCCTAAGATAATGATTCTAAGTGAAAAGTTGATGGTTGATGTACTGAATTGAGTTAACAATTTTCAATCGAGACTAGTGAGATGAGTAATCCAGATGATTGATGTCCTATGAGCATGTTGAGTCCTAGGAGGAGTATTGAGCACCGAATTGAGTAAGAGTAGATAACAACTCAAATTCAATAACTACGTGGCTAACGTATGAGAGGATTAAACCATAAAATTGGATGTTTCCTTTGTCTCAAAAAAGGACTTGATGTTCTTTATTGTGGATCCACCGATGTGATGTCCTTTACCCCGGCAAGGTACTAGATGGATGTGGCAACAACATCACTTTGTTGTATCATCACCGGCTCATAGGTGATGGTTGTCAATCAGAGAAACTCCCAGATAAGTTCTACACTGATAGTACTCTGATTTGATTGGATTGAATAGTATTGATGGATCATTGTCAACTCTTTGTTCTTGCTTTGGATAGACATTTAACGTACTGGTTGAGTATCCTCTGAGTTGATGTTATTATGTATTATTCTGCTTATATTTGTTTTACATACTCGTACATTCCACGTACTGTCATCCATTTGGACCGCATCATTTTATGATGCAGAGACAGGTATTAAAGATCAACAGGTGCTTCGTTGAGGATCTATTCGCATTCAGCTGATTGGCGAGACCTCCTTATTTTCGGAGGATTTCTATATTACTATCATCTAGTTACTAGAGTTTGGATTTTCTTTTATTTGATCTGAGGTAGCCATGAACCTGACATTGACACCATCTAGATAGTAGAGTTAGAGGCTTCATAGACTAAATAGTGTTGAGTTGACGTTGAGACCTTTATCTCTTGACTGATTTTCTTTAAAATTATTCTTATGTTAGAGAATTGGAGTTTGATTGTTGGCCTATGTCATATATATATATATATATATATATATATATATATAGAGAGAGAGAGAGAGAGAGAGAGAGAGATTGAGGATTTAATTTGCGCATCTTATTTTCTCTTTATTTTAAGTCTTCCGCTGATTGAATGATTATGATGAGGCCAAGTGATTCGCTTGGGAGCCAGCAATAGTTCTTGAGTACCGGCCACACCAAGATACCTTCTCGAGGTGTGGCAATAAATACATCTAAGATCACTTTGCTCATAATCACATGACTTAAAGGCGAAAATCGATTCCTACGACCAAGCTTTGTTTTAGTGCATTTTCTTGAAACTGCGGAGTTGGGATGGTGTTGACCCTTGAGGCAGATTTCTATGCTCAATAAATTGAGTTTTTTTGTTAAGGTAAGTTTCCTCCAATTAATTTCTTCGTATTTTTCTATTTTTGTCATTTTATTAATTTTTGAGCCACGAGGCAACGTTTGAGATCTATGGCTTCAGAAACTCTAGTTATTGTGTTGTTGTGAGCTATTTTGATTTATAAATTGAGGATATCAAATCTATGAAAGATTGGGATACTGGTGTGCCACTTTTAGGTGTCGCGCACAGAAGTTATCAATTGAACGACATGTAGTGCCCTTTATTATCTTACCTTGGAAGTTTGTCGCTTTTGGTAGACTTTGATAGACACATATTGTTGTTATTAGCTGCTGGTTATTTTAAGACTGTGACTTGGTTTGTTGAAATAAAATTGGACTGATCATGATAATAATTCTATTGCCTTATCTATTAGTCATGGCTTATTTTTGCATCCTGGTTAATTTTCGTATTATTGCATTACCTTTGGTTTGCCAAACATCTTAGAGGCAGCTTTGGGGATTCAATTGAAAGGTATGTTAAAACAGTTATTTCTCTTTTGGGAAGAACCTAATGGTCTAAGCTTATTATGGTTGATATATTGTCGTTATTTCATATATATCCTTGTCCTATTGAGTTGACTATCACTATATGATATAAGGTCTATTGGTGACACTTTATCGAGGAAAACATATTATGATTGTATTTTAATTGATTGTAGTTTCTTGTTGTTGTTTATGGTATTTTATCGTTAGACTAACGTCTATGAACTTGTTTTGGCTTCAGCAGACACTAACATTGTATAGTTCTTGAGCATACAAATGGATTATCGTAATGAGCCTATGGACCAGATAGATAAAGTCTAAAGACCAGGTAGATCAAGCCTACGGGCCAGGTAGGCTGTCTTTATGGGGCAACATATATGTATTGTATCATATAGCTTCAAATCTATATTAATTCATGGCACATGTACGTGTAAACAATTCATATTGGATATTTAGTGAGATTCAGGTAATAAGAGATAATAGAGATATTTAACGTTTGTTTGTGCTCGTTAGGACTTATAGTGATTGTATGTTGTTTGTACCTACAGGGCTTATTGGGCCTAGGCCATGTTATTGCTTGCTATGTGTTTATATTGCATTGTTATAGGAAAATACATCATTATATTGCATTCTTTCGGTACTTATACTTCAGTTATCTTACATGCTCGATACATTATTCTGTACTGACACCTCTTATCTAGGAGCGTTGCATTCATGTTTGTAGGTCCTGAGCAACGCTCAGACATACCTATTGCCTATCCAACTTATTGGTTGACTTCTTTCTTCCAAGGGTTCTTAGAGTTTGGAGATTTGCTTAGTTTGTTGTTTATAGATTTTGGATAGGTTGGACCTTATCCAGTCCAAGTATTATCTTTATAAAGATTTGCAAACTAATAATTTTTTTTAACCATGTTATTGGCCATGTTTGCTTTAGGTGTTGGTTGATTGCAGTTTGATATACTATTGAGATGTGTTTCTATTTTCAGTTTCCGTATAAAGATCATGGTGGCTTTGACGGTCCACATGGTGTTTATGTTTTCTTGGATACCACGATGTCTTTGACAGTCCAAATAAACTTTTGTGTTAATTGGTTATTGTCTTATATGAATTACTGGGGATAATTCTTTTTTTGTAGAGTTGTTGTTAGAGGTTTTGACTGTCAGGGGGTGGGGGTGAAGCACTTATTTTTAAGTTGAGATTACTTGTTTATTTTCTTAATTATGTGTGGTTGCCATGCATCTGTAGCAAGTGGTTCCGTAAAGTTGGCTTATGCCTAAGTTTTGGCATTACGTGCTAGTTGTGTCCCTCGAGTTTGGGACGTAACAAAACGAAACAAGACTATTTTGCCACAATAAAAAATGAAGACTAGTTAAAGGGATTGTGTATGGGTTCACCTTATATTTAAAATTCATGAATGTATATACTATTTTACATAACAAACGCATGACTCAAAATATCTTCACCGATAAATGACAATTTCGTGTGTGAGTCTCGTTTTCTGGTAAAGATATCTAACACATTCACTAAATCAGGAAAAAATTAAAAAATTTCACTCAAAATGCGTGCTATGAGTTTTTTGTAATTATTTTTAATTCTTTCTCAATGTATATCTACTGTTTTCATTTTTCATAAAACACACCGTCTTTCTTTGTCTATCACCTTCCTCCAAAAGAATAAAAACGAATAAGTTGTGTTCATATCAAGTTAAAAAACAAAAGTTATTAAACTCATATATATATATATATATATATATATATCATGAACTATTTTACTTAGACGAAGTAAAAATTATTTGTTGGTTTGACGAAACTTACCGTTACGTCAAATATAAAATCCACTATTTTTAAATTTAACAGTAATCTTGACTTGTGTTTATTGTGCAGTTTTAACAGTAAAAACAATATTTCAAAAGCATTTGTGGTTTGAAAATTAGATAAAAACTATATCTTCGATATAAAAATAAATAAAAAATTAATATAAGCTATTTCGAAAAATTGGAGAATAAGTTTTACCTTTTCTTTCCCGTAAAAAGAAATTATTGTAGGTCATTTCTCTCGTGATATATAGGGTTAGAATTGCTTTTGCACTACATTACATTAGAGTTCCTTCCCCAAAGGTTTTGAGGTTTCTCTTTTTTTCCCTTTTCGTCTCCGCCATGAGTTGATTTCCCGGAAAAATACTGCCCAATCAAGCGGATAGCATTTTGTCTCCATTCCTAATATTGAATCTTCTCATTTAGTTGGAGAATCATCTAGGAAATCCGATTAGGGATTTGGTGATATAATGGGGAGTGGAAATGGAGAAGATGATCGGACGTTTAGGCTCAATTTCACTGCTGAAGGATTTGCGAAGCTTAGGGAACGAGTTAATGAGAAACTCAAGGAGTTTATGGGTGACTACACGGATGATACTCTTGTGGTATGATTTTTTTTGTTTTTCTAGGGCTTGGAACAACTATTGGATTCCGGTACATATTGTTGAAAATATTGGATGCAAGTTGTTATTGTTGTGAAGAATAGCGCGAGTATAATTTTGATGTAGTATTGAGTATTTACCTAATTACACTCTGTGTTCAGGAATTCTGCAAACATGATTTTCTAGTTTGTGCAAGTTTCTTTTGTTGTTACTGCTTCCATATACTAATTGGACTGGGGAATGTGTTGTTGAAAAAGCTTCAAAGTTATTATTGCCAATAGTATTGATTAAAAATATGATTGTGTACTAGTATAGGCGTTTCAATCTACTGAAGAATTTGTTTATACAGTGAGAAAGGCGTGCAATCCTTAGAGCTTTTTGGTTATTGAGTTGCTTCAGTAATTTGGATAATGTTTTGTGCAATTTGTAGTAGCTTAGTCGCAAGTGAAATTGACCTCTTATCTAAGTTCTAAAATTCCATTTGTATTTTCCTTTTGGTTGTGGATCTGAGGAGGCCTTGAAAAGAATGATACTCTTATATCAGTATTTACAGCATAATAATGTTTTATTGGACAGTAGGCTGTCTATTGGTCATAGAAATTGCTTTGAAAGAACCTTGGATATAGGTCTTATGTAGGGCATTCCCTAGTTATTTGTTTATTCATCCCCTATATAGTGCTTTTGTTTCAATTTATATGTTTCTTTTTTAGTGTCAACTTTGTAAGCCATTCATAATGTATTTCACCTCATCTTTCTTGCTTCTGTTCATTTTTGCTGAAATAAGTACCCACTGCATTTCCCATACTAGATCGTTATATAGTATCTATCGATGTATTTCCAATAAATCTTTCCTATTGTGATTTTTCAAACTGATGAATATAATAATTTTTTTTTATATGATGCTTGTCTGTCAGTTGGTGTTTGGTTATGCTTTTTAGGGCATTGCTTTTGGAGTAGTTGCCACATTCCTTTCAAATTTCTCCTCTTTTTCTTCTTATACCAAATTCAGAACACATTTAGCTATGACATATGTGGTTAGTATTATATTTTAACTTGATTCTTGCAAATGGCTATCTGAATAACTTATTTTGCAACTCTGATTTCTCTCTAAGACCACCGGTCCACTAACGAGCCTTATAATTTGACATCTGGAAAGGTCTCTGTGCACTACATATATGCAGTGTGCAGTAAGCACACTAAAAAGCAGACATGTTGTGGTCATATTTATTTCCAATTGCTTGAAGCTCCCGTCATTTGTAGTTCTCCACTACCTCCGTTTGTTGTTTGAGGGCGAATGTTCTTATTTGCTTGTATAAAAAGATGTCATGTTGTTCATTGATTTGAAGAATGCAAGCCACTCGAGAAGTTCGCTATCACTCACATGTGTGTGTAGTCATTTTGGGCAAAATGATTTATGTCAAGTGAGGCACCTGAAAGCTGCTTAGTCGGTAGTCCTGACTTTAAAAATCTTAGGGAGGTCATCACATATTACGTCAAGACTGAAGATAAGGGTCGACTTTGATGTACTATATATGTTTGTTAGAAGGCAAGATGGATGCAATAGCTCATTTAAATTGTATGTGCACCATTCTGGTGGTGCAAGTTACAGGACACATTTTATGTTTCGTATATTCAACAGAGCTCTATCATTATAGGGAGAAGCTGCCTATTTGATGAATCTATATATGTTTGATAGTGATCAGCTTTTTCTTACTGAGCATTGCCTTGTAAAAAAGTTTGCTCATCCTCTAACATTCAAGTTTAAATGTTCACATACATTAACTTTCTCATTTCGATTTATGGGTTTAAATAAACAGTTCACGAAATTCTTAGTGGACATAGTTACCCGGTACCTGTGTGAGTAGGAGGTAGCAAGGTACCTTGAATTAGCCGGGGTGCATGCAAGCTGGCGTGAATTCCATTTTTTAAAAATCAGTTTACAAATACATTGACTGTTAAAAATGGATATAAACTTTTTATTTATTTATTTATTTATTTATTTATACTTTAGACAAACTCGTAGTAGCTATATCAATGCAAAAGTTTTTATCAGATGTTTACCAAGGGGCTTGCATCAAGTGTTATCTTCTCTCATTCTAAAGCCTGCCTTATATGAGGTCCTTGCAAATCATGGTTGGCGTCATGTAGTGAAGTCCTATTCCCAGTTTCTATGTTAAAGGAGCTTCTGGTTCTTTTCCTCGAACTGGAACACAATGCTATATTCCAGTTTGGAACTTAAAGCTTTCATTATATTAAAGTATGATATAGATGTAATGCCAAGTTGTCAACTTGCACAAGAATTGTCATTTGACATATCAAAATTATTCATGTACCATGCTATTCTAAGTCTGGAGACAAATTAATGTTGATATATTCTCATAGCCATGCATGCGGAGGATTCCGCTGTTTGTTCGTTTAGATCCATGTATTTTCTTCTGCGCGTGATATTTGATCATCCTCACTCCTTCATTTATATATTTTTCTGCATCTTTGGAGCCTCAATTTAGTTGTATCAGATTATTATGTGACATTAGACATTGAGTCTAGTTATTACAAATACTTCTCAATATGGCGTTCCTTATGGGTGCATCAGATTTCTCCTTCAAGTTTAATGATGCTATTTTTTTTGCTATGCACCTGCAGGAATATGTCATTGTCTTGTTAAAAAATGGTAGGCGTAAAGAAGAAGCAAGAAATGAATTGAATGTTTTTCTTGGAGAAGATAGTGTCTCCTTCGTCGATTGGTAAATAACAGCAATATTTCGCTTACAGTATGTGTTCTGAGCTAAGTATTTATTTTACTATTCTGATTCTTGGTAATGCTATTTAGGCTGTGGGATCACCTGGGATCAAACATAGATCATTATGTGCAACAAAAGGGTCCTGATACAGGAGGAGGGGCTAAAATGAAACCCGCTATTGCGGAGCAGCCTGCAAAGAATGATATGCACCACCTGGATGCTGATGCTGATAAAGAGAAATTAAATAAATCTAAAAGTCGTTACGGAAGGGAGTGGAAAGGGTTGTCTAGGGATGGACACCCTACTCTACGTAGTTCTTTGGCTGAAAACATTCCTAAGGAGGAGGAAGCTCATCGAAAAGTTGGTCATGCAAAGCGATCCCTCTCTCCCCAGCCAGAACTTCCGAGAAAAAGAAGCAGACCTGAAGAAAAGCCGAAAAAGGTTTCTAAAATCTCTGTGCATTTCTTTCTTTTGAGAATCAAGAGGATGTTACTGACTCGTCATAATACCATGAACGAGAATTTCTTAATTGATAATTTGAAACTTGTCATGTTTTCAAGCTGAATCTTGTGCTGGTTTTTAACTTTTTGATCAATTCCGTTCCAGAGGTGCATGCCTAATCTAACTCTTTTATTTAGCCAGCGCCTCTGCATCTTCTATCATGAATAAACTATTGTTAGATGTGTTACTTGGCAGTCTGGGCATAATTATGCATATAGCTGTATTTGTATATTCCTAAGTAAAAGTTTGTGGCTTTTTCTGTTTGGGGCTCAGAAATCTCTATTTTCTCATTATTGGAAGTTGGAGAAGGCATTTGTACTTGAATAGAAGCTTGGGGTTCCATTTCCTACTGTATAAACTGATGCAAATTAAGTAGCTGCCTTTTACTTTATGGATAGCAGAAAATGCAGTTAAGACCAACCTTTTCTTGCGGTTTATGGAGTGGTTGGCTTATTGATCTGGTTTTTATGTTGTCCTTTATTTGTCATGCTAATTCATTCTTGGCTTCCATGGAGAAATCACTTTGTCCCTTCTTCTTCTTTTTGTTTGAACTGTTTCTCGATTGTAACTGGAAGTGACAATGTGGTTGATTGAATTTTCTATGGATTTAATTCTAGTTGAGAATAAATGGTGGCCTATGACAAAGTTCCAAGGGATGTCTTATGGAGGTGCCTAGAGGTGAAAGGTGTCCTAATGACATATATCAGGGCGATTAAGGATATGTACGACGGAGTCAAGACTCGGTAAGAACGGTGGGAGGAGACTCAGATTATTTTCCTGTTGAGATGGGACTCCATCGAGGATCTGTGTTGAGCCCTTTCCTGTTTGCCCTAGTGATGGATGAGCTGACGCGATCTATTCAGGAGGAGGTACCATGGTGTATGCTATTTGCAGATGACATAGTATTGATTGATGAGACTTGGACTAGAGTTAATGATAGGTTGGAGGCTTGGAGACACGCCTTGGAGTCCAAAGGATTCAAACTGAGCCGGACCAAAACAGAATACATGGAGTGCAAATTCAGTGTTGAGAGGGATGAAACAAACATTGAATTGAAGCTGGCCACTCAACCTATCCCCAAGAGGGAAAACTTTAAATATCTGGGGTCTATCATCCAGAGTAGTGGTGATATCGATGATGATGTCACACATCGTATTGGGGCAGCTTGGACTAAATGGAGGCTTGCCTCGGGAGTGTTGTGTGACAAGAAGATTCCACCTAAACTCAAAGGTAAGTTTTACAGAATGGTGGTTAGACCATCTTTGTTGTATAGATGGAGTGTTGGCCAATAAAGAATGGACATGTTCAGAAGATGCATGTCGCAGAGATGAGGATGTTTAGATGGATGTGTTGTTACACAAGGAGGGATAAGATTAAGAATGAGATCATTCGGGAGAAGCTGGAGGTGGCACTGGTGGCTGATAAGATGAGGGAAGCGAGACTACGATGGTTTGGACATGTGCAGAGACACAGTACCGATGCGCCTATTAGAAGGTGCAAGAGGTTGGTTTTGGGAGCTACACGGAGAGGGAGAGGTAGACCGAAGAAGTATTGGGGGAAGGTGATCAGACAAGATATAGAGAATCTAGATCTAGCCGAGGACATGACCTTAGATAGGAAGGAGTGGAGGTCGCGAATTAGAGTAGCAGGCTGATTGGTTGGTAGCAGGGGTAGGCATGATTGGTGTCTCTAGCTGTCGTATGTGTGTTGAATTCATCGTATTTACATATTGACATGTGCTTTTTGTAAAGAGTCGCTCTTTTATTTCGATTTCTAGTTCTATTTCTCCCTTTGTTCCCTTTCCTTCCCTTTGCTATATCTAGTTTATTCTGCTTATGGGTTGTTGAGTCGAGGGTCCCCAGGAAACAACCTCTCTATTTCTTACGAGGTAGTGGGAAGGTCTGCGTACATTTCTACCCTCCCCAGACCCCACGTGTGGGATTTAACTGGGTATGTTGTTGTTGTTGTTGAGAATAAATGGTGGGTATGTTGAGTTTGATTTGCAAAATTATTCTTAATATCACATACCATTTGACGCACATTTATTCTTGAAAGCCCTTGAGCCCGTAAGTTCTCCACCCACTGATCACCCGAGAGAAACATTCAAGGTTGATTATTTTTTTAATTGTTTTGGAATGAATATATTTACAATAAGGTCTTGCCTGGTTGCGTATCTTGTTGATGCATGGTTGATAATGCCATTAGCATAATTGTTTTTCTCTAAGCACTCAAGTGTGTGACCTTGTGGTCAATGAAGTGAGAGCAAACCTTGCGGACCATGATTTAAATCCCAACAGAGACAAAAACCGCCAAGTGATATCTTCCCATATGTCTAAGCCTTGGTAGGCATAGTTACTCGGTACATGCGTGGTAGGGACGTAGCAAGTACCTGGTGGAATAATGAGGTGTGCACAAGTTGGCATAGACACCAGTACACCACCATAGTAAAAGAACCACTTTCCTTCACATTTTCCCATCTGTTTTAATTAAGTGTCAAGTTCATTACTGTATAGTTTTGCCCTTGTCATGGTTTACAATACTTTTACATGTGTGTCGATTACAAGCAATAACTAATTTGTTTCCTTGCAATTTGTATTTATTATTTCTGGCGAGACCGTATAAAGGTATGTTGGCAGTATCATTATGGTAAAAGTTTCATTTCTAATTATTTTTGTGTTATGGTATGTATTTGGAATGACAGATTGATTAGATCGCGAGTTCTCCTTTTCTCTGTGTGTGGGGTGGGGTGGTGGTTGGGGGTGTTTTTCTGTAATCAGTTTCTGTTGTTTTTAGTATTACTTATCTTACGCTTTTTCCTCTCTGATATTTTGTTCACTTTGGTAATTTTTCTTCTTCCATAAGTTCAAGTTAGTTGAATTCCCATGCCAATTAAAACAAAGTTTAAAATGAATTACCCTGTGATTTGCTTTGGTTATCCCACGCTACTGTCTTCTGAAAATTTTAGGAATGTAGTTTACCTTTAGTGTGTTGCTACCTTTTACTTATTGTGGTTAATTAATAGTCTTTCCAATGTTATTGTATTTTCAGTTTGTAACAATACTTTTTCTTTCAAAATCCTTATTTTGGTGTCGTAGACAGATTTCCTATCATATGATACCATATAATACATGGTTATGCAACTTCTTTTATATGGTAAATTTGGATTGCTTTTTTGAACAAGGATTGAGTAAAATAGGATTGTAAGAAGAATTGCATTATAACTGAAATTCAGTACTATAGGTCTTTTTAAGAACATCTAATTTATGAAAGCAAGAGAAAACATGATTTGAGTAACCCTCTTGGCTTTGTATTCCAAGTCACTACTTCACGTCATCAGCTTTTGATGAATTGTTTATTGTTGATAGAAGGAAAGCATTCATCAACCAACAATTGCTGCTACTCGGAGGTTGCTGCAATTTGCAGTAAGAGATGCTGTGGCTACATCTCGGCCATCTAATTCTACTCTAGCTCCCTCACCCTCACTAAAGCGTCTTCGCTCTGTGGTCTCTACATCTGTGGATGACTCATCCCTTCCAGAACGCCCACAGAGGATACGGTCGGTTGCAGGAGCACCAAATGCCCTGGCCACTGCTATTAGAGCTGTTGCAGAAGCTGCACAAGATGTAACAAAAGTTAGATCATCTGTTAATGTGTTTGATAGGCTGGGTCGTGCTCCTGATGTCCCCGATCCTTCAATCCGATTGGAAGAATCTAGTCAAGCTGTTGCTGAAGATGTGCAAGATCAATCTTTTGCTGATGCAAATGAGGCGTACTCAACTTATCTTCACAGAGGTGTTTATAGGGGAAGGCATATTGGGAATTCTATGTTGCATGATGATGCTGTGGTTGTTTATGATTCAGCATCGGATGATGAGGCTGATCGTGGTAGCAGTGCTGTGAATAGAAGGGCTATGGATGCCTCTAGGAGTGGTGCACCTGTTAAAAACATTGGTGAGAATCCGCTTATAGTCGAGCATGGTGTTGCTTACAATGCAGATGACATTTTGGACAAGTCACAGAAGGACCAGGATCGACCTACATTTGCTCCTGGTGCTCCTTACCAACCAGTGAATATCCCATTAAATGTGAATACCTGGAAATCACCTCAGTATCAGGAGGCAAGACAGTCATTTGAGATAGAGAATCGAAAATCTGCCCAAAGCAGTGAAGGCTTGGCTGAGAAACCTGACATGCTGTTGACAAAAGAAAGCACTAATCCTATTGCAGTTACCAATGGAATTGTAAGATATCTATACTCTGTTATGATCTCATTATGTGTTAAAATCTTTGTAGTCTCCATAAAATAATTGAATCAATATGTTCTTTGTTAGGTCAAATCACATGCAGAGACACAGAAGGAATCTCAAAAGACAGTTTTTCTTAATCAGGGTGAGTTTGATCTTTCCCTAGTTACATGTGCTTCTACTTTCTAGGCATAATAAAAGCACTTTGAAACTACTTATAGATAAATATTAAGGTGAATTTGTTATAGGATTAGTTTGTTAAGGTAATATTAGGATTGAGGATAAATAATAAGGTCAATATGTTACTAAGTTTTGTTTGTTAAGTAATATTAGGATTGAGGTTATGCTTTATTGTTTTCATTATGCTTTGCGTGAGATACTCTTAACTTAGTGAGGTTAGCTCTATTCACTGCTTTAATATATGTGTAGTACTCCCAATATGCAATTCCCTAGGTACCATCTTTGTTTCTTTATCTTATATGTAGGTCATTTTCTGGTTATATCAGGTTTGCATTCTACTGGTGCACCAATAGCAGATGCTGATTCACGGACCATCTTTGTCAACAATGTAAGTTTCTGTCAAGAACTATTGGTCCGATTCACTTTGTATATATCCTTTGTCACTCAATTGCTGAAAAACATTTAATTTGTCTCCTTTGTTTGTGTCAGGTTCATTTTGCTGCTACAAAGGATAACCTTTCTCGGCACTTCAATAAATTTGGGGAAGTGCTTAAAGTGGTAATCCTGACTGATGCTGGAACCGGGCAACCTAAAGGGTCTGTTACTGTTTTCGTCACCTTTTACCAATCTCTTGTCTGATATTATTGAGCCCGTTACTGTTTTCATTACCTTTTACCAATCTCTTGTTTGATATTATTGAGTGCTAATGTCTACATACATAACATAAACAGGTCAGCTTATGTAGAGTTCATGAGAAAAGAATCTGCAGAGAATGCTTTATCTCTTGATGGAACATCGTTCATGTCACGCATTCTGAAGGTATGCTCTTAAAAGCAGATGATATAATTTGTCCTAAGTTGGTGCATGGATTCTTGACTGCTATATGATGTGGAATAGTTCACTTCTCTTTTTTTGGGGGTTGTTGTTTTTGGCCTTTGACACCCTCCCTTCAAGTCCATCCTTAGTTACTTTTTCAGCTATAGTTGACTGGTTTTCTTAGTGATGATCTGCTAATTTGGTTGTAATTGGTTGGGTTGAAAGTGGACTTTATAAAAATGGGAAACAACTCTCCCCTACAACTTAAAAGTAAATAAGATAAGAGGTTTGATCTGTTCCTTGCAGTTTCAATTTACTGTTGATTGCTTAAAGTCAACATATCAACCTCTCTATTTTGCACAAGGTTGGGGTAACGCCTGAGTACACTCTATCTTCCCTAAACGGCCAGACCTCTCTTGATTGATAACACTGAGTTTGTTGTTGTTGCTGCTGCTGTAAGTCAACATATTACATTCCCAAACCTTCTGCAAGAGCTACAAGATGTTAATGCTCCAGAATATTTGAAGTCCTTATGATAAGTAAAAGCTCTTTTCTCCAAAATTAGCACTTGCAACAAGGAGATTTTTATCACAATACAGGAAACATCACATCATGGTGTTACTTAGTGGTCAATGAGGCGCTATAAAAACGATGGGAGGTCGGGGTTCATATCCCAATAGAGACAAATAACACTAGGTGATTTCTTATAATCTTGGGTAACTCTTAGGGGTCGTTTGGTTGGGAACAGGTTATCACAGGATTAGTTATCATGGGATAACTTATCCCGTGTCTATAGTATAAATGGTGGGATAAGTTATTCCGAACTTGACAATCAAACAAGACACCAAAATTTAATCCCTTGGTTTTTTTATCCTATGATTATTTATTTTTATCCCTCACATCAGTGCGACGGTATGAGGTAGCGTGTAACAGATCAAAGTGGTTAAGGTGTGTGCAAATTGACCTGCATTAGACATAGCAATGGGGCAGTGCGGATGCGGTTTGGGTTTAAGGTTATATGGGGCGGGGCGGGGTGGATCAGTCTCTAAGCGGGTGCGGGTGGAGCTGGGCGAGTCAAAGTCTTAAACTCTTAAAAATTATGCGGGCGCGGGGCGGATGCAGCCATGCGGGTCTCCTGATGTTCTACTGATTCTAATTTGAGAAAACTCTCAAATACAATGAAGTTCTTCTTGCATGCATCATTTTATATTTCACTTATAATTTTATATTTGCTCACCTAACAATCAGGGAAAGACTTATATGCATCTAGCTGTGGCTGGCACTTTGTTTCTGACTTTTCTTTGTTTTTCTCAAATTATTTACTTGAATGTCGTCCCAATTAAAAGTAACTACTGCTGATGATATTCTAACTGTTTTAAAAATTTAATTAACATTAATATAATATTTTTCTCTCAATGATTTTTTGATGGTTACATTGCACATTCTGATTTTTGTTGCTGGAGTGCAATAGTTTGGTGTACAAATCTCAAGAACATGAAAATGTGCAAAAACTCAACATTCTGATTTTGGAGCCAAAATTCCTAATTTTATATAGTTTGTATATGTAAATAATAAAATAAGTAAGTGGTATCCAAACTGGTGGATAAACATCACTTGGCTTTCATTAAGGATAGGCAGATCATGGATGCCATTCGTATTGCCAATGAATGTGTGGATGTGAGGAACTTAAATAAAGCCCCTGGGATTCTATGTAAGTTGGATATAGAAAAGGCTTTTGATCACATCAATTGGAACTTTCTCTGGGACACTCTTGAGAGGATGGATTTTGGAAATAGGTGGATAAAATGGTTAAAATACTGTCCTCTTTCCTTTTTTCTTTTTATACCTTCTATGGGAGGATTAAATGATATGTTGAAAACAACAGAATCAAACAACATGATCAAGGGTTTCTGGATGAATAATAATGATACTCTGGGCTTAAATATCGCACGTTTGCAGTGTTTAGATGACACCTTAGTGTTTTGTGGTGCAGAGAAAGAGCAATAGAAGCACATAAGGATCATATTTACTCTATTTGAAGCTGTTTCCGAATTACACATAAACTGGGGCAAAAGTTATGTTATACAGTGAATGAAGTTCCAGATATCAACAGTCTGGATGGTATCTTAGGAGGTAAAGTGCGAGAACTACCAACCTCCTACCTAGGGATGTCTCTGGCAGCAGAAAGTAAATCCAAGAACATATAGAATGAGGTGATGGAAAAGTGTGAGAAGAAGCTGGTAAACTCGAGAAGCCAATACCTATCTTTGGGTGGAAGATTGACTTTAATCAGTAGTGTGCTTGATGCTATGCCAACTTAGATGGTGTCATTAACCCTCAGGGGTTGGCCTGGTGGCAATTGACTTGAGCCTTGGGGTTTGCTCCCTTTCAAGGTCTCAAGTTCGAAACCCATTGGGTGCAAAAAATTTCTGAGGTCCATCGAACTGGGTAAGACCTGAATTAATCGTGGTGCACTTGCGGGAAACTTTGTGCACCCCCGGGATTAGTCGGGGCTCAAAGAGACTCGAACACCCGGTGCAAATAAAAAAAAACCTTAGATGATGTCATTATTTCCTTTTCTAGGGAGTGTCTCAAAGAAGCTAGACTCCATTAGGAGCAACTTTTTATGGCAAGGAAATGGAGAGGGGAAAAGGAAGTATCACTTGGTGAAATGGGATGTTGTGATCAACAGTAAAAAAGAAGGGGGGAATGGGCATAAAACATCTCAAAGTACAGAACTTGTCTTCTCTTGAAGTGGCTATGGAGGTTTGCCTCTGGGGAAGGGAAGACTTATGGAGTAGGTCTATGGAAAACAATCAGGAACCAGTGGCCTAAATTATGGGGAAATTCATGAATTCCAATAGGAAGTGGAAGGAAGATATCATTTTGGAATGATGTGTGGATTGGTCAATACCCCTTGAAACAGTTGTTATCTGTAATTTACAATATGATACAGTAGAAGGAGGCAGCAGTAGCAGATGTCAGGGACAACTAAGGATGGAACCTGTTTTTCAGGAGAATGTTGAATGACTGAGAGATAGACATCCTAACAGATTTCGACAATTCTTTGGAGCAGGCCAATAACCTTAACACAAACAAAGACAATTTACAATGGTTGAGGGCCAAAAAGGGAATATTCACATTGAAATTAGCTTACAGACACTTCGATAGGCCCATGGCCTTGGAAGAAGATATGGAAAGTTAGAATACCTCACAAGATTGCTTGTTTCACTTGGTTGGTTGCTCAAGCAATACTAACTTAGGGTAATGAAAAGGGGAATTTTTCTAGGTGCTTTTTTGTGAAAGAGAAATAGAGGCAACAAACCATCTTTTCATCCGTAGAATAAGTGTGGCATGTGTTTTTTGACTTGAGGGGTATCAGTTAGTCCATGCCAAGGCATCCATCAGAAGCCCTAACATATTGGAAGAGAGAAAGAAATATGTCAATCCACAAGGAGAGATGGAAGATTGCCCCTGCTTGCATCTGGTGTGGACAATATGGAAGGAAAGAAACGGGGATGTTTTGAAGACGAGAGCATCACTTTCTAGAGCTTGAAATTGCCCTGCCTTGTAACCCATTATTTTTAGTGTAACTATGTCCTCCCCAGAAAGGTGGAGGATGTTTCTCACTCTCTAGATAGTTTAGGAGGGGTATAGGTAATAGATATATTTAGTTTTAGCTTTTGATGTAATTACTACAAAAACACACCATTGGTGTATTTCTATCAAATGTTGACTTTCTCAAAAAAATAAGAAAACTTAAGTGAAGCGAGGCAAGGCGGAGCGGGGTGAGTACAGAAAAAAATGTTATGTAGAGCGGGGCGGGGCGGGGCGGGTCGAGAATTTTTTGCATTTGACTAAAACCGCCCCGCCCCGCCCCATTGCCATTTTCTCGTCGCGCCCTGCCCCGCAAAAAAATCAGACATTTGATTGTTACTTGAAAATCAATTGCTAAAACAAGAGATGGAAAGGGGGTGCAAACAATGCAACCTAAATGGAGTATGGATATGTGCAAAAGCATTTCGTAGCTGATGCAGTCACTTTTCAGTGACAAACATGTGATGGAAGTACCACTAAGAAGTTTGTTTGCGGCATAAATCAACAATGCTTAGTTATGAGTACACCTATACTATTTTGCCGGTACCTGTTACTTCTCACTAGCACAAGTATTGGTTATGCAAGGTAAGGTAACTCTGCTACCAAGGCCTAGGCGGCTCGGAATAAATCACTATATGTATGTTGTCTCTGTTGGAAATTGAACCCTAGTTACTTGCACCCACTTCATTGGCCACTAGTCTACACCCTTGGGTGCTTAGATTTACATCCCTATTGTAGTTGGGATGAGTACAACAACAACACTAACATACCTAGTGGAATCCCATAAGTGGAGTCTGGAGAGAGTAAAATGTATGCAGACCTTACCACTATCTCATAAAAATAAGACCCTCGTCTAAAAAATATTAGGCCCCCAAAGCGGAAGATACTAGATTTTTAAAAAATAGCAAATGATAATATGTATGTACAATTAAAATAATAAATATAAGACGGACAATAACAACACAAAATATATAGACACGACTAAACCTACTAACCTACTATATCACAAGGCCAGACATCATCCTACCCCTATTAGCCTATTAACCTTTTACCTTAATACGCGACCTCCACTCCTTTCTATCTAGGGTCATGTCCTCAGTGATACGAAGTTGCGCCATATCCTATCTAATCATCTGCCCCAATACTTTTTCGGCCTACCTCTACTCCTTCGCGTAATCCCTAAGTTCAACCTCTCGCACCTCCTAATCAAGTGTCGACACTTCTCCTCTGCACGTGTTATGGAGACACAGGTCTTGCTTGCTCACTTTTATGGGAACCTCTTAATTTCTTTTTATATTATGGCTTGGATTGAAGCAAAAAATTTGTTAGGTCTCAGGGAAGTTAAATATCCAAATAATAAGTTGTTAACATGGAAAACACACTAGGAAATAAATTCCCCCAGAAGGAACTACTTTGTGCAGGACTTGCACTTCTCAAATTTTATTTGGGATTCACTGCAATCTTCTGTCACGATGATTACCAACTAGAAAAGATAAGTGGGCACTTTGGAAAAGACAAATAGTGACTAGTGTAGTAAGGGTTTCTTAAATATATACTGTATGATCATTGCTGTAGTTTTCTTTTTGGTTGGTGCGGGGGGGGGGGGGGGGGTTATAGTATTAGGGGTAGTAGGGGTAGGGTTTTGTCACCTCATTTGACAATTTTTCCATTTGGATGATTCAGTGCCAAATCTCAAGGTTGAAGAACTTGAGAATTCTAATATTTAATAGACTTTTGAATATGGAAGAGATTTAGTGGGTGTTTGGATTAAGCTTATTATAAGTGGCTTTTGGCTTTTAAGCTATTTTTTAGTTTTGGAAGTGTTTGATAAATACAAAAAGTGCTTTTAAGCTCTTTTTTTAAGGCTTAAAAAGTAAGAAAAAAGCCAAAAGGTAGAGGTGTCCCCAACTTTTGGCTTTTTGCTTATAGCTTATAAGTCACTAATCCAAACATAGGGATGACAATGGGACGGGGCGGGTTGAGCTCAATACGCAAATTTTTTAAACCGCTCAGCCCCCACCTCGTTTGACAATTTTTTTCATTTTCAACCTGCCTAGACCTGCGTTGCATAAACCCACCTTGTATAAATTTTTAAGTTCTTTTCTTATTTAATTGATTGAGTTTAATATGAAAAATAAAACTCGTATTTTTTTTCATTTTTTGCTAATTAACATCTCAACAACTAATTAACTGTTTCTAGTTAACATTTCAATAATTGTTTCTTAATCGCTAATCTAACAATTTACCGTACATGTTTAGTTTAAATTTCAATAAAAAATTAAAGTTAATGTTTAATATAAAACATTTATATTTTTTATTGTTATTACTTACAAAGATTTAATTTTCATCGAATTCCTATTTGGTTTTTTAAACCTGCCCCGCTTTGCCTTATTTTTAAAAATAATTACTTCAACCTGCCTTGCCCCGGCCCACCCCGCCCTATTGCCATCCTTATCCAAACACCCTCTTAGAATGTATGTACGCCTACATACATAAAAATAGTGGGTGTGCAAATGTATGAATTACAGTTACAATGATGCACTGACCCCCCAGTGACATAAGGATTGCATTCGTTCATTCTGGAAAGAATGCACTCTAGTGATTTGGATTGGGGAATCTTGTGGATCCAATCTGTTATCCATTCTTTTTGTTTTTAAGGGAGCATATGTGGAAAAGTTGTTCAGGATTCACCAACAGTTAACTCATTTTAAAGGAAACGAAGGAGGTTCACTCCCATTTAGATGAGAATACGGAGCTACAGTCTCTCTTTGCCAACAATATCTAGAAATTATTGGTGATCTTTTACGATTGCTTAAATATCCTCTTCACCATGTGATGTGAATTATGTTAACTAATTTGATACTTCCATCCCCCATAAGTAGGGGAAATTTGAAAAATAGAAGACTTAAAAAAGGCCAAATTCTTTTGGTAATTTATGCTTCTAAGTTGTTGGCAACTGCAGTATCAAAAGATAAACCCCGAGTAAAAAGAAGACCCTGTTCTTTTAGCAATATATACTAGGCTCATTTAGCATTTGTAGATCTCTTTTTTGGAGGGACCTTTCTGTTCATTTAAGCAACTGACTTTTGTTCTTTTATACAGGTTTTGAGGAAAAGCTCTGCTACTCCTGAAGCAGCTTCTGGCACTGTATGGCCTCGTGTTACGAGAGGTGGCCCCTTTGCCGTTTCTAGGTTCGGTCGGGCTCCTTTTCCTAGAGGCATCCCCACTTCATACAGGTCCAGGTTCCCTGTCAGGCCTGGTGCTAGAAGTATGCAATGGAAGCGAGATGCTCAGCCCACATCGACTGAGAACTCTGGTTTGGCTACACCCTCGAGTAATGCAGTTCCTTGTTCCATTCCTCGGAGTATGACATATGTACGAACAGAATCCAAGACAAATGGAAATTCTAGTGCGGCTTAGGTGATTATAGCAGTTACCGTCCCGATCTTTTTGAGAAGGGTTGAAGTCCTGGCAACATACAATATTGCTTTATCTGGTGAATCAGTGAAGACATGGGTGGGGGTGAATGTGCACATCATGGAATCATGAATGAAATGTCGCCGATTTTGCTTTTATCATATTGTTATTTCTGTAGAGTTGGGCGGAAGAGGCATTGGGTAAATGTTTTTGGGTTAGGTTTTTGGAAGAGTTATTACCAGATTGTTGGAGGCAGGCAGCTGAAGGAGTTATGTCAAGTTCGAGCTGGAATCTGTGAATAGGTGGAAATGGATTGTTTATTGGATTAGTGACTTCGAAATTTCATTCTTGATAAAAGTTTTTTAAAAAAAAAATAGAAGGAAAAGAAAAAAACTTTCTCAACTTCATTTTTCATTTTGTCTTTTTGGTCCAATAATATGCTTGCTAGTTGAGGTGGTGCATTCAGTACGAATTAATTGATGATTTAGTCCCACTGTTATTGGAGCTTTAAAAAGAAAAGGACAATTTTACTGTATGATTTTGTTATTTGCTTTGGCCAGCTTATTCATGTATGTGTAATTTTGTATTCGAGGTAGTAATAGGGCTCTGAAGATATTGGATCACCTCCAATATTTTCATTACGCATTTTGATTGAAGCCACGTACCCCTGTGGAAATGTATTTCATTTGTTTCCTTCACCCATCTGAGATCCTTCATCTTTTCCCAAACACAAAATATAAAATGGAGCCCAAGTTAAAGGAGCGACTAATAACTAGTTAGATGTGGTTCACAAAGTTATTATTTTCTCTGTACAATTAAGAGAGGTAAATATTTTGACCATTTCCAACGGCGACAGTTGACTTAAATAAAGGCTTAACTCATACATAGATATCTAAACTTGTCCTCATTTTTCATTTAGACACAGACATCTCAACTGCTAAGATTTGATCTCATTAAATACTTTTATCCTACTTGGCACTCTCCGCAGTTTTTTTTCATGTTAATTGTACTTTTTTTTAATTTTCAGCCAAAAATAAATAGTTGCAGTCCAAAATTTTTTTTGTCTTCATAAAAGTATTCTCAAAATTCTCAGCTATCCAAAAAAGTAGGGAGTACATTAGTTGTATTGTACTCCCTCCGTCCATCTTTACTTGATTTGGCACAGAGATTAAAAAATAGTAAATGTTTTGTTGGGTCTATTCAGCCCATACTTTTCTTTTGCTTTCAACAAAGGCTGTATAGCCACCTTTTATTTTAAAAAAAAATGAAATAGAGAAATGATTATAATTAATGATAATAGCAAATTAGAAATTAAGTGTAAAATTATCTCTCGATTACATAAAATGGACAAGTATTGTTGGACATACTAAAATAATATAGAGAACAAGTAAAGATGACCGGAGGGAGTATTAACGAAATGAAAGAGTTCCAGGTCTTTCCTCCATCTTCTACTTTTGTTTTTCTAGACTGAAATTATGACATAATAAATTATCATTTTATTTCCTCTACTTTTGTTTGTCTAGATTGAAATTATGACATAATAAATTATCATTTTATTTATTATAATTTAAGGGATGTGTCAAATAAATATTAGACAATATAAAATAGAAGGGAGTATTTTGTATCGTTGTAAGCTATATAAAAGTGAAGAGTAAAATTGATAATATGTCTTGCTTTCTAAATTATCACATCGACTAAACTAGTGTCATATAAAGAGAAGTTTTAAATTAGAGACAAAAGCCTCCAATCGAGAAATAGGATGTCATCCTCAAGTCTTGTTTACTTCACTGCTAGAAATAGAAGTTTTACTCGCATTTTATCCAATTAGCTCATTGGGAAAACACATGATGGCTGATGTTAAATAAATCCTCGGTAAAATACTGAAAAACTTTTTAATTTATTTGTGTCACTAAACAATTTCCAGTTAGAATTTTTTATGAGAAAATAATTTTTTTAATAATAGTTTAATTTAACGAAGAAGAGTCAAATATACCCTTGTACTATTAGAAATAGTTTAAATATGCACTTCGTTATGCTTTTGGTTCAAATATGCCCCTCCAGTTATGCTTTTGGATCAAATATAACCCTCTCATTATAGTTTGACACAAATTTACCTTTAAATTTAACGGTTAAAAAATGTTGATTAAACTAATCCTTCTCTATGATTTTCAGCTTATAAAAGCTTTTAGTTTGACTAAACATTTTACTTTTTTATTCTTAATTTTATTTAAAAATTATTTCAAACTATCTTTCTAAAAACAAAACAACTAACACATTTTATTTGTCCCCCTACGCCACTTTTTTATTTTACACAAATACCTTTAAATTGATGTGTGTGTATATATGTGTGTGTATGTATTTTAACCAAATTCATCAATACATAAATGTTTATTTATTCATTTTCATCATATGAAGTACTCTAATCTACGATCTACAATTTAAACTCATCAATATTCAAGTAACATTAATAGAGAAAATAACATATCCAATAGAAGAATAAAAAAGTCTATCATTTGACCATTTGTTAAATTAAGGGTAAATTTATGCTAAAGTTTAATAAGAGAGGTATATTTGACCCGAAAGCATAACGGGAGGGATATATTAAATCAAAAGTATGACGAATGATATATTTAAACTATTTCTAATAATATAGGGGCATATTTGACCCTTTTCCACATTTTTTGGGCATTCCATCCATATTCTCAAGAGTGTGATTAGTGTCAAAACTGTCAATTTATCATATTACATATCTAAACATCTAAAAGTCTTTTCGTTTAAGAGGCCTATAAGCACATAATTTTTGGACAAAATGTGTGTTTGAGCTCTGTGTTTGTAATTAGGAAAAACTAAAATATACCTAATATAAAATTATTTATTTTTAATAGACGTAATCTAAATTATTTATTCTTAATGGACCAACGATTCAAATTATTTATCTTCTTGCCCCATCTTTCTCTTTTTATTTTGTGCATGATGTCATGCTTGTGTTAGCACGATGTTAACGTAATGTCAGTAAAACAATCCTCTGTGATACTCCGGTGACATATATATACCATACCAGTATCTATAGAATGAGTTTAATCCTCTGTGATACTCTGGGCGTATATTGAATCCTATTAATCTTATATATGATTACATTTCTTTTAATTTAAGAAATAAATAAGAAATAATTAGAAAAATATTAAACTCTAAATTAGTAGAAAATATATTTGTTGTGATACTCCGTCGGTATATTGAATGAAGGAAATGAATGCCTTAATGGAATTAAATCTGGGATCCAAGTAGATTAGGTTAAGGCAAGTATGAGTTCAACCCTTTTCTCATTGGGCCAGGATCGATAGCTGTTCGACCTAAGGGTACCATATCGGTATCGTACAAGACTGAAGCTTAATTATTTGTGATATTTCATGGGTATGTTGATACCCTATCGGTACCATATAGTTTTTAATTTTTTTAAAAAGAAATAGAACGATTGAGAGAAAATTATCAAAGTCACAAAATTATTTATTAAACTCTAAATTAGTAAAAAATATATCTTTGTGATACTTCGTCGGCATATTGATACCCTATCGGTATCATATAATTTTGAGCTTCTTTTTTAATAAATAAAATAATTGAGAGAAAATTAATAAAGTTACAAGCTTATTTATTAAATCCTAAATTAATAGAAAATATATTATTTTGTGATACCCTGTTATCATATTGATACTATATCAGTATCATACATGACTGAGTTTAATCATATATGATATTCTGTTGGTATATGTATACCTTATTGGTATATCATACAAGGTGTGACGCTGACGTTAACATGATGTCAGTGTGTGAATTTTAATAGAGGGGGCATAAATTGTTAAAGGGTATATGTATTTAAATATTTTACTTCAACGAGGTATATGTACGTAAATAATTTGTTTCAAAAGGACATAAACTTAGTTTTCTCTTGTAATTAAGGGTGGGCCCACGTCAATACTATTTTCATTTTAATTTATTTGTATTACTTTCATTTTTAATTTGTTATATATTTAAAAATTACATTAAATATATTATAAATTATAATAATAATTAATAATTTAAAATATTTTTAATTATATATTTTAAAATTAAATAAAATTACAATAACTAATAATTTAAAATATTTCTAAAAATATATTAAAAAATTAATTAATTATTCAAAATTTATTTAAATCGCATAAATTAAAATAAAATGCTGTCATGGCTACATATTTGGACGTTGGTGTTATTTATTCAACTGAATCTGAAGGATTCTTTAAGAGATTTTTTGAAGAAATTAGTAAGAAGAAAATCGGAAAATCTAAAGTTGCTCAATTGAAATAATTAAGAAGAAAATCGGAAAATTCAAAGTTGCTCAATTTCTAATTACTTGAAAGTCGCTGAAATCGTACTTCTCAAAGAACCAAATTGGCAATAACAGATGAGTCGTCCGTCTTTATCAATAACTTTTCAAGAACATTAAAAGCAGCAAGAAGACACAAACCCATATATTAAAAGGGGAAAAACAGTGGGAAATCTTTAATCCCCTGAGAAAAAGCGTACGTGAGACAGGTGAGGAAGAGGACACATGATTGACCAGTGTGTATGGCATTTAAATGCCCTCGGAGGGCATATTTATTACGAAAATACCACTGACCGTAATGCCCTCAAAAAACAAAGTTATAACGAAAGTGCTATTCGTTCGTAATGCCCTAGAAAAATAAAATTATTATGAAAGTGCCATTCGTCGGCCAACAAAAGCTTGACTTATTATTGTTATTATAATTATAATTATATATATATATATATATATATATATATATATATATATATATATATATATATATATATATATATATATATATTAAAATTATTATTAATATTAAAATTAAAATTTATATTGTAACTCTTAGATAAAAATTAAAAATTAAAAGGAGACCGGAGCCGGTTTCTATCTTCCTCATTCTGGTTTCTGTAGGGTTTTCCTTACCTGCTAAAACCCAGATTCCCCACAACTTCTCGGCGATTTGCGCCGGCGGATTCTGTTTCTGAACTCTCTTTCTATATATACATTTCTAAGCGAAAATCCAATTCAAATCAAAGCCTTCGATATGTCAATCCCGAGGGAGCTCTACCCCGGCCAAGAAGATCTCCCGTACGAGGAAGAGATCCTCAGAAATCCGTTCAGCCTGAAGCAGTGGTGGCGCTATCTAGTGGCACGAGCAGATGCGCCATTCGCGAAACGAAGAGTGATTTACGAACGTGCTCTACAAGCTCTTCCCGGAAGCTACAAACTATGGCACGCGTATCTCCGCGAACGTCTGGAGTTAGTTCGGAATCTTCCAATCAACCACTCCCTGTACCAAGCTCTAAACAACACTTTCGAGAGAGCCCTTGTGACAATGCACAAAATGCCACGGATTTGGATCATGTACTTGGTGAGTTTAACTCAGCAGAAACTCGTTACCCGAACCCGACGTACTTTCGATAGAGCATTGTGTGCATTACCTGTTACTCAGCATGATAGGATTTGGGAACCTTATTTAGTGTTTGTTAGTCAAAGGGGAATTCCTATTGAAACGTCACTTAGGGTTTATAGGAGGTACTTGAAGTATGACCCTTCCCATATTGAGGATTTGCTTGAGTTCTTGTTGAATTCCGAACTGTGGCAGGAGGCGGCAGAGAGGTTAGCTGGTGTATTAAATGATGATAAGTTCTATTCCATTAAAGGGAAGACTAAGCATAGGCTTTGGTTGGAGTTGTGTGACTTGTTAACACAGCATGCTACTGAAATATCAGGTTTAAATGTGGATGCGATAATTAGAGGAGGGATTAAGAAGTTTACGGATGAGGTTGGGAGGCTTTGGACGTCGTTGGCAGATTATTACATTAGGAGGAAGTTGGTTGAGAAGGCGAGAGATATTTTCGAAGAAGGGATGACAACTGTGGTGACTGTTAGGGATTTTAGTGTTATCTTTGATGCATACTCCCAGTTTGAGGAGAGTATGCTTGCCTTGAAAATGGAGGAGATGAGTGATAGTGAGGTGGAGGATGAAGGGAATAACGGTGAGGTTGGGGCAGAGGAAAATGTGGATGAGGAAGATGACAGGTTAAATGTGGCAAAATTAGAGAAGAAGCTCAAAGAGTTTTGGTTAAATGATGACAAGGATGTTGACTTGAGATTAGCAAGGCTAGAACATCTTATGGATAGGAGGCCAGAGCTCGCCAATAGTGTCCTTTTGAGGCAAAATCCGCATAATGTAGAACAATGGCACAGAAGGGTAAAACTATTCGAAGGGAATCCGACGAAGCAAATATTAACGTTCACCGAGGCAGTTAGAACTATTGACCCAATGAAGGCTGTGGGGAAGCCACATACTTTGTGGGTTGCATTTGCAAAACTTTATGAAAACCATAAGGATATTGCAAATGCGAGAGTCATCTTTGATAAGGCGGTGCAAGTGAATTATAAAACTGTTGATCATCTGGCTAGTGTTTGGTGTGAATGGGCCGAGATGGAACTACGGCACAGGAATTTCAAGGGTGCTCTAGAACTGATGAGACGTGCCACTGCTGAACCAACTGTTGAGGTTAAACGGAGAGGTAATTCTGACTTCCCATTTTGTATCTATGCTCTTTTTTTTTTCATGACCGTTTCTTTATTCTTGTCACTTGTTAAGTATTTAGCCCATTAAGCTTAAATAATAGATCAGCATTAGATCTAATTGAGTCATGCAATACAAAGAAATACTATATTGGTATTGCCATTCATCAGGAACTAAAGTTTTTTGAACGTGGATTTCGTGTTACTTCTGAAGTAAAACAATCTACAGAAGTTCTCTTTCATCCCAAAAAGATAATCTACAGAAGTAGCAAGTAGTGCTTGCATTTGGAAAAAATCCAGACAGCTCATAGAGGATTCTGTTTTTTTTGAGACAAGGGTAATTTTGTATTCACAAAAAATTCATCATCCAAGATATGATGAATTGGATACCCACATCCCACGGAGTGATGGGCACACCCCCATAAGGGTTGTCAGATTACAAGTTCCCCAGGAAATCAACTAAATCTACCATCTTCCCTTCCAAACCTTGTCTACGCCAAAAAATATAAGGCTAATACACTACATTTTTATCTACTTAAAGTTGATGTTTTGCCCTAAAAAACACCTGTCATTCCTTTCTTTCCAAATGGTCGTCAAATGCACGCTGGGATAGTCTTCCACCATTCTTCCTTCCTGCCCCTGCTTCCAGTTCCTGGCCAACTGTTTAAGAGCTCCAGAGTAGTCTTTGGCATCATCTTGCTGGCTCTTAATATGCATAAGAACATGGTCTGCAGATTTATAGTTGTTTGACAGTGTATGATAGGTGGCCGTTGACCTCATTTTCCTGCTCGCACATGAAGCACCTTGAGCAAATCTGCATACTACTTTTCTGTGATGCCTCATCTGTTGCCTTCCTGATTAGCAACCAAGCAAAGCATGACTCTTTTAGTGGGAAATTTCTCGAGACCGAAACTTAGCAAAGTAAAATTTTGTCTCTATTTTATACACTTCTATCTATAAAACTAATCATATGCTTTTAATTAATTTCTTTGACCTCCATGGCCAATCTAAGTCTTTAAAAATGCAGTTGAAAATTTTAAGAGAACATTTAGTATATCTTGATTGAGGAATCTAGATGTCTAATTTCATTTGCAGTCAATTGGTGCTGTATGGATATTTGGCCTAACTCTTGGGTGCTCTCTTCATATTTTAACATGCAGTTGCTGCTGATGGAAATGAACCAGTGCAAATGAAGCTGCACAAATCTCTAAGGCTTTGGTTACTGTTTGTGGATTTGGAGGAGAGTCTAGGAAGCTTAGAGTCAACTCGTGTGGTCTATGAGCGAATTTTGGATCTGAGAATTGCTACACCACAGATTATAATAAATTATGCAGTACTTCTAGAGGTATGAATTTCATTCTAATCATTACGTACTATCATTCTACTGTTTTATGTGCTCTTAAAAGAATGGGAGAGCTCTTTGCATTTTGCATATCTAATGTATGAACCATTTCCGTGTTTGCATCTTCCCCTCTTATTTTTCACGATTTATCCTCTAACCTAAGATATGTTACAAGACTTTAGATAATTTAATTTTGTGAGGGGCAAAATTGGGATTGAATTCCCAAAGCGGAAGTGCTATTGGAAGGAAAAATTGACGAGGAATAAGGAGCCAATAGTGGGAGAAAGATGGAAGGCAACATGGTTTGCCTTCTGGGTCGAGCTTGTTGCACCGGGCTTGCCTAGTGTGGGTTACCTCTCCTGCGCACGCAGAGGGTAGTGGCTGCTGGTTCCCCTTGTCATCAAAAAGATGGAAGGCAACATGAGTAAGCATGGTAATCTCCAGATTGAAAAGGATTCCAATCAGCATGTTTGTTGATTTGAGAATATTCTTGGGATTCAAATTTGTCATTAAGAAGGATTCTTGATAGAACATCTGTGAATAACTGGTTGGGAAGCGTTCATTGTGTAGTAACATAGATGGAAGGCAACATGGTTTGCCTTCTGGGTCGAGCTTGTCGCACCGGACTTGTCTAGCTCCTGTGTGCGAGCTACTACATAGGAGCAGGGGTTTACCCTGTGCGCACGCAAAGGGTAGCGGCTGCTGGTTCCCCTTGTCATCAGAAAGATGGAAGGCAACATGAGTAAGCATGGTAATCTCCTGATTGAAAAGGATTCCAATCAGCATGTTTGTTGATTTGAGAATATTCTTGGGATTCAAATTTGTCATTAAGAAGGATTCTTGATAGAACATCTGTGAATAACTGGCTGGGAAGCGTTCACTGTGTAGTAACATAGAGCTTCTGCAATCAAACTACTATTCTAGATCTTCTTCCCCATTAGAATGCAGAGTACATGAGTTTATTAAAGAACTAAGTACATTAGACATTCATCACTTCTCCTCACTTAGGAAGCTAAATAGCTTAGTATATGAGTTTATTAAAGAACTACTAAGTACTTGGTTTGTGAAAATTTCTTTTAATTTCCTTTTAAGTGAAAATTGTTAACAAATATCAAAAAGTATCTTTTACACAACTCCAATTAGTGGGGCAATGTGTGTGATGCTATCGTAATGCCTGCTTACAACATGAAATCCTTCCACTCTTATTTTTACTGTTATGAATTTCCATATAGAAGGGATTTTTGTATAGTAAGTGACTATCTACTGGTTGGCTTCATTATTGTTGTTGTGTAAATGGGTATACACAGTGAAATTCCTGCCAAGTGGGTCGATTGAGAGATATAAAGCAAGGTGTTTCTCCTCTATTGATTTTCCATCTGTGAATCGACTCTCTCTTCTTTCTGCCTGTTTTGCTGATTAAGTAATTATTATTTTTTCTCCATCAGAAAATGATTCTTTTATGATTTCACAAAGAAATTGAAAGATCAAGATGTAAAAGATTAAGAAAACCAAGAGGATAAAGTGAAGATTAAAAAGAAAAGGATGCATACATTTGAGGTCAAAATGCAAAGAACTCGAGAAAAGAATTTTGGATATCTTTACTCTCTGGTTCAATTGGATTTAACCTATAATATCTGTTATTCATTTTGTCTAGGATCACAAGTACTTTGAGGACGCATTCAAGGTTTACGAGAGGGGTGTGAAGATCTTCAAGTACCCACATGTAAAGGATGTATGGGTTACCTATCTTTCGAAATTTGTGAAGAGATATGGGAAGTCAAAGTTGGAACGAGCTAGAGAGTTGTTTGAGCATGCTGTAGAAGAGGTATGTATATGACAGTGTGTTTTATTTGTTGAGTCAACAAATATAATACTGGTTTTCTGTGATATAATATTACTGGGTATGTCGTTGTTGTTATTGTTGGTTTTCTATGATATAATTCTGAACTGTAAAATGAATTCTTCTTTGCTTCAATATGGTAGGTTCATCGACGGTCATTTTTTGAATTCAATGATTTGTCGTCGTGATTTGCATGTTTGGTTCTCAACGATGTTTCAAAATCTCATGAGTTTTTCCTTGTATTTCTCAAATTCCCTTGATGAATATGTGGAGATGTTGCCATCGCTCTGATATTGGGACATTTGTTTCTCATTAGCAATATCATATCCTCATGCGTTTAGAATGTACGTAAGGGCACCATCCACTTTTTTGATTGTCTGTATGGATCCGATATTCTTTCAAATTCCTTGGACTTGCGTACCCATTGTCCCTTTTTTGGGTGCAATTTTGTGTCAATCAGTTAAAGCACTTCCTCTGGTGTAACTTTTTATTGTAAATTAAAAGAAAATTGGCGGATCTACGATAGCAACAGATTTAGAAACCATTGACTACCTAGATGTTGCGGGAGGCACCTGTTTCTGTTTAAAAAGTGCCATCACGTATCTTATTCTTCAGTTGTTTTCCAAGTTATCCTTTTGGTCTTCCATCAGTCTCTACTTTTTATATGATAGTATTCTACCTGGATAAGGGTGTCAAAAGTGGTAGACAGCTCATTGAATCATTTTATGCATTATGCTGTGCATCTTGATTTTTTCCCCTTGGGTTTAGTTTGATGTCTTTTCATGTCTACCTGTGTGTGTCTTATATTTATTTTGGATGCACAACAAATGTAAACACAGCTTCTATGTTGTCTGTAATTTGCCGATATCCTGTTGTTTTTAGTCTAGATTCCTGTATTGGCCATCTCTTGGGTGATAGTTGCACTTCCAAATTATGGGAGAAATTTTGTTGAATGCTGTAAGCAGAGGCTCTTATTTAATTTCTAACAACCTCTTGTCTGTATAGTTGCATCATAAAGCATGTTCCATTAATTCTGTTTGCGAAAGTATGTTTGGATACTCACTTTGTACTGTTTCCATTCCTTCAGGCCCCTGCTGATGCTGTGAAGCCATTGTATCTTCAATATGCTAAACTAGAGGAAGACTATGGTCTTGCGAAGCGGGCTATGAGGGTTTATGATCAAGCTACAAAAGCTGTTCCAGCAAATGAAAAATTGAGCATGTACGAGATCTACATAGCTCGTGCAGCTGAGATATTTGGTGTTCCAAGAACACGGGAGATATATGAACAAGCAATTGAGTCTGGGCTTCCAGACAAGGACGTGAAAGTTATGTGCTTAAAGTATGCTGAACTAGAGAAGAGCCTAGGAGAGATTGATCGTGCCCGTGCACTATACAAGCACTCATCTCAATTCGCAGACCCTAGATCTGACCCTGATTTCTGGAACAAGTGGCATGAGTTTGAGGTGCAGCATGGTAATGAGGATACCTTCCGAGAGATGCTCCGTGTGAAGAGGAGTGTATCTGCAAGCTACAGCCAGGTAAAAAAAAACCTTCAACTAATCATTAAATGAGCCACTTGTGATGTCCTCAAGGTCAGTAAATTAGGGAGCTCAATAGTATTCTCACAAAGAATTAAGACCAAAGAGTACCTGCGGCATAACTTATCCAAAAAAGTAAAGAGTACCTGCAGCATAAAAGAAGGTGGAAGGGGGACATTGTTTTGGTACTTGATGGCTTCTACTAGGAATGAACCTTGTATAAGAAGAGGATTAATCTGTTCGGAATGCTAGTTTCTACTTAATCAGAATAAAATAATTACTTCACGAGGTGTATCATCCAACATGGCATATGATTAACTTTGGAAGCTGACAACCTGGCTTCTACTTAGACTGGGTCGCTGGGAAATCTGTTGTATTAGAGCTGCTTATGTATAATGCCAGGAAATTTCTTGAAAATAGGAAGGTCTCATAATGTAGTTCTTAGCTCAAGTAACTACCATTTCTAGCTTCTTGGTGTATGAATTATGAGAGATTTTACATCTCTTGAGACAACTTCTTTGTGATTTTAGATCTATCTCGCTCTCTTTTAGCACCTTAAATCGCCACATGTCACACTACCAGATCAGTGAATTTGGAGATCTACATAAAATATGACTGAACCATCACAAGTGACCACCTTACATGTTATCCTCTTATATCTGTCCATGCTTATGTCTTGATTTAATTTGATCATTTCCAGTTATTTTCTGGTAAGATGACATATTCATTTAACATTCGTATTTGTGAAACACCAATAAGAATATATTAGCTTTGAGAGCCAACCATTCATTTGCCGCACTCCGTAACATTGTTGATCTGAGGACTGTTCTGTAGCACTCTTATCGTGCTCCATTTGAATTATCCTATTTTAGTTCTTTATGCTCAACTTTCATCTATCATTGCATTTTTTTAAGATTTGAATTATTGGACCTATCAAAAGGGATATTTGAGTCGTTTATAGTTTTTTTTTTTTTTTGGATAAGATAATAGATTCCGTAGAAGGCATCAAGAAGATGTGTCATTTACAAAGCATAGAGCTAATCTAGAATAACATAGAAAGGTACAAGACGTTGTTAGCTCTCTTTCAAAAGGGCTAATATAAACCTAACCAATCTCATTTGATATTCGTTCTTTTGCAAGCTAAACCTGAAGTTCCTTCTATTCTGTCTGTCTTCAACTAACCAGCTAACCAGGTTTTCTATTGTTCTAGTTTTTGGTTAACATCGTAGGACACAATCATATGCAAATAGCATGCACCACTGAGTTCTCAAATGATCTGCTATAAGTTAATTCATCCAAAAGTAAGGAATAACTAGGGTTTAAGGCAAATCTGTGGTGTAAATGTATGGTTTATGGAAATCCACTCTATACCTGACCTTTTTGACCTTTTCTTCATACACATCCTTCTAGATAGTTTTGTATGTCAACAACACTCATGGATCTGGTATTATATTTGTTTTGCTGTAATTATGTTTTCACATTTCTGCGTTTCTTGAACTTTGTTGATTGACCTCACTGTCATGCTTCTTATACCTGCAGACGCATTTTATCCTCCCGGAGTATCTCATGCAAAAGGACCAGATGCAGACCCTTGAGGAAGCAAAGGATGTGTTGAAAAAAGCTGGCGTTGCTGATGATGAGATGGCAGCTCTTGAGAGGCAGTTAGCGCCCCCTGAAAATGATACAAAGAGCAAAGAACAGAGTCGGGTAGTTGGATTTGTAAGTGCAGGAGTAGTTGAGTCAAATGGACAGAAAGTCGCAGCAAACAACGAGGATATTGAGCTACCCGAGGAAAGTGATTCTGAAGAGGATGAGAAGATTGAAATTGCACAGAAAGATGTCCCTGATGCGGTGTTTGGAGGTCTTATCCGTAAGAGGGAAGGTGATGAGGCAGAGGATAACTCTACTGCCAAGAATAAAGATAGTGATGGCCCTCTTGGTGCACTTGAAAGAATGAAACGAAGGAAACAACAAGCATCTTAGATTTGGTTGTATTTTTGTGTTGCACTTGTTGCTTTAAAATTTTTGACCTAATTCCTAATCCTGTAAATCGAAGTTAGATTGTTGTATAACATTAGTTTCCCCATAGAAGGTGTACATCACTCGTTATTTAATGTACGCGACGTTTATTCCTCTACACTGGAAAATGGTGAGGTGGTTATAGTGTTTTTTCACCGCAAGAATGCTTTAGTGTTTAGAATTGTATTTTGCTATTGTTTATTTTTATATGAGTTGACCAAAGTTTCTCCTTTCATCTGGTGTCTTAACAATTTACCTTTTTTCTCTGTGTTATCCTCTTCTTCCAGCCATACATAATTGTAAAGATGTGGCTAGTAACACATGATGCAACTTGTTCTGTAGTCACTTTTTCTTCCTGAAGAGGAGAGTGACCCTCTTAATAGGGTTTAAAAACAGAAATGTTTTCAGGTCCCTTCTTAGACTGTACCCTTTTCCTTCTCTAGCAAAGCATTTGGTGCAATAAAAAATTGTGTCTACTCTAGATATGTTTAGCTATGCGTATCACTGAACACAACAATATTTGGAGCCAATTCATATTCCTTCACCAAACGCCAAAATCTATGACGAAATGCCTGTTGCAAATACTACGTTTTGTTCTATTGATTTGTAGCAAAATATGGTCCTGTGTTTTTGAGATGAAACTCAAAATCATCTTTGAGTTTTCACATGGTACTAATAGTCCTTCATGTTTGGGGAACTTTTTGATCTTCCCCTAAGCTTTTGCCTATTTTATATATTAAATTGTGAGACCCCGGGTTTCTTTCGCATAATATACGTAGCATAGCATGAGCATATGAGGTGTATATGACTTGGTGTATCACATTGGGAGAATAAGGTTGCAAAGGCATGGCAATACCAAAGAACTGGACTAAAGTTGTGGGCGAGGGATGTCTTTAAACAGTTTGAGTTAAAGAAATGCTCCTGTAATACCCTGCCTATTTGAGCTTTGGGATTAACTTATGCGTTTGGGACAAGTAAGTCTTCTTAACATATAAGGAAGGTTGTTTTAAACGTCATATTAATTGCAAAAAGTCCGCAAAAGTTGTAAATGTTGTTAAGGAATTCACTTTTTCTACTAAATATATAAGGAGACCTATCAAAATTTAGTGATTCCGCCATTCTTACATTTGGATATGATTAATAATTGAATAATTAAATCAAATCAAATAACAATCAAATTGATAAAATGTATATTATAATCGATTTAATTAATTTTTAAAAATTAATTTAATTTTATTTAATTTTGATAAAAACTGACCCAAATCTACCATAAACACCCTCACATAAAACTTTTAGACGATCAATGCTATAAAATAGCCTAAAATTTGAGAGAAAGATCAAAAGTACGTAGATTAAAATTTGAGGGAAAATAACAAATGCATCAATATAATAAACGCATATTGCAAACATTAAGGACTACTACTAATTCTCCGTATGAAAACTTAAAAATAACTTTCGAGGCACTATTTTGAGCTTTTTATCCAAAATAATCCAATAATTATAAAAAGTACTTTTCAAAGCCGTTAACAAGTCCTCCACCCATTCTCAATGTATATGATTGTGAAATTAATTAACCAAACAAAAACTTTTTTTTTTTTTTTACAAAAGATAGTATTCAGTATTTTATTTTATTTTTTAAAAACACTTTACCAAACACCATCTAATCTCTTAGTTTCATTTCTTAACTTCTTATTCGATTATTAACTTTTTCTAAAACATAAAAATACAATTAAGGTAGAAAAATGAAAAATGGAGTCGAAATTACAAAATTAAAAAAATTGATGTAAATTCAGATAGCCAACCAATCAAACTGCTGAGTAAAAGTTCTCAAGTAACACATAATTACTCCCTTCCAATAGTGTCGTCATTTGTCACGTACGTCCCTTTTCAAGAATAAATTAAGATAAATTCAACTATATTTTTTAAAATTAAAATTCACATATTAAGAAAACTAGACGCAAAATATTACAAGCATTTATGAGACAAGGAATAATCAGAAGACAGTGCATCCATAATAAGTAACAAGTAGTAGCATAAAAATAAAAACTACAAATAGGTAGACCAAAATCTCAATGCATGATATTAATAAGAAGATTGATTACATAAGAAGCAAAGAACAAGCCAACAGAAGTCGCCGGAGCAAAACCACCGCCGGTAGCCATCGCCGGTGAAGGTGCAATATTATCCGATTCAAAGTCTTGTGCCACCGTAATATTCACCTTCAAACAAACTACCAAAACTAGGAGAAGATTAAAAATATGGAAAAGCCTTATAAGGCTAGCCATTGATATAACAAAATCTTTTAATGATAAAATATTAAGAGAGACTTAATTAATTTTTTTTTTAATTAGAAAGATTGGAGAAAGGCATGATATTTATAGTGAAGCAAAGTCTGTAAATTTTTAACCTTATGTTGTGTGACATCAAGGAGGTATAGATTCTGTTAATTGCATGTATGCCATTTGGCTAGGGAAATTCTTGTTGGGAAAAATTGGTGGCGTTTAACTATAGGATAAAGTTGGACACGTTTTATCAAAACCATCTAATTGAATCTATGCTCCTTTTTTGGTTTTTGGTTGTTCTTTCCGTTCGATACTCGATGAATTTAACTGTCCGATGCACAGACTCAATAGTTATTCATAAATTTATTTTTAGTAATATAATTTAAAGTTATTAAATTTTTTTATTAAGTGTAAAATTAATATTTAATAAATATTATTAATATTAATTAAATTTTAAATTTAATTATTAAGTGATTTTAAATTTTTATTTCAAAATAAATTATGATATATATTTGTGTGGTAGTAAATTTTTTTTCGTGCAAATTTAATGTGAAAAAGTCCATCGTTATATCTTTAATTAAAGTATTTTTCGTCATTGATTGTTATTTTTTCAAATATTACCGATATTCAAAATAATGAAGATTTAATTAAAGTATATGAATTTAAAACTAAAAATTATTATTAAAGCGAGATCTATAATTTCAAGAAAATTATACATCAATTACGTTAAAATAGAACAAAAAAATAATTATTTAAATTCTCATAAGAGGGAGTTTGGGATGAAGCATATACGTCGATAAAGAGGTGCCTGCTTCCCCTGAACTCTCTCTCCCCTTGGGGTTATCCTGGAAGAAGTAGAAAAAGGAATAAACGTAGAGATAATTTGATTCTTCGTCGCCATAGTAAATAGGAGATAAAATTGAATTGAATTCTTCATTTTTACAAAAATTCTACAAAAAAAAAAAAAATTAGGCGTAAACTTGTAATACGTTCACTAAAAAAAAAAATTCCTTCGCAATCAATCGTTAATGAAAAAAAATTAATAAACTTAACACAAAAATAAATAAAATAAAATAATAACCTGGTCTCAAGCATCTACCATTATACCCACAATAATCAATTATACTAGTGCTATTCATAATGGAAAACTGCATTTCTCCATTTGTTTTTACTTATCAGGTTGAGATTTGACATATATTAAAAAGATAATAATTAATATTGTTATTTTATTCTGTTATTCCTATTAATTGATTAGCACTAGATTTGGAAAAAAAAATAATTAATGCTATTTTTTAAAATTTATTTAAAATAATAAATGAAAATGAAATTTATTTTAAATTAATGAATAAATGAAAGTGAATAAAGTAGTTGTTTATTTCTCTAATATAATACTATCAGATAACATAATTCATCTCAATTTTAAATTTTTTGAATATTGAATTTTTATGGTTATGTAGTCCAAATTCTAGATATTCATTCATGATTGTGTGCAATAAATGTAATGTCAAGTCTTTTTCTTATGTCCTTAAATAATGTTTTCTTCGTGAATTATTTTTAAAGATTAATATTAAATTAGATTTGAAATTTATTATATGTTTCTAATAGTGAATTCACGTATTTATATTTAATTTTTTCTAATACTATTATATATATTTTCAAGAGAGAAACATAAATTTACATAAACCTAGAAAAACCCCACGATACGCCATATCAATTAACAAATAATTTAGGCGTTGGCAAACAATTTGATGAACAAATACTTAATATATATTAAGAATTTAATATAGAAATAATAATTGTCTTTCTTGATATTTTTAAAATGACGAATAGAAAGTAAGAATATATTTTAAAATAATAACAAAATGACGAGTAAAGAGTAAGAATATATATTAAAGTAATAACAAAATGACAAATAAAGAGTAAGGATATATTTAAAAATAATAACAAGCAAGTGAAGGGAGTAATAAATATATTCATAAATAATAAAAAAATAATCGACTCTATTAATTCGTGTTATTCTTTATTTTCTGCACTTCCTCTTTTAGGTAGCTAAGAAATTTTTCAACATCACATGTCTTTTTTAAATAAATATAAAAAATAAATGTGGTTAATGTTATATTTGGCTTATTTTGAATTGATATCGTTTTAAAAAAATATTTTTCTAAAAAAATCTTGTTCTAGTTTATTTAACAACGAACTTAGAAATTTTATTATGATATTTATTATAAAAATAATAAATAAAAGTTATGATATTTATTTATTTATTTATATTTATATCATTATAAAAACACGAATAACAATGTTAGTTGATTAAAATATTCACTAAAAAATAATTGATTTTTTGTCCTTTTAAGTTAATATTTTCTCCATTTGAAAAATTACTAATGGTATCAATATAAATTTATGTTAGAACTAAACAAAACATTTTTCTATTAGGACTAGGTTCATTGCAGGATACATGTTATCCTACTAATATCAGGAGCTTAACATTAAATCTATTTCACGTAAACTAGGAGTAAGAAATTTATACACGTTTTATATTTATTTCATATTTATTTATTTGGGAAGATGTTACACCAAATGTAGAATTTTTCATAAAATAAAATTTGGTGGAGAAGCAATGATTTTTGGAGGTGAGTTCCGTCAAGTACTACTTGTAGTTTTAAAATTGGTTAGAATCTACAGTAATTAAGTGAAATCTCACAAATGAAGTTCAGGAAGAATAGAACGTACATAAACCCTACCTCGAGGAAGCAGAGATTATTTTCAAAGGACTTTCCATATGGGTACAACAAATCAAAATAGTAGGTATAATATGCAAAAAAACAATAACGAAGAAAACATAGCAACTAATAGAAAACAACAATAAAAAATAGTGGAAAAATTAAAATATTATAAATAATGGATGATGATAGAAATCAAAGCAAGATACTAATCCACTACCTACATATTCTATGCTAATTCACGACTCCTATCTATAATCATGTCCTTTATAAGGTGAAATAATATCTTAGGACCAAAAAAAATAAAAATAAATTAGATCTTTAGATATAATCTTTATAATAGTCAGATGTTAAAGTGTGAGGCACGTTGTTTACAGAGACTAGCTAACTTAAAAACATGAACTCCCTAATTTGAATATTAAATATTATAATGTCCTGCCTTTTACTTAAATAATTAATTTAATTTTTTTAACTCAATAAAATCCTCCAAATAAAAGCAAGCACAGAAACACTTGCCTTGGCCAAAAATATTTGAAGTTTCAACGATTTTTCACATTTTTTCACTAAGTCAGAGTTTCATCAGTGGCTACTGTTCTTCTTTGGTGTTCATTTATCAAGTCAATTTCCATTATAATACGCTGTAGGTTTAAATATAATTTTTTAAATGTGCACAAATCTATATTTTTCAATTGATAATTATATTACTTATGAATTCTTAAAATATTCCTTTTTTTTAAAAAAAAAAAAAATTCCCTTCTTTTAGACAACTTCTTGTGAGGGGATCTAATTTGTTCTACACTATTTTGAATATGTGTGGGAGATATTAAAGTTTTATTTTCTTTTTATGAATAGTTAAAAGTTTAATCCCCTGTACAATATTGACTTCAAGAATAATTGATTTTTCTTTCTTGGATACTGTCAAAGCGCATGAATAATATATGTTGATTTAGAATTCAAATTTTAAAAGTCTACTTTAATAAATTATTTCATTGTTTATTTATTCAATGGGTCATAGTACTTTTTCCAAATTTTATGTCGATTTTTAATTTTCAATTGTCACGAGGCGATGCATAAATTTATATTTCTGCATCATAATCGCATTTTAAAAAGAATTAATGTCTCTCTTGGCATAAGTTTGACTTATAAGAGAAAAAATGAAAGACTAATTTATTTGAACCAAAAAATATTAAAGACCAATCCATGTAAAAGTTAAAATGTTATTTTAGTAAAAGAATTGAAATTCATCGAAAGAGGTCAATCTTTCAAAGAAACCTTTTCAAAATTTAAGTTAAAATATGAATCGTTTGAAAATTTTTGTGTGTACAATTGTATAATCACTAGTTAATTTAATTCAAGTTAGATTTTGATATATTTATGTATACCGAGTAAACTTTGGCAATTGAACAAAATATAGATATAAATATGAAAAAATATGGACAATTAAGTCAATTATGTATATTGTAATAATAATGTCTACTAATTTTGTACTTTTAAAAATTATTTACATCGAATTCAATCAATAATAATTGTTTGCGCATTAAGAGTTCTTCTTCTTCATACATAAAGTACTTGCCAAAAGTATATTTCTTTTAATCCAAGATCGTAGTATTTTTCTTAAATCCATTATGCATATTTATATAAAGGCTAAAAGAATTCATGCTATATTCAAAAAATATTTATAACTTTTAATGGCCAGTTATTGTAATTTGACATCAACTAGGACATTAAAGATTTATTCAAAGCCTATTTGCTTTCAGTCTAATCGGACTTTGCTATGAGATCTCCTTATCTTCTTTTATTGTAATTTATTTTTGTTTTCATTTTGGTGAATTGAATGTGTATAAATTTTGAAGTGAGAAAAAAGAAACTTCCATCACAAATAAAATATTATGAAATATATATTTTATTAATGAATAATTGAGAGTACCTTTTTTATTCTTCCCTTTGATTCTTCTATCTGAATGTTTTTGGGAATCGAGGGTTGTTAGTATCGTATTTCGCAAATATAGAATGATTTTACCTCCTTGTGATGTATTTGATCACTAAAAATATTCTGCAACAACTTTGACAAAGGTTGTATTTGATGCTTTGAATTCTTTATGAATATTCTAAAAATTTATGGAATTTTGAGATCGGCCTTAATCTTTTTATGAATACCCAAGATTTTATTGAATATATTCGAGATGCCATGTCTTGATTTTTTTATGATCTCTTCAATCAAGTAGACACTTTTGAGAAAAACGATATTTGATGCCTTGATCTTTTTTAAAAAAGCTTATTCTGATCATTTTTCTTTATCTTTTTGGATTCGAACACGATAATTCACCTTGTCTTATTGATAATTTTGAGACTGATCGTCGATATTTTCTAATCAATCTCAAATAAATGATAAAATACAGTTAATCAAATATCTCATAAGAAACAACAATAATAAACCACAAAATAATGATTTTATTTTGTTGGTGATGATATATAATACACAAAGATGTAGAATTATAGACCAATAGATCCAAAATATCTTTCCCCTTCCCCCCAAGACCTATAATCTCCTTCAATTCTTCATCCTCTTCCTCTTCTTTTTTCCTTTTCTCGAATTACCATCAAATCTCTCTATACCAATATATATATATAACTTTTTGTTGCTATAACAACATTAACATAACATGAAGATATATTGATATAAAGAATTGTTGATATAGAGAGATATGACGGTATAATTTAGTGTAGGTAATAAGCGAAGAAGGACAATAAAGTAGCCCCAGCCAAAGTGGCTACATGGGGCAATATGGCAGGGGCATCGCTAGATGGGCCAGGGGCAGGGGCTGGAACAGAGATTGTGGGCAGTACTTGAGCCATAGCTGAGCTCATTGAGGCAGCAGCAATGAGGGTGACACAAACAATCTTCTTCATCTCCATATTTCTAAAATAAATAAATAATGATTATCTTTATTAAATTTGTGTTTGATTTTTTTTTTTTTTTTGCTTTGGTGATTTGAATGTGGTAGAAGAGGGTTAATATATTATATATATAGGTGTGTTTAGGTATAATATGAACCACATTTGCATGTCAATGGTTAGAGTGATTTGAGGGTAATTATTAAAGAATCATCTCTTAAATTTTAAAGGTTCTCAATTTTCTTTTTCTTTATCTTCTTCTAAAATTTAGCGTTTCTTGCTGGTCTTGGTTTGTCCGTTATTTTATTTTATTTTGGGATTAGACAAAATTGCAAATTTGAAAATATTTAGACATTTGTTTACGCTCATGTTAAAAAAATCTCGTTAGATTTTGAGGGTTGTATTATTTCTTGTTCTTTAAAGGTTTTTTTTAGTTCTTTCAAGTTGCCCGTAATATTTAGAGTTGGTAATTTTAATTCATTTTTAGTCCATATAAATATAATATTCATATATAAACTCATTTTTATAATAAAAGAATATATTTTTTCATAAAATTTGAGAAAAAACATAACAGATCAATAAAAATATGATGTTCAGCCGAATTCCTCGTACTATATATCAACCAACCCCCGAACTCGAGGTTTGTTTCTGGGTCAGATTTAGGGTTAAGTCCTAAGTTAAGGTCAAATCAAGAGTTAGGATCAGGTCTAATATAAGATTGGAGTCCTCAATCGATATCAAGGGTTTGTTGGTTTTTGAGTCGAGGTCAAGATCCCAGGTTGAGATCAGGGTCGGATCCGGTCTTGGATCAGAATCAAGGTTAGGATCAAGTAGTAGTAGTAGTACTATTTAATTTGTCTCAAAATGAATATTACCGTACCTTAATTAGAAATAGCTTAACTTTTAAAATTTCTTTTACCCATAATGAAATAAATCTCATCCAATATCTAAGGTTTGTTTTAAATCACAAGTTTCAAAATCTTTTTTTTTTTTTTTTTATCAAACACTTTACTTCATAACCTTAGTCTTAGATGTTATTTCATAGATTCTCAAACCTCTGATAGACAAAATTTCCATGCATACGTTCTTTCTCTCCTCTCTTCAACCATACATCTCGTTTTTACTTTTGGCCCTTTTTGTTAGACATTAAACCTCGTTCTAGGGAGCGTTATTGTTGTTGTTGATGATGATGTTGTTGTTCATCGACTTGGAAAATAGGACAAATGTTTGTCAGTATGTCAACCACGTGGGTAAGATTGACCCAAAGTTTGAATAAAGAGCTAAGTTAAAATTTCCTCAAATCACAAGGATGATTTCGGTCAACTTTCGTTAAATGAACGCAAACTAAATTGAGAAAATATCCATGTCTTAATCCAAAACTATATTCAAATTATTCACTTGTAAATATATATTTTCTTTCCTTCCAATGTAAGTGTCATTTAGAAAAAAAAAATCCCAAATAATTAATTGGTGCGGCAGAAAAAGTTTCCCCAAAAAAATTAACAATTAAATGCAACATGCCTTAAACTATATATCAACCTAAATAATTGCTCATAACTTATTACTCCACTTGTTATTAAATAACTATCAGAGGGGATTGTTCGACGATGTTAGAAAAAAGGCAAGCGTCTTAGTTCCCCAAATTTGAGGGGCCTTAAGTTTTATTTTAGTAATAATAGATTATAGATTTTAATAGAAAAAATACGAAATATTATTTACAAAAAGAAGAATTGTTAGAATAAGTTTGACATATCTGAGGTATGACTGTATGATCAATTGAAAAGAATTACTGAATGAAATCAATTATAACTGTTTTTAAACGATTATGCATCTCAAAGAGATAGAAGAATAACATTCGTAAAAGAATATATTAATTTATTTTTTAAAGTTTAAAGCCTCCATTCGATTTTTGTCTTAGATCACTAATGTGCTTGAGCCGCCTCAATCACCGGTTTGGCATGATGCATGAGATTGTTGTTTACATAAGTTATTATGGTTTCCAGACTGTATATAACATGGCTTCTTCAGTAACAACCACATGGATAAAACAACTACATAATAAATAAAAAGGGCAGCTTGCTGTGAACTTCCAAAAGTACTATATATCTGAAAAAGTTGAATAGAATTCAGAGTGAAAAAAAAAACATTTAAAAAGTTGAATAGAATTCAGAGTGAAAAAAAAAATTCTGTATATAATAAATGGCTAAGTCCATGGCATTGCTTATGATTATGGCTTTATCCTATTTTACAGCTATAGCAAATTCACAGGTGAAGAACATCTTCTTGCTTGCCGGACAGAGCAACATGTCCGGCCTAGGAGGTGTCGTCAATAACACATGGGATGGTATCGTACCGCCGGAGTGTAGCCCTAATCCGTCCATCCTCAAACTTGATGCCAATCTTCAATGGGTGGAGGCAACTGAACCTTTGCATGCAGATATTGACGTGAACGTTACTTGTGGAATTGGTCCAGGTATGTAGAGGCAAATTCAAGGCGTTTAACTCAACTCAATACTTTTCGCTCGAATCATATATATACTAGAGGTGTTAAATTGACAGCGTGGTTTGCAAAGAGTGAATAATAAGCAGAATTTACTATGGTCAAAATGAGTCAACTATTACACGCCATAATCCAGCCAGGGGTGGCTGTCGGGCCTCAATTTTTATTTTAATAATAATAGGTTATATATTCTTTTAGAAAAAACACTAAGTATTTTTTACAGTGAAGATTATTTATTTCATTTAAAAAAAAGAATTATTAAGTCTGGCACATCTGGAGTATGACTATATGATCAGTTGAAAAGAATTATTGAATGAAATCAATATAACTTTTTTTTTTAAAAAATATGCATCTCAAAGAGATAGAAGAATAAAATTCGTAAAAGAATATATTAATTTATTTTTTTAAGTTTAAGGCCTCCATTCGATTTTTGACTTAGGTCACTAATATGCTTCAACCGCCCGTACATCCAGCAATATACATCTCTTCACTTCTATCTTATCTATGAGAAAAAAAGAAGAAAAAATTGCGCTAATGCATTTTAAAATTTTCTTAGCTCATATTCCTCCTACATAGCGCAATTCTCAATCTCCATATTTTATTTCGAAAGTTGTGCATATGTACAAAAATAGATTAGACTCACTCTGAACACACCAACTATATATTGAAATTCTAGATTTGTCTGTGCAGGTATGCCCTTCGCAAATTCTTTGTTGAATAAAACTTCGTCTCTTGGGATCGTAGGGTTGGTACCATGCGCAATGGCAGGGAACAGAATAAGTCAATGGCAAAAGGGGACTTTCCTTTACAATCAGCTTGTGATGAGAGCCAAGGCCGCTGCAATGCACAAATATGGGGTAATCAGAGGTATGCTTTGGTATCAAGGGGAGAGCGACACAACGTTACTCACTAATGCTAATACTTATAAAGGAAAAATGCAGCAATTTTTCACTGATTTGAGAAGTGATGTTGGGATTCCAGAGCTTTTGATTATCCAGGTAAACTTTAATTTGATGTTCTCTTCGTTTCAATTTATTTGTCTGGTTTTGATTTGACTAGGAGTTTAAGAAAATAAAGAAAACTTTTTAATCTTGCGATCTTAAACTAAGATACGTGGAATGTACCAAAATGTCTTTTAATCTTATAGTCTTAAATAAGTCATGTGAAAAGTTGGGACTAAAGAATTGCTAATAATGGAAAGAGATGTTCTTTCAAAAACATACTAAAAAGGAAACTAAGACAAACTGAAATGGAGTAGCTCTTGCTGCAAGTTCTTCCAAATGCAGTATATTTTCAACGCAGAGCATATATGTGCGTGAAAAATCCACTAAAATTTCAACAAATATTAGATTTTGAACTCATAATAATAAGAATACATAAAATTTTCCGCCACAATCTGAGGTCAGTCAGGCATCTCTTGCGAAGTTGGTTATTAGTAATCCTTTTTTTTTTTTGTTCAAACCTTTGTAGGTGGCTCTAGCTTCAGGAACAAATTACACAGAGATCGTAAGAGAAGCACAGTTAAATCCTGACCTTGCTAATGTAGTAACTGTTGATGCCAAGGGCTTGCAGTTGTATAAAGACAATTTACATCTTACTGCTTCTTCCCAAGTTCTCTTAGGACACATGATGGCTGATGCTTTCCTTCGGACAATCTCAACCACATCCTAATCTATTAAGGTCAATAATGAAAGGATATTTCAGTTATTTTCTCTATTTGTGAAGCCAGTGCAAGCATTCAAAAAGGAAAAATGTTTAGTACTCTGTTGTATAATCATAAAAGTGTCATCACCTATTTGACACCTTATGAAAGCCAATTTTTGATTCATAATTAATCCAAGCTGTCGCAATATCAGTTGATTGGACAATGGTCCGTTTGTCAAGTGACATTCCCAATAAAACATTAAGCTAGCTTGTTCAAGGACAATGGCCTCTTGAATTTTTGACCCCTATTATTAAAATTAATTTATCAAAATAATACGTTTTTTAAATTTTTTACAAAATTAATATAAACGTATTTCTCAGTAACGTTTTAGGTTACATTTTATTTAATGGTGTTAAATTAAGAAACACATGGGACTTTATTTTAGTTATAAAATATTAATGAGATTAACATTTCAACTTATAAGATTTTTTTACACTTGTTTTAACTTAAAAATGTTACTAATAGTGACGTTTGGTGAATCCACAAACTGACTTCTATGGCCGTAGTCTGTTCTAATCTTTCTATATTTGAGAAAATATACAAAACACAACAACCAAACTGATTTTTTTCAGTTACCATAGTTCTATTTTGATGAAAGCATATTGCTTTTACCTTGTCTTTTGTATTCTCGACATTAATGTTGAAATATAATTTATCACCTCATTCATCATGTTTTTGCTAATTATCAGTTTCCCTCGATGTCAAGTTCAAAAACGTTACTGTTAAAACTTTTTCTAAGTTAAAACGTATTATAGCTAAATTTGCAAGATTCGATTCTATATTTACAAGATTAAATGCCCCATGATTGAATTCTTAAGAAACGTTACAATGAGTAATATTTTAGGTGTAAAACGTATTTCAGAGTAACGCATTATAAAACATTACTGTGAAACACATATTATGCTAAAAACGTTACTCACAGTAACGTTAGTGTGACTTCTTAGAGAGCCGTTAGAATGGTTATAGTTAATTGCTGAGATTGAAGTACTAGATTTACTTTCTTAAATTATAGAGTTGTAATTTGAAGCCATTTTTTGAAGTTGGCAAAAGTTGATTACTAAAATATTATACCTTGTAGGTTGTGATTTTTCTTTCAGTCCCTTGAGTAAGGAATTTTTTCATAATAAAAATTATGTTTGTTACTTTATATTTACCGTTGATAGTTGATATGAGGTCAAAATACATATATTTAATCATTACTTGCCTTATATATAATCTTTTCATTATTGTTTTTTAGCTTGAATTTTATAAATTATTCTTATGTTGAGTATTTTATTTGTAGGATTAAATGACGTAAAGATGAAGAAATTTAGAGTATAAATAAACTAAAAACAAGAAATTATATAAGGAAATCAAACAAGCAAGGATTGTAATATAAAACTAATATGTACAGAAGAACTAAACCAAGGACGTCCAAGGGTATTATTGTAATTTCGCATTTAGATATTTTATCTACTTTTTATAAAAGATGTTAACTAGAGCAATCATACAAGGGCAAAATTATAACTATGACATATCAGTTATTTCTTCACCAATAACCTCTAAATACGTATAATACATGTGGACCCATTCTTTTATATCATTTCAATCTTATTGTTTATTATAAATTTACTTATTCATTATTAACTTCATTTATATTGTGGACCTAAGTTGTTAAATTAAAAATGACATTAATTAAATTAAATTATGTGGCTGAAATTTCAGTAATTTCAATTCTGCCTTTTGTCCAAAGAGTTAAGAACTGTGTGGAATATTATAGAGACCTCTTCTTTTTCCCAAAGAAAAAAGAATTGGAAGAACGTCCTAGATTACGCTCGAATTGCTAAACTTCCTGAGTTCATCATCTATAATATCACTGAACGTTGTCTCCTTCATCAGCAGCAAATCAAACAATATAATAATCAGCAAAAATTTAAGCTTTACAATTCATCCTCTGTTTTCTTCACAACCCAAATTGAGCTGAAAATGTCTCTGATTCCAAGCTTCTTTGGTGGCCGCCGGAGCAACATCTTCGACCCATTTTCCCTTGAATTATGGGATCCATTCGAAGGTTTCCAAATCTCCAACCCCCCATCCTCTGTTCGTGAAACCTCTGCTTTTGCAAATGCAAGAATCGACTGGAAAGAAACCCCACAAGCCCACGTATTCAAAGTAGATGTACCGGGGATTAAGAAGGAGGAAGTGAAAGTTGAGGTTGAAGAAGGAAGGATTCTGCAGATCAGCGGTGAGAGGAGTAAAGAACAAGAGGAGAAGAACGATCAATGGCACCGTATGGAGAGGAGCAGTGGGAAGTTCTTAAGGAGGTTCAGGTTGCCGGAGAATGTGAAAATGGGGGAAATTAAGGCGGCAATGGAGAATGGAGTGCTTACTGTCACTGTTCCGAAAGTAGAAGAGAAGAAGCCTGAAGTGAAAGCCATTGGTATCTCTGGTTAGGAAAGAAAAAAGTTGCAGATCAAGTGTTAAATGAAATTCCTCAGTGAATAATGTTAAGTCTTTTGGTTTGTGATTATGTGTGTGTGTGTTTCCTACTTGCAGTTGTAATCAAGAAAATGTTATGAGAGTTTAATTAATGAATGAATAATTAATTTCCTTTTACCATATAGTACTTAATAGTTGTTTGTTTCATACAGTCCATTTTAAGACCTCGAGTAACAGAGTTGGACTACTACTGCAGTCCAACTCTTAATAGTTGTATGTTTCCTTTAAATTGTTTTAGAGACATTTCTCTCACATAAACTATGGCTTTGTCTATTTCCGTTCTTTTGCAATAACCATTGATTAGAATGATGTAGCTAGTAATCTCCGGTTGAACACCCCTCTACACCATAGAATCAAACAAGTCTTTTGCTTCATGTAACCGACCTTGCAATCAGTACCCATCAATCAATCAGTGTGTTGTATGTGACTACATTAGGATCAATGTCCTTTCGTATCGTACCTGCAATGATAGCTTTGGCGTCTTCCGCCCTACCTTGCTTCCCAATGGGCATCGATTAATATACTGTAGACATTTGGATACACTCCCTGATGGATCATCTGATTTAGTAGCTTCTTAACTTCTTCCCATCAGCCAAAATTACAAGAACCTTGAAAAGCTTGTGGGCGTCATCTACCATCTATCTTTGCATAAGCTGTCAATTAAGGTGTTGTACACTGCAATGTTAGGTTCGCAACCACAACCTCCTCCTCCTATGATTGGTACTGGATAGAGTTGTGCAAGTAGTAATGTAGGGATTAGTTGTTCCATTTTCTATCTCGCATAAAATAATACATAAATTGACTCATAAATTATACATGTTCGATTGTAAAAATGATAACCAAACACTATACTTAGTGTTCTGGATTTTATGCAAAGTGATGAAAATCTACCGGACTTTATGGATCAAAAATTGGCTCTCCTTGAACAAACTAGCTTCATGATTTGTTAAGAATGTCACTTAAGAAACGGACCATTGTCCGATCAACTGATATTTGGACAGCTTGGGTTAATCAAAAACTTTATGGATCAAAATTGGCTCTCTTAAGGTGTCGAATAGGTGATGAAATGAAATTTTAGCTCAGTTAGTCGAAACTCAAATATTTGCAGCCAGCCAGTCAAGGAGGTTGGCACTTTTGTGTATCGACCCCACTTGGATTTGATGGAGAAAACTATATTTCCCTTCTTTTTAATTGAACAATTGAAATATTAAAAAATAATAGCTCGTACTGCTTTAATGATTATATTACAGAGTAGTAAACATTTTTTCTTTTTAATGTTTACACTGGTTTCACAAATTATGAACATAACTGAAATATTCTTTCATTATAATTGATTATTAATAGATTAGGATGTGATTGAGATCGTCTGAAGGAAAGCATCAGCCATCATGTGTCCTAAGAGAACTTGGGAAGAAGCAGTTAGGTGTAAATTGTCTTTATGCAACTGCAAGCCCTTGGCATCAACAGTTACTACGTTAGCAAGGTCAGGATTTAATTGTGCTGCTCTTACAATTTCTGTGTAATGCTTTCCTCCTGAAGCTAGAGCCACCTACACAAGTTTGAACAAAGAAAACAATAAACAAGTACGGATAACTAATGACCAACTTTACGAGGGACCTCAGATTGGGACGGAGAATTTATTGTATTCTTAAATTATGAGTTCAAAATCTAATATTTGTTAAAATTTTAGTGGATTTTCACATACAATTGTATATGCTCTGCGTTGGAAATATACTGCATTTGGATTTTGAACCCGAAGCTTAAGAGCCGGCACCTACAATAAGATTTACACCTTCCATTTCAATTGGTTTGTCTTTCTTTCCTTTTTAGTCTATTTCAAGAAGATTATATCTTTTCTTTATTAGCACTCTTTAATTCCAAGCTTATACCTGACATGTTTAAGATAAAACAAGCATTTTGATATATTTCACATATTTTTAGTTTAAAATCGTAAGATTCAAAAGTCTTCTTTATCTTCTGAAACTCTTTTAATGTTTACCTGGATAATCAAAAGCTCTGGTATCCCAACATCACTTCTCAAATCAGTGAAAAATTGCTGCATTTTTTCTTTATAAGCATTTGCATCACTCAGTCTCATTGTATCACTCTCCCCTTGATACCAAAGCATAGCTCTAATTACTCCACATTCTTGCACCGTAGCAGCCTTGGCTCTCGTCACCAGCTGATTGTAAAGGAAAGTCCCCTTTTGCCATTCACTTATTTTATTCCCCGCCACCGCGCATGGTACCAACCCTACGATCCCAAGAGACGAAGTTTTATTCAACAAAGAATTTGCGAAGGGCATACCTGTAAAGACGATCCTCAAATTTATAGTTAATGTGTTCAAAGCGAGTCTAATCTACTAATACACATACACAACTTTTGAAATTAAATATGGAGATCGAAAATTATGCATTTTGAAAGGCATTTGAGCTTAAAAAAAAGGTTCAAAAATACATTAGCGCGCTTTTCTATCTTTCTTTCTATTTGACACCAATAGTATACATATGATTCGAGTCAAAGCCATTGAGTTAAGTTTAACTCCTTAAACTTGTTTTAAATCCAGCTCTACATACCAGGACCAATCCCACAAGTAACGTTCACGTCGATATCTGCATGTAAAGGTTCAGTTGCCTCCACCCATTGAAGATTGGCATCAAGTTTGAGGATGGACGGATTAGGGCTACACTCCGGCGGAACGATACCATCCCATATGTTCTTCACGACACCTCCTAGACCGGACATATTGCTCTGTCCGGCTAGCAAGAAGATGTTCTTCATCTGTGAATTTGCTATAGCTGTAAAATAGGATAAAGCCATAATCATAAGCAATGCCATGGACTTAGCCATTTGTTATATACAGAATGTTTTTCCACTATATGAATTCCATTCAACTCTTTTCAGATATATATATTGGCTGAAATTGGTTAGCTTTTGTGTGTTTAGAATTAAGATATAGTAGTGCTTTTGAAGTTCAAAGCAAGGTGCACCCTTTTTATTTATTACGTAGTATTTTCTTATTTTCCATGTGATTCGTGATATGAATAAATTGTTATTGAAAAAGCATCATGTTGGCTCAATTATTCCTTAACGGCCACTTAATTGGATGTCAATCAAATTTAATTGAAATTTATTAAGCTTTGAAGCTTTATGCTATGCTATAGTATTATGTTAAATACAGTCTGGAAACAATAAAAATGAATATTTCTATAGTCTTTCTCTCTCAGCAACGGCGAAATTATATTCAGTCAAGGGTGGTCAAATGAATATTCTTCGTCAATTTTTTTTAAAAAAATATATGTTAAATATATACATCAAAATATGAATTATTGAACATCCTTGATACAAAAATCACTCATCTATATTCTAAAAATATAAACACCCTTGACGAAAATATTGATTCCGCCACTACTCTCAGCTCTACGTAAACAACAATCTCATGCGTAATGTCAACCCTGTGATAATTTATTTAATAACAGGTGGAGCAGTAAGTTATGAGCAATTAATTTTAATATATTATGTGTTGGACATGCCGTAATGATTTTTTAGTAAACAATGGAGTTCTCTCGTCAAATATCACTATCCATTATATTGTGGCACGTATGAGTATTTACACTAGTCTAAATTAATGCAATATATCACGATTAAGTAATTTAATAAAATAAAAATGTATATTATTAACCAAGCTAAATGTAGTTATATATAGTTAAACATATGTCATGTATATAAGAGTGTGCAAAAATTAAATCGATTAATAAAAATATTATTGATTTATTGTTATTGAGTTATTAGGTTATCGAGTTTTTAATAGTTTTGAAAAAATTTTATTGGGTTATCGGTTCGATATTGATTTTTATTATTGAGATATAAGGTCAACCGACAACCCAATAAGATTATAATAATTCACTATTTTACCCCTTCGTAAATATTAAATATTAGTAATTTAATAGTAATAGGACACTGTAGTAGTACTTTACCTATTTTAATTTTTATCGTACATAAGAGATTAGTTACCACTCTAGTATTTAGTCTTTAATCTTTGCTCATTCGTACTCCATCAGTTTTTATTAATGCAAATTCTCATTATCGTCCTTATCGGGTAAACCAAAAGCCGAACTATTAAGAACTTAAACCGATAAATAAAAAATTGATAAAAATTACGATTTGTTATTGATTTAACATATTTAAAAATTAAAAATCGATAAATCGAACCGATAACTTATAAAATCAAACCAAACTAACCCATATATATCCGTTCATTTATATATTAATTTGATATAAATATTTGATGCGGTAATTTTGTGTGGAAGAATCTGAATTCTTAGCAAAAGGGAAAAAGCGAAGGAAGAGCAGTTAGTGGTGGAAGAAAGAAGAACTGAGGCATTAGTTATTCTTTTACTAATAGTTGTGATGGTATTAATTTAGGATTAATTTTTTTTTTGGTTGTAATAATTCTTAAATTAAATTGAGTAGTTGTGTGGGTGAGATTTGTAATAAAAAGTTAGTGTGACTTCTTAGAGAGCTGTTAGAACGGTTATAGTGAATTGTTAAAATTGAAGTACTAGATTTACTCTGTTAAATTATAGAGCTGTAATTTGAAGTTGTTTTTGAAGTTAGCGAAAGTTTGATTACTAAAATATTAGACTTTGTAAGTTGTGATTTTTCTTTTGGTCCCTTGAGTAAGGAATCTTTTTATGATAAAAATTATGTTTGTTACTTTATATTTACTATTGATCGTCTATATGAGATCAAATATAATCTTTTCATTATTGTTTTTTAGCTTGGATTTTATGAATTATTCTTATGTTGAGTATTTTATTTGTAGGATTGAAATGACGTGAAGATGAAGAAATTTAGAATACAAATAAACTAAAAACAAGAAATTATATAAGGAAATCAAACAAGCAAGGATTGTAATATAAATCTAATATATTTCTACTTTACAGAAGAGCCAAACCAAGGACGATCAAGGGCTATTATTGTAATTTTGTGTTTAGATATTTTATCTACTTTTTATAAAAAAAAATGTTAATTAGAACAATCATACAAGGGCAAAATTATAACTATGACATATCAGTTATTTATTCACCAATAATCTCTAAACACGTGTAATACATGTGGATTCATTCTTTTTATATCATTTCAATCTTATTGTTTATTATAAATTTACTTATTTATTATTAACTTCATTTATATTATGGACCCTAGTTGTTATTCTATTATCACTTTATTTTTTATCGGCCCTAATTTTAGCCTTCACCGTTTAAAATCAAGTTACCTTTTTCAACACAATTTTTAAAATATTTTTAATTATGAAAATTCATCTTTTTGATAATTTTATAACTCAAATATTTAATTTTATGTTTTTAAAAAAATATGAGAATATAATATATATTACTTCTGCCTTTCTAAAATATCAATCTTAATTTTTTATTTTTTTGAAACGACAAATAATATGTACTTTGATCAATACTTTAATATACATATTTTTTCATTATATAGATATGCGTAAAATTATAATATAGATTTTGAAAAATTAGATTTAAAAGCTAAAATTTAACATTAAAATATTAACTTAATTTACTCTAAATTTATTTTTAAAATAATCAAATTGACTCTCAAGAAGCAACCTCAAAAACTTTACAGCTATTTAAGAATGAAGGGTGTATAAAAATTTTACACAAACACAATAAGATCGTAACATTGGACCTATTAATCAACCTTTTCGTATTTATTTATTAAAAAGTCATAGTATATTGTTAGTTTAAATTTAAATATATCATTTATTTTAATTATTATTCACATTTTATTACATTATATCATTTTGTTTCGTTTAAAATTCACCATTAATAATAATGACCTACTTTACTTGATAACTAAAAAAAACTTATGTATGGTATTAAAAATACATCCAACTTATCTGACTAAAAATCCATGTTAATATAAAAAGTGTACGAAAATATTTTAAAAATTAAAAATAATAAGATATTAATTAAATTAAATTAAATTATGTCGCTGAAATTACAATAATTTTAATTGTGCCCTTATCCAAAGAGTTAAAAGAATTCTGTAGAATATTATAGAGACCTCTTCTTTTTACCAAAAAAAAAAAAAAAGAATTGGAAGAACGTCCTAGATTACGCTCGAATTGCTAAAACCTCCTGAGTTCATCATCTATAAATATCACTGAACGTTGTCTCCTTCATCAGCAGCAAATCAAACAATACAATAATTAGCAAAAATTCAAGCTTTACAATTCATCCTCTGTTTTCTTCACAACCCAAATTGAGCTGAAAATGTCTCTGATTCCAAGCTTCTTTGGTGGCCGCCGGAGCAACATCTTCGACCCATTTTCCCTTGAGTTATGGGATCCATTCGAAGGTTTCCAAATCTCCAACCCCCCATCCTCTGTTCGTGAAACCTCTGCTTTCGCAAATGCAAGAATCGACTGGAAAGAAACCCCACAAGCCCACGTATTCAAAGTAGATGTACCGGGGATTAAGAAGGAGGAAGTGAAAGTTGAGGTTGAAGAAGGAAGGATTCTGCAGATCAGCGGTGAGAGGAGCAAAGAACAAGAGGAGAAGAACGATCAATGGCACCGTATGGAGAGGAGCAGTGGGAAGTTCTTAAGGAGGTTCAGGTTGCCGGAGAATGTGAAAATGGGGGAAATTAAGGCGGCAATGGAGAATGGAGTGCTTACTGTTACTGTTCCGAAAGTAGAAGAGAAGAAGCCTGAAGTGAAAGCCATTGATATCTCTGGTTAGGAAAGAAAAAAGTTGCAGATCAAGTGTTCAATGAAATTCCTCAGTGAATAACGTTAAGTCTTTTGGTTTGTGATTATGTGTGTGTGTTTCCTACTTGCAGTTGTAATCAAGAAAATGTTATGAGTTTAATTAATGAATGAATAATCAATTTCCTTTTACCATATAAAATTTAATAGTTGTTTGTTTCGTACAGTCCATTTTAAGACCTCCAGTAACAGAGTTGGACTACTACTGCAGTAAAGTGTTTAGACGTGAATTCTGACGCAATTCTTGAGAATGATTGTTCTGTCTGCGAGTGTTGCGATTATAGTTCTTGTATTTGGCAACGGCAGCAGTTATAGGGTTGGATAGTTTCTCAGCATCCTCGTGATGAAGAAAGAATTCATGATCGAGTAACTTTTCAAACAATTTTTCATAGAAGATGATCATATCACATGCATGAATAGCAGTAGAAATTTCTCGAAACTCAGAACTTAAGACCACCAAATATTTTGACGATGAGTTCAAAATTATATACAGGAGCACTAGTGGTGGCTAATCCATCCGAAAGAAGATCGAATAGTGTGAAGATATAACGAGAGTCCTTAGTAATACGAGCAAAATGATCATGGAAACTAAACACTTGAGTTTGGGATCTTCTTGCGTAAGTGGTATGCAGAGCATCCCAAGCTGATTTGGATGAATTGACGACAGCAGCAAGAGAGGCAATGGTGGAGCCATGAAGGTCAAAAAAGGTGTAGCCATGGATAATGTGGTATATGGCTCAATTTTGTCGAAAAATCTATCTAATTAAGAGAAGTTTAGAATCATTCAGAGCCAAAATTCTCTTGAGACATGTGAAACTTGAAGGAGAAGCCTCAAAGGTTCCAAAATATTATAGATAGATGTAGAGAAATTTATTTTTTATAAAAAACTTAGATATTTTTGTGGAGTATTTTAGATACTTAACTGGGATGAAGGAAGGAAAAGACAGCACTTCCAAAACTTGGTTATACGCTAATTTTTATTCATTAATTTACAAGAGTTTTATTCCAAACAAGCAGGAGGGATTGCAATATAAAACTAATATATACATAGAAAAGTGTAAAAAACCACACTTTCTTTTTTTAGTTTTATAACTAAACTATTGAAAGTTTGCATTTCATATCTAAATTATTACTTATTAGTTTGAGAAATACACCACATGTGTAATACCATTAGTTAAAAGTTAAATATTAAAATATGGAGTAATATTTTTCACAAAAATATTATTTTTTAAAAATTAATTATTTTTTAAAAAATAAAATATTTTTCTCACATACATCACCCCAATATACCTCCTAACAATCCCCGTTCTTTTATTCTTTCAAAATCTCTTTTATAAAATATTTTTAAAAAATTCAAACTTCACCCTTCTGCTCTTCCTAAAAGAAATTGATATTATTTTTATTTTTTTAAATAAATAAAAATTCTATTCCTCCCCCCTCACTATCCGCTGCTTGATTTATTTTTGTCCTTTTTATTTTTTTTTTATTTTTTTTATAGATATGTACATATATTTTTAGAAAAATATTTTTTTACTTTTGCACCGAATATAACAAAAATAAAAATTTTATTTCGAAAAATCTTGCGACAAGTAAAAAGTATTTTTCTATAAAAAAGTGAAGGATTGGGTGGTAGGATAAAATTATTTTTTTAAAAAAAAATTAAAAAATAATGTCTAAATTATTAATTTTAGGCAGAGGGGGAAGATGAACTGAGGATTTCTTTTAAAAGAATTAAAATCATAATTTTTTTTTAAAATATAAAATATTGGTTGGTTCGGGGTGGGGATAGGGTGGGGGTGTGGGGGTATGGAAGAGGAAGTGGTGGAGTGGGGTTTTATGGCGGGTGTTCCGGTGCTTCTCTTCAGGAAGAGAAGAACTCAAATCAAGAGGATCTTTCTGAGTGCATGAGTTGAGTTGGCTCGACTTTTAGCCCACACAATGTCTTAGACGTATGAGAAATTGAACAACAAGTATGAGGAATATATTTACTCATAAGAAGTAAATGATTAGTTCATTTGCCATTTTAATTATGAAAAAATATATAAAATATTAAAAAATTTGCCTAGGATTCTAATGTTAATAAAGTTCAAACTATGTACAAATGATACCAATTTATATAAGGAATTGAGTTATATCTTCAAAACCATGCACTTGCAACTGATTATTGCAATGATTTTTGATTATTTAAAAACGCATATATAAATTATATTTGCGCAATGTGAACACTCTTGGGAATGTTGTTTGAACTATTTGCTCTTCACTAAAATGTTTTCCTTAGACAAAATAATCATTTACATTAAAAGACTACGTTTTAGATAAAATCATCTTTTCATCAATTTTTTTAAAATCATTATTTAATTATATTTATAATATTGACTTCTAAAATATATGGAAAGAAGTCCTAAAAATAAGAAATTATAACCATGGAAAGACTCTTAAATCTTCCTTGTTTGATAGACTTCTACTTTTTCCCTTATTTGAATCAAGAAACCTTGCTGCCATCATGGAAAATCCTAATTTATTATGGATTTTAATTAGTGATAGAATCTCTATATATAATGCCTTTATTTCTATTATATAGAATTGTGAAGAGGAGGAACCACCAAGGGTAGTTTGGTCATTTCAAAACTATCTAGATTAAAATAAAACTCTAGGGGATATAAAACTCTAGGGGATCGTTTGGTGTGAGGTATAAGTTATAATAATTTTAGAATAAAATGTAGGATTATTTTATCCCATGTTTGGTTGGAGATATAAGGTAATCCTTAGACTATTTATCTCATCATGTTTACCTTAGTAATGGGATAAGTTATCCAATATATATGTTTAATTTTTTTCATTATTGTCGTATTTTGTATTTATCTATCTAGATCATTTATTTTCTAATAACATGATTTTAGTTTATTTTGCAGCGTTCATGGCATAATACATGAACTCTACCTTTTCGAAAAAATAGAAAAAGAGTTGACAATGACAATTGATGATTTGTCTTGTTGGTAAGTAATGCAACCATTTTTTATATCAAACTTGGATTAATGGTATTTATTATCGAACTATCTACTTTACTACAAGTAATTATTTAATTTTTAAATAACGATATATACTTGATTTTTCTATTAACAAATTAATTTCATATTTCTAATTCAAAGGTCGTAAAAAAGTATCACACAAAGAAGAAAAGATAGTTGTTCAAAGTAACACTCATGCTTGGAAAGAATAAGCAACATCAAATATCAATTTATTATTTTTGGTAAGAACAAACCTACTAATGGAACCCGACAATTTTTTGGAAAAACTTTCTTCATAATGTTAAACTTTTAGAAATAATAATATTCAAATATATTTAACTTTATCATTTTTTAGTTTTTTCACTATTCATTACAAATTCGTGTTGTTAAAATAGAAATATACTAAGACTATATTAAAATAATCTATATTTTGCCTATATTAAAAAAAAACTATAGATCAGTAACAATTAAAAATTTACGTTATGTTTGTCAATAAAAAATTGTCATCTAAAGAGTTATATTATTTTTATGCTATATAGAAAACATGTTAATAAAAAAAAAGATTAATTACACGAAAATTAAAGTCAACTTAATCTCATGAGTATTCGCCAAAAGCCAAAAGAAGGCTTGAAAATATTTTTATACAGTTAAAAGTGTTTTAGTAATTTATCCTTTTGTGGAAGAAAAAGTAGAGGTTGTATATTTTTGTATATATTTTTTTTATTAACAGACGCATGATACACATGCAATACACATATAATAAATTAATATTACTTTAAAAATATGAAGGTGCTTAGAAATATTGATTGATTTTTTAACTATTAATTGAAAGACTTTGTAATAAAAAAAATTATCATTTACTATTTTTCTCAAAATTATTATTTGATTATATTTAAAATTAAGGAGTTCTATAATATATTGTAAAAGAAAAATATATTTTTAAAAAATAAGAAGTCTCAAATATATGAGGAGAGGAAAATATAAGATAAGAGATATTAGGGGAATTAATAATTAAAGAATCCTAAAAAATATAGCAAGAAAAAAATATGTTTTAAAAATTAAGGAGCCGTAAAATATATGGTAAGAGAAAATTATTTATGGTAAGAAGTATTAGGAGAATTAATAATATGAAAAAAAAATTGAAAAAATAAGGAATCCTAAATATATGATAAGAAAAAATTATATGGTAAGAGTTCTAAGGTTTTCTCTCATCAAAATCTATGAAGTTTTTTTTTATATATTCTTAAGTTATTTGTTATTACACAAAATAAAAAAAAAATTCTGTAATACTTTATATTCTTAAGTTATTTGTTATTACACAAAATAAAAAAAAAAGATATTTTCTGTTATAATCTGTCATTTTTATTTTTAATTATTTCAAGAAATGTCATCCCTTCATTAGTATTTTTTATGTAACACTATTATTTACGAAAGTCAAGTTAGATGAAATAGTTAACAATATCAATGTTCATATATTAACTACAATATAAAGACTATTGACAGATGACGTTCAATTTTCTTTCGGTGCAACTTCAAGTTGTCATTTTTCGTTTTACCATAATCATTTTTGTAAATTTTAAAAAGTTTTATATTAAATAATATATATTGTACATACATCCATTTATTATTTTTTTTATATACACACATATATGTTATTAATTAATGTGATACACACATGATACAACAAATAAAATTGTCATTTACAAATTCTCTTCTCAACTATTATTTCATTTTCTTAATTTAAAATTAAAGAATCCTAAATATAGAGCATGAGATATTATGAGAGTTAATAATTAAAGAGTTAAAAAATATATAGTAAAATTAAAAATATTAAGAAGATTTTAGGCGTCTCAACAAAGACATGATTGGTAAAAAGTTGCATTGGTTAGTTTTGTAAACTTTTTTCCTTTACTTATGAAAGCTATCTATATTTTCAATACTTCATGATTAATCGATCTTTATTTACAGATTTTTTTCATCTAAGTTGATCGATAAAAAAATCCAACTATTTGTTCATTTATGGAGGTGAACAACAATAACAACAACATACTCAGTGGAATCCCACAAGTGGGGTCTGGGGAGGGCAGAATGTATGTAGACCTTACCATTACCTCATAGAAGTAGAGAGGTTGTTTTCTGGGAACCCTTGTCTCAACCAATAGGCAAATTAGACAAGATATGACAAAGATGAAAGGAAAAAAAGGCTGAAAAACACATAACATTATGCAAATACTATAAATTTAACACACATGATACAGATAAAGACAACACCCTACACTACCCTGCGGCTAGATATCAACCTAACTTTGCTAACCTATTAGTCTTCTACTCTAATACACGACTTCCACTCCTTTCTATCTAAGGTGAACAACATTCTTCAAATTATTTGTAATAATGAGAGAATTTAAAGTTTTGTTTTTTATCTCTCAAGTACAATAAGATGAATCACTTCGAGATTTTTTCCTTTATTATTTGAATAACAACTTATTGATTCAAAGTACTATTACTCTCAACTTCTTTGAGAGGCTAATATTTTTATTCTCATATTTTTGAAAAATCAAAGTGTCGATTTTCTAAATTATATTATTTGACAATATTTTTTAAAAAATCGTGAAAAGTGTATTTCAAAACATATTTAATAAAATATAATTTTTCAAATTCACCTTTTTTTAAAAAAATGATCTCGAATAAAAATATACAAATTATTCATAAAATATACTTTTTAGATTACGTTTAAATTAAATGTATGTCGTGAATAAGTTAGTCAAATCTGAATTTGAATTAGTTGAATTTCAATGCAGATTCTGATAATCTTGGTAGAGAGTGTTATTCGTGAATAAGGTCAGTCAAATCTGAATTTGAATTAGTTGAACTTCAAAGACACCTAAACTTGTCCACACCTAAACTAAGACAAGTTCCTAATAGATACCTCAACGGCTAAGATTTGATCCCATAAAACACTTTTAAAAGTGTCTATTTATGAGTAAAAAAATGTATACTCTTACGACAATATTAAGAATTTTTAAATATTTATGATGTTTGATTTAATAAATTAACGTAATACATACCTATAATGCACGTACACTAAACTAATCTGATTAAAAATTTATATCAATATAAAAGATGTACGAAAATATTTTAAAAATGACATTAATTAAATTAAATTATGTTACTGAAATTTCAATAATTTCAATTGTGCCTTATCCAAGGACTTAAAAGAATGATGTAGAATGTTATAGAGACCTCTTCTTTTTACCAGAAAAAAAAAAGAATTGGAAGAACGTCCTAGATTACGCTCGAATTGCTAAACTCTCTGAGTTCATCATCTATAAATATCACTGAACGTTGTTTCCTTCATCAGCAGCAAATCAAACAATACAATAATCAGCAAAAATTCAAGCTTTACAATTCATCCTCTGTTTTCTTCACAACCCAAATTGAGCTGAAAATGTCTCTGATTCCAAGCTTCTTTGGTGGCCGCCGGAGCAACATCTTCGACCCATTTTCCCTTGAGTTATGGGATCCATTCGAAGGTTTCCAAATCTCCAACCCCCCATCCTCTGTTCGTGAAACCTCTGCTTTCGCAAATGCAAGAATCGACTGGAAAGAAACCCCACAAGCCCACGTATTTAAAGTAGATGTACCGGGGATTAAGAAGGAAGAAGTGAAAGTTGAGGTTGAAGAAGGAAGGATTCTGCAGATCAGCGGTGAGAGGAGTAAAGAACAAGAGGAGAAGAACGATCAATGGCACCGTATGGAGAGGAGCAGTGGGAAGTTCTTAAGGAGGTTCAGGTTGCCGGAGAATGTGAAAATGGGGGAAATTAAGGCGGCAATGGAGAATGGAGTGCTTACTGTTACTGTTCCGAAAGTAGAACAGAAGAAGCCTGAAGTGAAAGCCATTGATATCTCTGGTTAGGAAAGAAAAAGTTGCAGATCAAGTGTTCAATGAAATTCCTCAATGAATAATGTTAAAGTCTTTTGGTTTGTGATTATGTGTGTGTGTTTCCTACTTGCAGTTGTAATCAAGAAAATGTTATGAGTTTAATTAATAAATGAATAATTAATGTCCTTTTACCATATAAAATTTAATAGTTGTTTGTTTCGTACAGTCCATTTTAAGACCTCCAGTAACAGAGTTGGACTACTACTGCAGTAAAGTGTTTAGACGTGAATTCTGACACAATTATTGAGAATGATTGTTCTGTCTGCGAGTGTTGCGATTATTTGAATTCATGATCGAGTAACTTTTCAAACTTCTTCTCATAGGAGATGGCCATATCACATGCATGAAGATTTCTCGAAACTCAGAACTTAGACCACTAAGTATTTTGACGATGAGTTCAAAATTGTATACAGGAGCACTAGAGGTGGCTAATCCATCCGAAAGAAGATCGAATAGTGTGAAGATATTGATGATAGAACGAGAGTCCTTAGTAATACGAGCAAGTTGATCACGGAAACTAAACACTCGAGTTTGGGATCTTCTTGCGTAAGTGGTATGCAGAGAATCGCGATTTGGATGAGTTGACGACAGCAGCAAGAGAGGCAATGGTGGAGCCATGAAGGTAAAAAAATGGTGTAGCCATGGATAATGTGACGCACTGCTCAATTTTGCCCAAAAATCAGGATTAGTCTGAATAACCGGATTAGTCTAGAATTATTCAGAGATGTCCACGGTAATTTGGAGGACTCCAAAATTCTCTTGAAATATGTGGAAATTGTGCATCGAATATAACAAAAATAAAAAAATTTCCCGGCGTGCTTCTAACAGTCGCATCCATGTTTAGCTTTATGTATCCCACATTTGGTGAGCGCCATTTCACTTGGAGGATGCTTGTAGACGGCTTGGCGGCTGGGTTGTTACCAGTGAGTGTGATAAACTCCACAGCCATCGTTATAGTTGTGTCAAAATTGGCATGCTTTGTCTTTCCTTCAAAGGCATTTTTGTTCCTTGTTTTCCATAGGTGCCAGAGACAGTAAGGGAAGAGAGTCCCCCAAGTGAGGAAGTGAGTAACAACCACTGATTTTACACTTTTCCAGTGAGGCAACTAGGTCGAATCATTGAGGGTTCCCATGGGTCTTTTGTGGTGGGCATCTTCCCATAGGGAATTCGCTGTACGACACTGGAAGAATATGTGGGTGATATCTTCTCTGGGATGTCCACAAATATGGCACGAAGGGGTGTTGGGCAGCCCTATGGTATGGAGTCTGTGATTTGTTGCAGTTCTTTTGTGAAAGAGAATCCAAAGGAAACACTTAATTTTATTGGGAATACATGCTTTCCAGATAAATTTGAAATCACCAACAGACTGAGGAGTGTTATTATTTTGGCTATGAATATGAGCATAAGCTGTTGATGTGGAGAAAGGCCATTAGTGGTTAGGCCCCACACACGTTGACCTTTCCTGGTAGCATTATCTAGAATGGTGGTTTCTTGGATAATTCTACTTAGTTCAGCAGAGAGAGGAAAGGAAATTTTCTCAAAACCCCAAGTATTATTCCTTCTTAGGTCAGCTACAGTCATGTTATTTTCTTGACTAGTGAGAGAACCACAGATTAGCAGCCTAAGTGAGGGTAGATGGGGTATCCATATGTCTTTAGAAAAGTTGACTTTGTCACCTTTGTGAACCACCCATCATGTGGCTACAGAGATGTCTCTCCATCCCTCTTGAATATTTTTCCAAGTTCGGGAGATAATTCTTTGGGTTGGGGCTGTGAGAGAGTGGTTCCTATATTTGTTTTTAAGAATGGATGCCCAAAGACTATCACTGTGTTGACTGTCCAAGGATGGCTTTATTTCTAATGTTGGTTTTGTGCAGTCCCAGGCCACCCTGATACTTGTGTTGTGCTACCATATCCCATTTTAAGAGGTGCATTTTCTTTTTCCCACTGTTGAAGCCTCAGATGAAGTCTCTAGTAATTTTGTCAATGCTTTTTGAGACTCCTTCCGGGAGTTTGATGTAACTCATGACATGGGATAGGACGCCACTAAGAGATGCCTTGGCTAGTACTTCCTGCCAGCCATATTGAGAGTGGATTTTTTCAATCGATCAATTTCTTTCTCATGTTATTCATGAGCTACTGGAAATCTCCATTAGTAGGCCATTTGTTAAAGACTGGGAATCCTAGGTACTTGCCAAAGCTGTTTTTTTCTTCAATGCCCAAAGCTATGGTGCACAGCTCCTTTGTTTGGCTAGTACAATTCTTAGAAAAGATATTTTGGATTTTGAACAGTTAACTTTTTGTCCAGAGTCTTTCCAAAAATTGTGGAGGACTCTAACTATTGAGCATAGTTTTTTATGTCGGCCCTAGCAAAAAGAGTAAGGCCGTCAACAAAGAAGAAGTGGGAAAGTTTTGGGCCACCCCTGCAAATTCAGATTGGGGTCCACTCTTTGACAACAACAGAGTGTTGGATGGTTTTGGACAGCCTTTCCATGCACATGATGAATAACTAGGGGGACACGGGATCCCCTTGCCTAATGCCTCTAGAGGGTTGGAAGGCTTCAATTTTCCTACCGTTCATCAGGACTTAAATTGAGCTAGAAGAGATGCAAGACATGATAAGCTTGGTAAGGTTCTGGGGGAAGTTGAAGTAATCCAGGGTATTCTTAATGCAAGACCATTCGATTCAATCGAAGGCCTTTTGTAGGTCAATATTCAGAGTCATGCTTTCTGTTTTACCTTTCATTTTCCCAAAGTGAGAAATAACCTCTTGACCACAATGGCATGGTCGAAAGCCCTTCCATTGGCCAGGAAGCTTGCTTGGTTGGGCCCAATGATGGACAGAAGAAAAGGCTTGATCCTATTGGCTATGATTTTGGTGATGATTTTATAGATGGTATTGCAGAGGCCAATGGATCTGAAGTTCCTAAGATTTTGCTTGCACAAACTATTACCAGTAAATTACTTGCTTCATCCTATTCTTTTTGTTTCTCTTCTTCTGGTTACTGTCATAGAGTATTCTTTATTTTAGTATATATAACACACTTAATAGTTAGTCTTCTTCTGTTTTTCCCACAAAATAAATATTAGGTCTTAAAATGTTATGATTTTTCGCATAATGAAAATAAATAAAAAGTCGATTCTCTCTTTTTCAATGCTGGCAGTACTAGTTTAAAGCCTCAACTAAATTTTTCTATTTTCTTATTATTTTGCAACATTTATATGCTTTTTAGCAAAAATAAAAAAAATAGCACAAGGCATATTTTTTTTACGTTCTATGTCATACTTGTTCAAAATATTTTAAATTTGACTAGTTTTATATAGAGAAATTCTTGTATTTTGATAACTAATTTTATAATTTATTTTATTGAGTTATATAGATTATTTTTTTCCAGCTATATGTTTATCATTCAACATATTAATATTGATGTTGTTCAATAACTTTTATTTTTACTTTTTATTAAGTATTAAAAATGTATGATAATATTAATAATTCAATCCTTGCACCTTTTAAAATAAAGTAGGTCACTGCAAAGTGAAAGTAAAGAAAAAAAGAAAATAATATTTTTTTAAAAGAATTTGATGGTGCACAATAAAAATGGAAAGAAATGTTAAAAGAACATGATAAGGTAGATAAAATTTAGATATGCATCACTTTGTTTTTCATCTTATAATATTTTCGTATCTAGTTCTTCATATTTTGAATTCCTATACAAAAATTTTAGATTCACCATTGGGCTTGGTAGTTGTTTAGAGCACTATTTAATATTAGCCTACACATATAGTCCTTGATTTTTGATATTTATCATTATTTGTTGTTTACTATGTTTAGATGACCATACCTTATTATTGATGTTATGGTTTCTTGCATAACTACTCTGTGCTATTTTTTTATTAGCTGTTGGTATTTTTTTTTCACTGTTTTTTTTCTCATTATCAGTTTAATTTGTTTTACTTGAATCGATAATCTTTTACAAAATAACATCTCAATTTTTACAAGATAAAAATAAAACTTATGTATACTCTCTCCTAGACTAATCTCACTTTAAGAGATTCAAGAATGTTATACTCCCTCTGTCTCATTTTATGTAGCTTTTTTTTTCCATTCCAAAAAAAAGTTACCTTACTCTAATTGAAAATAATTTACCTTTAAAATTTTATTTCTACTATTAATGAAATGATTCTCAGCGACACAAATATCTAAAAATGAGTTTAGATCACAAATTTTTAAAGACTTGTTTTTACTTCTTAAAATACTGTATCAAATCAAAGGATTATGGGATGGTCAGAGTATTAATTTTAACCCTGAGTGAAGCAATCAGTTTGAACCATTCCTTTTTAAGAAACAACTCATCTTGAAGCTTCGTTTGTCATTTCAAACTCCAACTTATATTCCTACCTAACTTTTGCCAACTAACCTCTTTTTTATTTTTCAATCCTACCTCAATAGACAGAGAGGAAAAACAAACCCAATGACTATCGTACAAAAGTATCAATGATAATAAATAATAACAACAATAATGTTAGTTACAATAATCAATCATTGACTATTATAGTACTAATGAAAATTTCTTACCTGTGTTTATGACATGTGGCCCCGTTTGCATTAACAGCGTAACGGCGACGATCTCTCAACTTCTCCGGCGACTCTTCTCTTCTCTTATTCAAATCAACTTTCTACCTGTCTTCTCAACGTCGCTTTTTCTCATGGGCCCCACACGCTTTCTCACCTTCCTATATAAACCCTTACCCTTACCCTAACTCCTCCTCTCTCCATCCCGGCGCCGATCTATCAGTGAAATTCTCCCTCCGATTTCTGAGATATGGAATTGAAAGCTATGGCGGTATTTTTTGCCATTGCGGCGATTTTATCGGCGGTTGCTTCCGCTCAGGAAGTGGCATCAGCTCCGGCACCGTCGCCGGACCAAGGCGGAGCGTTTTCGCTACCGGTTTCCGGCGCGATTGTTTGCTCCTCGCTGATCTTGTCCGTTGCTGCTCTTTTCAGGAACTAGATCGATAGCTCCGATCCTTATTCATCTCGTTGATTTGATGATTATTCATTGATCTGCTGGTATTTATGTAGATGCGCATTATAGATAAATACATTTGTATTTTGATGTTTGAGTGAGAGTCTTCTTTATTTTTTCCCTCCTTTTCGCCGGTGATAGTAGGGATTAGTTTACTTGTTTTGCATAATTACTGGTTTGTCTATATAATAAAGACAGTTTATCTTTTTGTATTACATTCGCCGTGTTTCCTTAATGCGTTAAGCTTGAGGTTAGTGGTTTTATTTTATGTGACATTCTTTGATTTCGATATTTAAAGTAAAAAAAAAATAACTTTAAAAACTTGTGATCTAAAATATATTTGTGAGGTTGAGAATCCTAGGATAAAAAAAAAATTTTAAAGGTAAATTGTTCCAATTTGAGTAAGGGAATATATTTTTTTTGGAACAAACTAAAAAGGAAAAGGAATCACATAAAGTAATTAATTGTAGTGGTTACGCTCAAAAGTGGTTTCCAAGAAGTTTCTGTTTCCTTTGTTGTTTCAATTAACAGCTTGTTTGGATGGTGGTTTGCCATGGTTTCATAATGTATGGTACTGTATGGTATGATATGGTATCGTACAGTACCCTACCATACAATGTTTGGATAGACTGTACTGGTTGCTATTGTTTAATAACAATTTGTTGTTTGATTTGACTGTATGGTACTGTATTGTAACTTTTAAATTTACAAATATATCCTTAATTATTATAAATATAAAATTTATTAATAGCTATTTTTTATAACTTTTTAAAAAAAAAAAAATACATAGAATCGAGTGGAGAAACATATAAGCTAATAAATCTTCATTTTATACAAACAATATAAGAAAATAAAAAAGTAAGAACTTACAAATAAAAGAAGCTCAAAAAATACACTAAAACGTGAAAGAAAAGATGGAAGGTGGAAAAGTAGTTTCAAAAATTGATATGGAGGAAGTAATAAAAAAATAATACATATATTAACTTAAAGTTTAATAAAGAATAAAGGATAAATTATAATTATTTAAATTTAAATAAGGGTATAATTGGAAAAAAAATAACAGAACCATGGGATACCACCAAATTGGTGGTTTTAAAAAGTGGGGGTTTTCATGGTTACAGAACCATGAAACAAAACCATACCATACCATATAATTAATGAAACAATCAAAACAAATGTGGTTCTCTTAATAACCATACCATACCATACCACCGGAAACCACCATCCAAACAAGCTGTAAGTGATGTTTACATACCTCTTAAGCAAACAACTCAATTCTAGAAATAAAAAGTACCTACATAGTGCTAGGAATATTAGTGGCAACTCTGGATGACAACTTGCGAAAGCAGATATGGCAACACAGAGTCAAACAAGATGTGTCGTTACAAAATTAAATCACAGTAATAGCATCTGGAATTTGTGTTAAATCCTAGGTTGAGGTTCAACTGTTTCCCTAAACTCATTTTCTCAATAAAATGGTAAACATTGGATGTTGAGACTTGGGAAGTCTACCGTTGGATGTCCTCCTCGGTGTTATTAAAGGGGTATTCAGGAATCTTATCAGAGAGACGGAAAAGAAACTCCAACCCCAATATTGACCATTGGGCAAATGAAATGACAGACGCAACTTCAATTTATCAAAAGGTGACCTTACATAGAAAGTTATGAAGATCATGAATTAGAGTAAAAAATTAATTAGATAGTTGAGTGTTGTCTTGCTTATCCTTTCATATTATTAGTCGTAGTATTACCCTTCACGAATTAGAGTAAAAGATTAATTAGATAGTTGAGTGTTGTCTTGCTTATCCTTCCATACTATTAGTCGTAGGATTACCCTTATAATTTCTTGTCGTATGAGTTTGACTGCCATCTATTATTTCTCGAACTTCAATTACAACAACAACATACCCAGTGAAATCCCACAAGTGGGGTCTGGGGATTTCTCGAACTTCAATTATTATATATATATAATTTTTTTTACAACCCCTCCCCTATCCCAAAATAGGGGTGTGCAAAAATCTATCCGACCGATAAAAATGTTATTGATTTATTGTTATTGGGTTATTAGGTTATCGGATTTTTAATGATTTTGAAAAAAAGTTATTGAATTATTGGTTCAATATCGATTTTTACTATTGGGTTATCAGTACAATAATTTACTATTTTTTCCCTTCGTAATATTAAATATTAGTAATTTAATAGTAATTTACCTATTTTAATTTTTACTGTACTTAAGTGACATTTAGTATTTAGTCTTTATTCTTTCGTACTCCATCTGCTTTTATTAAGGCAAATTCTCATCATCATTTTTATCGGGTAAACCAAAAATCAAACCGTTAAAAACTTAAAATCGATAAACCGAAAATCGATAAAAATTATTTTACTGATTTAGCTAATTTTAAAAAATGGAAAATCGATAAACCAAATCAATAATGTAAAAAATCGAACTGAACAGACCGATCCACACCCGCACTCCCATATGTTTACAAAAAAATCAATTTTTTCCCCTCCCAATAAAAAGTTAATTTAATTTTTAGAAAATTCAAAAAAAATTTACTCACCCTCACCCACCCCAACTTTTTCCAATAAAAAATTCATTTACATTATAAATGAATATCTTTTATCCATATTACCCATTAAAATAAGCATTTTTTATCCATCTTAATAAGTTGGTCACTCCTGGGTATCATCATCTTCAATTTACACATCTCCCCCATCCCATCTCTCTCGGTTGAGTTGCCCCAAAGCTTGGGGAGGCCTTTTTGGGCGTCTATGCATCGCAATTAACAAAATGGGGAAAAAACGACAGACAAAAGAGTACAAAGAGGAACCGTAACCGCCAAAAACATTTCCTTGCTCCTTTTTGTTTTTTTATTATATCATATCATCCCTCACAATTGCAATTAGACTTGGTTATAATCTCTAATATACACAAAATCCATATACACTTTGTCGTCGTCCTTTTTTTTATTTGGGGGATAGGTCTTATTTCATTGTTCGACACACATATATCCATGATTATCCAAGCAAGTCCGTTGAATGTAATGCCATGTCTACACCTCAACTCCCAACGCGTCATTCACCAGCACTGAAACAGATACAAGCCAATTATAATTTAAACAAAAGAAATCATGAAAATTATTATACGTATATATAAAATATAGCAAAATACTAAAAAGATAAAACGATGTTTGTAAAATAAATAGCTATATGATTTTTCACCTACCAATCAATAGCCAAAAGCAGAATGGTTTGTTCGTCACCTGTGATTCTGATAAATCTGTTAAAACAGAGCAAGAAAAGTGAACCATGTACTCCCTTTTTCTTAAAATAAACCGGGTTGAGTCATCGATTCTAACTTAGAAGGATCAATCTAATAGATCTCCTAAAAATTAGATTATGCAAGAAGAAAAGGACAGCAAAATCAGATGCAATAAGTGAATGGCAGCAAAATCATAAGGAATTCATCCACCGATCTAAGCAATGACATGACTAGTAAATCCAGTTCAATCAAGACAGAACTTAGGCCTAGGTGTCAAGCCAGCTCAAACTTTCGACAGCATAGAGTCGACACAAACACGAGTCAAGCCCAATCGGAACTTCTACAATACTGTGCTCAACCACGCTTCTGAGTTATAGAATGGAGACCAGCAAAGCCAAGCACAAGTCAACTATTTAACTCTTTTTTTTTTTCATAAGCGACTAACATATTTGGATTTCATATATTAAAATTAGTGATTAAGCAAAAAACTATGAGAATCCGTAGTTTAGATTGAGAATTGAATGCAACCGCAACTGAATTACTTGCATCACTAATTTAAACTAGAACTTAAATCCAAAGGATGTCACATTTTTATATAGAATATATTTTATTAAAAAATTTCAAGTCAGAAAACAAATTGATACTGAGCTGAACTACATTAGTGATTTCAGTTCATTAATCGTTTTTTTTTCTTGGTGTGTGTGTTTAATGTCACCATAGAGTAGCTTATGTTACAGCGGCACCTTTAACTTAATAGCTCCATTTCTTGAATCGTATTAACAACGTAGCTATATTGCATAAGAAGTATAAATTATTAATTACTATTTCGTAAAAAATAGTACTATACTAGGTGTTACTAACATTTTAAAATCTAAATTAGTAAGTTTATTTAATACTAGAGCTTAAACTTTTACTTCTGAAGTATTAGTTACACAGCTTAACTGACTTGATCAAGTTGCGGCAAATCAAGCTTGAACCAAGCTTTGGCTCAGCCGAGTTTTGATGGTAACCGACCCAAACTTTTCCCCTCTTTCAAAACAAGTCGAGCTACAACACAAGAAGGCCAAGTAGAGTCGAGCCAGAGCCCATACCTAGACAACATCGGCTCCTTGCAGTGTTTTCTTTGGAAGTATTATGCTAACACTAGGCTGGAGAGCTTCTTAGGGAAAATCAACTTTGTTTAAAAGGGGGCTCAGCTCGGCTATTGTCCAGTCCTAGACAAGATCAGCGAAGTGGCACTGTATTCATTGTAGGTCTGATGCTGGCCCTAGATGAAGAGTTTCTCAGGGAAAAGAGTCTTAAGTCTAAAAGAATCTAGAACATGCTAAAGTCAATATATTCACAGTGACAGCCCATTCAACTTCCGGAGCAGCTAGTCAAGACTCAATATGACTTGAGAAAGTGATCATGGCTTACCTCACAAAATGCAATAAATCTTGTAACCACTTAGAAGAAATATAAGTAATTTCCGACTTCAACCCTGCAGTCAGATAATCAGAAGAATGCTCAGAATGAATTGAACACTGTTGTCACTTACACATAAATTAAATGGTTGTTCGTTGAAGGCTATCTTACAGGCAATGAGAAGATATTAGAAGAGTTTTGAATTGTTAGGATAAAAGAAAGACATGGAATGGATGATGGTAGTATAACCAGACAATAACCGCATGAAATATTGATTTCAAAGGAAATTCTTTTTCTTCTTTGTTTAGATCAAATTACAAAAAACTAACCTTTCAAATCCTTCTACATGCAAAAAATACCACCAAGTACAAGAAAAAGAAGAAAATATGTAAATCTTGAACTTACCCTGAAATCCCTATAAGCGAATTCACAGTTCACCACCTTCTCAAATTGCCAAGGAAGTTTGAGAGCCTGAAAGTAATAGTGATATGTAAGAATAAATCAGTCAATTACGCACCGAAAGAAAAAGTAAACACCCAACATTGTCATCATAACAAAATGAAGAAAGCAGATTGGATAACAGGAGTAACGTAATATTTAAAAAACAATCACTGTGCTCCCACCTTCATGACCAAGATGACGCGGTACCACTTCCTCCTGCCGTCCATCACGGTATTGATGCTGCAATAGTGGACCATAACGTCCGTAAGCAATCGCATACATTTTGGATAAATATACCAAAGGCTGAACCAAAATAATACTAGAGATAAGAGAAACACGGATAAACAAGATAATCAGAAAAGAAAATGAATAATATATAAAACTTCCTCTATGGGAAATATATAAAGTTTCATAGGGAACATCCACATCATGGGAGAGAACAATCCCCTGTGACATCAATTAATACAAACCATATTCATAACCAGAAGGTAAGCATTTCTGCATAACCTCGACCTGTAAACCTATCTGTCACTGAAGTCTGACACCCTCCTCTCTCAATAAAGAAACCAAAAACCAGATTAACAAGGCAAACATATGAACTCCAGTGAAATGGAGTGACATGATACTTCCTGAATGAGAGTCATCACTATATTATTAGCACATACATTTCAATCTATTAGTAGGATCACTTTTTTTTTATTTGCACCGGGTGTCCGAGTCTCTTAGAGTCCCGACTAATCCCGGGGGTGCACAGGCCCTCAGAAAGGAGTTTCCCGCAAGTGCACCATGATTAATTCAGGTTTTACCCAATCCGATGGCCCTCAGAAATTGTTTGCACCCAGTGGGTTTCGATCTTGAGACCTTGAAAGGGACTAAACCCCAAGGCTCAAGTCTATTACCACCAGACCAATCCCTGGAATTAGTAGGATCACATTTGAACCAGGTGTTCTTAAGAAACTATTATTCTACTTCAGTGTCCTTCAATATTTCAACTGAAAATAATAACAATTTATACTCAAGACTATCTATCATCAAAAGCAAGTGTAATTACAAACAGTCCACATTAGATGAGTTTAAAATGTTTTTTTCTTTTTTTGCTTGACAAGTTATTGGAAGTAGTTATAAATGTATATCTCAAGGGAACACATGTATAAGCATGAGCTTGTGGAATTTCTGCACAACACTAAAGGTTAGAAGGTAAGAAGGCATTGGATATCAACCAGTCTTCTTTTAGCCTTGATCTTGTAATGACCCGTTAGGTTATTTTGAAAACTAGTCCTCTTATTTTCATAAAATATCCTTCTCGTAATTTTAAATGGGTATTTTGGACTATTCGATAACTACGATTATTTAGTTTACGGGTAAGTTTAGATAATCAATTTTATTAGTGGGCTAAAGAGTAAAGTTCTTTAATATCCTATACCACTTGGACTACATATACTAAAATAAATTAGTGGGATTTATTACTTTTAAAATATAATTAGTGTGGCAAATAACGGAGAAGGAAAGAAAGAAACTCACCTGCGCCCACACATCAGGCCACTTCGCAACCAGGTAAGGTTCTAAATTGATGAATAATTTACTTATTGATCAATGACTGATGACAGGGAGTTTATTTGGTGGGGGTGATGATTGGATAATAATTAGGTAATGTTGGCTGTGAAATAGTGAAAGAAACAGAAAAAAAGCATGGGTTAAATCTGCAAAATTTGCAATTTGTATGCAGCAACAACATTGTTTACTAGAGGAGAATATAAGTTTTGGGTGGATGACATTGTAATGATGGCAAATGATTGCTTCAATCATTAGGATGAATGTAATGGTTAAATGGACACTTCTTTGAACAATCAGTATCGTTCATGTGCAAATTTAGATTTTTGCCCATGACTATTATATTATGATTCAAATTTTGATATATTGAGATAGGTAATTAAATATTAAGTGCATTGTATTATACAAATATAAGTAAATTTAGAATATTTGGGGGGATTGAGACGTAACCCTAGGCTTAAAATTTAGGAAAAACATAAGACTTGGCATAGTAATTAGAATCAAGATTAAGAACTTATAAATTTGGGTGAGTTTTTTGGGAGTCTAGGCTAGACATGGTAATATGGACGTTAATTTCGAAATCTTATTGTGATTTGACTAAATTGTGGTGTTTTGGATTCTATACAGAAGAGGAAGGCTGAAGTGTCTGATTGATCGTGATTTTGGCTAAGGCAAGTGAACTTTCAAACCTTTGTAAATTCACGTAGAATTCCGAATTTCCTTTCTACTTTGTGTGTAGGGGAGTGATGGGGATTTGACTATGGGGTCAATTGTTCATGAAAAGATATAATAATACGAGACGGGGTAATAAAATGGCAACATGAATTGATGCTAATTGTGATTCTTTAATTACTTAATTTGATCAAAGGATGTGATCTCTTTATTGAGGAGGATTGTTGTGATTGTTGATTGTGAGTGGATTTGTTTGTGATTTTCATCTTATACTCATTAATGCCATGTTGTGCATATTGCATTGATTCCTGATATTGATATAAGTGAGATGATGGAAATTGGGCCGAGGTCTTTACTAGTCGAGATGTGATGCCAAGGTCTTTATCAGTGATATTATGTGATGTCAAGGTCTTTGCCGGCGATATTATATGACGCCAAGGTCTTTGCTGGCGATATTGTGTTATGCTGAGGTCTTTGTCGGTGATATCGTGTGATACCGAGGCCTTTGCCGGCGATACTGTGATGCTGAGGTCTTTGCCAACGATATTGTGCGATGCCGAGGTCTTTGCCGGCAATTATTGGATGAGCATTGCATGTCATTCTTGCACATCCATGTTTGGCATGATGTTATTCCTGAGATTGACCGTTTTATCACTTGTGAGCTATGGCTAGTGATTTTAAATTGTAAATTGTGAAACCTATTTGTGTTATGTATTATGAACTGCTAGGTTGGGTTAATTTCTGTGTAGGTTGTTGTGGAGGTTTGGTTGGAATGAAAGGAGTGTATGTATTCTATTAGACTTGCTTTGGTTTGTTAGTTGACCTGCTGGGTACCGCATTGTTTTGGTACTCACCCCTTCCTTCTACACTTGTGTAGGTTCTAAGCCTGGACCGTGAGTAGTACCTTTTCTTGATCACCTGAGGCTTTCCAAAAGACTTAGAGAGGTAGCTGTGATCATCCGACGACCGACAGACTCTCTCGTTCCTGTTTCTTTTATGCTTTGTTCTATTCGAGAAGCAATGACATTTTGAGACTTGAACTTATTTTGATTTTTCTGCACTTGATAGTGGCTTGTATACGTGACACCAGTCCTTGGGTGGTATTTAAGTTTGTTAAGATTTTCGTTTTTAGTTATCTACTATATTTAGTTACTTCCACATGTAAATTTTGTTTCTCGCCAGGTTTAGGCTAACTTGTTCTAGTAGGATTGAGCAAGTGCCATCACACCTGGATTCGGATCGTGACAGATCTGTCAATCAAACACTATAGTATATAAAAAAAATTTGGTTTCTTGGTTAAATATCAATGACACCAAGCAACTAAACAAAGAAAGCTATTTTTGGCTATTCAATATAATAATACGGAGTGGACACAAGTTATATACACAAACTAAACAAGAAAGAGCTATTTTTTAGCTATTCAACATAGTAGTACAGAGTGGACACAGGTTATATACACACACACATAGAGAGAGAAATTTCAATTGTAGTGTTCACATTTATGAGTCAAATGATGGAACTTCTGGAAAGAGTGATCAAGGTATTGACTTTGGAATACTAAAAGAATGATAGAGAACCAATTTACCTTTATGCTTGAATCATCAATCATCTACAACAAATCTATATTTGTATAACAAAGCTTATGGAAATCTCTAGATAGGACAAGAGGATGTCTGCAAAAAGTGATCATTTTTCTAGAGAAAACATATGATGGAGTGCTAAGAGAACGACTCAATGAATGGTTAAGAAGAAAGGAGTTCATAACAAACATATAAAATATCCTAGATCTCAAAAAAAGGTCCGCGAACACACAGACACACACACATAAATATCCTAAAAGGTGCCCATAATGCATAAGCAAGAAGTGCAAGAACAATGAGAAGGGCCAGAAAGGAGCTTCTTCAGCACATCTTCATAATATAGATCTGCTTTAAGCCTAGTTTATTTTGATAATGAATGAGCCAACCAACAGTTCACAGGACAGGTTTCATGGTCCTTATCATTCACAAATGATATTATGTAAATTTACATGATAAGCGAGTCAAAGAAATGTTGGATCAACAGAGAATAAGATTTTTCAGGATAAAACAGAACCAAAAGAAAAATATTTCACTCCAGGTCGGCTATCGACCAGTCAAGGAAGAGGATTCAATTTGCAGAAAAGTTTAATGCGTCAATAGGATTAATTTTCTTGTTTTATACATACATAATATTTTGAATTCCTTTACTATTAGAGAAATACAAGTTTTTTTAAAAGTTTTTCCTTTTACCTCACCCTAAGAGCTCCCACCTTTTTTTGCTTCTAGGTGACTCGAACCCACAACATTAGAGTTGGAGGTAGAGAGTGCTTACGACCTAAGCAACACCCTCTTTTCAAAGAAATACAAGTTCAAATTCCAAATGTGGCATTTTTAGAATTTCTTGAAATTTCTTGTCAAAAGTTTTGACTCCGCAACTAGTCACGATGATGTTAAAGGCTCACTTAATTCCTGAAGCTCGGTGTGCTTTGGTGCAGCTCAACTACTTTCCCACTGTACAAGTATCAGTTGACTCTATAGGAGGAACATCCATTATTTCAAAAGGAGATACTCATTTTTACAAGAATGGCAATAAATCACTTCACATCAAATTCTAAAGACACACAGACATCATAACATTTGTACCTTGTAGAAACAATTATTTCCAAATGGGCAAGTCCCATTGCCAAAGTCATAATGCTTGCAATCAATAGTCCTGAGCTCAAACATTGAAAAACAAAAATCAAGTCAGAGAAAAAAAGATATTTAAGAGAAATACTTTTTTCTTTGCTTTGGAACAAGGGGAGGGAGGGAACATTTTATAGATAAGCAAGTTTAAGAAACACAAAGATACATACCCTAATAAACTAGCCAGACTAGTTTGGTGTAAAAAATAAACAAATTATCAAATATAAATACTGAGTTCTTCTAAGAGTCCTAAAGTTAAAAGTATACTTGGAGCCGGTTTGGATTGGCTTTTGATTTATAACTTATAAGTCAAAAGCCATAAGCTGGGATTTCTAACTTATAACTTTTTTTGCTTATTTTTGTTATTTTGGCTTAAAAATAATTGCTCATATGCACTTTTTAACTTTACTCAAACACTTAAAAGCTATTCTGGCTTAAAAGCACCTAAAATAAACCAATACAAATTTATTTTCATTATAGAATTTCAAAAAAAAAAAATGAATGCATAAGGCACAATAGTCTTAGAATGACGAGTAGTGTCCATCTTTGGCCAGACTAGCAACACTCGCCGAATAAATAAAAACACATGGGACTATGTATTGGGCCAGTTCCAAATTGAAACAAAAAATGTATCATTTCAAAGCCTTCTGGATCTTTTGTATTGAGAGAAAGGGAGATGAAAGTGACAAGAGGAAATTTTTGTTATTCGGTTAATATTTAGCAAGAGAACTTTGTCAAATGACACACCTTCCTTTTTTCTTACTCTCGATCAATTCAAAAAAAATAATCAAACCTCCCTTTTCTTTCTCTTTCTTCCTTTCAATCTAAAATATCTATATGGCCATATCTCCCACCATGGGTGAAGCTACGTGGAGCTCAGAGGAACCCCCTTAGTCGAAAAATACACTATATGTGTAAGATCAAATTCTGACTTTATGAGTATATATATTATAATGAGCTCCCTTGACACTTTAGAAAAACTTAGTTCAATGGTCGAGAGGGTTCAAAGTTGGTCCAACGTCCCAAGTTCAGTCCCACGCAATGTAGTATCCCCGCCCCTCTTTTTTGGCTTTAGAAAGACACTCAGCTTTTGGGCTACATATTCCAATCTAATGGAAAAGCTTCATTGTTTTTGGCTCAATGTGAAGCTTTTATTCTTCTTCTTTTTTTCACTATTCTTCTCTAGAAGACATGCCTTAGAGTCCAAAGGATTCAAACTGAACCAAAACAAAATACTAGGAGTGCAAATTCAGTGTTGCGAGGAATGAAGCAGACATTGATATGAGGCTTGCCAATCACCCTATCACCAAGAGGGAAAGCTTTAAGTATCTGGGGTCCATCATCCAGAGTAGTGGCGATATCAACGATGATGTCACACATCGTATTGGGGCAGCATGGACAAAATGGAGGCTTGCCTCTGGAGTACTGTGTGATAAAAAGATATCACCTAAACTCAAAGGTAAGTTTTACAGAATAGTGGTTACACCATCTTTGTTGTATGGGGTGGACTGTTAGTCAATAAAAAATGCACATGATCAAAAGATGCAGGTCGCAGAGATGAGGCTGTTGAGATGGATGTGTGGTCACACCAAGAGTGATAAGTTTAGGAATGAGACCATTCAGGAGAAGCCAAAGGTGGTCCCTGTAGCTGACAAGATGAAGGAAACGAGACTACGATGATTTGAACATGTGCAGAGAAGGAGTATCGATGCTCCTGTTAGGAGGTGTGAGAGGTTGGATTTGGAAGTTACACGGAGGGGTAGAGGTAGCCCGAAGAAGTATTGGGGGTGGTGATTAGACAAGATAGGGTGAAACTTGATTTCACCGAGGACATGACCTTAGATAGGAAGAAGTGGAGGTTGCGAATTAGAGTAGCAGGCTAATAGGTTAGTACGTTGATGTCTGGCCGTGGGGCATAGTAGGGTAATAGGAGTTGTCCGGTGTTGTCTTTATCTGCCTCATATACGTTAATTGTCTCGAATTTACTTACTATCATGTGTTTTTCATTATTAATCACTTTTTCTATTCACTTTTTCTTTCTCTTCCTTTCATGTTTTCATACCTAGCTTATTCTGCTTATTGATTTTTGTGACGAGGGTTTCCAAGAAACAGCCTCTCTGTCTCTATGAGATAGTGGTAAGGTCTGCGCACATTCTACCCTCCCCAGACCCCACTTGGGGGATTCCACTGGGTATGTTGTTGTTGTTGTTCTCTTGTATGCTATTTCTTTCCTCAATTTGCTTTTGTTTAAATTTATTAGGCACATTCTTTTTATTTGCCTTTTATTCTTCTTATATCTATTGCTCATTTTGTTTCTAGGTAACTCTTTGTTCATGTACTAACTTGAAGAAACTCTTTTAGAAAATGATGAATTGTTATTAAACTTGAAATAAAGTTAGAAAAAATATTTATATAAACTAAGGTGAATAAAATATAATTGAATGAAGAAAACTTAAAAGTTGTGAATATCCTTTTAACAATATTTATTTAATTGAATTTTCTTTCCTTAATTTCATAGTATAGTGTTGCCTCCCTTTTATATCGATTCTATTCTAGAGAGATGGAAACTAAACTAAACTTATCTAATTTATTCATCATTTGTCTTTTTTACAAACAACTAACCTAGTATATTGAATTAAATAAACTAAAAAATCTACGATGCCACTTATTTATCTTCTAAATATTCATTATAATATTAGTAACTCAATTCTTACACCTTTTTAAAGAACCTCCGCGCTTTCCGAAATAACATATAATTGAATGGGCACTAATTTAGAATTTTAAAGAAATTCAAAATAAAGTAAAAAGTTGCAAAATAAAAGGAAAAAAGCACAAGAAAAATGTTAAGAAGGCTCGATGGATCAAGATAAAAGTCGAGAGAAACGCTAAACGCGGCATGACAAGGCAAGTTAAGTTTAGCGGGTTAAGATTAATTTTTCTTTCCCAAATATCCTAGCTTCCACATTGTTTCCCACGACATTATAAATTGATTTTTCAAATCTGACTACCACTAACTGAACATAACTGAATCAAGAAAAAGATTTTCATTTTTTGAAAATGGAGAAATCCCCAAGGGACAATAAGCTCACTGTTCAAAACTCGATGGATAATAGGTCAGCCCCTCTACTCTTCTCCACTTAAAAGCAAACTTTTGGTCCACGTAAGGTTCAAATCTGTTAACATTCTTCTGACCAACACTTCACGCAACAGCACTCTTATCACTGGACCAAAGCTCTCAAGGTATCATCGCTAAATAGAATAGAATACACTCCTCATCAATCCCTACCAGATACCTGAGATCATATGCAATAGATTCTCTTACCAAAATTCCTCTATACTACTGAAAATAGTGCCAGATATGTTAATGCATGTATTGCAACTTCATCTGGATAATTCACATAAAATCTTTAAAGAAACTTCCATGTTTGTTGCATTTAGAAACTGTCACGTCCATGTTAATAGTTCACTCAGCTAAACAAACATCTGAAGTAAAAACAAGAAACACAAAACAGAAAAGGGGGAAGATGAACCTGAGTTTGGCTTTGTAGCTGTCGATAATATTTTGCTTTTCTTCTATTGTGGAGTACCAACTGATACTTGGAATGACAAAATATGAAAGCTTCCGGCATACTGGGCAGGTCCTAAATGTCGAGTTGACATCAATCCCGGAGGAAGCAAAACCACTGCGCCAATTCCTGATACATGATATACAAAATGGATGATCACACTCAAAAAGGATCCCGAACTTCCGCTCTGCTGCAGTTGGCTTAGAGAGTACACATTCAAGACATACACTGCACTCAATTTCTTGACTATACTTCAGTAAATCAAGGCGCTTTTGCCTCTTCTCACATGTTTTCATATGCTCTTCTCTTTCCTGAGGCCGAAAAGGATGCAAGCAATGCTTTGAACAGACTGGACATAAATCTCCATGAATGTAAGGACAGTTTTCTCCCCGTGGACAAATACCAGCAGCAGCAAAAGAGCAAATCGATTGATTAGCTGGATTCATTATCTTCAACTCGACAATATTATCAATATCTGCCGCATCATGATGCTCTGAATTTTCACCCCATACAGGCTGGTTGGGAGGGTAAAAAGGTGGGCCTGAAGTCAAATACTCTGAAGAAACGCCTGACAAAAGTCCTGCACCATCTGCTAGCATCCCAGGAGAGACGGTGGTGGGAGGAGATGCGGAGAGCAGATGTTGATCTGGAACTGATGAAGATGGAAGTGAAGGTTGTTCAGAAACTTTAACATGTTCGTGTCTACATCTGCTGCCATAGGCACATAATCCTTTTTGGTAGTATGTGCATACCTGCAAAAATAATCCAAGAGATGGTGAACTGGCGAATCAAAACTATGATTTAAAAATTACATTGTTCAGAACATTACATTATTCGGAGGATCTTTCCAATCATGTGAGAACCCACAGTACTCTCCTTTCAGACATGCACCATGTACAAAGAATTTGCAAAGAATCCTGGAAATATATAAGATGTCTGTAAGTGCATATGGCCATTGACAATAGACCACAAATTCATTTACAAATTATAATTTAATAATACGCTCATCAATATTTATTTATTTTTAGATAAAGTTGTCCATCAAATTCTTCAGTTGTTTAGTTATTGTAAAAGGACAAATGACCACAAACTGCTAGTGTTTATATGATTGGCCTCTTCAGATATTTCCTTTTAACACAGGTAGACATACTATGTCCAGAGAAAAAAAGAGAGTAATACTCACCATACAAGAAACAATTACAGGTCATTTGGTTAGGGATTAGTAATTCAAGACTTGTAATGCAAAGATCATTTCTTATTGGATGCTTGCTTGAAATATTAACAGATCCAGTAATAATTAAACCTATGTATTTTACTTTTTGAATAAAATAAAAACTAGTTTACCATTTCACAAAAATGTCACTGCCTTACAAGACATATAGCTATACATGTGCTGAATTCTAAAGCATGTAACCTTTTTGAACATATCTATTTGAGAAAACAAAATAGAAAAAGACTAATATTCTCTCATAAGACAGAGTGAGGCATGGCAAGAAGTCCTACTGCTTGAGATTTTCTGTAGTAAGCCAGAAAAAACACAGATAAATCTGTTGAACTCCTATATTTCTAACCTAATGACATGATCACTTCAACAAGCTCATTCCACAACGTTTAGGAAATCCCCTTCAAAATTATTTGTAAAACTCTTTACCTCAGCTAATCTTAGGAACCGACATAAGAAAATTAGTGTAGAAATTTTTTGTATGAGTGTCTTCTCAGCTAATATTGAGAATCAACAGAAAGAAACAATTAACTTTTTCGAAAAACTTTCCCCTCAGGTAATCTTAGGAATCAACAGCAAAAAACGAATACCAATTTTTCAGTCAAGTGGTAATATACATTTACATATCTACAACATCTTCAAGCACCTCCTTAAACGCAAATTCCCACCCAATAATTCTCATAACTTTCGCCTCTTCCATCCAATCACAACACAATAAATTCAATGGCATATATATACATATATCAACACCTAATCATCAAAATGGAATTAGAAAGAAAGTTTTCAGATCATCCAAATTACAAGAAAAGGGGCGACAAAAAATTACTACCTTTTCGACATGGCAAGGAACCATGGAGTCCGCAATTGTTGATGAATTGAAAAGCCAGAGCGAGAATTGAGCGATTCGCTCACTCGCTCTGGCTCGTTGGAGGAGTGCTAGGGCTTCTGCTTTTGGCGGTTCGATCCCACTACTAACTGTTCAGGTACTGTATCTCTACCCGCTTTTCAGCCTTCCATTCAATAGTTTTTTTTTTTTAGTTGTGGACCTAAACTTACAAACTGGACATTATAGGGGGAGCATATGGAATAAAGTAAAACTTTCGATGCTAAGATCAAGGGTCAGTTTAAAAAGTAATCATAATTGAAATTAACGTAATTAATAGAATAGTAATTTTATAATTTAATAATTATAACTATGTACTTGTCACAATGTAATTATAAATATATATTTTGAATAAAAATTAATTATTTAAAATTTAAAATGTATATTAAACAAATAATGATATTTATAAATAATATTAAATTACATATTATATATATCTGTATATATTGAAATATATGAATTAGTAAAAAATAAAAATAAAAAAATTCATATAAACATCATGAAATGCAAACAACAACGTCATGAAAGGCATGTTTGACAAAAAAAATAGTGATAGATTATGTCAAATAATCTATTATTGTATATATCTTCTATTATTGTATATATCTTTTAGTATCTTTTGTATTTTTGATAATTATCTTTATTTCCTAAGTTAGTTTATTTTATGCTTAATTTATCTTTGATATCTTTGTATATATTGGTGATTTGGGAGTAATGAGAAGCAAGGAAAATATTCTTTCAAAATATTCTTTCATGGTATCACGAGTCTAGGTTATCTCCTACCTCTCTTCCGCACCTTTCTTTCTCTTCCTCTTCCCTATTCGGCCGATCACCATGGCTGATCAGAAAATTCATCCGGCAACCTTGGTCACTAATATCAAGCAACACGTTCCTATTGTTCTTGATTATGATGGCTCTCAAATCAATAACTGGTCTACCCTCTTTAAACTTCATTGCCGCGCTTATATGGTCATGGATCATATTACTCCAGTTCCAGTTAATGAAAAGTCTCCGGCTCCGACTCCTTCTGACATTGCTTTATGGCAACGACTTGATGACATTGTTCGACAGTGGATTTATGGTACGATCTCTAATGACCTTCTGAACTCCATTATTGATCCCGATGACAAGGCCATGGATACATGGCAACGTCTTGAAAATTTCTTCCATAACAACAAGTCTGCCAGAGCACTGAATCTAGATGCGCAATTTACCAACACCAAGCTTGAGCATTTTGATGGTGTTAAATCCTACTGCACCCGTCTTAAGACCCTTGCTGATAGTCTGAAGAACGTGGGTGATAAGGTGTCCGATAATCGGATGGCGCTTCAATTATTAAGAGGGCTCTCTGAGGAGTACAAGCCTTTCCGTACTTCGGTTCGTCATCTGACTCCCTTGCCTTCGTTTGATACATTACGTTCTATGCTTGAACTTGAGGAACAAGGTAATGCATCTGATCTTATTACTGAAGCCCATGAGGAGGCGCACGTTGCTAAAACTCCTCCAACGGCTTCGACCCCATCATTTGAATCCTCCCAGCATTCTTCTTCTTCTTGTGGAGGTAATTCCCGTGGGGGTGGCCGAAAATCTGGCAAGAACAAAGGCGGTGGCAGTAAGGGTAAAGGCATCGGTGGGTCAAACCGAAACAATCAGCAACAACAACCCCAGCAGCGTTCTTTTGGTGGTTCGCAGCAGCAGCCTGCTAACACGGGTTGGGGGTATCCTCCACCGTGGGGTTATTGGCCTCAAGGCCCCTGGCAAACTCCACCGTGCCCATACCCAACTCAGGGTCAAACCCCTTATCCATGGGCTGCTCCTAGGCCAGGACAGAATCCTAATCCTGGTCTCCTTGGGCCTCGTCCACAGCAGGCTTACTTCATGGACAACTCTCAGACCTCGGGATTTATGCCTACCAACATTGAACAAGCAATGCACACTATGTCGTTGAATGATCCCAACTATTATATGGACACCGGGGCTACCTCACACATGACAAACTCTCAAGGTAATTTATCTCCATATTTTAATTTGAGCAATCATATTGATAATGCAATTGTTGTTGGTAATGGTAGCAAAATTCCAATTAAGGGTTACGGTCACCAATCTCTTAACCAAAACACACTTCAACTCAAAAATGTCCTACATGTCCCAAAATTGATTAAAAATCTCATTTCCGTTCGAAAATTTACCACTGATAATCATGTATCCATTGAGTTTGATCCTTTTGGTTTTTCTGTGAAGGACTTGCAAACGGGGAGCAAGATAGTGAGGTGTAATAGCAATGGCGATCTCTATCCTTTCTTCACAAATCGTCAAGTTCTTTCATCCTATCTTCCGTCAGCTTTTACAGTTGTTTCTCCTAGTGTGTGGCATTCCCGTTTAGGTCATCCGGGCAATGTTGTTCTTGGTTTTTTACGTAGTAGTAGTTTGATTAAATGTAATAAGGCTACTCCAGATGTTTGTCATTCTTGCCCTCTCGGCAAATTAATTAAAACTCCTTTTTATGATTCTCTATCTTATACTACTATGCCTTTTGACATCATTCATAGTGATTTATGGACATCTCCTATTTTGAGTTCTCATGGTCATAAATATTATGTTCTTTTTCTTGACAATTAAACAAATTTTTTGTGGACTTTTCCTATCTCTACAAAGTCGCAAGTGTTTAATTTGTTTCTCCGACTTAGATCATATATTCGAACTCAATTTGAACGGGAAGTAAAATCCTTCCAATGTGATAATGGTCGTGAATTTGCTAATTCCCCATTCACGAATTTCTGTCACCAATATGGAATGTCTCTCCGGCTTTCTTGTCCATATACTTCTCCTCAAAATGGCAAAGCCGAACGAAAAATTAAAACCATTAATAACATTGTTCGGACTCTCCTTTGTCATGCCTCTATGCCTCCCTCTTTTTGGCACCATGCTTTAGAAATGGCTACTTACCTTCACAATATTTTACCTACTAAAATTCTTAGCTATAAATCTCCCACTCAAATTTTATATCAACGTGATCCCGATTTTTCCCACTTACGAGTTTTTGGTTCCTTGTGCTTTCCCCTTTTTCCATCATCTAAAATCCACAAACTTCAATCTCGCTCTACCCCGTGTGTTTTTCTCGGGTATCCTTCAAATCATCGGGGTTACAAATGTTATGCTATATCGAGTCGGAAGATTATAATAGCTAAGCATGTTTGGTTTGATGAGTCGGTCTTCCCTTTCTCTAAAGTTCATACTCCTAAGACTCATACTTATGATTTCCTAGGTGAGTTTAATACCGCCTTAGACAATCCTTCTCTTCGCCATGTTATTACTCCTCACATAGCCATACCCGAGAGTGTCACCCTCCCCAGCTCACGGCAGCCCACACCGTGGGGTACCTGCGGTGCACCAGCTTCCACCGCGGCCGTGCTGCGGAGCACGCTGCCACCTCCCCCTTCACCTCCTATCCCTGCTCCTCCTTCCTCTACCATCTCTCATTCCATGGCTACTCGTAGCAAACATGGAATTGTTAAGCCTAATCCTAAATACCACGCTCTTCATACCTCTACCTCCATATCTCCCGTTCCAAAGAACCCGGTCCATGCTCTTCGTGACCCAAATTGGAAAGTTGCTATACAGGATGAATATGATGCTCTAATTAAAAATGGTACTTGGGAGTTAGTCCCTCGCCCGGATAATGCCAATATTATTCGTTCATTGTGGATTTTTCGGCATAAAACGAAGTCAGATGGATCTTTTGAGAGACATAAGGCTCGTTTAGTTGGTGATGGTAAGACTCAAAGAGAGGGGATAGATTGTGATGAAACTTTCAGTCCAGTTGTCAAGCCAGCTACCATCAGAATGGTTCTTAGTATTGCATTATCTAAGTCATGGTCAATTCATCAGTTGGATGTTAAAAATGCTTTTTTACATGGTCATTTGAATGAAACTGTTTACATGTATCAACCATTGGGGTTCAAAGATCCTACTAGACCCAATCATGTATGTCTGCTTCGAAAGTCTCTTTATGGTTTGAAACAGGCTCCCCGGGCTTGGTATCAACGGTTTGCTGATTTTGTGGCATCCATCGGTTTCGTTCATAGCAAATCGGATAACTCTTTATTCATTTATCACCATGGTAATGCTACAGCTTACATTCTATTGTATGTTGATGATATTGTTCTTACTTCTTCCTCCGAGTCTCTTCGACAATAGATTATTTCCAGACTTAGTTCCGAATTTTCTATGACTGATTTGGGTGAACTCAGTTATTTCTTGGGCATTGCTGTCTCCCGTACTAAAACAGGTTTGTTTCTTTCTCAAAAGAAATATGCTCAAGAAATTATAGAAAAAGCAAGGATGTCAAACTGCAAGTCATCTGCTACCCCTGTAGACTCGAAAGGAAAAATGAGCTCTCAATCTGGCATTCTGTATGATGATCCCACTTTTTACCAAAAGTTATGTGGTGCCTTGCAGTACTTAACTTTTTCCCGCTCGTCTGATGTACAACAAGTTTGCTTGTTTATGCATGCTCCATTGGTTGAGCATATGTCAGCTTTGAAACGTATTATACGGTACATTCAAGGAACATCTGATTTTGGTCTACATTTGTTTAAGTCATCTGTATCTTCTCTTCTATCTTACACAGATGCAGATTGGGGTGGTTGTCCAAATACTCGCCGTTCAACCTCAGGTTATTGTGTTTTCCTTGGTGATAATTTGATTTCTTGGTCCTCTAAACGGCAACCTACTTTGTCTAAGTCTAGTGCCGAAGCTGAGTACCGAGGGGTTGCTAATGTTGTCTCCGAGTCATGTTGGGTTCGAAATCTTCTACTTGAACTTCAATGTCCTATTTCTAAGGCAACATTAGTTTATTGTGATAATGTTAGTGCTATCTACTTATCGAGTAATCCAGTTCAGCATCAACGCACTAAACATATTGAAATGGACATTCATTTCGTTCGTGAAAAGGTCCAACGAGGCGAAGTTCGTGTTCTTCATGTGCCTTCCCGATATCAGATTGCAGATATTTTCACCAAGGGTCTGCCTAGAGTTTTATTTGATGATTTCCGGGACAGTCTCAATGTTCGTCGACCTACCGTTTCGACTGCGGGGGTGTGATAGATTATGTCAAATAATCTATTATTGTATATATCTTCTATTATTGTATATATCTTTTAGTATCTTTTGTATTTTTGATAATTATCTTTATTTCCTAAGTTAGTTTATTTTATACCTAATTTATCTTTGATATCTTTGTATATATGGTGATTTGGGAGTAATGAGAAGCAAGGAAAATATTCTTTCAAAATATTCTTTCAAATAGTAATATTATAAATATAATACCATAGTAAAATTATTTATGAAATGTGTTTTCAACTTGTTGTATATGATAGGAATGAAATTATATCTTGTATTGTGTTCAATTGGAATAAAGCTAAATTCAAGTATCTAAGAATAAAATATTCAAATCCCTAAAACACGTGTAATTGAGAGAGTCATCATATCAATACAACAACAACACGACAAAGTGAAGTCTGGGAGGATAGAATGTATACAAATCTTATCACTACTTCATGGAGATAGAGAGGTGATTTCCAATAGGCTCTCTGGCTCGAATGTATTCGCCCCAAATAAAAATAGAGTCATCATATCAATGCCTTTAAAAAATACTTATATTCAAAAGAAGATAACCAAATGTGATTTTTGGACAAAATTTAAGGAATTGTATATATGTTTGGCTTATATTTACCCTTTAAAAAAACATATACCATGACAAAATTCAAATAAATTAAACACCAATTTGAGATTATATACCGTTTTTACCTGCCACATTACAGTCATGTAAGCGCCATAACATAGACATATTAGTACCTCATCATTAATTTTATTTATTCTTTTTGTTCATTCACAATTTTTACTTTAACACTTTTGAAGTTAATTTATACTAATTAATTATTTAAAATATATTTTTTGAACTAAAAATTTAAAATGTGAACCCATTTTTTCCTCCTCGCTCCCTATCCGTCACTCCTTTCTTCACCATTTCTAGCCCTTCATTATTCATTTTTTCCCCTCTTCATCATTCAGTTTTTCTTTTTTTTTTAAAAAAAAAACTTTAGAGAAGAACCATTATTGGGAGAATGAATTTTTTTAGAAATCATTTTTTCTTGACAATTTATATGAAAAAATGAAGGTTATATAAGAAAGATTATTGACCCACATCTTTTGTATCACAAACATTAAAAAATAAAAATGGGTCACTCAAAATTCAAGAGAGTTTACATTTGTGAAATTGATACAATAATATGGAGCAAAATCGATGTTAATAATATGATATTGGTATTGACTTTTGTGGATTATTAAAGAAATAGTGGGGTGAAAATAGTGGATAGAGGTGGAGATGAAGATGGAGGAAGAGGTGTATTGGGGAGGACAAGAAGATAAAAGAGAAAAAAGTTACTCAATCTGTCCCATTTTATGTGGCATTCTTTCTTTTTTGGTTCGTCCAAAAAAAAGACATCTTACTTTAATTAGAAACAATTTAACCTTAAAATTACCTTTTTACTCTTGATGAAATGATTCTCAGTCCAAAAAAAATGACATCTTACTCTAATTAGAAACAATTTGACCTTAAAATTACCCTTTACCCTAAATGAAATGATTTTCAATCATACAAATAAATAAAAATGATTTTAGACTACAAGTTTAAAAAGTCTTCCTTTTTTCTTAAACACCATGTCAAGTCAAAGGGTGTCACATAAAATGGGACGGAGGGAGTAAAAGTTTTTTTTTAACAAGGAGACCCACGTCTTTTAAAATAAATTTTTATATATTTTTAAAAAAGTTAATATATCAAAAAATTAAAATATTAATTATATATTGACCAATAAAAAGGTCATGGGTATAATTTTATAAATTCAGATTTTTTTTCTCTTTTTCACGCGTTTTTAGGAGAGTGTACTAACTCTTTCTACCACGTCACCTTTTAGAGGTATTCCTCCGTTCATCTTTACTCGTCCCCTATTAATTTGACACAGAAATTAAGAAATAGTAAATGATAGGAGTAATTTTACTAAACCACCCTTTGAATATAATAAATACAATATTTTGAAAATTGTAATAGGAAAATGTTTATAATTAATGATAAAGGTAAATTAGGAATTAAGTGTAAAATTATCTCTTAATTTCATAAACTAGACAAGTATGATTGGACATTCCAAAATAGTATAAGAGACAAGTAAAAATGGACGATGAGAATAATTAATCAACTGAAAATTATTAAGAGGGTATTTAAACATTTCTATAGTTAAAGTGTTAAAATAAATTTTGTCGTAAAGTTTGGAGTGGGGGAGGGGGTGTATCTTCTCATGGTAAATATGACATGGCACCATGAACCATTGATGATTGGCTACCATTGGCTAGTTTAACCAAATCTTAGTAAATGGATAAGATACATATTTTTATGATGACAAACCCACAAATAATGGCCTATCCCCTAAACCAAAGATTTCACAAACATTCCACATGGCAAGCATTCTCCACTCCTCATCCTTCCTTTCCTCCTCTTCCTCCTCCACTACCACCACAAAACCACCAGTTCCACCACCCTTTTCCAGATCCCAATCCACCTTATCACCACCCTCTAAACCCCTCTTAACCACACTTACAGCCACAGCAATAGCCACCACAATACTAACAACCTCTCCCCCTTCTCTGGCAGATTCCCCAACCACCTACAACATTTACTACGGCACAGCTGCTAGCGCCGCCAACTACGGCGGCTACGGTGGAAATTCCGACAAGAAGGCGTCGGCTGAATATATTTACGACGTTCCCGATGGATGGAAAGAGCGTCTGGTGTCGAAAGTTGAAAAGGGCACAAATGGGACAGACAGTGAGTTTTATAACCCGAAGAAGAAATCTGAGAAAGAGTACCTTACTTACCTTGCTGGGTTTAGGCAATTAGCACCTAAAGATGTAATCTTGAATAACTTGGCTTTATCTGATGTGAATTTGCAAGACCTAATTGCTAATGCTGATGGGGTTACATCTGAAGAGAGGAAAGATGAAAATGGGCAACTGTATTATGATTATGAAATTGATGGAGTTACTGGTCATAGCTTGATTTCTGTTACTTGTGCTAAGAATAAACTGTATGCTCATTTTGTCAATGCTCCGGCGCCGGAATGGAAGAAGGATGAAGACATGCTGAGGCACATCCATCAGTCTTTTAAAACTGTTGGGTAATATTTAGGATTGCATTTGTCTATAGAGAAAAGAGTTTTGGTTTATATGTAACAGATTTTCATGTTCTTAGCCTTTTCTGGATGTGTGTTTGATAATGGTAACATTGAGACACTCAATATAATCACTCTCTCTTCAAATTGATGTTTCTTTTTTGAGTGAAGTTATACCACTAGATAGAGTGTTTTAGCCTTTTATTAAAAATAAAAGATCTTTAATACAGGTAAGTAACAAGCACGAAGAAATTAAGAGCTAAAGAGAAGATATTCTATGATCACAGAATGTGTAATAGACGCTATTAAGATGCTTGATGTAGTGTCAATTTGTTTTTCTTGTGTGTGTTGGTTCCTATGAATGCAGGGGAAGAACTTTGGAGGAATTGAACTTGCAGAAATGTAGATGAAAAATATAGTGATGGTGAGTGTGATGTAATGTTAGCATTGACAAATGAATTATAGGACTCCTCTCCTTTACAATGAACTTACATCTTGTATGCATGGTTCACCAATGGAAACATAATTCTTGACTAGCTTGATTCTTAAATTAGGCATTCCCATCTCCAGCCATAGAACCAATTGGTTGTTCCACTCTTGCTCCCTAGTTAGCGATAAGGTCTATTACGTGCTTCAAAGTTCTCGAGCAGTAATTTAATTTCTTCCACCAGAGAGATTCAATCCCATGGTGGATTAGATTTGCCTGATAATCCAGTTAGTAAAAAGCATTGAGTCACCTTAAATACTAACATTGAGATATCCATTTCGACTGCACCAGTTAATTCCCAGGTGAATAGCAAGAGTTTCAGCAGCATTATTGCTTTTGTGATCAAAGTTGGCTGCTCTTAAATCCCCAGTTTCATCAGTTCTAATAACTTGCAGACTTCCTTTTCAAACAGCCATCAGAATTGAGCTTAATGGATCCACTTTGTCCAGTACTTGTAGATTCTATCCAAGCATACAGAGTATCCCCAGTTGAAAAAAAGGAACAAACTTATGAAGACATTGCACTTCCTCGTGATTATCCGGTCTGCCAGCCAACAAGAACATCTAAATAACAAATTGGTTCTTATTTTGGTACTGCAACACATATTATTGAAGCCTTAATGTAGATGCATTCTTCCACGTCCAGAAGTTGAAACTTGCAGAAATGATGATGCTGAGAGTATTTTGGTTTTAAATTAAAAATATAGAACGTACCAAAGTGTCATTTAGTTTAGCAGTGTTAAACATGACATATGAACGGTAAGAATTAACTAGTTGCCAAAAAGAACACTTTTTTACGAAATGGACCAAAAAAGCAAGCACAACAAACAAATTGGAATGAAGGATGTAATAAAACATTTAACTTCCTTAGTTATCATAAATGTTTTCCAGCGAAATGGGAAAAATATACAACTTCTGTTATGTACTTATGGATGAACGCATTCTACTTGGAACTATTTAAAATTTTAATTTCATATCACTTGCTCAAACAAAAACTTACACGTTACTAACTTAGTACCAATCTTTGATATTCAAAAGTTATTGCTCCCTTTCCTTTTAATTTGGTTAAGAGTTTGATTCGGCATGGAGTTTAAAATTTTCTTTTTAAAAAAATCTCTAAATGAAAGATATGTATAATGTATCAAAATGCACTTGAAGTTTAGTAATCTTAAATATCATATGTATGACGTTGGCAATAAAGAGTTATGCTAAATATTTGTGAATATTTTAGTAAAAGCTACTGGTTCGTGAATCCGCCCCTGTATCCATGGGAGAACTTGAAGTAGCAGGCAATAATTGCAAGAGAGTTTCTTTTGGGGTGCCGTGGGGGTATGGGGGCCGCAACTTACCTTCCGCCAAAACTTAGAATTAACTTTAGACAGATGGAAAGAAATCATCTAATGTTTTTGCCTCCGCTAGACCATCTATTGTGTGGCAGGCTCCACCTATATCACCAGATTATAAGCCTTTGTAGTTGGTAGTTAAGAGTTAGGACTTAGGAGTTGATACCGTGACCTAAAATATTTTTTTAATTCCCTTTGCCACTATCCTGAAAGCTTTCCTAATGTTAATGACATTCCTTAGAAGAAACTTTCAGCTGTGTGAGAGTGATTTTTGAAGGAAGTGGATTCAATTGATCACCCGCTACTAAATGAATGTGTGATTTTATATTGAAGAAAGTGTCACAGAGAAACGTTTGTAAAGGAAACTTTAGTGCTTAGAGCATCTTTTAAAATATCAGAAGTTGCCTGATATCAGGGCTTACACATTTGTTGGATGCCTCTGGTATATTAGTGGCTCGATCTAGCTTCCATATTCGACGTTCGAACTTCATTATGAGATTCGTCGATTTAATTCTAGTATTGGTTCTATTTCACAGAAAAGTTGCACCACTTCCAACTGTAGGTCTATTCGCAGATGCAACAATGACAATAGTTGCTGGTGAACTTGGTATTATCCGGTCTATAACTAGCACTGGCATAGTGCTAGTCGTTCTGCCTGTTTTATTAGAAAAACATGTTATGTTTTGCTAATATTTGAATCATATTATGACAAATGATTATACATGTTTCACTTCATGCAATTTGGTATGCATAAACAATAGCTATCAAGAATTAGTATTCCTGTTTACTATATTTCTTTTCTTGATTGATAGTATTCCTGCTTATATTCTTTAGTTGAAATGATCAAATCTGTTTTGTATTTTTCTTATTACTGATTAGCTTATCTCTATAATCTTAGTTTTTAATAAGATCCATCTCTGAATGCGTGAAGAATAAGCAAAATTGTGGCCTTAATCTGTTGCAGGGCAATGCTTTTACTATGGTGGATATTTATTACATCATGCCATACAGAACTTGTCTTACCTGCAATTTTGCTTAAATAGTAATACGAACTGCTTCCCTCTTGTCTATTGTGGTGCAGTATTTGAAGAAGGTCGCAAGCATAACCGTATATGGGATTGGATTTTTGATCTTCAAGTACAGTACATCAGAAATCGAAATCAAGAAGCAGGTACATAATACATTGAGTGCTCTTCTTCTATATATATATGGCACATCCATTTTGTGTTAATGTTCTTAACCATTTTACATATGCAGTACAACTTGTTGGCGACTAATGACAGTTTTGATTGGCTGTTGCTTTGTCTTTGTATTTCATGTTGGAACTAAAGAGCCTAAGTTTGTTACCTTTCCTCAACTCCCTCATGGATTTGAATTTGGTTTCAGATACTTCTGCATTAACATATATCCCTTTTGCGGCATGAAACAAGTAGTTCACAAGACTGTTTGTCGTAGTACTTCTAGGAACCGATGATTAAAAAGTGGCCTGCAATATAGAGTAGGCAGCATTTATGTAATGAACATATTGCAGGTATACGTAATGTTCTTCTCAGCTTCTTTGAATTACATGTTTTGTTTTACACCATCGATATATATATATATATGCAGTTAGCTAATATGTCTTCTCTATCTTCAGTCGTTTCTTGATCTTTATGTAATCAATGATCAACACATGAACCAATCTTCCCAAAACATTGGTGCAATTTGCTATCGAGTTTAATAAAGTGAACATTATTAGGATATCCTCAAATAAAACAATGCTAATTATAGGCTTTGTTATTATGTAAATAGGTTCCTCCCATACTTTTGAAGCTCTTTTTCTCTGTAGAATTGTTCTAAATTTTCATCTCCATTTTCCTCTTCTTTGTTAGTGTATCATAATTAGCTATATTCTGGTTGCACGTAGGAGCTCGTATGGAGCAGTCGCAGGTTGAAGGCCGTCTTTTCTATCGGAGGCCTAGTTTGGCTACTCAGTGGTGCAGGGGTACTCTGCATGCCAATGAACCTGAACGTTTTTACGTATGATGTTGGTAAGGAGAGTCCATGTTACCTCAATTTAATCTACTGTGACATACTATCCTTAAATCTCAGCTTGCTACATCATGTCAGACCATTGGCAACATGTTCTATGTGTCTGATTCAGAGCTAGAAATTCTTGTTTGACAAACAAATCGCGATGTTCCTATTTTCCTTGTGGTAAACAGGTATGGAAAGTGAGCTAATTGGTAGTGAGGTGGAGGGATCTGCATTTGTTTATGGATCATCAGGCTCCGCGGAGAAAGCATTCCTGTGGGGTGATGATGTATACTCCAGAGCCATACTAGAGTAAGCCTATCTACTCGATGAATCATTTGAAAAATAAATGTATTCGTTCATTCTGTACTACTAGAAATGATAGTTACACCATGATACATGGAGTTGATTCGTGGTTATGCAAGAAAAATGAGAACATGTTATTGTTATCTATGAAATTTCTGTTTGGGATGATATTTGATCAAAAGAAAATGTTCCCTAAATTTTCTTTCTTAAAGTTAAATCCCAGTCTTTTCAACATCTATAAATACCTCAAAAAGGAACTAAAATATAAATATCACGTTTATCCTAAAAAAAGGTGTTTTGTATTTATTTTCAATCAGAATAAATAACGTTTGAGCTACCACGAAAGCTAGTGTGAACAAGCACCGAATAGTGTGAACAAATACTAGCTTTTTGTCATTGTGCATTTAATGAACCTAATAGTTTGGATGGAGAAGAAATTAACCTAGCTATGACCCTAAATATATTTTTTTCCTTTTAAAGTAATTATTAATTGAACTTTTTCATGACATTTTATAGTAGTATTTATTGGCCAATTTTGTCCAGTCTATGAAATATAGCTACTATTAGAGCATTTTAAATTCTATGAGTGAAACTTCATAAAAATATTTCAAATTCTATCTACAGAATTTAAAATTTCATGATATTGCATATATTTTTTGTGAAATTTACCCTCAACTAACAATGGTTTGGGCCATTGTTGGACATTTTGTTTTAGGCTTAAGTGATTCGTTTTCTTTCATTTTATTCAAGGATGAGATGATCACCCTTTCAGTTAGGATAAGATAATTATATCAAAGGGAAAAAGGTCATATTTACCCTCTTCTATACAAAAAGGTTTAAATCGATATAAAAAATTATCATTTTTTATTGAAAATTTTCACTCAAAAATGTCCAACGGCTATTTTCATAAATAATTTGATTGAATCAGTGAGAAAAAAATAATAATGTCTTCACACAAATTAAGAAGCTTTCAAGAATCTGTTTTTTCACCACGCGTTTCAGCTAGTTCGATGAAAAATGAATAGAGAAATCTTATTTCATGACATAAATTTGTCATTACGGCAGAAAAAATCTCTATTTCTAATAGTATATATATACACTCTTAATGTTATTCTATTAAGGGGATTTTTCATAAATATACATCTAAAAATCATTTTTTCATTTACCCTACCAACCCAAAAAAATTACAACAAGAATACCAATTTTTTTTACAAAAGTAGGAGAGAGAATGTTGTGGTATAATTAATATAGTATTTGATGTGATGTAATGTGTTGGGATTTGGAAGAAAGTAGTGAATGTAAAATTATTTATTGTTTGATGTGATATATTAGTATTGGGAAATGGGGAAAAAGAATGGACATGATATTCCAACCTTTGTGTACTTGGTTCAAAGCTGCGTTGAAACCATACAGAAACCATACGGGTAACCATAAGAAACCATACGGGTAATATATATATATATATATATATATATATTCATGCTTTCCTCCTTTGTAAAAAAAAGTCTAGCCCGATGAAAAACCATGCGGAAAACCATTAAAACTGTTGACCTTCAAGTAAGTATGCACCCAAATTTTATTTTTTTAAAAAAAAAATAAAAAAAATATATATATATATACATATATATATATATATATATATATACATAAAATGATGCAAGTACCCTACATGGAAAACCATGAAAAAACCATACAAAACCATGAAAAACCATAAAAAAATGTTATGTTTTTTTTTTTAAATTAAAAAAGCAAAATGTTTATGGTTCTATGTTGGTATTACAGTTATTAACCATAAAAAGAACCATAGAGAACACCCGAAAATAATTGGGACCTTAATACCAAGTATGCACACAATATATATATATATATATATATATATATATATATATATATATATACATATATGAAATTATGCTATTAACTAAGGTAATACAAAGTCCATAGGTTCAAATATATTTGTGTTGACCCAAAAAAAATATAAAAAACAATAAATGTGATGTGACTTGGATGATTGGAAAAGGGGAATTTGACTATAAATTTTTTGGAGTGGTGTACTTTGTACACTTGTGAGAAAATGGCCATGATGGTAAGTTTTTCATATTTAATGGGGAGTTTGTATGTAATAAAATTCACGGTCGAAAACTCCATCAAAACCACCATATATACATGAGTGGGTTCCTTGGAACCGTAGCCACATATACATGTAAAAAGGGAAAATTAAGAATGTTTAACCAAATCTGCACAACCCCCAAAAACCCAAAAAAAAAGGGGAGTTTTTAAAAATACCAAGTTTTTGGATAAAAATTACATGCCCCTACCGAATCATTGAAAAATACCATATAAAATACCAACTTTATTTACAAATTTAGGAGAGAGAGTGTTTTGAGTGTGATTATTGTGGTGTGTGGTATGATATAATAGTGTTGGAAAATGAAAAAGAGTGTGTTTTTTTGGTATTTTGATAAATAAATTTTAAAGTGTAATTTTGGGGGTGAAAGTTGTTATTTGTGTAAAAATTTCAAAAAAAAAAGACTCTATATATATATATGTGTGTGTGCCTAAAATGATGCAAGTACCCTACATGAAAAACCATGGAAAAACCATGAAAACCCATGAAAAACCATGAAAACCCATTAAATTTTTTTTTTAATTAAAAAAACACATTTTTTATGGTTCTATGTTGATATTACACATATTAACCATAAAAAGGAACCATAGAGAACCCCCGAAAAAACCATAGAGTACCCATATGCACACAATTATTTTTTATATAAATATGTATATATTAAATTTATACTATTAAATAAGGTGATACAAAGTCTATATGTTCAAATATATTTGTGTTGATTTCAAAAATATAAAAATCAATTAAGAATGTTTGATAGTGTGTAAAAAATATTATCAATTGTGTCCATTTTTAAATAAAAATCTCTTGACCTCAAAATGGAGAACAATTAACATGATGTGATTGGAATACTTTTGGTAGGACCTAGTTTTTCCTAGGTTATTATTACTTTAAAAAAAATTAAATAATTGAGAAGAAAAAGGACATGTATATTTTGGTAATTTAGGTGCTATTCTTGTAAATAAATGGGAATGTGTAAATTTGGTACAAAACTTGTATATTCTTGTAAATAATCCTTCTATTAATCCATATATATCCTTATAAAAGTGCTTCGAATTTTACCCTCCGCTAACTCCATTTTTTTAATCAAAATAACATGTAAACTCACCACATTAACCATAAAAATAAATATATAGAGAATATAGGAAAAAGATTTGAGCGTCATTAAAAAAAATTAGATTCTTCACATCAAAAAAGGAAGAAGGAATGGGCTTAAACAATATTTATAAAGTCATTCAAAAGTAATTACTTAAATGGTAAGTAACCTATTGTTGTAATAAGTTAATTACATTGATTAATACAAAAATTCATTTTACTGATAATGCAACAATAAAAACATTAAAAAGCCAAGAATAAAAGGAAGTGTGATACATATTTAGGATTTAATAATTTTCATATAGATAGTAGTATAAACAAATTTTATATTAATGTATTTTTTTAAGGTCATTGGATTTACAGTATTATTGCAGCCAAAATAACTTTTTTTTTGAACTAGTAAAAGTTGAGTGATTTTATGAATATTATTTAATAATACTATATGATGATCTTATGTGAAATTAACCCCCAATGGCAGAGATTTTTCTGCAATAAAAAAATAAAAACTGATTTATTTATATGTCATCAACTTTTTCTGTAAGCAACTTCCTTTTCCCATAACCTTACAGTTCTTAGCCAGAAAATAAATTAAAATTACAAAAGAGGTTATTACTGTAATGTAAGAAATAAAATGTTATTTTTCCTCACTTTTCTAGTTTCCCTATTGTGTCACCTTTTTTGTTTCTTTTTTTTCTTAAAAGAAAATATTGCTGTTCAGCCTGTTCTCTTCCTCCTTATGTACTTTATTAAATTTTCCAGACAGTAAAAAAAAAGGTACTTGTTTATTTTATAGAAATAAATTTTGATTTTCAAATATAGAATCAATTTATTTTCCTACAATAAAAACAAATACGATATTCTTTTTCATCTGATCAGGTGTTCGAAACTTATATTGAGGTCCGATTAATTTTAATTCGTGCATTGAAAAGCCTATTTCTGGGAATGATGTTTGCAACAAGGTTTTTCATTTCCAAATACTCAAATCGGAGAACTTGAGTTAAGATTTGGAGAAATTCCAGTCATCCTGGCATAATCCATATTGGTACAAATTTAGTTGAAAAATTCAATAGCTAGAGCTTCAAAGGTGGATCCAGAGTTTTTGATTAGCTTCGAAAAAAGTAAGTATGCTAATAGTGTTGTAGCTAGTAGATTTAAATATAAATGGGTCATGAGCGAGCATAAATTTAATAATTGTTATTGAAATTATACATAATATAATTTTTTGAAGTAAGGATTTCGGATGAACCCACTCGGCTCCATGTGTGTCTGCTCCTGGCTAGTTTGGTCCAAACTCTATATTTACTTTTAAAAATTTATTTAATATGTAAAAATTACTACTCAATTTAAAACCTAATAGCTCATAAAAGTTACCACTTGAAACCAACTTCAAACTCTCAATCCGCCACGCACCACTATGCTTGTGCTGAGGTAATTACTTTCCCTGTGTTTAAAAAAAATTTATATCCAAAAAGTTCATAACAAATAGTAGTACTATTAGTAGAGGGAGATTCATTTTCTTCTCTAGACAAACCCAACGTATTTTGCCACAGCATTTTCTTTAACACTGAATCCTCATCTCTCTCTTTAAAATTGAGAAGAAAAAAATTCTCAGCACAAATTAAAAGAACTGCAGCTTTTGATTAGTACAACAACATACCCAATGGAATCCCACAAGTGGGGTCTGAAGAAGGTAAAATGTACGCAGACTTTACCATTACCTCATAGAAGTAGAGAAACTGTTTCCTGGATTAGTTGGACATTGAAAATAATATAGATCTTTATATTACATAGCTAGTAAAAAAGTTCATTTACAAAAACCTTACATTTCTCATCCACCCATAATAATAAAAATAGAACAAAACAAACTTAGAGTGAATTTGAGTTATATAACAAAAGCAAAGACAACATATAGCTTGTTGTTTTGAGGGCGAACAAATTAAAAGTCTACGCAATCTTTAAAGTTCTTAGCACTGAACTCTAAGCAAATTTACATTAAATCTTGTTCAATCTCAGATGTTGATTCTTCCTCTAACTCCTCAAGATTAGGTACCCCAACTGCGCCATGACCGCGTCCAAATGACTTAACATGATCTTTTAGAGACCTCTTATGCTTAAAATCAGATCCACAAATACAATACCAAATCTTTCCACAATTTTTCTCATGAGTTCTCCAATCACCTTTGACAGCAAATGGCTTACCACATTTCCTACACATGAAAGGTTTGGCACCATGCTTTCTCTTGTAATGTGTTTGAAGGGTTCTAAAGTCTTTTAATGGCCTTGCTCTTGGGTGATCAATGTTGTGTTTGCAACCAGGTGCACAACAGTAACATGGCAGCCTTAGCATTGCACTTGGTTGTGTACCTCTTAACGATTCTGGACCTTTTCTGTATTGAGAACCATGTCCCCACATATGCATCTAATCAACATGATCAACAAAAACTCTGATTACAGACAAATACATTCATACACTGATTTACATGCCAAAGCTAGGGGGTGGAAGGGGGTTCACTCCAACGTACTCCATTCGTCAACAAAAATTGCATTGTATATACAAGATCAAAACTATTTTTTTTTTTGTGTGTTGTATATATAGAGAGAGAAAGAGAGAGAATAAATATTAAATTCCCTTGACTTCTACGTGTGTGTATCGTTATATATTTTGAATTTTCTTACTGAAAACTCTGACTCCATCACCACTGATCAACAATGATAAAAATAACAATTTATATTCCAGTTTGGTTTGTTCTTACTTTTGACAGGTTATCAATTAATTAATGAATTATAATTACTTTATAAGTACTCCAATTTGATAGTGTAAATAATTTTAACGTCATCAACATATAGAACAAACGACCTACATTGTTAACTCAAGCTTACATATTTATATTGCAAACTTAGTAAAGATAGAGAAATAGGAAAACTCGTGAGCACCCATTCTCAGGATATGATAATAGGTACATCAGTTAAACTTTGGGTTAAAGATGGTTACGCGACCATGATTTAAAATTTCTAAGACTGTTGTTGTATATAATTTAAACTCAGTATGTACAGGCAAACGAATTATTCTATATATAGGAGAAACTTTTGACCGTTATATATGAAGAACATTTCATACATTTATCTCCAAGAGTTAAAAATAAGAAGTTTTGATGTATATATCATCGAGAATTCATTTGAGAGCTTTTAGTCAAACAGTCATATCAAATTATCTACTCAAAAATTAGCAGTGTTGACTAACATTCAGAGGGTTAAAGTAGGATATAAATTCTCATTGACCATATCGTTTCTTATAAGCTTATTTTAAAACTAGCACTTATTACTTTTTATTGAATATGTTATTGTTGTAAAACTAACACTTATTACGAAACGACTAAAATACTCCTAGAAATCATATAGCACATTGAAGGGCCAAATGAACAGAAGCAAATTTATTTAAACAACAGTTATCTTCAAGTCGTGAGGATGACAAAACTTGAATTGGGTTCAGTATATGAAGCACCAGTGTTCATATCGTTTCATTTAAGCTCATCCTCGAACTAATATATTATAAAAAATAAAAAAAAGCGCTAGAAATTCTCAACATTTTATGTATATTTGACAGGACTAAGAGACTCCTAGAAATCATTGAACCTGCGTGGCAAGGTTAACGATATTATTGAAACATTTGGTTGATGATTTTCTTATATGATCACTCAACTAATAACTGTTATCTCAGAAAGTTACTTTTCTAATATAATAACTAAGTATTAGTAATTGAATAATCATCTGAGATAGTTAATGAATAAAGGAAGTTATTATTAGAACAAGAGTTATGTTGAAGTTGGGGGATGACAAAAAGTGAAAAAGGGAGTATTAGTCATAAGATTTTTCATTTATTCATTCAATGGTATTAGAAAGGAACAGTTATATTCTGCAAGAAATAGTGAGAGTTTCAGAAGTACCAGCATTAAATTGAATGATGGTTTACTGATTTTTTTTTCTTCAATAGAATAATATAAGGATGTTTTACTGATTTAATTAATAGAAGAAAGGGATAATTTTATTGGGAAAAAAAAAAGAGAAATCAACTGTCCTGATTCTCCTGAAGCAGTAAAAAATTAACACTGGAAATCTTGTCAGTTTTTAACACTGGAAAATTTGTCAGTTTCACATTTGACCATATTCACCTGGTAGCAGAAATTTTAGCACTAAGTTGTTTTGAATTGTCCCTATTACCCAAATACCAAAAAAAAAAAGGGCTAAAGGAAAAGGACAAATAGACTTTATTGAGGAATTAAAGCTGATGTTATGTAAACTTAAATAGTGTATCAAAAACCCTAATTTTACTGCATAAATAAGTGTGGAATAAAATTTAAAAAAAAAACCACAAAGTAAACAAGAAGTTGGGATAAATCACATGATTTGAAGTGGGTGTAATAGTATAGTTTTTTTTAAAGAAGGTGTAATTAAATGACTTTTATGAGGAACATTGAATTTTTAGTGGCCAGGTGAACCGTTCTGAAGACAGAGGACCTTTAAAATTTCACATTCACGCCCCTGTTTGAGTATCACACGAAAAAATAAAAAGAAGAAGAAAGCAAGCTAGTTGAAGCTCTATCTGTACTCATAACTAACAAATGGATAAAACATGAAGAATTATGAGCTTTTGAAATCTTCAACAAAATTATTTTAATGAAACAATTGTAAATGAAAAAATATATATTCAGAATTCAACTTGTAATTGATTCAAAATATAGACTGACTTTCCCCAAAAAGATGTATAAATTCAAACTTGATGGAGAAAACAAAGATTAGCTAAGTCTGTACTGACATAGGGGGATGCAACCATATTCATTAGTATATTGAATTCAACTGAATCTTGAATACAATTTTTCTCCTTTTTGGGGTGTGTGAAACATATAAACATGTGAAAAACCATTTAAATTTAATTTGAGACTATTTTAAAATTGCAATAAATTTTAGAGTTAAAAATCTTAAAGATTAACACATCAATTTTATGTTTATACCATTGTCTTGAAGACTTTTTGCAGATTCAAGATTTAAATTTAATAAATTCAAACTTATTATATTTTAAAAGTTATGAATTCAGACATACTATTTATTATAACTTAGATCAATTTTTTATACATAAATTTATGCTCTGCATAGAAAGCACTGGATTCAGATGGGGATTTATCTCCCTTCTATGTATCATGTTTTTGTGTATTATAAAATTCCACCCAAAGTTTTAAAGTAAGAATTTGGGTGTTCTTTTAAAGAAATCTATCGATTTAAATTTTGAATCTATCTATGATAAGAGCAATAACATACCTGAAGATTGTTGTATCTGTTGAAGGTCTTGTAGCAAAGATGGCAAGAGAATTGTGTTGGACCAATGAGAATCTGAGAAACAGTAGGGATCCAATACTGTCCCTTATTTAGTGATGATGATGATGATAAGGTATTATTAGAAACCACATCAAATTGATCTTCTTCTTTATTTCCTCCACTGTCAACTATTCCTTCACATGAATTTGGGAGCCCTATATGTAGGGATACATTCACATTCTCATTATTATTATAATAATAATTATTATTATAATCCTCATGAGAAAAAGTAGTACTACTACTCTCACAAGAATACTTGTTATTGTTGAGAAGTGGAAGAGCTTCTCTTAGTGGTGGTGAAGAAGGAGAAGGAGAAGGAGAAGGAGGGGCAATTTCTTTGTTGTAGCAAAAGTTGGAAGAAGAAATATATTGTTGATGGAGAGGAAGGAAGTTGAACCATCCTGTGAAGAAATTATGGTAGGGTTCTGTCATACTCAAACTTAGAATAGTTGTTTTCAATGGAGTTCTTGGGGTTTCATATACTCTCTAGACTCTTGAGTACTTTCTATTTTGTTGGTACATGTTTATTTATATATTGCATAAGAGGATCTATTGGGATGAGAAAATGGAGGATGGGTGAAGGGGGAAAGAAGAAAGGAAAAAGGTGAGGAGAAAGGGGTTGAAGGAGAAGGGGAAGGGGGGTAACTATGGCTACAATTGTGATAGAGAAATAAAAGAAAATGCACCATCCATTACATTTTGTGTGTCTTAATTTGACTGAGTACAGTGACAGTGACGGAGTTAGAAATCACATACGAATTTAGCTAAATCTAACCAGAAGCTTTTGTTCAAATTTGATATTTGTATTAAAAAAATTCACTAAATATGCATACAATTAAATTTAGAATTCCATTACTAAAACTTAATAACCTTAGCTACTTTTAGATTAGAAACCCACAAAATTTGAATCTTGAATTTGCCTATGACTCGACATCAAGAGTAGAAAAAAAAAAGTTAAATAATATGATTTTAAACCAAAATACATGTAATGTACTAAAAATATATGTTATGGTCTTAAAATGTCATATGCAGGTTGTTGAATTAAGATAGTACTATTTACTTTTCTTTTTTTGTTTATTTTCAAAAGAATGACTCTTTATCTTCTTTAGCAACTTTTTAATTTTAACTTTCAACACGACATGTTTAAGACCACAAAATTAAAAAATATCTTAATACATTTAACATATTTTTAATTAAAGATCACAAACTCAAATTCAACAGTTTCCTTTATTATCTTAAACTTCATGTCAAGTTAAAATAGGTCAAATAAATTGAACTAGAAGAATACTAAATATAGAAAATGAAATTCTTCGTAAAACAAAACTAAAAAGGAAAGTAAGATAGTGTACTGACATATATATTATTTCTTGTTTCATTTATATCACACATTCATTTTAATCTTTTCGGTGGTGGGGGTGGGGGTTTTCATTTTGAATCTATATTTCTTATTCGGTATTCAGTACTCACATTGAAGTTCGACTAAATTCGATTTCTCTCGAAAAAAATTCATGGGAGGACAAAGGGTGCTCCCTAGCAAAGGAGATAATATTATGTATCAAGGGACTGAAACTCAAGACATTTGCTCAAAACTGAAGAAGTACTTACTACTCCATCACTATCTTTAATGATTAATGACTTGTTTAGTTAAGTTTATGATAAATTTTAATACATTCTTTATTCCAATTTATAGGGTAACAAACAATACTATTTGAGGAGTTAAAATATTCTTCTTTAATCACAATTTCTTTTAAAAAAAATAGTTAAAATATTTTGAATTATATATAATTTTATTAGGGAAACAAGCCTCAACAAAGAAACCAACTATTGAATACGTAAAATAGAATCCCCCGACAGTAGAATATAAACTAAATACAGATGGTACGTATATAGGTAGTACCAGAATAGGTGGTATTGGAGGAGTATTCAGGGACTCTAAAAGGCCTCTGGATACCGGGTTACTTCGGTAAAACCCTTGAATCAAATAATATCATGGCTGAGTTAATGGCACTTGTGCAGGGCCGGAAAATAGCCATAGCACGAAACCTAAGACCCCTAGAAATTAACGTGGACTGCAAGGATATCACCCTACTTATTTATAATAATATTGAATCTAAATACTCTAATGTTTTGCTTGATTGCAGGGCTCCTCTTCACTAACTAGGGAACCCCCCCAATTAGGCACAACTATTATGAAGCTAAGAGTGTTACAGATGCACTTACTAAGGAGGGAGCAAATATGTATATATTTAATCCTCTTACTATATTAGAAATACCACCATCTTTTGTGCAACGAAGCTAGAAGCTAACAAAGAAGGGACGATTTTTGTAAAGCTAACGGCCGGTAGTACGCTGAACTCAGAAAATAAATGTTTTAATTTTGTTTATTCTGCTTCCATAGAGTCCAGCACTAGCAGAGCAAGTACACTGCCAATACATTGTAATGAAGCATATTACTACTAATATAATATCTCCAGTTTCAAAATGTGAGAATCCCACATCGGTGGTTTACGCCACCTTTGTGTTTATTTAAAATTTAAATGTTTAATTAAATAGAAAGGTTGTATCTGTTCAGAAAAGGAGCGATTCTTCTGAAAGGATTCCTTAACAGAAACTATAAATATGATGGGTTCCCTGATGTAGCATGATTCAATTGGATATATTGTTTAGCTTCGTCGTTGTATCCTGATGGAGCCTTGGTTGTTAATCTCTAAAAGAATACACAGACAATTACTCTTGAAAGATAGCAATCTTTCACGCTTCAAAATTTATAATTTCTCTGTAATTTTTCTAACTAACTATTTAAATCCTCATGTTCAAAACCTTTATGTGGAACAGGGTTATTTGTAACTAGGGGTGTTCACGTGTCGGTTATTGGTTAAAATCAAAATCAAACCAACTTAATTGATTTTTTAATTTTTAAAACCAAACCAATTATAATATGCATTTATCGGTTTGGTTGTTATTGGTTCAGTTTGGTTTGGTCGGTTATTAACCATACACAAAAATAAAAGCAATGATACATTCAAAACGAAGAAAAAGTAACAATTCATTCAAAACGAAAAATAGTTAGAAGGACTAATATTATAGAACTTTCAATCACTAAATTTACTATGAATAAAGTTTCAAAATTCACCATTTTGACCTAGAAGAAAGATATAGTGACATTTTAGTCTCACCAAGAATTGTCATAGACATTCGTATTCATAAAATCAATAACATAAATGTTCTCGTCTTAACCATTTATGTTTTCATATATAGATTAAAAAATAAAATTTAATGAAAACGTATGTAAGATCTTTAAAATTGTTTTTATAAATAATGCATTATGTATGTATAATTAAAAAAAATATATGTATATATAAATTGTCAGTTCGGTTTGGTTATTTCTTTTATTTTTTCCAACAAATCCAAAACCTAACCCAACCCAAATAAAATCGATTATTTATCTAATCGGTTTGATTCGATTTTTCGATTTGAATCGATTTTTATCCAAACCATGAGTACAATTATTTGTACTTAGGAAATATATATTTTTTCCAACAATTCTTTTGAAACTTTATGATCGATTAAATATCACTATATAAGACAAAAAGGGTACTGTATATGCATGGTTATTTGTTTATATGTATATAATGAAGCAAAATTTGCCAGGTTTATAATTAAAGGGGTCGAACCAAATGTAGGTGAGGGGATAATAAAGGAAGTAAAAGCCATAGGACAAAGTCAGATGGCAGGTTGTCTCTTCCTTACGAAAATTCTTGCCATGTTGTTTCTTCTTTTAAATCACTAGTCTAATAGGCTTTTAAGCAATGAGCATTTTAGCATCTCGAGCTCTTGCTTTGGATATTGTGTGTGCTCTTTTCTATGTCTTCATTTTGGTTTTCACATTGCTTCATCTTCATCTCATTTTATATGAAATACTTTCTCCGTCCAATAATAGTTACAATATTTGTTATTAATTTGGTATAACGATTGAGAAGCAGCACATGATAGGTGTAATTTTACTCTCTTTGTTCAACTTCACTTGTCCCCTGTTGACTTGGCACAGGGATTATGAAGCAGTAAATGACAGGGTAATTTGGCTGAATCTAATAAATGCAGTATCTTGAAAAATGTGATAGAGAAATGACTATAATTAGTGATAAGGGCAAATTAGGAATTAAGTGTAAAATTATCTCTTGATTTCATAAAGTGAACAAGTATTGTTAGACATCCCAAAATAGTATAGTGGACAAGTAAAGATAGACGGAAGGAGTATCAAACTAAGTCATCTAAACATTAAAAAATGAATGTTGTTTGATAACAAGGATAAAACAGATTCAAAATGATAAATTATTCATTAATTTTATAAACGAGAGAAGTAGTCCGTGTGTCTCATTTTTGTTGTTCATCTCATTTTAGAATTCTAACTCTGGTGTATCTCACTCTGGACTTGACTAATTGTCATGCTCCTAGTTATTATACCAAGATGACCTGACTAACCTCAAAATACAAAAGGACTAAACAACATGCCATTTAATTCTTTGTACAAAACTTCAAGTTATTTTAGGTTTGTGGGGTCTAAGGGGTCAAGATCATGCATAAATGTTATGATATCGACAGCTTCCCCATAAAATTATTGCCCAACTACCTTAATTTTAGTATTCCTTCCGTCTCATTTTATGTGATATTTTTTTATTTGATTTGATATTTAAAAAAAATTATGTTCCAAAATAATTCTTAGATATTTGCGTGGTCAAGAATCATTTCATTAAGGGTAAAAGTGAAATTTTAAGATTAAATTAATTTTAATTAGAATAAGGTGATATTCTTTTTAGAATAGGCTAAAGAAAATGTCACATAAAAAGCGGAGAGGGAGTAGTATGTATGTCATAACTACTCCCTTGTTTGGATGGTTGTTAGCCGTTGTTTTGTATTATATTATTAGTTTAAGTACAATGTTTATTTTGATTGTTACTTAAATTCCATTGTATATCGTATTGTTTAAATCTATCGTTGGGTAATGACGAAAAGACCTATTTTATGTAACGATTGATTTGGTGTGGTTGCGTCGTTACTTTAATAATATCTTCTCATCTTTTTACTTTATTTATTATTTAATAATTCTATGTTACCATTTACTCTATCTTTTTATGGTACCTACCACATACCCTATAATTTCTTATAGGTTTTATCACTCAAATTATAGATGTATGACATTATGTAACAACAGAGAACCATACAGTCTATTCAAACATTGTATTAGTTGAAACAACACAATACAATACATTGTGACACGATACAATACATTATAAAACAATACATAACAACCATCCAAACAAAGTGTAACTTTCTCTATTTCAATTTAAGTATCTTATTTTATATTTTTGATCTGTTTTAAAAATGTGTCTCTTCCGGTATTTAGTAAGATATTTCATATTTCAACATTCTACCGGATAATCATAAGGACATAATATTTAAAAAACAACCGATATCTCTAATTTAGGGCTGCAAGTTTCAAAAATCTCCTTTGTTATCTTAAACTTCATACTGTTTGGATTGTTATTTCATAATGTATTTTATTGTTATTTTATATTATATTATTTTAATAAATACAATAGTTGGATAGATTTTATCATTTTTACTCACTAAATAATGTCATACATTAATGATTTTAGGATAAGGTAAGTAAGGTATGGAACAAAACTGCTATAAAAATATAGATTAAAAAAAATATAATTATTATATAATAAATAAAAATAAATGAAAAAAACTGATAATGATGTAATCGCACAAAATGAAAATTTTTACCATTACCTAATAATAAAATTAACAATGCAATTATAATAAATTTAAATAATAAGCAAAATAAACATTAAATATAACTAACAGTATAGTTATAAGATGTTATAAATTTTACACTATTAAATTACAATTGTTATTTATAGCATGTAATATGTATCTCCTTTGTTCACTTTTACTTGTCACTGTTTCGTTTTTAAAGGTCAACTTGACTAAACTTTAATGCTAAACTGAAGTAGTTAAATTTAATATTTGGAATCTAAAATTTAGATGGTTGAAAACTCTACGAAAAATATTATAAGTTGCGATCCTTCTCATATTAATATATATGATGAAAAAATACATCTTAAAATGATGGTCTAATTTCATATGATTTGACTTCGATAAGCGAAACAATGGCAAGTAAAAGTGAACAAAAATATTATTTTGACATAATTTATTCCTTTCATATAATTTAAGATTATTTTGACCCTTTTCTCTTTTTAAAATTTGACTATAAATCATCTCTTCTTTCCATGGGATCGGATCTAGCTAGGAGATTTAATGAATGGCATGGCGACAGGTGGAGCTCTTTTTATTTTATTTTATAAACATGAAAATGAAAGGCAAATTTTGATAGTAATAAATAAATTAAAAGAAAGTGGTTACCATATTAGCTAGCAAAGAAAATGATAGCCATGATCACAACACTGTTCATATTGCCTTCAGCTACAGAAGAAAAAAGATGAACACTCCAAAAAGGAAAAGGAAAAAAAAAAAAAGGAAAACACAAGGCTGAATTTTTGGAAATTCAATAAAATTTGTGTAAATATATATGTTTATTGAAAAATTTTGTGAAATATATAAACACTTTTTCTGTGAACCTAGTCATAAAATAGTATTGAAATAAAATACTATGCCGCGTTGGAGAAAAAAAGCATCATACATAATGTATCAATCTTGTACAAAAACGTATAAAGATATATAAAAGATGCATGTTTATACATAAATATGGACCAAAACGAATATAATATTATATAATATCGTATATTTAATTATGTGATGTAAATATTTTCTCTCAACAGATATAAAGTGTAATTTTTCTTTATTTAATTATTTTCTCTTGGTCCACCTGTGGAAATGGAACTATAATTTTATGTTAGTACTCTATAATCCAAGGGGATTAATTTGTTTGCTTCAATTTCTTGAGTAACTCTATAATTTTACGTTAGTACAGTTAACAAACTTTGTAAATTTACAAAATCATAATTCCAAACTATATTGCATACACTATTAAATATTATGAACCATTGAATATATATTGATGGACAAAATTTCATGATAACTAGCTAAAATTTCATGTTAATCTCATTTTGTAAAGGGCCGTTATGCAAAAGGGGTCATCGGATTTATGTGAATCCATGCTCCCTTCCCGAGATGTGTGGACGCTTATTCAAAGTATCTGTAACACCCTACAACTCTATTCTTAGGATCTGAATTTTATTCGACGTAAATACATAAGCTTGAACCTAGTGATGTGTTAATTGTACCTATGTTTTACACCTCATTCTTATATATGAGAAATGTATTAGAAGTAGATTAGGATCATAAGGGACCTCTAATACTTAGTCAAGTTCAAAACTTTCTTATCAATTAAGTTTTTCGCATTAGATTATGCAAGGACCAACTTTAAACAATCATAACTCTCAGAATATAAAGAATTATGCGGCCTATAACTTATCAAATTAAAGATCTTTGAATTATCTTTTCAATGCTACTAATTTTACCTCGTTTGGAGTTCGAAGCAAAAAGTTATGACCATTTTAGTACAGAGAGCCAAAGTAGAGTTTTCTGAAAGCAGGAACTATGACCCTGACTTACAGGCCGTAGACTGGACTACGGACCCATACTGTCAGCTCGTGGATTGACTCCTGCAAGTCAAATTTTAGGTCTGAAACTCTACGGACCCAACTACGTGTCGTAAAAGCTTCTACGGTCCATAGTTTGGGCTCCTAAAATGAGTTTTAAGACCCCAAACCTCACCCTAGTTTCTACGTTGGCTTCTAAGGATAGTAGATGGCCCCGTAGACAATCTGGGCAGCATTTTAAGAAGGGTTATTTTAGTCTTTTCATATTCTTTCTAAGCCTAAACTTCACAGTTTTACACCTAATAAAGTTCCTAAATGTTACCATTCAACGTAACCTCATTACGCTCAAACATATTCTCAAAACTTAGAACAAGATTTCAAGAGGAGAAAAGTTATGATTTTTAAGTACCTTCTTCAAAGTTCTTCAAGAGTCTCGTTCTTCCAAGTATGTAAGGCTACCTAAAGCGTTGGACTGAGTCTGTCCATGTGCTCTTTTTCATCTTCTTGAGTCAAAAGTGTGCCTAGAGGTCGAGTAGGAAAAACTTCAAAAATCCTAAACTTCGAATTGTCTACATTTACTCTGAGTCTTCATACATATTTATGAATGTATTGATTGTATACATACTAACTGTATTAAATTTGAGCATTTAGTTGTATTAGTTGACATGAACCCTAGATGCAAAATTCCATGAAGCACTTTATGCATCAATTAAATTGACAATATGATTTGTGAATGTCTGAATTGAGTAAACTTGAGCATAATTGGAACATGAGAAATATTTTACATGTCTTTATGTGATGAGCATGATCAATTGGAGTCTAAATAACCGTTTGAGTTGGAGTCTTGAATGATTTGATGAGTTTTTAGCATACATGATTAATAGTCCTGATTGGTTGATTGGTGATTGAGTTGAATATAATGATTATCTAAATCACTCTTGAAAAATGTGATTAAGATGGGTTGGATAGTTGATAAGCCGAAAGGCTTGATTGTGAAGAACTGATGAATTGATAAGAGTCCTTCTGAGACTCACGATTGGTTTGGTTGAGATTGATTGTTTTATGAGCATTGAGTCTACGAAAGAGTACGAGCACCGAATTGGGTGAGAGTAAGTCCAACTCAAACTCAATAACTACGTCGCCAACGTAGGAGAGGACTGAATTGTTAAGTCGAATGTTTCCCTTTTTATGTCCCTTGTAGGGACTTGATTGATTGGCCTGGATTCCTGATTGGTTGATTCATCCTTTAACCTGGCAAAGTATTGCACAGTTGTGATAACATCTACAAGATTGTTGTATGATTACTGGCTCATAAGTGATTGTTGTCGGATAAGAGAAACTCCCAAATAGGCCTTGATAATATTCCACATGATTAGTTTGATTGTGCATAAATGATCTGACTGAGTTGCATGCTAGAGTTTCTTTTAGGAGTATTATTTTACTATAAAAATCTTGCATCCTTTACTGAGTCAAATTATAGATTGTTGAGTTGATTGGTTGATTATTTGAGCTTATTGGGTTGACTTGTATCGAGTTTTACTTGGTTCTTAAGTCATCTTACATACCAGTATATTCAATGTATTGACGTCCATTTGGGCTTGCATCATTTCATGATACAAATAGGGGTGGTAGAGGCCTTCAGCAAGTGCACCGTTGAAGACCTACTCCTCATTGCGGACTTGGTGAGCCTTCCTTGCTATTCGAAGGAATCTTCTTTATTTTATCTTTATTAGTAGTATTTTCTTGAGGTGGCTCGGGACTTGTCTTGGAACCTTCTAGACTTGGATTGTAGGCTTCATAGATGTTGACTAGTGATAGTTTGATTGTTATTTACATTCCAACACTTGTTCATTGGAAATTATTAATTTTATAAAGACTTAATTAGTTGTCAAGGTACTGCCTAACCTTACTTGAGTATTTACTTTCGCTTATTGAATGCGATGTGATTATGAGGCCAAGTGGTTCGCTTGGGGAATTAGTAATGGTTCTTCAAGTGCTAACAACGCTAAGGATACCCTCCTGAGACGTGACAGTATCATATAATGTGGTGCACCTCTTTAAGTGAGGTTAGAAATTTGAATTTTATAACTATCTTGTTTGATATTTCTTTTTTGAAATTAGGTAACACCTCTTTAAGTGACTATTGGTAGTATTTTTGAATATACACATACGCATACAAAATTTGAATAGATAAGAATGAATAGTAAACCTTTAGTTTTAAAAATTTAATGGTTTTCAATGATAAGAACTTAAATATCTTAGATTCACTTTTTCATAATACTACACCATCACTTCGAAATTCTGAATATGCTTTTATTTAGTGAGCAACAAATTAAGGATAAATTAATTTAATTTTTTGTCATAGTGATATGTATAACCTTAACATATTAGATTGAATGATGGATTGTTTGAAAAGATGGAGGGGAGAGTAGTGATGAATGTTATTTGTGTGGTCTATTTTTATCTCTGTCAAGCAAACAGAATGGGGACAGACAATTTGGATTTTATATGTATAATGTAGGTCACATGCAAGAAACTGTAGAATTTCTTTTTGTCCTTTATTTTTTTCCTGCATCATTAAGATAGATAGATAATATATATAACCAGTGAAGTTGAACTCCAGAGATATCTATACTTCTTACTGACACAAGAGTGATCTCCCAACAGTGTACACATTTAATTTACTCTTAAAAGACCCAATAAATATCACTGAATTTTGTGGCCTAATAACTGAGATACTGTCCATTTCTCCATTTGGTACAAACTCATTTACTTCCCCAATTGTACCTCACTCTTTTCCATTTTAATTCTTGTTTTAATTTCTTTTTATATGTTACTTTTTGTCATTGCACTTGTGTTAAGAAAAAGAGTGATTTTACGATGTTATCCTTATTTACTTGTGTTAAGAAAAAGAATGATTTTACGATGTTATCCTTATTTAACGTAAATTGTCATATATATTTTTTCAAAGCTAATTAACTATGTAGGGAAAAATAGGAAGAACAATGTCATTTATGTACTGATTTTGTGAAATGACATATATTAAAGATCATTTATTTATAGTAAGGACGACATATAAAAAGGACTGAAGGGATTATTTTCTTTTTTTGTTTCTATTTACACATCATTCTTATTAAAAATAGATATTTTATAATATTTGTTATTTCACAAAATTAAATTCATAAATAATACTATTCTTTCTATTTTATCCTTGGAAATTATTAGCCTTCCAAGTATGCATTTAATTATAGGAAAAATAAGTAATATGTTTGTTGTTCAAATTAATTAATCAAAATAAATTAATTCATGTTCATTTATTAAAAAATTGACTTCAAAAGAACACGGTATAAAGATAACATGGTAAATTTATCTAATAAATGTTATTTAATAAATTTATCTAATAAATTTGACTTCAAAAGAACACTGTATAAAGATAACATGGCAACAGAAGGAATATTATTTAATTCTAAAAAAAATATCTAATAAAAAGAGATAACTTAAACGAATTATGCTTTATATTTATATAATTGTAATTTTGTCAATGATATTTTAGAACTCTAAATTTGATTACTTTACGGAGTTATTCAATATTCCTTTCGTCCATCTTTTCTTGTACTATACTATTTTAGGACGTTCAACAATACTTATTTGGTTTATAAAATTAATGAATAAATTATTATTTTATGTCTATTTTACCTTGTTATTTAATAGTAGTGTCCATTTTTTAATGTTTTGATAACTTATATTAAATAACGTGATTTGCTAATATTATTCCTATCATTTATTGTTTTTAAATTCATATTTGTAATGAATAATTATTACCGGAGAGAGTAATAAAACTTTTAAATTTACTAAAATGGCAAGTAAAATTAAAATATATATAATTCACTTATTATTGTGGAATAATGAATTCAAAGGCGTTGGTTAGTAAAGGAATATTACGACATTTCATTGGCCCCTCGTACCCCCTACAATCTCTAAGTTTTCAACTCTTTCCACCACATATTCTTCAAAGATTTTTTGCTTTGAATAATAATTATATGCCTTCTATTTTTTTGTCATAATTTTATTTTTTTGAAATCAAACAATATGAGTTTTTATTAACATTTCAAAATTTATTTTTTTATTATTAAAAAGTTTTTCTATTTTAGTGAGAACTTGTTTTTCACAGTGCATTTTTTCAAAAAATTGGTTTGATGAAAAACAAGTGAAAAAAATTCATGCTCCATCCGTTCCTTTTTAATTATCATTATAGTTTCCTTTTTGATAATCGAATGATAAAAAGAAATTACTAAAATTTAAAAAAAAAAAATTATCATTGTGAAAAAATTATAATTTATAGTATTTTTTATAGTTTATAAATGTCTAAATTTTTATTTTTAAAATATTTCATTAATGTAATCTAATTTAGCTGAAATTTAGTCAAGTTCACTTTGAAAAAGCGTAATGTATCAATTAAAATGAACTAAACGAGTATTTTGTAGCACAAAATTTTTGTTGATTCGTGAAAAAAGAAAACTACTTCCTTCATTATATATTAATTGGTCATTACACTAAAAATAGTTTCCCTATATTAGTTGATCAGCTTATTAAATCAAGAAGAATTAATTAATTTTTTTCTTATTAACTTTACCATTAATCTATCTATACTATATTAAAAGCGGGAAGACCCTTAGAAATATTGTTTGAATTTTTTGTCCTTCGTTAAAAAACTCTACTTTAGATAAAATCGTCTTTTCACCATTTTTTAGATTTATTATTTAATTATATTTATAATACTACTTTTAAAATATATGGAAAGAAGCGATAAAATAGGGAGATCTAGCCCTAAAAACTAGATCTTTCTTATTTGATAGACTTTTACTTTTTCCTTATTTGAATCAAGAAAATACTCTGCAACTAAGTAATAGTCTAATTTACCATGGTTCTAATTAGTGATTGAATATATATATATAAAAATAAAAAATTTATCAAAAATAATTTGATCACGCGCAAAGCGTTTATGAATATTTACCATGGCGTTTATGAATAAATAATTTATCAAAATTACTTTTTAAGTAAATTATTTATCCTTTTATAAGTTCACAATTAAATTAGTTTTTTCTCGCTTTGATCACGCGCAAAGCGCCTACAACAAGACTAGTTCTTTTTAAAAGTGTACACAATTATTTATAAAATTTCAAAAAGCTCTTAAAAGGTGACTTGATAAAACTATTCTCTTATTTATAATTTCTTATATCCATAAATAAAAAAGAAAGTGATCAACAAATATAGACGGAGTATTTATATTTTTAATACTCTCTCCTTTCATCTTTACTTGTCTCCTATACTATTTTGAGATGTCCAATAATACATGTCCACGTGTTCACTTTATGAAATCAAGAGATAATTTTATATTTAGTTCATAATTTACCTTTATCATTAATTATAGTCATTTTCCTATTATATATTTCAAGATATTGTATTTATTATATTCAAGGGGTAATTTAATAAATTATTCTATTATTTATTACTTTTTAATCTTCATATCAAATTAATAAAGAACAAGTAAAGATGAACGGGACAGCAGGAGGGAGTACTACTCCACAAAACGTGAAAGGTTGACCATTTTGAATGAATTTAATCTCTTTTCACATTTTTTAATGTACTTTTCTTTCAAGGCCTCGTGGTATTATTGAAACAACTTTTCTTGCTTGTATCTAATCCTCGTTAATAGGAAAAACAACACTTCCTTTCATTATTTTTATTTATTCAGTTGTAAAATATTATTTTTTATTTGTTTTATCTTTATTATTAAGTACTTACATTCATTTTTTGGTGTAATTTTCAAAACATTGAGTTATATACTTTTTTTTATTTATTTTATATGACTTTTTTTTTGTCCGTCTTAAAAATAATGTCACCTTACTGTAATTGAAATAATTTAACTTTAAAATTTCTCGTTTACCATCAATGAAATGATTATCTAAGAACAAATCTAGATCACAAATTTCAAAAGTCTTCTTTTTTTATTAAACACTATGTCAAGTCAAAGTGTGTCATATTAAAAGCGATGGATGGAACAATAAATCTGTCATTCTATTTATTGTTTTTTAAAAGATATGTGATGTATAAATAAATATAAATATCGAATAAATAAAAATGGACGAATGGGGAAGTACTTTTTTTCCCAAGAATATTAAAATAAACGAACAAACTTAATTACGTGAAAGGAATTTCATAGTTTTGATGTCCTCAAGAATGCACGAGTGTGTAGTGTTTGTAAAACGAGTCATTTTGGGTCTCCAAGACTACACGTTCAACATCTACATCTCTTGTCTTCCAATTTGGGAACTACCAAATCAATATTTTTTTTCTTTCATATTAAAATAATCAAATTAATACTCTCACCGATCTATTCTCTTCGTTCCTTTTTAGTTGTAATAGCTTTCTTTTTTACGGTTAAACAATATAAATTTTGATAAATATTTTACGATATATTTTTTTTTATCATACTGATATGAAAAAGTTGCAATTTATTATATTTTCGTATAGTTTTTAATATGTAAAATTTTATTTTAAAGTATCAAATTAATGTAAACTGATTTAGTTGTAAAAATAAATCAAATTATCTTTCGAAAAAGCGCAATATGACAACTAAAGAAAAATGGAAGGAGTAATATAAATGAATCTGTGAAGTTTAAGAATGTGTTATTTTTTCTCCTACAATTATCCTTCTTTTCAATGAGATTTTTAACTACTTTGATGACTATCTCTACCTTTTCTTAAGGAGTGTCTCACACACCGCAAATTATTTATATTCCCTCCGTCTAATAATAATTTTTCATTGTTGACTTAAAACATATATTTTTAATAAAGTGGATAGTAAAATGGACAAAGGGAGTATTAGATTAGATTTAGGAAATACATCAAAGATTATGATCGGATAGAACTTTAGGAATGAAAATAATTTCTTATGAAGTGCTTCCTTAAATATCGGATGAAAAACAAAAAAGAACTAAACGGAGTACATTAATGTACCATTGGTCCTTTTTGGTTATCGCATTTTTAAACGTAATTAATTCGAAATTATTGGCATTTTTTCATTCTTACCCTTTATAAATAAATGTGAGGAAAGATTAATACAGTGAATCAAGAATAATAAATTTAGAGATGTGTAAAAACAAAACTTTATACTCCCTCCATTTATTTTCAATTGTCAAATTTTGACTTGACACATTTACTAATAAAATAATTATTAATATAGTATAAAGTTTACCATTTTACTCTTATTAATTTATAGGGTCCCAAACATATTCCCCCTGTTTACGTTTATTTGTCAAAGAAATAAAAGTGAAATAGTAATAAGTAAAAGTGAACAGAGAGAGTATATTTACTTACTATATTTTTCAAAGATATTAATCCAATAATAACAAATTGAAGATATAATATAAAAGATTATCTTATTTTAATTTCTCAAAAATAATTAAAAAAAGTGAAAATCAAATCTTAAAATTTTTGACAATTAAAAATAAAGGAATGAAGTAGGTAACAAGAACAAAAAGTACTCTGCAACATGCTCTAAAATCTAAGAAAAATAAATCTAAAACACCTATTTTCTCTGTCCCAAATTAATTAAATTTTTAAAAGTTTTTTTCAATGTTCAAAATATTTGAATTGTTCAAAGTTCAAGGTGAATGTTTGGAACTTTTTTCATATTTGCCCTTTTATTTATTGAACATTTACATTTTCTCGGAGAGTCGAGTTATGGCATCGTAGATTAGGGCACTTCATGTGTCAAAAATGCGAGTCTTAGTTCCTAGTTTATCTGAATCAGGTGTGTCTGAGTTGCAGTCTTATGTATGTAAGAGGGCTAAGCGTATTCTAAAGTAATATTCCTATAGTGAGAGTCATTATAGTGTATTATTTGAGTTAGTTCACTCTGATTTACGGATAAATTACATTATATATTTATGATTTTATAAAGGACAATAATAGAAAATATAATTTAAATTTTATCTTTAAATATTTTTCTTAATATGTATGCATCACAAATTTAATTAAAACGAGATAGTGGAAGAGAGTATACTAAATGTCCAAAAAGATTTGTACTGTTTGACAGTTGAAACTTGTTGGTTTAGTGGTCCATTTCTTGTAATTTGTGGAACGCTTGATAATTATTTCGAGGTGTTGACCTTTGACAAATGAATTTTGTGCATTACCAATGAAATCCTTTTTATTTTTCTGCCCTAGCAATTAAGGGTAAGGATTAACATAGTGTCAAGTAATATTTAACGACAGTGTAATTATAAAATAATTTATGGATATGATTTATTTAGATTTATATATTCATCAAAATAATTAAAAATAACAAATTAATTAATAGTAGTCATTAATTTTTTTAAATATGCAACCTAATAAACAATATAAATTATTTTAAGGCATAAAATTACTCTTTATTTTATGAATTTGTTATTTTTTTAATTATAAAATAATGAGTAATTTTATGCATTAAAATAATTTATGTAATTTATTAGGTTGCATATTTAAAAAGATAATGGTTATTATTAATGAATTTATTATTTTTAATTATTTTGATCAGTATATAAATCTAAATGGATCACAATTATAGATTATTTTATGGTACACATGATATGCATCTACAATGCCATTGAACATTATTTGGCACTATGTTACTTGACCGGAATTAACTTCGTTCATTTTTATTGCTTCTTTGGTCCGAAATTAACTTAATTTTTGAGATTTTTAATATTTAAAATAGTTAAATTATTCAAAATTCAAAATAAATATTTAAAAATTTTTTATATTTGTCATTTCATTTTGAAGTTTTATATTTTCTAGGAGATAAATTACACTATATAATTATGACCTTGCAAAGGGTAATAATGAAAATTATGATTTAAATTTTGTCTTTGAATATTTTTCTTAATATTCAGAGGAGCCTTTATTTTAGTTTACTCGTTGTTTGTTTCTCTTTGAGTTGGGTAGTCATGGCCTGTCATGGTACCTTCTTAGATTATAGAAGTAGAGGCTTCATAGACTAGAGGTGAGGATTTGATATTGAGGTGTTTCCAATTTTTTTTAAAATTGAGTTCCTTAAACCAGTTATTATATCATAGATATTGAGACTAATGTTGTTGGCCTACGACTCTCTTTCATTGATGTAGAAGTATATGTGTTGCCCACTATCTTATTCTAATATTTTCGTTGTATCTGATGATTGAATGACTCTTCCCTTGAGACTGAGTGATTAGCTTGGGGACCAGCAATAGTCTCTGAGTGCCGGTCACGTCTAGGGTACCCTTCTGGGCGTGACATAAAAGGACTTTAGAATAGGGTTTTATACCCTTTTTACGTTAAAATGACCTAATTAGATCATGTATTGAGTTTAGGAGGGGTTGAGAATTGTCCAGAATACCGCTCACAAAATTTAGAAATTTCTCAGCTTCGGAATAACCCAATCCGCGACGCGGACTGGTCGCGTACAGTGTATTTTCTCCGAAAATTTTCTGAAAGAGTTTTTTTCCAATCCCGTTGAAAAAGTTGAAAAAATATAAGTGTGGGTCCGCTATAGAGGCGCGATGCGACTCTGTCGCGCATCAACACTATTTTGGTTTTCGGATCGAAAAATTATCTTTTGATCGGGTCACTCTAAAAATCGACCGAGACCATTTACCCACTCAATTTTTCATGCTGATCGGAAATCCGGCCTCGGATTTGCCATCCGAGCATAGAAAGATGTGTTACGCGCATACCTCTCCTCTAGGAGTATTTTGATAATTTTACCGGGCATTACAATAAATAGCTACCTCCAACTAAATGAAACACTAAGCTCAAATAAGAACGATATAAGTAGTATTTTCTGAATGCAAGGGAGGACTCACCAATAAGCTGAATGTGAAAAGATTCTCAATGATTTGCGTGTTGACGATCTCTAATACCTATCTCTACATCATAAAAAGATGTAGGCCCGAATGAACGCCAATACATGAAATATACGAGTCTCCTACCAATACTTTGACAGGATAAAGGATGAATCAACCAATCATGTAGCTCCTGTCTTGAGGATACCAGATCCAGGTGGTTGGTCTAGGGTCAATCTGTCTTTTAGTTTCTTACGGATAATAAAAATATTTTGTATCGTATTAGATTTTCACGTTTAGACCCAATTTCTTGATTGCATTATTTCAATTTCTGTTTTTCTTATTACTTACTATTGTAAATAAAATTTTCTTTCACAAATCTTAGATTTTAAATTTGACTTGTCTATTAGTACTCAAAAATTATTATAGACGTTATCATGACTCAAATTTAAATTATAATATTTTTCAATAAGTTATTTTAGAAATCAATATTAATGCAACAAAGAAATGTGCCGACAGTCTACAGTGTTAATGAAGCTTTTACAACTTGTTTGGATGGTGGTTTTTGATGATATGGTATGGTATAATTACTAAGAGAACGATGTTTGTTTTGATTGTTTCACTAATTATACGGTATGGTATAGTTTAGTTTTATGGTTCTGTAACCATGAAAACCTCACTTTTTGAAACCACCAATTTGGTGGTATCTCATGGTTTCCTTATTTTTTTTTTTTCAATTATACCCTTATTTAAATCTAAATAGTTCTAATTTATCCTTTATTTTTTATTAAACTTTACCCTAATATATATATTGTTTTTGTATTACTTATTTTTCTCCGCATCAACTTTTGAAACTTTTTTTCGCCTCCCGTTTTTTCTTTCACGTTTTTTTTTTTGAGTTTTTTTTTTAAGTTCTTACTTTTTTTTTATTTTTTTACGTTGTTTGTATGGTTTGGAGATAAATTAGCTTGTATGTTTCCCTACTTGATTCTATGTATTTTTTTTTTAAAAAAAATATTAAAAAGATATTGATAAATTTAATATTTATACTAATTAAAGACGTTTTTGTAAATTTATAAGTTACTATACAATACAACAAATTATCATTAAACAGTAGCAACCCATACAGTATATCCAAACAATGATATTGTACTGTATGATACGATACCATACCATACCATACAGTACCATCCATTATGAAACCATGGCAAACCACCATCCAAACAAGCTGTTAGGTGCGCGACTTAAAAGCTTTATATTTTTACACATTAGAGATTACTTTAATAAAGGACTAAAATAGTTCAAATTTCATACATTAAAAACTATTTGATCATTTCGTCCGTAAATAGCAAAAAAATGTAGTTGCTCTTTTTTTATATAATTCAAATTTACAGGGTGGAATCTCATCAACGAGAGAAAAAAAAAGCACGCAGAGTTTGAAATTGGAAACATGAGGGCTAAATAACAAAAAAGGTATAGTACAATCAACACTTTATAAGTAAAGTGAAAGTATCAAAAACACACGTACAACATTCATCATTTTAGAGTTTCATAATTAAATTATTTGGTATGAGAAAAATATATCTGAATTATCACTAATAAGTTTGAGAAACATAATTCAAGTAATATGTGATGATGAATGTATTACAATATCTCTTTTTTTAAAAAAAAAAAAAAAAGAAAAATTTTACCAAGATAAAAAGTGACAATATATAACTAAAACAGGTAATAACCCCAGATAAAAATATAAATTGAAACACATTACTTCATTCTTTAAAAAGCAACTAAAAATATATAGTAACAAACAAAGACGTCAAAAAAATATATATATACTTGCTAACTCTTAAAAGTATTGTTAACAATTTACTTTTCTAATTAATAACTGCCTTATTAAGTCTATCTTAATCCATAATTAGGTCAAAGGAAGGAGTATCGCATAAGCCATATAGAAAATTTAGGAATCTCATCTCTCGTCGAAAGAGTATATTCTCTTTTAAGACTCCTCCCTTATGCCGAAAAGTCTTTTAATTTCCTGATTGGAGTTTTTAAATTCATAGACTAGGGTTCATATCAAATACACCTGACAGAATATCATTTAAAAAATAAGGTCTTCAATTTAATTCATGGTGTATTTCTGTTCACCAATAAAACAGACAGAAAAGAAAAAGGATAATATATATATATACATTTCATATACAGTGTGATATAGGAGGGTTTAGCTGTGATTGGAGGAAACAGCGGCAGTAAAGGAGGCATGCACTTTGTGATTCTGGTCAAATGAAAGGGACGTATCAATGGCTTCTTAATCATAAATCATAATGTATATATGGAAAAAAGATTAAAATGTACAAATTCCAAACAAAAATACAGAAAAAATAAAAAATAATATACAAAGAATTAAGGAAAAAAAGTGTAACAATGATTGGAAGTCACTGTTCACATACAGAAATGATGTCATCCAATCTTTATTCGCATTACCTTCATGAAAGTGATATTACTTGCACTATGTTTCAATTTATTCTTTTTAAGTTTATTTTTAAAAATATACTCAAGTACTTTAATATGTTAAAATTATAAAATATTTTAATACACTTCACATATTTTTAATATAATACAATAATATTTAATTTTTTAAACATTTCATGTCAAGTTGAGATGAGGGTTTTCAGGAAATAGTCTCCCTACTTCTGTGAGGTAGTGGTAAGGTCTGTGTACATTTTACCCTCCCCAGACCCCACTTGTGGAATTCCACTAAATATGTTATTATTGTTGTTTATCAAGTTAAACTTAAATAATTAAATTACCCTCTGCTCACTCACCGTAATTTTCTACTATCCTTTTCCAATAGACCAGGCTAGGTTTGTTTTGTGTTTCTCATTGGATGTCCATTATTTGTTTACAAATTTGATTAATTTAGATTTATATGAAGGAAAAAAAATTAATAATATGTAATATAGAGATGATTTTGTTTTGGGGATTCGATCTTCAAGTATTTGAAAAAAGTTGAAAGAGGTACTTATTATTTACTACAACTTTTGATACTGGATGTGAAAATAATAGATTAAAGTAGCTACATATTGTCATAATTAATCATTTTTTATACGGGATGTGAAAATAATTATTATTTGAGAAAGATATTAATAACCAATAATATAGAAAAAAGTATTTTATAATACTAGTTGAGAAAAGTAACAATTAACAACGCAAAAAATGATAATAGTCAAAATAATTTTTCAAATGAAAGTATTATCCATCTTCCATCGTCACATTTACTAGAACTTATGTCTTATGGATGTACTCCTTCAATTTGTGCCTCGGAGCGTATTTGGTATGCCCCGCTCTGGAACTCTCCCGAAAATATTTTTTAAAACACTGCCCTCCATACGCTTATGATTAGACATTCAAAGTTCGGACAATTTAATTAACATGGAAGACCTAGTGTTGGCAAATCATGAATTGGAATGAACCTGATATTAATATCATATTATAGATTTTGGTCTAATTCAATAACGAAATTTGAATGAAAAAGTAAGAAATAGTCGTTAAAATTATACACAGAATTTAAATTCTTCTCATCTCACCGACTTGGGACTCAATCCTAGATGCTCCAGTATGGATAGATATACATAAAGCAAAAAATGAAGGATGGGGCAGTGTAGGGCTTCTGAAGAAGAATGGATTGATGGGATAGTCCTAACCACATTCTACATTGGCCCAATTTTTGCTCTAACCATTATGTTTTACTGGAAATTTCCTACTGGGCCTTCATTATTAATATATTATTGCCGCGTGTGCACATAATAAATACTCTCTCCGTCTATCTTTATTTGTCCTGTATTGACTTGACACACAAATTAAAAAGTAGTAAATAATAGCGGTAGTTTTACAAAATTACCATTTGAATATAACAAATACAATATTTTAAAAAATATAATAGAAAAATAATTATAACTAATGATAAGAATAAATTAGGATACAAGAATATCTAAAATAGTATAGTAGACAAGTAATGATGGACGATGGGAGTGTAGGATGAGAATAATAAGGAAAAGAAGAGGACAATGATTAAAGATATGCCTAATCTTTCACTAAGACAACCATACGTGGTTCTATATATGTACATATATAATCACAACAAAGACAAAAAGAACATTGTTGTCATTGGACAACTGACTTCTCACTTTTCCTTTAATTAATAAATCTTGTCTGAAAAGATGGACCTGGACTAATTGTCATAAATGGAACCTAGGGCCTAAATTATAGGATATTAAATAGTAATAGTAGAAATTAGGAATGGCTTGCTTGTTAAATTAAAGTAAAACATATCATTCAAAGTCCCATTACCATAAAAATATATATATAAGTGGCTTTTTGCTAGACTTATATTATTGTATAAGCTGTTTTTTTTTTTTTTGTTTAAATTTAGGTATAGTTTTAGAGAAATTCGTTGTTAATTATTCATAAAATGGAAATTTCATAACTATTGATGATTTGGGTAGTTATCAAACATCACGAGAATTTCTAAAATTTGTTTTGTATCATTGATTCAACAAAAAATACTAAGCCAATTAGTATATCACGGGATACAGAGTCATGAATTAATATTTCAGAAAATATTGTATCAAAATGAATTTCAAGATCTGTTTTAATTATCACTATGTTGGCAATTATAGTGTATAAGTTAGTCTGGTTAATTAGGTGTAGGGGTGTGCAAAACGTTATTGGTTTATTGTTGTTGGGTTATAAGGTTATCGGATTTTTAATGATTTTGAAAAAAAAAATTATTGGGTTATTGAGTGAACCGATAACGCATTAAAATTATAATAATTTATTATTTTACCCCTTCATTAATATTAAATATTAGTAATTTAATAGTAATAGAATACTATAGCAGTACTTTAGGTATTTTGATATTTACCGTACTTAAGTGATTAGTTACCCACTTAGTATTTAATCTTTAGTCGTAAACCAAAAACCAAACTATTAAGGACTTAAAACCGATAAAAACTATTGTATTGATTTGTAATTGATTTAGCATATTTAAAAACTGAAAATCGATAAGCCGAACCGATAATGTATAAAATCAAACCGAACCAATCAATTCACGCCTCTAGTGAGTATTTCTAAAAAAAAAAAGGAAAAAAAAGTATTGATCCAATAAATTTTCTTTTATATTTAAAGTTTAAAAATTCAATTAATCTGAAATCGTATCAGCATGCGCGAAGAATATCATCAACTATTACTCTATTTTAAAGACTCAAATCCAATCTCTCTCTTGGATTAACATTTCATCCATGTCATCATACACATCCTATCTTTTTATTCCTTTTGTATCCAAATATATTCTTATTCTTGAAGGTACTACTAGGGTGAGAGTGTGCATGGAGGGTAATTTATTTTTATTATTATAAGAGATGTGTGTTGTTAGAAGATAATTCCAAATAAGACCACTTTATTATATGTAATATTAATAAGGACAAAAAAGAATCTGCCAAAATGAAAGATGGCATGGCAATTGTCTTCATTTTCCCGACAGTTTTGGGTGGTAAAAATAGACCTATCAATTTATTGCTCAACTGGAACAGACTACCATTACTTTCATAATCTTACTTTTTTCCCGTTGCTTTCACAACATAGTAAAAAAATCACTTCATAAATCTCACTAAAAATTATTTTTTGACTCATTTTATTAAATCATATTCAGTTATATTAAAAATATATATTTAATAATGCTTATTTCGTTTGAATAATGAATGAGTTAATTTATGCAGTTGTGTAAATTGTATCTTTAATATCAAATACTATTTAATATCTAATTTATTTTTAATTTGATAAATTTAATTTTGAAGAATAATATACTTAATAATTAGGTGTCAGATTAATAATGAAAAATTATTATTAGACAGAGAGAGAGCATGATTCACTTATCCTGCAAGTCCTTAAGTAGGCTGACACACGCAGACATACATGTGCACATAAACGGCTTGAACTAAATGCATTTTTAGGGTGGAGAAACATTGCTCTCACTCCCTTGATACTAAATTTTAAAGGGAGAAGTAATTGAAACAAACTTGGGATTTGCGATCCCAGATAAGAACGGTTCAGAATCATGGGATCCTTTTCTATCAGATAGGAAGGGCTGTAGCACAAAATGTACTTCTAAGTAATTGCCCCATAGATCCTATATCTATCTATATGAAGAAGAAATTATGTAACTAAGGGGATTCTTATTATCTTTGAATTTGACATAAATTATTAATTTTGTCTTTGAATTGTTGATAAGCTTAAAAACATCATTCAACTTGGCGAACTGAGCTTAAATACATCTTCAAACTTGGCATAAATTATTAGTTTCGTTTCTAAACTATTGATAGGCTTAAAAACACCCCCTCAACTTGGCGAAGTAAGCTTGAATAGACCCTCGAATTTGGTACAAATTGCTAGTTTTATCCCTAATCTATTGATTGGCTTAAAAACACCCCTCAGTTTCATGTTTCCGTAACCTATTAAATTTTGATTTGAAATTTTGTTGAGTTTCATTTGTTGGCATATTTTTACAATCCCAAAATCTTCTTACGAGATTGTCATCCGACCATGAAATTTTTAATGTTGCCGGAAGTCTACATTGACAAAAAATAATCATAATAAAATAGGAAAAAAGAGAATAAAAAATGAGAATGAAAAAAAATAGATCTTGTTTTGAGGTCACCATTAATGGAGGAAATATTAAATGGGAAGAAGAAGCGTATCCTAGTAGTTGGTTATTAAAAATTGAAGAGAATTTTTTTTTAAAAGGAAAAATTAAGGCGATGTGATTTTTTTTAACCTTTTACGCGCTTTAAATAAATTGTGTTCACTTGTTATGTCATGTGGCATGGGAAGGTGTATTTAAGCCCAATCGCCAAGTTGAGGGGTGTTTTTAAGCCTATCAATAGTTTAGGGACGAAACTAATAATTCATGCCAAGTTCGAAAGTATATTTAAGCTTAGTTCGCCAAGTTGAGGGGTGTTTTTAAGCCTATCAATAGTTTAAGGACGAAACTAATAATTCATGCCAAGTTCGAAAGTATATTTAAACTTAGTTCGCCAAGTTGAGGAGTGCTAAGAGAGTTAGGACCTTTTTTTATGTGAAAGATCTGAAAAGTTTGAAAGATTAATTAAATGCCAAAATGCTATCAACAACCATCACGAGAGGTTTTATTCAATTTTAGATTAAAAAAATAATATATATATTTATAAGATTTTAATTTCTAATCTAACTTATACTTAATCATTATTGCATTATATGATATTTTAAGCATAAACTCACATATTTTATTTAAATATATTTTTAAACAAAAATATAATATTTACTATATATGATCTCGATTCTCAAAAAAATAGCATATGTTCACGTGAACTCGGAGGACCCCAAAATACACTTGTAGGGTGGAGTATTAAACAGTATTTATAAACTATTTACATAATAATAACAACATTAGCTAGTTAACGGTCCATACGGCAACTAAATATTACTCTCTTCGTGCCATTTTATTGTTATAATAAAATTTGGCATAATTCTTAAGGAAAAAATTAATTGAAAGTGTTGTTTGACTAATATATCCCTTATAAATAATTAAGTTTTTATGTCTCATAATTCTAGAATAATTAATGCTAAGGATATAGTTGAAAAAAAAAATAATTTTCTCTTGATTATCAAAATGGACAACTATTTTTATTTTTTAATAAATTTGACAACGAAAATGAGACGGAAGAGAATAATAATAAGGATTATCGGCCGTGAGTAATTTTTTAATCAGTGGAGAAAATGATGAAGAACGATAATATGGTATGAAATAATTTGGATGTAAAAGTAATCTTAGGATATGCTAAAATGGTAAAAAGGTTGGTCATTTTAGGAATAATCGAAAGTATTCCTAGAAAAGTGATTGATTTCCCATTTTTAGTGTGGACAAGTTTTACGCATATAATTCACTTATTTATTTAGATATATTTAATGTGAAATTATTAGTAGGATTTCTATAAATTATATAATGTAAAGAGTTAATTATTATTTTCTCTATCTTTTTTTAATTTATAAAAATCTCTTAAAAAAACGTGGTAATCTGGATACATTAATTCAATTCCCGTACAAAAAATAGGTGTAGTAACCCATTAGGTTATTTTGAGAATTAGTCTTCTTGATTTCCTAAAAGATTTACCTCGTAAAATTTTAAATGTGTATTTTGGGACTATTTGATAGCTATGGTTATTTAGTTTATGAATAAGTTTAGACATTTAAATTAACTCGTGGACTAAAAAGTTAAGTTGTTTAAACATCCTATACTACTTAAACTATTATGTAAAAATAAGTAGTGGATTACTTAATTAAATTGACAAAAGAAAGAAAAGAGAGAGAGTAGGTTTTAAATGAGATTACCATCTGTGCAATTTCAAAAGCGGCAACCTCGAGAGAAAAGAAAAAGCAATTGTTGGCTTCAGGTGAGATTTTTAATTGATAAAATCATTAAAGTTTTATATTACAATTACTAATAGTATATATATATATATATATATATATATATATAGAAGGTCAAGCAGTCATTGAGTTGCGTGAAACAATATGCCATGGTTGCCGTAAATAGTGAACAATTAGTATAATAAATGTGTGGGCTTATAAAATATAAGAAATTTTTTTATTAAATTATGTAGCCTGTGTGTTGATTTGTTTGTAGATGGAATTGCAGGTGAGCAATTAATTCCCCCTAACCGTGATACCGGGCTTTTGGTCCTTTATTTAGTCGAATCTTTTCTGTGCGTCTTCAGATGTATATGTATGTATGTATGTATGTATGTATGTGTATATATATATATATATATATTCATATTAATATTGGGGGTTTATATTATATGAATAGCCAGGAGAATTATATTATTTGGAGGATCTAAGACTAAACCTTAAGCTTGAAATTTAGGAGCTAAATTATCGAGTTAGATGACATTTGAGGGTTAGGCTAGATAGATAGTAATATGAGTGTTATTGGACTCCTTGTGACGTGTATGTTCCATTCGTGATAGAGAATTTCCATTGTGGGAATTGAATCCAAGATTTGGTCCATTCGGTAGAAGTGTTCGAGTGCGGTTTCGACATTGATGTAGGTTTGACTATCCTTCTTTGAGATTGGGATTGAGTTATTGGATATTCTTAAGTTATAATCTATGGGATGGGATCGTATCATGTGTCGGGTTGCTAATTTTGGTGAAATATTTTAAAGGAGAGTTGTATTCAAATATGTATAAAAGAGGGTGAATATTATAATTGATAAACTTTGAGAACTTTGATATTTATTGTGCTTTTTGAGAAGGATATTGCTTCCATAATTGTGTCTTGGTTGCATGCACCCTCATACTATATGTCATGGCATTCTGGGAAGTTGTGAATGGTGATTTTTATCATGAGTCCTTGACCACAGGCACTTGGGTGGCAAGATAGTTGATATATTGTGATAGAGGTATATGGCCTGCGAGGTCCCCATGGGTCCCCTTAATCTTGGAGCCTTAGCTCGACGGGGGTGTATACGACAGGTTGTGCGACGGTCTTGATACCACCTTGCATGATATTGCATTGCACGACATTGCATACGATTTCATTATACTACTTGTGGTTGTTTTGGGGTTGGTCTGTGAAATTATATGTTTACTTCATTCGCGTCGTTCTATATAAATTGGCGTCACCGATACCGGACTGATTTTCCTGTTGCAGGTGGAAGCGTTCCTAGATTATTTCATAGTTTATTCAATTTCTAATTCCCAGTCGGTTAATGGGTACATATTATGTGTACTCACCCCTACTCCTTCCTCCCCCGCAAATTCTCATCAGGATTATTCACGTGGTAGTTGATTTGCTCGTGCACTTGGTTCATACCAGATCTAGTGGTGAGACTCGGGGCTTCGAGTTTCCATTGGAGTCTATCTTAGTTGTTTAGTCTTTATTTTTATTCCAAGACTGAGATGCACTTATTTTACTAGTTAAGTATTAGATGCTCCTTTATACTCGTGACACCAGGTTTTGGGATGTCATTTATTTATTGGATTTTTCTCCTTCTAGGGTACATTTATTATTGGGATTGGAATTAAGTGGTCTTTTAGTCATGACCCCATTTTGGGTCGTGACAATAGGATTTTTAAGTATCAGCGGGTGACATGATACATTAACCATAGAGATAATTCAAGAATCAGAATTAATGTATCTGAATTACTGAATTAATATATCCAGATGAAAGGAAGTGATTTTCGAAATTTTTGGAAATGGGTGGGAATAATGGAAATTATGATAAATAAAGGAGTGTAATTAGGTAATTATTCCAAACTATTTACCCTTAGTCAACCTAATCCAAATTATTTACCGGACCCATGATCCAAACTATTTATCTTCTTAACCCACTTTCTCCTTTTATTGAAAAAATTACTTGGAAAGACCATCTTTAAGACTAGGATTTTTTAAATATTACAAATATGAAAATTTATTTTTTTACGTATATAGCAGTTTTTAAATAATTAGAAAAGATAATCACAATTCCTAATTTAATGCTATACATATTATCCGTTTACCTTAAATTAAGAAATTCTTTTTAATCTTTAATAAAATATTATAAAAAGAATACCAAATATTTTTTCTCTCCCTATAGTTTATATAATACAAAATATTCTAAACAAATATTTTATGTCTACTACAATCAATATTAATAGTATTTATTTTAATATCGCTCCTTCTTTTCAAAGTCAATTATTATTATATATGAAATAAATATTTATGATATAAGTTTATGAAATACTTATTCATGGTGTAATATAACACTGATTCATAATATAAGTTTATGAAATAAAGTGGGTGGTGGCATCAAACATGACATCAGTGAATTTTAATATTAGAGGGACATAAAATGTAAGAAGATATATGAATATAAATAATTTGATTCGAAAAGGCATAAACTTAGTTTTTCCTAAAATCAAACTTTTATCAGATAAAAAAAGCTATGATCTACTCCTATTTATATAAAATAAACAATGAAATTAAATTTTTATAAGAGTTGAGCAATAGGGGTATGACCTAAAATTTTATTCATGTTAAATCAATCCATCTCAGTTCAATAACTTTAAATGATTAGTTGGTTTAACTCATTCAAATTAATCCAACCTAGCCATATGTATGGTGGCACAAACACACATTTTTTACAAGATAAGGTTAGTGAAATATTAACATTTATTGAGAGGGTCAAAATCCCGCAAATCCTGCTAGAAAAAGACATATCACTATTCCCACAAATAAATTGAAAGATCTGGAACTACTTCATTTAACTCATATATGCTACAAAACGAGAATTCTTTTCATAGCAAATTAATGAAAAACTTGTGATTTAGAATATAATTTTTTTTTTTTTATGATGAAAAATCACTGAAAATTTTTAAGTGAATAATTAGTAATTTTTTGGTACCGCATATTTAAAAGTACATATTTTTTCATACAAAATAGTGTGTGTATAATTATTTTTTGGCTATTATTTTGATGGACGACTATTTATGTCAATTTATCTCAAAATGATTCTATAAAGTTCAGGATAAAACAAGTTTCCTCAGTTGAATTCGATCCAATATGTTCTGGGCCATTACAACTTGATAAGAAGACTCATAGGGGTCTTTTGCTCCATTTGGTGCTGGTTTTGATTTTTTATCCCTCACTTTTTTCGAAGAGCATGAATTTAAATCTTTATATTATAATATTTCACAAGTCATGCTCCGACATGAATTCAATTAATTCTAAAAAAACTTATGTCCCAATAGACGTAAGTTCGATTACTAAAATATTATGTTAAAAGTGTTCAACGGTTATAATTTACACATAATATAACAGAGAATGAATAAAGTTTTTAAGCAAGAGCTCATTATAATATGGCTCAAAAAACAGGAGAAAAAAAGAAGAAGAGTTGTATATAGTTAACATAAGGGGATTCTATATATAGTACTTCTCCTGCATTATCTAAGAAAAGCTATATCATGTTTTGATGTTACTCTATGTTAGTAGCTGATGGAAGGAGATACTGAAAGCCCATTGAAGCAAATGAGCTCTAATTTAAACACTATATTCACCATTTTTATAACTTCACTCGTCGAGGAGTACCTCTGTATTGCAAATGGGACATGTCTGACAAAATCAAAGTGAGAGTTTGGTGTTAGTTCTTGGAGAAAACAATGTAAATGTCTTAATACATAAGAGGCCAGACTAGTTACTGACATACCTTGTTGATGCTCAGCCATTTGGAGCCACATTTAGAGTGGTATATGTGCTTGCATGGAAAATTTATTTGTCGATCCCCTCGTTTGTACCTCATTTGACAGATGACACATCTAGCTTGCATGCACAAAAGCTCATTTAGTCATTGAGTTGATGGAAAAAAGGATTTGATCAGCAGAAAGGTAACTAAACATCCTTTGAGTAACAATACATGGAGCAACTGAAATCCAAGTATGCCAAACCAGTTGCAAAGTATATGGCTACAGAGCTAACAAGGACAAATAGGAACTAGGAGGCATGGTTAACGCTTAAAATCTCAAGGAAAAAGCCTCAGTTTTGGCCCAACATAGACACAAAGCTACTCGGATTAAGTTACCAAGTAACTTAAATTTGAACCTTATATGATGTTGCCTCATCATATTCATTCGTTGGAATATCTTACGAGAGACCATACTAGTTTCTTAGGTTCACGTAGACCTACTTTCTACAGTACATTCAAACAATTGAAGTACAAAGTCAATGAATTGCAAGGCTGTACAACTAAAATTACAGAACCTCTTCCTAACAAAACAAAACCATAGCTAAATTCCAAAAACAATCTTACATCTACTGTGTCACAGTACTGCTATCTCTCTCTTTGGACAACAATGAAGTATGATTTTAGGTAACTTCAGTGCATGGTAATACGACAGAAGTCAATCGACAGTAAAAGGAAACAATAGAAAGGGAAATTGCACCTTTTACAAACTATGGTTTCAGAAAGTGTGGATATAAATATTACCTTTCTTCTGATTTTTTCCTAGAAAAGATTCCGTTAGACTTGTATTTGGTTGTTGGAAGCAAATTAATTAGTTCCTCAGGAAGTCCTCGACTTTGAGTTCCAACTGTTTCACCTAAATCCAGTAACTCCTGAATAGTACAGATGAAATTCAGTAAATCACTCCAGGAGAAAAATAATTTATGAAAGCGGTTCAGCTTATCATAGGTAAAGATGATGGTACCAGTTCTACAACACGTATCCCAAGAACAAGAAAGTGAAAAAATATTTAGTATTTCAATGCTTAAGGTTGGTTGAAATTCGCATGAATATTCACTGGTTATACACAACAGAACACAGAGAGTTAACAACACATTCTTGAGCCAACGTGTTTAAAGAATGAGACGTAGACTACCATTCTGCAGCTTTCAACTTCTAGACACAGATAACACAAAATGCAGAATAAATGATTCCAAAATTGCAGATACTATATGTTTTTGGATTAAACTGAATAGCTTTATTATGAGAATTAATGAAAAAACTCTTGTTCTGTGCCGTCCCAGTTTTCTTTTGGTTCTCCTAGGTCCTTTCTTCACTGTCTTTTTCATCTCTTCTTTTTTCATTTATCACTAAGGAAGGAGGACTTGAGGATTTACATTGTGCAAGACGGTTGTTAAGCTATACGACATTGAGCAAGACTGATAACCTGTACCTAGCTCTGTACACAACTTTAATATACTAGAAATTAGGAAAAGAGAACAGAAAGTGAAAAGAATCAAATGACAACAGGAAAGACATGCAAAGACAATTGAATGACAATGTAATGATATATAAGACACAATCCTATTACTCTTTTTGCTAACTTATTTATCCATCCTACGACAGACGTTTGAGTAATAGGAAAGATATCTCCAAAACAGTGACAACAGATAATTTACGGGCGATCAGCACAACCATGGACAACTGGCCCCTAAAATAACCATATCCGCTGCACTGTAACAATCCTTCTAGGAGCAAAAGAGGGCACCATAATGGTGCTCCTTCTTATCCATGATTATAATTAACTACACAGCACCTGCAAGAGGCGTAGGTTCACTTTATAGGATGCCAATCCCAAAAAGTGATAGCTTATCTTAACATTTCAACACTCACTCTTTAAATGTAATTAGTATATAGAAACTCTACATTTATGGATGGGTTTTATATATTTGGTCATCTTAAAGGAAATGAAAAATGACTCATCACTTCCAGAGGTAAAAGGTTTTCCTGTAATCTTGCGGAGGATTCTTGGTAGCATTAGGCATGAATATGATAGGAAAAACTTTGCCATCCCTCACAATATGGTAATTGCAGCTTTCTCTGTTATAAAGCCTTGTCACTCCAATTTAGGAGTTTGTCTTATCAAATAAAAGATCAACTCGGAGAAGGTACTCAGAAGACTAAATATAAATGCAAAATCCCATCATGACTGCAAATCAAGCTCCTCACAACCTAAGATAACATAGAAACAAATTAGGAAGATGATAGCACAAGGTTACATACCTCATAGGTCATGTTGTCAGGGTCAATATCATCTTCCAAAATATCCTTCACATATTAACAAAAGGTAAGAAAGGTGAAATTAGCATGCTACAAGTCAATAGCAAGTTAATCTAACCACTCATCAATTGATTCAAGACGATGGCGTCTGTTACTCAGAAAACATTTAAAGAACAAGTGAATCGTGGTTATTAGAATCTCAACTGCTTAAGACGCTAATAGAAATTAGTGAGATGGTTCATTAGCAGAGTGGGTGAAAAAGGAGATTCATATATTGGTCTTCTAGCTAATCATACATTATATTCTCAAGGTTCAGGATGAAGGGTGAGTAAAGCAAAACAGTGACTGATATTTTATGATGACAAACACTGCCTCATTCTTTTTGGTTAATGCAATTAACTTGTGTTGGTAAATGCGGGCCAATGCACAACAACATAACTTCATGTTTGCTACATAAGTGTGCATTGCAATTAGTGTGTGTACAGGACATCATTGAATTAGCAGAACAACATCCTCTTCACTACACAATCATTTTATCCAGCAGTCCAAAGAACTAAAGACAGGAAATGAAGAATTGACAACAAGCTAAGAGAACCAACAAGAAAAACATGACCAATTTATCAAAAGCCAAAAATGTTGCTAAAAAGCATTAAAAGATGAAACAAACTCTTTTATCGGATATAAGTAGTTTACCTGGTGGTTAGAATCATCTTGATTGGGTAGAACACCTGGTGAATTGTGAAATATATGTTACATTCTGTAAAATAACAGTATGTTATAACTATTTAAATAACACATAAACGAAGCATTTCTAAGAAATACTGGAACTTAACCTAAAAGTAAGGCAAATTCAGGGTCCTATCTCACAAAGAGAAAGGAGAAAAGTATAAAGAAGTCATTTCATAAACATAGAGACAAAAACGACAACTCAAAAAGTAGTAGAGGAATAATTTTTAGTGCAGAAGCAAATTGGGGATTTGCATCTCCCGCACCAGTAAACAAAGAAGAAACTAAATTCATATATGAAGTGCTACAGCTTCAAACTCACATTCCTCTGTGCCAGCATCTTCACCAGGGACTGTATTTTCCTCGTATATTACATCAGTCGATACACTTTGGTCAACATTCATAGGTACAGCATACTCCCAAGGCCTCTCTGTGAAATCTGGTCTCAATACATGGCTGTTGCCAGTCTCATAAGAATGATAAGATGTACTCTCAAGATTGGAATGCTCGTATTTATAGTAACTCATATTCATAGACCAATATGCACTTTCCTGGACAGGAGATACAAACATTTAATGCCAGCAGTCAAAATGCTCAAGTTTTGGAGAGAAAATGACAACAAATGGTTACTCACTCCACCTAACAGGTTAAACTGAGTCAGTATTTTCAACACGGAGCATAGATATTACCCATAATTTAAAATGTATTGTTATAGGCAAGAAGTTAAAGTTTAAATTCCAGATCCGCCTCTACTGCGAATGAGTCCATTAAAGGAGGTGAAATAAACAGGTTATTATTCCCCACTACAGACCAAGCTAAAGATTATGCATAAATTTTCTGCTGCTACATTTTCTTTATTTTTTCCACACAAATAATATAAGCTTTCAGTACAAAATCAAGTGCTACAAGTAGTTATAAAAATTTACCTGATCCTGAATCTGTAGAGGGTTATTATGATAGTGTATAGGAGCTTGTGAAACACCATCCAAAAAGCCTGTGAAAGTCTCTGGAACATTATAAGGAAATCCCATGTTCATGTAATGCATCTCCTCCATGTGTTGATCCCCACTCATTTTCTTCACTGAGAAAACAGCAAAAATATTTACATTACAAACAGAGTGTTAACAATGGCAGAAAAAAAAAGTTGCTCCATTTTTTCCCATTCTTGAAACAATGTACATGTAGCAAACCTTATTTTTCTTGACTTGAAATGGGGTTCTTTTTTCCTTGCATCTGAAGAGCTCAACAATAGAAGAAAACCCAAGTCACCTGCAGAGAGGAGAGGAGTGAAAAGAAAAATGGAAAGTGGATTTTGTTGGGATATATGTGCTACTTGTATAGAGTATATTATTATAGAAAGAGAGAGAGAGAGATTATAGATAGATACAGTTGCCTTCTCTTTCTCTGTTTTGTTTGTCTCTGTCTCTGTCTTTGTCAGTCTCTCTCTTGCACATAGAGGGCCACTGGCGCTCATGCCGGGCTTGAGAGACACGCCATCTAAATCTATGTATACAATGCTCTGTTTCCTCCCATCTTCCTTCGCTTTTATTTGTCACTATGCATTTTTAGGTATTATTATTTTATTTTTTAATATTAAATTTTAAAGCTAAATTAAATGATTAAAAACTATAAAAAAATATTATAAGTTGCACTTTTTCTCGTCTTAAAATGATTAAAAAATATATTTTAAAATATTAGTCAAAGTTCACATAATTTGACATCGATATGTAAAATAACGACAAATAAAAGTGAACAAATGAGTATTAATTGTCCACTTTTTAATTTACGTACTTTTATTTTTAAAAAAAAGAAATTACTCTGTCTCATATTATTTGGGTTTTCATTTTACATGGTTTTAAAAAATCATTAATGCAATAGCGAACTTTACCATTTTACCTTCATTTATATCAATGTACATCAAATTAAGTTTAAAAAATCATTTACACACTAATTGATGGTGGGGTAAAATGGGAAAAAATAATTAATTTTCTATCCTAATTTAGTAAGTGCCCATATAATATGAGACAAATATTTATGGAAAGATGTCATATAATATGGGACGGAGGTAATATATATAAGAAGAAGAATTTTACCAATTACTCCCTCTGTCTCAAATTAACTGGATTTTTGCAGGTTTTTTCGAGATCCAAAATAGTTGAATTCTTCAAAGTTCAAGATAAATATTTGAGACTTTTTCATATTTGTCCTTTCATTTATTGAAGTTTTACATTTTCTAGAAGATAGATTAAATTACATATTTATGCTTTCGCAAAGGGTAACAGTGGAAAGTATGATTTACATCAGGAAAAATGGATACAAAATTTTGGCTGCTACTTAGTATTGGCAATAGGCCTGAAAAAGTATCTAAAAATATCAAATTTAGATATTTGTTATGGTATATATGTTTGGAATAGATTCCATTTTGAGAGAGTTGAAAAAGCACTGTCAATTTTGTGTTTGAACATTTTTCTAAATATATGTGTATTACCTCACAAATTCAATTAAAATTGGATGGAGGTAACTGTTTTAAGAAATAAAACAAATTCTGGTTTAAAACTATTATAAGTTCTCAAGAGAATAATTTTCAATCTTATCTTACACAAATTTTGATACCCACAAATTTAAAATTGTAGCATATTTATAAAAATAAATCTCTTGTTTTATTTTTTAAAAACTTTTTACTCATCGGTTACACAACATAAAATTAACGGCTGACTGGGTATTAATTAATTGCTTGCATAAACAAGTCATAAAATTTCAAGTAGGGCGAATTTGCCTGAAAAATAGGAGGCACCTGAATAAATTTAATATTTTACATTTTTTTAAAATTATATAATATTATTTATTAATGAAGTTGCTCTTCCTATTCCATTCTTTTTTGTCATATCTAATTTATTCTACTTATAGGTTGTTCAGACGAGAGTTCTCAAAAAATAGCATCTCTATTTCTACGAGGTAGTGATAAGGTCTACCCTCCCCAGACCCCACTTGTGAGATTTCACTGGGTATGTTATTATTATTATAAAAAATTTGAAGAAGATAAAACGTACGTAGAAATAGAAAATCTAATTTCGAAATACCTTAGCTCTAAAAAATGAGATTAAAAAAGTGTGAAGCGGTGTAATTTGAGGTGTATTGTAATGGTAGAAATGGTTGATTTTGAAGCGTCCTTGGGTGGTGGAGCTGTGTAAGGCAAACATGTCTCTTCTCGTGATGGATTTATTGAAGTGTGAATAAACGTGTAAATGTTTTTATGGTCAACATTTTATCTTCCTTTTTCCTTTTATTTTCATCAACAGTTTCTTCTTTTCTTTTTAGAAAAAAAAGAAAAACTTATTCTAACACAATATCCTTCACCAGTTGGCATATTCTATATTTGGAAGCGAGGATGGTTTGATAGAATGTATAGGAATAATATTAAATAGACTATATTAATAATATTTGAATTAATAATATATGTATTAGTTATATTTGTATTAATTATACATATAAAATTTTTACGTATTGTTTGATTTGATGAATTAAAAATAGCATGCATTGCATTAAAAAAAATTACGAAAACATCCTCCACATTTATGGTAAAAAGGATGAAAAAAAAATTAAGGAGTAATTGGGTCTTTAATTATGGTATTGCATGCATTAAAAGCATTGCATTACTAATATCTGAGAATTCATGGTATTAGTAATACACTCCTTAATACACAATAGAGTGTATTAATTATACGTGAGTTGAAAAAGAGTACCAAACAAAGTATAAGTAATACACAAAGATAATGTATGTGTATGTTATTTTTCTTAATACACTCTATCAAACGACATGTAAGTGTGAAAAAATTATGTAAAGTATGCTTATCCAATGATTTATAAGCATGTCATTCTACACGACGGATATATTGAATTTATATTTTATTTGGCTAAAGTTACAAAAAAAATTTAGAATGACTTCACATATTTAATTAACAAAGTATAAATTGAATTGCAAATCTAATTTTAAGATATTTATTCTATCAAAGCTTGATATTGTTTTATTTAGCCTTTTAAGTGGAATAAAATAGTTCTAAATTTATAATCTCAAAATAATTAGACGATTAATGACTGATTATGAGACTCCAATTCAAGATTTTATCCGTTTCTAATATTAACACTTTTGGACCAAATTAGGAGCGAAAAGAATTTTTTACACAAATAACAACTTTCACCCCCAAAATTACACTTTAAAATTTATTTATCAAAATACCAAAAAAAACACACTCTTTTTCATTTTCCAACACTATTATATCATACCACACACCACAATAATCACACTCAAAACACTCTCTCTCCTAAATTTGTAAATAAAGTTGGTATTTTATATGGTATTTTTTAATGATTCGGTAGGGGCATGTAATTTTTATCCAAAAACTTGATATTTTTGAAAACTCCCCGAGCGAAAATTACAGTACCTAGCTAATAAAATTATATTAACTAAAAGAAGAAGGTTACAATAAAGACTTTAACTTGCAGCCCCCTTAATACTATAAATATGCAAAAGGAGATTTATGAAAAATTTTGGAAATTTCTTCAAAATGGAATTGTCCGAAACATAAGCCTAATTGGTTTGTCCAAGTTAAAATGGAAAGAACATGTACTCTTTCCGTCCCAATTAAGTTGTCAGAATTATTAAAAATAATTGTCCTAAATTAATTATTAATTTGAAGAATCAAAAAAATAATTAATCATTTTTTTCAATTCTATTCTGAGTAATTACAACTCTAAAATATGAAAACTCTATTTATTAGGATATAATTTTCATAAAATACGACCATTTTAAATTTAGGAGATTACTCCAATTTTCCAAAAAGTACCAACTTTAAATAATGCATGTACTATGTATTAAGTACCCTGTAAATCAGTTTTGGAAGAAACATTGAAGTGTGCATTCTTTTATAACGTAAATTGTGATGGAATTTTTTTTTAAAACTAATTTTGAAAGCCACAAAAGTTTCATTCACAAAGAGAGCGGCAAAAAAAATTTCATTGAGAAGTATTGAAACTTTTAGCTCTTTTAAAAATTTATCTCCTCAAATTTTTGCTATTCTTTGTTTATCATTTAATTATAGCTCAACAAAATACATCAATAAAAAATATTTAATATATAAATTTAATAGTCCACTAATAGAGACTAATTCATATAATAATTGAAGAATATTTATTAGGGTTATTTTAGTTAAATTATACTTTTTATTATTTTTTTCAAATGCACCAATATTTACCCCGACAATTAAATCAGAACGAGGAATATATTTCAAGCCTTTAAATAATTGTTATTTGATATTTTCCAATTTGATGAAACTTTCCATCTACAATTGTGGATTGACGCTGTTTCAAAGCGCCATAACAATAATGTGCGTGGATTAATGTAATTGTATGATACTCTCTTAGTTGATATTTACTTAATTCACTATATTATTTTGAAATATTTAATAATATTTGTCTAATTTATAAAATCAACATATATTTATTATTTTGTACCTATTTTACACTTGTTATGTCATAGTAGTATTTTTCTTTAATGTTTAGATGACTTGTATTTAATAAGGGGGACTTGGTAAAATTTACTTCCACTATTATTGTTTCTTAATTGATGTGTCAAGTCAATAATGGACAAATTATTAATGGACAGAAGAAGGAATATAGCAACTTTCTTGAATTCATGTCACTTTTTTCATTTCAAGTTATTTAATCATTCGACATTAGCTAGTCACTAGATCATTTATTTTGAAACGAATTAAAAAAAAAGTAGATCATTTGTTTCGAAAGAGAGGAAATACTAGTATATGTTGTGATGGGAGTTGAAGAAATTTAAGGAATTGTACTACTAATCATAGGATATAGTGATGAAAGTGTTTCCATATTGGATAAATGGTGATGAGTAGTTGGGGAAATGTCCAATTGCCCAATGATGATTTATGTCAATTAACATTAGAGTAGTTAAGAATGTCTTACGTGTGCCAACTTTCAAAGTCAATCTCTTATCTTTCAAAACTAACAATATAATTGAATTCTCATGGCATGCTTTTACCTAATTTCTTCATTTTTTTCATGATCTCTTCTATACGAGGGCTAAAAAAAATGTTATTATATGATATTTCACAATTTCGTAGATTTTTTAGAAGCTTTCCATCTATCATAAGAATTTTCTCAAAAGTTTGTTCGCGAAATTTTGTATGTTTGGATAAACTTAAAAGCTGGTCAAATCAACTTTTGAGTCCTTTTTAGTTTATAAAAGTGTTTGTCAATTTTTAAAACAACTTAAAAAAATTTAAAATTACTTAAAATAAGTTAAAAGTTAAAAGGAGCACCCCCCAACTTTATATTTTTTAGCTTATAAGTTGTTATAGTTTGACCAAAAAAATTATCTTTTTATCCTAAATATTTTTTCAGACATTTTTAATTTAAAAATTGCTTAACAATATTTATGTCTCAAACACATCATCAACTTTTTTTTCAGCTGCAACATTTTATCCAAACACTACTTATTTTTCAAACAAATTTAAACACTTTAAAAAATGCTTCTAAAGTTTTTTCAACTAATCCAAACGGACTCTGAAAATAGAAAATGGATCTATTAAAGTATACAGTATCAGTTGGACAATAAATTTTCAGGAATGATGAGTTGGTTATGAGATTGGAGACATAGATTTATTGATGAACCAATGAAATATTACTTATTGTTTGTCTGTTCTTCTCCATAAAAATAATGACAAAATCTTCCTAAGATTTTAAAAATTAAAAAGATTAAATTTGAGTATAAAGAAAAATAAAAAGTACAAGTTGAAGCTAAAAACAACGGAAAAATGGATGTAGTATAAAAGTAGATTTATTAATTTAATTTAAACCTTGATAAAGGGAAGGTATACCAATCCAAATAAAGATGCTAAATTTTTGGTCTGCTCTTATAGGTTGGTCCATCTAAGGGGCTCTCTCTTATCTTGATTTGTGTGACAAACCATAAATAAACTTCTACATACTCACTTATACTTGGAAAAAATAAATACAAAAATGATCCTCTAACATCTAAAATTATCTCTTCTTTTTTTTAAGTTACATAGGAGAGGGATAAAAAATAATCTTATTTCTAGTCCAACTAGATTTAAAAATTAGTACTTCTTTAAAACAATTTGAACGACAAAATGATTTTCATCATCCATTTAAATTTATGAAACTAACATATTCAGAATAAAGTAAAAAATATTTTTATTTTAAAATCTCATTAGATTTGACGTAATATAGGAATCTTGCTCTTTAAATTAAAGAAGTATTTTCATGATTCTCACATTTAGATTTCCAAAAAAAAAGGATTTCAGAAAATTTATTTGACCCATAGAGTGTAAACCCTCGGCCTCAAATAGTGAAGAGACATGGGAGCCCTTCAAACTCCTAAAGTCATCTCTTTTTGAGCAATTATAATCCTTTAAATTGATGAAAACGAGCACTTTTCTTATATACTCCTTTCTTACTATAAATAGATGATCTTTAATATATATCATTTCACGAAATCAATGCATAAATGATATTGTCCTTCATATTTTACCCTTGATAGTTAATGAGCTTTAAAAGATATATTTGATCAACTGGAAGAATTAAAAAAAGTAGTTAATGTACATTAAATAAGGGCAAAATAATGAATTTCTAATGGATATGCAATCACAAAAATTGACATATAAAAAGGATCCGACAAAAAATGTTAGATTTAAAACCTTATGCATTTTCGTCATAACATATGAATGGTGAAAAATATGTGGATACTTACCTCTCCAATACAACATGATTGATGTAATGGAGAAGGCATGTGTTTGGGAAGGAAAAAAGGCGTTTTGCGAGGCGGTAAAAAAGGTTTGTGTGTCTGCCGTAATTTTTGCCGTACATGTACAGCTCTATCTTGGCATGTTTGATTTGTCACTATAAAACTCCAGGGTCCCCTCATGAACAACAACTTACCATGTTCAACCAAAAAAATATCCTTTTTTATTTATCAGATTTTTTAAATTTAAATTCTCATTAAAACACATATTTTTATTATATTAATAGCATTTTTTAATATTAAACTAATATAATTTAATTTAGTTTTAAAAATTAGTCAAGTGGACTCTTAAAAAACGCAATGTGACAAATAAAAAGGAATGAAATGAATGATTTATCTGTCATGTTTTGACGAGACGCAGAATTTAAGAAATAAAGAAATAAATATTTTTTAATAAGTTATATATATATATATATATATATATATATATATATATAGTTTAAGATCATGCAATTTAAAAATATTATTTATTTTATAAATTTCATGTCAAGTTAAAATTAGATAAACAAATTAAACAAAAGGAATAGTATCACTTTGGGGGAGGATAATATTTATGATCCTTCGATTGTGGATAAATTTTAGTTTGGTCTCTATGTGATATAATTCAATATATTAGGGGATTTTTCATAAATATACACCAAAAAATCAATATTTACATGGTCCCTACCAAGCCTTAAAAATTACAACAAAATATCAATTTTTTTATAAAAGTAGGAGAGAGAATGTTTGTGGTATAATTAATATAGTATTTGATGTGATATAATGTCTTGAGATTTGGAAGAAAGAAGTGAATAGGAAATTATTTAGTGTTTGATGTGATATAATAGTATTGGGAAATGAAAAAATAAATAGAGAAGATATTATAAATCCATTGTCTAATAGCTGCAAAGCTGCGTGAAAACCATGCAGAAAACCATTAAAATTGTTGACCTTCAATCAAATATGCCCAACAAATATATATATATATAAAATGATGCAACTACCATACGAGAATAAAAAAAGTGGAAAAATCTTTTTTGTTTTTTTTTTTAAATTTTTTTTATATTAAAAAAAAATAAAATTTATGGTACTATGTTGATATTACAGTTATTATGTGAGAGCTATGTCTGATCGGTTGGTAATATTCATAGTTTCCTCCATCAAAAAACAACTCCAACACCATGAAAACTGCTTCCTGTACACCGTGGTGTGAATAAGGATTTTTTTTAGCCACAGTGTAATGCCCGCTGAGCTGTGTGAATAACCATAAAGAACGCCGTAAAAACTGTGGACCTTAATACCAAATGTGCACAGAATTATTTTATATATATATATATATATATGCGACTACAATATGAAAATAAGTAAAGCGGTAAAATAATTTTTTTCCCCATTTTTATAAATTAATATGAAATTTATGGTACTATGTTGATATTACAGTTATTATTTGAGAGCTATGTTTGATGGGTTGGTAATATTCATGGTTTGCTCCGTCAAAAAACAACTCCAACACCATGAAAACTAGTTTCCAGTACACCGTAGTGTGTCCAAAAAATAACAATTGTGTCTATTTTTAAATAAAATTTCCTTGACCTCAAAATGGAGAACAATTAATATGATGTGATTAGGTTAATGTACTTTACACAAATGTGGAAAGGGGTCATCATGGTGAGTTGGTACTATTTGGAGGGAAACTTTGGTATATAATATTTTTTGGCCATGTAAAATTCCTGGTCTTTAACCTTAAGGGTTTGACCGACGATTGTGAATAAGGAATTTTTGTGGCCACAGTGTAATAACCGCTAAGCTGCGTGAATAACCATGAAGAACGCCATAAAAACTGTGGACATATACATACATATATATATAGGGAACCCATCTGGAACACCATAAGTTGTGGTTTACGACCCGTCATATATATATATTTTAAATATATATATATATATATATATATATATATATATATATATATATATATATATATATAAATGATGAGAAAAAACGCCGAAAAAAAAGAAACACGAAAACGTTTAAAAATATATTTTAAAATTTTTTCATATGTTATAGATTATTCGTGAAGGATTAAAGTGTGTAAATAATTTAGTGAGCAGAAAAAAAATTTAAAAATAATTCGAGGGAAATCTATATAATATAAACAAGAAGATCCAAAAAAAGATAATGAGAAATAATAGTGTTTGGTATTGTATAAAAAATATTTTAATTTGTGTCCATTTTTTAAAGTAGTGCATTTAATGTGATTTGATGGGAAACTCTTTTCAACAACCAAGATATCCCAGGTTATTATTAAGTTGGTGTACTTCATTGACATATGAAAAGTGTCATAATAGTGATATTGTACTAGTTGGAGGGAAATGCTTTGAGTGTCATAATAGTGTTGTTTGATTTCAATGGTGTGTATGTGTATCTTGTTTTTTGAAAAATTCATGGTATACCATGTTGATACTTTGGTTTCTGGTATTTTTAAGTGGTTAACTCGCCCAGTTGTTTGGTGTCTTGTTTGGTGTTTAACCTGGTTGTGTTCATGGTTTATTGATGTTTATGTAACTTTCCTAAAAGGTAAGGGAATTTGGAAAAACAAAAAGCACGTCAGGTGGTTTGTGTAAAACTAGTTTCAAAATGGTATAACAACCTTGTGGTGTATATGTTACTTGTTTTTTGGTAAAATTCTTGGGATGACATATTACTTGTTTAAATTTGGGTATGTGATTTGGTTCTGTAAATACAGGTACTAAATGTTTTATGCAAAATTCATGGTATACCATGCCGGTACTTTGGTTTCTGGTATTTTTAAGTGGTTAACTCGGCCAGTTGTTTGGTTTCTGGTTTGGTGTTTCATTTGGTTTTATTCATGGTTTATTGATGTTTATGTAACTTCTTAAAAAAGTTGAATTTCTGGTATGTAGTTAAAATTCATGGTTTTACTTGAATTTACATATATTTTAAAAAGGGGAAAGGGAATCTGGAACCGAACATTTTATGGAATGTAGTTAAAATTATGAATTTAACAAATCTTGCTTGTTGGTACATAATAGTAATTCAACGTAATCCATGAGTTGATTAAAGGTTAATTAGGAGTGTTACCAAAATGACACCAGAATAAATGGGCATGAAAAAAAAAATTAATCACGTGATAACAATTACCGCAAGGGAATAAAAAATTAACCAAAAATATCTGAAACAAAAATTACACCACAAAATGACACACTGATGTACAAAAAATTTTTTTGTCCAACTTTACATTAAAACTATGACTTCCTCCTAGGAAAATACTTAGACACCGAGACCATTTTGCTTTCACCTATGTGCACAGCTTGCCTCGTTGGACCACCAAACCTGCTGACGATCCCTTTTCAGATTTGAAAGCCTTGGGCTTTTCCTCGTGGGTGTAACGTCCATGATTTAATGGTATACACTACAATTCTTTGAAAGAATAAAACCAAAATGAATATAAAATAGGGCTAAAAAAAAGGGGACCATCTACCATGGGTATCAACAAGATACAAACATTAGAACAAACAAAAAGGGATTCGGGGGTGTCACGACCCGAGGTCGGGGCCTAGATGTGACACGGCGAATGGGGACCCGAGAGTCCCTAAACAAGCCTCAAAGTATCAAATTTCCACATCATTGGTTCAAAATAAATTATTTAAGCACATATCTAAATGACGGAAATCAAATCTCAAGAATCCATTCATTTATAATTAAACAAAATGAGAAAGTTTTACAAGTGCCCAACATTTGCCTCTAGTCATAAGATGGGACGAGGGCCAAGACATGTCCCGGGCTCACCCTCAACTAAGAAGATAAATAGGTAACAACATAGGTAGAAAGAAGGTGGCTCGTCCTTGGAATATAGGACTCACCACAATATCAACTCTCCGAATTCGAGCTACCCTTCAAGTGGTGGATGATCATAACACACGGTCCCTACATGGTAAAATCATGTAGGCATAGAGTATGCGTTAGTACGTTTGAATGTACTAAGTATGCGGGTATGCAATGCACGTGATTTACCAAACCTGCGTAACCATGTTAAGTGGCAAGGGCACATAATATACAAGGAATACATATACAATAGAAATTATATATACAAGATGCCATGAAACACGTGATGCGTGCAATGCGATAGTGCTCCTATATAACGGGGATGGACTATAACCGATAAACCAAATCCATGCGAGCTATTACACGAATTGGACCGATTGGGACCTCCCATCGGTAGGGAGAAGATTACTTACCAAGGGTAATCTACATCACACCTTACGACCCGCTTTTCGGTGGATGGACACCTTCCTTACGACCCGCTTTTCGGAAGGATTTACAAGATCAAGACAAATCATAGTCATGTACAAATAGACGAATTACATCCGTCCCTATGTAGGCACATAGTTCGAGGAGAAGGGGGAGGACCCCCAATTCCATCGGTGCTAAGTCTTACACATCCCACAAGAATACTTATATATATACTTATGCTTTCAAGAGAGTCAACTGCAAGTTCATAACGTTCAAGACATAATTGGGCTCAACGCCGATTTACAAGATCATATTCAAGATGTCAATGCAAGGAATAGCTCATCTACAAGTACAAGATGGTGCAAGCACCCAAGATGCTCAAAGAGCCAAGATTATAAACATACCGGTGATCACCTTATTGTCATATCCCATGTCTTACCAAAATTCACATTATAGTTCCCCTTTAGGGCAAAATTGGGTTTAACCCCACAATTCCGGAAATTTTCATGTAAAATGTCATGTATGTAATGCAATACATAGTGTAGGAATAGCATGGGTAATGTAGAGTGTACCAAAACAAGATACAATATAAGACTAGAAATTCAATTAAAAATTCAAGGAAATGGTAGTACATATCACCCATGCAAAATAACACATTTAAAGGGACATGCAAGTTCAAAATTCCATAGTCCAAATAGTTCATTTCCATAAAACTAACATAAATCATGATAAGGATTCTAAACTAACACATGCATGGTTCAAAATACTAAGAACAAGTACTAAAATTTCACATTCTAAGTATACAAGTTACAAAATAATTTTAGTAAGGATTTGGGTCTTCTTGGTTGAAAGGAAACCAAGAATCAAACCCCACATACCTGACTTGAAGACAAACTTGAGGAGAAGTGGGCTTCAATTGAGAGCCTTGACTTGAATTTCCTAGAGAGAGAGGTTGGAGAGTCTTGGAGGAGTGAAGCCTTAGTGAGAGGAGTGAAATGAGAGAATGGGTGAAAATGAAGAAGATCAGCTGATTTATGGTCTTAGGAGGGGTGGAAAATACCCAAAACACCCTTAAACTAATTTATATTTACATAAAAACCAAAATTAAAAACGGATAAAAATATTAAGTACTGTTCACGGTACTGTTCACGGCACTGTTCACGGCCAGTGAACAGTGACACGGTCCGTGAACAGTAACCGTGTGACTTTACTTAGAATTTTCAGAAAATTATTTCAAGCCAAGGGCTTCCAACAGAAGGTCGTATGGACCGTGTGATGCTTAATGGACCGTACAAGGGTCCGTATGAAGGTACCAAGGAAGTACACACACTTAAAACAAAATTTGGCAAGAAAATCGTGGGCCAAAGCAGCCTCACGGACCGTTTGATGCCACACGGTCCGTGTGGCTGGCCGTGTGGCTTGCCTGCACGAACAGTCTTAACGAAAACGAGCATAACTCCTTGGTCCGAGCTTGGAATTAGGTGAAACTAGGTTCGTTGGAAAGCTAATTCAAAGATCTTTAATTTGATATATTGTAGGACACCTAATTCGTTTTGTGCTAAGAGATATGCCAATTTAAAGTTGACCCTTCTACCGAATCATATGAAGAACCTTTAGGATTAGTGTCGGAGAAGTTTAGGAATGTAAAAAGGGGTTTCAAAGGTCATAAAAAGCCTTGGGGATGAACCAAAATATCAAAGACACCTCAATAAGATGGATCCTTGAATTTCACAAGGGCCTTGACACGGTTAGCTTCACGGTCCGTGAAGCTTTTCACGGCCCGTGAAGGCTCCCGTCTGGCCCAGACAGGTTTTACGAAAACGGGCGTAACGTCTTGCTCCGAACTCGGAATGAGGTGAGACCGGATGCGTTGGAAAGATAATACAAAGGGCTTCAATTTGATATGTCATGGTCCACCCAGTTCATTTCGAGCTAAGAGATATACTTATTTAAAGTTGGCCCATCTATCGGCACTTGAGAATAATATAGCCAAGGGAATTCCTTTGAACTTGACTTGATGTAGGAGACCCATGATGATCTTAAACAACATAGATAAGCTAGAATTGAAGGCTTGAGAGTGAATTTAGCTTGAGCATAAGGTCTCGTACTTAGAAATATCTCACTCCGGAAGCTTTACGGATGACCTCACGGCCGTGATGGCTCCCATGAAGTGCCACCTTGGTCCAAAACTTTTCCGAAATCAATTTTCATGCTTTCTTGAGGTCGTACAAAATTCCGGGTCCTTACATCATCTCCCCCTTGGGAACATTCGTCCTCGAATGTGGAAGAGCAAGGCTTGAAGGGCTTGACTTAGAACATGAAACATCCAAACACAAGATACAATGCATAGTCTATCATTTGAAAATCATAAATCCTTTAAAACTGATACCAAAACATATTTAAATCACTCAAAACATCTTGAAAAATCATTTTTGTGCACATGTATGCATTTCATGTCATGAGACTTAAGAATAGAAGAATTAGAACCATTGAGAACAGGAAAGGACCTAATATTATGGGCTTGAGTAGATTGGAAAGGATAGAGGTATCACCGCATCAAACTTGATTCCACTCCCCACGTAGACTTTCCACATATTGGTTTGTCCGAAGTACGTTAACCGAAGCCACATCCTTGTTACGAAACCGCTTCACTTGTCTTATCAAAATTTCAACCGGAGCTTCCTCCATAAAACAAGTTCCCCTCAACCCCAACACCTTTCAAAGTCAAAGTAGCACTAGAATCACCAACACTTCCTCAACATAGATATATGCAAAACCGAATGACTAGAGCTCAATTTCGGAGGCAAATCCAACCTATAAGCTACATCTCCAATCCACTATAATGATCTCATAAGAACTTATATACCGGTGACTTAGCTTTCCCTCCTTCCCAAAAATACACCACACCCTTCACGAATGAGACCTTTACATATATCCAATTACCAATACAAAACTCAAGATCCTTCTTTCAAATATCCAAATAAGACTTTTGATAACTCCGAACCACCGCCAACCTTTCCCAACCAACTTTACCTTCTCCATAGCCTTCAATACTAAATCCGATCCAATCAATGTCGTTTCCCCTTGCTCAAACCACCCCACCGGAGACCTACACATATTACTATATAAAGCCCCAAACGGAGTTATACCAATGCTAGCATAAAGGAAATTGTAGTAAGCAACCTCAAGAAGTGGTAGATGATTACCCCAATTACCTTTGAATTGCAACACACAAGCCCTCAACACATCTTCCAAAGTTCAAAGTATCCTCTCAGTTTACCCCTCAGTTTGAGGATGAATGGCGGTGCTCAACTTTACCTAGTACCAAGTCATCCTTGAGACGGCCTCCAAAAGTAAGAAGCAAATTAGGTACCACGATCAGATATGATAGACCTAGACACACCGTGCAACCTCACCAAATTCTTGGATGTACAACATTGCATACCCTTCGGCGCTAAAATAGCCTTGACTGGTAGGAAATGAGCTATCTTAGTCATTCGATCAATAATAACCCAAATAGAGTCGAATTACCTTCAGTCTAGGGCAACCCAACCACAAAATCCATATTTACATTCTCCCACTTCCAAGTAGGGATCTCAATATTTTGAGTCGCACCACCGAGCCTTTGGTGCGCTACCTTCACTTGTTGACACTGGGGCACTTAGGTACGAGCTCGGCTATGCCCTTCTTCATACCATGCCATTAATATACCTCCTTCATATCCCAACACATCTTAGTGTGTTCCGGGTGAATCAAATGCAAAGAGTTATGGGCTCCGCTCACAATCTTCCTGGAGAAGACTTGAAAAAGGATTTCCCGAGCATGGTTGGGATGGATTATTTTTCCCTAAGATCAGCCACATCCGGAACACATAACTGACTTTGATACCGAAACGCACCATCTCCCCCTTGGGAGAAAACCACTATCCTATTGGCAACCAACCTCTTCAACACAACCAATGACAGATCTAGATCTTGTTTAGCCTTAACATCAACAATCACTCAAGATTCCGCCCCATTCTAAACATAAACACCAACATTATTAGAGTCGGTCAGCCTAACAACCAATCTAGTCTATCGGTAAGCATCCTTTGCTAGCTCTCTCTTCCCTTCACCAACAGAAACCACATTTCCCATAGATAGCCTATTCCGAGCAACGGCTATAACACTTTCCTTGCCAAAATTACATTGTACACTCATCTCATAGCCCCCAAGGAGTCCCAACCCTCTTCTTAGTCCCAAGTTAAGATCCCTTTGAGTGAACACATATTGCGACTCTTGTGGTAGGTGAAGACATTGACACATACCCCCTACAAATAGTACCTCCCAATCATCAAGGCGAACACCATAGCCGCTAACTCAAGATTAGGAGCCGGGTAATTACGCTCTTGCACCTCCAATTGCCTTGAAGCCCAAGCTACAACCCTAATATGTTTCATAAGAACACAACCCCAAACCAAACCGAGGAGCACCACAAGACACCACCAACCTATTTAAGCCATCCAGTAATGCCAAAACCGAATCTGATGTACAACGACCTCTCAAGGCATGAGAACTCACCTCACATTAATCCGGCCATACAACTTGGCCTTCTTCTAGCCAACTTGATCAACGGAGATGCAATAGATGAGAAGCCTCCAACAAACTTCCATCGTAACCAGCCAACCAAAGAAAACTTCGAATATCCAAAGGAGCAAGCATGTCAAACAATGCATATCCTTCACTAATTCCCTTTTGGACCTATCCATAAAATCGCTACAACGCCTTCCTCTCCTAGATTTGCATTATGAGCTCAAGGTAACTCTACCTATTCGATAGGGAGGGATGGAGACAAAGGATTTTAAGACACGCACCATAGCACGATTAGAATCAAGATAAGTGAAACATTTCCTAAAACGCCTTGTAGCCTCTTACACATAGATGTGGCGCGCTTCACACCCATGAATAAGACTCTACTTGACGCGGCATGTTGGACTCCGAGGACCATTTATAAACCTAGTGCTCTGATACCATCTTTTGTCACGACCCGAGGTCGGGGCCTAGATGTGACACGGCGAATGGGGACCCGAGAGTCCCCAAACAAGCCTCAAAGTATCAAATTTCCACATCATTGGTTCAAAATAAATTATTTAAGCACATATCTAAATGACGGAAATCAAATCTCAAGAATCCATTCATTTATAATTAAACAAAATGAGAAAGTTTTACAAGTGCCCAACATTTGCCTCTAGCCATAAGATGGGACGGGGACCAAGACATGTCCCGGGCTCACCCTCAACTAAGAAGATAAATAGGTAACAACATAGGTAGAAAGAAGGTGGCTCGTCCTTGGAATATAGGACTCACCACAATATCAACTCTCCGAATTCGAGCTACCCTTCAAGTGGTGGATGATCATAACACACGGTCCCTACATGGTAAAATCATGTAGGCATAGAGTATGCGTTAGTACGTTTGAATGTACTAAGTATGCGGGTATGCAATGCACGTGATTTACCAAACCTGCGTAACCATGTTAAGTGGCAAGGGCACATAATATACAAGGAATACATATACAATAGAAATTATATATACAAGATGCCATGAAACACGTGATGCGTGCAATGCGATAGTGCTCCTATATAACGGGGATGGACTATAACCGATAAACCAAATCCATGCGAGCTATTACACGAATTGGACCGATTGGGACCTCCCATCGGTAGGGAGAAGATTACTTGCCAAGGGTAATCTACATCACACCTTACGACCCGCTTTTCGGTGGATGAACACCTTCCTTACGACCCGCTTTTCGGAAGGATTTACAAGATCAAGACAAATCATAGTCATGTACAAATAGACGAATTACATCCGTCCCTATGTAGGCACATAGTTCGAGGAGAAGGGGGAGGACCCCCAATTCCATCGGTGCTAAGTCTTACACATCCCACAAGAATACTTATATATATACTTATGCTTTCAAGAGAGTCAACTGCAAGTTCATAACGTTCAAGACATAATTGGGCTCAACGCCGATTTACAAGATCATATTCAAGATGTCAATGCAAGGAATAGCTCATCTACAAGTACAAGATGGTGCAAGCACCCAAGATGCTCAAAGAGCCAAGATTATAGACATACCGGTGATCACCTTATTGTCATATCCCATGTCTTACCAAAATTCACATTATAGTTCCCCTTTGGGGAAAAATTGGGTTTAACCCCACAATTCCGGAAATTTCCATGTAAAATGTCATGTATGTAATGCAATACATAGTGTAGGAATAGCATGGGTAATGTAGAGTGTACCAAAACAAGATACAATATAAGACAAGAAATACAATTAAAAATTCAAGGAAATGGTAGTACATATCACCCATGCAAAATAACACATTTAAAGGGACATGCAAGTTCAAAATTTCATAGTCCAAATAGTTCATTTCCATAAAACTAACATAAATCATGATAAGGATTCTAAACTAACACATGCATGGTTCAAAATACTAAGAACAAGTACTAAAATTTCACATTCTAAGTATACAAGTTACAAAATAATTTTAGTAAGGATTTGGGTCTTCTTGGTTGAAAGGAAACCAAGAATCAAACCCCACATACCTGACTTGAAGACAAACTTGAGGAGAAGTGGGCTTCAATTGAGAGCCTTGACTTGAATTTCCTAGAGAGAGAGGTTGGAGAGTCTTGGAGGAGTGAAGCCTTAGTGAGAGGAGTGAAATGAGAGAATGGGTGAAAATGAAGAAGATCAGCTGATTTATGGTCTTAGGAGGGGTGGAAAATACCCAAAACACCCTTAAACTAATTTATATTTACATAAAAACCAAAATTAAAAACGGATAAAAATATTAAGTACTGTTCACGGTACTGTTCACGGCACTGTTCACGGCCAGTGAACAGTGACACGGTCCGTGAACAGTAACCGTGTGACTTTACTTAGAATTTTCAGAAAATTATTTCAAGCCAAGGGCTTCCAACGGAAGGTCATACGGACCGTGTGATGCTTAATGGACCGTACAAGGGTCCGTATGAAGGTACCAAGGAAGTACACACACTTAAAACAAAATTTGGCAAGAAAATCGTGGGCCAAAGCAGCCTCACGGACCGTTTGATGCCACACGGTCCGTGTGGCTGGCCGTGTGGCTTGCCTGCACGAACAGTCTTAACGAAAACGAGCATAACTCCTTGGTCCGAGCTCGGAATTAGGTGAAACTAGGTTCGTTGGAAAGCTAATTCAAAGATCTTTAATTTGATATATTGTAGGACACCTAATTCGTTTTGTGCTAAGAGATATGACAATTTAAAGTTGACCCTTCTACCGAATCATATGAAGAACCTTTAGGATTAGTGTCGGAGAAGTTTAGGAATGTAAAAAGGGGTTTCAAAGGTCATAAAAAGCCTTGGGGATGAACCAAAATATCAAAGACACCTCAATAAGATGGATCCTTGAATTTCACAAGGGCCTTGACACGGTTAGCTTCACGGTCCGTGAAGCTTTTCACGGCCCGTGAAGGCTCCCGTCTGGCCCAGACAGGTTTTACGAAAACGGGCGTAACGTCTTGCTCCGAACTCGGAATGAGGTGAGACCGGATGCGTTGGAAAGATAATACAAAGGGCTTCAATTTGATATGTCATGGTCCACCCAGTTCATTTCGAGCTAAGAGATATACCTATTTTAAGTTGGCCCATCTATCGGCACTTGAGAATAATATAGCCAAGGGAATTCCTTTGAACTTGACTTGATGTAGGAGACCCATGATGATCTTAAACAACATAGATAAGCTAGAATTGAAGGCTTGAGAGTGAATTTAGCTTGAGCATAAGGTCCCGTACTTAGAAATATCTCACTCCGGAAGCTTTACGGATGACCTCACGGCCGTGATGGCTCCCATGAAGTGCCACCTTGGTCCAAAACTTTTCCGAAATCAATTTTCATGCTTTCTTGAGGTCGTACAAAATTCCGGGTCCTTACAGGGGGTGGGGGTGGGGGTGGGGCCGAGGAAGAAATAACATTCCTTTCGGTATATGTAATGGTAAAATTTCAGTAATTACGAGCAAAAAATTGCAAAACAACCATTTCAAACATTCGCGCAGGGGTAGAGATTCACACATTGGCACACCCCCAAAAGAAAAGTAAAAACAGACCCAAACCAAAAAAGGGCATATGGCCTACCAATAATTATGAAATTCCCCAATTTAAAACAAGAAACATTAAAAATCACAAAAAAAAAGGGGACCTACCCCATTTCAGACCCAAAAAACATCAACATTATAAAAACCCAACAAAACACAGTTGATAATCCACTTGACAATATGTATATCATATAACCATTATAAAGCATAAAAGATTAGAAAAACCCAAATTTCAGTTATATCCGAGACAAAAATGCCAAAAAAAAGCATTTCAAAATGTTGGCACAAGGATAGACATTCACACATTGGCACCCCCAAAACCCTAAAAACAGCATCAAAATTAAAAAAAAAAAAATACGGCCTACCAATAAAGTATAAGATTTCACCATTCCAAACAATAAACATTAAAATCACAAAAAGAAAATGTGACCTAGCCATTTCGCATCCCAACCCGCACACCAACATACAACCCAAAAAGACAAGGTTGATAATCCACTTAACAAATATGCATACCATGTAACCATTACAAAACATAAAGATTAGAAAAAAAAACAAAAATAGAAGAACATACCTGATAGATCGCAGGAGAAGAAATGGAAGCAAAAACACCAACAAAAATGAAAATGACATGAAATGGTGTATGGAAGGGTATATATGAAGGCATGGGGAGACGCGCCGGCTGATTTAACCGGCGCGTCAGTCGAGGCTGACACACGTCCAGTCACATTAAATTATGCCTCTTCAAATATTAAAAAAAAAAAATTATATATATATATATATTGTATTTGACCGGATCACTTTTTGGCATTTAATATATACCAACAATTAAATACCACGTCGGACACCATTAAATGCACTGTCGCGCTGAGGTCACGTCAGCAATTAATGCTGATGGCGCACCTGCACTTAATTAAAAAAAATAGAATAAAAATGTCATGTATATTATGGTAATTTCGATGCTATTGTTGTAAATAAATGGAAATACGTAAATTTGGTACAAAAGTTGTATATTCTTGTAATAAATCCATATATTATTATGTTTTGATAATTATGATTCAATATATTAAATAATTAAAACATGTAATTTTGCTCTTTTTATATAGGAGATATATTATGTTTAGATTGTTCTTGAAATATATTACTCTCCAATATCTAGTAATAATACAATTTTAACATAATAAATGAGTAGCTAAAGGGTGAAACAAATCTACTAATTCTTTGATTCTATGCGAATTCAATCACGATCTTATATATAAGAAGAATAAATTTAGATACGACAAAATTATTCTATTAGATCGAATGTACTTATTCGATCTAATAAGGCAAGGCAGAAATTGTTTAATTCAGATTTTATGATAAAACTATTTATAATTTAAGAAATTCGCGATTATTTACAAATCCTAAAAAGTGCACATTACTTATCAAGTAACTGAAGAGACTAAGAAAACTATTAATCCCCCCCCCCCCCCCCCCAAAATCACTGCGAACTATAGTGAGATGAATATCATCTCTCCAATATATTTACTGAAAATCTCGAATTTGAGCCATAAAAATGAAAAAAATATTAATAGCAGAAAACATTTTTATCTTTAAGGTCTTAAATGACAAAAAAATCAAATTAGTTGAATTCTAAATCAGTCATGTAACGAACATTGAATGAGATTAGTATTATCATTTTTATTTTTCCTTTAGTTATTTCTTTATTTTTGTAAAATTATAATCTTACAATTATTTTACGATTTTGAAACGGATGGGACCACATCAGTTTTTTTTTTTTTTCAATGAATAAGTTGTGGTCCCTTTGAAGTTCGAAGTGGTTCACTGTCCCTCCAATTTACCTTTTAATTGAATTGATAAGTTGGCAAGTACTAAAAACACTCTTGAATTTGGTATGAATTATTTGTTTCGTTCCTAAACTATTGATAAGCTTAAAAGTATCACTTAACTTGGCGAAGTAAGTTTAAATACACCTTCGAACTTGGCACGAATTATTACTTTTATCCCTAAACTATTAATGGTTTAAGAACATCCCTCAACTTGACGAAAGTAAGCTTAAATACATGCTAGAACTTGACACAAATTATTAGTTTCGTCCCTAAACTATTGATAGGCTTAAAAACACCTCTTAGCTTCATGTTTCTGTTACTTATTAAATTTTGATTTGAAATTTGGTAGAGCTTCACTCGCTGCCATATGTCTACAATCCCAAAATCTTCTTACGAGATTGTCATCCGTCTATGAAATTTTTAGCGTTGCAAAAAGTCTACATTAACAAAAAGTAATCATAAACAAAATAGGAAAAGAAATAGAATCAAGCAATTAAAAGTAAGAATGGAAAAAATAGATTTTGCTTTAAGGTCACCATTAATGGAGGAAAGGTTAAATGGGAAGAAGAAAGGTATTCTAGTAGTTTGTAACTAATGATCGAAGGGAAATTTTCTTTTCTTTTTTTAATTAAAAAAGGAAAAATTAAGGATGATGTATTTTTTTTTAACCTTTCACGCGCTTTAAATAAATTGTGTTCACTTGTTATGTCATGTGGCATGGGAGGGGTATATCTAAGCCCAATTCGCCTAGTCGAAGGGTGTTTTTAAGTCTATTAATAGTTTAGGGACAAAATTAATAATTCGTGCCAAGTTCGAGGGTGTATTTAAGCTTAGCTCGCCAAGTTGAAGGGTGTTTTTAAGCCTATAAATAGTTCAGAACAAAACTAATAATTTATGTTAAGTTTAAGAATATTTTTAGTACTTCTCTCCGTATTAAACTGTTATTTACAATTTAGAGTGAAAAAAATAACAGAGGTATTCCTATTTTTTTTTTTAAAAAAAAAGAAAATCACATCTTACAATTATTTTGAGATTTTCAAGAAGGTGCACTTACTCTTTATTTCTTGGGCATGGAAATAAGAACCACATAACCAGTGAGTGGTCCCAATGAACTAGTTTCACATCTACAAAGACAAAATATTATACTCATATTTTTGGGTTTGATAATTTCATGAAAAGAAAAAAAAAACTAAGAAGAAAGGTTGGAAAATTCTAATATTAGATCTTTATTTAATATTATCCACACTTTTTGGACATGCGGGAGGAGGTGTTGAGTCTCGACATTAGCGCAACTCTGAAATAATTCTCGCTTCATGAGCTAGATTTGGTATTGAGTTAGATTAATTTTTTTTTTATCATGTTACCAGAATTAAACTGTTATTTAACATGTATTATTAAAATACTTAGAACAAAAAAATTTTGTTGAACGAAAACTTTTGCAATAAACAAAACTTTGACGGTATAAAACTTTTGTAGAAAAAAAATTGTAAAACAAAACTTTTGTAGAACCAAACTTTGTGAAAATAATAATCACAAACATTCTAACAATTTTTCAAAACCAGAAACTAAAACTAGTAATAAAAATAAAATTTGTAAAGAAAATCAAAAAATAAAATTGACAAGAAAAAAAATCGAGCCCACAGAATACACAGTGTATCCTTAAGGAAATTATTCCCCTCAAGTACCCGAGGTTAATGGAATATATCCTCTCAGGATAGAACCATTTACTCATCGGTGTATCGATACCTAAAACCACGGTGTCAGCGAACTATTCAACAACAGAAAAATACACTAGAATTTATTTGTGTAGAAGAAGAAGAAGTCAGAAAAACTCTTTTAGATTTGATAGTAAAATTCTCTATATATATAGAGAAAAAAAAAGTGTTTCTTGAGCAGAAAGGTCACAATCGCTAGAGAAGGTCACAACTTTTTCAAAAAAGTTATAACTTTTCATTTGTCATTCACACCTTTTAAACTCAACAATTAAACTTATCTTAATTTATAATTTGTTCGATATTAAACACTCATTTTATATTGTTCATATCTCAGATGTCTAGTCTTTCTACCTGCAGAGAGGTATTGAGTCCCACAATGATACTTTAGGGGGTGAAATTATCTCTTTATAAAGTTTTGAGCAATTCCCACTTGATAAACTATTTTTTGTAATTGAGTTGGAATCTATTTCTTTGTCATTAAATTTATAGTTGAAATGATAGACGAGATTGATAAATAAATACTTATTTAATTTACATGAAAATATTTTTAAAAATCTTAAATTATACAAAATAGAACAAAAATACAATCCATTAATAATTTGATTAAAAATATTAATTTCCTAAACACATCCCTTTTTGGATAGAACAAACTATGTTAGTATTATTGCCTAATTGTGGTGAGTATGACATTTGAGTGAGAAAGCAAGCAAAATGAAATGGTCCAAAAGAGAATGAAAACCAAGAAAGATCGTAGAATTTTGGGAAACAATATAGATATAAAGGACCACACAATCCTTTTGTCTTCAAGCAAGGAATTTCATCCATCTTTTGACCAATTACCTGTCTCTTACTTCCCCCTTCTTTCATCTTTTGTCCGTTTGAAAATAAGTATTATCTTAAAATTACAAAATTAAAAAAAATATTTTATTATTTTAAAATATAAATAAGTTTCTAGAGTGTTGTGAACCAAGATAAAGTACATGGATCAGAAGTGATGAATAAGACCGATTTTGTTGAAATTATTGGGCCAAGTAGTATGTTGGTGAGTTTTATTTGGAATTCAAGCCCAATTAACAATTGGTTAAAAGGGCACGAGGGTTTTGAAAGAAAGGATCATGCATATTGTGGAGAAGCTGACTGTTCATCTCATCCTCTTTCTAGAATCTAATCGTCTCATCTTTATCCTTTGTTGCTTGTTATTTTAGTGCTCTTCGTTGTAATTCTAAGTGTTGTTATTGTAGCTTGGCTATTGGTGATTATATGATACTTAGTATTTGTGTTGAGAATTGGATTGTTACGTAGAGTCTGTTTTTGGATTGGCTTTTGATATATGATTTATAAGCCAAAAGTCGTAAGTTAAAAATTCTAATATATAATTTTGACTTATTTTTATTATTCTGACTTAAAAATAAGTATTACAAACACTTTCATTTTATTTGAATTTTATAAAGTTGCTTTAAATAAGTTTAACTTAAAAATATCTAAAATAAGTAAATTCAATCAAAACTCTTAATCTATACTATATTAAAAGCGTGAAGACCCTTAGAAATGTTGTTTGAACTTTTTGCCCTCCATTAAAATACTTTATTTGAGAGAAAATTATCTTTTTCGCTGTTTTTCTTAATTTATTATTTACATTTATTTATTTAGTTTCAAGATTCATTTTTGGATGAGAATTTCCTTATATTTAGAATTTACTCTTCTTTTAGGACTATTCTATATAAATTTTGGAAAAAAGACTTAATTATGTTTTAATTTATTATTTGCTTATAACTATTATAGGTAAATAATTAACTAAAATTTTGACTATAAAATATTTTGTTAGTGAAAGTATGTAATATAACAAATTTAAAAAGAAAAAAAAATTCAATAAAATCAAGTTGAAAACATTAAACTAATCCTTTTATATTTAGGAATCTTTTGTTACATTAAATTTTAATCAGTTGATTATTTAACTTTTAATTATTCAACTCTAAATAATTATTTATGTATTAAAAAACTATTAATATATCCTTATATAAGCAATTGAATTGATTTTCTCATCTTTGTTGTTTCACAATAAACTAAATCATTGCATCAAACTAATAGTATTTATTTAATTTTATTTACATAAATATTATATTTATTTAATAAAAAATACTATTTATATATAATTTTTGAATTGACATGATACATACGTGCAAAACACGAACTAAAAAAGCTGGTCAACAAATTAACTAAAGACTTCCTATATTTTATAAGAAAAGAAGTTGATTTATCTTGGGAAATGATTAGATTGTATGATTATGTTGAGAGTCATTAATTGATGTTTAACTTCTAATTTCCGTTGTGGACAATAATCATCTTTATACTTTTGTAACTTTACATGATTAAACAAATCATTCATATAATATTTGTATGCTAAGAAATGGACAATTAATAATAACCAAAAGATTGTCAATTATATTTTTTTAAAAAGAATATACGTCATCTTCTAAAACATTTCATTAAAAGGTTGAGGATTAATACCTTTTTTTGTTTCCTCAATTATTATTTTAATCTATGTGGTAAATTAATTAAAGCATGCATATTTTATTCCTTTATTTATGAATACTCACAAAATTACCATGATTACCAAATTGTTCCACCACTTAATTATTAATAAGAAAGGCCACTATGATTTTAAAATATTCCAAATATAATTTATTTTCTATATAATAGATTAAAATACACATTTCAATTAATTAAAGATTAAATAATTTTATCCAATATCAAAAAAATTAAACTTAGAATTAATCAACAACTAAGAACCAAAATATTATTAACCCAAATATTAAAAATTATAATTCGGTACCCCATCTATAATTAAATATTCCCAGCATTAATTGACAAATGTATTTTTTTAAAAAAAAAACTTTCAATTAGTATAGACATGCACTATCACATTAGCATTAAAATTCACATATTTTTCTTGATTTATCATACTTGTTTCAACCATAAAATGTAAGACATTTCATTCTTTCGTCAAGGAACATGAATTTTCAATGAAAGAACGGGCTAATTTCTATTTTTTATCCGATGTTCGATATTCACGTTGAGTCTCGATTGATTTTTTCCAGCTTCAGCCTAGTATTGTCCGTCCAAATGGCTACATCAAAGATGGGCTTTCTTTTTGGTCCAACATCAACAATACTGACAAAGCCCATAAACTGATATAATAAGCAACCAACTTTTACAATAGTGTTTAATTACCATTCTCCTAACACTATATGTCGTTGTACTAGCGGTATTCTTGTAATTCTAGCTTTTGATATCTATCATCATCTATTTATTGTGTTTCGACTACTGCACTATTAGTCGTTGTGTTTTCTTCTTCTTTATACAATATCTCCACATTGATGAGTTAGTGATAAGGCCTGGTACACTCTACTTTCTCCATACCCCACATGTGGAATTTCACTACGTATGTTATTGTCGTTGGTGATGGTGTATACACCAATACAATGAACACATGGGACATGTCTTAAACTACACTATTATTGTTAAACCATAATTAATAAATACACATGCTTCCCTTAATTATGCACTTAACCTTCTCAAATCCCTTTCACACTCATGTCACGTCAAGGTATTGCAGAATTTTTTTAAGCTAAATTCGATCCAGTTTATCGTAATCTATTAGTTAACATGTTGATTAACCGTATTCTGAAACATGAAAAAAAATCATTGGCTTATCAAATTATCTATCGAGCCGTAATATGATTTGGTGTAAATGTGGTGACTTTTGGCCATTAATCAAGCCTGCATAAGTGAATCTGGTTGTTGCTGTTAGTATCTTCATAATTCACTTGGAGTTTGTTTGATATAGCTCCAGAAGTTCAAGTTTTCAAAAATCACAATGACAATTAGAAGCACCAAGAAAAACACAAAAAATAATTACTGACTAACATAGAAAGTACTCAACTACATTATTTAGTTGGCTGGATAATCTATCTAGAAAACTACCCCCATAAAGTGAGGGAAGAATTGCACATTTATGCAAGATATGAGTAACAAAATTGGGCATCATACAATGCCTTAATTTAGGAACCTGAAACTAAAGTAGCAACTGAACTGAACCAGCAGCAGCTGCTGCAATATGTATCACATCTCCTACTGAAGTAGTGTTAATAAGATACTTCTGTTTTGGTATTCGAAAGAATATTCGCATTAATGCTAGGTAGAGAGATGGCAAACATGATTGCTCAAATCTTAAGCACCACCAGAACCATACTTCTTTCCAAGTACAAGTAATTGGAGTTTGTCGTAGCCAGAAAGAACACCAGCACCAGCGATAGCACGAAGAATGTTTGCACCAGCACCCTTGAAGAGGGACTTTGCACCCTCATTCTTCAAGATTTGAGTAAATGCATCCATTGAGCTTTTGTATTTCACTGCTTCACCAGATGTCATCATCATTCTTCGACGAACAGTGTCAATTGGATAGGATGCTAGTCCAGCACCATTTGTGATTAGCCAACCTAGTGCAAAGCTAGCAAAGAAGCTATCCTGAAACCAACAAACAAGTAGTATGAAACATGACGGATGATTTATCAGCAAACAAGTGTGTGCAAATGCTTCCTTCATGTTTTTAATTCTATCAGATTGATAAAAATCAAGGCTTGATGAGCTTCTTCATGTGACAAACATCGCAAATGCACTTTCTTGAACGTTCTATGATTGAGGGCAGCATAATAGTATACTATTTTCTTAACACTGGTGTCGACCATTTGATAGCTCAGCCAAGACTACTATCTTGACCTGAGAACTGACCACTACATTAGCAGCTGGGCTGGCAGAGAAAGCTCGAAGAATGTCTCTTCATTCATTACTAAGGCCAGGTCCCATGTCTCCCGGTCATCCCACACTTTATCGAAGAATCCTGCATCCATGAGCATACGGCCTGGGAGACCTTCCCTTTCTTCCAGACCTTCATGGGTGCTGTCCCATTCCTCAATCAGATGTTTGGATGTGAGTTGTACTCCACGAGGAGCCAAATGGGCGTATGGCCTTTGTCTTGCCATTTGAACCCTTTTCCCGTATGATTTGAATTGCTCGATGACAATTTCCAAAATGAATCACAGTATGGAAGGCATATGTTTTAGATATCCAGTGCCAAACTTAAACAAGAAGATTCATCATGGATGCGATCAATAGAGCACAAAATAAAATTTTATAGTGTGTAGTTAGTTCAGATGCAGCATTACCTGTAATGACCCAGTGAGGACAACCGGCTTCAAAGAATCATATAGACCAAAGTAGAGACCACGGTACACAATGATCCCGACACATGAAATATTGAATCCACGGTAAAGTCCAGCAACTCCATCAGATGCTAATGTCTTCTTGTAAACATCAACCAGGCCATTGAACTGTCGGTCACCTCCTCCTTTTGCAGCCTTAGCATCATTTGCTAGCCTTGTTCGGGCATAGTCAAGAGAATAGACAAAGAAAAGGGAAGATGCACCAGCTGCACCTCCTGATGCAAGGTTACCAGCGAACCATTTCCAGTAACCGTCTCTGTCCTTTTTGAAGTTAAAAAGCCTCTTGAAGTAATCCTTAAACGCAAAATTCAAGGCCTGCACAATAAAAGAGATATCGCGAGATCAACAAAATGAACAAGGGATGATCCACATTATTTACATATGATCATTAAATTCGTGTGAGAAAAGAACGAGCCTGAGTTGGGAAATAACGAATAACGTTTGCTGTGTTGCCTCTCCATAAAGACATAACCCCTTCGTCCTTCATTGTTCGGCTAAAACATTCAGCTATGCCACCGTATGGTTTAGATAACCTCCCAGCCTTGATCATCTCATCCTGATTTTGGATAAGGAGCTTCACGCGCTCAATTGGAGCAGCTGCTGTCTTCGACACTGCTGCTGAGACACCGCCCATAAGAAAATCAATTGCAAAGCTGGCAAAGCCTTTCTCTGAAGGAGCTTGGACAAAAACTGGAGATGCATAGGATGAAACAACGGGCATGTCATATTTCCCTTCACATCGATACAACCGGGGCTTAGTCTGATTTCCATATTTATATTGCCTTTGGTATGCCAAAAGATCTCGATTTTGGGGCGATCTAACAAGGAAGTTGCCAGCTACTTTGTGAGTAACAGAGGGGTATTGTGGCTGATCAATCGTCATCTCTGTCTCTATATACAACAAGAAAGATTGTAAAATTTTAACAATAAACACAAGTACTATTATGCATCAATCCCAAGTACCTTGGAGTCGGCTATATGAGTCTTCATTGACCATTAAAAGAGATAAAGAAATAACAGTAAACTAGAAAAAAGAACTCAATAAACACACAAACATGTTAAGCCATAGATCAATATTCAATCAAAACTTTTGCTCATGATATGCTACATAACACAAAATTAAAATGGAAACCAAAGCAAATACCTAAGGATACACTAAATAAATTTGATCATTCAATTTAGATATAATGTTTATTTTAATTGTTTATTAAATTTTATTGTAGGCAGCTAAATCTATCATATTACGTAACGACAAAAGTCTCATTTTATTTAGCAAATGCTTAGATGTGATTGCGTTGTTACCTGATTTTTGCTCATTTTCCCTTCACTTATTATTCAATAATCCTATATATTTTATACTTTACACAACAGTTTTATAATAACTCTATCCATCCCTATTTTTCTTTTCGTCAAATTGTTGATCTATAGCATTATTTAACAACTGGAAACAATACAATCTATCCAAATTATTATATCCATCAAAACAAGAACAGTATAATATATACAATGAAATACTATCTGATATGTTATGAAACAATACGTAACATCGACATCATTTTAGTTGGTTTATCATTAATAATTTCCATGAAAGATCCATCAGACATATACTTCTAGATCCAAAACTTAGTTCAAATCACATAAAAGAAGCAATGATGTAAAGAGAAAACAAAACAATTACCTTCACTCTTTGATGATAAATGAAGAAAAGATTAGTGACTAATAAATGAGATTAACTTTTTGGGAATAGGGTTGCATTTAAGTGAGGTGTAGAGAAGAGAGAGTCCTGTCTTGCCTATTGCAGTGGAGTCAAAAGTGGACATGATAGGTAGAGAGGGAATCAAGGAGACTGTTTTTAGTTTTAATAGGACACCTATACCCATAATTTCTGTAACAAAATGAGAAATTATTTTACTCTATTAAACAACATGCATTTTACAACTTGTTGGGATGGTGGTTTTTGGTGGTATAGACGTATAGTTTAGTAAGAAAATCAAGTTTGTTTTTATTGTTTCATTAATTATATGAAATTGTTTGGTTTCATATTTTCGTATCCATGAAAATTTAAACCACCAATATGGTGGTATCTCATGGTTTTCTTATTTTTTCCAATAGCCTTACTTAAATTTAAATAATTTTAAATTATCATTTATTCTTTATTAAATTTTATCCTAAGATATGTATTGTTTTTGTATTACTTATTTCCCTCCGCATCAACTTTTGAAACTTTTCTTCTGCCTCCCTTTTTTTCTTTCAAGTTTTAGTCTATTTTTTGGGGTTCATTTTTCTAAAAGTTCTTACTTTTTTATTTTTTTGTATTATCCTGTATGTTTTTTACTCGATTCTATATATTTATTTTAAAAAAAGTTTTACTAAAAATATTAATAAATTTAATATTTATAATAATTAAGAATATTTTTTTTGTAAATTTATTAGTTACGATACAATACCGTACAATCAAATCAAATAACAAATTATCATTAAACAGTAGTGTTTGCAACAAATTTTAATGTGATGAAAATATAAATTACAATCACAAATAAAATATGAAGAAACATAAATTTATTCATAAACGATGTGAGTACAAATCTGTTTCTCCCTTGATTCATCTCTCATTAGATTTCTCCATGATTCGAGGGCCGTTAGTGGCGTATTTCTCAAATGAAGGATGATTTTGACCTCCTTAAGTCATATTTTGATCTCTCCCAGAGTTTATGGGATATTTGAGATGCCTTTTCAAGGGAATATAATACCCTTTATATAGGCATGAATTAGGGTTTAGGGTAGAGTAGCCTCCAAGAAACCTGACTAAAATAGGACTAGTTTTTTTGGAGTCCTACAAAACTTCAATGTCTACAAGTAGCAACTCATACAATTTATCCAAACATCGTAAAGTATTGAATTGAAACGTGTTACATTAATTCTGAGCATTCTTAGTATTACGTGAGTTTTTATGAATCGTAGAGATGCATTCGAAATGGCTTAAACACTGTCATTATAAGAAAAATTCTCATTCCATCTCCATGTTTGCGTTTTAAGGTGTGAATAAAAAATGAGAAAAATATCTTTTAAATTGTATTTTTTTTCATCTCACCATTTTGACGTCTATCAATTCAGAGGCCTTAGCTTATTTTCATATTTTATACATTGAATACGCTGAAATTCTTCTCGTGTAATTTGCTTGGCGGTTTTAGTTTTCTGTAGTAATTTATATTGCCATTAATTCACCGTTCTATCTTGGGAGGAAGTAACCCAAATTCTTGACAAGTGAATAGTTATAATTCCTTACGTACGAATAATTTGTGGAATCGATTTTCTTTAGATAACAATAACAATACGATATGTTCATAAATAAGATATTCAAATATTCGAAGGCGGCATTAATAAATGGCATATCTTCATATATATATATTTTTTTACAAATAAATGCTTGTTATTACAAACTTTCAAATAAACATAATTTTATAAATATCCACTAATCAACATTAAGTAACTTGTTATTCTTTAATATAATCTTTTCACATGATATATACAATCTCTTCATGCCTGCTATAAATCTGATTCTGCAAAATTTGAAATAATGAATTTTTTTTACAAGATTTATAATGGGTGAAAATTTCATATTACAAAAATTTGAAATCACGATTAAGAATTTCAAATCATATATTCAAAAAATTTGAGATCTCAAATTGTATATCTAAATACTAATTTAAAATTATAAATTTATGTGAATATTCAAATACCAATTAAGTATCCTGAATTATTAAGGGGTACCTAGTAATTCTAGCTGAATCTCGGTATGCAAAAATTGAACTGATCGATAAATTCAACTGATAAAATGTTATTGGTTTATTGTTATCGGGTTATTAGGTTATCCTAGGAAACAACATCTATACTTCTATGAGGTAGTGGTAAGATTTGCGTACATTCTACCGTCCCCAGATCCCACTTGTGGATTCCACTGGGTATGTTGTTGTTGTTGTTGTTGGGTTATTAGGTTATCGGAGTTTAATAATTTTTTTTTTAAAAATAAATGGATCATCAGTTCGATATCAATTTTTACTATTTGGTTATTGGGTAAACCGATAACCCAATAAGATTATAATAATTTACTATTTTACCCCTTCGTAAATATTAAATATTAGTAATTTAATAGTTACAGGACACTGTAGCAGTCTTTACCTATTTTAATCTTTGCGGTACTTAAGTGATTAGTTATCTACTTTATTATTTTAGTTTGTAATTAACTAATTATAGCTTTTGCAAGTTTGTAAACATAGTCTTCGTACTCCATTTGTTTTTATTAATGCAAATTCTTATTATCATTCTTATCGGGTAAATTAAAAATTGATAAAAATTATTTTATTGATTTAGCAAAATGAAAATTGATAAACCGAATCGGGCATACTTAATTCACAGGCGTCTTTAAAGTGTACTTTTTTTTTTTTTTTAATTCTTTTGTCTTTGCCAAAAAAATGATCAAGTTAGATCTGCACTTATTTTTCCCATGCATGTAACTCAGCAAAATAAATTAAAATAATAAATGAGAAAAATCCCTAACGGTCAAAAAGGAAAAAAATAAAAACCTGGCAAAGCCTTAAAATCCCAACGGTCTTGTTGAAAACACTTTGTTGTCAGCTCCTTCAACAACAAAAAACGTTGCATTTCACCTGTGAATCCAAAAATCTCTTTATTTTTATTTTCCCATTTCTCCAAGTTTTGTACAATCTGTGTTCAAGAAGGAGGAGACCAACTTCTCAAATTTGGTTCTTTAGCTGTAAGGTAACCCATCTTTGGTAATCTTATGGAGATAGCTGTCATTGATTGGAAAACTATTGATTCAAGATTCGTTAAAGACGATCTTTATGAACATTTTAAAGCTCCTCAATGGGTTGATTTCTTTGCCCCTGATGCTCCTGTTGATGATGATGCTTGGTTCTGCAGACCTGGTAAATTGTTGATTTCTGAGTACTTGATTTCACTTAAACTTTGGGGGGTTTTCTGTAATCTTTCTTCTTCTTCTTGTTTTGGAGCAGAGTGTAATCATCCAAAGACGGTGGAAGATTTCTACAAAGTAGCTACCCCTTCCTCCTCCTCTAAGGTTTGTGCTTTCTTCCTATTTTTGGTCTGAAATTTTGAAATCCAAGTTATGAATTTGTGCTTTTCGGTTGATGAAAGATCAGTGTTTCTGCTAGTTTTAACAATGCTCTGTTATAGATTCAGTGCAAGAATCAAAGATTTGCTCTTCATTTTTCTTGAGGAAAAAGGGAAGTGATTTAAGTATTTTCTTCTAGTTTTCAAGAGTTTGCTTGTCAATTTAAGTGGGAGTGAGAAATTCCATATCCTAAGGTCCGAGATTCCTATTACGGTTAGAAGGTTAGTAAGTTGTTGAGGGTTATTTTGCTTTTTTATGGTTTAGGCTTGTTGGTGTTTGTCGTGTAGTAGCGATAATATCAACTATCATTGTCTATTGCTTACAATGTTTTGATTATTGGACACTATTTTGTTTTTGTGATTCTTGTAGGCTTCGCATTGTTTCCCTTGTTAGTTGCTATGATTTCTATATTGTTTTCTTCTTTTTTGTACTTGGATTTGCTTTCTTTCGACCTAAGGTCTTTCAGAACTGACACCTCGAGAGATAGTAATAAGATACTTTATCTTCTCCATACCCCACTTGTGGGATCGTATGTAGTTGTTGTTTTAATTAATATCCTGACTTGTCAAAGAGAATAGAATGAACTTTTGCTGACCAATTTCTTGTAATTTTACAGCTTCAAAGGTCAGCTAGTGTATCTGATATTCCTCTTGGGGAACGAAATAGGAGGTATAACCAATGAAAAAAAAAATCCAATCTTTTATTATGCAATCGATTCTACTGAGTTTTCATTTGTACTAGATTATGAATCGAATGGTGTTTTCCATTTCAGAGATGCAACACTAAAGAAGAGAGGGCAAATTCAACCATCAGTATCATTGAATAAGGACTTAAAATGTGACAGGATTGTTGAAGATAGTGAAAATCAGAATCCCAATTTTGCTACCCCTCCAAGGTTCAAGGCTAAATTGATGAAACAAACAATCAAATCGAGCGCGGAGAAGAAGCCAATTGATGAAAAAGAAGAACAGATACCAAAGCTGAAAAGTACTCTTTCAGCTCGGAATCTTTTTGCTGGTGGGGATTTGTTGAACAAGGTATCTGAGTTCTGCAATGAGCTGAAGAGACTAGTAGTTACCAGGACTAAAGAGAGAGAGAAGTGTGCAGATGAGAACTTGGAAACAAGTCCACTAATGGGGGGAAATAAACAAAAGGACCCAATAATTGTTGATGATAAAGAAAAGGAAAGGAAGCCATTGATGGAGATGACTAAAGAGACTAATGAACTAGTGGCAAAGAGCAAACAGAAAAGGAAACTGTAAGTTTCACATAACACTAAACTTCACAAAGCATCACATAATTTATTTAGTCAACCAATTTTTTGTATTCGAAAAATACTAGATTCAGGTGAATGCATAGCATATAGGCTCCATCTGCATCTGTTGACTTACCCGAATGAAACAATTGTCCCAGCAAATACATATTAGAGACACACTTTTGATGAACTACATCTATGCAGGAGAAATGATAATGCAGAAAACACACCAATACTGGTGGATGTGAAGAACATTAAGCGCAGAGATGAAGAGATCTTGTCTCAGATCCGCACAAATCCTCCCACTCCTCAGTGTTTCTCAGCCAGCCAGGGAATTACAAAGGCCACTCCATCTAAGCCTTTGAAATCTAGGCCTCTGGTATGTGTAAACCTTACTCTCCCTAGATTGAATTTTGCAGTTCAAGACTTGCAGACATCAGCCAGTGATCTCCTCACTTTGTGCATAGTGAAACTTGTTCAGAATTTTTCAGTCTCAACTAACACAATAAACTGTAATGGGACACATTATCTCCTTGCAATCATCCCCTTATGAGCTAACTTATCGTGTCGAGTTAGACTAGATCCTAAGGTCTACTTTCTATAGTTTCCCATCTTTATGAAATTAACATTAAAAGAAAAGTGCAGTCGACAGAATTAGCTACAACCAGCTAATCCTCAAAACTTAATTTCATATGATATTTGAGATGAACTTTGGCTTATTCACAATCTTGTTCCTGATTGATTGTTTTGATAGTTGCTCCAAAGATATTTCAATCGCGTGTGATTTTTATGCTTTGATGAACTGTTGATCAGCTTATCTTGAGACTAAGAACACTGAATCTGTATGATTAGGAGACGAGGGGGATTCTTCAAGAACTGGAACAAAGCAGCAATGAAGGGAACAGAAAGGAAGATCCAGGGAAGATAGTGAATAATAATAATCAACAAGGGCAGAGAGGTGGTGCTATTGTTGCTGAAAAAGAAGCTGCAAGAGCTTTGGATGTTTTCTGGTTCTTGAAGCCTTGCACACTTTCCAGTTGAAAGGTCAAGCCACTGTTGCTGAACAACATTTCATGAAGTGTTAATTCTTTCATACTTAAAAGTGTCTTTTTGGTTTTTTCCATACACAATTCTTTCATTCTTTATAGTTTCTGATACACTCAATCAACCTATGATTTTACCCATTTCTTTGGTCTATTGGGGATAATAAGTTCAATGGTCCAGTTTAATAAATAACATTATCCATTTATTGTTCATTGGAAAAGTTGATTTCAGCACATAGTATAATAATCAGTTTTAGAACATATCCCTCTAAAGGATAAGATCAAAAAGAATTCTGATAGATTGTTGCCATGGAGTCTAAACAGCTTTCAGCTATATCTGTATTTTTATTCCAACAGATGGACCAATATAGATAGAGCACCAAAAAAAGAAACCCCAACAGAAAAGGGGTCCTCATTTTCACTTTGCAATAATTCTCTTGGAACAATGATATAACCAAACAACAATTTTCAGATCTCATAAACCCCAAGAAGCTAGATCCAACCATTAGCAATTCCTTGAACCTTCAATTCTGCATATAACACAAATGAACTTTGCATAGAAACAGAAACAATTGCAACCCTTTTATTAATGCAGTTGATTTAACGTGAACCATCAAATCTCTGAAACAAAAGAGTCTCACAGAGAACCACCAAACAATCCACAAACCCCAGTGTTATTTGTAGGTACAACTTGAAAATTAGAAGAAAAAAAACTCTAACCAAAACATTATTTACAAAGCGCAAAAAGGCTGAAACTTGGAATTGGGATCCATGAATCTTGAATAATCTACCTTGTAGTGACACAAAGCATACAATTCAAGAACCTAGCCCAAGCATGTCGTAGCCTTGGGTACATCCTTCCTGTGTAAACACTTGACTCCCTGCAAAGATCCTCCATAGTTTCCACAAACAGATTCAAGCTTCTCATAGGAGGTACATACAGCGTCAAAGGCACTGCAGAAAACGCCACTGCAAAGAACAAGTGCAGCATCTCACTCAATCTAACCAAAACAACTTCTTCTTTCAACCAAACACAAAAAGGAAAAAATAAAGAAAACGGGTTTTTACAGATTTGTCGAAAAGCTGAGAACTTGGACTTTCTTGAGAAAAGATCCAAAAGGGGAGATGGGGGGTTTTTGCAATGAAAAGGGTTGGAAAAATATAACAAAAGAAGAGAGTTTTTGGAAGATTCTTGGTTTTTGAGGCACTTTAGGGATTGAGATTTGGATGAAGTTTGTATGACAAGAGGCCAATTTTTTTTTCCTTGTTAATATACTAAATGGGATGTGGGCGCGTGTAACCAAAGCTACTAGTTTAATCAAGAAAGATCAGCACTCCAGCAGCCTGTTTCTTTCCCAGTTTTGACCGCCACCTGGTTGTCATTGGTGGTTTTGGTGCTCTATTCTTTGTTTCCAAGAAAAGGCCTAATAGGGCATGGGGTTAACTTCAATTGGATAAGAACTACATTTATCATTTTACTTTAAAAAGTATGTCAAATTACAGTACTTCAAACAATATTTACTTTTACCTATTTTAGTTTTTAAAAAAATAAAGTTTATTATATTTGACCGGTGATGACTCTATTCAGACAACCATATATTTATTGAGTTTAGGTGGATTGTTTTTGCAGAAATTTGTACGACGTATAACGTCAATTTAAAAATTATATATAAATAATATTTATTATTAAATATAAATATAATTAAATAAATATGATTAATTTAATTTGATGATATAGTCTATTGTGATAGAGCAAAGATGAGAAAAAATCAATTCAATTATTTAGATGTGTTAATAATTTTTTAATATATAAAGTAATAATTTAGAGTTGAGTAATTAAAAATTAAACAATTAATTGACTAAAATTTAGTGTAATAAAAGATTTCGAAATATAAAAGGAGCAATTCAAACATAATTTTATTTTTTAAATTTGTTATCTTACATACTTCTATTAACAAAGTATTTGATAGTCAAAATTTTTATTAATTATTTACATAGAATAGTCCTAAATCAAAAGTGAATTCTAAATATAAAGTAATTCTAATCCAAAAGTGAATCTTGAACCAAATTATAAAAAAATTAAATAATAAATTAAAAAAATAGTGGAAAAGACGATTTTGTCTAAAGCAAAGAAGTATTACCTTACTTGAGATATTATTTGACTTGAATAGATGAAACTTGTGAATAGAGCGAGATATTAGTTACAAAACAAGAGAAACTTTTTAAATTGCAGAAATTTATTAGACTCGGATAACTAAACTAAGGGTATAATATAATCTGAATGAAGCAAGTTAAGCCGATCGACACAACAATTAATATTATTAGAAGTGAAAAAGAAAGGGAAAAGAATACGAAACAAAGAACGTGAGTGTGTAATATAAAAAGTTCGGGAAAAAGTGTAAAATAAGATCTAGTACCACTTAGCACAAATCGATGAAGGGGACGAATGAATCAATTAAAGCTAGAAATTTTTTGAATGCAATTGTAAAATAAGAAAATACAAGCCAAATTGTAGATTGTTAATGATTGATGAATTAGAAGTTGAAATTGAAGTGTTTTTATAGAAGCAGAGAAGTTATAAATAAAAAAGATAGGAAATAATATTTTATACAACTTTTATTGAAATAGCAAAGAAATAAAGGAAAAAGGAAAAAAATATCAAACTAATTAATTAAGGTAAAAAAAGAAGTTGACAAGCTAATTAATGGTAAACTTTTTTAATCTAATGAATTCTTTGACATGAATTTCTCAGACCTTTTTTTAAACTCTCTTTTTGAACGTGTTTTTTTTTTTTTTTTACTTTTTTTATGCCTATTTTTGTAGGAGATGGTTTTTCAAACCTCTTTTTCGCTTGTTACATGGGAAGGTTTTTTTTTTTTTTTTTGATGAAGTCTATTTTAGTTAGGAAAAGATTTTCATGGATTTAATTATAATAAGATAATTTTTTTAATTTAATTTTTATTATATTTATTATAATTAATATTAATATTATTAAAATAATGATATAATAATTAAAAGATGATTTTATTTAAAGAGAAGTTTTTCAATAAAAAGCATAAAATTTAAATAATATTATATATTAAGGACTTTCACACTTTTAATATAGTATAGACAGATTAGATTGTTGTCCAAGAAAAGGTTAGGGGTCAATTGGTAGTACACGAGTACTCCATCCTTTGATGTGTATAATTAATATAAATATATTGCCATATATCTTATTTAATGTACATAATTAATACACATCAACTTATGATATTGTCAATCAAAACTATACACAAATATGATTATTGTCAAGCAATAAATTAAAATGATTTTGACATAAATGGTCTTAATATTATTGTTAACTTTATTCAATATACATTTTAATATGGCATATCAAATGATCTTTAATCACTTTATCATGTCTTTTGATGACGTTTGTTTGTCAATTTGATTTTTTTTTGTTGGAATTGTATGCTTTTTGCCAACAGATTTTTATTTGTATTTTTTGGTTGAAGAATTCCAAATTCAACTTATCAAATTTTTCAAAAACTAAAAAACAAAGTAGATTGTTGTCCATGAAAATTTATAAACAAAAGGAAGTTGCATGAGATAAGGACCGATGGATATAGTAATTGGGTTTAAAAGATTATAAATTAATTACTTAAGTTTTGAATCGATAAGATTAATCAATGAAATGGATGTATCTTCTATTAAAAACGCTCTCAAACCCCTAGGTGCCGAAAAGTACTTGTGATTGGATAATCCATCAGTAAGTGCTAGATTTGGTGGTCATTGCGATTGGATCGACAGGCCAGCCGACCGTAGGAGCTGGCCTGATTAAAAGTTATGCATCGATGCTGAAGGAAGACGGACAAGAGGTTGCACATCCAATACCCATGAGGCTGATATCGTATTTACATGGTGAGTCAAGGATTGTCTGGGGGGGAGTAAAAGTAATGCAGATGATACGCAAAGAAAAAACCTATAATGTGCTGTTATTGGCAAGTTTTCGTATGAAATGTCGGAGATCAAGAAAATGCCAAAACTAATACCCACACAATGCGAATTGAAAGGGGAATGTAATATTGAGGTGTTACGTATGCGTCATGTGTTGATCCATGCATCTAATATGAAAGATTATGTCAAGTTATTATCATAGCCCATCACATGTTTAACGCTTAGACAATGGTCATATCCCATGAAACCATTAAAGTGGGATCCCGATGTTTGACCGGGAGGAGAAAACATCGATGACTATTGCATGGATATCTTTTTCACCGCTTTCATCGAATTTCTTTATAAAGAAAGCGATATTCTTATTAGCCGCTGCAGTAGGAGGAAGACCTCTTTAGGTAGACATGGCAACACGGAATCAGACAAGGCCCAGTTATGCTAAGATAAAGGTGGAAGTGAATTTACTTGGTAATTTTCCTGAAAGAATCAATATTAGGGTAAGAAAATCTACAAGAGAGACTACAGAAAAATGGATTGGTATCAAGTATGACTATTTGCCAAAGTATTGTTCAAATTGCAAGTTACAAGGTCACAATGAATAAGAATGTTTTGTATTGCATTCAAAATTATATAATAAAAGATCAACAGATAGAAAAGTATCGCCACAGATTGTCAATGAACCATCCAATGATGAAGAGAAGGGAGGTGAGAAGGAAGACAAAGAGGGAGTTACTAATTTACAGGATCAATCAAATAAAAGAAATAAATGATTGGAAAAATCAACAGACTCCAAAGGAGAAGAAACAAGCATGGGCTCCCAGGATTACTAAACTTATGAAGATAAGTTATGGAGAATAAATTTGTGTCATTAAGGGAGGAGATTCGAGATGCCAATGATGAGAAAGTAACTAGATCTACCATAAAGCAACGAATAGAGGAGACATTTAAGACTCCGGCAAAACAAGGTGAAGATGGTGTTACACGTGATGAAGGACATGCAGGGGACACGAAAGAGGGATCAATTGCAAGGAATACTACTAACATTGTAGGATGAAATTCAGAAGAACTGGATGAAAAGGAACGAGGTGATGAGGAATATGATGAAGAGGACAAAATTCCTTAGATTCAAGATTTAACTCTTATCCAAAAACAAAGGTTACAGGAAGATAATGAAGATGAGGATATGGCGATGATTATTCATAGTGCAGGCAAAGCAAGAGATTTATCCCCTAGACAAATTAAAAAGGGGGATATAAAAGAATTTGAACTTGACAATCATTAATTCTGCTACAGGGGAAGACAAGGAAAAAGAAAATAATCTGCCTCAATAATACAACAAATTTTATTTTGGAATATTAGATTAATTAATACTCAAAGGGATTTTGAGAGATTAATTGATACACAGAGAAGACATCATTACGTATTTATTGCTCTTCTTGAGCCTTTTCAGGACCCTGAGGAATACATGATATAGAAGGAAATTGGAGATGGGTTATGCTTATTCAAATACATCATCAAAGATTTGATTATTTTGGGAAGAAGGTTGAGATAATCAGATTATTTAGACTCATGTCAACAAGTTACATTAAATCTAAAAAAGGGAGAGGTTGTCATCAAAATTGTGTCAGTGTGCGCAAGATGCTCAGGGCTAAAGAGATTAAAGTTGTGGGATGAGTTAGAAGGCATTAGTGAGTGTAAGAAGAACCTATGGATAGTTGGTGGAGATTTTAATGTTATTCTTACAAATGAAGAAAAGTAGGAGAGGTTTGCCTTTCACACATGCTAAAGCAAATGATTTTATGCACTACATCAACAATTGCTTATTGATAGATGTGCACTCGAAAGAAAGTAAATGCATTTTTAAGAAGCTTGACAGGTGCTTGTAAATCAAGAATTTTTAGATATCCTCCCAAGCACTAAAGTATGTCACTTGATTAGATAAGGGTCATATCATGCCCTTGTCAGTCCAATACAAGACGAAGAGGAGAGCGTTAAAAAACCGTTCAGGTTTTTGAATTTTTGGGTCAAACACACATTTTGATATGAGTTTTATTAAAATTATAATATTTATGGACTATAACTTTTTATTGAACCATTCAAAATTCTAAGTCAAATTTAAAATAATATGTTAAAAGATAAAATTTATGAAAAAATATAACAAAAATATTTATAAATTATATCAAAGTAAATACTTTTATGTATTAAAAAATTATATTTCATTTGTCCCATTTTATGTGACACTCTTTCCTTTTTAGTCCGTCCCAAAAAGAATGTCACCTTACTCTAATTAGAAACAATTTATCTTTAAAATTTCATTTTTACCCTTAATGAAATGATTCTCAACCACACAAATATCTACGAATAATTTTAGACCACAAGTTTTAAAAGTCTTTCTTTTTTTCTTAAACACCGTGCCAAGTCAAAGGGTGCCACGTAAAATGGAATGGAGGGAGTACTATATATAATATCGGATTGATTTGATCTCTGATTGATTTTTCAAGGTTAAGATCAAACCAATTCAAATCTAGTTGAGGTTCTTTTTTCAATACTAAACTAAATCAAACTAAACTACTAGTCAATTTTTTTTTCAATTTGACTCTATTTACGAGTTAGTGTAATTTTTTATTTGATTTTGCTCACCACGAACATACAAGGCTCATGGATGCAATTGTCTTTAAAATTTGTACCATTAGATTAATGGACCCTGAAAGATCCAGTTGTACTCAATATTTATATCATTAGATTATGAGATCTTGAAAAATTCAGTTGTACTCGATAATAAATCATGGGTTGAACCATCTTTGATTAGGAGTGGTTCGATGCATATTTATTGTTGAAAAATTATAGGGTGTATAATAGTTACAAATTTTTTTGTCAAATTTGTAATGAATCATTACTTATGGGTCGAGGAGCATACATGTACTTTGGTAGTTGATCTGTGGTGTTTTCCTTGCTATTTATGTTAGATTTGATGAGTTGATATTATCTAGATGTTGATTTGTATTCTTTAATCTCATGATTAAATAAAAAATTATGGGATTTGAATTGACTATCTCTTTTCAAGAAATGGTTAAATCCTTCTTAATCACAATTTTTTGACGAGTTACAAAATGATTTAAAAATTGTGGTCCATACAGTCATCTTCAGTACTTTCAATTGCCTACTTCATTGGTGAATAATCTTACAAGAGAATTGACATTTGTGGTTGTTCGGAATCATAGAGTCCATTTGAATTGACTTTTGATTTGTGACTTATAAGTCAAAAGTCATAAGTTAGGATTTTTAACTTATGACTTTTAACTTGTTTTTGTTATTTTGACTTAAAAATAAGTGTTTATAAACATTTTTTGATTTTATCAAAGCACTTTAAAATTGCTTAAGAACTATTTTGGCTGAAAAACACCTAAAATAAGCGAATCCAAACAAGCACTTAGCCTTTTATTACATTTAATTTTGGTATTGAAATGTAAGTAGGAGGAAATAATAAGACATTTTTACTATGATACTCGAGCAAAGTTGGTGACTGAATTTTTGTTTTAAAAAGGTAAAATTTTTATCATGGTTGAATAAAATTAAGTGACTTTTTTGTTATAATAAATTATATAATAATATGATGAAATAAAATCACGTTGGCCGATTCTACAAATTCGTTTCGACATAAAAATTATTCTCTTTCTTTTGAGTAATTTTTAATAATGTGATGAAATAAAATCACGTTGTCCTTAGGAATCTCCACCCTCACTTTGATCTCATAATAAATCATTTATTGGCATTGGATGAATGTATGATATATTAGGTGCTTATTGAATAGGAATCGTGGTTTGTTGAATGCGGTAGAGGGGAATAGTACTCATGGGAAGAAATTCCTTATAAAGATATAGAGTATAAACTTTATCGTTCAGATTTGCATCACCATTTTATGAGTAGCACCCTATGACTTAGATTTAGGTTTGAAAAAAGTAAGAGCATGCAATTAGATTTGGACCTTGATAGAAATAGCCATATGCATACTTGTGGAACCTATGAGTTGCAACTGGTGAAGTATTGTATGTTGAAAGAAGAGTGTAATCGAGAAGTGTTACTAGGCTTAAAAGCTATTAGTTGTATCATTCAAAGCACCATACTCCTAACCTTACTTCATGCCCAAAGCAACCATCTTCTATGTTGAATAACTTTGAATAGAATGTGACTTATGTTTGATCTTGTATCATTCGTGTCTTATGTGTTATGGACAGTTTCCAAAATCTTAGTATGAACCAGTCATATCTATGTTGGTTAGACAAATTATAAGTTGTAAAAATAGTAAGAGTAAATCTTTTCCCTTCCAGCTTAGTCTGACCTTCAATCGACGACGAATGATCCCAAGAGGGAGATATTATAATATCCAACAACTCCATTCTTATGATTCAAAATTTTTCAGATGTAAGTATATAAGCTTGAACCTAGTGATGCCTTACTTGTTCTTATGTTTTAAGGTTCATTCCTATATATTGGAAGTGTATTGAAGTGGTTTACGGTAATAAGAGGACTCTAGTACTTAGTTTTGAGTTCAAAACCTCCCTATCGATTACATTTTTCGCATTAGATATGCAAGGATCAACTTTAAATAACTAAAACTCTCAGTACACAAAGAATTAGATGGCCTATGACCTATCAAATTAAAGGTTTTTGAATCCTCTTTCCAAAGCCACCAAGATTGCCTTATTCCGAGTTTGGAGTAAAAAAATTATGAACGTTTTAGTGAAAACTGCTAGAATAGAGTTTTCTGAGACAGGATCTATGACCCTGACTTATGGGCCATAGATTGAACTACGAACCCATACTTTCAACTCGTGGATCAACACCTTCAAGTCAAATTTTTTAGGTCCAAAACCCTACGAAGCAAACTACAGATGATAGAAACTTATACGGTCTGTAATTTGGGCTCATAAAATGATTTTCAAGACCCCAAAACTTACCTTAGTTTATACGGTTAGCTTCTACAGCCAGTAGATGGCCTTGTAGACGACCTGTGCAACATTTTATGAAGGGCTATTTTAGTCCTTTTTCATTCTTTCTAAGCCTAAATTTGACAATTTTACACCTAATTAAGTCCCTAAATATTACTGTTCAACCTCATTACGCTAAAAAGAATATTCGTAAGACTTAGAACAAGATTTGAAGAGGAGAAAACTAGAGTTTTCAAGCACATTCTTCAAAGTTCTCCAAGAATTTCGTTTTTCCAGGTATGTAAGACTACTCAAAATGATAGATTAAGTTCGTCCTCATATCATATACCTAATTTTAGTCGGTAAAAGTTTAACCAAACTGTTGTTGCCCTAGCACACGCAAGTGTACGTGGTCAACCCAAGTAATATAGTGGCTCTTTTCAGAAGCCGAATGTCGAGCACAAAAGACTCGTCGATTAATTATTTACTAAATTATATTAATTCTAATTATTTATTTAAGCGGTGAACAATTAACCAAAAGAGATATTTTTACACCAATCAATGTATGAATCGATCTAAGATTGTGGTTTAGCTAATAATCATGTTTAGCCTTAATTTCATCAAATTATTTGATTATCTAATTGTTGATTCACAGGGTTTAAATGACATAAACAGGTATGCACGCCTCTGCCGACCAACCTTTATTGACTGTCTAACTACATCGTTGAGCGGTGTCTACATCAATGAAAATACTTTAACGTATCTTCCTGTATTTTGAACCAAGCGAAGTGTAACAGTAGTTGTCACGGGTCTCACTTACACGAATCAATCTAGTTTCCTAGTTGAACAAGCTCCCTATACTACTGTGTTCTATCCATTCCAATATCTTTCGAATCCAGAATGAACAATTGATTTACCCCTTAGTTGGCCGGACTATGAAGTATAGATAAAAGCAATATAGGAACAACTAATATGATAAACAAATATTTTGAATTACGAATGACTAAACAATCATCTTATTAGCTACCACAATCTTAGAACGAGAAGTTTAACTCCACATAGACATGAAGAAATTACCACAAATCATTCAAAGATAAATGTAAAAATAAATAATAATGGAGAAGAAAAGATGAAACCAAAATTCTTCGGCCTCCACGTCAGCTCCTACTTCTCTCTACTTCAAAAGTTATGTAAAATCTAATTTTATGGGATATTTATAGATGTAGGAAAAAACCTCAAATAAAATAATTAAATCCAAAATAAATTGAAAACCCCAAAACCAAAAGAAAACTTCAACTTCATGCGTGAGCTGCAATACGCTGCCTTCACCACTTCACTACTGCCATGTGGCAAGTTCTTCAATTGCAATTGTAATCTGCAATTTGCAATTTCGCCGCATGCATATGTATAATAATATATATTATTATATTCAATTTAATCCATTAAGTTGTCTGCTTGATTTTCCTTCTGTAATTTTCTTTTTTTTTTAAATTTTTTTAAGCTCAAAATCTCTTCATTTTCGTTCCAATTTAATTCTACAAATAAAATACACAATTTAGCCCAGTGAATAAAAGTTATGCTCAAAAAGGATAAATAAAAGTATTAAATATGAGATAAATAATTACTAAAAATAAATATTTTTGGCCTCACATCAATACGTATAACATTATTCATACTCTATTTATTTACGTATCATATTTTTCTTATTTAAACTCTTCAAGCATCAATACATCAGCAGTGTATTCGTTTTTGGATTCACTAAAACATTTATGACATAAGTTAGGTTACACGTACATTATTCATACCGTTGAGATATTGATACATAAACAATTAGAGCAATGCAATCTGCATTGTCCATGATACACTTTTTTGATTCACTGAAATTTTTTTTTTTATACAAGTTTGATTACAGTGACTGATACATTTATTTGTTACAAGCCATATAGTAACTTATGTATACAAATAACATATAATTTATTGTATTGCATAAGACAATTCAATTTGATTTTTACTTGTACTAATGTCATTAATAAATATCACTAATTTTGTCAAAATTAACACCTGCCACCTAAGTCACTATCAGTCAATCTACACATCCCCAAAATCATATTACTTAATGTGTAATCATAAAATATGTGCATCAACATGCATCATACTGTAGCAATCCATGTGCCACCCTCCCAAAAAAACCACTCCAGCAACCCTCCCCCCCCTCCAAGTAAAAACAGGTGTTAATTTTGGCAAAAACAAAAAAAATTTAGTTAAGCTTCGGAAAGAATACACATGTTCTTCAATTGTGCCCTTCATTGCCACATCGCGCATAACAATTAATGCTTACCTTTTGCATTTACCCAGCTTTCATATGTCTACCTTTTCTTGGTCATCCAAATAACCTCTTGTACTTTGATAGCAGTACAATTTCTTCTAGGACGTGTTTCAGAGCAGTCCAGTCTTGTCTGTCTGGCATTGGAACCATTGTGACTTCATATGTATTAGCTAATGCATCTTGCTTGTAGTAATCAGAACAATATGCATGCAAATCTATTACATTCTTTGTCTTCAATATAACTATTGCATGTGAACAAGGCATTTTGTCAATCTGGAACCTCTCACAACTATATGTTTTCCTTCCAATGCAAACAATAAATTCTCTCGGAATCATAAATAGAGAATATATATTCTGAAGACGGAACCAGCTGCGAAGTAGTTTACATCAGTAAGTTGAATATATTTTCAAATCCTTTATCACAATGTATCAACAATCTTTTAATTGATTCATCCAGTCAATAATAAGAATCTATGAACTACCAAAAATGAATTTATAGTCCAAGCAGAATATGTAAATATTATGTTGAAAGTTTATAAAACCTAAACATAAGAAATTATATACCTGCATTCCCGAACATTTGATAGTATTATCAACGAGATTATCCTCAAACTTCCTACCCAATGAATCTTTAGTGTAGGATGCTTTCTCTCTGTTCTTGCAGTTCCATGATCCAAACAACATTCTTGCTTCTTCCAAAAAATCAATTATAAGTAATTGTCTTGCATCAATAAGACACCCATGATACATTCTGCTATATTAGACGTCATCATCCTCCCTCTATTTACAGTGGCATGTACTCTTGACCATTTCTCATAACCAACTTTTTGAAGATAATTTTCAACCCTGTGATCAATTTTATTCACTTTAGCCATTATTCAATTGAAATCTTCTTTTATGTAACACTGTGTCATTGAGTAGTAAATGTTGCTTAACATTTCCTTGCTTTTCCTGAAATTAGTGCACACATTTTTCCAAACATGCCAAATGCATGCACAATGGTGGACACCAGGAAAAATTATACTCACACTCTTCATTATGCTTTTATTCCGATCTAATACAAAACACATTTCCTCTCTAACTCCAAACGCGTCTCTGAATTGCTCAAAAAGCCATGTCCATGAAGCATCATTTTCTGTATCAACGACTCCATACCCTAATAGCAATATGCACCCTGTAAGACAGTTTTGGAAAGAAACAAAATTTTATATGCATATGCGTTTTTCTACTACATGGATTAGTTTTTGTATCAACAATAACAAAAATAGTCTTAATATAGACCTGCACCATCAAGCGTGGATGTTGATAGAAATGTCCCTTTGTAAGCAACACTTAGATGAGCACCATCGCAACCACTACAAGCCTACAAAATTGAAACTCCCTCATCAGTGGCCTTAACGTAATAAAAAGGTATGAACTCGTTTTCATCTATCTTTTTAAGTCTTATATAGGAATTTGGATACACATTATTAAACATGTGTATATTTTTGGGCATCATTCTATATTCGTCAACCGGTTTTCCCCTAACATCTCCAACGCATGATCCTTTACACGCCATGCTTTGTGATACGTAATGTCTACCGATAAGCAGCCTTGAAATCATCAACAATATCTTTTGGACTGTGATTTCTTTTATGGTTTGTCAACTTTTTGACATTGCTAACAAATGATAGGGTAGCTTCAATATTGTTAAGAATCCTTTCTTTCATTGGACATGTGTGTACATTATTGAAGTATTTTATTTTGAAGACATCGATGTTCTTCATGCATGATGTTTTCATACTCCAAGCACAATCTTCCGAAAAACACATCAAAACATAGCTGCAAAAAAGATTTTTTTTTCCTAATAAACAAAAATTAATTACGATTGCTGATACACCAGTCTCAGTTTATATCAACACATCAAAATTGTGTTGATACTTATTTGATGTATATTCTGATACAATGTTCAATAAATTTCGTATCAACAAACAAAATTGTATTTGCATCCATAACCCATATATATTTTGCATCTTTTATTCATTGGCACAAATACACGTATGATGATACATTGCTCAGAATCAATAGGCCACGTATATGATACATAATTTATTTTTCTTCATTTAATATCTTCAACTTATACCTCTTTCCCTTCCTTCCGTAATTGAACAGTGCACCAAACAAACACACTTATACATGGATGAATCACACAACAACCAATAACAACACTAAACATGACTGATACAAAACAAAACGACACATCAAAGACTATGACCATGCCCACAAACTTATTTGTTTTCCTGATTACTGATACTTATTTACCCTCCATTCGCGATAACACAACTACAAGGTTGCTGATATAGTGTTGAATCACACAAAAATAATATAGAAATGGGGGTAAATGATACAAACAAAATAAAGGACAGAGCAACAGCTAATAATACACACACAAACTTATTCTTACATCGTCTGCTGATACATATTTACATCCCATTCGTAGAGGCACAACTCCATAGCTACTAATACATGAACGAATCAGGACAAATAAGTATGATACAAAAAAAAAAACAATAAATGTCACAACAATAAATAACAACATATGAATTAGGACAAAGAAGCATGATACAAAAAAAAAACAATAAATAGCAACATACCTTCTGCTGTTAGATCTTTTCACCTTGAAATTGAAACCTTTTTCGATCTTGTATTTCCCCATAAGCCACACCAACGTAGATTTATCCTTAAACCTTTGCTCTTCCTTTATCTCCAACTCTGTCCTTCTGTTGGTCACACTCGATATATCTACTTCTGTTCCATAGCACGAACTACCTATATTCGATTCCACCAGCTCCAACACACCATTCTCATTCTGTATTTTTTAGCACAATGAATGGAACCACATGTCGTATCGAATGATTGCAACTCACTAACATTCAAATCGATGGTATCAATACATAATGGATACATTCGAAACCCTGGTTCCCTTTTCTTTATTTCAATATACAGTCGTATCCCCACATTATTTCGAATTGTTATTGGAGAGGAGTTATCTTCAATAACATGTCGTATCAACAACTTTTTTCTTCTTTCGTCTGTCTTTAACTCGGCTGCAATGACAGCTTTGAGGTTAACAAAAGAAGCATTGTCACTTACGACAATTCCATCACTCATATAACGCTTGTACTCAACATCGTTTTCCCAAATTCCAGAATGTCGTAGCAATATTGAGATGTTCATGTTTATGCAAGTTTGACAATGGCCAAATTGCTCGTCCTTCTTTTTTTTTAAAGCTTTTTCAACACAAGATTTGAAATCTTCTTATACCTTTCTTGCAAGTATAAAAGAAAAGTTTAAATGATCGAGGAAAGGTTAAATCGTAATTGATTAGTTTTTATACTAACTCTACAAATTGTCCGTTTTTCTCGCCGACAACATTTAATGCTCCTATTTTTCCACTTTGTATCACAACTTAATTTTTTGTATCGTCAAACTATCAAAATTAAGGAATTTTTGATAATTATGAAAGTAATTGACATTATTAGAAATTAACGTCGAAAAGTATGATATTTTTATAATTTATACTAAAAAATATATTAAAATTAATATTTTAGCATTTTTTGGGATTAAAAGAATCAGGCTACACATCATTGAATAGTGATCAGATAAAGATAGTTGAACCGTTTGGATAGTTGGCTGATTAAACGTTGAAAATTACTTTGTTCGTTTATTAATTTATTTTGATTGTCTTACCCTTTTTTATTTATTTATTTTTAGTAGTTACACAAAACCACTTTTGGAGACTGTATGTATACAAAACCATTTTTCAAGGCATTCTGGTTTTAGTGGCTGTGATTTGTCCACTCTTATGCTAGCTGTGGTTCTCGAACTGCAAAGAACCCTCTCGAATGTTCACTTGAGTAGCCAAATTGGCTTTTTAAGTCATCATAAATAAAATAAAATAAAATAAGAAGAGAGAAGAAGCTAGGAAAGAAATCTAAAGTCTACAAAAGTTTAATTATAGTTGGAATACCGTGAATGTCGTGAATAGGTAATACAAGTTCTTGTCGTTTTGGATTATACTGTGTCAAATGAACGGGTTAAGTTGAAATCAAAGATATTAAAATAAATTTAATAGAAATTGAGTTGAATCATGATTCGCCCAAATTTATAACTTTGGATGCAAATGAGTTAAAAGTCGAGTTAGGTTATGGTCCGTTCAATTTGATTCGCTTAATCTCAATAATTTTATTTAAGAGTGTTAAAAATTAACTCAAGTATAAATAACCCATCCAATCCACTTGAAATTTTATTGATTGGACTCAACATAATTTGAACTGGATCAATCTCAACCTGTTCAAACTTAATCCATTTTAAAAGATTTTTCAGTTGAATCCAATTTCAATCAGTTTTATGATTCTTTCATTTGCATAAATGTAATGTATGTTCTAATGTTGAAAGTTTTAATTACTATATATTTTATAACTTTTAATGAAAAACTACACAAAATAGACCAAAATGTGAAATTATTTACTTAAATTGGACCTAACCCAAACTATTTACCTTTATTGGATCCATGACTGAAATTATTTACCTTTTTTTTCACACTTTCTCTTTTTTATCATAATCCAACCTAATTTTTAGCCCATTTGAGCCACAAGTAAATTTTTAGATGGGCCATGATCCAATCTTATTTCTATGTCAATCCACTTTAATATCTCCAGTTTCAACCCAATTAGTCCATTTGACGCCCCTAGATTTTAGCATATTGTTATTTACTTTTTATTACTTGAATTTCAATTCAAGATTTTTTTTTAAAAAAAAGTTACAAATGGATGGTTAAATCCTAGAAGATATAAAGTAGATAGTAATTTATAGGACATATATTATACCTATGCAAATGAAGAATCTTAAGACGGGTTGAAATTTAAAATTAAATTGGATTCAATTAATTTTTTTTAAAAAATAAATAAATCAAAGCTTGAATGAATTAGAATTGATTCAATTCAAATTATCTTAAGTCAAACTCATGAAATTTTAAATATATTAATTGTATTTAAGCTACCCTTACATCGTACTAAAGGAGGGTAGAAAATATTCCCTCTGTCCATTTTTACTTGTGTTGTTCAACATGTATTATTATAATACTTAGAACAAAAACTTTTATTGAACAAAACTTTTGCAGTTAACAAAACTTTTGTAGGAAAAAAAAGATATTTTGTAAACAAAAACTTTTTGTAGAATAAAACTTTGTGAAAACAATAATCACAAAGATTATAACATGTTTTCAAAACTAGAAACTAAAACTAGTAATGAAAACAAAATCTGTAAAGAAAATCAAAATATAAAGTTGACAAGAAGAAAACTTTTAGAATATAATCGAGCCCACTTAGTTCAAAGTGTATCCTTAAGGAAATTAGACCCCTCACAGTACTCGAGGTTGATGGAATATCCCCTCCCAGGATAGAACGATTATCTTACCAGAATAGTAGTACTCCAAATTCTGGTAGCGGCGAACCACTCAACGATTGTATATCACACAGAATAAAGAAAGAGAGAATTTTGAGAGAAAGTTTGATTGCAGAAAAAAATCGTTTTGAATTCTGGAAACAAACTGAAATTTATAGAGTTGGAGGTACTGATTCTGAATATTTGCAACCATTCAGATCAGTCACCACTTTGGGAGGTATTGATTCTGAATGTTTGCAACCATTCAGATCAGTCACCACTTTTGGAGGTACTGATTCTGAATGTTTGCAACTATTCAGATCATTTCCCATTCACCAATATTAAAACCCAACAACTTGTCCCCTATTGTCTTGACACGGAGATTAAGAAATAGTAAATGATGTGATAATTTTACCAAATTACCATTTGAATATAATAAATACAATCTCTTGAAAAATGGAATAGGAGAATGACTATAATTAATGATAAAGATAAATTAAGAATCAAGTGTAAAATTTTCTCTTAATTTCATAAAATAGGTAAATATTGTTAGATATCTCAAAATAATATAAGAGACGAATAAAAATAGACGAAGAGAGTATGTACTAATGAATGACGTTTTCCTTTTTGCTCCATACATTTAATTCAACTAGAAAAAAACGTTGAACATTATTCCCTATGATTAGTATTTTCAATGATAACTTTTTGAAAATATTCATTTATTTCTTAAATTCTTCTTATGAGTCAAACGTCATATATCACATAAAATTAACGGGACTGAGGAAATTTTATGTTTCATAATAGCATTTAGTTGCTATATTATATAAGGTTATAATACGTAAATATATTTTTTAATTTGATCTTAATTAATATTTAAATTCTTTAATTTTTACTATGTATAAGTACTTATTCAAGTTAGAATAATCAGACACATACATTTTGTTACGTAGATGAATATGTCTATTATAATTTAAGCGACTATCGTGCATATTAAAAATTAAAGTGCATGAATATCAACAAAGGTCAAGTTAAAAATTACATTTATATTTTATGTCTCGTATAAGATGTCATTCCAATTACATCATTTGATTATTATTTTACAATTCAACTAAATAAAATAAATATATTGCTCTGAATCAATTTATATATTTATTTTTATGCAACATAAAAATAAAATAAGTGACATATAGATAACTAAATTTGTATAACTTTTTTACATTATTATAGTATAACACAAGTACTCTCTATTTCATATTATTTGAATTTGTTGGACAACGAACACATACTAAAAAAATATAATTCTGTAAGTAGTGTAACTTATCTCTTAAAAAATATAAAAATTTTAAAAATATTCATCTTAAATTTTGAACAATTAAATTATTTTGAATAATATTTTTTTTAAAATTTCAATTAGTATAGAATAGTGAGGGTATAACCAAATGTGAATTCAGAAATTCAGTTTTAACTTTGGAAAACAGAGTTATTGGGAGGGAACAAAAGAAGGTAGATTTTCTTTACTATTGACTTTTACCCCAGTTACCGTTGGGTAAAAGAAAAACGATTTTCCAAAAAGTTAAAAAGTTATTACAACTTTTCAGTTTACACTCACAACACTCTTAACACACTTTTTCTCCTTTCGATCCCTCGCCGGCCGACGATGAAGAGACGGGGAGTTCCACAAATTTTATGGAGGTTGTTCGGGAACCGTGCACGTACTCTAGGAGATACAATCTTATCTCTTATTTCTTTAAAAATATCAGCAAATTGTCAATGCAAGGGTCGCCGGTGCCTCGGATGCGTCAGTGAAAGTGACGCCATGTCGTATCTTCTCAGGGAAAACGATCCAGTTGAGTATCGGAAGCTTCTCAAGCAGTGCTTCATTGTCGTCTCCGATCAAGCGCCTCCTCTTCGGGCCTATGATCCTCACTGTCGCTGGCCACATCTTGAGGTATCTGCTTTTTTGCCTAGTAGTATCTGTTTTATTCGATAATAATGTGAAAAAATAGTAAGCATTTCCGAAATAGTTTGTTTGAAGAGATACAATCAGAGGATTTTGGCGGGAAATTATGGAAATTCTCAGCTGTTATTCAATTTTGGCGGGAAACTGTTCATTTTGTGTGTTTTTCTTTTTTCTTTTTTTCCCTTTATATTGTCATACTTGTTAAAAATGTAATTTTATGTGGTTTGTCTCTGAGGTTTTGACTGTTGTGCTGAAATGTTTAAGCTGGCTACTGTAGTTGAGGGAAAAGTCTGTCAAAGCGTGTGAGATGAGCGTGTTAATTTTGTAAATTGTTCCGGAAATGGAATTTACAAACCATATAGAAGATACTATGAGGTGAATATCGTTAATTTGAATGTATCTTGCTGAATTCCTTCAGAAATTAATTGAAGAGCTGTATGAAAAGCAAAACATGATCATTTTTTCGGTTGAAATGTTTATGCTAAATCTGCTGGTTGTTAAGCTAATTGAACTAGGCTGTAGATCACTGTTAAGAGTTTTGTTGCGGACGACATTTAGAATTGACAAACTTGGCAGAAACCTAAGAGTGTAGCAGGGCATTTCATGTGTTTGGTCTTGAAAATAGCTGACAGTTCAATGTTTTAGCCTCAGCAGTGACATTATCCAATAGAATTTTCAACAGTTTACAACACAAGATTCATGTGCATTTTGTTTCATGCCTAAGATTTACCCCTTCAGCCTTGTCGCTTGGGCTAACTGTACTCATCTTTTTCCTGTATTTTTTTTATTTCGCAAGGTTCTTCCTATATATCATGGTAAATAGGTTTTCATGTATTTAACAGCCCAAGAAGTCGTGTGTCAGCATACTTGTATCATAATTGTCTAGAACGTCAAAAGACAAATCTTTCCTCTGATTACTCTGTGAAATGGATTCTGGAAGTGTAACTGGTTCAAATGTTTGATGGTACACACTTTGTTGCTTTTATCTTGGCAACTGGAAGTAACTGGTTCAAATGTTTGATGGTACACAGTTTGTTGCTTTTATCTTGTCAAAGGGAAGAACATGGACTGTAGAATGACAGCTCCACGGACAATGAGCCAGTTTGAAGATATGAAGTATTTTGGAACAGTTTCAAATTATGTGCTGAATTTTGGGGGTGATTGTGCATGTTTTTGGGTGTATTTCTTATGACATGGGTTTTATGAGTTTTTTTTTTGATAAACATGGAATCCAGATCAGCTTGCGCGCATCTCGACTAATTCCATTGTAATTCTTTTCCCTCTTTTTTGTTTTTTCATTCATGTAAATAGTCTTTTTTCTTCATTTTTTCTTTATGTAAATACTTTCCATAAATAGTGACCTTTTGTGTTTCTTGGGATTTTCTTCTTGATAAGTACCATCATACACTTAGTCTATACCTATTGTAATTCATCTGACAGCCTGATATATTGTCATTCACCTGATGTGTATATGTAACCCATAATTTAAAGTTTGGCAGCCAATTGATCCATTTGGCTCTGCTTACAACAGCAAAATACACCTTACGTGGAATTTACTGTGAACTTGGATCTACAGTGGATGTACTCCTCGAATGTGGATGAGGTTGATGAAGATGTTGTGCCTCTAGAGTGTGATTATTGACTCCTTCAGTATGCCTCACACTAGTGAGAAAGTTTAGTCATGACTCAAAAGGGTAATTAGAAGTTTGTTTTAGTTTAGCAGAATGGTGGCTCATGGCTGAAATGTTATCTTTGTTGATTGTAGTCTCAGGATTAAGTAACTCTATAAACCTGCAAAGTACTTCCTAGAATAGGTCCAGGAAATGTTTTGAGTGTAGAATTAAGAAGCATTTTTTCTACTGAGACAAATTTAGACACTCCTGGTTTGCTAAATTAGAAGGTATCTAAGGACGAAGCTTTAGTGACATCTCAAATGTTGCACTGTTTGTCCTAGTTCATGAAACACAGCTAACAGTGATTAAGTATGTTAAGTTGCTAGATTTTACCACAAATTTATACACGTGCACATCCTAAGAGATGGATATAAGGCCTCAAATCCTGAAATGTTATGCTTGTGCAGAAGAACAGACTAGAGATGTAAAAGAGGAGTCACTAGAGTAATTAAAATTTTCCATGTTGGTAAACAGCTGTTGCATAGTAAACTTGTTCCTTTTTATTTCAAAAGTTTCTTGCATTTGATGTATAATCAGTACATGCCTGGGGCTATACTCGTATAGTATTAGGCATCATATGTCATCATCTGTATATACAGCCTTAAAGTTACTCTAAAATGAAAGCTATAAAATTTCTTAATTTCGAGATTTATATTGATGCTCATATCTTCAAAATATGGTTCCTATATATGCAGGAATCAACATGGGAATGAGTATGGTGCTAGGGTGCAGAATATGCTTTGTGGGAATTCATATTATGTTTTGAATTTTCTATCTGTTGAATTATGTGCTATCTGTCTGATTAATGCTTGGACTAGCTCATCTCAACGTAAGGACATGGAGCTGTTCATCTTATGTGATATTCATTTGAAGGGGATTACTTTTCAAATAACATTGATGACAATTCTCAAATTATATTATGCTTAAAATATTAGTAATGTGATTGTAATATCCTTGAAAATTAAGATGCTCTCAGCCTTGTTACAGTTCATGCTGCTGCTCTGAAAGGAATTCTTGATAACTGTTACTGCAACAGATGCACCTCTATAGTACACTTTTAACTTGAATTTCTATAAAGATATCAGTCCTCTTTTTGAACTTGGATTGAAGATCTCTTACACCCTGTTTCAGTTGGTTAGAAGAACAATTGAAATGACAATAAGCGAGCAATCCTGCAGTTCTAACGTTATAAGTTTTGGTTATCATAAGGTAACAACAATGCCTTTGACAAGCTGATTTCCTTTGTCTGCATTTGTATTTATTCCTTTTCCCCTTTTCAAGATAGCAACACTTATGGTTTCAGCTGGTCTCTTTTCTATCTTTTAATTTGCTCGATGATTGTTATTGGCTTGTTTTTTGGTATCTGATAGATGAGCCGCTTTAGTGACATAGTGGAGGTTTTGACATCACCATCATGGAGCCTTCTCCTCAAAAGGGTGTGTGAGATAATATTAGCTTTTCTAGTGTACTCTTTTGTTTTCTAATAGAATAGTAGGCAAATAAACTTTACTAAAATGTGCTTTTTCAACCTGCAGATTGGGGATGTTCTCATGGTTTATTTACTAAAGAACACCTCAATATTTTTGCGTCTCCCTCGAAGCAAACATCATCAGGTGGCAGGAGTTCCAATCAGTGACTTATGCCAAAAATCTCACCTGCTAATGTCTGCCAAAACCTATAAGCCTTCACTATTTCATCCTGGTAAATACCAGTATAAAAAAATTCTTCTTTTGAGGTTTTGAGTTCCATTAAGTTCAAGTTTCTCTTCGTGTTTAAAATATTTCTTGATCTACTGTTGCAGCATAATTACTCTAGAAAATTTCGTACGAGTACACTAATGATTAGTCTTCTTGTTTGCTCTTATTTTTCCCTAATCCTTTTCTTTTGTGTGTGAATTTATACCACTAGACGCGGGGTCTAGCGACCTTTTATCAATAATAATAATTAAAAAAAATCCTCAAGAGGGATAAGTACGAGCAAGGGGGCTAGGCTTTACCCAACCAATCCTTGTGCTGTAATGAACCTCTACTAAATAACAAGCATGAAGATTATAAAAGTTAGAGAGAAGTAGGTATTCTATTATCATCACAAAGCTTATAATATACCTATGATGATATTCCAAATAAGGATGCTTAAGTAATACAAAAATATAAAAGTCAAGAAGAGAGTTGAGCTATCAACCTCAAATTTCCTTTTACAAATGAATGAACCAAAAAGATATATTGTCTGTCTAAAGTAATCTAAAGACTTTCCCCTTGAATTTATTGGATCTTATTGAAGTTGGTGTCACTGTCATATGATTCTTCTTTACCAGTTGCATAGATATGCACCTTGAGCAAACTCCTCAATCACTTTGACATCTTATCTATGCCATAATTGTCACAAATGTCCTTGTATCTTCTTTAATGGACCTACCAATCTTGAATGCAATGCTCCTCCATCCAGTATTATATGTGATTTCTGGAATTATAATGACAAATCTAGCAGTTTCATATACAGTTACAATGTTTATAAATTTGTCAAAATTATTGTTTTTCCTTGCACAGAAGAAAATAGACTTGCTCCTTTAGCTTCTGTTACAAAATATATATAATCTTAGTAATGTACATAGCTATATTTAGTATATAGCAGATTTATAGAAATCCCACTTAATTTTTTTTCTCAGTTAGCACCAAATGTATTGTATTTTATGCATTGCTCACATGTTGGAATATAATAAAGTCTTACATTTTATTATATGATATTAAAGCCAAGTTCATTCCCATTTGGACTCCTGGTCTACGCTCCAGTTGAGCCTGGGGTGTGAATGGCCGGTGGATTGCTTCTGTTGACTTGGGCAATCTTCCCTTCGTGAGCTAGTTTTTGGGGTTGAGTCAGACCAAATTCCATATCTTTAACCACTTGTCTTTGTGTTGTTTGAAACTTTATGTAGACCGAAGGAATGTAGAGATATTAAGGCTTGATTCTGTAATCTTTGTAAAATAAGAAAGTTACTTGATTCTAGTAATCTTTGTAAAATAGGAAGCTTATATTAAGTCCTTAATTCTAGGCTAAATAGCTAGCAATTAGTTTTTTCCATGTATTGTAACTCAGTATTAGTTATTTACTGATGTATATGTCTCCTTTGAGAAATAGCAGAATAAAAAAGAGAAACTATTCTGCTCAAGATTTGAGCTTGGTATCAGAGCCATGGGCAAATTAGATGCTTCCAACTCTGTCCCGATTATCATTCAATTTGAAAATTTCTTTTCCAATGCAGAGATTATTCTAAATAAAACAAATTATGATATGTTGTCTCAAATCATAGGGATACACATTGTTAAAAAAGAAAAACTCTCGTTTGTTCTTGGGTGTACACAACCACCTACTGGAAAGGATGAAGGATACGAGAAGTGGTACACAAACAATCGAAAGGCTTCTATGATGGAGCAGATGAACTACAAGTCTTCACTTTGAATCAGAAGGCTTTTTCTCCCAAACAAAATGATAAATATCTCTTTTCCTATTATGGAGAATTAATTGAAATTTTCAATGAGTTGGATCATCGTGATATAACGATCATGGAAAATGAGAAGGATGTCACTTCTTCTTGCAAGTGTATTCAACGACAAAGGGTGCACATCTTTCTTGCTGGTTTAGATAGTGAATTTGAACAATTCATGGTGAAATCTTGAGGAAGGATCCTGTTCCATAATTAGAAGAATGTTACTCAATGATTCGTCGTGAATCTGTTCCGCATGGAACACTGAATGGAGAGCTTGAAAAATCTGCAGTGTAAGCCATGGTGAGTAAAAGTAGATCAAATCAAAATTGGTTCTCTCAAAATCAATGAGATCGAATGAGGTTCAAGGGTTTATCTCAACTGAGAATGAAACAACAAACTGACTCTCATAGAAGTGATTGAAATTTTAATGTCGGTGATTGGGTTTATCTCAAAATTTAACCATATAAGTAGGCCACTGTCTCCAAATGTACCTCCCATAAGTTGGCCGCTAGGTATTATGGACCATTTCAGATCTTAAATAGAGTTGGTCCGGTTGCTATACTCTTCTGTTGCCTAGTTCTGTTAAGATACACCCTACTGTGCATGTGTCTCTTTTAAAGAAGTGCTATGAAGTACCCTCCCAGATCTCTTATCCTCCTATTGATTTGGCAAGCCCCCATTGCCCTGAACCCGAGTTGGTGTTGCAGAGAAGGATGATCAGGAGAGGTAACAAGGCTGTTGCTCAAGTACTAGTCAAGTGGTCTGGTTGTCCTGCTGATGTTGCCACCTGGGAGGTTGCTACCATCTTGAAGACAAGGTTTCCATCCTTTGATCCTTGAGGACAAGGATCTTTTGTTGGGGGGTGTACTTGTTAACAGTAATCAGTGGGAATATAATCAGTGTTCCAAAAGTTAGTTATAACTGATTGTATAACAGATTTTGTTAGTTAGAATAAGTGTCTCAAAGAGGTATACATAAGGAGACATTGTATTCAACAGCTAGAATTCATCATATGAAATATAAAAATCTTCTTCTCCGAAATCCCTATTCTCTGTTCTTCTTCTTTCATAGATTGTATCCTTGAGTTTCCTCCTGGACAATCATTCGATCCTTGAATCCTTGTGATTCCTGAAATTGAGTAACATTATCCCATATGGGAATGTGCAATCACACCAGGTTCTTTAACTAAAGTACCAGTTCCCCTGGAAAAAGGAGCTGTGGATTCCAGCATTAACCACTGAATGGTCAGTGACTTTTCTGATAGAGTACAGTAGGTTCCTGACTTTTGATGACTGTTATTGTTTCATGGTTAAAAGCAATTGGACTATTGAGATAAATTGTAGAGAACTGAACAATGCCTAAATAGGTGTATTTGGTGACCCTAATTTACACAGTCAAACGATATCTCGGGTATTATATCTTCTGTTATCTACTAGAGTACTTATCTTTCTTGGATCTCGTGTAAGAATAAAGGTTAGCCTTGTTGTAACCAAGGGTGTGGTGTAATGATTGGGATACATCTATCCTTAGCTAGAGATCTCAAGTTTGAGCCATGGGAATGAAGAACAGCTCAAATCTAAATAAGGAGTTGCTTTACCCCCCTTAGAGGGCCTACCAGGGTGTGAATCCGATTAGCCGGCACAGTGAACTTCGAATTGATGGTTGGACAAGAAAATAAAGGTTAGCCTTGTCATGTCCGGTTTCCAAATAGTTCTCTAAGACATTATTACCAGAAGTCTAGATGCTTCATGGAATTCTCACAATTCATTTCTTTCTCATGTGTCTCTACATATACTGCGAAGTCATGGATTTCTGCTCAACATAAGTAGATCTGAATTCCACATTGTTTGAATTATTGTAAAACTATTAACCATTGCTAATCTCAGAATCTAGGAGAAAGAGAAGCTTAGATGAAGTTTACCCATCAGCGAGGAAAGAAATGGGGATTAGGTTTGTATTCTGATGTTGTAACTGTAAATTGTACGAGCTGGCTTTGCTGTCATTTTATGATCATAGTTTCCATGCCCTGGTGCTGCAGGAAAAAACGTGAGATGGTGAAGTTATCCACAGAAACTACAGTATCTGCTGAAGCTAATTCAACTTGTGAAATGCTTCCATCTAGAGAAGGACGATGTCACTCGAATAGACATACTCCATCATGTGGTAAGCGTAAAAGACAGTATAAATGGCAACGTCGAAGGAAGCATAGCCAGTTGAAGGCTCAAGGAACACATTCCTTAATCCCTTGTACGAGCTCCAACACTAAGGATGAATGGTTGGCAGATCTGAAGTGTGATGTGAACTTAAGTTCAGGACCTCTTCTGGAAAAGGTGATTTATGAAGCTTATACTGCTGTTATCAAATTTGATCTTATATCTAGCTTGTGGTCTTTTACATATCATAATATGGCCCTTTTTCCCTATGATGCATATGCTGATAAGAAATCATTAACTTGTAGGATGTTTTCGAATATTGCAGCTGAAGGTTTTGAATCTTATAACATCATTAAATGCATATGCATTTTATTCTTGTGAAATGATGCAGTTTGATGATTATTGTGCATATTTAGTAGCTGGATAACTCACAGGCATTGGAATGATATCCTACTTATCTTTCTTTGGATGCTAAAGGGTGTGTATTGGATGAGTCATCCATAATCCCATTTTATCTAAGGGCTGAATGTTGTTAAAGCTTCAGTTGAGTTATGCAGAAGAAGCTAGGTGCATTATAGGATTGGTGCTATGCTTCGCTTTGGCGGCATTTCAGTGCTGGTACCAACGCTAACACGGCTTCACCATCATTCTCAATCTTGATGAGGACATCACTAAACAATCACTATTGCTTGCATAGTAGAGCATATAAATTGTTATTTCTTAATTGAATTTTATACAATTGGGAATAGGGAAGTAGCAATTTAGTATAAGAAACTGACCATGAAGCCTGACCTAAAAACTTTGAAACTCCATTTTGAACCTGAATAAAAAATTTAAATTTGATTTACATGATTTTTACTTCATATATTTCACTAATTGTATTTGTTTCAATTTATTTATTCATATAACTGCTATTGTGTTTGTAGTTGGCTTTTTCTATGGAAACATGTATGCACATATATGTTATTTTCCTTTGCGTCCTTTTCTCACTATAACCCATGCATCATTTGAACTTTGCACATAACTAATGAAACTTCTGTAGACTTTCGGCACTTCTCAAAGCCTTTTGCCTTTTAGCAACAGTCAACGGGTTGTTCAATACTAACAGATAGGTGGGATTTCTGAGTAGTTTGGATTTAATAGAGACCTGTAAAAAGTTTTTTCCCCTCACCTGAACATTTTTCTCTTTATACAAATTGCTAATTCTGTCCAGATATTAGACTTTCAATGATCTTTTTCAAAAATGTATTTTATGTGTTTATTTAACTGTACACTTGAAGTTAGAAAAAATGTGATCATTAAAGCTATATAGTTATTATCTTGATCAGGCTAACCTTCATAGTCTTACACAGTATCCGTAACTTTTTATATTTCTCAAACTCATCAGGGTAAAATTAGTTTAATTTCTACTCTATTACACATAAGTTTTACAATTGTGTCTCGCTGTTTTATGTGAATATTCTCCAGACCAAACCAAAACATATGACAGGATTAGTAACAGGACTAGGATTTGTGAAAAGGATGGGCATTATTGAGCATGCTTTAGCTAGGATGTTCCTTTCCAGATGAATTATCCTCCTTTAGGAAATATGATTATAAACATGCACATGTAGGTTGATAGTAAATTTTCTTAGCACAAATCCCTATGGTGATATTACTTGTTAGTCCTATCGCACTTGTCACATCTACGAAAATATAAACTACTCTTTTGCCAGAGGTCTAATGGGGGAGAACATGGAAAAGAATACTAAGATAAAAGCTGAAGAAGACCAAATAAGAAGTAATTTTATCAATTTGTCAGAAATAGGATGAAAAATGTTCTTTTGTTTTTGGGAAAGGAGAAATAATTTACTAAAAAGTGTAACAATTTAAAGTAGTACTGATGAGTCAAGGATGTTTTCCTCATGGAAGTCATTTTTATCATGATTGAGCCATTCCTTATCAGTAGGTTTAGAGTACTTAAATTCCTCTGAAGAGGATCAGAAATTTTCTTTTTGATGAAAAAGGTAAAAGTTTTAACAATCAGAACTTAGGAAGTTCTGCATGTAATTCACCAATATTTCAGCCTGTATTTAGACCCTCACCCTCAATTTTTTTGATTTACCCCTTGTTCGGATGGTTGTTATCCATTGTATTGTAGTATTACTTTAATAATAAAACTTAAAAGGTTTGCCCTTTTTCTTATTAACAGACAAATGCTTGGTGCTCTTGTTGTTTGGGAATTGAAACTCTGTCAGAAATCAAAAAGGAAAATCTAATCAACAGGCGGCCCATGTTCTACAAGTTGGAAACTTATTCGTCAGTATTCTCATCCAAGCGTATCCTTCTACTTTGTTCCCCATGCTATTCTGACTTGACATTATGGTTAACTTCCATTGCTACTAGTCAAAATTAAGAAAGGACTGGAGTTCCACCACTTCTGTTCATTTTTTTTCTTGAAACTGGTAAGATTGTATTCTTCAACATTAAGGGTATGCTGGCTACCTCCAAAAGGGGATAATTACAAATTTCCTATTGAATCTGTATCATCTATACAAAGTTGTTACGCTACAATTTCATTTTTGGATCTATCTTCGAAACATCTTCCGTTTCTGTTTCTTAGGAGGTAAATGATTTCATTTCCTTTTAATTGAGAGAGGAGTTTTATTTCTGCCTTTATTTCCAAGTCACTCGAAGAAATGGAAGATCTAAAATAGAAACTGATTGTTGTTGGTCCCTGCGCCACCATTGGGGAAAACATTGTTGACAACTCAAGAATACTCAGACATCCTGAATACTTTGAAGCCAAATTCGTCTGGAGCAAATAGACTCTTCAAGGAAATTTTTGGATCCCTTGGTGTTAATGTCACTACTCAGGGAGCTCTTTGCATGCACAGCAGCAACTGTAATCTCATCGCATCGTCGTGTCTGTGAGTGACAACTTTCCCTTGTTCTTTGTTGATAAGAATTTATGTTCATTCTGTCTCTCTTAAGTTGTCTTCTTTATTCAAGGATTTTTATCTCATTTAATTTCTTTGATTGTTCTTCACATACTGAAGGCATACCTGTCAGATGAATATGCAGATAATCTTTGTTAAAAACTCTTAAGAGTATATTTAGCACTGCACCTTTTTCTCTCTTTCTAACAGTTTAAAGATTGAAATTGAGATTTTATCCCTTCTGAAAAGACATGCTGCTTTTCTATCACATTTTCAGTTTCTTTTGTCTGCTCGATCTTAAAGTGTCTGCACTTAGGGGCTAATGAATACTTTATATGAGCTTGGAATTACTATGGATGATCAAGCTACATAATTACTGGTCAGACAAATATTATAAACTGTGCTGGAGCTTTATGCCATAGTCAACCATTGGGTTGTTTATCGAAATATGCTAGTCAAGTTGTAGAAGCTGCTTTTTGTTTCTTGGCAACAGAAAGGCCAAAACTATATGGTGCGGCCTGATAGAAGGAGGCCAGATCATCGTAATAATGTTGTTTGACTTGTGCACTAGTAGATGGCAATGCTGTAGGACCTCAAGAGAATTTAATCTCTTGGGGTGGGGGTGGGGGGATGCTGGGGCTAGTTTATTAGAAAATTCTTTTGTCAATAATCTTTTATTGTCAATATGTAGTTGATTTGATCATTAGTTTACATCTGAAAGGGTTATTCAGAGCTTCTTGCAGATTTATAACTACATTTTATTTATTTTAGCCCCTTTAACTCTTTGATTGGCTTATATTTGTTAATGTAGTTTAACTGAAAGTAACCAGAAAAGGTCGAATGTTTTTTCTTTTTTTTGGGTAAAGTTTCTTTGATTCTGTTCTGAACAACATGTCTCGCTTGGCACTATTACTACCACTTTCTTTTAGCAGTGAAATTGTGGACTAATACGTTTAATTCTAAAATCTGGACATGGTACATGTCTCAGCACAGGTTATTTTTTTCATTTGACATGGTCCTTTAGTTCTGTTTTTGGGACAGGAGTGTACTTTTATACCTATTTTACTTTGAGTATTTTTGACACTTGTTGTTTTGCCTAGATACCATTCAATTATTAAGTTGCTGAAATCTCTCATCCGCAAAGCTCACCAATGCCAACACTTCAGGCTGTTGAACAAACATTGTTCTGCTCCATCATTGGACCAATGCACCAAAAATATTGCTGCAACTATCTTGGCGGTTTGTCTTGTCGACTTCATAAAATTTTAGTTCATCCTCTTCTTGTTTCCGGTCCTTTGAGGTTTAAAGTTATATGAAAAGAAAGAAAATTAGTCTTTATTTACTAGTTCTCTTTACCATTTGACTCCTAAAGACTTGTCAATGGAGCCGCAAGTATTTTTGAGATTTTGGATATTTCTTCAATTTGTGGCCAGTCTGTTGCCTATTAGAGTCTCTTATTGTTAACTATCAGAAGAAATCTGGCTCATATGACCTTTCCTGCAGTGCCAGTTTTTATCTGACATAACTAGGTGCTCTTAGTGAAAACTGAAAAGTCAATGAATTGTCCGACTCAGTTCTCCATAACTAGCATTGCCTGATATATGATTATTAAATGTCTGATGTTCTGAACTGGTTGGTATCAGGGAAACAAATCTGAGGCGAGTATACTTGCAAATGATTGTTTGGAAAGTGGATTGTCACACTCTGACTTAAAGTCCGAAAGTTGCTATACAACTTCAGAATCACAATCCTCTCTTGTGGAGCCAGCCAAGTGTTATTGTCTGAAGAAGCAAGTTGTATCATTTGTTTGGGCTGCTTGTCGAAGTATAGTGCCCATAGATTTGCTGGGAACTCCTTCTAATTGGAGAGTTCTAACGAATAATATTTACAAGCTTGTTAAGCTACGAAGGTTTGAGGAATTCACGTCCAAGCAGTGGATGAGAAAAGTTAAACTATCTAGTTTTCCTCTACTATCAGATGAGTACTCCTTGTTATTGAAACATAAATTACTAGACCGCTGGATTTTTTGGTTGTTTTCTTCTTTTGTTGTGCCACTGGTTCAAACCAACTTTTATGTAACTGAAGTTGAGCATGAGAAACAAGATATATTTTATTATCGCAAGCCTACTTGGGAGAATCTTATTTCCAAAACCGTGACTTGCTTAAGGGAGCAAGGGTATAAAGAATTGACTGCTGCATCTGTCAGGAAAATAATAAGGAGTAGATCATTTGGCTTTTCGAAAGTTCGACTACTTCCAAAAAGAAGGGGGGTAAGAATGTTGGCAAATTTTAAAGCATCCCTAAAGTTGCCTGTGAATCTTCCTCTGCAACCTAGATATTGGAGAAAAGTAGGCGCTGGTAGAAAGGTCAAACGTCACCATTACATGTCCGTTAATCAAGTCCTCAAAGATTTGCATTTAGTGCTCAAACATGTAGTAGCAAAAGAACCAGAGAGGTTGGGTTCATCTGTATTTGACTACAACGATGTGTATAAAAGGTTTGTCCCTTTCTTATCAAATCTGAAGAGTGATTTTTCTGTCAAACCTGGAATATTCATCATTGTATCAGATGTTGAAAGAGCTTTTGACTCTGTAGACCAAGATAAGCTACTAACTGTGTTGGATGAGCTCAATTTGGAGGATGAATATTTTTTAAGCAAAGTTGTTCAAGTTGTGTGCACCAAGAAATCACTGCGGATACTACAAAACTGGACGTTAGGGAGTAAAGAGAATATCCCTGACCCTGCCAATGTCAGGTCTTCTTTTCCCGCTCAGTTGTTGCGTGGAATTCTTGTAAAGCAACAGGTAGGATGTTTTGAACTGCTATAGGGTAAACACATCTACATGCAAATTTCATGGTCGTCTTTCACTCTTTTGGCTTCTGTCACTTTTATGTGAATTCTTTTCATGATTTCTTGGCCCTGATTGTGTTTGTTTGCAAGCAGACATACTTTTACCATTGTTTGAATCGGCTTACAATTTGTTTCATAATTTTTTGGTACTGATTGCATTTTTTTGAAAGGCATGCATTCTTCTATATTCCATCCTTGATAAACTTTGTACGTGTTACAATCTGCATATTTTAATACTATTCTTCAAAAGAAGAAACTCATGAGACTGGCTGAATAACCAACTAACATAAACAGTGTAAGTTAACATGAATGTTTGAAGTTCAAAGAGAAAATTGCACATTGAGATTTAGGTAGGTATCCCAAGGTTAATGATCTATGATAATGGGTGTGAGGTGGGAAGGGCAGATCAACCAAAGATCCTACTCCTAGAAAGAGGAATGAATCATTTTTCTGATTTTTCATTTTGAATTAATGCTCCATCAACTAAAGAACAAATTAGAAAATAATAATTCGTTGAACAGTTACATCTTTCAGTTGAAACATGACCTGACTTTGATATGCTTAAGAACCTTACCTCCAAAAGTGGCTATAATAAAATCTAAATTATTGAATGTTTCAGGTGAAAGGCAGAAAAGTAAGAAAAGAACAGCTTCAAAATGATTTGAAGGAGCACATAAAGCGCAATGTGCTGCAGTTAGGTGTCAAGTTTTTCTTGCAATCTGTTGGTATCCCTCAAGGAAGTGTTTTGTCCTCTCTGGTCTGCTCCTTGTATTATGGGCATCTTGAGAATTCAGTAATATTTCCATTTCTTGAGAAAGCTTGTATACCTGCCCCTGGATTTTTTTCAGAGGAACGTTTCCTTGATGATACAACTGCAAGATGTAATCATCTAGCAGCGTGTAAACCTAAGTATCTCTTGTTTAGGTTTATTGATGACTTGCTTTTCATCTCAACCTCAAAGGGACAGGCTTCTAAGTTCTTCTCCCGGTTGCAGAGAGGATTTCGTGCCTACAACTGCAACATGAATGAGCAAAAATTTGGAACAAACTTTCAGATGAATATTATTCCAGGTTTGGAATCGGATAGATTATATGTGGTTGAAGATGGAACGTCGTTTCTACGATGGAGTGGACTATTTATCAACTGCTCGACCTTGGAAATTCTGGCAGATTACACGAGGTCAGCTATCTTCCTAGTAGTAACATGGCATCACTCGCGCATTTCCATACGATCTGTCGTTTATTTATTTTAGGATTTCTAACATGAACCATAGTTTCAAGAGTCGGTAGATAAAGTATCACTAATTTTGTAAAGGTCTGCCTTGCTGTAAATCTGGGAAAGATTTGTTTAAATTTACAGAGTTCCATTTTCCACAGGAAAGATTACCTTGACTTCTTGTGCTTGTGCAAGGCATTTCTGACTTTCAAGTTAATTTAATCGGTGCAGCAGATCTTCACGTCAGCTCCTTTTTTGTATTTCCTCATTAATGACTTGGAAGTGTCTTGTAGAATGAAATGGTGTTTTTGGTGCAACCACCATTTTATTTAGATTTCTGCCATTAAATATGTATTCGGCTATCATTGACCTATTCAAATATTTTTTTATTACTGAACCTGTTGAAACAATTTAATGGTTAGGAAAGTTGGCTATTAGCAACATTTTTCTTGGCATGATGTTTGTACTCTTCTTTCTTATTGACTTTCTCAATGCAATTTGATTTAATAGGTAGATAATTATTGATGTGATCTTTTGCTGGCAGATACTTGAATACCCCGCTAAGTTCATCCCTCACTGTTGACTGGGTAAATAAACCAGGACGTAGCCTGAAGGTTAAGTTGTGCAATTATCTTAGGCCAAAATGCCATCCTATATTCTATGATTCTAACATAAACTCAGCAGTTGTAGTCAGACTCAACATTTATCAAGCTTTTCTTCTCTGTGCCATGAAGTTCCACTGCTACATCTCTGATATATCATGGTTGTATAGATTCAGCACCAAAATTTATGCAGATGCTTTGGAAAAATCATTGAGGTATGAAACATCTATACATCATCATTGGTGCTGTTTGCTCTTTTTATACACTGGTGTGGGACCTAATCGGCTCAGCTAACTTGTCTGAATTATTAAACGTGAAAGTACCAGTAACAACTCTAAATGAAAGGGGTTGGTGGCAACGGAGAGTATCACATATTCACTCCGTTTTTGCTTCAATTTTTTTACTAGGTACATGCACAGGCTTATCAGGAAGAGAATGTATTCCGTCAAAAATGGTTCAGATTTCCGTCCAATTATTGAAGTGGGAAAAGGTGAAATCAAATGGCTTGGATTAACTGCTTATAAACAAGTGTTGAAGAGAAAACAGTCCAAGTACAAGGAGTTGTTACATGTAATAGAGGCTAAGCTCAATGCACTTGGTAACCTAGAAGAAAGTAGAGCATCAGTATTGAATCATGCCACAGATACAAAGCTTTCCTCCATACTCTGGAAGATTAAGTATTGACAAGAAGGAAACATAACTGTTTTGAAGTACTTTTTACCATTATGTTCACTGAGCACTGTAATTGGAAAGAAGGCTGTAAATTTTCCACAGCCTTGTAAACTGAGCTTGATATGAAAAACTAAACCATGTTTTGTTTGTGGTATTCTGAGTGTTATGTAGGTAGTGATACCATTCTGATCATATCCTGCATGATAGTTCTTACTGTAATCACTCATTGGTTTGGTATAATTTGTCACAACTAACACTTCAAAGTCAAATCCTTTTTTTCTCTTTCTTTCAAAAAACAAAAGTTCACATGGACCCTGTTTCTATTATTTCTTTTCCCCAATGAAAAACATGAAGCAAATTGCGTCTCTCCTTTTCTTATTGTCTTGTGGGAGCAGTTAGCTTCTACCTTTTATACCTGTCTACTTCTACTCGTTTTAAGCATATCAAAGTAGTAGAAACCTAATCTAGAAGCCAAACTTCCAATTCTTGTTTAAAACTAATTTTATTGGAGTAGTATATTTGAACAATGGGTACGGAAATAATCATTTTTGGGGGTTATAAATATACAACAACAACATGTGGAGTCTGGGGAGGGTAGAGTGTATGCAGACCTTACCATTACCTCAGAAAAGTTGAGAGGTTATTTTCTGGGAACCCTCATCTCAACAACCCAAAAGCAGAATAAACTAGATATGACTAAAAGAAAAGGAAAAGAAAGGAATAGGAAGAGCGACTACTAATGAAAATACAAAAACGGAGAAATTTAACACATAATACAGCTGAATACAACACATGATATACGAACTCGACAAAACCTACTATCCTACAATATTTGAGGTTACAAAAATGATAAATTTATTTACAGCAAATCATGTCAATATCACATATATTATTAATCACGTATATTGTTAATCATTGTTAAAAATCTATGAATAAAATTATATTATTTATTTAGCATAAACACCATATGTGAATAAATTTACTAATATGTATAAGAAATTTGGTATTTGCATGGCTCAAGGTGTAAAGTGTGCTCTGCAAAGGTTCCATTTGATGTGCACCCAAAACACTTTCATAGACAGGTCAATTCATGAGGTAAATTTGATGATTTTGCCTTGCTAAGAATTTTACAATGAATTATTATACTCTAAAATAATATTTATCAAAAAAGTACATTTATCATAAATCATCATTAAATTAAAGAAAGAAAGTAGACTAATCATTGTAACAAAAATGTGTGACTGCTTTGAAATATAATTTTATTAAATGGTGAATTGAATTTTTCGCGAATAACTTAATTGGATGAGAGCCATCTCATGAGTTATTTGGGAGTTGGATGGATTTTTAAGTTAACTCAGAAGTTATACTCGTAAAATGAGTTTTCGAATAAAGTCTTAGTAAACAGCCTCAGAGCGGAATTCTGACGATTCCATTAGCTCTGAAACGATCAAATTAGACTAGGAGCATATCCGATGTAATTACATCGTGGATTGCAAAAAATTAACCATCAAAACCAGTTAATAATTGATTCAGTCAACGCCCTCTAAAATCATGTCCCGAATGAGAATTTTGGTAGCACGATTAGCTCCGGATTACTATCATGATATAATGAAATTCAACCTTTTATTTTTCAATTTTTTTGTTTAATTGTTTTTCTTAAAAAAAAGGTACATGTGTCACGAAATGGTAGTGGTATAGTATAGAAATTGTATGGGCTCCTAGGTCAGTAAAATCAGCAGCCTCCTCTCGACTCTTTACCCGTAACCCTCAAGCTATTTTCAACACTAGAAAAAGCCATTTCATCTCTGTGATAAGCTAAATCGGTTTCGAAGAGAAGGATGGCAATGGCAGGCCGTATTAGATCTTCACTTCCCCTCGTACGCAAAGCCCTTTCCTCTGATTCAAGATCCGCCCTTATCTCCAATACCGAGGTATCACAGATTAGACCTACTTTTGCTCTTTCATGTTATGGCTTATGCTTTGATCTGCATCTTCAGTTTAGATTCTTCGATTTTATAGATGAGTTTAATTCTCGATTTATGTCTATCTAAAATGGATGAATGTTCGTTGTGAGTTCTAATCTTTTTTGTGATTTACACATCCCTGCTAAGTCGAGTAGCATTTTAAAATTGAAGGTCAAATTGATGGAAATGATTATATGTTTGCAGAGTATTTTGGTGTGAATTTTTTATTGTTTTGCCTGTGAAAACAGTGTTATCATTGTCATTGGAAGTAACTTTTTCTGTTATTTGTCCCCGTGTATTGCAAAACAAAACATTTTGACCTCCGTAAGTGTGGGGGTTACTAGTGGTGGTGATGGTTGAGGTGGGAATTTTATGATTATCCTCAAATCATGGCCGAGCATTAGCCTTTTTAAGCTTTTATTCAGGAGGGAGGTTAATAGCTTGTTGCTAAGTTGAATGTTAAGTTTGTTCCTGGAGTTTTTTTAAATTGAAATTGAATATCATATTGTAATAGTTGGTAATTTTGTTTTATTTACACCCGAAGTACTTGAAAAGAGATATCTTTTTCCGTTTGAAGTTTAACTGAAGGGCTATTCTTTACTGAACGGTTAAAAGTGTTCATACTGTTGCGATCTGGTAAAGTGGTTTGGTTTATTGCTGCTTTTTATGAATGTTGGTCATTTCTTTTTTGCAGTTGTCAAGAAATTATGCTACTGCACCAGCAGCCAAAGAGAAAAAAGTTAAGGTTAGTAATCCAATGAGAATGCAGACATATTTGTGTGTTTGATATTTGTTTCCAGCAGAGTTTTATAGTCTATAGTGAAGTTGAATCTATTGCTATGTCACTTATTCTGCCGAAAACATTGCATTCCTAGCCTAGAGTAAATACATATTGAATCCCATTGGGTACATGAAATCCTCATAATGGTATCTGCATAAGTAGATTTTCCACTAAAGATACAATAATATTGATTCAATGACTGACGTTTGAAATGTGAAGTCAAATTTACTGATGCAGCTTTATGACTTCCTTGATTTATTAGAGTTATCAATACGTTCAAGCAAAATTCAACTCCTTTCTTTTTGAAGGTTGGATAGAAACCCACTATATATTGGCATTTGACACCAACTTATTGCTGCCTAAAGCAGTGCATTCCTAGCCTAGAGTCAATGCATATTGAACCTCATTGGATAAATCAACTCAAAATGGTATCTGCATCAGACTAAATTTTCTAGTAAAGACACATACAACAATATTGATTCAACCGTAAGCTCCTCAGAAAAAAATAAATTTAAACCTGAAGTTTCAAAAGTGAAGTCTAACTTACTGATGCATCTTAGATTTCAAATTTAAGTTGGCGCCCATTGCCTTTTTTGTATTTATTAGAAAAGTTGTCACTACTTTCAAGCAAAATTCAACTCCTTTCTGAAGGTTGGATGTTAATATTGACATTTGACACCAACTTCTTGTTTATCAATTAGAAATTCATCTGAATTAGCAAAATATTGAGCTTCCTTGTATTAATAGGATAAAGCATCTTGCAGGAAAAAGTACTGATGTTTTTGGAAATGAAGAACAAATATAACTTATTATTTTGCACACTGCACATCTCATTAAATTGATTCCGTCGTTTGGTGATTCCTTTCATCCTTTTGCAATCGATTACATGATCTGATGCCTATCTCACATGTGCTCCTAGTGATTCCTTTATATTGTTGCTGCTAAGTCCATTAAGTCCGTTATATAGAACTGAGATACTGCCTGAAAAGTGTTTACAGAAGTTCTTAGTTGCACAACTGATGGGGATTATTCAAGAGAACTAGTCGATTTTTAACCATGTAATAGTCCCAGATTTATTGGTTGATAGAGAGTCAACATCGATTTTCCCAATGAATCGCTACTAGACGCGGAGGGTTCACCATTAACTATATTTGCTTCAAGCTGTATGTGGAGAAAAACAACTCATCTTTTTATTATTGTTCTAGAAGCTGTGGTTGTGGGGTGTATTATTAGCCATGTAGTAGAAAACTTTCCCTATTCTCCTGTCAGTTATGTATGTCTTGGACTTGTTCATTCTTACCAATTATACTGAATGTCGGAAGTTTTTTCTATTTTGTGTCTTGATATCTCAACTGTTTCTGCTTTTGCCTCTTCCTGCGAGTGAATTTAAGTTTAAATTCAAAATAATGGCAATCTTTGTCACTTGAAGCAATTGCATCACGTCCTTCTTTCATATCCAAAGAGATAGAAGAAATGGATACTCTTACTAGATCTCTGGGAATATGAGCCTTAAATGTGTTACATCTTTTGCTTCCTTATGATATATTAGGTTCCCGTGACAATGTATGGGGTTTCTGGAAATTATGCCTCGGCTTTGTACATCTCAGCTGTAAAAGCTAATGCATTGGAGAAGGTCGAGTCCGAGCTTTTGGACCTTATTGAGGCTTCAAAGAAGAGTCCTAAATTTTCTCAGTTTATGAAGGATCTCTCTGTGCCTACAGAGACGAGAGTGAAGGCCGTGACAGACATCTCTACACAGGCTAAATTTGGAGATCTCACAAAGAATTTCTTGGGTATGATAAATTATATTGTTATTTCTGAAAGTACTATTATTTCCTTTTTTAATTTTTTGTTGAAAATTTGTAGTTTTAGGGACAATTAGAGAGGCGTAGTTAAACAGAATCTCATCTTTAACCTCGTTTTGGAATCACTTGGTAGCTGATTCCAAGATATATGGCTCAAGATATATCCATTTCTTGAAGTTGGACTGTTGTTTCAGTTTCAAGATTTTGTTCCTGGTTATTTGGTTCTTTGTTAACTCAAAGAATCACATCAATTTGGTATCTATATACTCTGGTTTAGATGAGCAAGTTCCTTTGATCAATGTGAATCTTACTAGCAAATAGTAAATTCTTCTTCAATGTTACTATTGTTGTTTTTTCATTATCCTAGCTGCAATGGCCATCTCTTCATACTGTAAACTGAGGCTTGTGTTTTACTGCTTCAGATTAATGCTTTGAGCCAAATAAGACAATCCAAAAGATACATCCCTCTTCATCAAAAAAATAAAAATAAAGAGATACATCCCTTTTAATTAATTTTGTAGGATTTGTTTGTAAATTGGGCTATATATATTTTTGATTAGTAAGTACTGTTGTTACTTATTAGAGAAAAGCAATAAGAATGGTAATGTTCTTTTCTAGACGATGAAAATGATCTAGGTGATGAAATCCAAAAAGTCTGGATGAACAATGATGCGATTGACGGTTGACATAGGATTATCTGGTCCCTGTGTGTCTTTGGAGTCTATTTTAAAATGGCCGGGTGGTTCTTGATGGTTCTGTTTGGTTAATGTATTGGACATGTGTTTTGGTTGGATTGGGGGAAGAAAAAACAAAACTGAACGAATCTCTTGGTTGGTTTGGAAGATCACAGGATTAGCAGGGTACTCTGCTGAGTTTGCCCCCTCACGCTGGACTAATCTAGATATATTGTTCTACTCTGAACTGTATTTACCCTTTTGCATTTCTGTCATCTCCTCTGCTTACCAAGTCTGCCTAGTCATAGTTGCTTTTTTTTTCCCACCACCTGTTCAGAAATGTCTTTATGAGCCCTAAAAGTTTATAATTCTGAAAATATTTTCGTAGAGTGACTTGTTAAAAATATCTTAGTAGAGTTATTTTACTTGAAAGATTTATCCTATATGCGGCCGAGTGATATTTTAAGATTTGAGCTGTCTAAACGCATGCATTGTCAATCTTTATTTTTTTCTGAATGCTACACCTATGTGTGGGTTTTCCTTAACCCTTATATTCGTTTCCTTTCTTTGTGCAAAATGCATGATGTACAATAATGCCGATCAGAGCTTCACTCCACTAAGATTTCATATTTCAACGCTTTGTTATTTGTCATGTGGTAGCTGAGCATGTGTAATTTTTTATTAACCTGCTTGGCTAGTATCTTCTTTCCGTTTATGATCATTTTATGTTTGTCTGACATTTTATTTCACCTTTGTATTTCTAGTTGTTTTGGCTGAAAATGGGAGGCTGAAACATATTGATGCCATAGCAAAAAGGTTTGCCGAGTTAACCATGGCACACAAGGGGGAACTTAAAGCCACTGTAACAACTGTTATTGTAAGTCCACCTATTGGAACTAAAAGTTTGCATTTGAATATAGATCCTTATCGTTCGTTTTTTAAATTTAATTTGGCAAGGGTTATTTCTAGTTAAAAAAGACTATATTTTCGATATGGTGTTTACTTAATGGTCTTTTGAAGTTTAAGTGATACTCATATAATGAGGACGAAAGCTGTACAAGTATCTTATAAATTGCTTATGGTGATTTCTTGAAAAATTTTGCATGAAGCAACTGTCTTTTCTAGTGGAAAGAAAGTGACCACGTTGCAGTTTACTTCAAAATTCAATTTATCTGCATTGTGTGACTACTAAATGATGCCCAATGTAAATAGGTGGATAGTTGTATTCTAATATTTCATTGTCTTATCATTATTCTGCATAATGTACTGGATGATGCTTTGAGTTGACTACTTTGTTGCCCTGCTCTCTTGTGCTCTGAGGGCTAGGGGTGGTTAAGTGCTGCATTGGTACAAGATTTTAATTGCTGGCAGTAATATGTATATGTTACTTTATTCGATTGTCATAGTTTTTTATTTTCTTGCAGTTAGACATCTGATTGTTATGTCTTTTTGTTTACTTTATCCAGCCTCTTCCTCCAGAAGAGGAGAAAGAATTGAAGGAGACATTGCAAGAAGTGATGGGAAAAGGGAAGAAGGTGAACATTGAACAGAAGGTACATTATGATACTGCAACTTTTTTGGAAAATTCTCAAGAACAAAGATCACATATGTTTATTGATTCCTTGTTCTTACAGATTGATCCTAGCATTCTCGGTGGGCTTGTGATAGAATTTGGCCAGAAGGTTTTTGACATGTCGATAAAGACTCGGGCACGCCAGATGGAGAGACTCTTGAAGGAACCTATCAACTTCTGATTGCGTGAAAGCCCATTTCAGTGATTTTACCCTTTTGTTATTTTAGCTGAAGGTTAACATCCTCTTTCTTTGGACTGCTTGAGATGTTCCTTTCTCACAACAATGTTCTTCTGCTTCTTGCACAAATAAAATCATACTTAACATTTGAATCTTCCAAAGGAAAACCTTGATGAGGATCAATTTTTTTTTTTGGCATGAAGGTTTATTTTGAAATGGTACCTCTTTGTACTCACTCTTGTTTATCAACCCTTCTTTAGAGTTTGAATAACATCTTCCTTTGTTTATTTGATGGAGTGACTAGTTACTTCTATTAACCCTTGGTTATGAAGTGTAAAAAGACTTGATTTTTGGGCACTGTTTGCATGTTTGATGGTGTTGGGTTTCTTCACATGGATGCCTAATTGATAGAAACTTACTTGCATCGGTTGTTCACATCAACCCATTGAATGTGATGCATTTTTACCTAGATCTGCTGTCATCGCGTTACATGAATTTTAGTAGGACTCGAACCCACAATCACACTATTATGAGAGTTACATTTCAACCATTTGAACTCGTAGTCCCTACTATTTGCAATTACGTGTAGTTTTCCGTTCTTTATTGTCGTTGCTAAAGCAAACCAAATCTTTTCTGTGATTAAGGTGATTGTATATATTAAATCATTTTTCTAAAAAAATGAGCTCAATATTTTCCTATTTCTACGGAGCTCTTTAACGATGACTAAGAAGAAAGACAAAACGGATGAAGAAGTAAAAGACAACGGATGAAAAAGTAGATTTGCAATTTCATAAATGACAAACATATAAAGTTTAATTATGTTTCATGGTTATAGTTTGGATAATTAAATTTTGTAATTATAGTTATAGCATCGTTTGTATAATTTGCGCAATATTTGTATATATTTCGCTATACAATTCGCAATTTTTGTATAGCGTTTGTGTATTTTGCTACATAATTCATGCACAGTATTTGTATAATTCGCTATACAATTTACGTTATTTGTATATCTCGCTATACAATTTGATTCATGCAAAAATTATACAAAACTCAAACTGTAGTTACAGTTACATTTTTGCCGTGAACCATAATTAATTCAAAGTATAGTTATGTTAGCTAATTAATTAATATATATTTACTTATCCGCATAATTTTTCCTATAAATAACTAAAAGAAGTAAGAATGCTACAATTGGGTTGGGCTTTTACAAATGCATGGGCCAACTTATATCCAAGTTGAACTTGGGCTGAAGTAGTGAGGTGTAGCCCAAAGGTAGGCCCAAATCATCTACAGTTATTACATTCGCTACGTTAATTCCAAGTTGGGCTTCTCTCACTCCGTCAATAAAGGGGCCTTGGCCAGAAGCTAGGGCGACCTGTGCAATTTTAGCCAAAATCAATAAAGCAACTAAAATTTACAAAAATAGCTAATAATTTAGTAGGAAAGTATGGAACTTTTATTTTATAACATGAATAGTTTGGAATTCCAGAATTTTATGGGCAAATGTGATTTACAGATTTCATAGCCAAACACAACCTAAGAGAAATAGAAAAAGTTTACACATGAACATTACCACTAGCTTTTGGATGTATATATCCAATGGTTAGTATATGATAAAAAATATTTTCAAATTAAATAGAAGAAAATAAGCATGTAATTCTCCTAGTATGTTATTTTCAGATATAAAAATAAAAATCTCTTATAAATTTGTAAAGAGCAATAAACTCACGGAAATTATATATCACATGTTAGAAATTTTCTTTGTAAAATAAAGACATAAGGATTTGACATTTTATTTGAATGACATGATTATGTAAATGTCTTCCCAAGAAATTATTTTCTATTTTACAAATAAAGTAAAAAAAATCAATATATTGCACAACTAACTTTCTCTTTATGTTTTTCTTACTCCAAATATTTCAACATTATAAACACTTTTACGACTCAAAATTGTCACCTAACTCCACAATCATCATAATTCAGTTGAAACATAACGTAGATATTAATTATTCTTCATATACAACAAAATTGTTACATTGAATATTGCATATTATACAAAACACAATTCTACCTCGTACGTGGTCCATTCTAAATATTGTTAACATGTCAATTTAGGAAACAATAATAAATTTGTTTCTTAAATAAAATCCGCATAGTTCAAAGACATTTTCAGATAAATTTATACCTGAATAATGAGAAGTAATGGAGAGTTTAAATCACTACGCAAGTCCTCGAATAGTTTTTCCAAATTTCTTTTATAAGATTTTGCTTCTTCCAATGTTAATGTATCTCTTTCCCCTTGGTACCAAAGAATTGCTTGAATTATTCCACCATCTTGCAAAGCAATGTTAGCTCTTTTGATCATGTCATTGTAGAGACTTGCAAAAATACAATAATATTTGGTTTAGCACGAAGTTATTTATATCCAGATAGTCACATTCAAGAATTACAGAGTTAGAAAATTCAAAATGTACAAATATATGTTAAAACGAGATAAGATGTATATATACCTAGAACCCTGTGACCATTTAACGATGCTCGTGCTTACGACCGCACAAGGGACTAACCCTATGGTCCCAAATTGAGGGTCCATCTCCAAGACAACATTGGCAAACACCATTGTTGGTCCTATTCCACATGTCTTGTTCAAATCAATGTCTTCATGGAGAGGTTCTTGAGCTACTTCCCTTATTGAGTTTCCGTTTAGCCGGTGGATAGCCGGATTCCGATGACATTCCGGTGGCACATAGCCATCCCAAACTTTGTTTAGTAAATCAAGATAGTTCCCGCCTTAATATTACCTTATTAATCTGTAACCATATAAAGTACTAATAATAGTTAAATCTAAATTTTTAAAGCCTAATAAATAAGGATTTAACTTAATAAAATAGACTCTTATTTTTCTTCAGAGAGTGTCAAGTCAATAAGGGCTAAATAAAAGGGATAGGGAGAATGACTTTTTAATTCCAACGCTGACATTTTTAATATCACACAATGTGAAATTAATTAAATATATTATCACATTTTTAATTTAAAATAACAAAATTTAATTATTCAGTGCTTCTAAGTTTAGTGTCCAATAAAACAAAGATCACATTCGTATAACTAATTATTAGCATCCATAAAATCAGAAAGTTATTGGATAAAATGTGGCAAAATTAGTGCCACAAAAATCACAACCCACCCAAGTCATCTAAGTTTGGATTTATTATTGACCCGTCTATTTATTATTTTAATCCATTAAAGTTTGAATTGATAGAGAAAATTTATCAAAATATTTTTAAATTTTTTTTATGTTATTTTAATAAATCATATATAGTCACAACAATGATTTAAAAGGTAATCTATGATTTTAATACATTCAAATTCAGTCTAGTTGGCTCATTTGTAACCTATGATTAAGTGTATTCATTGAGAGCTGCGCCAAAAAAGGTGCAATAATCATTATGTTAACTTAACAAGGGATTAAGAACAAATCTCATGGATGAATGTATTTGTTAAATTCTTTTATTTTCACATATTAGTCTTGGTGAATCTCACTCAGATTTTTGTACTAATTGTATCCTAATTTTTGAAAAACTATTTGACAAATCCTGATGGATCTTAAAAAGTTTCTAAGAAATTTTATTGACTTGATTTTTATTTCAAAATGGATTTAAATTAACTCCAAATATACATATTTCAAAAAATCAACAGTCCCGCTTATATCTGTCTTCTCCAAGCTCAACAAAATCAAATAATAATATTTTTCAAATATTTTGATCAAATGACATAAAGTCAACCACAAATAAACAACGAATATGAAGAAGAATTACGGATATCAATAATATACTTAGTGGAATCTCACAAAATGTAGAGTATAGCAGATCTTACCACTACCTTAGGTAAATAATAGAGATATTGTTTTTGAAAGATCCTCGGGTTAGATGTCTCCATCCCAGGTAAATGAAGAAAATAATTAATATAGAATAACAGCTAAACGAAGAGAAATATCAATTCTACAAGAAAAAAAATAGAAGTAGCAAAATAATCGAAGAGCGGTAACAACATAACCATAATAACGCGACTAATTCTATGGCAAACCTAGAAATCATGTAAGGCAAGATAACATTCTGCCCCTTCCACCCTTCTACCCTGATACGTGACCTCTTCTATTCCTTTCTATCTAAGGTCATGTCCTCGGTGATATGAAATTGCGTCACGTGTTGTCTAATCACCTCTCCCCAATAATATTTCGGTCTATCCCTACTCCTCCGCTAAAACCTCTAAATTCAACCTTTCGCTCCTCCTAACTAGGGCATCAACACACCTCTTCTGCAGATGCCCAAACCATCTCAGTCTTGCTTCTCTCATCTTGTCTACCACAGAGGCCAATGTTCATCTTTTGTACATGTAAGTTTTTGACCTACTAACACTTCACTCCATATAATAAAGATAATCTTACCACTATCTTATAAAATATATCTTTACGTTTAGATGGTATCATCTTATTACACAACACTCCAGAGGCAAGCCTCTAATTCATCCCTACTGCCCCAATTAGTAAGAAGGAGCATAAATTATAATGCTTATATTTGCACTAATTCTTGTAAGGGGGAATTTTTTTTCTTGTTCCAACAAAAATGATTGTAAGCCGGGCGTATAAGAAAACAGAAATGCAGATGATGGGTCCTAGTGTTAACCTTATTGAAGAAGAAGAATGTTGCTTGGCTTGGGTAAATCGAAGAAGTAAAGATAAAATATATTATCTATACAGCTGTAACTACGTAGATTTATATATCCTTGAGTAGCTTAGTTGTATTTCTTTTCCACTTGTTATTTTTCCATTTGGAACTCCAACTCAGCATGCAAATTAAAGTTTTCAAATTGACACAGACACTCTTTTTATTATATAATTTGCCTCCCTCTCTTGATAGAGATACCTCTCATGGGTTTTTTCATGCTTATCCTCATGGTAACTACTCCCATATGAATAAGGCATAAATTAGGTAATTTGGGGGAAGGGAAAATAACACTTTGTAATACTAAAGCAGAAAATATTTAGAAATGGTTATCCTTTACTTTTGCAATTCATGTTTTTAACTATTCTCACGCGTTTTATGTTATGAAAGTATATATACATTACTGTTTCATATCGTCAAAGTATAGTATTTTTTACAACAACAACATATCCAGCGGGATTCCACAAGTGAGGTCTAGGGAAGGTACAATGTACGTAGACCTTATCACTACCTCACAAAGGTAGAAAGGTTGTTTTCAATAAATTATTTTAATTGTTTCTTTAAAAAAACATTTCAATCCTATATGATACCGATAGGATACCAATATACCAATGGAGTATCATAGAAGATTAAACTGAGTTTTATATGATATTGACGTCATCTGACATTATACACCAAATAAAAAAAAGAAAAAATAAGATAACATAATCAGATAAATAATTTGGGTTGAATTCATTTTTAATAATAGTTTCACAATTAAGTGTACTTTTTCGGAAAAAAAAAAAGAAGGAAGGGGGAAGGCGTCAATAAATGGAAAACAGTTTTCCGACAAAATTATAATTGTAATAATATTTAGTTTGTATTATTTTGAAGCGGCGGCGTGTCCACAATAATTCGTAATTTTTGCGCAAGGGATAAACGTGTTTTGTATTGTTAAATATTTTGGCTTTAAGAGCAATTTTTAGTGTTGGAAGGGCAATTTTTTGTTTTAGAAAGGGAGTTAAAGGGAGATGTATCTAATAACAATATAATTTGGGACTCAACTTGTGTCTCATAATAATTGGACTAATAAGTGCGTGTTTGGATAAATTGAATTTATAAGGTGATTAAATTAACTTAAAAATTATTTAATTTATTTATGTGTTTGTTAAAGGTAGGGTGTACATTAGTCAATTCAATTTGCTTTGTTTTTATGTATTAATGATTTGATTTATTGGTTTCGACTTATGAACATGTTAAATCGATAAATAAAAAAGATAGAGAGAAAATGTTGCAATAGAGAAGGAGTGGTGTTAATTTATGCTGCGCTTACAATTGAAAGTAATACTAAAATTTAAAAAATAAAATCGATAAAATGTTAAAATCACTATTATATAATAAGGAGTAAAATAGTAATTTTAATACTTCATGATCTTGTCAGGTTATTAGTTTAATCATTAACAAAAATCATAAAATTAGAAATCGAATCAATAATTTAATAATTTTTTTTACAAAATCATTTAAAAATCGTAAACCTAATAACTCAATATCAATAAATTAATAGTATTTTTTATTCGATTTATCGGTTAAATCAATTTTCGCTAGCCCCCAATTAAAAGTGCTTATAAATTAAATTTTGTAACTCAAGATTAATCAAAAGTTTAGTTTATAATTACTTTTAGTTTTCCAAATTTTTTTCTACTATTTTATTCTTAATATTTTCTCTAACTCTTATAACAGCTTTTTCGAAACAAAACCGCTGACTTTCTCTTCATTCCGTTTATGTTGACCCTTTTTTTTTATACTTTTAAATTTATAAATTTTTGTAAATATTTTAAACATATTAAGAAAATAACAACTCATCAATACTTCTTATTAAACACATCAAATTGTGTATTATCAATTTCAATAATTCAAATATGTAACTACTTATTTGTAAAATTAATTTCAATATTTTGAAAGTAATTTCAATATAATTATTAATCGCTCTTTCTGTGTACTTTCTCTTTCTCTTCCTTTCCTGTTTTCCATATCTAGCTTTTTCTGCTTATGGGTTTTGTGTGACGAGGGTCCCCAGGAAACAGTCTCTTTACCTCTATGAGGTGGTGGCAAGATCTGCGTACATTCTAGCCTCCCCAGACCCCACTTGTGGGATTCCACTAAGTATGTTGTTGTTGTTTGAAAGTAATTTTTTTAGCTCTTAAAACTTATGAGCTGCTTAAAAGTCAGCTGACCCAAAGGGGGTGTAAGATTTTTTGTTTGGAAAAGAAGTTCCTTAATTTTCAAACTTAATGAATGAGCTTAACAATTCGAATTTTAAATGTTGAACACATGATGCATAAATTGGTTGACAATAATTTCTCCAAATTATTACAGTGTGGTCAAAGATTGCTTTCATTTCTAAAGATTGTTGTCTTTAGTGTGAAACGGATTTTATAGCACAAATTTGGGGATGCTGTTTAATACCATAGAGAAATTAAAATACAGTGCAAAACACATGGCTATGTAAGTTTTAATTTATGGAAAAACAACAGAACATGAATTTTGACCAAGAAGTAAAAACCTTTTCACTTATATTACAAGACTTGTAATCTTCAATTAGAGTAAAAAAATTTAACCACGGACTTAACTCAACCTTAACTAGTAACTCATGAGCGAAAGATTGATCAAGATGGTATATTTATCGGACTCCTAACACACATCCGCAGCCCATGTAGGAGAATCAACAACCCTACATCGCTTCAAACTGAACATAACATTGGAATAACATGAATTGAGATGATTTGATTCTAATAATATCATATCAAGAAATAAATTTTACGTCTAAATTAACCTTAAAAACTGTCGAAGATTATTTAACGAGACACCATCCACGGGAGAATCAACAACTATAAATATTTATTAGTTGAATGGATTCACTTCTTTTTTTAAAAAAAGTTCACCCTTCATAGCTAAAATATTAGTAAAGGACTCTAGCTTTTGGAATATAATGTTCCTTTTTTTTCTTTATTTCATTCTTTGGGCAAATGACACTTCCCAATGGTACTATTTTATTTAATTCAGTAAGACGTGCTGAACGTAAAACCATGAGCTTTGACGATTGTACCATATTATTCTTTAAGGAAAAATAATTGATTTTATATTAGAATTCCCTTCTTCATGATCAAGACAATCCCATGATTGCATAAAAGAACAAAAATACTAAATTTGTCTTCACACGTAGTGGGAAAAAACATTTAATTATTATCTATAACTTACTTTACAAGAATGGAAGTTTGGTATAGTGTTGAGGAATACTATAACATTTTCTTAATATATGAAATAATATTTAATACTCATATATACAAATATTAATGCAAAATGAAGTGCTAATCATTTCAATTGTGTCTGTCGACAGGTAATTTGCTTCAAAAATCCGTTAGATGAAACTGAAAGACTTATTAATACTTTGAACGTTATTTTCATTCTTCATGCAACAAACAACTCCAATTAAAACAAAATAAAAATGAAAATAAGAGAGTTAAAATAAAGGTTGAACGTAGACATAGACACGCGTACCTTAATAACCCTATTAAGTTACCATCACTCAATTTAGAAAATGTGTACAACAAGTAGTACTTTTGTTTGTAAATGTACATGTACTCTTCTTTTTCTTTGAAATTTAGACTTAAGGTGCAAGTGAGAAGTTGAAAGAAAAGAGAAATGAAAGCTTCTTTGGGTGGTAATGGTGATGATGAAAGTGATATTTTGTGGGGTTGTCTTTTTTTTTTTTTAATTATATACAAAATATTATTAATTGTGAGACTTAAAATAAAAAAATAAAGGGCAAATTAGTTGGTTAAAGAAAAAAAATTTCTAGGTGGAGTGGAAAACGGATTGAGGGGGACCTGCCTTGGGGCCATAGGCGGGGCTAATAGTTTGGACGCAAGTTGGATCGAATTCAATAAATTTTGCTCAAACAAAATATATTCGAATTAATATATTTATTAAACGTGTATAAATATTAAATTCAGAATTCAATTATTATCACTTAATATCGATATTATGAAATTGAGAACTCAAAAAATTGAAATTCGAATATAGTGGGGTGGGATGGGTTTGAAAGAGAGAGAAAATGATGGTTGGTCTTCTTGTCTTTGACTCTATCAAGTCTCTTTCGTCTGCATTTTTCTTCACTCACAAGGTAATCATCATATGTGTATGAGAAATGGAACATATTTTGCTTCCACTTCACATAATCTTTTATTTTTTCCATTATTTTTTTTTATAGTCATTCTCTTTCTCATAATGTCATTCTATATATCTTCTTCATATCTTTTCACCATCAAAGCCTAGCAAAACAATTTATCATTTTCTTCTTCATCTTTTTTATTAGGGTTTACATTTTTGTGTGTGGATCGATGAGGAAGCCGGAACATAACAATCATAATGCATCAACAATGATGAAGGAGAAGGAGAAGGAGAAAGGAAATAAGTTGGGGAAATTAAGAAAAGGTTTATGGTCACCAGAGGAAGATGAGAAGTTAATGAATTACATGTTAACAAATGGTCAAGGATGTTGGAGTGACATTGCTAGAAATGCTGGCTTACAAAGGTGTGGGAAGAGTTGTCGTCTCAGATGGATTAACTACTTAAGACCTGACCTTAAACGTGGTGCTTTTTCTCTTCAAGAAGAAGAACTCATTGTTCATTTACATTCCATTCTTGGAAATAGGTACAAACACTTCCTTTCTTTCTCACATTTTCTACTTCAATATCCCAACTTAATATTAATATACTTCTAAGGGGGTAGTCAAATGTTTTAAGGTTGAAAAATTAGAGTTCAAATTTGACGCAAAAATATTAGTTTGTGACTTTTTTTTTCATATATACTGTATCTAAGTTTTGATGGTCAGAGTTATTACCTACCTAATAATTATATTGGCTAGACGTACACTAACACTACTTAGAAGAAGAGACTGATAAAATGTTGCAATAGGTTTTGTTTATCAACTAGCTTGAAAAACAACAATTTAATATATAACCAAACCTCTTTATAAATGGGTTGTTTCATTTGTCCCAATATATTTAAATCATTATAACCAGATGGTGTTATTTTATATGTTACTAAAATTAATTTAGCATATAATATAACATTATATGAAAAATGATTTTTTAAAATATTATTACAATAAATAATGATTTTTATAGAAAGGTTTGAATATGATGTTCTAATTTGCATTTTACAAAAGGCAAAAATATAATTATATTTTTTACTGTTTTACATATCATTGGGAATCTCAAGCTCTAAGAGGGATAATCTCACTCTACAACTCCAAATTAATTTACCTTGAGAAATTTTGATTAGGGATTTGTCATGTTTAATTGATCCCTTTTCACCATTTTCTCTTATGTTTTAGGGGGCATTATATTACACAAATTAACCTCATTTAGACATTTATTGTTAAATAGAAAACCTCTCTCCTAATAGCTTTGGGTCGACCCTGTATACGTATTAAAATTATTTACTACTAAATAAGGTAAAATAATTGACTCAGGCCCCAGAGTCTAACAACTTGTAGTTATAAATTTTTCGATTGCAAGTAGGTGATTTATGAATTAAAAAAAAATTGAGGGGAGCTTGAAAGGGAATTAGATAAATAATTAGAGAGAAAGTTCCAAACAGAATATCATTAGGAAAAAGAAAGTAAGAAACCTAAAAATGATTACTGCTGTCATATTTTATTTATTTCAGGAACTATATAATTAATCTGCTATTAGTTTGTCAATTTTGTTTTCTTCCGCCATCAAAGGGTGTGGTGCAATAGATAGGGTTACTCTTTCCTTAATCAAAGATCTTGAGTTCGAGAGTTGATATGGACATCCTTGGTTGGGAGAGCTCTCTCCTTGAATTGAGCCCTATGTGACGTGAATTTGAATTAGTAAGCATACCAGATAGGGAAAATTGTTTTCGTCCAACACTTGTAGCTATGTTGGAATGTCTCTGGATAAGCACGAAACAATTTCAAACAAGTAATTATTTGTTTAATTTGTTAATGAAACTAACATAATGCATGCAAATTCATGCATCAAATATTCTATTTGCAGATAACAGTTTCTTTCCATCATATATTTTAAACCTTGTATATTTTGCATATATTACAGGTGGTCCCAAATTGCAGCTCGTCTTCCGGGGAGGACAGATAATGAAATCAAGAATTTCTGGAATTCTACAATAAAAAAGAGACTTAAAAACAACAACAACAGTAACAACAGCACGCCATCGCCTAACACCAGTGATTCTTCCTCCGAGCCTAGGGCTATCATGGGAGGAATTTTCGCAATGCAAGGGCACGAGGTAAATGTTATGGCAGCCTTATGCATGGATAATTCATCGTCTACTACTTCGGGATCATCCATGCAAGCCATGGTTCCTAGCAACCATTTCAACCCTTTCCCTCAGCTTGATGACACAAGCTACGATATAACTGGATTAGTCGGGCCAGTAAATTTAGGTCAATTTGGTTGTAGCGGTGGTGATGGTGGATTTTTGGATTATGGAGTTGTGGAAACTTATAGTATGATGGGATTAGGAAGTGATGAATTTTCAGTACCCACATTAGAGGGTGTTCATAAGAGTACTATAGGGGAGAATAATAATAACAATAATAGTAATGTTGATTTTAGTAGTAATAATATTGTTAGTGGTGTCAATGACTATAATAATTCCATGATTGAGAAGAAAACTACAAATGGAAACAACAACAACCAACAGTTGATGAATATGAGTGGGAGTAGTGATCAAAGCCTAAAGGTTGAAGACTATATGGTTGGTTTTGGGAATCATCATCATTGGCATGGGGAAAGCTTAAGAATTGGAGAATTTGATTGGGAAGGTTTGTTGGCAAATGTCTCTTCTTTACCTTACCTTGATTTTCAAGTTGAATAACTATTCTCTCCAACCCCTTCACCCCACACAATAATGACACAAATATCCTCTTCCCAATATTTCTTTCCCTTCTTTTTCGATAATCATAAAATCGAATAATGATGCAAGATTTGAAATTCTCAATAAAGCTGTCATACTTTTGTCTTCATTATTCCCATATCTTCTTCTTCTTCCCCTCCGCGACCTCATCTTAGAGAAAATTTTGAGATACACTTCTTTTCATCATTTGCCATTATCAAAAACTTCCATTAGATTTCTTTCTTGTTTCCAATTTCCATTTTTTTTTAAATGTTTAATTGTTCTTACTAGATCCACGTTGATCTTTTATTCCTTTTACCAAAACTTCCTTCATCAAGATTCATAGGTTGGATTAGAAATGAGTCGTCAAGTTAAGTTGGAAATACATGTTTTCAATCATTGTGAAATATTATGGGGATAATAAGGGAGAAATAATAATCTTTCTCATCAAGAAGATCAAAGTGTTAATAGAGAAAGAGCAAGGTACAGATATAGAAGAAGATTATGAAGAGAAAGTAAATAAAAAGGCCAAACTGTTGATTTGTGTACAGATATGGATCAATAATCTTTTGAATTTGAAGAGAATTTTAGTCAATTACACATTTAATTTCTCATAAATACAGATGGAGAAAATTATTGTATGTATGTCATTTGTATTTTTTAAAGGAATAAGAAGTGTCCTTAGTTTTTCCATATGATCTATATTTCAATACTACTTCTGATTCTATCTCTTTTATTATAGCTCTCAAAATTCCTTATATAATATGGATTTAAGTTTTGTGTATAGAACTAGATTTATTTTTTATTTTATGTTGTGTGTATTGACAGAACAAAATAATTTTTATATTATCTGATAAAAATTTACCTGCAATGACATGTGCTCTCCATATCAAACCTAGATATGGTAAACTAAATAATAAATTAATAACCTATTATAATGGACTGAATTGTAATAATAGTGTATTTTACGCTAGCCTATCATTATATATGATTTAATTTTTTTACACTGAATTCTATTATGAGAAATTAAATAGGAACAACTCATATATTGAACGATAATATTTTCTTCAGCAAGGTTAGTTAAACATTTTGTTTGGCAGTTAATTAACTTGACCATTACTAAATAAAAGTTGCAATAAATTAAATTGTCATCCAAATTATACGATTAAATCTTAAAAATTAGAAAAGTAAAAAGCTTGCGATTTCAATATATTATTAGTGAAATAGTTTGGAGGTGATTCTTTCATTTGTCCATACTTTGGAGGAGAATTACCTGGTACTTATAGTTATTACTAGTGGAAAGAGATAGATATCTCGTGAAATAAAAAAAAAGAGATTTTGGAGAATGTGATAAATAAGACAAATCCTCTGCTTAAATAATTTGATACTTATTACATTAAATAAGTAAATGACTTTTGTGGACCAATTTAGGGCATAACTTCTTTTTTTTTAATACATTTAGTTACACGCTGCATAAGACTGAATTAAAAATGTATTCGAATACAAAATTTATGAACACTTTGTCAAAAAAATAACCTTGTGTAGGCCAAACTCAATCTCAAAAATTTACTCATGAACTGAGACCATATATATAACCAAACCTACTATTCCTTGAAAAATCGATGTCTAATGAAGATAATTTCTTATAACAATCTAAAATTGAGATATAACAAATTATTAACGATTCATAGTGAAATATTTAAAAAAAAAATATTAAATTTCATGAAACAAAATCTTTTAAAAAATTATTAAATTCATATGAACCCACGAATATTGTGGATCCATCCCTGATTCTAACCTTTCATATATTGTTTCGCCATTTCTAGTAGGTTTGAAGTGGAATGACTTTCTCAGACAATCTTATACATTTAGCTTCCCAAGTTACATGTTTAAGATTATAAGATTAAATAATATTTTGATACATTCGACATATTTTTTATTTACCATCACAAGATTCAAAATTCTACTATTTACTTTTTAAAACTTTGTATAAAGTCGATTAAATAAATAAATTAATACGAATAGAATATATAGTTAAATCACGATTTCTTCATGCAAGTTTATCCTCTTAAAGTCTAGAAAATATTTATCTACGACAAGCTATAAGTCTAGACATTATAAGTATGTCTTATGAAATGTGCTTCGAATCATTATTATTTGAATTTAAACTACATTATTTTGGATTGTTAGATCAATATAGAATGAGTAAAAAGACAACACATTTTTACAAAAAAAATATCTTTGGAAGAAGAGTGTGTACCTAAAACTGTTTCCTTCTTTGTTAACAAGCATTGAAAAACTTGTAGTATACAAACCCACAAGGGCTTGCAGTAGAGTGATAAAATACTCCTTCAATTTTGATCAGAAATTTTGAATTTGAGTTATTTTAAGTATGGAGTCGTTTATCACCAAAAAATCTAGTGCAGTAGATGGAATTATTCCTCTTTAAATCAGACGTCTTGGGTCTGGACCCTTAATATGAAAAAAAAAATCTTTGGTAGGAAGCACTCTCCTTCGAATGAGAGCTTTATGCAACACGAATAGCATGAATCCAAAATAGTCGACCTCCAATGTAACAATGCAAATATCAGGTGTAAAATAAAATAAAAAATATAGAATCGCCTTTATTAAGGAATGTTTTATGCTCCAATGTGATATTTCTTCATACAAACTCAAATTTAATTAAATCCTAATACAAATATTACAAGCAAATTTAGATAATTGTACTCACTTAGAGGCTCTACATAGATATCAATTAATTCCATAGCAGAAAAAGATATCGACTAAAATTTTTTTAAAAAAAGAGTGAGAAAAAAGAAACCGTCGCCTGAGAGATTCGAACTCTCGCGGGGAAACCCCATGTACTTAGCAGGCACACGCCTTAACCACTCGGCCAAAGCGACGCTTGTTGTCCATTCTTTGCTAAAAACACTAAATTAAAGTTAACTTTTAATGCTCAAAAATTGTTGCAGAACCAGTATCTGGGGTATATTAAGAAAAGTGCTTGATTTTTCGGAAACAAAGTGTAATTAGTTTTTGTTTTCTTGTTAACTGTTATGCTTTGTTCATTTTTTTGTTTTTGTACTTAGGTTAAATGTACTTGAATCGAGAGTCCTTTAAAAAACACATATCTATCTCTATATGATAGTGGTAAAATGCGTTCACATTCCCAAATTTTATTTAGTATAATTTTACTAGGTATATTATTATTGTTATAACAAATTGGGTATTTGACAAACTTAGAGAAGTGTGTACAAAAATGGGCCACTCGCAAATTGGGCCTCAATAAAAGATCATCCGCCAGCAAAACCTCGTAACAATTTATTCCACCACCACTAGATATGAGGCAAATTATTATGTCAAATTTTACACTGTGTGAAAAAATCTCAAAATTCTAATAATAGATTTTAGGTTAAATTACAAAAATCTACGACTTTATTTATCAAGATTTTTAATATTTCCTACTTTTTATAAAAATTTCAAAAATCCCAATTTTTTATTAATATCTTTTTAATTTTGATACTTACAGAATCAGTTTTTTTTCTTGAAAAGCTATAATTAATACGATTTTATTATGTAGAAGTCTAATCAATGTCAATCACAATTTAATTCTCATATTTCCATTTAAACATGGTTTTCAATTTTTTTTTATTTATGTTTTCTCTCTCCTTTAAGTTAATACTTTTCCATTTAAATACAAATTTCAAAATCTTTTTCAAAATTTTACTCTCTTACCCGCTTTCTTCTTTCCATCGTCCCACCATCTTCAAACTCAAGCAATTACCACCATCGTCCCGCACTCTAAATAATTTTTTATGCAATTTCATCAATCAACAATAGAATCGTTGCCATCTTTTAGTCCGGATCTTATCCAAATGAAATCAAAAGTGGAGAAGACGGCGACACAACCAAAGTTGACAAGCAAAAACAGATGTGGATGTGCAAGACTCCATAGTTTTTGACGAGCAAAAACAGAGGTGACGAGCAAAAATGATTAATGATTCCATTTCTTATGATGGCCCTCTGTTTCTTCAAGAGTCCATAGTTTTTGACTGCCCTCAATCTGCACCAAGCCTCCCATAGGTAAAATGACAAAAATTACTTTATTTTCCAAAATCTTTAATATTCCCTACCTTTGCAAAAATCTTTATTTACCATAGGTATATTTGATACCTAATTGTTTACACACATAAGACAAAATGATACTTATTACATTAGGGGGTACGCATCTGATTGTTGATACTTATATTTTTAGAAGATATATTGTTTTCATACAGTACAGTTGACTCACATAGTATCATTTAGGACAAATTAGGGGTATGCATCTGATTATTGATATCTATATTTTAGTAGATATATTGTTTTGATACAATATACTGTGACGGATCAAAATCGAGAAATTCATGAATCGACGATCTTTTTTTTTAATGGCGGAACAATAGTTTCTGGGGTGGACTATTTCGATTCCTATTGTGTTTTTAAATTTTGAATAACAATTTGAAATGCTTTTTTCGGGTTGATTGCTGCAATTGAAATATTAAACGGTAATTAAGGAATCACAATAACAGAAGGTGTAGTAGTTGTTCCTAATTTAGCGCTACAAGCTTCAATCATCTGCAGTTTAGGTATCAACCATTAGATACTAAGTATCATTAAATTAGGTAAAAATCAATATTTTTTGTAATTTTGAAAAGAGTCATAATTTTTAGGAATTTTTGTAAAACAATTCAGGATCCCTATAATTTGTACTAGATTTTAAGGCCTAACATTCCTATTTAGGCCCATTTCAAAAATCCGAACAAAATCAAAGAAGAAAGAAATTAAACCTATTTTAATTTAAAGATAATAATCTTTTTGAATTCATTTTATAAAATATTTATTATTTTTAAAATATTTTTTATTTATTACCTAGATATATTATATTTAGAAAACTGTATTGTGTATAAAAAATAAATTATGCATGTAATTGATATAAACAAAATAAATAAAGATAATTTAAGTAGATTATCTTTTTAGTTAATGTCTTCTTAAAAAGGCACAGTAAAAAAATAATAAATAAAATGAATCGAAGAGAATATATTAATTACTATACTAGGTAAATTACAAATAACAGATACACCTTCCCATGTTATCTGTCACTCCTCAAGTCTATACTCTGGATGTGATCGATATTTGAAAATTATTTTTGGTCCCAAGTAAACCAAATTGACCTGACTTAAGTAATAAAATGTAGAATAAATATAGCACAACGACTATAATATTCTGGAGATCTCAATAATAATAAGTAAAACAAGCTAAATGGAATATAATCTTTAAAAAACATTGCAATATTATCTCACTAGTCTATAACTCCTCTAAAAAGTATGACCAATTTATATGATATTATTGTTTCTTAGTACCCTCAAATCTTAATTTATATGATATTATTATTGTGTTTGCCAAAAGGTAGCTTTTTTGAGGTTGTAAAACAAATCATAAATCTTTCTGAGAATATAAATTACTTTATTTTAAATTAAATTATTACTAAATATAAAAAAAAATATCTTTTTTTTTAAATAAATTAAAATCATATAAAATATCACATAAATTAATACTGAGTGTAATTAATGTCTATGCGTAAAGAACATTCTCAAGGAACTTCTTGGCTCTAACTGTCACGTTCTTTAATTTGTAATGCCCCTTTTCTTAATTTTTTGGTATAATATTAAGAAAAATAAAACATAAAATGTACAATTTTAACAAGATAAATATGTGATAATTTTTAAATTATTTATATTGTAGTGGGTTGAATGATTTCTTTGTAATAAAGCAAGGGCAAAAGGCATCGTTTGCTTTATTTTTTATGCTCTCACAATAATCTCTAATCATAATAACTACATACAAATCTTGCATATCAATTCATTTATTTACTGCCTTCAAAAGCAACAAACGTAATTATTCTTGGTCCCTTTTAATAAGATCTAAAATTATAGTAATATTCTTTTTATAATTCACTCTTTTATAGAAAATATATTCTTATAATATATGCGTGCATTTCTCTGTAAAACACAGACGGAAAAAGATTCAGTCAAGTACTATTCCATCAAGTAATGTTCAATAGTTCATTAGATTCATGCCACATGGATCATAAAACAATTTATGATTGAGATTCATTTTAAGTCCTACACATAAAAAAAAGTTAAAAATAACGATTTAGTTTCTTCCTTTTAAGTGAAGCATAATATATCATATGCTTGATAAAAAATATAATTTATTTTATGTTTTTTATACGTAACTATTATAAGTTTCATTATCTTTTGTTACCAGATGCATACACCTATACTTATTTTACTAGAAAGTTATATATTTGTAAACATTATCAAATATTATTATGTGATATATAAATATTAATATTCTTATAATAATATTAGTTTTTATCATATTCATTGTTATGTATATGACACAACATTAATAGAGGAACTAGTTGATTTTTTCTTTTGATTTTTTCTTGTTAATGTTTTTCAACACACATGAATTCTGGTTATTTTCGTATCTAAATTATTGTGTCTCGTGCCTTTTAATTATTTATTTGATACATTATTATTCTAAACTATAATCTATCGTACGTCGGTTGTTATATATCTTCAAATTTTAATTTTTGTACAAACTTATTCAACTTAGAAGCTTATGTATTTGTGCATCCCAATAAATATATTTGATACATAAATTCTAATGTTTTATAATTATGTATCAAATTAATTAATATGTACATAATACATAATTATATATGATAAATATACATAAATAGTATTGTATCATGCACTATTTTTTTTTTAGCATGATATACAAATTTGAATCTAAACTTACTATTCATTTTTAGCTTATCTTTTCACCTAACTATTTCTAAATAACTATTTTTTATTTATATAAAATATTAAATATTTTATTTTATTTCTATCAAACTCATTTTTATCTATTTATTCCTATCCCATCCGTCTATTGAAACTCCTAATTGAAAAAAAAAAAAAGAAGTAATGATTTCTCCATAATGAATATTAACAGTAACCTTGCATTTTTTTTTTATTTGCACTGAGTGTTCGAATCTCTTAGAGACCCAACTAATCTTGAGGGTGTACAGGTCCTCGACAAGTAGTTTCCCACAAGTGCACCATGGTTAATTCAGATTTTACCCAATTCGATGACTTTTAAAAAATTTTTACACTCAATGATTTCAATTTTGAGATCTTAAAAGGAAGCAAACGCCAAGACTCAAGTGTATTACCACGAGACCAACCCGAAGGATTTGTAACCTTGCATCTTAAAAGTAGGACTGATTTGAAAAGATTTTTAAAAAGACGTGATGTATGTTGAGGCTCAATGCTAACGTGGGTATACAATGAGACATGGAGAATAAATTAATAAATTGATTTTTTTAAATAAAAAAATTTTCATAAAAAATTCTTAACTAAATTACTAAAATTTCTCGAAAAGATAATACTATTGTTAGAGCGATGCTTAAAAAGCGTGCTTATTTTGTCATGATTCACTGGGACATGGGGAAACATTTCGGTGTAAAGCATAGGAAAATAGTATAGACTATACTCTATTAAAATAGTAGGCAGTAGAGGTTAATTAAATCAATTTAATTATGACTGGGACCCTTCCATAATTTTCGGCAAAAACATTGTAATTAGTAACAATGAGATTATTACCACATTAAAAAAAATCCGCTGAGGAATTTAAAAAAATTGACCTTTTTAAATTTTCATGTGTAAAAATAAAAATTTATAATAAAAAATAAAATTTAGTGCACCTACTAAATTAATTCTCTCTTTCAAGTTATGGAGGTGGACCAGGTGGCTTAGGGTGATCTTGATTACAATAAGAGTTAGTTTATTTTACACCAAATAAGTTTATTTTTAAAATCCTCAAGAAAAAAAAAACCATATTTTATTCGAGTAAATGAATAAAGAGGAATTTTCACATATAATCATTTAAAAATATATTAGTTATGCTTCAAAGTTATAGTTTGAATAGTTATATTTCATAACTATAGTCATACCAGTGTTTGTATAGTAGCGCAACATTCGTGTACGTTTGTATATATTGTCATACGATTCGCAATTTTTGTATAGTATTTGTACAATTCGCTATACAATTCGTGCATAACCTTTGCATAATTCGCTATACACAAAGTATTTATATATCTCGATCTACAATTTGATTTGTGCACAACTTTTGTATAATCACACACAATATTTGTATAAATCATGCGAGCTATACAAAACTCAAACTGTAATTATAGCTAGATGTTTGCCGCAAGCCGCTCAAACTATAGCTATAAAACTTAATTTTTCTTACTTATTCTCCTTCCAACCAGCTCACTAGAAAATCATTAAATATTTTTAATTGAAAATATTAATGAAATTTTTATTTTTATTTTTTTAAATTACTTTTTCCGTCCCATTTTATATAATGAATAATAGATGGAACCATAGAAGCTTTCAACCTATAGCTCGAATAACAAGTGGCTTTTTGTTACTTTTTCTTTGAAAATTGATTATTTCATTACTTGAATTTTCTCATAGTTATTATTTTCTTCACCTCAAAATAATTTTCATGTTTTGCTTTCCAAGAATCCTTACAAATATTTAAATCAATATTTTTTAGATTTATTCCATTGAAATGATCAGTATTACAATTTATAATATTTCTTGGTATAATGCAAATGAACTACAGCTTAGGTATCCATAATACCATCTCAACTGTTTAGCTTAACAGGGAGAAGTCTTTTTGTTGAAGACAATTCTAAAAATGATTATCTATTTTTCCACCAAAGACAACAACTTTAAAGGTGTGTTATTTGAAGAAAAATGATTATCTATATGAAGAAAAATATATTTTTAAAAAATACGTTCAATGAATTTTTATTTTTTAACATTTGATAAGCAAATACTTAAGTATTACATACACAAAAACATTTGTATTTTTGATAAAAACACACACTTTTCATAACTAACTTTAAAAAAACAGTTATCAGTTTATAAAAAATACTCTCTCTGTCTTGATTTATGTGACACTATTTTCTTTTCGGTTCGTCATAAAAAAAATATGTCATCTTATCCTTAATGAAACGATTCTCAACGATACAAATATATAAAAATGATTTTAGATCATGATAAGTCAAAATATATCACGTAAAATAGATGAAGTGAGTAATAAAGGCTCTGGTAAGGCAGGGAGTGGGTTGCAGGCTCAACGTAATGATGGCTCAAGTAATAAAAGCTAAGCCAACCTCAAAAGCAACGTCTCCTTTGCTTTTTTCTAGTTTTAAAATACCATCCAAACACACTTCCATATGTCAGTGTAAATACAAATCATATTTCCCTCTCCAAATTTCATCCATCAAAACAAACAATGGCTAGCTATAGAATGGATTCAGAAGAGGAAGCTTTGTTTAGAAATTCTCCCAGCTATCCACTTTACTTTGTTCAAAGTCCCTCCACTATTTCCCATGCAAATAGCGGAGAATTGTCACGTCATAATAACAACAATAACAATAATAACAACAATAGTAATGAACCGGAAACCGGTCCATTGGCTCTCTCTCGATACTCCTCGTCCCGTGGATCTAACCACTCCTTCTCGCATCATGAGAAGAAGATCTCATGCGACTCTCTTCAGAGCCACGGGACGGGAATCGATGAGAACATCGACATTGATCAAGAGAAACATCGTCGTGGCACAATGTTATTGCTTCACCATGGGAAAAATGGTAGTAGTGTTCGTGAGAATGAGGACGAGGAGGAGGACGAGGACGATTATTACTATGGTAAAGGAAGTTGGAGGAGGTTTTTCTCATTGGGATATTCGGATTCCACAACGTGGATCATTGTGCAAGTAACATGGAGGCTTATTCTGAGTATGATAATAGCTTTGCTTGTTTTCTACATTGTCACAAAGCCTCCTGCTCCTAAGGTTTCTCTTCAGGTAACACTCTTTGCCTTCTTATTTTAAATTTTTTATTATTTGACTCCGAGGATGGATTTAGGACGTGTTCACATGAATCTCCTCGATAAAAAAGTTATACTACGATATATATTTTGAATCCTCTAAATAAAATAGTAGAGACTGGCTTAATGATTTAGGGTTTGAATAATCATGTTAAGATCCAGCTTCAAATCTTAAGCATTATATATAGTATATTTTTTGAACCTCTTCATAAACATTCTGAATTTAGACTACCAAATTTGTTTTTATTACTATTGACTTTTGGTCTACTTCAAAAAGTGAAAATCTCCCAAGTGAAAAGGGCAAAAGATTTCATTAAAAGACATTGAAATGACCCTAGGTCAAAGTGCGCGAGAAGGCCCATTTATAAAGGTTCCTTTTCCATCTCCATGTAAGGCCCTTTCTAAGAAAGCCCAATATAAGGCCCATTGGGCCGGATAATGATGGGTTCTTTAAAGTAGAATTTTTATAAATAGTTTAGGGTTGAAATTTAATATTGTCAAATAATTATATTTTATATAATTATGCCGCACTACCTTGGCTATGTGAATTGGAGGGGAGGAGAGCGAGAGAGGGAGAAGAGAGGCAAACAGTATATGTATATCTATCAAGTAATTGTATATGTGTAACTAATATACATATGTATTTGTATATCTGCCAAATGAGATTGAGAGAGGGAGGAGAGTGGCGAGCAAGAGATGGTAGAAAGTGGAGAAAGACGAATTGTATATATATATCTTTCGAATTGATATATATCTGTCAAAATAATTGTATATATGTTGCTGGTATTCATATATAGTTATATACCTGGCAAGAAATTGCAGAGAGAGAAAGAGAAGAGAGATCAAATAATAATAAAATTCTAACTATAGGTATAAATTGTATTTTTTTCAAACTATAGTTGTAACTATTTTTATATAAACAATTCTCCCATATGGTAGGACAATCTTTTTTGCTTAAACATGCGGCTTTTCTTGAAAATTTAAAATAACGTGTCTTTTTTTTCCTGCAAAATATTAATTTATGGGTCAAATAATCTTTTTTAAAAAATTACAATTACAAATTTGAAATTAAAATTCTTTCTTTTAAGTGAATTTGAGATTTAAAATAAAAAGTTTAATTTAAAATTATTCTCATGAACAAACAAATTTCAAATACCAATTACATGTTATATCAAAATTATCCTCTTTACTTAAAACAAATTATATATATATATATTATAGAATAATTACTTGGGCGAACACTTTTTAAAAAACAATTAGTGATTTTAATGATTTTTTTTAGTTATTATCGTTTATAGTGATATGATGATAAATTTGCATTTGTATTAAAAATGAATTATGCATGCAATATAAATGTATTATAAGTGTTTAAAAATATATTATGCTTGTTTGGTAAGAATTTGACACAACGTGTATTAAAGTATGTGATAAATGTATTATCTATCGATAAAACTCGTATTATATATATTTTATAAATAATTCTTTATAATATATATTAAAACTATATTATAAGTGTTCATTGAATTTTTTTTATTAATATCATAAATGATAATAAATATTTTCTTAATATAATATATCTACCTAAGTTGTCAAAATATAATTGTGGAATTCAGCATCATTTGCCACTCATCATTATTTCACTTATCCTTTTTTACTTTTGGCAATGGCATCAACATTATATTGCTAGAATGTTTATCATGTTGCTGCATAATGATTGATGAAGGGAAGAATTACACTTATTAGGGTACTTTTAGTACAGATCTAAATCTGAAATTGATCATGAACATTGAAACAAGTTGGCATATTTGTCTGCTATTTTAAACAAGCTACTAAATAAAAACTAGTGTTGTCTATTCAATTTCTGGCTTTCTTGAGTGCCCACTACCTTATTTTTATCAATTATCATCTTGATAATTTTAGTTTGAGTGAATCTAATCTATATGTGTGGGGTAAATGAGTATATCAAGAAGGTCATGACAAAATTTTCAAATAGTAAGAGTTAAAATTTTCACTATGTGAACTAAATATCTAGTATGTATGTTTATATAATATTGCCTTTATATATAAGTGCTTACTGTTATGCATTATTAGAAATTTTCAAATATACATAATTTTACAAAAATTCGTGGAACATAAAGCGATAATGTTAGTAACTTGTTATTTTTTGATATACACTGACCATATAATATGAACAATCTATTAACATAGATCATGAGTTTAGTTTTGTAAAAAAAAAATATAAACTTATGAATCAAATTGTATATTTAAAAAAGTTTGAAATCACAATGTGAGATTTAAAATTGAAGTTGAAATTTCGGGCAAATTTAATAAACAGACGTGAATTTCAAATTGGGGTGCAAAATTTATATATACGGCCAAATACCTAATATATACATAAATACAACTTTAGCCTTACATTAAATAGTGTAATTTTTCGATGAAGTGAATTCAGATAGGCGAGTGGTACCCTAGCTCCGCAGATGATGACCTAGGCTAATGATCTCCGATGCATTGTGGAGGAATGGTTGTTCAAAGTCGGCCCAAGTAATCGAGCACACATCATAATTTATGATAGCGAGAGCCAGATTATGTTAAAAATTAATTTTTATACTGCGATTGTATGTATATAATTTAATTATTTAAACGTACCAAATTATTATTGTAGATCGCAGGTGTTCGTGAATTTGGCTTAAGAGAGGGAGTAGATGGAACTGGTGTAAACACAAAAATGCTGACATGCAATACTTCAATGATCTTACAAATAGACAACAAGTCTAAGCTATTTGGGCTTTACATTCATCCCCCTATCATGCAAATGTATTTTGGAAGGGTCCCTTTCATATTAGCACAAGTAAGCTTTTCTCATTTTCTTTTTTCGAAAATAACCTCGTATAACCTAACCTACGTACTATTCACATACCCCACTTGTTGGATTACCTCGGGAAGTTAACATTGTGATTTATTATTGTTTTATTAGGGTGAAGAGGTTTATGCAGGTAGCTATGGTCCATCCTACTTCAAATTAAGTGTAGGGACAAGGGACAAGGCATTGTATGGTGCAGGAAGAGTTATGCAAGACATGCTTCAATCAAACAAAGGATTACCTTTGTTATTACGCGTGCATCTATCTTCAACTTTCCATGTTGTTTGGGGTCTCATCAAACCAAAATTTCATCACCAAATTGAGTGTTTTCTTCTTCTTCATAATACATACAATAAAAGACATAGGACACAATCTTATAATAGCACTTGTTTGCTTATCCCTTCTTAACACCATCATCACTTCTTTTATTATTTCCTAAAAAGTTGATGAAGAAAAAGAAATCATATTGTTAATTGAATGTTATATATAAATTTAATATTATGTGCACAAATTTGTTTCCCAAATATATGGCATGATTTTCTTTCATTAAATATATATATATATATATATATATATATATATTGTGTCAATTAGTTTCTTGTAGCTTAATTATAACTTCATATTGACAATATGTATATACACACTTATGCTTAGTATTTCTCCCCGTTAAGCCTTTGTTTTCATCTATAATTACCTTTGTTAGTTGAGTGTTATTGCTCACCAAACCTAAAGATTTTAATGTGATGATAATATAGCATAGATACTAAATTAAAATATAGTATAAAAAGATAAAGATAGTAATTTGATGGTGACCATAAGTGGGAAAAGACATCAGACCATGGAATGATGACTGATTTATATATTAATACGATATATCTAATGGTGCTGACTGGAAATTTTCTATATAGATATAATTAATTAAGATAATAATAATAATCTATCATTAGGAAACAACTAAGGCACCTCTCATACACACAGGTGGATCATTAATTGGTCATCTCCAAAAATTAAAATGCTTACAAATAATTGGTTAAAACATATCAGAATGCAAGAAAGTTATTGGTAATTAGTTTAAATGATCACTTATCATCGTAGGAGGCCCCCATTGATTTTTATTTAAACCTAATTTAAAAAAGCAATTTGTTATTACTTAGTATAAAAGACACAATGTATATTTATGCACTATATTAAGAAAACAGATCAATTTGAAATGCTATATTGTAAATAAGACAGATGGACTAGTGAAGTAAGTTCAACATCACGACAGTATAAAGCATAACTTTTTAAAGGAAGATAGAATCGAATTCAAGATTTAAAATTTGTGAATTTTTATGATATAGAATTTAAACAAAAGGCTAAGTTGCAATAAAACTGTACACGAAAAGTTGAATCCGCCCCTAGTAATGGTCATATCACATATGTTGTTCCGTGCTACGACCAACTAGCTTTACACTAAATAGTTTTTGTTATATCATATTTCGTGCTTGTGGATGGCACACGCACAAAGCCTAATTTATGCCACAAATATGCTAATTTATATTTAACATGGACAACTTTTGAGAAAAAAAATTCTAAGATGGAGAAAGATAGTGTCAACCAACTGTATTGTTTTACATAGGGCAGTTTTCAAAAATAACAAGTTTGGGGATAAAAATTACATGCCCTACCGAATTCATTGAAAAATACCATATAAAATACCAACTTTATTTACAAATTTAGGAGAGAGAGTGTTTTGAGTGTGATTATTATGGTGTGTGGTGTGATATAATAGTGTTGAAAAATGAAAAAGAGTGTGTTTTTGTTGGTATTTTGATAAATAAATTTTAAAGTGTAATTTATGGGGTGAAAGTTGTATATTTGCTTAAAAAAACACTTTTACATATTTAATTTTTGGAGGTTTAAACAACTAACACCAATGTGAAATCTGATTTCAAACTTTGTAGCTATATCTTCTAATATCTTGCATTGGTGTCATAAGCAAATAAACGGGAGAAATGATTTCATTCCAACATTGTGAGGGATGAGTCATTAATTATTAACGAGTGCTAAAATTGATAACACATTCTAAAATATAAGTCAAATTTCATATTAATTATTTGACTCTCAAAAAGAAAACTATGATAACTAATAAAGAATCAAGACAATACGTGTGTTACGATGAAAGAAACGAAGTATGGGAGCTTTTGGAGTAGAGAAAATCAAATGTTCAAAAAGTTAAAAAAAAAAAAATTATGCGTGAAGTACGTACTACCATTAACACCATTAAATACTAATACCGGCCACTAATTTAAACTAGACTATGAACAAGTGATTAAATAAGAATTTAATAACAATGATTAATTCCCACATAATGAGTGGATACGTACAAAAGTTTACTATGACATAACATGGATCGTTCAAGGTGCTAAAACATAATACAATATAGTTGAGAAGATTATAATGTTTTGGCAGAGACCGTTAGTGGAAATTAAAAGATATGGAATATAAATTATACTTATCAAATGGTGGTGATTGATTTCCATGTATTGGTTAATAATATTAAGAATATATTAATCTTTAATTAGGAAAGCAGTGATGTCTCCATCGAAGTTAATGAGGTTTGGTTGAAAATCTGTGGATTGGATACTGGTTTTAACTCCCTTGAGGAAGGAGAATTTCCCACTCTAAATCTGTTGTGTTTTACTTTCTGTCTTTCTTTACTTTTCATGTTGAGGAATCAGAGTAGACGCGTGCAGACCACTCTAATTTTTTTTACCACATCTATTGATGATTAAATTATAAATAAATAATCATCCCCCGAAGATAAGTTGGTTTTAACAGTAATTTGTCAACATACGCAGCATCACTTATCACCCTATAGAACCATTAGTATATTATAAATCTAATGCATAACAAAAATAAAATAATTACCTAACACTTTTATTAGAGAACATATAAAACTAGCTTTATATATACTCTAATTAAAGTTATATATCATGATCAATGGATTATAAGTTATGAAAGAAGATTAACCACGTATCATTTTTATCATCTTACCAATTAATGGTTACCTGATTACTATTATTTTTTCTCTCATATCATCAGACATTAGTATATAATTAAAACATAAATTATTGTTGTAAAAGAAGGAATAGTGGGAGTAGGTTCAAAATGAAGACACAACATATAAAGCATAACCTTTTAGTTCTAAAATGGCCACATTATATTACTTTTAAAAAGCAATTTAGTAGCTTTACTAAATTATATTTTGTGTTCATGCTCGTGTATGGCACACGCACCAAGACTTTTTTATGCCACAAAATGTGCTCTCTCTTGTTTTGTTTAAAACTTATATATATGCTATTTTAAATCTATGTAATCTAATATGGACAAATTAGTATAGTGTCAGCCAACTGTATTTTGTTACATATTTACTTTTTGAAATATATTACTCTATTATACTAACACCAATATGGAGTCTGATTCCAAACTTTTTGGTAGTAGTTGAAATGGTCACGTTACATACATAGAAGTGTCACGTCCAGATAAGTGGGTCGGGTCAAAAATTAGGTCATCTTAGAGTTAATAGCTTATCATATTTGCAATATTGGTGCGTTTTTTGTCCCAATATAAATTTTTACTTATTTTTAACATTGATTTTGTTCATAATTTTAAGGTACAAAATCGGTCATCTTTTTATATATTTAATAGAAATAATAATTCCATGTAAAAGAAGGTGAAAAGGACACCTCGTTCTATTCAGTGAAACTATTATTGCAGTTAAACTATGACGTTGCAAGAAAAAAAAAATTATACTATTGGACATAAAATCGACGTGATAAACCTCTCGATTATAGCTGCAATAATATTTCTACTAATTAGAATAATGTATTTTTCTTCTCACCACCTCTCACGTGAAGTTATTATTTCTACTAAATAAATTATAAAATGGCCATGTGAAACTACCGGCATGGTGATACCCAGAGGAATTTTTAATTTTTTTAAACCCAATGTTGAGCATTATAATGTTAGATAATGCAAAGATAATATGGGAATGGCAATGAATTGACGTAAAGGCTAAATGCATCTTTTGTTAATTACCAACTTATGGAAAGATAACCTTAATACACTCACATTGTTGCTATATTAAATTAGTAATAATCTATGTCAATAATCACATTATGTTACCACATGTCGACATTTCATATGGACCGTTGGACATAATTATCGATTAAATTATTTGGATTCATAATTCCATCAAGTGTAAAATAAATGATTCACTGTTTCATTTAAATTTAAAAACTTTCTTCTAAAATTAGTTTAGACTAAATAAGCAATGTCACTCGATCATATTAAAATGGCTACAATCCTTTTCTGCTAAAATTAAGTTCTTTTGGTTCTAAAATTTTTACTTAGTATTTAGTTCCGCCTTTTTTATACTCAATTCAACGGTACTTACATATTTTTCTACTGAAAATGTCTAAAAACCCCTTACATCATAAAATAAGTTTGTTGGTGCATGATTCTTTACTCATAATAATTATTCTTGTTTGAGGAAAATCCAATTTTTTTTCTAGAATACTCTACCAATCTTGTATACTGTATACCAATATACATTGGCATGCAAGCGCTTTTTGTTTTTTGTTTTCCATCCGATGTTCGGAGTCTCCATTAAAGCATCGAGTAAATTAGGATCGCGCTTTGGAGGGCTCATTCGGAGTGGCACTCCCAATAAAAAATTTTCTATATCAAAGCTCAAATCCGAGATATTTAATTAAAAGTATTGAAATAATTCCATCACTACATCATAACCCACGTTAATAGCAAGCGCTAAACATAGGCGGTGCGAGCATGAAGCATTGACTTTACCTCATCATACAACACCCTGATAAATTTTTTAATTTTTCGCAAATATGACTTGCATTTTAAAAATAAATATGATTTGAAAGCATTGTTAATATGATGCTATGATAGTGTATATTCGTTCACCTTAAACGTGATTTAAGAAATTATTTGTTCTCTTCTTTAATGTGCTCTACTAATAGTTATAGGCGGAGCTAGTTAGTATTAATGGGTTCAATCGAATTTAATAATTTTAATTTTAGTTTTATATTCATTTTAAAAAATTAATCAAACATGTATAAATTATTTAGTCTAGAAACCTCATAATTTTTTTTAAAAAATAAATTTTAAATTGATAAATTTAATTTAATTTAATTTTTGACTATGACTCTACTTATAGCTATACATCAGCTATGGACGGCAACCAATAAGTAGAAAGACGCTCATTATGTGAAATTACAAATTGGAGATATTTTCATGACATATTCTTCCTCCCTTTAAAAAATAATATCTGCCTTCATTTTTAGTTTATTTTTTTAAAAAAAAAATTGATAATATTTAATTTTAGCTTTCCATTTTACATTTTTAAAGTCACAAATTAAAAAAAATATTTTAATATACTTGACATAATTTTAATTTAAAATCATAAAATTAATTTTTTTTAAACTTCTGAACAAATCAAACTAGATCAATTTTTTTATGAAACGGAGAGAGTAGTTGAGAATAAAAAGTAAAAGAAGCACTCACGATGTAAATAAAGAAAGAGTAGTAACACATAATTTAGAAAAATTATCAGCAGAAGTGTTGCTATTTCAACTAAATCAGTCACGTACATCCAAGTACGAAGGTTTAATGGTAGGACCAAAATTTATTTATTTTTTAAAAACCTTCTGGAAGAGTTGTTCATTAAATAAAAATGTAGAAAGACCAATAGTGTTTAATTAGTTAATTAGGAGTTACTGTAGCTTTTGGATAAACTATTACTTAATAAAGTTATTTAACTAAATTTGTTATATTGATAAAATCACATTACTTGTGAATTTTCTCTTAGAAAGTCACTCTTATAATTGGATTATCACTTCTTGTCATCTGAAAATTGGTAAAATAAGCTGATTTTCTATGTCATATAAATATGAATGCCACAGTAATATATCAAAAGATTCGATATATGAGTTTTCTATCACAAAGTCTACAACAACAGCAACATGGAATCTTACAAGTAGGGTTTGGAGAGGGTAAAATGTACGCAGACCTTATCACTACCTTATAGAGATAGAGAGCTTGTTTTCGGAAAATCCTCGTCTAAAAGAATCGAGCCTCATAAGCAGAAGATACTAGATATGGAAAAAAAATTAAAAAAAAAAGTTTTAACTCAAGACCCTTTTTTTTAGCAAGTGAAGAAGTTAGATAATTGTTTTATTTTTTTCATTTGATGTTTAATATTCGTATTAGAGTTCAAATAAAATTAAAATTCACACCAAAAGTTTTATATTATTTGTGTCATCAAAGACTCAAATTCAAAAACTTTAATTAAAAATAAAGAAATACTTACCGCAACACCTATCGGTGAAGAAGTTAGGTATTCAGGGAGACATGAGGAACATGGAACAAGTCTTGTTGGGATTCCTACGTGTGCACCAATTAGCAGGAAAAGTACAAAATTAGTACCAAAATAAGAGCACTTGGATCTTTGACAATCAACTGGATGGGACATACAAATATATTATAACTTATTAAACCTCTAGAATGCAGTAATTAAAAACTTGATGCTGACATGGAGTTGTGGAATTCCACTTTTGGAGCATTCACTTATAACTACTTGTAATATCTAATTCCAGTATAAGCTGTTGGCATGTAATATAATACTCGTGGTAGCTATTAGTGTCTGGGTTGTTGAGAAGAGGGTTTTCAGAAAACAACTTTTTACTTCTATGAGGTAGTGGTAAGGTCTGCGTACATTCTACCTTTTGTAAAATTAGGTCTTGGGCCTAACTCACACCCCAAAAGCTAGCTCAAAGGAAGGAGGATTGCCCAAGCCTTATAAAGAGTCCACCCATCTCATTAACCACCAATGTGGGATTTTATTAGGTCTTGGGCCTAACTCACACCCCAAAAGCTAGCTCAAAGGAAGGAGGATTGCCCAAGCCTTATAAAGAGTCCACCCATCTCATTAACCACCAATGTGGGATTTTTGTTCTCCAACACCTTTCTCAGACCCCATTTGTGGAATTTCACTGGGTATGTTGTTGTTTGGTAGCTAGTGGTGTCTCTCTCCATATTTACTCGTTCATTATACTATTTTGAAATGTTTAACAATATTGATTCAGTTTGTAAAATCAGTGAATAATTTTCACTTTATATTTACTTTACCTTATTACATAGTATTCATTCTCAATGTTCAAATGACTTATATCTAATAAGAATGATTTGATAGAATTATCTCTATCATTTACTGCTTCTTAATCACTATGCAAAATCAATGATAAACAACTATTGTTGAACAAAAGAAGTAATTATTAAAGTGCTTATCTAGGGGTAAAGTGCATTTACCCTAAGGTATGATGGGATTTGTTTAATTTTGAAGGACTCTTAGGCCTTATTCCGCTACTTAAATTATCCGAATTAATTTACTTGTCATTCTTCTTAAAAACAAATAATATAAATTTTATATTACGTTATTTTTTAGTCTGTTTCAAAAAATATATTTTTCATTTTTTATAATTTTTTAATTTTTCATATGACATTTAAAATCAAAAGATTAGAGAATATTTTTCTACATGCTACATATCTTTATAGTCAAAGATCACAAGATTCAAAAATCTTTTTTTTTTAAAACAAATAATTTTTTTATGTTAATTCAAAAATAGAATAAAAAATTAAAACTCTTCATTTTACTAGGTCTTTATACTAATTAAAAAGACATTTCATGTAACTTGTCCATTCTATCAAATCAAGAAAGTTTTGACTTTTTTTCACACTACCCTTAATATTAAATAACTATATAAAGCATATTCAAGTTTAGAGTTTAAAGCATTATTAATAAAGTTGATTTAGGAATATACACCTCTAATTAAAACTTTCTTAAATAATATGGCATGTCAATAACGATCAAGTAATATTAAATGAAGAGACTATTATTTTAGAATATCACCATATAATTAAATAAATTCTTTCCATTTTATCCTAAGTAAACTAAAAATGAATAGCAATTTCACCATAAGTGTTTCTCCATCCCAATGTATTTTAGGACCATTTGGATATGATTTGAAATAAGTAATTTGAATTTATTAGTTGAAGATAAATCTTTTTTTAATTTAGATATGCAGTTTGAATTGCTTAAATTGTATTTTTTTTTCATAAACGTAAAAATGTTATAATTTATGAAAGCTATTAGAACTCTTTCAATATTTATATACACAACCTTATCAAATGAGCAAATAAAACATATTTCATAGATAAGGTATTAATATATCCTAAGGAGCTGCATTAATAAATTGCATATCTCTATATTTTTTTTAATGAATAAATGCTTATTGTGTTTATAAATTATTATACTCTTTGTCCTATTTTATGTGACACCCTTTTCTTTTTGATATGTACCAAAAAGAATGTCACCTACTTTAATTGGAAACAATTAAACTTTAAAAATTTTCTTTTATACTTACTGAAATAATTCTCTATCTTAAAATGATTTTAAACCAATGGTTTTAAAAGCCTTTTTTTTCTTAAACACCGTGTCAAGACAAAGGATATCACATAAAAAATGAGACGGAGGGAGTACAATTTTCAAATACACATAATTTTATAAAAATACACTAGTTAACAAAATAGTAATAAGTAGTAATTATTTAATCTAATCAATTCACATGGTACAAAAATCTCTTCACCTTGACTATACATTTTTTTTTTTTATAAACTATAAACTTATGGCTTAAGTTTTGTTCTTAAAAATATTGAAGCAATTTGAAATCCTAATTTTGGAGAATCTAGGTTTTCAAATCATGATTTGAAATTGAAGTTGAAATTGGGTGTACGTTTAAAATCAAAACTTAAAACATGATAATATGCACTAGATGCAATTGATACCGAATATAAATAGGCTAAAAACATTAATGTCTATCTAATACTGGATATACAGATCACGAAATTGTGAAAACATGAATACAAAAAGGAAGAGATGTGAGACAGTGAAAGTGGAGCGAGAGAGGGAGGGAGAAAAAGTCTCATATGCATGATTTTATCTCAGACATAATCTCTTAACCCGTAAAATACAATATATCTTGATTAAAATAAAGAATTTTTTGCAGAAATATACTACTATGAGGCTTTAAATTACGTTTACCAATTTATTTACTTCACTACCAATAAATTTACATATTTACCAAACTATTTAATCTGACTTTTGTCATTAATGAAAAGATTTTTCTTTTTTTTTATTTTTTTACGCGCCTGACGAGACACGCATTTAATGCGTCAGGCAGCTAATTAATGAAGCATTTAATGTCACTTGTTCATAAAGAATGTACCATTCATTTAATATTCTGACCTATTAAATATTATATTAATTATATTCCTCCACAAGTTATTATTATAAAAATTGATTTTTCATTTACCTCCTGGTAATTTTTTTTGTTTTGCAAAAAATTTGTATCTTCTTCTTCACAACTACTCTCTATCTTGCGGATTCCAGGTATGGAAGTTTTGCATTATTTTTTTTGTTGGTTTACGTTTTGAGTCGGGTCAGCGGGCTAATGGTCATCTCCTGTTTTGTCTAATGTTCATCTCACATTCTTTTTTTTGCATTTTTGCATTCCATGTATGTGTTTTTCCCCCCAACTCCTTTTTTCTTTATTTTTCAGTTTTTTTTGCACTCTTTTTGGTTTTTTCGTTTATGTTTTCAGAGGGTTATTGGTGATGTATGTAATTTTTGGTATTGCGAAGTTGGTTTCATGTGTGTGTTTTCACCCTTATAATTTTTTTTTTCATTTTTCAGTTTTGTGTAAGTGAAGATTATATTTTCCAGATATGTCTTTATCCCCCCCCCCCTTTTTTTTGTGATTTCGGATTGGTATTTTTTGAAGTGGTGTGTTTACAATGTTGTTGTTTGTTCTTTTTCTCCCAGTGTAGTGTGTAATTTTTTTTTCCTTGTGAAATCCATTAGTGTTTTACTGTAATTGTTGGTAAATTTTTGGTATGCAATAGTTTGATTTTTTAATATTCTCAAGGTATTCCCTTTCCTGTTCTTGGTATTCTTCTTTGTATTTAATTTGGTTTCTGTAGAAGAGGAATTGGTGACATTCAATAGAGTTTAGTGAAATTGTGGTCTTTTTTTTTGGTATGCAACTTGTAATTCGGGTTTGAGACTTTAGTATGTGTTGTTTCTTACCTTCTTTTTTTTTTTAGTATTATTGTTTGTATTTAATTTGGTTGTCGGATATTTATGTGTAGTGTTGTTTCTGTAGAAGAGGAATTGATCGACTCGGCGCGATTTTCTGAGCTGATGATGTGTTGGAGCTTTTTGGTATGCATACTGTGTTGGTATTGCCGCGGTTTTCTTAGTATGCATACTGTGTTGAAGTGTTGGTATTGCTGATGGTAGTTATCATTCATGACTGGTTGGAACTTTTGGTATTCACAGTGGTAGTTATTTAGTATCAATGGTTACAACTTTGGTATTCCATATGGCCTTTGGTAGCCAATGTTCGGCCTTTGTTTTAAAATTGTACAAAGAAAATTCAAAAATAGTAACTTGATATTTCACTAAATATAACATCAAGGATCATGATTTGAGTTATTCAAAAATAAATAGCTTTCTATTTATACTTTAAAATTGAGACTTTTCAGCCCAAATAAAATTAGTTATCTGATGATAGATTGAATTAGGGGTGGGCATTGGACTCTTCGGTTTGGTTTTAGAGCAAATTTTAGTTTGGTTCTTCGGTTTTCGATTTTGAAAAAATGTGCATCATATACTGAATCAAAATATTTCGGTTCGATTTTTTCAAGTTCGGTTCGATTTTATCGGTGTTTTTAAAATGGTTTTTCGGTGAAAAGTAATAAAAAATAAAATGAGGATAAAATCAGAGTATAAGACACTTAAAAACATAAAATCATGTTAAAAGATAATGTGCTTTCAGGGAACACTCATTGTGCCTAAAAAACTATATTTATCTTTACCAAGAACTTGCGCCTCCAACTATTGCTTGAGGAATACAAGCACAAAGACATTCTTTTACGTGACATAAATCGGCAAAAATATGTTTAAATTTCTCTTGGAAAATAATATTTCAAGCCAACTATATAAAGTATAAATTTATCGCTACTTTGACTTATTTCATGAATGATTTAACTGCTAATGATTTATATATATATAAAATATAATTTTATTTTTTTAATTTAATATATATATAATTTTTAAAAAAATAAAAGTCTGATTCTTCGATGCACCGAAGTTAACTATGATTTTTATATATATATTTTCCCTCTTGTGCAAGATATGGCGTAATGTCGTCTCGTGTAAGATATGGCATGGTGAGCCTAAAATCATGCTTATAATTATATGTCATTGCATATAAAATATAAATACTCTCTAATTTATCAAATTGTAAATGAGAAAATACAGAATACTTTTTCAACCCATATATAAAATATGGGTGAATAAAATGTTTGTCTAGATATCATGCCTATAGAATTTAATAAAATAGTGTCTTTACAATATTTAATTTTAGGATCGTGCCTATATGATTTTCTTATTAGAGAACATGTATATAGGATTTTTTTTTTAAAAAAAAGTATCTTTATAAAATTTAATTTTTGGAATCATGCCTATTATTTTTATGCACCTCTACAATATTTTTTTTCACATTGTTAGGGAGCATGCCTATAGGATTTAATAAAATAGCGTCTTTACAATATTTAATTTTAGGATCGTGCCTATATATTTCTTTACAAAGAACATGCCTATAGGATTTTGATAAGAGTATCTTTACAACATTTTTTAGATGCTATGCATGTAGGATTTTAATAAAAATTATCTTCGTGATATTTTCTTTTCTCACAATTAGAAACTATGCCTATAGGACTTTAATTAAAAAAATACTTTTCCATGTTACTAGAAATCATGCCTATAGGGCTTTAATATCCTTATTAGAAATCATGCCTATATGATTCAATTTAACTCTAATTCATACAATGTATTTGTCTTAATCATCTTCTTTAGAATTTATGCTTTAAAATTGAGGTTTTAAGAATTAAAATTTTCACTTAAATATTCCACTTAATGAAGATATGTAGTTTACACATGACACCCTATACCACTTGTTTTCAAAAATGCACTAGCTGTTTGTTTGGAGACTATGTGAGATCTTACATGCTAAGTGTTGTCTTTAATATTTTGTTATAACGCGGGTCTAATAGGAAACCTAGATTTTTTCTAGAACCTTACCAAAATAGAAAAGTCCAAAGCCTCTTGGACTATAGGATGGGACGATAGGCATTTTAGGACACGTTAGTCTTTTATATTTCTAGTTCGCTTCTAAGTTAATTAATAAAACGAATCTAGGAGGGGTAGGGGTAAATAGGACCTCGGAAAGGATGATTAAACTCGAGCTTAATAGGACAAACTTTGGTTTTGTCCTTAGGCTTTTATAAGCCAAGTGAAGCTAAAATTCGAAAATAAAGCCGAGTAACTGATCCGAGTAAATAAATTATCTAACACTCATCTCGTTTCATTTATTGTTTTTTAATTTGTTTATTTGATTTTTGTCATTTAGGATGATTTAGGAAATTATACAAAAAATGGAGACCTTATTTGTTAAACACCCACATAAATGCGAGATACGGTCGGGACCCGCATTTGCGGACCTTGAAGGGTGCTTAACACCTTCCCTTCGAGGTAATTTGAGCTCTTACCCTCTCTCTGGTCAGATTAATCTTGTTAGGCTTAGAATGGTGTCCTAATGCACCTCAAATTCATTAGGTGGCGACTCTTCAAATTAAAAATCCCAAACGAGTCATCGCCACGACGTCGTCCAGGTTCCCGTTTCTTCGCGAGAAAAAATGGGGCGCGACAATATTTTTTAAATAATATTTTGTTTACTTATATATCAAATATGAATGAGTAAATAATATTAAGCCGCGATGAAAGTTAATTTTTATTTAGGGATAGTAGCATTTATGATCTTTCCATTATTTTATTATTAGAAATTTTAATAACTTAATTGGTTGGATACCTGAATTTTTATTTTGTTGGTGGGAGTTCGATTCTCTACCTTGTAAACCCTTACCCCACCTCCACCCCTTTTTAAAAAAAAAATAATAATAATCAAATTATTGATAAATTCTAGTTTTGGTCTTAATATTGATCAAGTATATTGAGATTTTAATTAATTGAAATAGTATCATACTAGGATATCACAATAATCAAAACTTTATTTATATATGAAGGCCAACTAAAGTACTTCTATTCCAACAAGAAAAAAAAACATGTAAATTAAACAAAGTTTCCTAAACTAATACACTTTCCCTCTCTTCCTCAGTTATAAATAGGCCATGGAAATGAAAATTATGTGTCTACTAATTAAACAAAGAAGCCATCAAACTAGAAGAGAACAATCATTTGATTTATCCTTGTAATTAGTTTCCACAAAAAGGTATGTCCAAAAACTCTTATTATTACATCAATTTCTATTTGTCTTAATTAGTTTCTTGAATTGAATCACAAACACCAATATAATGTGCATACTAAATTACGTTTCCTTATGACTTGTTATTGTTAATTAATTAATAATATGATGGCCTCCCTATTAAGCGATTTAATTTCAAGCTTATGTTTATAGGATAAGAATAGTAACGGAGACGGGGTTTAAAATCTGAAAAGGTAAACATGCGAACTAGCCAAAAGAGGATTGACATCTACTATATATACATAAAATAATTTTAACACTATAAACAAATAGTATAATTTTTCGTCGAAAAAAATTCGAATGACCCTAGCAATAAGGTAGCTCTGCCGCTAGATAAGAAGATTCAAATTCACATCTAACCAATCATAAAAATGATAAGTTCTTGTTTTTCCCAAATACAAGAAATATACTACAATGACAAAATAAATAAAAAGATTAATTTATTTATTAAGATGATGAGCACAAATCTGTTTATTCCTTAATTTTTTTATCTTAATATTTCTCCATGATTCAGCGATTATTAGTGACGTATTTCTCGAGCCAGATAATGTGGACCTTATTGAGATTTGTTTGATCTCGATGAAAGGATTTTGTGGATTTTCTTGAACTATTTGATTGTCAAGAAAAGTTCGGCCACATCTTCATCTCTTGATGAATATTTAATGAATTTATATAATTTTTTAGACAACTCTTCAAGAAGATATATTATCTTTTATATAGATATGAGTTAAAATTTAGAGTAGGATTACCTTAAAAATCATAAAGTAAAATTGAGCTCTATCTCATAAAGTCCTACAAAATTTAGATATCTGCTGTTCCGATCAAAGTGACGAGTTATTTTCCTTGACTTTGTTCTGAAAAAAGAAGGATCTGTCTACTAATTACTCACTCTATTGGAATATAAGTAATACAATTTTTCTTTTTTACAAGTCTGTAAAAGAAACTAAAATTTTGTACTTAAAAATAATTTAATTTTAAACTTCTTATTTATTTACCTTTTGTGAGAATATATAATTACATAAATCTTTATAACTTATTTAAAATAATAATAAAAAAAAAATTTCTTAATTTTTCAAAGTGTTACAGCAGGATTGTACATCATATATGTTGTTAGCCGCACGTTGAAAATATAACAACATTAGTATCAACAAAGTTCAAATCTGTATTGTTATAAATAATCAATTGTTAAATGTTTTATCAATACTTTAAATACCAAAACTTTAGTTTCAAAAATACTGAAATTATATTTGATGCATGCCCTAATTTTACCCAAATAAAATATTTATAATAATTTAAAAAATAATAATAATTAAGGACATTTTCGTAAATTTATCAGTTACGATACACTACCATACAGTCAAATCAAACAACAAAATTATCACTAACTAGTAGCAATCATACAGCCTATCCAAACATTGTATTGTACTGTACTGTATCATACCATACATTATGAAGCCATGGCAAACCACCATCCAAACAAAGGGTAAGAAACAAAAAAAAACGAAAAAAAATAAGTAATTAATGTTAAGAGCAGAACATGAAAAGAAATAATAATTATTTTTTGATACATTAAAAATGATAAATATCCTTTAAACTATTTTTGAAATAATAAACTAGTAAATATGAAGTAATTGAATGCTTAATGTGTCTAATCAAGTATGAAAATTAAAATTAATAAACAATTGAAGGGTTACTATCACTAAAACAGACACGTAAACAAACTTTCCAAGACCAATAAAGTTTCCTTCTCCTCTATAAATAGGCAATGGAAATGAAAATTATATGTCTGCAAATTAAAAGAGAAAAGCCAGTGGACTAAACCACAACTTGTCTGGCACTTTCAATCATTAAATTCCACACAAAGGTATGTCCAAAAATTCTTAATTACTACATCAACTTATATTTTTCTTCTCACTTCATTCAAAATATGATCATCTTTGGAACATATATATGTTGATATTCAACTAATCTTGCTTCCATATGAATGAAATCATGTACATTATCATGTGTGTATGTATATCCAAGAGAACAAACATTCTTAGTGTCAAAAGAAATATAACCTTAAAATGTTTTAATGAGACTATATATTAAGAATTCAATTTCAAGCTTCAAGTGTAGAACACAAAAAGATTCAAATTCACTCCTAACCAACCATTAAAAAAGAAAGATACGTTTCAATCAAAGGCATGACAAGTTATTTTCCTTGACTTTCGTTCTATAGAAAATGTTATTTCTCTATATCTGAAAGCAGATTATATTTGAACTTGTAATTTGAAATTTCATAAATTTGGTATGGATTAAAAATGTTATGACATGAAATAGGGATTAAAAGATACGTACAAGGAAGTAGTGCATGATGATGAGGAAAAGATAGCAACAATTAATAAATATTGTTAGCCGCACGTTGAAAAGTTTAGGCTTTTTCTACTCTACTTTCTGTTAGTTGTTTTCATTATATATATATTGTGAACAATTTTAGAATGCCACTACTTTTACTTTCTTAAAATTTCAATATTTTTTTCTTTTTCATTTGAGTTAACAATTGCGTGAATAAAAGTGTCATTCTTATGGAGATTTATAACAATAATTCTAGTGTCCAACACTCTATTCTTTTCCACCAATTAATCATATTTTTATAAAATGACGTAAACAAAGTCATATAACTGCACTTATTTGTGGGAAAGAAAAAGAAAAGGAATCATTATATTAGTTAACAATTTGGACTACTTGGAATTGATTCACTCTCGATTAATTATATTTTTGTTGGTTCTAATTTTTTAGCTAATTTTAAATATATATATAATAAATTAAATAATTTATAATAAATATAGTCATATTTTATTTATATGAAAAATTATAGAAAATATAAAGTGACTGTACAATATAGTTTGTTAAAAGTCATAGAATGTCTATACTAACTATACAATGTAGATTACTATACATGAGATATACAATGAATATACATTCAAAAATTGAATATAACTTGACTATATATGAAATATACACTAATATACGTGACTACACACGAATAATTATTTTTTTAAATAATTAAAATGACCAAATGATCATTTCACATTCGCTAGTAAAAAAATGTGTTTCTCACAGTAAATACTAAATAGTAAAATGTCCTAAAACAGAAGAATAGAATTATCACAACCAACCTTTTTCTTGTCTCCAAATCTCTCTACCCATGTAACAATCATAAATTTCTGATTTTCATCTCTAATAATCAAATATTCAAATTAAGTATCGTTTCAACAAAAGTAAAATTATTAGAAGAGTCTCATGTTGGATAAAAAAAAAAAGATAAATATTCTCCTTGTAGGATTTGGGAATCCTCTACTCATGATAAGCTAATATTTGAAATTGAGTTAGGCCAAAATTCATTTCTTTACAGATTTGCTTCATATTACTTGTCAATTTACGAAATCAAAATTGAATTAATTTAAATCTTTTCCATTTTGTCTTTAAATTAATTTTTTAACAAATATTGTAATATTTCAAAAAAAATTCCTATCGTTAATCTTGATATCGATGGATAAGACACATAAATACGAGCGTACTGAAAATAGTGTTAAGGGTAAATTAGTACTTACATTCTTGTTCTGTTCAGATTTATTTGTTAAATTTTCATTTGACAGGCTTATTAAAAAAATAATTATTAATATAGTGAGTTTACCATTTTATCCCCATTAATTGATGGACTCCCAAACATATATACTAACTATATCTTTTAAAAGTATTAACTCAATATTAATAAAATTAACAATATGATAAAAAAAAAATCAACTTTAATTTATCAAAAATAATAACAGAAAATATAAATTAAATTAAAAAAAAATTTAACAAATAAATTCCAACCAAAAAATATATATATATCTTAACAACTCAAACATATAAATAAATATGAGCTCTGCCTGATATGACAAAAATCAGAAATCTGTCCCCTGCCAGAAATGGGAACCTTTCACTTCATTTTTGGCCCCAATCATAAGCATTATTTCTCCCAAATAATGACCTTAGTCTAAGATTATGAATTTTGAATTATAAATTTTGTTAGATTTTAACTAATATATTTATATATATTCAATAAAATTTTAATACAAACATAAAGCTTAAGTCAAATCTATAAGGTTTTGCCAAATTCTTAATCAAAAGGCATTCAAGAATGTGTTTAATACTTTTTAACTAAGCTTTTTGTTTTCTTCTTCTTAAACTTGCCTTTTTCTTTCCTCCCCTTTTAGGAAAAGAGAAGATCAATTAATTGTTCTTAAACAAAAATTATTTGTTGACGGGAACCTGAAGTAAAGGGTAAAGAAATTTCAAGAACCAAAAAATTTATTTGAGATCTTTAAGTGAATTGTTCGTAACAAAGGGAAGAAAAGTAATTCTCATTCAAATCATGTATTTGTATTAGGAAATTCACCTAAATAATCTATCTAGAATCCAACAAGCAAAAAAGAATTATGATTCTGAATAATAAATTTAAAATCTTGAATCTGTCTCAAGTGTGGATCTAACTAAATCGCACAAGCATACACATTCTAGTGCATTAGGACATGGTCGAGTGAAAAATGAACATGAGGTCTCAGGTTCAACTTCAGTAGAAGTAAAAAAAAAAAAAATCTTATCATATGTATGAACCTCGATAGGCAAAATTACTTGATATTTATATTAATGAAGGATAACACGATGAAACAATCTAAGTGCCAACGGCGGATGCACCTTTTATCCAAAGGGTTCATCCGAACCCCTTTCGACGAAAAATTGTACCACTTATACATGGTTAAAGTTATTTTTTATACATATATAGTAGATGTTGAACCCTCTTCGACTATTCTGTGTATTTACTTTTTTAAATTTTGGACCCTCTTAATTGAAATTCTGGCTCCACCATTGCAAAGTGCACCTAAATCTAAATCAGTACGGACACCATTAAAAAAAAATCCTAGGACAAATAACAAAGGTTGTAAGTGAGCCTTTACCTAGACAAGAAGCTAGCATGCCATGTCGGTACATGCATATGATGAAGAGCCAAATACTAGCTTTTCAAATCGAGATCGACAACAATATTGAGAATTTTACTAGCTCAATTGGTCGACTATTTAAATTTTTATTATATTAATGAGAGTTTGATTCTTCAATTTATAATTTGTTTTCCTATTTTCCCGTCCCCTACCCTAATTTTTGGAAGAATTTTTTTTAAAATTTTTTTTGACAACATTGGTCTTCAATCTTCATAAACAATTTTCATGGTGTGAAATCAAGACTTTCTTTTATTAAACTTTTCCTTGTTGATTTCCATGTTCTTTTATTAAACTTTTCCTTGTTGATTTCCATGATCCTTCCTTGTTGATGCATTTATGTTGCAAACTATTTTCTTTTCTTTTGGCCTCAAAATTATACTGCACTTATCTAGTGGAGTACCTATTCTGTATATGGGGTAGTCGATCTCGTACATAGCATTTTAATGCCAACGAGGAATATCGAGACTCGTAAGAATACTTTATATTATCGATGCTTTCTCTATTTCAAAATAATTGAATTGTTAAAATATGACACACATCTTAAAAAAAAAAGGACATAAATTAGTCATTTTTGCCCTTTTCAAACCTCAAAACATTAGTAATAATCATTAATTATTAAGTCAACAAAATATTAGTTAATGAAGGATAAAATTGAAAAAAATGTCCAACATCTATCTTGAATAGTGAACAATTCAATTATTTTGGAATAGAGAGAGTAATATGTCAGGGATTGTTATATATCGTTTCAATAACACTTAAATAACTTAATTTTAATATTGTTTACACGATCAATATATAACTTAAGCTCTATTACGAGACGGGACACTTGAATCGAGAAGGCTTATTTGGAGACGGCAGACATGAATAGATATACCTTTCTATGTTGTTGATTCATGGTCTTCTCTCCATTAATATAAGGATTCTCAAAGAAAAAAAAAGGTTTAATTTACTGATATGGAGAGGTCTATTTTTAAGTGCAAATTTTGCTTGGTTAACAACCTGGGGAATTGGAACTGAGGCAGCTTCTTTCTCTGTCCATTACTATTTGTTCCTTTGGTTCTTTCATTCTTTTTTTTTAAAAAAAAAAAAAGTTATAGTCACTAAAATATTTAGGACATGTGTTTAGAGTAAACTATAAACGAAAATGTCATTAAGGAAAAGAAAGATAATCCTAAGAAAAAAAATATATAATACATATTTAAACTTTGAATAATTCATTTATTTTGAATCGGAAGAGTACTCTGATGCTGATATTTCTGAACCTGTACTTTTTTATTGTATTCTTTTTTTCTAATAAACAAATAAATAATAAGAGACCATATGTCTTCATGAAACTAAGGAAACTATTACTTATTAGTGCATGCCTTGATGCTTTAAATTCACTTATATCTTGCTTTATAGTTGCCATATATATATATACATATGCAACCATTTCACTTCCAGTTTCATTGAAAACTTAGTAGAGAATTAAGTCAGACTACAAATTCATTTCACTTGTTAATTGAATTGTTCACTGCTATCTCCCAGCAGGTTCATTGCTATCTCCCATCAGGTTCTTTTCAATTAGCTAGTGATTCTTTGGACTATTTTCATACTATGTCTCACTAAATTACACACACTTGAATTTTTGATCATGATTTTAGGTGTACTAGCCAACGAGTTTTGCGCGAAAAGTGATCAAAATCAGGGAGTCATGGCTGAAGTTGGCAATGTAGCTTGCACTGAAAGAAGATGGAACATACCAATCTTCGTTTTCTTTGAAGATATTAGGTACATTTTCAAACATATAGTAGTTTTATTTGGTTATTATTTCTAGACATTCATTTTGTTCAAACATATCAAGGTACGTAAGAGAGCATCTATATATTGGTTCTAATCACTTATGTAATTTGTTTTTCTTTTGTGGTGTATAGGAATGTCTTCAAATTTGACGATCTAGGCATGGAAATCCTACGTATCGCGTTCCCTGCAGCACTTGCATTAGCTGCTGATCCCATCGCTTCTCTCATTGATACAGCATTCATTGGTCATTTAGGTACGTTCAAATACTCATCAAAAAGGTGAAAGCTCAGCTGGTCAACTAACTAAGATTCAAGCGTACATACGTCTGTAATCTTAATCAACATTTTCCTTTTGGTTCTTACAATTCTTTTATCTATTTCAAATGTTGGCTCTTGATGACTGCAGGGTCAGTTGAAATTGCAGCAGTAGGAGTTTCAATTGCTATATTCAATCAAGCCTCTAAAGTGACAATATTTCCCTTAGTCAACATAACTACTTCATTTGTTGCTGAAGAAGACACTGTTAGAAGAATTAGTGAAAAAGAAGCAACAGCTGATTTGGAGAAAGGTAAACAGGAGAAGAATGATAAAAAAGTACAGCGTGTACTAACTGATGATACTGACAATGACAACACGGAAACCAAAGAGTCTGCGCTAGCACCAGGTACATCTTACGAGTTTAACTTTTGTACACTGACTGACTCACAATTTTTTTATGACAACTAAACAAAATAACGTTACCTTTGCAGAATTGAAGACAACGAAATATGAGTCTATGGATAATCAAAGTAAGGGCAAAATCAAACATGTGAAGCGACATATTCCATCAGCTTCAACTGCAATTCTCATGGGATGCATTCTTGGCCTTCTGCAGACGATCTTCCTCATATTTCTCGCGAAACCAATTTTAAGCTTGATGGGTGTGAAATCTGTAAGTACGAATGATCAATCATGATCACTAGTATACATTATATTAGAGCATGGAAGGTGTATATATGTCCCCATGTCAACAAGAAATTAAATGTCAATTTACGTGTTGAATTATGTGACCATCTCATCTGTTAGTGTTACGTGATTATATTAGATTTACAAAGAGTAACATGCTTCTATTTCACCAAATCATATAGGGTTCTCCTATGCTTTCCCCAGCAAAGAAGTATCTGACCTTGAGGGCACTTGGTGCTCCTGCAGTCCTCCTTTCTTTGGCTATGCAAGGTGTTTTTCGCGGTTTCAAGGACACAAAAACTCCTTTATACGCGACTGGTACATAGTATTCATTCTGCTACTGAACCAACAATTACTTAAAGTAGATCAGAAAATTTAGATAATTGATCCAACTCTTACTATTAACTTCTTCTTGTGTATCAGTTGCTGGAGATTTGACAAACATAATTTTGGACCCAATCTTTATTTTTGTTTTCCGTTGGGGCGTTAGTGGTGCTGCCATTGCTCATGTTCTTTCTCAGTAAGTGCCTTTTTCTTAAATCAAAAACTAGCTAATTGACATTACAAGTCAGTCACACAGTTTCTCCTGTTTCATTTAGGTACTTGATTGCGCTTATTCTCCTATGCAAACTGATAACAGAAGTTTATTTATTACCTCCTAGCGCGAATGACCTGCAGCTCAGCAAATTTCTCAAGAATGGTAATTAAGTAAATGATAGAAGGCAAATATTATGTCCACATGTATACTTAAAGATACTGAAACGTAGTATCAAATCAATAACGATTCATACACAACTTAATTAAGTTGCTGAACTTTGATTGCAGGATTTTGGTTATTAGCAAGGGTGATAGCTGTCACATTTTGTGTGACATTGGCTGCATCGTTGGCTGCACGACTAGGCACAACACAGATGGCTGCATTTCAAGTGTGCTTACAAATCTGGCTAACATCATCTCTACTAGCTGATGGATTGGCTGTAGCAGGACAGGTAAAAACACACCACCTAGGCAATAATGTCACCATTAGAAATGAAAACTGCTTTCTAATTACCGCGATTCCTTCTTCACCAGGCAATACTTGCTAGCTCATTCGCGGAGAAAGACTTCCAAAAGGCAAAGGCTGCAGGAGTTCGAGTCCTGCAGGTACTATACAACAAATTTGGCTTTAGGCTACTAATTTTAAACTATACCTGATAAAGTTATTCATTATGCAGATGGGATTTGTGTTGGGATTTGGACTTGCTATGGTTGTTGCAATTGGCATATATTTTGGATCAGGAGTCTTTTCAAAGGACAAAAACGTTATACGTCTCATAATCCTTGCCATTCCGGTACCTATATATATTCAATAAATAGTATAACTTTTTGTCCGATTATTCTTCTTTTCTTTCAGTTTCATTAATTTGATCTTTTTCGATATCAGTTTGTTGCGGGTACACAACCAATCAACTCATTGGCATTTGTGTTAGATGGTGTCAACTTTGGAGCAAATGATTTTGCATACTCTGCATATTCCATGGTTAGCTTATACAACTAACTTTGCTTTTAAATTTAATTATTATTAGCCCAAAACTATTAATGTAAATAATTTTTATGTAGGTTTTAGTTGGTGCACTAACCATAACATCAGAATTTGTCCTTTCCAAAACGAATGGTTATATTGGAATATGGATTGCTTTAACCATATTCATGGTCCTACGTACATTTGCCGGTCTGTGGAGGTAATTTATCGTATCGTATATCTTACGTGTAAAAATAAAAATTATAATAAGTTACGATAAAAATTATAATAAGCTACGAATTCAATTGATCCGATATTTAATTACAGGATGGGAACAGGAACAGGACCATGGCGTTTTCTGCGAGGTCGACAAATGTCATCAGAAGCCAAGTCATAGAGTTGCTACAGCACTTATTTGGCTGAATAATTATATAAAATTTTCCATTTATTATTTTCTTGCTTACAGGGCAGAAATTCTACAGAATTTTCTACTCATATATATATGTTTCTATGTTATTTTCATTTGATTTTGACATTTTGTATTGGAATATGGCTAGTAGCTAGATATATATAGAATATATCTTGGCATATAAACTTTTAAATGTTTTTGGGTGTCATATGTTCTTAATGTTTTCTTTTTGTTGTTACTGAAAACGTAATGTCCTCCTTAATTAGGTAAGCCGTTAAAATTAATCTCCAAATTGAATTGTACTCTAGAAAATATGTTTGACTATAAATTTTATGAAGAATTTGAAACATAACAAAAAGTGTTTTCAATTTTTTCATAATAAATTACTCACACAAAAACAACTCCAATAATTAATATTCAAACACAATTCCAATTTTTCTGTAGTATTATTTCGTCGTGCAAAATAGAAATTATTTTTTAAAAAAAATTAAATAAAACATGATCAATAACGCAGTAAATCACACTTTATATTAATTTTTGTAGCTTCTACTCGATTAAACAGAGAATTGAAGACTCCACTTTTGTAACTTCATACAATTTTCATTGACAAATAATCAGCTGAACTGTCACTATTTATAGAACATCTTCTACTGATCTAAATGTGATTACTAACTAAATGTAACTACCTTGACAGCTGGCACATAAAAATACTTTTTGACTTTGACATTGAAAACATACATACGTACGATTCCGTAAATTCCATGTATATTTTCCTTGTTGGTCGTGCATTTATTTTTGGGATGTTCGTACAAAATATAAGTGTCTACTTGTACATAGTTCAAATTTTCACGTTACACTCGTATAACCTTTTTTGTACTATTTTTACGCTTATAATAAAGACTTATACAAACTAATACAAAACTAAACTTCATTGAAATGGTCAAATCTTTTTCAAATTTTAATCACGACTTTGAAATGACACCTCCACCAACAAACTACAATCACCAATTTATTAAATTAAGCTCAATAAATCACAAAATGCATCAAAAACTTCAAACACCTCGAATTACCCACTTATTTTTGCTAAGACCAATTTGGCCCTCTCTTACTCAATTTTGATTGCTGCAACACAAATGTTCACCAATTCCTACATTATTAATTTTCCCTTTTTTTATTACTCCTCTATTTCAAAAAGAATGACCTAATTTGATTTGACACGGAATTTAAGAGAATAACGAAGACTTTTCATTCTTCGTTAAGAGAATAACGAAGACACGGAATTTGATTTGACACGGAATTTACTTTTATGATTTTAAACATGTCATATGGAAAATTAAACATGTTACGTGGAAAATGACTCAATAATGTTTATAGTCAGAGTTGTCTTGACCATAAGGCCACAAAGCAATCACTTGAGGTCCAAAAAAAAAATTAAAAGCCTCATTTCTTTTTCTAAAAATGTATTATACAATTAAGAAAATTAAATCTCATGTATTGATATTCAAAAAGAATTCTTCGGTAAAAATTTCAAAAACTAATTTACTTTATTTTATTGGTGGGTTGCTGTAATAGTTGAGAAATGAAACTGTATTTAGTTATATGTAGCATCTTTTCCTAAGTGACTATCTATTTTGTTGTCTCATTTATTCTTATATTTACCTTTTTGTTCCCTTTTCACTATTTTTATTCTCTCATTATTCTAAAGTCTCCCAAATGATTAAGCCCTTTACATTATGCAAACTTTATTTTCATGTCATTATAAAAAGATTTTAAAAATGGTGTCTTTTTTATATGTCAAACACTGCAACAAATCAATACTATTTTAATATCATTACATCAACTATCAAATTCAGCGCAATACTATTTCGATTTCATTAGTTAAACTTTTTAAATTTTTGAGTTAGGTTTTCTTATTCTAATTTTATTTTATGATTTTTGATTGAAAATTTACGTTGTTTAGATTCTTATGCCATAAGATACGTGTACATCCTACACTTTACGGACCTCATTTATTTTCTATTAAATATATTATAATTTTTAATTTATATGACAATTAAAAAAAATAACTTTAGACCCCAAATTAAGACGATCCTGTTCATAGCTGTTTTATACTCTAAAAGTTGGTCTAGCTGGGCCTTATCGGCCCAATGGACTTTTGCTTAAAAATTGGGTCTAAGGTTCTGAAATTAAGATGGACCAAAAAACCTAAATTCGACCTTAAATATCATGTTTTAATTTGAGCATTTTACACAAATCTCATATTTTTTGGAGCTAATTTCAACTGATATTAATTTTTTCCAAAATTACCAAAAATCCCTTCATTTTGATACAAAAAACGAAACCAGTGGTACATGTGGAAAAGATAAGAGCATTAAAGGATTTTAACTATTATATATGGAGAAGTATGGATTGTAATTTGTATCAATAAGTATTGCAGTTTTGTAACATTTGAGGGTTTTTTATAATTTTTTAAAAGACTCGGGATTATATAAAATTATGTAAACTAGTCGTATATTTCTGTAATTTTTCCTTTTAAATTTTCTATAATTTACACAAATATCATTGTGTAAGGAGCCAATTTTAATTTGTTCCTGCTCTTTTCAAATTTACCAAAAATCCCTTAAAAAAAATTACTTATTGATATATATTAATTGTAGTTACTCTCTCCTCCATTAATTAGACTATTTAATGTCATTCAAACTCTTTCTATAAAAAACCTAACAGATTCCTTAAAAAAAAGATAAATTTTGAACCATAAATTAAGCTATATTAATGAAATTGCTTATCGAGGCCTCCCCATTCAAAAAGACGGAATATTCATATTTGTTACATGTTAAAAATTCAAATTTATTAGTTTAAATCCATTATTTGTTAAAACTTCTCTGTTGATTTTTGAGACCTTCCCATTTAAAACTCGTCAACAATTTTTTGATGTTGCTCTCCGTAATTATGATCATGTTTATATCATCAACACAAACAAAATCAAAGATAGCGTTTGAGTTTTTCTTTATGGAAAATTGATTAAGAAACATTCCTTCTAAAACCATCATTCATGTTTGTTCTCAATCTTATAGGCATGATGGATGGATGGACTTCTCCAAGTAATCTTTTTCTATCAACTATTTGTGTGTCAATCTTATAGGCACCATTAAAAGTGCAGGATTTATTTTTTTGGTAGAGTGGAGAAAAATGTACCAAGTACTCACTTCTTTTTTTTAGTTTTCATAACCTTTTTAAAAGTTAATTTGACTATTTCTTAAAGCTAAATTAGCTTACGTTAATATAATTATTTAAAATAAAAATTTAGATATTCAAAAATTATCTGAAAAGTATTATAAATAACAATTTTTTTATATTAATATGATGAAAAAAATACATCTTAAATATTACACGAAATTCATGTAATTTGACTCCAAAAAAAAGTTATGACAACTAAAAAAAATGAATGAAGCTAAAATAATTTTTGTTAAAGTGTTTAGATAACTAGTAAAAGTGCCTATAAGCACCTAATTTTCTTTCAAAATGATAAAAATAAATTAAAATTTCTAATGACTTTTGATTCATGATTCAAAAAGCAAAAACCTATGAAAAGATGAGAAAATTCTAAAATTATGTGCCTCATGAAAAGGTTTGGCCCGCAAATTTCATTAAATGTATAACGTCACTGATCTAAAAAAGAAAAAGGATAATTAAATACCCCTAAAATAGAATAAATCCGTGCAAAAACTTGAAAAAAGATTACCACGTGGCGAAACTATTTTCATCTTCTGCATAAAGCAAACCATAAATGTACAAAATCATTCACCTCTTCTTCTCCATTATTATTTGGGACTGCTCTCTTTTATTCTTTTTTAACTTAACTAGAGGTAGGCATAAAATTATTTCTTTATTTTCCGACCATTCAATGGAAAAAAATCTCATTTTTCTTGTCTCTGCATTTCACTGTCAAAATGCGTCAAAAACGACAAACCCAACACAATTAAAGAAATCTGCCAAACTCCACCCACCACTTTTATGCAATCTCATTTGATGACAACGTCATTGCACCATTTTAACCCATATATTCAAACTAAAAAAAGAAACCTACCCTTTGTCACTTTCTCAAGATAAAACCTATGTTTGGAGAACTCTAGAATACTTACGCTCAAATGCCAATCACCATCAACCTGTTGGATTCTACCCACCTCATTTACTCCATAATCTAAAATGCCATTTTCTATGAAGTGCACATAGTGAGATATTGAATTAATATAAGTACATAATCATCCAATACTTTATTGATATGATGTAAAATAATCCAAACAACTAGAAACCTTAAATATGTTTATGCAGTGAAGAAACTAGAATTAAGGATATATAGTTTCATGTCGGAGTAACAAAAAATTTTAGTCCTAGGATATGAATTCAACCAACCTGGACCGGGTTTTCAGCCCAGACAAATTAAAACTCTTTCTTGTAAACAAATAAACGATAAGAAATGAATAGAAACGTTTTGGAAACTTGTGCTTGCCATCCTTCCCCCCCCCTACATCTGTTCCCTGAAACTCCTCCCCTCCAACAAAAAGTTGTATCCCAAAACAATATATACTACCCTATCAATTTCATTTGTTTGGCTAAACGAAAAAATGAATTAATACTCTTATCTCACTAGGCTACGAGCTGATCAAGTTGCATCTGCTCGAGCCAAGCTCCTAAAACTGAATGATCAACTGAATCAATTTGGGAACTGTTTTTCAAACTCTCACCAGATGGTGCAGCACCTGATTTAGGAGCGGCCTGCTTCTCTTTCATCTCGGTTGGAGATTCCTTCACAAGAGATTGCACCCATGATAGGTCAGGCTCCTCTCCATTGTTGAGCTGCTCAAAAGAAGATGATCTGGGCAGGTGTCCAAGTCCACTTCCATTGACAGACCAGTCGACCTTCCCATTGGGAGACCCCCAATTTGACCAAGAATTACTTACTGGGGATCCAACTGAGGCATTATTGGATCCTAGATCACGGGAGCTGAGGCTTCGCAGCTGTTGCTGCTGCTTCTCACGCTGAGCAAATGATGAAAGGCGAGCACTCATAGGAGAAATGGGCTCCATGCTTCTTGGGGACATCCTTCCAGGTGAGGAAACACCAAAAGAAGCCTGCAAAAGAGGGTGCTCAATGTTTTTCGGGGAAAAAACGTTAGTATTAATTGGTGAAAGCATGCTCTGTTGCTGTTGGAACTGATTAAAGTAAGCCGACTTATGTGATGGGGAAAAAACACCAGAAGCCGCTGCCTGATCAGAAAATCGTGGAGAAGAGTTCATCTCAGCAGTAAATAGCTCTTCAAGATTTGAAGGAGTTAGTGTCTTGGACCGACCAGATCGGTTCAAAGAGGCAGAATTAGGACGTGGCTGTGAATAGCAAGCCATGTCATTGAGAACTAGTTGCTGGGCATCAAAATCCTGCAACATGTTAAAATCCTCAGGGGGGATGTCCCGTGCACTTAGGGAAGACCTCAGACGGCTAGACTGCAGATTGCTTCCAGGTAAATGAAGAGTTGGGACATTTGGTTGAGGCCATGCTGCAGAAGAATGAGACATTCCATTGGCAGTGGGGGACATGGGTTGGTTAAATGCAGAAGGAGACATCACGGTGTGCGCTGAGGGTGAACCAGGAAAAAGGTTCAGTGCTGCAGCCATGTCCATCACACCAGCTGCAGAAGCAGCTGACCTAGGAGATGGAACTGCAGATCCAGTAGAGACATACAAGGGCCTAAGCTCCTCAGTAGTATGGGCAAAAAAGCAGATTCGCCTAGCACAACTTGTACCATCCTTGCACAGGCGGGTGCGATACTGAGCAGGGTGTAGCCAGCACTCAAACACCCCATGAGCATATTCACACATATCTCCACGCCGGCATGCCCCCTTGCGAAATTCAGGACAAGGCACACAGCTATAGTGGTACTTCCTTGGATCTCTTCTGCGAGCATTCTCTCCAGGGTGGACAAATGGGCACTCCGTCCAGTCATGTGAATAGGCCCTAGAACAAGGCCGGACCTTAAAAGAGAACATGCGGAACTCATCTGTTGAATATATACTGTTCTGGATGTCAGGGAGAGACGGATCTATTGGATACTCTTTTTTCTCTCGTACAGAATTTGCAGGGATATCACTAAACTTCAATGCCATAGGGGAAGACAAGGACTCCAATGATGAACAAGGAGATCCATTTTCAGGTGATGAGGAGAGAATGGGAGAGGATGCATCTGAAGTAGCCACAGATACTCTCAATTTGCAGTCACCAACTGAGCCATCAGATGAATTGTTCAAAAGCAGTTCCTGAAGAGAAGCTCTAGCACCAGGAAGCTTTGGTGGAACAATGATCACATCAGCTGGACTCTGGCCATTAGCATCCTTAACATTAGGATCAGCACCAGCTGATAATAGCAACTTAACTGCATCAACAGCATGGACAGAACCACTAGAGGTCGCACAGTGAAGAGCGGTGCACTTGTTTGGACCGCAAGCACGGTTAATGTCAACCACAGGATTAGAGACAATCAACTTCAAAACATCTAAACTTCCATATGTGGCAGCTACCATCAAAGGAGTCCTTTCCTCATTAACAATCTGCTTTGAACCTTTCTTGCGAACCAACCACAGGCCCACCTCATCAACAGCAGAAGCATCAAGCTCAACAAATCTTTTAAAACCTTCAAGATCGTTGTTTGCAGCAAGTTCAAGCAAACTAGAAAAAGAATCTTCAGTTTCAACTGTGAGTTTAGTAATACCCTTCATACTAGTTGTAGTATCAGTAATGGATTGGTTGGTAGATGCACTTGAATTGGGTCTTTCTGGGCCAGTGCACATGCTTCAGTCAACTGCAATTCAAAATACCAAGAAATTAAACAAGATTACAACACCCAATTAAGCAACAAAAATCCATGCACCATCTTTCTAGAATCAGATGTATTTCATACACAGATTAACCAAATTGAATGGAAAAAATCTAATTCAAGTATACACCAGAGACAGTATCAAAAACTCATAATCTTCAAAACCCCAATAGAAAATCTATCAAACTGCCCATAAATAAAAGGGTCCAGACAGCATGCGAAAGCCAAGGGGGGGAATGAAAATATATCGCTAAAAACAAGAAAATTGCCATACTAGGTACAACAAAAACAACCTAACCTTCTCAAAAACTTATGAAAATACACCAACCTCTTAAATAGATAGACAACTTATAATCCTTTTCTCCAAGAAAAACTAGAATGAAGATAGCACACAATGGAAAAGTTCACAACTTCATCGTATACACAAGTCAATAGATGCATTTCTGCAAACCTTAAAAAATAATCCTACTAATATATCTAATCTGATCTATTTTTTTCCTTGACCTAGTTCATCAGCTATACAAAAATAAACCCCTTCAGACACAAAATATATTAGTTATACACAAAAGTAAAATAATACACGATATCAAAGAGAATCACATCTCATAGCCAAATATACATATCATATTCTCAAGCAGAGTCATCATCCCTCACACACACACACAAAAAAGGCTCTACATATCTTCAAAAAATCGCATCTTTACCATGCAAATCGCCACAAAACATTAGATCAACAACACAATATCCAAGTATGAGCCAATTTCAACAAGAAAACTTCAGCTATAAACTAGAATCTACTAACATAAACTCACAGCAGATTCTACAAATAGTCAACCACAGTCAGCAAACATAACAATGAGAAATAAGAAAACTAAACTATTATTTTACAAATTCGATCTCGACCATTCAACTAAAATCTTACCAGAAATCGAGCAAAAAAATCCAAGAACTGTAGTTGCTTTAGCAGATCCACAAAAAAAAAAAGTTGTCCTTGTTCAACACTCCTTCGAAGTTGAGAAAAGAGCAGAAGAAGAGATATCACAGAAGCTACATAAACAAATCCCCTCCATAACCATCTTCATTGAAACTCCAAAATCAGTTTGTTCTTGTAATCTATGTAGAAAATCTATATGCAAATTCCAGTCAAGTGAATCTATATATATAAACACACCATTAAAATGTAGAGAGAGAAAGATCTAGAAAGAGAGTAAGAAGAAGAGGGAAGTAGAAATTAAAATTAAAATGCAAATGAAATTGAAATGAAATGGAAATGGAAGTGATATTTGAAAGTGAGGATGTGGGGACGGGTTTGGCCGGTTGAAAGTTACCGGTTGGGTGGGTAATAGTTGAGGGGTTCCGGATTTGAAAGGTGGATTAATGTGGATTTAAATAGAAGGATCTGGAGTCCGCCTATGATAAAAGGAGAGAGGAGGGGAGAGACAATGACCAAATGTGATTAATTCTTGGGTCAAAAATGAAAGAAAAGAGGAAAAAAATAGTTATTTCTTCTTTTGTTTGTAATTGCCCCGTATTAAAAGTCAATTTGATTAATTTTTAAAATTAAGTTAGGTTATATTTATTTAATATTTTATAATTAAAATTTAAATATTTCAAAAAATTATCTTAAAATGTTAGTTAAAGTTCATTTACTTGACTCCCAAAAATAAAATTATACAACAACAACATACCCAGTGAAATTCCATAAGTGGGATATGGAGAGGGTAGAATGTATGTTGACTTTACCACTACCTCGTAGAAGTAGAGAGGTTATTTCCTGGGAACCCTCGTCTCAAACGACCCATAAGCAGAATAAACTAGATATGACAAAAATGAAAGAAATAGGAATAACGACCACTAATGAAAAGCACATGATATTATATAAATACGATAAATTTAACACATATAATACAGATACAGACAACACATGATATACGGACTCGACGAAATATTTAAAGTTATATTTTAAATCATATATTTCACTATTACCTTTATGAAATCATAAATATAATTTTGTAAATAGTGTAATTTGTCTTCTAAAAATATAAATTTTAATAAATAAAAAATAAATATAAAAAGAATTTAAATATTCATTTTAAATTTTGAATAGTTTTGTTATTTTATAATAAAAAAAATTCAAATTTAAGTTAATACGAGACTAAAGACAGTATATAATAAAGGGACACGCGGCAGAGAGATAAAGCATCTGTTATTTTAGCGAAATACCCTTACATTTCTCCTAATTCACATTTGTCCCACCACAAGACAAAGTAGCCACAACTGTAGATAGTCTAGTTTAAATTATCTTGACAGTAAATTTTTGACTTAAATATTTATGGTGTTTGACTGAAAATAAATTTCTATCATTTATTAAATATAATATTAGTATTTTTAAATTTAATTGAAATATTTCATACTATGTCACCATTGTAATTGATCTTTATTAGACTAGTACATGATTAAGAGCGTTTGGATACTGTATAAGAGTCATGGCTATTATATAAGAGTCGTGTTATTCACGTATAAAAAGTTATATTAATTTTTATTATTATGGTAGAAGTTTTATCTTAGGTATAAAAGTCAAAATAACTTATATCATGAATGGTTGGTTGTTTCTAACATGTTATATGAAAAATTATTGATGTATTGACTTTATACGGTATTTGGTTGAATTTTAATAATTCTACATGACTTATGAGGAAATTTATGTATAATTTTACGCAGGAATAAAAGTTAGAATAATTAATGTGGATATTAGTTATACATAGACTAAATTATAAAATTGCATATCTACCCCTATTAATTTACTTATAATTTTTTATTTTTTAAATTTCTTTTTCTTAATAGCATCAAAGAAAGATTAGATGCAAATTACATATTTAATCGTTTGATTTAAATTATCTTGAGACTAAATTTTTTGAATTAAATGTTTATTGTGTTTGACTGAAAAGAAATTTATATCATTAATTAAATAATATTATTTATTTTTAAAATTTAATGAAATATTTCATGCCATGTCGCATTCTAATTGATCCTTATTAGTACTACTAGTACATGATTTAATTTTTTTCCTTTGGTACATTTGCAATAAATAAATTTGTACGCGCACGTACATTAGTAGGTATTTTTTTTTCACTGTTTTACGTTTTTACTATTTTTGAAGTCCAAATAATTCTTTTACTAGAATAATTTTTCAATAACTTTAAACCGATTAAATTGAATAATTTATAGTGCTCTCTATCAGCTATTCAAAAGTATATAAATTTAATTATAAATGTATGAAATCAATTTGAATTTAGAACAAAAATTACATGCATTAACTTTCATTCTAGTCTTTGCTCTTGCACAGACCTTAATTAGCTTTTAATTATATGATTTTGTTTATTTTCTAATTATATCTTCATTCTCTTCACTTTAATCGGCTTATTTGCTATAGAAAATTAAGAATTAAACAATTAAAATAAAATTTCAAACTTTTTATTCTTTCGTCATAAAATAGCAAAGTCTTTCTGAAAAATTGAAAGTTTATATATTCACTGATTGGTCGATATTGATCAATGAAAAGTTAAGGAATGAATGATCATTCTGAAAAAACAACATATTGATTCAATGTAATACCAAATTCTACGTCATTTTATTCATCACATCAGTTCAATTTATTGAATATTTTAATATTATTTTATTATATCAAAAATTTTAATTAAATATTATATAACTCATATAATTAATCTTGTGTTAATCTTCAATTTAGGTTCTAGTAACTATAATTAACTACCACTAATTGACTCATTGTTCGATTATTTTCTTTTGAAGATACAAAAAAACACCCAATTCATGCTCCTCCTATTTGTTTTATTATGTGAGTCTAGTCACCCTAACCCATTCTTCATGCCTAATTGCATCTTAAAATATATTAGTAATTGTTTAGTTAATAAAATATCCAATGAAATATCTCTAGAAATTGAAGACCTTTTCGTTGCCAAATTAAAGACAAGCTCTTATATAGCCAAGTCAAAATGCCAAACCTAAAAATGGCACATATTAAGGTGGCGTTTAAAAATAAATACCACCTGAAATAATTTTATTGTTATTCTAAGGTTGCTTATCCGAATATCCAAACCATTTAAAATAATAGATATTTTGGATTGTATACTCGTAAAAAATATAATCCAGATGAGTAGATACAACACATACAAAAATAATAGAAAGCTCTATTAGTGAATGTAATTTTTCGTTCAACAAGACTGATCATTATCTTCATTTGAAATTAAAGTATTTTATTATTACTAATTTAACTTATATTATAAATTTAATTTACACATTATGATTCTATAAATAATTTTTTATAAGTTGAATATAAACAATTTTTCAGGAATTACTCCACCCAATAATTCATAAAAATGAATGCGGATTTCATGCATGAACTTTGAAAGGCCACTTAATTATATAATTAAGAAGTATAATATTGCATTATTAGAAATTATCCAAGGCGTTGTCCAATGTCTTTACTTAAATAAATGTCCTTATCTGTCTTTTTATTTTTTCTTTTAAAGGAATAAGTACTTTATTTTGTTATTACAATATTAATTAATTCAAAATGTCAAATGATGATTCAGTCATTGGTTATTCAACAGCTAATGTTTAAACTATCCTTAATCATAGACATCCAATCAATCAATTAGCGCTTGAAGGGACGCTAATGTTGATTAAAATAAAGGACATATTCTAATAACAAATTAAAGAAGATATATGACATATGTGATGTGATTAACTTATTTATGTAAATAATATTAAAAATGGGTGCAATTATTATTTTTTCCAAAATTTGAATTAAATGTTTTATTACTATTTAGATATTCAATTAAATAAATCATGGTTTAATTACTTAAATAAAATTTATGTGACAAATATAAGAAATTATCGATGTATTAAACGGAAAGATTATGAATTTAAAAATAATTTGTGATGTTGACTCATGTTTGGGTAGCTAAGTTTTTCTTTACGGTCGTGATGATGGTTGTGGCTAGTCCTAGAGGTAACATACTTCTGTTATTACCTTCGTTTTAATTTAAGTATCTTAATTTTTTTTAAAAAAATTGTATGTATTTAGTAATTTAACATTATGAAATTTAAAAGACTTTACATATTTTTAATTTAAAAATTTTCTTTGTTTCTTAAATTCTATACATTATCAAACTAAGACACTTAAATTTAGACAAAGAGATCATGTAACGACCTAGCCCAACACTGTGAAGTATTGTTCGCTCTTGGGCCTAGCCTATCACGGATTTATCCCTTTGGGCTCACCCCAAAAGGCGCCTTACAGTATATTGACCAGCCCTTTACTTATATACCCAACATCTCTCCTGTGTTTTGCCGATGTGGGACATCTCATCTCAAGATGGGTTGTTACATACACCCCCTCTATGGACTCAACGTCCTCGCTGAGGTTTGCCCCACCATATGGGATTCGCCTAGACTCAGCACTGAGGTTTGCCCCGCCTCTCCGGGATTCGCCTAAACTCAGTTGAACTCTAGCCCCACATCGACAAGGCTGATACAAGAGTGACTCTGATATGATGCAGAGGCAGGTACCAGGGATCGTCGACAGGCGCTTCGTTGAGGATTCGAGATTGCAGCTGATTGGTGAGCCTCCCCTACTCCGGAGGATTCACTCTTTTATTTCATCATGCTTTAGAGTTAGACTGGACTATTTCTTTTGTTGTGATTTGGGTAGCCATGGATTTGTCATTGGCACCACATGATTAGTGATAGGGGCTTCATAGACTATGGTCGAGCATTTGATGTTGAGATTGTGAGCTAGTTCTTTCTACTAGCCTTTGTTTTATATATATACTCCTGTGAGACTTTTGATAAGATGTGTCCACTAGACTTATATTTTCCTGCTATCCAATAGAGTTATTTGATTGAACGACGTGATGCAGCTAAGTGGTTCGCTTGGGGACTAGTAATAGTCTTCGAGTGCCGGCCACGCCTAGAGTACCCTCCGGGGATGTGACAGGTCATTACTTTTTTTTAATCAATACAACTACAAGCTAGACTAGAATTACAGGCAAATTCAGAATTTAAGCTTTAACTGTTTTATATCCAACATTCTTAACGGTGAACCTATATATTTTCAAAATTATATATTTTAAATTTATTATAATTATTTATCAATTTTTATAGTGTATTTTGTACTAGAACTTATGCTCACAGAATAAGGGACAGTAAAAAAGGAATAATGACAACCCATAAATTAAAAAGAATAGAATTGAAAAAAAAAACAAGGAAATGAGAAAATGGTTAAGTAGTTGTCAAAATAATTAGGGGTCGTTTGATCATGAAATATAGTTCGAAATTTTTTATTATATTTTATTTTTATAAGATAAACATTTTATAAAAATAAATAATATTTATTATTAAATATCAAATAAAATAATTATATAACATATTTTGTAATTATTATTCTTTATCGTATTAACCAAATGAGTAAGATATTAACAAATCCAATTAACATAAAAAGGATGAGAAATATTATTTGATGGACGGTGGTGAATTATGAAAAGATAGAGCATTATTCGTGCTTTATGAGCCGGCCAATATTGACGTGATGTTTGGGGAACTATAATGCCACTTTATATTATACTAAAAAGAAAAAGGATCTTTTATTTTATCTATTGATTTCTTTGTTGCTTTTTAATTGTTATTTTAAAAAAAAATTATTTTAAAATGATCAAGAAAATTAAATACTTGTTATATTCAATAATAATTGTCCATTATTGACTTTATACAATGATTAAGAAATAATAGGAGTAGTATTATTAAATCAACAATAACAACATACCCAGTTGAATCGCATAAATGGGGTATGAGGAAGGTAGAATGTACGCAGACCTTACTATTACCTTGTAAGTAGAGAGGCTGGGGAAGGAAAAGGAACAAAAGGAGAAATAGAAATAAAAAGAACGACTATTTACGAAAAACACATATACGATAAATTCAACACACCCATACGACAGATACTGACATCAATCATGCCTACCCCTGCTAACTCAATAAACCTCGAGGTCACTCATCCACCTAACCCTACTAACCAATCAACGTGCTACTCTAATTCGCGACCTCCACTCCTTTTTATCTAAGGTCATGTCCTCGGTGAGATCCAGATTCACCATATCTTGTTTGATCACCTCCCCGCAATAATTCTTCGGTGTATCTCTACCTTTCCGTGTAGCTCCCAAAACCAACCTCTTTATCAAATCATCTTTATTAAATGCAGGTTCAAACATTATAAAATCAATAATATTTAATAACCAGAGTAAAATGATGCAAAATGGTAAATTATTCATTTATGTTTAAATTGAACAAATATTGTTAGATATTTTAAAATAGTACAATGGACAAATTTTTTTTTTTTTTTTTTAAACTTTGTCCATAGCATTAATTATTCTATAATGAAGAGGCAAATAAATAGATAGAGATTAAAAAATTAATAAGAAATATATTAGTCAAATTATACTCTTAATTAGTAGTAACTTTTTTTTAATAATTATACAAATCTTTATCATGACAACTAAAGGGAAATAAATGGAGTAATTAAAAAGAAAGAGTGACGTATACTTAGAGATATTTATGGTATAATAAATAAATGAAAGATTTTTGTAATAAATAATTAACGATTGAAATAATCAAAATTTCTTCGTTCTTAATTAAAAATTTCGAAATCAAAATCTTGAAAAGTGGATTATAAACTCAGATTAGTAAATTTTAAACACGGTTTGGTTTAACAAAAGATTCTTTGTTGCAAATTTGATTAAGTTTTCGATCCATATTATAATTGAAATGACTTTTTCTGGTTATTAACTCAAAAAATATCCAGTGATGTAACATGTGAGATTTTATTTCATGCATATTAAACAGTAAACGAATAATATATTCCTTATTATCTTTACGATGTTGATTTTTTATATTAAAATTTGAATATATATTTTTAATTTTCTTCGTTTAAAAAAGAATGATATAATTAGACTTGACACAGAATTAAAGAGATTAAAGAAATATACCCGTGAAATTCTACAAGTGGGATCTGAAGAAGGTAGTATGTATGCATACCTTACTACTACCTCATAGAGGTAGAGATACTGTTTCCTGGGAATCCTCGTCTCAAAAGATAATTCAATTAATACAAAAGTCTAATTAAAAGATTTGCTGATTTGATATAAGATTGCTTTAAGAAAAATTAAGCTCCTCCACACTATAAATTCCACACCTGAAAATAATGTTGTTCTTTGAAATTGGCATAAAGTGATACTAGAAAAGGATTTTTGTACCTATCTTTAAAGTCAATCAAAACAGTTTGTCATTTTCAATCTTTTAGACACTTTAAAAAAAAAAAAAGAATTCCATGAGAATATTCAAGGAAAATAAAATTAAATGCCAGCACCTAGTTGTTGGGGACCTAAAGAATATAGCATTTGATCATGAAATATTTTTATTTTTTAAAAATCAAATTTTGATCCAAATATGTTTGATCATAAAATTCTGACTTGAAGTTGAATTTCAAAAATTTCAAAAATTTGAAAAATAACTAAAATGTATTGTTATCTTTTTCATTCTAAATTACTCATAAAAGTCAAACAAATGTTATTTCAATTTCGAAACCAAACTAATGTCATTTTAATAAAGTTTAAAATATATTTAACTAAAATAATTTTCATGTTAGATGTTGAAAGATTGCGTATAATTTTTGGACCCCCATGATAAAAACTTGCGCACTAGATTGCTTTTTTATTATATTTAAATGAATAAATTTGTGCCACACACCATAGAAAATAATAAAATGTATGATTTAATTAGGAAATCAAAATTCTTAGGTGTGTTTGGTACGGAGGAAAATATTTTTTTTTCCTTTTTTTTATGTTTGAAATGTCAAAAAAATTGAAAAAAATATTTTCTCTATAAAAATAAGTTCTTTAAAAATGAGAAAAAGGACTTCTAGATATAATAAAAATATGAAAATCAAGTTACACAAACGTATTTTACATTGTCACTATTCTTCATACCTTCCAATGCAGTGGCAAAGCTAGAATCTTTTTTAAAAGGGTTCAAAATTTTATGTAATAGAGACACAAACTAATCGAACAGGGTTTGACATCTATTATATATGTAAATTATTTTTACCATACAAAAATAGTATAAATTTTTGCCAAAAAGGATTCGGACGAACCCCCTCAATACAAGGTGGCTCCGCCACTGTTCCAACGCATGACCTCAACTTCACCACCACCACCCCTCACCCTTTACCCTCCTATTCCTATAATATTTGTCTAGATTATAAATTTTTTTGTAGGATAATGTTTATTGTTTGTATGCCGATACTATAATATAAAAGCATTTAGTGGAAACAAAATTTTCTTTTATCAACAATATATTTTACTACGAAATATTTTATAAGATAATTGAGTTAATGTCATTGCATCAAGAACAGCTACAGTCTTTAAACGACATTTATATAGAGGGTTAACTATCAATTTTATATTTATTATTGTTTTAAATATAATATAATAATAGTTATATCATTGAGACTTTAAATAATTGTTCTATAATCGTATGAAAAAATAAGAAAAAGTCCACTCATTTTTCTAAAGCATTTTCCATCTCACCGGACACACCCTAACAAGAAATATTTCATGTTAATGAAGCTCAATACTTGAAAATTGTTCATGACCAAACTAATATTTGTAAATAGTGAAGTTGAGCATATATATTCAACAACAAGAATAACAACATGTCCAGTGAAAATCTCACAAGTGGGGTCTGGGAAGAGTAGAATATACGCAAATCTTTTCACTACCTCATAGAGGTCGAGAGGCTATTTCCAGGGGACCATCGTCACAAAAACCCATAAGCAACCCTAAATTATCATTTTCTTAATTTGTTCGACGTTTATCAATTTTTCATTTAGTATTCGCTTTGAGACATGACTATTAATTCAGATTCACACCAAAAAATCGTATCTTAAAAGAACTATTAAGAGAGTCAAGATGTTCCAAGACCTTAAGACATTCATCTATATAACATCATAATGTATATTCCCTACTCCCCCATAGGGTTAATTAAATGGATTGTGATGTTATGCTTTTTAGAATTGATTGTCTACCAAATATTTTACTTATTGGAGCAATCAACCCCAACATCATTGTTTGGTTTTCTGATGGCTACTTTTATAGGTTTCAGTACATTTGTACTAGATGAACATACAACAATCAACGCAAAATAAGTACTGCATGCCAGGAAATGTTTATTTGGTGTGTTATGTCGAAAAAATGACTTCGGGTTTAAAAATTCAATTTAAGACTTAATTGATTTAAGTAAAACCGAATCTTTAAAAATTAGAGTCGCCACTTAATTTTTTTTTTAAGGAAAAATCAAGAAAAACCGATTTAAAATTATTTTTAAAAGAATTAACAGAAAAATCCTTTTAAAAATCCAAAGAAGGGTTCGGGTTCATATTCCTATTTCGGGAAGGTTTTACGCACCCGAAATATCCGCTAACATGCGGTTATCCGACGATTAAACATTTTGACTAACTTTTAAAAATAATATAATAATAATTATTATTATTATTTATTTTTTAATCATTGACTAGAAAGCTAAGTAAATATTTCAAAGAAATATTAATAGATTACTTAAAATCTTAACTATATTTTTATTTGATTAAAATTAGTATTAGTTTAAATGAACTATTTGAAACCAAGAAACATATCATTAAAAATTTAACCAAAATTTATTCCATTAAAGTTGACTTAAGTGGGTTACTTAAAATAATCAAGAAAACATAACATTAAAATCTAATCAAATTTTATTTAATTAATATAGTTAATGAATTAACTAGGTGATTATGATTTTTGAAATCTATTAAAGTCTAAGTGTCAAAAAAAAGGAAACATGCTTTCAATTTACTTTAAGGAAAAAGGTGCTTAAGTTATTATTATTTTTTAAGAATATTTTTTGAATCAAATTTTCTAAAGGTGATTTTATAAGCGAAATTTAAAGTCTTAACATAACGTAAATGGCTATCTTGGGGAAGTTTAATTAGGCTAAAACCTATAAAATAATCCTAGAATTTAAATTAGTATTAAACAAATAATAATATAATTATAACAACAAAACAAAACATGGATTGAAGAACAAATAAAATAAAGGGAATTGGGTTAGGATTGGGCTTTGGCAGGCCCAATTCAAAACCTGCATATATATTTTAAAAAAAAGAGAACTGGGCCTGCCCAACCCTTTAATTCTTGTAGTTGCTGGCCCAATTCAATTCTCCAACAAATTCAACATGGACCCCTGCTGCCGGATTGGGCTTCTGGCCCACAGTGCACAAATATTTGAGTTCATGACCCAAATTAGAATGTTTGTATATAGAAACTGTATACCGACGTATATAGATGCATTGCCGCTTTTAAACGAGTAGTTGGACATAGGCCGAGATTGACCCGGAGCTCAACGAAATGAAAGGAGGAGTCAAAAATGGACTCGGAATAATATTACATGCAAAGAAAAATAAAGATTAATCAACTACTCAAAGGAAAAAAGAAAGAAAAAAAAAAAAAGAAAGTTCAAATTGACAATATGAAGTAGCATGTGATGGACCAATAAATCTTTTCAATCATGGAAGACAAGCATGCTATCACATGGAAGAAAAGTACACTATTCCTCAACCTAAGATGTCTCAAACAAAGAAGTGAGGTATACTTAAAGCATGTATTTCATGTTCAAGTTAAAGTACATATTTTTTACGTCATGGGCAAGGAGAGGAAAAGCTATTAATATCATAAGGTTGAGACACTTTCAACAATAAAGAGATTCTTTAAGCTACTATATGCATACATAATTATATATACATAGATATACACATGCATACATGGAAGCACAAGCAACATTACATGACAATATAATCCAACAACTTTCAAGTTCTATAAATAGATTGGTATATATGCCTTTGTGTATATATGTAGACAAATATGTTGATTTTGCAACACCACCATGTAAACAAACAAACTAACCAACTTTGACTTATATACTTTTATACCTACATGTAAAAATACACATATATGTATACATGCACAGTATATGGCAGCCCAACAACATATCCGGACAACACTCAATTTGTAGATACATGCTTATATATATATGCAAATATTCATATATCTATGTGTAAATATAGCTGCATATACACTGTGATACGACTATACTTACCATATAACCAAACAACTTTCCAAGTTATACATACATATACATATGTATGCTGATATATACATGATATACAGCAAATATCTAACAAACCAACACATGTATTCAACCATTCCTCAAGTTTTATACATATACATACGTGTATATATCTTCATATACATAGATATACAGCAAACAACCACCAAAACAACACATATGCTCAAACGTTCTTCAAGTTTTATACATGTATACGAAGATATACAGCAATATACAGCCATCCAAACTCATATATACTCAACCATTTTCAAGTTTATACATGTATACGCGTATATATCTTCATGTACATAGATATACAGCAAAAACCAGCCATCGAAATCAACATATTTTCAACTATCTTCAAGTTTTAGACATATATACATAGATATACAGAGATATACAGCACCTAAACTAACATATACTCAGCCATTCTTCAAGTTTATACATATATATGTAGATATACAGCGATATACAGCCATCAAACTCATATATATTCAACCATTCTTCAAGTTTATACGTATATATGTAGATATACAGTGATATACAGCCATCAAACTCATATATATTCAACCATTCCTCAAGTTTCAATGAGTACATATGCTTATACATCCTTATATATATAGATTTATAGAAAACCAACCATCAAAAACCAACATATATTCGACATCCTTCCAGTTTCAATACACATATATACGTATATATTTTATAAACATACATGTACATATACAATTATATACCAACAGTTAGCTAACAACATAACTCGAAAAATGACTTCGATACTCGCATTCAAACAACGTACATTAACTCGAAAAGAAGAGTAACGAGTATTACCTTTCCCGGGGCAGCGAAAACCGAAACTACGAGCCTAGAAGCGAATCCTACCGAGCTCCACTATTCCGAAACTTTCGAAAAAAAAGAACAAGAACAACAGACAACTCAAAACTCAAAGAACCAGTGAGACTTTTTCAGAAATTGTTTTCTTGTTTCAAGAAGTTTTCTGATTTGCTTCTTTCTCTCCACTTTTCTCAAGCATATGTTTCCCCTTTTTTTTCAAATCTCAGAACTCTCCAAATTTTCCCCACAATCCGAAAAAAAGAGAACCCCCAAATCAGTGTGCAAACACTGGTTAAATAGTCCCAAAAAATAGGACGAAATTCATCCCAAAAACTGGACAAATCAACCAACACTCCAAAAATCCAAAAGCTTTTCGGAACCCTCCACAAGTCTCAAATCCTAGCCGTCGATTTTGAATCGACGGCTTAGATTTGAGACACGTAGAGGGTTCCTCTGACGTGCAAGGACGAAGGAAACGTGAAGAACAAGTTGAGTGGCCAAAAATGGCCACTGTCGGCTGCCATTTTGGACTGGTTTTCGGACCGGTCTTTGCTCATACCTCTCGATTTTCTTCGGTTTTGAGAGAGAGCGGGCTAGGGGAAGGACGAAGGCACAAAGGATAAAATGATTTTGGCATTTTTTGCCATTTCGGGGACTGATTTCGATCAGTTTTTGGGGGTGGTTTTCTCTGTTCGTTCAGATGGGAAGAGGGGCAGGGGGGTCGTGAAGGAAGAAGGGAGAGAGAGGGTTTAATTAAAGAACGGGTTTAATTCCAAACAATCATTTTCTCCTCATTACACAAATTTTGAAGATACAATTTTTTTTTTAAAATATTAATTAATATGAACAAAAAACTACTTAATATGAACAAAAACACACCCAGTGAAATCTCACAAATGAAATGCAAAGATGGTAGAATATGTACCGACCGTACCTATCACTACCTATCTCAGAGGTGTATGAGATAGGTAACAAAACATTTACTAAAACATGAATAAAGAAAAAAAAAATTAAATTAATTAATTTATTAGTAATTTAAAATGGAAAGTAGTACCAAGACAAGTACATAACAAAGACCATACCAAAATTGTGACATTGCTGGTGCCCCAAAAAACCACACCTTACATCAAACCAAATAAAAAAAAAAACATGTAGGATACATCATTAGACTCTTCCATCCCTCTCTCTATGTTTTTTCCCTTTAACACAAGACTTGACAAAGCTCTTGAAACCACCCTTCTTACGACCTAACTTATTCTTCTCCTCAATTACAACAACATTATTATCCTCCTCTCTTCTCTTCTTCAAATTCTCTTCAAGCACAACATTATTATTATTCTCCTCCTCTTTTTTCTTCTTCATCTTCTCTAACTCTGCTTCCAACTGCAAACACACATTCAACACCCTATTCTCAACATTTACCAGCCTCTCAATGAGTGTCCCTTTGTGCTCCGTCTCTGAAATCACGTCGTCTATGGGACGACAATGCTTCTCCATGCTTCTTGGAGAGAAATCGAGCGAAGAAGCTTGTCCCTCACTCGTTAATGTCTCGCTTGATGCCGTTGATGTCTTCGGGGAATGCTCACCACCTCTCACTTCCTCCAATTTTTTAATCTGAACCCACATATATACCAATTAATACACCAAATTTAATCATATCATAATTAATTAAACTTAGTCCAGAATTATACGTGGGAAAATTGATTGTACCCACACCCCTTATAATGCGTGTCTGTGGAAGCAATTGGTGCGAAACACATATCTATCTATCAAAAGTGGCACGATAACACCACTGCTAAAAAAAAAAGAGGAATTATTTGGACCAAATCCTATAACTAATCAGCATCACCTATTACAAATTTTTGTAAAAATAATTGTGAGCAATCAAATAATGAATTATAAATAATTATGTCAGCTAGGAATGAACAACAAAGGTGACAAATTAACGACGTATTATGTCACAAAAGTGGTTTCGTGGATATATATGGGATTCTAATATATGTTGCAAGAGGAATCATTGTATCATCAAAGATTAACTCAGCTTTTGCCACAGTTTGGTACTTTTTGCCTTGCTAGACTTGGCAGGCATTTTTTTTTTCTAAAATTCTGAAAATCATAAAATTATTTTTGATAATATTTTTTTTAAAAAAAAGCGTCACATAAAATTTATGAAACAGTGGAACCTTTGCTTTATAAACACAACCTTGGAAGTTAAAGGAAATGAAGAAAAGGAAAAGGTAGGAGTAACTCACAATATTGTCAAGTTTGTCCAGCCTAAAGAGTATTGGTTCTTCTACTGCTGCCATTTTCTTTTTTTCTTTGTGTTGATATTTGATAATGATAACTTTGAAGTGGAGATGAAGATGGGTATTTATGCTGGATTTTGATTAGGCGGCGAATCAAGTCGGAAGGTACAGGTGTCAGGATTTAAGAAGAGCAACTGGCTGCCGACACGTTACAACATGTTATATGGTTTGATGAAGATATGATGATGTTTTGGTCTCTATATTCTCTTGACACGTTTAACATTTGCATGCAGGATATATATATATATATATATATTCATATTTTTATGTAATGTCATCTTTATCCCAAGGTTCCAAATCAACAATCATCCACTGATTTTCTTTTCTTTTCCTTTTTTTTCAAACTGTCATAATTGCTCCATCCTATCCCCTCAAAAATAGATTTTGTATCGAACCCTATAAAGATAAGGGTACATTTAGAAGTTGCGCTCATTTTTTATCGTCATAATTTTTTTAATTTTAAACTCAAATAATATGAATTTTAAGTAATGTTATAACAATGTATATTTTGTTATACTAAATATAAAAAATTATAATTTATCATAACTTAATTTTATTCAACTTAAAAAATTAATTATATTAATTCTCAATAAATATAATCTGATAATTAAAACATAATGAAGGAGTTGTAAATAATTTAATGATGTATTATCTATCAAAATAGAAATTAAAAAAATGCGGAGAGGGGAAAAATGGAGAGGAGGATTTATTTATGTAGTTATCCAAATTAAATCAGTGTTACACGGCTAACCTTCTTGTCATTAGGCAATAATACATTAGCAGGTTGCCAAGAATATAATTTATTAAATATTAATAATTGTATAGGCTTACCTTGTGATGGTAGAAGGTTAATAAGCTTGTCATAGAATTAGTCGCATCAGTATAAATGTGTTGGTATTGCTCATCAATTCTTTTCTACCATTATTATTTTTTCTTGTAAAATTGACATTGCTCTTCGTTTTAGTCACTATTCTATACCTATTGTTTTTCTTTTTTGGGCTGATATATTTGAGCCGAGAATTTTTCGAAAACAGCCTCTCTATCTCCATGAGATAATGATAAGATCTACGTGCACTCTACTCCCTCCAAACCCCTCTTCAAAAATGCTAGCAAATACTTCATCTTCATCAGAAGAATAAAAGTTGAGGTCACACACAAGAATGATATACAGATCAGAACATGTAGCCTGATATAGTGGTCAACGACATGCACTATACAGTTTTGCCTATCAAGATTAATGGAAAAAGGAAGGACAAAAACACCAAAGAGAGCTAAGCTTCTCCTATCAATCAATCCAAGCTTCCAGCAATCTCATCATCATCAGATGGCCATATAACTGTTTGAGAGAGTCGTTCACGCATCAGTTCCACGTTCTCATCAGATATTCTGTTGTATAATTCAGCATGATCACATTTCTACATACAACAGAGAATATTCATTAGCTTTTATCTGCATCATTGCAGTTGAAATATCAAATTTCCACTCGTCATAATACAACACAGACAAAGGAAAGAGAGAAATAAAGGGATTAGTACTCCTTTCGCCAGAAGTTAAACCATTTGTTTGTTGTAAAGAACTGACTCCAACTAAGCAGCACGTCGTGATTGGCAAAAAGTTGCTTTTGAACAAAGATATGTGTAATTCACGAATGCAGTACTTTTGAAGGAGCAAAAGAATTCACATCAAACAGTAGCTAAGATAAGGTGGAATACCTGCATCCATATGCTGTAAAGGCTAAGACGTGTTATCATCACTCTCTCAGCAAGTTCCCGCTTTTCCTGCAAAATTTAAGAAACTATTAAGACAAACAGAAGAATACAGAAAAAAAAACGCAGAATTCAGCTTAATATGAGAGTAGTTAAAGGGTACATTATTACAGTGCTATTTCCTTGAAAACATATTTAACTGGATGCAGAAGACACATAATAAAATCCTTGCAAGTTGCACGCCATATTTCACATTTTCCATATAGAAAGGATGTTTATCAATATACACAATGTTACCTTGAAAAGCTGTTGAAGGAAATTTTTCCCAGTGTTAGGCACGTGATTTGCTATAAAACTGTAAAAAAAAAAGGATAAAAATTAGTGAAACAACTAGTGAGTAAAATCATCAAAAAACTCATACCTCTCAGTGCCATAGAGGAAACAAGATTCTTTGGCAAACACTAAAAATATTTTCAAGAAAGGGCAGTTTCGCTACTTATTTTTATTTTTTTATATGCACCGGGTGTCCGAGTCTCTTTGAGCCCCGACTAATCCCGGGGGTGCATAGGCCCTCGGCAAGGAGTTTCCCGCAAGTGCACCATGGTTAATTCACGTTTTTACCTAGTCCGATGGCCCCCAGAAATTGTTTGCACCCAGTGGGTTTCGAACTAGAGACCTTGAAAGGGAGCAAACATTTAGATCCTGTGCTTCCAGTTTGGAGCTTTGTTCTTCTTTTCATATAACAGAGTATCTAGGCTAGTTTGTGTGCACTTGACTAATCCCACTAGCACGGTTATATATTAGGCAATCAATTCTGTCCATCAAAGCTTGCACAACGGAGAAGAATTAACCTAGTACTGCCTCTAGTGTGGTTTGAACCAAGCATCCCATTACTCCCACTGCTTCGACCACTAAGTCACTCCCTTGGTGACTCCAAATCAGAGCATACTAAGCTTGCAAAAGTGGTAGCATAATCCAATTTTAAAAGTTATTTTCTAGGGAATGGATAATTTTGAAAATGAATTCTCAGGAGAAATATAGTGTTACTTTTCAATTGGAAAAGCAAACTCGGACAATATATTCTATTCAAATCAAGATCAACAGATATCTTGGAAAAGGAAAAGAAACAATTCCAAATGAACTAAGACTGTTGAATGTAAAAATAGATTGCACTATAAAAGGGGAAAAACAGAAAGGCTCATGGAATTTTAATAAAAAAAGGAAGAGCAAAGGATGACTAGAGAAGCATGTTTTTCAATTAATTTTGAAACAATAGAGTTGATAAGAATTTGATTTTCAGATAGAATGAATGTGAACCCATACTTTTACTTCATTTCGTTCATACATTTTAGGTTCTCTTGAAAGATACATTTATTGTACAAAGTAATGAGCCTGTTAATAAATGTTATTTGACAACATCTGTTATCTTCAAGAACTTCTATCTTATAAATAGTTCTTCTTTTCTTGTAAAAGAAAAAAACTTCAAAAACTTTTTCCTATTTACTTGTGTGGTTTAGGTGGTGGAGACTCCAACTATCTTCAAGAAATGTCTTGACGTGTCTATAAGCCAAGCAAGTCCTATTTAGGGTATCTAATATTAATATTATCCATATTATAACAATTTGATGATATTTCAGTTCGAGTAGTTGGAAGATATTATTATCCTTGTTCTAACAAAGCATAGAAGGGGAGCCTCGGAAACAGTCTTTGGCAGAAATGCAAGGTAAGGCCGCGTATAATAGATCCTTGTGGTCGGGCCCTTCCCCGGACCCTACGCATAGCGCGCGCTTTAGTGCACCGGGCTTGCCCTTTTTTTTTCCTCCAACAGAGCATACAACTGCCTCTGCTGCAATTCTGGCCTTCCCCTGCCTCTCCAATGCAACTTCTTGCCCTCTCTCAGTATACCTCTCCCCTCTCCCTCATTCATTTTATTTCATTTCCTCAGCCTTCTCTAGATACACTACCCTTTTCTCTAATAACCAGCCACTACCACTAAACCGCAACCGCACTCTCATCCCTCCAATCCAATCTAGAGTTCATCTCCCGAGAAATTGTCAATTCATTTTTCTCTTTCCCATGCCTTAAGGATTAAAGTACAATAATACCAAAAGTGTGATTATCTTTGGCATCTCTCCCTCCTCTTATGATTTTGTTTAAATTGGATTGAAGTGTCAGTTTTTGTAACATCAACTGCCTAAATGCTAACTTGAATGACAGGATCATCATATCTGGAGAGTGGATATCCTAAGGAGGAAAGAAATCTAAACTTACTTGTAAAACCATGTGTACTGTGGCGGGTTCATCTCATAGAGTTGTTGAAGAACAGTCCGTACAGCTTTGTAAGTGATAACATTGATTATTTCCTGCAAATGCCATTCACTTAGGAGTTGAATATGATCAAATAAAAATGGAACTGCAAAAAGCGATTGGACACAGTTCACCTTTAAGTCTTATAGTTTTGGTAAAAAGTTCACAAAACAGTTTCAACAGCTTTCATTTAATGGATATTTCAAGTGACAGAATCAACAAAGAGTGCACTGTAATAATGAGTCAAACTTCAGGATAACTACTGATCACATAATTCCAGTCAACAACTTTTACTTTAAAGAAGATTGACTTTGTCCTTATAATCTAACTACAGCTGTGAAGGAATTGACTGGCTCTGCAGCAAAAGGAGTAGTAAAAGCCATTTGAAAAAAAAAAAGGATCAGAAAACAATTTAAGCAATGAATTTATATTATTGAGATTCCATCGGCCTCTCTACCTCCACGAGATAGTAGCAAGGTCTGCATGCACTATACCCTCCCCAGACCCTACTTTGTAGGATTACACTGGGTATGTTGTTGTTGAGATTCCATCAGCCTAACCATACAAAAGGCAACTACCTTATCCCCTAATCATTTTAAACATTCTTCAAATTGATATTTAAAAGTATAAATTTGCAAGTTTTTAAGCTAAAGCCCAATGAGAGCAGTCTATAATTAAATGTAAAACCTTCTATTTACACAACATAACCAATTTTTTTCCATTTGACCATAGCTGTTCACTTGTATCTAATTTCTATCTGTTCACATTTCTTCCCAGGATTTATGACCAACCAGGAAATGTTCAACATTTCAGTCAAGATTGTTCTATCTACAAACTATTACAGCAAACCTCAACATTATCATGTCAATGACAAGAGAATTCATTAGTCAACAATATCGGTAATCCATCATCACTGTGAGCAGATAATAAAGGCCACAATCGATCACTATATAACAACAACATTTCCAATGTAATCCCACACGTAGGGTTTGGGGAGGGTAGTGTATACGCAGATCTTATCCCTACCTTAGGAGGTAGAGAGGTTGTTTCCGATAAGACCCTCAGCTCAAGGAAAAGCATTACAAAGCAGTTTGAAAAACGAAAACATCAGGAGTGAAGAAGCCAATAAAAAATGTTAAAGAACACATGACAAGGCATATTAAAAAGGAAGTGTCGCTATAACAAAATATATGATAACCGAAGTGCAAGAAACATCAAATAGTAACAGAGATGGAATAACAAGAACTCCTTGAGTAATGCTATGATTACTAGTATGGAAGCTCAACTACCTAACCAACCCTGTACCCTAATTGATGTCCTCCATATATTCCTTGGTAAGCTGAATCTGCGTCATGAATCCACTATTCAATTCATTATAGCTAATCAATTTAAAGAATCCCACTATCATGTTTGAACAGATAATAAAGGATACAATGGATTATTCACATTGGAAAAATTCTGGTCTAATTCCTAGTAGTAATAAAAAAAAAAGTATTGACAATTTACGGAAAAAGCTCACATTTTTAACATCTTCCCCTGAATCATCATCCTCCACTTCCAACCCACCAACAACAGTGAATTTCCTAATCTTCCGTCTCTTTCTTGAACCCCCATTAACAGCCAAAGATACCATCTTTGCAGATAACCTCCAGTCACACCATGCTTCCAAGAAACTGCTACTTAAATTCAACTGCTGCTTTCTTTCCTTAAAGGTTCTCCGCAATCCCAATTTCCCACTAGTCTTGAAACTAGAGCTACCAGAGTTAAGACTAGAATTCAAGCACAAACATGGAGAAGCATGAGTATCAGCTAAAGATCTTCCAGACCCAGAAATAGTTCCAACCATTATGTGTTGGGGAGTTGAAAAAATAGGAAATTGATGGAGTGGAGAGCAGTTGGGGTGGTGGCTGAATCTTTTGTTGCAGATTCTTGAAAACACATCTTTGGGGATTTTATGTTGTTTTTTTTTTCTGAGGTCCAAATTTGTTTGACGAAGGATTTTTTTGTAATCGACAAGCAGCTTCTTCCTTTCTATTTTCAGGAGAACACTAGCCAAACCTTTACTTAGGAATTGAACTTCTTGCCCAAAATGTTTTTTTTTTAACTTTTTGAAGGAACAGTGACATAACTATACTAACTACGTACTAATTTCCACTTTTTGGGTGTGGTTGGGGATGAATTTATTAAATCGAACAATATATAATTTTATTTTTTAAAAATAATTATTAAAGATCGTATTATATTAAAGTGCAAATAAATATCTTAATTTATCGACGAATCAAGATCGACACCTAGAAAATTTGCTTATATGGGAGAATATAATAAAGGAAATGGAATTTTTGTTCCTGACAGATTTAAATAATGTGGCTTATGAATGATTTTAGAACTTTTTAATATTTTTATTGTACCAAAAAACAAAAATAATATTTGTACTTTTAAGTTCATTTAATTAACCCGGACAGAGTAATTGAAGTGCGTGTTTTGAAGGTATTATAGGAATAGCAAATTTTCTAAAAAGACGAACTAAATATTACTAAAAGACAACTCATTGTAGATTAACCTAGTTTAGAGTTGAGATAAAACATATTTAGCAATCATAGTTTCTTCTTATCGCAACACCAAGTAAAAAATAATATATTTTAAATTTATAAAAATAAATGAGGATTCATAAATATCTAAGTAGAGATTTATCCTGTGCTTTCACTTAATAAATCTATTCGGTCTTGATACTGCACAATACAATATAAGACAAGATTTGTTATGAATTATAAACCATTACATCTATCAGAAAGCAGATTTTACGATTTAATATCATCAAAATATACCACTCGAATCTTTCGATGATAATTTTAGGTTAGGTAGGAAAATATGTTACATATCACACTGCTCTGAACGTTACTACGGTATACTTCAAGATACCATATATATATATACTAGATTAGTATAGCCCGTGCTAGCACGGGCCCAACACAAAATTTTAATAGAAAATCAAAATAACGCAATATAAATGATTTAATCATTGAATATAGTTTAGCTGCCAAACATATTGTTCATATACACAAGATACTTAAGGAGTACTAATTACATCAATACATTATTTGTATTTATTTACAAATTAGACCAAAATAGATGCAGTTGCATTTATCATATTGTGATTAATTTTTCTTACACCATTTTTAATCAGAAGCACCTGTTACATTTAAATTAAAAATGAAATGTCAGTATCACAATAATTTTATAAAGTCAAAGTTCAAAATAATGTAAAAATCATATAGATATTTTAGTATAACTAAGAAAATAAAACATAAAAGTTCATAGAAAACTAAGGTAACAACACGTTACTTTGATATTAACCTAACATCACAGCAAATAAGATGTTCAATCTGCATAAAAGAGCCAAAAAATAATCCATCCAATAACAACATCAAAACACATTTTTTATCAGAAGTACTTATTACATTTAAAATTAAATTAAAAATGAATGTATGTTGGTGTAAAAATGCAAAAGTTGTTCATTTTGGAGTTATGATTTCAATCTTAAAGCTGCCCATCTTGGAGTTATATCACAACTTAAAGATAAATTATGCTCCTCTTAACAGGGAATAAGAACTTAATTACATTTCGGCAATGAGAGGGTAGAATTAATTTATGGAGTTTTTGGAGTTATTAGGTGTCATTTCAAATTTCATTTTTTCCTGTGTGAAATATCAAAATTTTGAAATTGGTATAAGATCCATTGATGGAGAAACATTATATATTTTATATTCTTCTTCTTTTTTGTGTCCCACACCCCTATAATAATAATTATAAAATTTTAATAGAAAAAGATAAAGGAAATAAAAATATATGGATGATGTTTTCAAGATTAAATATTAATATGAAGAAGTTTTAGGGTTAGGTGTAGATGTAATTTGGACATAAAACTAATAACATCATCAAACAGAATGAAAGCTACCAACCGACCACTAAAGGTAGGATCCAAATGTTATTTGTCCAATATATTTTATGACTTTTATAATCCATTACATACTATTTATAATAGTCTTATAATTGTGTTGTTTGGGTGATTTTGGATTAATATAATATGAAGAAATTACTTATGACTTTTATCGTTTTATTGATTGTTAAGTTACACTGGCGAAATATAATATAACGATATAAAAGATGAAGGTATTTTTAATACTATTTATAATAGTCTTGTAATTGTGTTGTTTGGGTGATTTTGGATTAATATGAAGAAATTACTTACAACTTTTATCGTTTTATTGGTTGTTAAATTACTACTGGCAAAATATAATATAACGAACGACATAAAAGATGAAAATAGTTTTATTATCCAATCATACGCCATTACTATTTTAAAATTGAATATTAAAGAAAAAAATTAATGAATTTGCGAGTGTATATTTTTATATACAAAAGTTATTACTGTTATATAGATGTTAATAATTTAAAAGATAAAATAAGAATTTTCTTATGTTTCTTATAAAAGTCGGCAAACTTAAATATAGCAATGGCCTATGATTGGATAAATATATTCTTAAAATGTCAGCCCAAAAGTCACTAACAAAGGTCCCATTTTCTTAGCCCACGTTTATTAAAATAATATATAATTTTAAAAAAATAATTTTAATCTTAAATTATATAAAATATATTAAGATATTCTTTAATTTGTGATTTAAAATATGTTATATAAAATATTAAAATTAAATTATTAAAAAAGAAATTATCCTTTTAAAATGAAATGATATATAATAGGTCATTATTTTGAACCACAAGAGTGTATTACTTTTTGGTACATTGAATTGAAAAGTTCATCGTATGCCCATTTTTGAAGCTTAAATAATTCATCCACCTCAACCATAACCAAATGTCAAATAATCAGTCACTCAATACTTATTGAACTTTGAAGCCAATCCCTCAATATTTTAAATTATTAATATTATACGTGTCGTTTAGTTTTATCTAATGCTACATTCGATTCTCCAATTAGTTTACGTACGTACTTAACTGATTTATCCATTTTGTCTTCATTCACTATAAATTGCACTACAACTGAGAATTGTGAAGAACAAGGATTGGTCAGAAACTGAAAATTTATCTTTCTTGAGTTGGGTTTCTCTTTCAAAGGAAAAAGATTTGAGTCTTTTTGTGTTTCTCAATTTGAGTATTCTTTCAAGTGAAAAAGATTTGAGTCTTTTGTTTTATACTTTTACTTGTAGATGCTGTCATTTTTTTCCTCACTTTGTTAGGTTAAGGATTGTGTTGGATTTGCTTATGTGGTAGATTTTTCTACTGAACTTCTTCAATAGTTCTTCTTTGAAATTTGTGTTTGTTTGAAGTTTTGAGACCTTTGAGTTTGCATAAAGTGTTTGCTTGAGCTAAAATTTTGAAAAAAGATTATTTTTTTTTAAACTGATTTGCTATATCTAAAACTAATCAAGGACCAAGTTTCAATTTGCAAGTGTCATTTCATTTTTTTGAGTATGTCTCTAGGATTTAACATCACAATATTATTATCCGAAGAGCAAATAAAGCAAAAGTCACTGCAAAAATTGAAGATCAAATAAAGCAAAAAAATAAATAAATGCTTAAAAATTAAAAGATGAACAAACCTGTAGTGAAGAGTAGGAGAGATGTTGTGAAAGAAACTTTTCTGAGATTGATTTTTGTGTGTGTATATATATATAGTGTCCAGACAACTTAGCAGATTTTTTTTAGTGTGAAGTTACCTTAATACCCTGAATACATAGTTAAAAGTATGGATGTTTCCGGATAACTTGGGAGATTTTTTTCAGTGGAAAATTACATTTATACCCTTAAGCCTGAAATTACTAATATACCCTTAGATGTTTCTACACAACATAACAATATTTTTCAGTGGGAAGTTACAATAATACCCCATCTATTGTCGGTTTGAATATTTTATATAAAAAAAAATTATCACGTGAAATTACTATTATATCCTTGAAAAATTTATTGGGTTGCTTTACAAAGATCTTTCTGAAAGTAAAATGAAAACAATGATTGTGCTTTTGAATGAAAGGCTTTCAAAATTACCTGATAAAATGAATAATATATAATTTGTTCAAGCCTCTTGAATTCTATGATCCTTTTCGTCGGGGCCTTTAGCAATTGCAAAGCATTCTGAATTTATGTTACCGATGCAAGCTCTCAGTAATTCAATCTTCATCAGAATCAGTCTTCACCTCCTCCTTGAAACCATCTTCCCCGGCTCACGTCTGTTTCTAGACAACCATGTAGTCCCAAAATAACAAGATCAAGAAGCTTCCTCCTAGCCTCATATACTGGGTTTGGTGCAATCAAGCATCCCCTTTCATAAGCCTCCCTCAAAAAATATTGTATGCCTATACCCTTTTGTCGAAAGATAAAATATTCCCGATGGTGAGAGAACTGAACGAAGTAAAGAAGACGGAGAAGAACAATAATATTTAAATGGCGGATCTGGTAAAATAAGAAGAGAAATGAGAAAGAAATTAAGGAGAAAGATGAAGAAGAGGATAGAATGATTCAGAACATGGGGAAAAAGAAATAATAGTCAAAAGATAAAATTGCCCTTAATTTTGTATTGAATAACCATAAAGTAACATCGAGTGATAAGGTAAGGAAAAGTTAAAAATGGTGAGTTTGGTTTCTCGTTTTGTGGAAATGTTTTGGAATTGGTTTGTACTACTAAAGTAGTCCTTTAAATGGTGCCACGTGTTATGTTGTCATATCACACTCAATGGGAATGGAATAAAGACATCCTGGTTAGTTGCCACGTATCAATGCTAAACAAGTGGTCTCATGCATGGCAGCGTAAATTGGGCTGAAGTTAATGCTGTCGTTTGGTCTAATTTTTACTGATTTTTTATCAAGTAAAATGTCTCTTTTATCCTCTGTTGTCCCATCCTTTTCTATATAGTAGAAACATTACGAAAATACCCTTGGTTGTTAGAAATATTACGAAAATACCCCTGGTCGTCCTAAGATTGGCTCTTCTATATTATACAAATATCCAAAACAGGAACATGTTTGATTAGTTGGGAAGCTAGACTTTTATAAGCCCCAATTTTTCCATATGTTAAAGTGTTCTACGACCAACATAAGACTCGACTCAATAGACATCGTGATTAAAAGGAACAACAAACAAGAAACTTAGCAAAGTTGAATACAGATTTCTCAAGTTCAATCTAGTACTGCTCTCCAGAAGTCGAACAAGGAGGAAGGTTCATCATCATCAGCTGCAACACAGAAACTCATCAGTCAGAATTTCGAGCAACTCAACGAGTGATTTCAAGAAATATTTCATATTAGGAAAGCTAAGAATTTGAAACTAATGCTGACTGTTCAGCGAGGAAACTTACCATAAACGTGGACGTTAAGACAAGAATTCCCCATGCTTTCTTGTTCTTCTCGAATTTCTTCTGCTGAATGCTGAGCAGAAGAGCTGCAGCAGATCAATTCAATCACCTCCAATGTACATATCTCCCCAATATCGATTGGAACTTCCTCAAGATGGATGCATTTCCTCAAAACTAACTTTTGAAGATTTGGGAAGTTAACGCTACCAGCTTCCCAGTTCACTAAACGTGGCTCAGCTACTAGAAGGAACTTTAGCTGACTAAACTCGTGTTCATCACCTAGCGTCCAAGCACGACCTTCAAACTCATTATCTCTAAGTTTGAGCACTTCAAGGTTGGGCAATGCAGCTAGACTTGACATGTCTTCTGAAAGCAGAAGACAACCGGATAATATTAACCTCTTAATAGATGTTAGGGAAGCACACCAATTTGACAAGGAGAGCCGCTTCTGACCATAGCAGCTGCACTTCAACGTTTCGAGTTTCTCTAAATGGACCAGGTTTTTTAAGTATTTTGATGCATCATCTGATGCAGCATCGAGAATACTCAGTTTACGTATATTGGGAAGGCATGAAAAAACTTCCTCTGTACAGCTAGCAAAACATAAGTGAGAAAGTTCCTCCAGATTGCTTAGCCCCAAAACATCATCTGTTGCTCCTTCTGTTTTGGTACTTTTTTTTGGCTTAGATAGATAATTGCCACTCAGTAGACGTAGACGTCTTAGCTGTGTCATGTTCCAGATTTCCCGAGGCAGAATCAAAGTTTTGTACATATAATACAGTTCCGGCTGTTGAAATACCAAGGTTTGCAGATTATAAAGCTGAGACACTGATGCAGGGAGACCACCATTTGATCGAATCCAAAGGTACCTTAGATGAATTAGTTGTGTTATCTCAGATGGGAATGAAGGAAACAAATGAGAAAAAATTGCCAACACTCTGACAAGTTTGAAGCTCGAGAATAAGGAAATTTGCCTGTGAGGTGGAGCAGAGACTAGCAGTTTACCCCAGAAAAACATTGATCGAGCAACATGAGATGAAAACTCACTAGAATCATTTAGAGAAATGTTGGAAAGAAAGCTGAAGCCACGACCCTCATTCCTTTGTGCTAGGAAGTTTAAGACATATCGAGTTGATGTCACGTGCAGGAACTTCTCTTTTTGAGCTTCCCTTAAGCTCAAGTCCCTCAACAAATCATGTATGCCACAACTTCTGATCTCACCATTGAACCTCCTCTTTCTAATCATTATTAAATTTCTACTAATAAGATCCTCCAAACACTCTTCTGCAACTTTTTCCAAGCTTGTGAGTCTTTCGGCTTTTAGAAACCCTTCAGCAGCCCAAACTTGGATCAATGTCCGAGATTTAACTTCAAAGTCCTCAGGAAAAGCCCCCAGAGAGAGGAAGCATGGCTTGAGGTGATTTGGTAGGTAATTGTAACTCATACCGAGCACTCCCAGGCATTTATCAGGATCATTAGCAACAACTGAACTTACAGTCTTGGCAACAATTATCCAACTTTCTCTTCTCCTAGCAATTTTAGAAAGATGCCCTGCTACCACCAGAATTGCCAAAGGAAGTCCACCACATCTTTCCCCTATTTGCTTCCCAATATCCTCTAACTCAGAAGGACAAAGATCATTTGCCCCAAATACCTTCATGGATAGTAATTTCCAACTATCATCTAAACTTAATACCCCCATCTCATGCAAAGGACTATCAGGATTAGCATAAGCAGCCACATCCTTAAGCCTACTTGTTAATATGATTCGACTCCCATTGCCGTCATCTGGAAAACACCTTGTTATATCATCCCAAACTTGAGTACTCCAAATATCATCAATGACAATAAGATATCTCCTCTCCTTTAGTTTTCTATATAATAACTCTGCTAATTGATCCTCAGTTTTCTCTACAAACTTATCTGTCGTCACACCTGGAATGCAACGGACGAGACTTAACAGCAACCTCCTCACTTCATACTCTCGAGATACTGTAGCCCACGCATGAACATCAAACCGAGACCTAACTCGAGGATAATCATAAGCTTTTTTAGCTAGTGTTGTTTTGCCAATCCCACCCATACCTGTAAGGGTTAATCTCTCATATGGTCATTTAACTCATACATTATTATAAAAGTAAGTGTCAAAACTATTCTTTGCCTCATTATAATAATTGAACTTTACTCACTATAATAGTAAATTTGCTAATTTTGTTCACTATAACAATAAAGTCACTAACTTTAGTCCTACAACAACAAAATTTATCCATAATGTAATGATAATGTTATAGTAGGTAAAGTTAAATGATCATACATCAAATTAACCCAACCTGTAATTGTGACGACTTCTCTCTCCGATGAGAATCCAAATAGTCTTTCAATGATCTTCTCCAAATCATCATCAAGACCGACAACATCATTCTCCACATTAGCATTAAAACTAGGTCTAGATGGACTTCCAAGTCTCGTCTCGAAATGATCTTCAGCAGGTTCAATGCCATGGCCATAGCTTGTGCAAGTTTCAAGACTCAGCTCCAGCTCTTTCCTTAGCGACTCAATCTTCTGTACTACTGGTACCAAACTTCCTATTAAATGTTCACTTTCCCTTTGATGAATCTCACAAATCTTTAGTTCAATTATATTCTCAGCTTCATTGAGTGCATCTCTAAACTTTCCAACCAAAACAGTGACATTTTCTTGATGATGACTACTCTTGCTACTATCATCAAGAACGGCTTTGAAATACTCAAGAGATGCAGCTAAAGATTGAATTTTTGGGTCAGACAACAAACCTGGGATTCTGGTACTGAGTTGCTCAAGAGTTTGAGCAAGAGAAGCAACAGAAGCATAAGCCATCAATCAGTCTCACTAATTGAAGAACAAGAAACCTCTTTTACCTAAAAATTTGGAATTCCCAGATGAAGAACAAATAGAATGGAGAAAATCAAAGAGCACTTCAATGCTGAAAAGGCATAGTATGTGAACATTGTTGCTTTTAGTTAAATGCTGGGGCCTGGGACAGCTATTGCCTATTGATTGAAGTGAGGACAGCTATTGCCTATTGATTGAAGTGAAAACTGAGAACTCCAACGTTGAAAAGCCTTTGGTTCCTTTACACTAGGAGAGGCTAAATCTTAACCCAAGGTCCGATCATAACATTAATAAAAACAGAGAATAGTCTCACCAATTCAATTTGTTTGTCTTTACTTTTAGTTGGCAATTTTTTACTTTTCTTTTTAGTTGGCAATTTTTTAATTTATCACGAGAGATACATTTTGATACATTCTATATATCTTTAATTCAGAACCAAAAGAGAATTCAGAAAAGGAAATGAAAAAGACAAGGAATTATTTTGATTAGGTAAGTAATAATTATTGAAGTTCTCAAATTGCAACACAAAATTTTGAATGAATAAATAAATAGCACTAGAACATTAAGGGGACTGTAAGTTACAACATTGCATCCATCAAGGGGAGCAATATGAAATCGTATACATCGAGCAGAGTTACTATCTCTGGGAATAAAACCTAAAACGGGAGCCAATTTTGATCTTGATGGAGGCGGAACTTATACATGGCTAAATTCTGCACAAATAAAGTAGACTTGACATTGACAAAAAAACCCAAGTTTGGATGATAAAAGATAACATAGCTACAGAGCATCTTCAACTCATTTTGCATGGTTGATTACATAGTACTTGGATGACCTTCGGGCTAGTTATTTGCGTTGCATGCAAAACTTTTTATGAGTTTCTTCCCTAGCAATTGATACCACATGCCTGAACATCTGGTCCAGTAACTCTTGTTGTGAAGGGATCAACCCGCACCCATAACAAAGAGAAAATGGAGGCCAGAAGAATAGACCACACGACCACGATAGTGGGTGTCCGGTTCTGACGACCCATGAGACCTTTGAGGAAGGGGTAAAGGTGAACAATCACCCAGAAAGCAAAGAACAATTTACCAAAGAGGGGACCCCAGGACTGGTAACCACTGTTGATGGCGTATGAGATGCCAGCCACAACTCCTACCAGGTTTACAATGAGGAGAGTAGTGGGAGGTATAAGAAGAGTTGTCCATTTGAACATGTAGAGTTCTGCAAAGTCCCCATCTTCATCTGATGCCTTGGATGTGACAGTAAAGTTGGTATCAATACCAGCAAGCACTTTGAGCAACCCTTGGAAGACAGCAAACAGGTGAGCTGACACACCACCAATGACCCAAAACTGTTCATTTCTCCACCATTCATCAATTCCAACACCACTCCATCTCATCTCCAGAATACCAGTAGCGAAAATGGAAAGAAAGAGGGATATAAACCAGATGCTAGCAAGGTTACTAATCTGCAAAAGAGAAATTAACATAACCATCAATCCTGTGAAATGACATATTGGCAAATGTATGATAAAGCAACTTTAGAAAGTATAGGCACTGTAAGGCCAAGTTAAGTAACTATGTGCAGTTCAATGCCAACTGACAGGTTACTTGAAGAACTCAAACTAAATAGGGAGGATCATATGTATAGCAAATACAATACTCCCTCTCTTAACATTTTATGTGAAGGTGTTTTACTTTTTTATCATATAAGACTGCGGAAGTGTTTGACCAGGCCCGGAGATTAAGAAAGATTTAGAAATACTTTTTGACTTTTGGAACTTATGGTCTTAAACATGCCATTACATTTCTGTGGCTATTGAATCCCGTCATTAAAGGTAAAATGAAAAGTTTAAAGTTAAATTGTTTCTAGATACAGGAAAGTGCCCTTTTTTTCTCAAGACAGGGAACAAATTGTCACATAAACAGTAGTAGTATTAAATAATTTTGGATATCCAATATAACAAGCATTCAAACAAGTTGACAAGAATTTATAGATCGAAGCTAACCTGAGGGATAATGAATTTCCCAGTAAGTAGACAGATAGCTGGAAGTGTGCAGTATATAAGAAGTGGAATGGCAGTGATTGGATAAATGGTGGTGTTGACATAAGCAAATCTCTCCAGCCACTTCAACCGTCCACTGTATCCATACCATATAGGACAATGCCTACTGAAAAGAATTTCCACTGACCCTAAAGCCCATCGAAGCACTTGGTTCAGACGATCTGAAAGATTAATAGGAGCTGACCCTTTGAAGGCAGGTCTCTTGGGCATACAGTATATAGATCGCCAACCACGGGCATGCATCTTAAATCCAGTAAGAATATCCTCTGTGACAGAACCATAGATCCATCCAATCTGCACAAACATAACGAATTTTGAAGTATTCAAACACGCAACAGTAACAAAAAATTCTGGTCCAGTTCGAGTCTACAATATTAGTACCACAGAAATTCTCGTGTTCACAATGTACCAAAACCGATGCATCTGGGAATTTAGAGATGTAGAAGTAGCTCGTCATTTTCTTTAAGGGTATATGCTGCATCTGGTGGTTATACATATACAGCATGTTCAGTTCCAGTAATCCATTTACCATATTACGAAGCAGTTAATATTCATTGTAGGGTAGACAAACTTTTTCTTTCTACTTTATTTGATAAAAGCGGAAAGACAAGTTCTTCTCATTTTCCTTTCACCAGATTGAAGGAAATATTCCCTCTATCCACTTTTATTTGTCCACTATACTAAAAATAGATGTCCAAAAATACTTATCCAACTTATGAAATCAAGAGATAATTTTACACTTAGTTCCTAATTTACCTTTATCCTTAGTTATAGTCATTTCCCTATTACATTTTTCAAGACATAGTATTTATTATATTCAAAGGGTGATTTGGTAAAATTACCTTTATCATTTACTCCCTGTGCCAAGTCAATAGTGGACAACTATTGTTGGACAGAGGGAGTAGATTAGTATTTTTGGTATAACACTAGACACTGGATCTCCTTTTGGTTTATTTTTTCTGTCAGAAGGTCAAACACCAAGTAAAAAGTCACCTCAAATTCAGTTAATACAGTTCCCGTGGCAATGATTGTCCATCGACAATTCCCTACTCATCCTAGAACTTTTTAAATGGTGAGCTTAATTCACACCACTTACAGGCTCTTCCCTACCTATCCTAGACTCTGGTGGGGTGGGAATCTAGAAAAAAGAATTACCTCAGATCCCCATTCTGTTTTATCTTCATAACCACAACTGATAACATGAATAGCCTCTTTCAAAAGGGTCTCAGGGGTAGCAGATTGAGGAACACCGCCATTCTCCATGAGTGTTGAAGCAACAAAAACAGCCGATTGTCCAAATCTCTTCTCCAGGCTCATTTGAGACATGAGAAGTGACTTCTCATCATCAAATCCAGCACCTGATTTCATGATTGAAAGAGAGGAGTTGTGAGAAGTTAGCAAAAACTAGAATACATTGAACCACCACATACACTTCCGGAACTTCAAACATAAAGAAATAGGATAATCCAGTAAAGGATAAAGGAACTAGAAGCATAAAGAGGACAGAAGTGTACTTCAATTCTCAAACATGATAAATGTAGTGTATATATGCCTGGGATGAGTTGCATTCCTTGCTTATGACTTTAGCATGCTAATCAAAAAGCAATTAAAAGCCCAACATTGTTTTTTTCCTTTCTGTTTTCTTAATAAGTACTCCCCCATTTCAATTTGTTTATCTGACTTCCCTTTTTAGTCGTTTCAAACGAATGCCTCTTTCCTTTTTTGGCAACTCTTTTATTCTAATTTCCATTATTGGACGATGGCAAACCTGATTCCAGAAGGCAGGAGAACGCGCAAAGTTCACTCTTAAGAAAGCAAAAGAATATAGGACAAAATTCTCATTGGTGAACAACCAGTACTTGGTATGTTCCGGGTACTCTACAAGTACAACTCACTAAAGGTTGGGGTTATATTCTATTTTCCAGTGCAAAAGTAATTATGAAGAATTTTTTAGGTAATCCAAAGCAATGAACTACAAGGTAGATAAGTCTAAATGATGGAGAAGGAAGTGACTGTCTACTGATGTTGAAAAGTATTGGTATTGAAATCCATGGGACATAGCAACTTGCAAATATTCCTTTTTTCCCTGATGCAACAGCTTTGCCAATTAACTTGCTAAAAACAGGAGTTGCTGAGTAAGGTGTGGTTTGCACAAGCATCAGATTAAACATTCCGGGATTGGTGAAGTAATTGGACAAAGATAAGATGAAGTGAAAAGATTTAGTAATTTGAACTTTACCTTCAACTCCCTCTTCTATATCCTCCAGATTGAATATTGGCACAGTGGGATCAACATTCTTACTAGACTTCTTCTTGTCTGAGCCCTTTTTACTTGATTTAGAACCCTTCTTTCTTGATCCACCGAAGCAGGAAGAGAGGAACCCTGCTTTCTTATGCTTTGGCTTAATTGGAGGTTCATAACCATATAAAGCTGTTCTATTAAAGACACATCCAGTACCCACATAAACCGGGCCTTGAATTCCATCCAAACCTCTCAAATTTATCTGGTCCAACAACAACAAAGAAGAATTCACACCAAGATCCACATGAAATAATCTCAGCATAAAAGTGTGTGAACTACATAAAATACTATTCTAGACTCCAACCAAGTATAACTCAGTCACTGTTTCTTAAGTTTAAACTTACATCGAAAAAAACTGTATTCCTGTTGGCATATCGATCGTTCCTATCAATACCATCAAATCTTTGAGGGAATTGAACATAGCAGACATATTTTCCAAGGTTAGGATCCATCAAAAAGCACATCGCTTCTCTCAGTGCCTTGCTGTTGTTAATGTAGTGATCACAATCAAGATTCAACATGAAGGGTCCATTAGTAAGAACTGCTGACACACGAACCTGCACGATCATTGTATATGATAAAGATGTTCCATTTAAGTCGAGATTGTTGGTTGGTTTTGTGTGTGTGTGTGTGGGGGGGGGGGGGGGGGGGGGATAGACTACTCCAATATTTAACAACTTACCAGTGCGTTCATGGCACCAGCCTTTTTGTGATGTTGGAAGCCAGGACGCTTCTCACGAGAAACATACACTAGTCGTGGCAACTCATTTCCATCACTGTCAAGTCCTCCACTTTGTCCCAAGAAAACCTGTAAGCAACAAAGATAATACAGTTAGGAGTCGTTTGGTTCGAATACAAGTTATGCTGGGATTAGTTATAATGGGATAAGTCACGCTGAGATTATTTCTTATTGATTATTTGGTCTGTTGTATCAAAATAATATGCATTGCATAAATTTTAAGAACAAGTTGTTTGTTTACAAAAATACCCTTCACTTTATTTAGTTTTTTTAATATTTTTTTCTTTTGCATTCATCCTTAAAGATAAAGCTTTCATTTTATTTAGCTTAAATATTTTTGTGTATGCATTCTCATGATGTACCGTATGTATTTAAAATAAAACTTTCATCCCATTTAGCTTAAATATAGAACTTATATATTAAGTTTGTTAAAGTAAAAAGAGAATTTATTATTTATATTACTTCATGTAAGCACATATCACTCTTAAATTGTAAAATATTAAAGTTATCTTCAATTCAATTTATATACAAAATACAAACTTTAGAGTAACTAAAAGAATATATAATTAAAATATGTAATTCAATAGTAGAGAAATCAAAATATAATAAACATAAGAATTAGTCAAATAAATTCAAAAATAAAAATTATATTTATATAGTGTGTAATTTTTTAATAGAAAAATATGAAAATTATCATAAAAATAATGAGTAGTGAAGGTTATGATGTTATTATACGTGGTACTAAAAATAATGCGAGTATACATAAACGTGAAAAGTGAGGTATAAAAAGGATTTAAAGAAATATATTTGACCAGTTACCCATTTATCCCGGAATAAGTTATCCCGAGATTACTATACCAACCAAGCGAGAGATAACTTATCCCGATACTAATTATTAATCCAGGAATAAGTTATTCCAAACTTGTCAACCAAACAACAAATTGAGTGACACTATAATTTTATCCCAGGACTATTGTTATCCTACAAACCAAATGACCCCTTACTCCCAGAACAGAAAATGCCCCTGACGGAAGTTGGAATTTCCAGAGAAAAGCTAATCACAAGTACGCAAGACCAATGTCAGACTTGTGAACTAAAGTAAGATCCAATCCTCAATATCTGCAAGTCACAGAGTAATTGAACGACACTAACATTCTTTGTTCTAAGAATCACATCCAACAAAGAAGAACAAAAAGTTACCTGAATCATCCCAGGATGATCCCTGGTGTTATTTCCAGGCCATGGTGTACCATCTTGCATAATCCATCCTTCTTCAGGGACCTTTTGAGCTTTTGCAACAAGGGCATTGATGCGAATTTTGAACTCTTCATACTCCCTCTATATTATGATTCCAAGAAACATTATGAGCACACAACAAACAGAAAACAACAAAAGGAAGTGCAAACACTAAAGCTGACCTTCATTGCCCTACGTTCTTTTACAAACGATGTTTGAACTTTATCCTTCAAGTAGTCAACCTTCTGAGAAAAGTACCACTCTGGAGCTCGTGGCTCTATGCTGTACTTCTTAGAGAAAGGTACCCATTTCCTTGCAAACTCAGCTGTTTCAGATAGGGCTTCAAATGTCAACATGGCAGCACCATCATCAGACACATAACAGGACACCTTATCAACAGGATAGTCAACTGCGAGAATGGACAGGACAGTATTTGCTGTAACAAGAGGAGGTTCCTTCAAAGGATCCACAGTACTAACAAATATGTCAACAGCAGCTAGTTGTGATGGCTCTCCTTCACGATCATACCTACCGTACATCATGATTAAAATCGAGTATAAGAGATAAAAATGGAAATGAGCAGAACAAAATAGAAAAGAAAAGAACGAAGAGCAAAAGATCAAGCTCTAACGGTCTAACCTAAGTGCAAGCCTATCCAGATATGTCTCGCGGTTGACTGGAAGCCACTTGGGGAACTGATCCAAAATCCAAGATATTGCAAACCAAATCTCGCATATCACAGATAACAACCATAACGGAATTGCATTGGGCACTGGATTCATTATTCGATAGCGCAAGAAAATACAAAGAATGACAAGCCGGAGGACAATAACCATCCTGTAAGGGTTTATCCTAGACGATGGAATAGACACCTTCCTTGAAAGAGGTTGTCTAGCCTCATCATTTCTGCACCAATAAAGATGTACCATTAGAGGAAACTCATATGATATTCAAGAACACCACAAAATTTGAATGCTTCAACCACTTAACATTCCATCAGAATGCTGATTCAGCACATATAACGAATACAAAATACTTGTTTTTCTTCTCCTTTTTATCTTTGTCATAGGAAGATATCAGAGATGATCCACCAAAACATCCACTTAGAAACAAGAACATACATAACATAGCCAGCAGAAGGAAAAAAAACTCACAGTAAAGAGTCATCCACCAGAATATCAGTACTAGCATCAATATCTCCAACTCCTCGTTCCGAAGGAGGATGGCTAGTGGGCATCGGCACAACATTCTTATCCTGCTTCATTTTCCAGCCATCAACTCTTTCTTTCCAAGCAACATTGCCAAGCCCAGGGGATCCAAACTCCCTTACTGGGTCCACAACTCTGATGTTAGCTGCCAAAATAAGCAAAATAAAGCCTCAATTATCTAGAATCAGAGATAAAGAAGAGATATTTCTCTAAGAACTTGTAGAACAAACAAGAACATACGTGATTGGTTAGCATCTGTTGAATATGTGAGTGGATGGATGTGTTTTGCACCACCAGCAGGTCCAGGAGATGCCATTGAATAGCGTTCAGGTGATGCTGCTGACAGTTCCCCAGAAACCTAGAGGTAAGACACCAACAAGTATTCTGTCGCTCATTAAACTACTTATACCAGGCAAGACAATCAAGGAAAAGGGGAAGACAATAACATCAAAAACTAGCAACTGTGAATCATACATCTGTTCCATTTGTAAGCAGAGGAATGTGATTGTGGGAGACCTCTTTATCATACTTTGGAGCACCAGTCTCCTCACCCCGCCCGTAAGTCGCATGCCAGCTCAACATACGGTCAGCCACTTTTTGCTTCTCATTCAGATTTTCAGAAGAGTAAATTAGATCACTGGCACCATCATCAGCATCACCATCTTCTACACTTTCACCGCTAATAGCAGGACTTCCTGTTATAATCAAACAATACAACACATCAAGATCTCAAATCAGAAGAGTCTACAACTTAATCGAGTTAACAGTTATTCAAATCTTTCAGTAGACTCGGAAGATGCAGATCCTTTTTCTTCTTCTCTTTTAGTGTGTTCTTTGTTGCTTAGGATGAAGGCAAGCTAACCTCATACATTATCTCTTGATGGTAAATAATTGTTTAAGCAAAGTCATTTTATCGTTTATATTAAAAAGTTGTCAGTCAGCATATACAATTACGCACGAGACTTAATAACTAAAGGTCTCCTACTTCTATTGGCCAACAAGCCTTGAATGATCTATTAGCTATTCAACTCAATTGCTCAATCAGAACTCAATCAGAATCATCCATACCTTTGTGTCTCTTGTATCTGGTCTTGCACTGTGGGCAAGATTGATTCCCATCCTTCCTCTCGTATTCATAGCATGGCCTACAAACAGGAAAGGCACAGACATCACATGCAACAAATGGTTCGCCATCCACAGTAGCTCCAACACCATCACCACAGATCTGACAGACTTGACCACCTAAGGTCTTCAAGGACTTTCCCTAAGGCAAAAAATCAGCACAATAAGAGGCGTCCAGACTTATATATAAGCTTGTTAAATCATCATTCAAGCTTCAATCACATATCATACAAGAGCGGACAAACTACTTCTACTCACGCTTGGTAGAACAATTCTAAATTTAGCTTCATGTCAAAGATCTAAACATTAACCTTCTGAATTTCAATAGGAACAATTGTAAGACATTAAAGTTCATTTCTTGACAAATTACTACAATCATTTTAACCTGATAGTGACACAAAACACAAGGTAGTGGAACACCCCAGACAAATTAACTGGCCAAAACACCAAACTCAAATTGGAAAGTGAAAAGAAGTGATATCATCACACCAATCTGAACAGCAATTGCACAAAAACAAGGTAAAGGTAGAGTCTTTATATATGTTCATTTCATGAACTAACCTTAACATCACCTTCTGGATCCATTGTCAGTCTACTTGTCAGTAAACAATGGATTTGAAATCAGATAACAGCCTCAGCCCAGTAGGTCGCCAACCAACATGCCCAAATTACAGATCAGATCTATAAAATTAAAAGAAAAAACAATCTATTTAGCTCCTTGTCAGTTAGAAGGAGAATTCATTCAAGAAGGAACAATCAAAAATATTTTGATTAAATTAAAACCCCCAGTCAGAACTAACTCATCCCACTGAAAACCCCACAAGTCAAAATCCATCCTTGTTCTAATTTCATCAAATTTGCCTCATCAGAAAACAGAAAGGGGAAGAAAGTACCTCAAGATCCGATGATTCAAGAAACCCAACCTCAGATCCTTCGATCCACTGTATAAAATCAGATAAAGAAAGAGACCCAGAAGCCAAAATATCAAGAAATGAAAGATCAGCAGAGCAATGCCGACAACTCTCTCTCTCTCCCTGCTTTATTTGGGTGCCAATAAATACACAGCTATATATGAAAGGGGTATTAGAGTGTAGACTGTGCGTATTAGCTGGAGATATATTTGTTAGTATGTCGTGTCTTAACAAAAAAAATTCATTTTTTGGTAATTAATAAAAGGCTAGTGGGCTTAGCTTAGATGAGACGAAAGTGACATAAGAGCTGCCTGTCCAAGTGTGACTGAGAATGAGTGAAGCTTTAGTTTTAGAGAGAGAAAAAATCACTCCACCGACAGCTCTAGAGAGAGAGTAAAAATGGGGTCTGGTTTGTTTACTTAGATCTCCAATTATTTCCATTTTATTTAATTTCTTTGATCATTCAACTACTCTCTTTTACTTTTCTGTGTCGGTTGATGGAAATTGGAAAGTGAAACGGGAGAAGAAGAAGATGATGAAGTAAAGGCTACTCCCATTGTGTTTGGATGGTCGCTAATTATTGTTTGTTAATTTAAACATTATTATATTTATTTTAATTTTTTATTATATTGTATTATTAAAATTTATGTAATAATGATGAAAATTTTCATTTTATCTAATGTGATTGCATCGTTGTAATATCAAAATCTATGTTTGATAATGATGAAAGAAAATCTTAGTTTATTTAACAAACGATTTGGTTTGATTATGTTAATAACTTTTTTAAAATCCTTTATTTTATTTTATTTATAGTATTTTTATCTTATATTCTCTTTTCTGTTATCTTTTAAATTACTGATGTTTGAGATTATGTTACGATAAAAAATGACATAATTCATCAAAATATTATATTTATTGAACTAATATAGCACGATATAATATATTTCTATTTCTATTATATAGAAATGTGAAAGGTAGGACAAGCAAGGATAAAAATGTAATTTCACAAATCTATCAAGAAATATAGCCAAAAAAATATATTTTTAGAAACATCTTTCTATTGTTTTATAGAAATATAAATCAATTATGATCAAGGATAAAAAAGTAATTTCACATGCTAACAAAAATCTATCAAGAATAAGTAAAAAAAAAATCTTGAAGCAAAGATGAAACGTAAAGAATTAAATTTTATCCTGATGATAAAAATGTAATTTCACAAATCTATCAAGAAATATAGCCAAAAAAATATATTTTTAGAAACATCTTTCTATTGTTTTATAGAAATATAAAATCAATTATGATCAAGGATAAAAAAGTAATTTCACATGCTAACAAAAATCTATCAAGAATAAGTTAAAAAAAAATCTTGAAGCAAAGATGAAACGTAAAGAATTAAATTTTATCTTGATTTATTAAAATTTTATACATTTTGCATTATAATTGTTCTCTAAATTCACTTTACGTAGTTAAATATCCTACACAAATTTCATATATTAATTCTTTCTAGAAAGTTTTTATTATTATTATCATTTCTATTATATAAAAGGTTATAACTAGGACGATTAAGAACATTTTTATAAAATTAATTAAAAAAAAAGTTTAAAGTAATTATTGTATTATGCAAATTGTATATGATATTTTTCAGAAATATCAATCCAAGTTACAAAAAATTCTAATTGTCATATAATGAAAAAATAAAAAATACAGATTAAATGTACATCTTAATATGTGGTCCAATTATTTCGTCAAAAGGTTATGATTTTTTTTATTTTTTATAAGTAATTTCAAGAATTCAATTGTTCTATTTTGTTACGAGTTAATAGCTTATTATTTCAGTTGCATTGTTTATGGGCTATATTAAAAAGAAGATTGTATTTGTTTTCTGAAAACAAAATTGACAGTACATATAATTTAAATAAATTAACAATCAAATATTTTTTATATTATTTACAATTGATATCATTTTATATCGAAATTTTAATCACCGCACTGGGTTACTAAGTATCATGATGACTTTATCAGATAATTATTCAATAGTTTGTAAAAATGAAAAAAAACAAACAAAAAATATTTAAGAATAAAATATCATTCCAAACTCTCTTTTCCTATAATACAATATTTAAATTTTTATTACGTTGAAAAGTGAAGTAGTAGATGATAGTAGTAGATGATTGAGGACAAATTTGTCAACTCATATAAATATTTAGCTTTGTTGACACCCAATTTTGACCCACCTTAACCCTTTTTTTTATGTTATTCGATTATTTAAATAGTTTAAAAAAAAATTTGTATAAGTTTATATTTTAATTTTTACCCAAAAATTTGTATATTTTTGCATTCATAATTTATCAAATTATTATTATTATCATCATCATTATTATTATTATTATTATTATTATTATTATTATTATTATTTGTGGTATTATATGAATATGGTTAGTGATAAAATTTTCAAATTAAATTGTTTAAATTTTTTTTTTTTAAAAGAATCTTCATTTTGTATCTTGAAAGTAAGAAATCTTTTATATATAGGTAAATATCATTTTCCTCTTTGACGGATTCTTCCCCCCCTTTTTTTTTTTACTCTTTCTCTCATTTTAATATTTCATGAAATTTCTCCATGAGCAATAATTTTCTCCATCAAAAATTCCTGGAAGGATCTTTTTTCTTTTGACAAAATATTACTTATCCTTGAGTGATTTTTTTTCAGATTGGGTCCTCTTCCTAAGGTCTCTTTTCCCAACTTTGGCTCTTTTTTTTAACAACTTTTCCTTCTTCTTCGTTTTTTTTTTTTAGACTTAGAGTGGGGAACATAATTTTTCTTCTTGAGCAAGAGGATTACACACAAGGAGACACCCAAAATATTTTGCAATATATACATTTCTTCCTCTCCCAAAAAAAAAGGCACACAATAGATACATTGATTCATGTAAGCGAACAAAAGACCATCCATGAATGCTAGGCTTCATGGATCAATTAGCCATCAAAGTTTTATTGTCGAAAACTCCAACCTCGATAGATAGTGAAAACTCCAAGTCAGCAGATTGCCAACATGCCCAAAACAAGCAATCATCATTAGAGTCTCACCATGAAGGGCACCAAAACATCGATGAGTTATAGCGGCAAGAAGTTCAACTGAAAATCCTAGTTAAGCTTTAGACTAAAACTACGTATATTATGGCACTGCTCGATGAGATAAGTCATCCCTATACCTTTTGAAATTTTGTCTCCATTACAGCTTGTTATTTATTTCTACTCATTCTAGTTTAATTTATTCCATATATATATCTATGCTTGGGAGTTGCCTGTACATGGGGTCCTTTTTTTTTTAAAAAAAAAATGAAGAGTGTGAAGCTAACCCAACCCTTCTTAATTTTTCCTAAAGTAAGTTGTGTTAACACATAAAACTGTGGCCATTGATTTTCTTGATTTTCGTTTACTACAAAAGATACAAGTGTTTTGGCTTAGGGAGTTATTTTAGTAGTTAAAAATGTGCATTATTTTAGTGGATTCACATGTTAATTAAATTTTTCTTGAGTTCTCATATTTTAAATTCATACCTTATCTTTAATTGAATCAAATGATGTCATGGAATCTCTCATCCATGGGATTTGATTTGGCTAATGAATATGTTCAGATTTTGATTGAATATGTATAATGAATCTTGATTAATTTGAGAAGCTATGTCATGTTAAAAAATGTAATAATAATAAGGAAGAGTTGTTTCACATATGCTGCAAAATTTATTATTAAAATGGGCAGATGATCTTTGCTAGAATAGTAATCCGTAGTATGTTCGAATCGGTTACACCATTATCCATTTCTCAACGTTGTCTTATTTTGGTATCCTTAAAAGCTTGCCCCTTTCAAAAGTATCTTTATTACTTTAATATTTTATTTTTTTAATAATATTAAGATCAGACATAGTTTCACTCTTTTTAAATATTTTTACATGTACACGGCTACATGAAATGACATCACTCGGAGTTCAATGACAATGAATGAAGAATCAATGAGATAAGTGAGCTCAAGCAGAATCATCTCTCAAAAAAAAGGATGGTACTTTTGGGAAATGATGACAGACAAATAGGTTATAGCTGAATTCTTGTATGAAGCGCACGTGTAGCTTTATCAAATTAAAGCAACTCGTTACTCCCTCCTACTCTAATTTTATTTGTCACTCTTTTAAATGTCCCAAAAACTTGACAACTCTTACTATTATGATAAATTGTTGATATACTTTTTTTAAATCCAAATATCAAAATATAAATATTTTAAGTTTTACATGAGTTTTAAAAATATTGAACAATTTTATTTGGTACTCTTAAATAATTTCTTTTAATTTTTTTTAAGACATCTAAAAGGGCCGATTTATGAAAATAGAATTGAGAAAGTAACATCGCATTGGGCCCGTTTCTAGCTTTCCCTATCCTGATCCCACTCTTTTAACCTTAACTTATGTATGATTAATCTATTATTTATTTTAGTCTCTCATATTATAATCATCACCAAATTAATTAAGGTGACATGTATTTTACTAATAATTTATTTTCTTATGTGAGATGTTATAATTCATGAAAAGTGTCTAGAATGTTATATATTGGTGGGTCTTTCAAAATCTTAGATTACTTCTAATTTATGGACTGTCTTTCATTGTTCGTAACTTGACATAAGTTGTTTTTATGAATCTTTTTGTAATTTGACATTTTTACCGAATGTCAATCTCTTGATCACTATATAGTCTCTTCTTTATATTTTTATATCGCTAGACCCTTTGAACACATGATTTGGAAGTGATCAGGTTAATTAGTTCTTCTATTCTCCTTGTCCTTATTTTATTTTATTTATTTTATTTTTGGATTAACTTTTTTTTTCATACTATTCAAATACTTCAAGCATTCTTTGGAGAGCAATTAGATTAGTCTCCTCGTCTTCTGTCGTTAATATTATCAATTTTATTTATTGGACAACTTGAGAATGTGCTTACTTGGTTGAATTAATAAGTTTGTGGCCGGAATAGTTTGTATCTTATTTATTGTAATACATGTTAGAAATCACATAACTATTTTTTTTTAATGTGACTTGTTTGGAATATTGATTTGGTAATTGATAGCTTTTTTAAGTTTTAAATGACATATATTTTCAATTTGTGAAGTAAATAAGATGTATGTGATTTATTTTTAAGTGTAGAATAAAATATTTTCTTTCATATTTCTTTTTACTTTATTTAATTCACTTAGTTATTACCTTTCTTGTATTTATCTTATTGTGTTACATGTAACTTTGTCATTTTAGAATGTTATAAGGATGAACTTTTTATGCTAATCATGTGTCTATTTTTATTGTTCTAATTATAAGTAGAAAATTTTATGTGTTTAATACTTTATATTTAGCCTAAAAAATTTTGATTTATTTCATTGACCTTGCTTGTAATTTTTCACCCCCACATAAATACGAGATACGGTCGGGACCCGCCTTTGCGGATCTTGAAGGTAGCCTAGCACCTTCCCTTCGAGGTAACTAGAACTCTTCACCGTTCTCTAGTTAATTTTGACCTTAGGCTTAGATTTAGACTTAAAATAGTGTCCTAATGCACCTGAATTCATTAGGTGGCGACTCTTCAATCTTCAATTTTTTTTAATCCCAAAAGAGACGTTGCCACAACGTCGTCCAGGTTCCCGTCTTTTCGCGAGAAAAATGGGGCGCGACAAGCTTCATATATTATTTTTTGTTCAAAATTTGAAAAAACTTTGTGCGCGTGTCCACAAATGCCTATAACATAGTTATGTTAATCACATAAAATATGTCATCTCATTTAATTATATATACATCCATCCCAATTAAAACATGTTTGATCTTTACGACTTTTTGACATGAGGCTAACAGATATTATTAAAAGAGGTGACATATTTTCTATCCAACACATGTTTAATATTTAATTCAATATTTACATATGAAATAATGTTAAAATGAATATTAGATTGTGTACTCTTTTAATGTTAGTTGTGACAACTTAAATAAGTTATAAATTAATTTTTATTTTATAAAAATAAAAAAAATAAAAAAAAGAATGATTTCATTGCAAATTGTAATACCCATTATCACTTGTTGTGATAATTACCGAAAACAACCTCTCTACTTCTATGAGGTAGTGGTAAGGTCTGCGTACATTATACCCTCCCTAGACCCCACTTATGGGATTCTACTGGGTATGTTTTTATTGTTGTTGTATGATATTTTACCGAAAAATATAAAAAATTAATGTGTTATTTAAAAATTTGATCACGTACAAATAAAATTTAAGCTTGTAATATTGAGTTCGTTAACGGGTTTTTTCATATCTAGTTTATATTATGAAATAATATAAACAATAATCCCAATATAGTGTTATAAAAAAATCAAATTTGTTATCACCGAATTTTATGGACGTTTACTTGTAACTTTATAAAGTTCCTTTAATATTTTTATGGTTGGTGTAATTCATTCATCTTTTTCATAAGAGATTGATTAAATTACTATCAATTCATATTGTTCAGCACGTAGAGATTTTGTGAAAATATACTTTCTTCTTTTATATAGTAACCAATAATTTTATCAATCTTTAATGTTAATCCAGTGAATTTAACCAACATTTCTTGAGGTATGTACTTGTTCTTCACGATATGTTGGCAATAGTTATAAACCAGAAAGTTCATCTTCGCCCAAGCATAATTTAACTTTTATTTACTTGATAGGTGCAAAGCATTGTACCAATCTCACCTGTGTTGTGTGGTGGATGAAACACAAGCAGAGTAAGGATTTGTATTCCATACGACATTAGAGGTGGAAAAGAAATCGTTCATGTTCTTATAAATCACAAATCTGCATTTACAAACATTAATCTAACACATGAATCTTTTATATTTATTTTGTTATGTTCAAATTCATTTCATGAAAATCTATAAAGACTTCAAATAAAGAAACATTTTACTTGCTTAACGAATCTGTTGCTTGAACAGTGACAAAGAACTTACACAAAGTTCTTTTCTCTACCTTCTCCATAGTTATCACTATACTATAGAGAAGGAAGAACCATTGCCTAACCTTCAATGTAATGAGTTTTAACCATTTTTATCCTCTTATTTGGGGGATCCTTTCATGATTTCTTGCTGAAAAGTTTACTCCTTTTTAACTGTTTTTCTTTCTTTGTCTTTGATGAGTTGACAATATAATATTTTTATAACATAAAGAGAGAAAAATTGAGTTTTGATATGCATACTTTGTAATACACGTTTATCTAAATAAAATGTGGTTGCTCTTTTGTGTTTTCCAAGTATTAAAAATCTTTCTCATTTTTTAGCATTTGCACCCAATGTGTCCAAAAGAAATAGATACATCTATTTCCAAAATTTTCTCAAGAATAACAGGAATAAAATATATTTTACGGAACTTATATAAAATGTTATCACAATACCAACAGAGTCAACTCTTACTAATTTTAACTCTCTGTTGTACCAATCAAACTTTATTATTTTGTTTATGTTCAGAGAATGACTGTGGAGGATTCAAATCAAGCAAATAACATCAAGTTAGTAAGTGGATCATTCACACGCAACATGTGAACTTATTTAGGCTTTCAATCTTGTTGAGATGATCTTGATATAAACACATATCGTACTTACATTGACTTAATATAAACATTAAGCATGGATACATTCTTATAACAGAGAACTAATCTGCAGTTGACAAAATTGCTACCTTCAATAAGTTAAACAAAATAGTACACAGAATGTGACATTCAACCCCGCGAACTTGGAGTTCAAAGCGGATTGGTCTCCATAAATGCGAACCATTGTCCCGCGAACGCGGAGGTTTACATAATTGACCTCCGCGAACGCGATCAAAAGGGTACGAACGCGGAGAATCACTCCTGATACACTAGAAACCAGCTAAAAATCAACAAACACAACTTAGGTAATTCACAACACAGACTCTCGGGATTCGTCCGGAACCCCGTGAACACAAACCAAACATGGAACCCTATCAGAGATGACGTTTTAGACTCAATGGAACCGTCAGAATTCAAATTTGAGACCTCTTTGGTCCAAAATCCGAGAAAAATAATTAAAACTAGTTTAGGACTCAAATACTCAAAATAACTTCGGAAGCTCTAAAAATTACAACAAAGCCATTTTTAGCTTTAGTTTCCCCCTTTCGGAACCACTGAAATTGTCGGAATTTTGAATCGAGCTTTCGAACTCCAAATGTTGACCAAAGTCAAACTTATGATCCAAAATGAACTAAAAATGCAACCTTGCATCCAAAATCTTCGTTTTCTCTGCAAATTCAGTTCTGCAAGTTCTCCTACACCAGATTGACATTCCAAAGCTGATGGAATCGAATTCTGATACTCGAAATTCAAAATGACCCCAAAACTCAAGATTTTCAATTTTAATCCTTTAAAAACTTTTTCTTTAGCAAACCTTCAACTTTTTACAAGGTTTTCAAAATTCAACTTTTAGACTCAACAAAAAATGATTTAAGGCAACTTTTGAGAAGGACAAAACGATAATTTGATCGAAAACACCAAAAATGATCTTTGAGGTCATTATATTCGAAAAACAGGAGAAATCGAGTTATGCAATAAATACTTCATTAAAGCTTAAAACAAGAATAGGACAGCCCCTTTGGGGCGGAAAATCACCTTAAAAGTGTAGTCCCCGATTACCTTGGACCACTCCACAGCGTACCCACACTAATTTCAGACAAAAGGCAATTGAAATCACCCAAAATGGAGCTTTAGAACTTAAGATATTAAAATTAACCACCATTAAAGAGGAGAAATCAAAAGAAGGACAACCCATTTCAGGCAAAATTTACCTCTTTCAGACTCTATCCAAGCTTCTCAGATCACTTACACATAAAGCCATGATTAATACGAACCTTTATGACTGGAAATCGCCCTAATCAGAGCTTCCTAGCCCCAAAAATCGAACTTTGATGAAAAGAGGAAGAAAAGAAATTAAATCCGAACGATTTTCGTAAAAGCGACAACACAAAAGCCAACACAAGCTTCGTAAAAGCAAATCCAGCTTAAGTGGTTCTTGTCGTAAAAGCAGCTAAAATGGTCGCAAAAGCCATGAAATGCTTGCAAAGCTGTCAAATGCTCGCAAAAGCAGTGATATCAGCAACAACACACGCCAACTTTGGATTTTGATGCTTCAGATTTATGCAGAGTTTTAAAAGCATAAACTATAAATAAAATCTAATAGGAAACAACATTTCGAACTAAATTAGGTAGTCAAAATTTTCAACAAATATTATTTTAACAAAGAAGTAAATCCCACACCCAAGCATCATTTTAGATCAAAATCTCGAAAGGGTTGGAAAACCTGGAAACTTTTTAAACCAAAATGACCTAAAAGCAAAGTCGAGTTTTGACTCGTCATTGATTTCCTCCCATCACACATCAGACTAGGGAGTTAGGGTTTACACATTGAAAATTTCAGATTTCACTTTGCTCTCTCCCCTCACTACCTCACCCTCACCCTCACGCCGGTGGTCACGTCGGTGGCCAGTAATCTCAGAAACTGCTCCTCACTGCGAGTGTGCGACCAGCGACGCTGCCTGCGTTCACGATTTCTCAACTGAGCAATGAGCACTGCAAGTCTGCGACTGTGCGACTTTCGCGATTTCTGTTCATGACTTTGCAATATCTCAGTCTCTCGGTCTTCTCTTTCAAATTTCAACTGGTACGTTTTAATTTTATGAATTTCAGTGCATGATTTTTGAGTTCCATAAAAATATTGTGAATTCTATTCATCTGGCGGAGTGACTTGTGTTCTCCACTGCCTGAGCCCTGAGCGGTAGAGATGTAGATTGTGATGGTACTTAACAAGCTCTTATTGAACCCTAACAAATATGCCGATGTTTTTTGACTGACTGATTGATAAATTAGCATAATTCCTGTCCTTGGTTGCCTGCTGAATTCCTTATTGATCGGAGAATGCTTGAAGTCTACTACAAATAAGTAAAAAATGCAAAAGAAATTAAAAAAAAAGTTTTTGAACTTTTTTTCTCAAGGGTGGAGCAGTTTCTCCAAGGGTTTTGCTTAACCCTTAATTCCATACCAGGCTGGTTAGTTTGTTTTGGATATTTTGAAAAGAAAAGGAGTTGCTGGAGTATTTTGTTCGTCTGTGTCTCTGCAGAAGTTGATATGCATCCCACGACTAATAGATCTTTGGCAGAACTTTTCAATGGTGGCAGTGATACACAGGGATATAGGATGACTTTTAGTTTAGGAAGTGTTATCCTAGAATCACATTAGAACTATAAAGTCAAAATTTGCTCCATTCGGCTTTATTTTTTGGTTATTTGATCATGGGCTGAACAGGAAGTCACAGGAAGGGTAAATGCCTTGCAAGTTCTTGAGCATTAGTGAAGAATTGCAGAAGCATTTAATAACTCATTGGTTTCCTCCTGCTGACATAACAAGTATCCAAGGTGATTCATTGTCCCGTTCTTGTTTCTTAGAGTGAGTAAGAAGGCTATGTGGCCATACACATTTTTTAACTTGAATTGCTAACTGTTAGGTAAGCTGATGACTGGTGGCCTCCTCCTACTTTGAACAATTCAGTTTTCCCAATAATGCATTGCATGGGAATCAACCTCTTCAGGCTGCACACTCTAGTGATAAGACATTAATTGGGCTGATGTCAAATTGCATTGGAACAAACGTCTTTGTACAATTGTAGAGCTATTTTTGGTTTCTACTTCTGAGACCAAGTTATGTTCTTTATGTGGATCAAAAAGCTTTATGGATTTTTATTTTCTTTAACGCCGGACACCAAGAAGACATGCAAACAATAACCTATTAGTTTGTTACTCCTTGGTATCCAACAAATTGTGGTGATTCAAAGCCCTCTACTTTCTCCTTCTCATGAGAATATAGGCTATGATAACCCTACATCTCTATTCAATTATTTTCACAGTAGTTACTAGTCTATGATCAACTAAACGTGTTGCCTCTATTTTGCTTCTTATCCCAAGAGTTATGTCCTTAATGCGGTTAGGGAAGTTTGATTGCCTTTTGTTTTCGTTAAAAATTGGACACAAAGAAGACATGCAGACAACAACCTATAAGTTTGTTTCTCCTTGGTATCCTACATATTGTGGCGATTCTAAGTCCCCTGCTTTCTCCTTCTCATGAGGATGTAGGCTACGATAACCCTACATATCTATTCAGTTATCTTTACGGAACCTACTAATCTATGGTCATTTAAAGTAGCTGCCTTTTCTTTTGCCCTCTAGCCCAAGAGTTCCCTCATGTGGTTGAGGAAAGCTTGATGTCTTTCTAGTTTGTTTAAATGTTGGACACCAAGAAGACTTGCAACCAATAAACCATTAGTTTGTTTCTCCTTGGTATCCTACATATTCTGATAATTCATACTCCCTTACTTTTGGCCTGGAGGCTCTAAGCTCTGATCATTTATGCTATTGCCCTCAAACACAAGGATCCATTACACATCATCTCATCCCTTGCCTTCTATGTAGCTAACACTTAGCAATCACTGGCTGGAAAGAGAATTAGGGATTTGCTGATTGGGAGCTGTGTTGTTGGAAGGTATGAGGTTTTGATAGACTAGAAGATAGAACTACAGTTGTATTAGATGGTAAGAGTTGCTTCTATAGCAGGAATTGGAGTTATTCTTTTAATAGAATAATTGTCCTTAAAGTCAGTCCATTAGAAAGGCTTGTGTGTTTCTTCGTTATGTTGGAAATGATTCTTTGAGTATGTTTTCTATTTTGGTGCTTTCCAGTCTTCTGTGGATGTTTCTCTCTTTCTGCTTTTCTTTATAGTTGTTTCGTCCTACCAGAAACTTAGGTTTCTGTCTCTTCGAATGCATTTTCCTCTTTGGTTGTCCACAGTTCACTTTCTTGTTTTAGTTGTTTCCCAACTATTTCGACATGAGTACTATAATTTTCCAGATGTGTACAGTGTTGTTGGTTTTGGGCTTTTGGCTTCCATTTTGGGACTTTAACTAATTTCCAATAATTACCATGTTTTATTTGGTCACTGAGTAGTTTCCTGGTTTATAATTAAACATAGAACTGTCTTAAAAAGTTGTAATATTTCCAATCTGCATTACCGAAGACACCTCGACTTTATATTTTTGTGCTGCAATTTTCCAACTTTTGAAGATAATCTTCCACATAGCTATAGGATATGGTGAAAAGGCTTGATAAAAAAAAAGGACGAGGTGAAAAGGATAATTGTTTATGGCACGTTTTCTGATCTTCATGGAAGAAGTTGGTTGTGTAAGTTTTTTAAACGGCAATGTGATGGAGTATAATTTTCAATCTACAGAAGTAGAATCTAGATATTTTCCGACTTAACATAAGAGACCTTCCTGAATCTGAAAGCCTTGGAACTTCAAAGTCATCATTCCCATCCCCCATCCCTATCCTTTTTGGTAGAAGAGGGATCCATTCCCCGTCACTTAAAACAATATATGCACTTCACAAACTTTTCTGTGATTGCATGTCAAGATGGGTAGATCACATGAAAACCTCTTTAGTCTGGATAAAAATGATTATTAAAAATTCTGAGTGTGCTTTTGTTATATCCCATTGTCCTACAACGTTTGAGTAATGAATATTCTCCTTCTTCAAAGTGAAAAAGGAGGCTACAATCACATGTTCATCCTCTTAGCGTGCTGCTGTATAATTTTGTGGAATATGGATATAGCTGTATGAATTCTTCTGTTTCCAACTTGTGGGTCTTCTGATCATTCAATACAATTGGACAAAAAGGAATGCAAAAAATATCAAGTAATTGTTTGTTGTATCCTGTTGTCCTACAGCATATGAGTGATGAACAGTCTCCTTCTTCAGAGTGGGAAAGGAGGCTACAATCATTCACACATCCTCTTAGCTTGAGGCTATGGTCCATTTTTGTTTTTCTTCACTACTGTGTGTACGTGCTCCTAGTTTTATGGGTTCTTGGTTGGAATTTTAGCTCTGTAGCACGATATGAGACATTACTTGCATATTTGAAGCTAGGTGATGACAAAATGAGTTTGTTGAGGTGACCATTGTAACTTTTGAAATATGATATGATGAATTGCAGTTTTTGAACTGGTTTTTAACTTATTATGGTTACCGGTTAAAGTTGATTCTCACTCATTTCTCCTTTTTTCCAAAATTTTTCCAAAAATGAAAATAGACCACTGCATCCACGGAGCATAATTGCCAACAGTAAGACCCCCCAAGGTTCAGACTTGCATAAATGCAGCAACCAACACTACCAACACACACGGCAGCGGTACCAGGAGCTTCAGCTGCAGAATCCAACGAGGCAAGTGGAGATGCCCCGCCTAAGCAGGTGGCAATGGCACTGGAGCGGCTGGGGCAGGCGAGTCGACTCGTAGCTGATATTAGAATTGGCGCTGATCGGCTCCTGGAAGCCCTGTGTGTGGTGGCTGAGCGAGAACACTCTTCTAAACCTTTGCATCTTATCTTCAACGAAGCAGCTTCCATGAGACAACACCTTCAAGACCTTCGCTCTGTTGGAAGACAGCTAGAAGATTCTGGTGTTCTCAATGATTCCCTTATATCACGAAGTAATTCATGGGGCCTCCACATGCCCTTGGTTTGTCCTGACGGTGCTGTTGTTGCATATGCATGGAAGAGACAACTTGCTGGTCAGGCTGGTGCATCTGCAGTTGATAGGACCAGATTAGCTCTCAAGGCTTTTAATGATCAGAAAAGACAATTTTTCCCGCACCTTGATACCAATTATGGTGGGGAGGGTGTGACAAAGAAACTTTGTGGGCCTCCATCAAGTGATCAAGAAGAAATTTGTGAACTGAAAACAGTGTCTGAAGTTTTAACACATTTGAAAAAGGAGGTTCCTGATGTAATTACTTTCTCTTACCAGCGATTAGATTGGTTGAAGCGAGCTACCTCATTGCCCTCCTCGACCAGTGAAAATTCTATTGAATTATCCGAAGTTAATACTTTCCGAAGCACAGGATCATTAAGACAAGGATCATCTGATGATGATGTTCCAGACAAGGATGCTATAATTGAAGTGTTGATTCCTTCTGTTTTTAGGGCCATAGTGTCAGTTTCCCCTGCTGGTTCCATGGATCCTGATGCTGTAGCTTTCTTTTCGCCAGATGAGGGTGGCAGCTATGTACATGCGAGAGGATTTTCAGTTCGTCATGTATTTAGGCACATGACAAAGCATGCTGCGATGGCTTTACAGCATTTTACAGGTGTCGGTACAGAGACAGCCTTGCTTTCTCTGCTGTTCTGGGTCTGTAGCTACCGGACTTTGTTCTCAAAAGTTTGTAGCAAGTGTAGCCGTCTACTATCAATGGACAAAGAGTCTGCTGTGCTACTGCCTCCTGTTAATCGCACTTACCGAGATTTTTGTGCTCGAAAATTCTTGTCAAAGTCTGTCTCAAAAGAGGACCGAAGTGTGGATTCTACTCAGGCTTTTCACATCGACTGCTTTCCTCCGGAAGCATAGAAAATCAGACATCTGAACTAAAATATAGTACCAAGAAATTCCAAATCCCTGGATAGGCTTTGAATAATTTGGACCTCTTTCCCAACTGATGTGTAGCAACCAGCTTTTGTATTTTCGTTTTCCTGCATTTAAACATTCATGCTTGATCTTGGAGATCATACCAAGAAATGTCCAATTTATAGGCTCTGTTCAATAGGAAAAAGGCACCTCATCCACTTTGGTTATAATAGTCGTATGTAGCCTGAGCAATGGTTTGATATAAACGAAGGTCTTCTTGGATACTGTTCATTACTGCATATCATATGGAACTTTTGATTGTAGCAGGAGTTAGTTTCTTGGATGTCACTAAACTATGGATATTTCATTCAGAGAGTCATTTTTTATGTTTTATGACCTACAAAAATGCTTACTATTAATAATTGGATTAAAAAAATGCCTTTATTATCACTTAATGGGTCAAAAATAGTCTTTTTCACATAAATATAAACAGTTATAATTTTTGTTCTTCTTTTTAATCGTAATCTATTCCTAACTTATGATATTTAGTTTGTAAGTCAAATTATAAGTCCATCCAAACAGACAATTACTCATGTTTTACGCAAGTGGTTGAGACTTGAGAAAGTGTATATATTACAAATTTTATAATAATCACGCTCATAGCGATTTATAATTAGTGGTAATCTTGTATAAACAAGAACTTCGTTAAATTATGGTTACACACTGACTACTTTAATTTTATATTAGCGCTTTCTTGAGGACAAGGACATTCTTGAGGCTCGGAATTACATGACTTCACGTGATTAGTGAGTTAGTTTCATTTTACTTCACTTAATTACGTATGCACTCTCAAAATAGAGCCACGTATGCTACAAAATATTGGGTTCAAATTTATTATCTTTGCATTTCAATTTTCATATCTTCCTATATATAGAAAGATGAAATGGATTATGACCATGGGTAAAAATGCAAATTCGTGTTAACATAAATCTACCAAGAAATATTGATATTTGATATAGTAAAACACAATGATTTGTGATTATCATATTATTTAATTTAATTTGATAAATAAATTAACTTCGAATCCTAATAAATTAATAATATTATGCAATAGCAAAAAATAAAAATGTTAGATTATAAAAATTTCACAATATAAAAGTGAACGTTTAAAAAATTAATGCCAACAATATATAGGTTAAATTGCTATAATATTATCTTTTGTGAATAACTTTTTTAACTGGCTAAAATAATAGGGAATATTAGGCCCGTTTACGGGCCTAAGAATATCTAGTAATTAACATAATTGGTGTACACAATTTCTATTTTTTAACTTCTTTCATAAATGTACGACACATGAATATTTTTTTCCAGTTAAATGACTGCATGCATGTGTAATGTACATATACTATATAAATAATGTATCCACATTATTTTACACAAAAACCAAATGAAGACGGAAAAATGACTATTGGTTCTAATATTAATTTAATGGATAATAAATTTACTGGAACAAATATAAAAATTCCACAATTTAAAAGTAGGAAGTAAAAGAACAAGAGCAAAAAAAGAGACTTCGTCATGTTTTAACCCAAAATGGCTATTTTGGTAAGTAAAAGAGAAAGTGGGGTCATTTTGGGTTAAAACAGCGATGAGACGATATAATAATATAATCAGTGAAATTTTCTTAAAATGGAAGGATCACTCTCTTTAATTTATTTTTTAGAAATATGTTTACAAATAATCATGTAATTTTTATTTTACTATTAGAGATCGGTGTCCGCACTAGCACGGACCCAATATATGTTATTTTTTAGTGTTAATTTAAGTGCTATAAAATAGAATTTAGAGAGTTATATGATTTTTTAATGTTTTAGATTATTAATATTGTGACATAACATGTTTCTTTGAAATATTTTAAGTCGTTAATTATCATGATTAGTGTTATATTTTAACTGTTGAGAAGAGTATGTAAATACAAGTTGATGTGGAGGGTAGATTAGTCATTTCCTACAACTAATGGTATCAAATTAGTTAGTTAGTTAAACCAAGTTGTTAGGAAGTGGTTAAGTTGTTAATAATCTGTTAACTACTCTTAACCACTTCTATATATATATGCTTGTATCTCACTTTGAGTAGAATAAAGGAATAAAACTTTTCTCTCCACAATTACTCTTTCTCTTCCTCATTGTCCATGGCTGCTTAGCAAACTGATCTGAGGATCAGTTAACATGGTATCAGAGCTTGTGCATGCAAGCTGGGAATAAGGGAGAAGACGAGCTCAGAAGCAAGCCTAGAAGCTGCCAGTAAGCTCAGAACACAAGAGGTCATGGCGGGTGAAGGAGAAGACTTCAATCGAAGGAGAGAAGCTGCAATTCCAGCAATTCCAACCATAGATCACAACCATCCCTTGTACTTACAACCAACCGATACTCCAGGTAGTTCTCTCATCTCAATTCAGCTACTAGGATCTGAAAACTACTCCCTGTGGAGTAGATCAATGAGAATTGGACTTATCGGGAAGAGTAAGCTTGGGTTTGTAGATGGGAGGTTCCCTAAGTCTAAGTTCGAACCTGTGTATCATGATCAGTGGGAAAAGGTCAATGCAGTAGTGCTGTCTTGGATTATGAATGCTGTGAAACCTGGTTTGTTAAGTAGTGTTGTTTATGCGACTGATGCATGTAAAGTTTGGGAAGACTTGAAGGATAGGTTTAACAAGGTTAATGGATCAAGAGCCTTGTACTTGCATAGAGAAATTCACACTCTTACCCAAGGCACTATGACCATAGCTGATTATTTCTCAAAAGTGAGGGATCTATGGGATGAGTTTGATGCTATTATACCTTGTCCTGGCTGCTCATGTCCAGAATCCAGAAATTATATACAGCATCTTGAGTATCAAATGCTCCTTCAGTTTCTAATGGGGCTGAATGAGTCTTATTCCAATGCTAGAAATCAAATCATGATGATGAGTCCAACTCCCACTCTGAACAAGGCCTATGCAATGCTTGTTGATCAGGAAAGTCAGAGGAACTTGTCTGTACATGGGAGTGAGAATAATGAGAGTAGTATTTCAGCCATGTTCTGTAATAATAGAGTGCCTAATCAAGTAGTCAATGAAGGCTTTAAAGGTAAAAGGCAACAGCTCATCTGTGAAGTGTGTGGATTCAAAGGGCATACAAAAGAAAGCTGCTACAGAATTGTAGGATATCCAAAAAATTGGAAAAGCAAAAGGAAAGCAATAGCAACTCAGTACAATACAGGTTACTCAGACAACACCAGACCATATGCAAACCAAGCTCAAGCTGATGTGTTTGCTACAAACCTAGAAAGTGGACACTGGTCTCAACCAATAGGACAACAGATGCATATGCAGGGGAATTCATCTCAAGGAAGCATGAGTTCTACAAGTCAAATGCAAACTCAACCAGGAGGTATACAACAAAACAATGATGGTCAAGCCAAGCCTTACTTCACTCCTGAACAATATCAACAGGTGATTCATATGCTGAACAATAGCAAACTTGATGGAACTTCATCTGCCACAGCTGCTGCAGGTATCCTAATTTCATCAATATCCAATCATCTTAACCATAATTGGATAGGAGATACTGGTGCCTCAAATCATATGACATCAAATCTGGATATACTAAAGCAATGTCAACCTATTACAACTACTCAAAGGGGCATGGTACAACTACCAAATGGAAATAGTGTTCAAGTGTCACATACAGGAAAATACAGAATATTTAAGGATCAGGATATCAACAATGTGTTGTTTATACCTGATTTTAAATACAATCTCTTATCAGTGTCCCAACTGACTAAGGAGTTACAATGTTCAGTAGCATTCTTCCCTGACTTCTTCATATTACAGGATCTCTATACTGGACAGGTCAAGGGGATTGGTAGAGAACATCAAGGACTTTATGTACTACAAGGAAGATCAAATACAGATACAAAAGGGTATGCAAGTGTTAATACTGTCACCTCTTCTGCTGATACTGGCCTATGGCATCTAAGACTAGGTCACATTCCTATTGATGTAATGAGAAAACTCACTGGTTTACAGCAATTAAGTACTGAGTCTTATCCAATGTGTAATGTATGTCCTATAGCTAAACAAACTAAGCTACCTTTTCCTACTAGTACTTCAAGATCATTGTCTAGATTTGAACTAGTACATTGTGATGTATGGGGTCCTTATAGACATCCTACCTATGATGGCAAAAGATACTTTGTCACCATAGTAGATGACTATTCCAGATACACTTGGACATTTCTGATCCATTCTAAATCTGATACTGTTGTAGTTCTGAAAAGTTTCATAAATAAAGTCAAGAATTTGTTCTCAACCACAATCAAAATTCTTAGAACTGATAATGGATGTGAATTCCTAAACACTGCCCTTCAAGAGTTCCTCAATGACCTTGGTATCCAACATCAGACCACATGTGTCTACACTCCTCAACAAAATGGAATAGCTGAGAGAAGACACAGAACCATTCTTGAGATGGCCAGATCTCTCAGATTCCAAGCATCAATACCTCTGAGGTTCTGGGGTGAATGTATAAACACAGCTGTATATATTCTGAATAGGGTCCCTTCCAGAGTAACTGACTATAAGTCTCCCTATGAGATGCTATACATGCACATTCCAAATATATCTCATCTAAGAGTGTTTGGATGTCTATGTTATGCAACTACTCCTAGGGAAACTGACAAGTTTGCATCTAGGGCCATACCTGCAGTCCTTATGGGATACTCAGAGTCTCAAAAGGGGTACAAGTTATTTGATATGGTGCAAAGGTCTATATTTGTGAGCAGAAATGTGGTGTTCAAGGAAGACATATTCCCTTTCATGCATATGAAAGGGTCCATCAATCCTATATTTCCTGTATTGGATCTTTTAGATCCAAAATCTCATATACAGATTCCCACATCCTCAGATAACCACACTCCAGTGACAGTTCATCAACAGGAAGAAATCACTACTCTTCCAAATGACCAACCTAACAATGAGTCTAGAAGATCCACTAGACTTCACAGACCTCCTATATGGCTCCAGGACTATGTTACTTCAAACAAAACATCTTGTGCTTATCCTATAAGCTCAGTTGTGCAATATAACAACATAAGCTCCAATTACTATCATGCATTATCCTCATATTCTACTCACCATGAGCCTCAATCATTCAAAGAAGCTGCAAGTGATCCTAGATGGGTGGAGGCTATGAAATCAGAAATATCAGCACTAGAAGAAAACAACACATGGACTGTGGTGGACTTACCTCCCAACAAGTCACCTATAGGCTGCAAGTGGATCTTCAAGGTGAAGTATAAAGCCTCAGGAGAAGTGGAAAGATTCAAAGCAAGGCTAGTTGCAAAAGGATTCAGCCAAAAGGAGGGGATAGACTATAATGAAACATTCTCTCCTGTAGCAAAAATGGTTACAGTAAGGACAGTCATTGCACTTGCAGCATCTAGAAACTGGTATATTCATCAGATGGATGTTCACAATGCCTTTCTAAATGGTGATCTAATGGAAGAGGTGTACATGAAACTTCCTGATGGGTTTGCTAGACAGGGGGACAGTCCTAAGGTCTGCAAACTACAGAAGTCTCTATATGGTCTCAAACAAGCACCTAGACAGTGGAACAAGAAACTGACAGAAGCATTGGAAGATATGGGGTTCAAACAAAGCCATTTTGATTATTCCTTGTTCACCAAGAAGGAGGGGAGTGATACTACAATCATATTAGTGTATGTAGATGATATACTGATCACAGGAAGCAATCAAAACTTGCTAAGTCAGACCAGAAATGATCTACAAACCAAGTTCAAAATGAAAGATTTGGGAGTTGAAGTTCTTCTTGGGAATAGAAGTGGCTAGATCAGAGAAAGGTATAATCATGTCTCAAAGGAAGTATGCTCTTGAACTCACAGCTGAAGCAGGTCTAAGTGGATCCAAACCAGCATGTACTCCATTGGAAGTTAATCAAAAACTCACCTCTGAAGAATATGATCAACACTTCAACAGAGAGGAAACTGATCCATTACTCAAAGATCCTAGTTCATATCAAAGATTAGTGGGAAGGCTCTTATACTTGACTATGACTAGGCCTGACTTGTCCTTCACAGTACAGATGCTAAGTCAATTCATGCACAATCCAAAGAATTCACATATGGAAGCTGCACTGAGAGTGGTAAGATATATCAAAAGGTCACCTGGTCTAGGCATTCTCATGCCAGCAAAGTCTACTAATACTCTTATTGCATACTGTGACTCAGACTGGGGGTCATGTCTACAAACTAGAAGGTCAGTCACTGGTTATATTGTTAAGTTTGGGGATGCTATTATATCATGGAAGTCAAAGAAGCAGGACACAGTCTCCAGAAGCTCAGCAGAAGCTGAGTTCAGAAGTATGGCCTCAACTTCAGCAGAAATTAGCTGGTTAATTAGACTACTTAAAGAGCTAAGTGTGGAGGTTCAAACTCCAGTTCAGTTATTCTGTGACAGCAAGGCAGCAATCCAGATTGCTGCAAACCCCATTTTCCATGAAAGGACAAAACACATAGATATAGACTGTCATTTTGTTAGAGAAAGAATAACTCAAGGAATCATCAGAACAAGCCATATCTCCACCAACAATCAGTTAGCTGATATACTAACAAAAGGCCTTGGAAGAGCTCAGTATGAACATCTACTTACTCAGCTTGGTGTCAAGGATATATTCAGTCCATCAACTTGAGGAGGGGTGTTGAGAAGAGTATGTAAATACAAGTTGATGTGGAGGGTAGATTAGTCATTTCCTACAACTAATGGTATCAAATTAGTTAGTTAGTTGAACCAAGTTGTTAGGAAGTGGTTAAGTTGTTAATAATCTGTTAACTACTCTTAACCACTTCTATATATATATGCTTGTATCTCACTTTGAGTAGAATAAAGGAATAAAACTTTTCTCTCCACAATTACTCTTTCTCTTCCTCATTGTCCATGGCTGCTTAGCAAACTGATCTGAGGATCAGTTAACATTAACACTAAAAATAAGACAAACAAATTACAACAAAAGAACTATAAGACAAACATTGGTATTGATGAGTCATTTGTCTACTCTTTATTCTTGAGTCATTTATCTACTCTTTATTCTCGCTTTAAATAGACGTTTGACATTATAATTGAGTATCTTCTGAGTTGATGTTATTTCTATATTATTCTACCTTTATCTGTTTCATTCAGCTATTTTACATACTCGTACATTCCACATACCGACGTCCCTTTTGGATTGCATCGTTTTATGATGCAGAGGCAAGTACTAGAGATCGTCAACAGGCGCATCATTGAGGATCTATCGAAATCAGCAGAGTTGGTGAGCTTCCCTTACTTCGGAGGATCATTATTTTACTTTCATCTAGCTTTATAGAGTTAGACTTAGGTTAATTTTATTTTGATTTGAGGTAGCCATGGATCAGTCATTGACACCACCTGATAGTGATAGAGGCTTCATAGGCTAGAGTTGAGTTATTGAAGTTGAGACTTTGTTGAGCTAGTTTCTTTTATAATAGCCTATTTATTTGACATGATATTTGAGACTTAGATTGCCCATTTCTATCTTTAGTCTTCCGCGAATTGAATAATTATTGAATGAATGAATGCGATGAGGCCAAGTGGTTCGCTTATGGACTAGCAATAGTCTCTGAGTGCGGACCACATTTAGGGTACTCTCTCGAGATGTGACAATAATGTGCTAGCTAGTAAAGCTCACATGAATACCTTGATTATTGTGAGTGAGCAATGATATTTTATTTCCCTCAAATAGTCATAGTTCAAATCTAATACTACTACTTTTTTAGAATAAAAATTACTATTTCATTAAGTGGAGGTTCAATCAATAGCATACCTTCATTATACATTTTAATATCAATTTTTGTGGTATTAGTTTGTTTAGCTGTAAGAACGAAGTGTTGCCTTCCCATGTTTTTTTTTTCATTTTGTCGTTGGTGAGAAGTTATTTTTGGCTGCAATTGGAAATTTATGTTGGTGCATTTTCCATTTGGAGGTTAGTGCATGTGTGTAGCAACTCTCCCAAAGTCGTGGTGTTTTTCCCTTCACCCTTCACTCACTTTATTTATTTCTTTATTCCTTTATTATACATCGTAAATTATGTAATTTCTAAGTCATTTATTTTTTATTTTTTTTTTATTCATTGCATGAAAGATTTTTCTGCCTATAAATATTGATGGTCTGTCTTTGTTTTTAAGTGAAAAAGGAAATAAAAATATAGAGTACATAAAAAGTTAGTAAAAAAGAGAGTTCTTATTAATCGAAGAGAGATATTTATTTGGAAGCTTGAAACTCAACTCTTGTTCAGAGTTTGTTAAGTTACACTTTTATAGTTAGTTTAGAGTTAATTTATATTAAAATATTATAGATATTATTTTAATGTAGAGTTTGGTATGACGTAATAAAATTATTAAACGATGAGGTGTCCGGTTCTTCAAAACTCCACTGTCCCACCACCTGTCCTTTGAGTCAAAGCACAAAACAGTGAAAGCCGCCTGCTTGTCACGTGCTACTCACATGACCTCCGTTGTTACCTAGGACCACGACAATGCGCCGTTAACAAACGGCGTTAAATCCTTCTCACCAACACCAATAACTGTTTGATTTTTCGTGACTGAGCCACGCGTCAAAGCACCAAACGGTGGACCCCACAAAGTAAAGCTCAGCTCATTAATCGCCTGACACGTTGAAAGCGGGACTCAAAAAGCCCTTTAATTAACTAAACAGGGTCTCTTTGATTAATCATGCTAAGGATATTATCCTCTTGACTAATTTACCCTTGTGATGTGCCTTATTTACGAGATTGACCTTAAACCTTTTTTTAAGGGTGGACCTAGGGGTTTTGGTGAGTGATGGCTTTTTGTGTAGATAAGTAATCTCATTTTCCATTTCAACATCACTCACTAGAGGATTCATCATTTGCCTAGAGGTTCTAGAGAAGTTTACTTCCCATGAACTTCTAGGATCAAGAGCCTTTTGCGAGTAATCCTGCATTGTGTTATTCGAACTTTTTAAAAAAAGTCAATAAATATGTGTTGAATTGGTTAAAAATAATGTATTTTTAGAAAATTCGATACGAGTGTAACATTAAAAATGAAAAGTCCATGCAACTTAGATAGTGTATTAATCATGTTCTCTCATTCTTTAAAACGTCTTATTTTTACCTTTACCACCGTAGGGCTGTAGCCTCAGTTGCCTTCTTCCATAATATTTATCAAGATTGTATGTTCAAATTTTTTTAAATAATAATATTTTTTTTTATTTATATACCGATCAATTTTTAAAATAAATATGAAATCCACTTATGTTTCTAAGAAGTATTGGCCATCGAAAACATTTTTCATCCTAAGACCAAAGTTGTACAAGTAACTTAATAAAAATTGTTTCTGTCACTATAGGATTTAGTATATAGATAACTTGTTCCTTTATATATAGTGTCAACTTTATTTATATATGTATAATTTTTGGCTAGAGACTCACCCATTTATTATATTTCTAGTTGGCATGCATAGTTACTAGTTGAGTTTCTTTTTTTTCTTCATTATATATAATTACTTGATTGACTGAACAATGACTAGATATCCATATTAATGACAATTTCCTCATTTGAATTAGGATTATCAAAACTCAAATTAGTGATTCAATAATTTAATTTTCAAAATATTTATTGTACTTATTTATTCTTCTTAATTTGGGCACGGGACAGCATGATAAAGAACATAATAGTACTAAAGTTAGGATTATTATTTTAATTTTTGTCAGACTTCCGCAGGGTCTTTAGTAGTTTTGATGATATCAAACGGAATCAGGTTCAGAACATAGCACCAAGTGAAGAAGCATAACATCGATAGACTCATTTATTAGAAAGTTGAGTGGAAACAAGACTCTCATGAGATAAACAAGAGGTGCCAGTAGTGAAGGAGTCTTTAATCAAGACTCTTCTTGGAGTTAGTATAAAAGGCAAATGCAAAATTCTAGAAGAGTAGCTTTTGCATCTGAAGTGAATACGATCTAGCAGCAAAGGCATTCGACACTGGAACAAGCAAATTAAAGAAGATCTAGAGTTAGATTTTCTTGTATGCTCTTATTTGACCTCCTTAGAATTATCGTGACAATCATTGTAAGTGAGGTTCTGTTGTTGAAAAATCTGTGTGTAGGAAGTGAGTTTGGCTTCTTGCAGAGTATGTACTGATCACTTATGATCTGCCAGTGTGTGAAGTGAGAGCAAGTTGAGTGTTGCAGAGTTGTAATTTTGACATTGCTCGTTTGAAGTGGTGAAGGTGCTAAAACCTTATCAGTTGTAGATAGTAATTATTTAACTAGTTTCTGCACAAGAATCTGATTCTCGCAAGTGTTAAGGTAGAAAGCTTTTCAATTTTTTTTTTTAATTCCAAAAAATAATTGTTGGACATTATTTTTAAACCCAAGTACATGCTATGAAAGTGATAGTGCGTTTGAGGGCACATGCACTTTTGAATAAAGTGTAGGAAAGTACATTAGATACAGATGGGTAAATACAAAAGCCATTATATATATTGGAGATTTTTGAAACTTTTTAATATAAATAAAGTCCACACATCTTTGTTGTGACTTGTACTCATCTAATTATCCCTTCTTTTATCCTTATAGATTTATGATAATAACTTTAATTTGGTGGAGATAATTTTTATTGGAGGCCGGCTAATGGATAAATATACAATGGGAAACAATTGTTATCCAATTATCCAAATATAAATTGTAATTTCCAAATTAAACAATAAAGTGTCCTATGAATATAGTGGGAATTGAGGAAGCATGTGATTTGCTCTCTTTTAATTTTATTGCATGATATACTATGTAGTAAATGTCAACGCACACTTTTCAAAAATTAAAAAAAGGTTGCCAAAATAGAAGAGATAATCACTAAAAAAGCATTGGATAATTTTAAGCTTTTTTGGTATAAATAAATGAAGATTCCACACTTCTTGATGGTATAACTCGTAATTCAACATAATTAATTTTTCATATTTAATAAAAAAATTATATTTAATTAGTAATTTTAAATATAAAAAATTATGTTGATTAGAAAATACAGTGTATATGCATTTCATTATTAAAATAAAATGTTAAGTGTATATGTTAGTGGGTATAAATTATGGTGGAATAGTTATTAGTTCTTGTAACTCTTATGGTCACAAGTTTCTTGTAACTTATATGACTATTAAAGTCTTGTCACTCATATAATCACTAATTTGGACTCTTCAACGTTGTTTGAGTCATATAACGTTGTTGGACTATTGTATCCTGGAGGGCACAAGTCAAGAGTATTACTGCTGGATCAGTGTAGATTATGTCGCAGTGGATTTTAATCTTCTTAAAGAGAGTGAGATATCTACGCCTCATCCTGAATAATTTTCATTCATTTTTGTCATTTTATTTTCAACTGTAATTTATTGTATATGTGGTATATTATACGAACAAATACTTTTTGTTTAATAAATTTATACACGATATAGTTAAATTTCAATATAAATATTATATACAAAGTAAAAAAATTTTAAAAAATATTTCATAATAGTCGTTTATTCTTTATATTATTTTAAAAGATAAAAATAGAAAAAAGGAAGACGTTTAAATTCTCACCTTACCCAAATTATAGCTTATTTTGTAATTGTTTTATGACCGTCATTTTAGTGGACAAATTTTATATTGGAGGGCGGCTAATGGATAATACAAGTTAAAACAGAAATGTTATTTTTTAATCAATTTTTTTCTTACCTTGACATAGATTTTTTAATTTAATTAATAAAAGAAGTACATATATTCTGTTTGGAGTAATATGTTTTATGGGAAGTATGATTCTATTGGTCTGTCTTATAAGGGGAGGTTTCAAAAATACCAAGTTTTTGGATAAAAATTACATGCCCCTACCGAATCATTCAGAAATACCATATAAAATACCAACTTTATTTACAAATTTAGGAGAGAGAATGTATTGAGTGTGATTATTGTGGTGTGTGGTATGATATAATAGTGTTGGAAAATGAAAAAGAGTGTGTTTTTTTTGGTATTTTGATAAATAAATTTTAAAGTGTAATTTTGGGGGTGAAAGTTGTTATTTGTGTAAAAATTTCTCTTATTATAATTGTACCAGATGTGGGTGCCCGCGTTTGTTATTTTTACGTGACAGAATTTAAAAAATTAATTAAATTTTAATATAATTTTTTAATATTTTAAATTATTAATTATTATGAATTATAGTGGTTTTTTTATATATATAATTTTTCAATAAAATATGTTATTTTTCTTGTTTTAATTTATGTGACATGACTAAATTTCGATAGTCATGATTTATATTATGTTTATACCATTTTCATATAATATATGTTATCCATTTATTCTTATTTATGTGACATTGATTCGAGTATTGATCGAACTTTTTGTATGTCTTTTAAATATTTTAAGTTGTTAATTCTTGTGATTTATAGTATTTTTTATTTTAATTTTCATATATAGATATATTACTATTATTAATTATGTAGAATTATGATAATTTTTACGTAGTTTCCTACTTAAATAATACATGCTATTTCTTTTGTCCCCTTTTGTGTGACGCCGATAGTTTAATTTCAATAATTAATTAAATTTTGTATTTATTTTTTAAAAAAATTGAAGTTGTCAAATATCATGATTTATAGTATTTTTTATACTTATCTAGACTCATAATAATTTTTACGTAGCTTCTTAATTAAATAATACATGTTATATTTTTCTGTCCCCTTTTATATGATGCCGATAGATTAATTTCAAGAATTTTTTATTTGTTTTTAAAAAAATTTAAAGTCAAGCAGTTAAAGCAAATGAGTAGCTGTCTGCTTAAGCAAGCAGCTGAAGCAGACACATCGGTCAATAACTGCCTGCTTCAACTGCTTTCGTATTAAAAAATTCGAAGTGGTCAAATATCAAGAAGGCACGTCAATGGACAGTTATCTGCTTAAGCAAGCAGCTAAAGCAAACATGTTATCTAACAGTTATCTGCTTCAGTTAAATAATACATATTATTTCTCCTGTCCTCTTTTATTTCAACTGCTTCCGTAGCCTTTTATATATATAAAAACATACATAAGTGGATTTGACTTTTTCAAGAACAAATCAATATTCTAAATAATATTAATTTAGATTTGTAAGATAGGTAATGCACTCAAAAGTCACAAACACGTTCCGTTGACAATTTTATTAGGGAAGTACGTATCATACATGGAGAAAAAAAAAAAAAGAGATAAGGATGTCTTGGAATCTCCTTATTTTTTCTTATTTAAATGATCAAATATCATAAATTGAATTACGAAATTTTTCTTTCATTTTATCCTTCTTAACCATTTCTTGAGATAATTTAGCAACACAAATTATTTTCTTATCATGTTCATCATTATTTTTTCTTTTTTCATATTTATTTTGATATGTTGTATTCGAGAAGAGTCCTTCGAAAATAACATCGTTATCTCTATGAGGTAGAAGCATGATCTGCATATAAGCTTTACCCTCCTCGAATCACACTCATGATATTTTGCTACGTGCATTATTATTATAATCAAATAAAAATAATTTAAAAATCACTACGCAAATTCTAATTTTTTTTTTTAAAGTAGGGTTGAGTAGGATTCTTATGCAAATTTTGCAAGCAAAAATGAAGCATAATTATCATTTCATTTCAACCAAAGAGAAAAAGTATGAATTACTTTACCTCAACCTCAAGTTTGGTAAGTGGTCCTTGAACCAGTCCAAGAAGTTCCATAAGAAGGGTGTTAGGTATTTCAGTTTATCCTCTAAGGGCATTTTAGTCATTCAACAACACAACAACATAATTAAAATGTTAATAATCAAGAATTAGCTAATCCTATAAAAAAGTTTTTCCTTAACAGAGACAGGGATAGTGACTTAGGCTTGACCAATACATAAAATTCCAAAAACAAAAACCCCACAAAGAAGAGCACAGTGAATTCCCCTCCCCTCACCTTCCCCACTCCCACCACTTTCTCTCTATGATATATACAAAATACAAAATAAATAAATTAGGCCTAGATATCTACTTCTACTTCTATATATAGATAGATGTATGTATAATCTTGAGAATCTTTAGTGAAAAAACCTTCCTTTTTAGCTATTGTATATTTATGTAACAGACACAAGCTAAATTTGTGAGTTTTTCTTTAAGGGCTTTTTCTTGAACTGCTGTCATCCTCAGATAAGAAAGGCAAGTTCCTATTTTGTGTTGTTGTAGTTTTCAATTTTCAAATTCCCATATTTTCTTGAAATACCCAATTGGGGTTTCTAACTTGGGTTACTTTTTAATTGGTACTGGATCTTTTGTCTAGCTAATCTTGGTATTGGTAAAGTTCTTGCCTTTTTTAAGGTGATGTGTAAAAGTTTGAATTTTGTGTGAAGGAAGTATGATTAGGGGAAGTCTTGTTTATGGAAATTGGATGTGTCTGTTGTTTTGGTTTCTGAACAAAATGGTTGGTTTATGCATCCCTGGTGCCTATTTGACTATTGGGGTTTGCTTTCTTGGTAATTTTAATGGTGATTTCTAATGCTTAATAAGGGTTAAACCAGTAAGTGCTGGAACATTTGAGTTGATGAATTGTAGGGATCGTGTAAATGTTTGTTTTGTTTTGGAAAATTATGGGTTTAAGTGGTAACTCGGCATTGCATTGGCGATGTCTCATCTTCATCGAGTTAGACACTTTCATTTTTTGCTTGTGTATTAGCATTTTTTTTTCAGAATTGAGGTTTAGGTGTAATAATTGTAACTGATATTTAGTTGCAGTAAAGTAATGAGATCTGAAAAAAATCTGTTAATGGACTGTAGTTCAAAAATACTATTATATATGACATGATTGCAACCTCAAAGCTGATAACTACCAGAAATACTTGGGAACCAAAGGTAAAAAAGAAAAAGATGAGCTTTTCTATTTGTGGATCAGATATGTGCTTTTAGCTTTTCTGATACCTTATCTGCATTATCTGGTTCTCCTGATTATGCAGTTTGTCATCTTGATTCCACTTAACTAACACGGTTTACTTACAATACCAAGCCACTCTCTTGAGAAACTAGTCGCTTAAAAATAAAGCAAGGAGGATTCAGATGTCACATAAGGGGAATTCCATTTTATCGGTTCTCCAAAGTCCTATTCCTTATGAACGAGAAAGCTCTATTTGCGCCCTTACCCAGGAATAAATCTTATTAAAAGGAAAAAAAAAAGATTTATGTGATGGTCTAGATATAAAGAAGTAATAGTCTCTTGTCATGTCATTAGACCACAGATCTGCGTACGTTCCAGTTCCTTTGTGGGTTTATATCAGGATATGGAAGCTGTGGACAATGTACAAGTTCAAAGTGAAAAAAGCACGAAACCTGTTTGTTGGGGATGCAATCCTTGAGAATCTTATTTATGCATTTGTGTATACTTGATAATGCATTAGTCCGAGATAAACCATATCCAGAATTGGCAAATGCTTCAACACTTGGTTCATGTTGTAAAAATCTTTAAGAAAAACAAGTGCCAGAATATAGTTGGTTGACAAAATTTCAAATAGTATGTAGTTGCCTGAGATGTTTGTCTTTTAACTCTGCATGACACCAACAGAAGAGTTTTGATGTCTGTACAAGTTGGATTACTTATATTATTTAGCTGTGTGTTATATCAACTGTTCCTACTAACAGAGTCTATACTGTAAATTTTTTGAGTAGATTGTAATTACTTGGGGCAAGTCTAATAATGCCTACTATTGCTAAACATGATGGACGGCAGCTGGAGACTGGGCTACGAATTACATCACAGTCAACTACCCAAATGCAACCATGGTGGCAGGGTTTTGGTGATAATACTATGCCTTTTGCAAGTGAAAATGCCGTTGCCCAGGGGAAATCTGTCGGTGGCATTGAGGAAAAAGAAGCAAAGGCTCTAGCCATGGAATCGGGTACTTTCCACATTACAAACATCATGCATGTTTCACCCCTTAGTGTCTACCTGTATCTACTTTATTAATCAACAACTCTGCGGCTTCTGATGATAATTCCTGAAAAGGGCGAAAACATTAGTTACCAAACTAGAAAATGAAGTCTTCTTTCCAATAAAATGTACTCACTCTGTCCCATTTTGTATGACACCCTTTCCCTTTTAATCTGTCCCAAAAGAATATTACCTTACTATAATTAGGGTTAATTAACTTCAAAATTTCCCTTTTACCCGTAATGAAATGAATCTCAATCACACAAATATTTAATGATTGTTTTAGACCACAAGTTTCAAAAGTCTTTTTTTTATTAAACACCGTGTCAAGTCAAAGGATGCCACATAATATGGAACAGAGGGAGTACCTCATTTTGATGTTGAAGAACAAAAATCTATGCCATGTGACCAAATTTAGCTGATTATTTGCAGCTTGAGCTAGAACTAGTTGAACTCAAATGTGTTTTTGCAACTATTGTCCACTTACTTGCAGCTTGAGCTAGAATTAGTTGAATTGTGTTTCTGCATCTATTATCCACCTGTTTACATATTTTTATATTGTGCTGTAGTCCAGATACTATGATAGCGAATGAACGAACAATTAATTGAGTTTCTTGCATATTATTCACAATTGGTCCAACTATTAATTGTTTCCTGTGTTAGACCTTCACAAATTGGAACACTCCATCTGTAACTTGTGTTTTGCCTGAATTTTCAGAACTGACTTGGTAATCTAATGATGCTGAACCAATATTCTTGTAAGCGGTCTGACTTTTATGTAAATGGTGGAAGCCTAACAGAACATTATGGGATAGCCATAGAGATGACGAAGTCACAGCTTAGTTGATGGCATTCCCCCACTAAATAACCTACTAACTTTGTGCAACTCTATGAGGGGTTATGGACATGATTTTTGCCCCAACAAAAGCAATTAAGGTTGATAAATTCTTGAGACCCAGATGCCCCCAAAACTTTACTCTAGTGGTAAGAGCACAATGTATGATGTGTGAGCTAGGTATATTTTATGGGTTTGAATCCTACTGCAAACATACGTCTAGTTTTTAATTAGAGAAGCGTAGAAGAGTGCCCATTATCCACTGAGTTTTGAACCGTCTGCCCCTGGCATCAAGGATGTCTACTTAAGCTGTCAAACTGAGTAGAGGGGTTCAAATTTAGGCATTAGGGGGATCAGTTCGAGAAAACTTGTGTAGTTTTTTTCCTTCTTATTTATGAAAAAGAAAAGAACTTACTTTAAGGCTATTCACTTGCGCTGCAATCTACATCAGTTGTTACCACCAGTTCAAGAGTAATTTTCCTTTCGCTGCAACAGTATAAAATAGTATGCGGACTAGGGGCCATATGCTTTTTTAAGATTCAGATGTCTTAATTTGAATGCACATTTGGATAGTGAAATGTTGTATTTAGGTTTTGGGTTTTAATACTAATTAGTTAAGACTTTCTTTTTGGGTAATTAAACGTTTTTATCATCACCTAAGTTGTTCGGACGCAGATGTGGGTATCCGACGCGGATGAGAATCTGAATCAAAATTTTAAGATTTGGGGTGATGGATTCAGGTGTGGAAACGGGTGTTTGAATTCGGCTCAAAAATCCAAGATTATAAAATAGAGCTATAAAGATATTCTATATTTTGAAATATCTTCTGGGCCGTCTTCCCCAAAGCCCCAACTTCTTTCAAACTCTCTGGTTCTTCTGCCACAAAAGAAAACAAAGTCATTCAAGGCCTTCCACTAACTCTCATTACATATCGTTTTTAATGTCGACCTGAAGTCGGAACACAACCACTTGAATTTTAGTTTCTCTCCATTTGGCTTGAAACATGAAGCAACAAATACTGACTGAGAGGAAAAGCGTGACAAAAGGATTATAATATTGAAGGCATATCATTTCCCATGCCTTAAATCTATTTATCTTTTATTTTGAGGAATCAAAATCTCTATTCCCCCCAAATTTGTCCATGGACTCTGGTCAGTATCTGAAGTGGGTTGATCGAATCCCACATGAACCTCGCACCTGCACCCGCCTCGTGGCGACACGGGTGCAACAGCAAAAATGAAGAGTCCACGCAACGTAGACTAGTACCAAGTAGGAAATACAAGAGAAAGCTGCAGCCAACATGACCAACTGTCCAAAAAGTAACCTAACAAGACTAATTTCTATGCCCTTACCTGAGAAATATATGAAGCGCACCTCCTAGGGAAGGATTTCTATTATTTCAACAGACAAGGTATAGGAGTACAATAAGCAAAGTAACCTGTGTCTCAAACAAAGGAACCTAATCCTCAACGAAGCAAGAAACTAAAAAGGACATGACTGTAACAAAAAACTAGTTTCTGACATTGTAAATACTAAATACAAGCAACACTCTTGGCAATTTTCGGTAAGGTCAAGTTTTATTGATAAATACCAATAAGGTACAGAGAAAAACATTAAAAAACAGAACGAGCATCAAATAACAATAGAACACTCCTGGCAACGCCATCTTCTTCTCTGTAACCTTCTAAAAAGTCCTTAAAATTTTTCCCAACGCAATAACATGTACAATCTTTGCATATACCATATATGATTAAATTATATAAAATATTGCAGTGACAGGAAAAAAATATGAATTTTGATCTGTCAGGTTTGGAAATTTTGAAAGAACAAACCAGTAAAAAAGAATGAAAAAGTAATTAAAATGCAAGAAGTGACACCAATAACCATTTAGAGAAGTGCACTCAATTCTAGAAAAGAAAGAAAAGAACGGGATGACAGAGAGGTGCACTCAATAACCATTACATTATTTGATACTTTAGGTCTACACACATATATAAGTATTTTTGCAAAAATATAACATTAACCGCTGATTCACGTGAACCCAGGAATCAGGGTGGAGCCACCTTGTGGTTAGGGGGTTTAGCCGAACGCCCTTCAGTGGAAAATTATGCTATTTATACATGGTTAAAATAATTTTTTATAGATATATAATAGATTGTTTAACCTCTTTCGACTAGTTTGTATGTCTACTTTTTCAGATTATGAACCTTCTTATGGATAATCCTGGCTCAACCACTGCCAGGACCCCCTAGATTGCCACAGGATTTAGGAACTCCTAATGACAAATATTTGGTAGTGAAATCAAATAGGTCTGAATATAGCAATCGGGTACATAGGATTTGTATAGTCTCTCTTGCTAGTTTGAGATTGAGGTGTAGGTGATTGATTGCCTATAAGTGCCATGAAGTATCTTATACATTGTCAAATGTGGTGTAAGGTCTTACCTCTCTTCTATGAATTCCTTGACTCTATCCAATCTGAAGCTTTATTTACCCGTACTGTGTCTCTCTCTTTGCCTTTATTTGCCTATTTATTGTTTCTTATGACTCCACATATTAACAATGTTTATCTTGCTTTTGTTTCTTATGACTCCACATATTAACGATGTTTATCTTGGCTTTTTACTTTTTCCAAATCTTGATTTGCATGTGGCTTTTTATTAAGGACGTGATTAATATTTTATGGATCAGATGGAAATAACGAGCAATACAAGCAGCACCTCAAGCATTTTGCACCCACTACTGCTGCCATCATGGCTGAGCAGCAGAAAGAACTCACAGGTCATTCAGCTGTAAGTTATTAACTCTTCCCTATCTATTCGTCCACAACTGATGTGCACAATTATACCTAGCTGGTTGTGCTGGTTGTCATTAGCTGAGGTCAAATTGACGGTTTGATTCATGCCATGATTGGCAGTTCTCTACATTTTGAAAGATTCATCCAGTAACCTATTGTTGCAGATGTTGACGTCATATCCATATCCAGATATGCACTATGGGGGAATGATGACTTATGGGGCACCTGTAAGAACAAATCTCTTTAGTGTCATTTTGCAGATACTGATAATTATATATCATCAAATTCAGATTCTGCTCTTTCTCGTTTGTCTATGTCGTCAGTGCTAGTGTTATATTTGTCTTCTCTCAGTTTTTTGTTTATACTAGCGAAAAGAAATGGAGCTGTGGCTGCCATAGCATCACAGTCTGGATGAGCAGTAGCATCTTTCTTATGCACCATCTTTGTCAAGTAGAAATGAGTGCTTTATTCTGTTTTTTTTGGATGTGAGGGTAATATGTCAGTAATGGACTGCTGCCATGTGATATTTGCCGATCATGTTTTCTTGATATCTAATGGTTACATTCATTCGAGAGTACTTGTTTGGTTGCAACTCAATGCTTTATTTGTATATAATGTAATAAATTGCATTTGATTCTCACTCTCATTGATCAGTGGAGTTGTATGCATTTGTACATGGTACTAGCCTTTGGCCTTCAGCTTCTGCACTTCTACCTGCAGCTATATCTGGAGACAAATTATAGGTAAAGCAAAACATTACCTAAAAATGTTGTGTGCTTTCAGGTACATCCTCAATTATTTGAAGTTCATCATGCCCGAATGCCTTTGCCACTTGACATGGAAGAGGAACCTGTCTATGTGAACGCAAAACAGTACCATGGAATTTTAAGGCGAAGACAGATAAGAGCTAAAGCAGAGCTTGAAAGGAAAGCTATTAAAGTAAGAAAGGTATAATCAGTATAGGGAAGCACTTCACCTCCGGTCTTTTTTTTTCCAATGAGGAGCAGACCTGAATTATCTTATTCTGGACATAATCTTCACATCACTTGAATTTTCAGGTTATTGCTGTTAGAAAATACATGAGGTTATAATCTGAAGCCATGCCAATATTGTTTCATAATTGGCCTAGTAACTGACGTCGTTTCAGTCTTTTGGAAGTTGAACCGTTAATGCTAACAAAGTAATGCTGTCTAATGCTAAGAAGATGAGACACTATTAATTAAGGCTTGAAATGGGTCGATAATAGCAGTAAGAACTACTAAACCTCAACTGTACATAGTTTTTTTTACATAGTTGGGGTTTCTCTAGGAATCTTTAGTGTCCACATAAAATATGTCACCTTCTTTAATTGTACATATCAACCTCAGTTGGAACATGTCTGAGGTTTTACGTCTTATTAGGCTAAAACATATAATCAAAGGAGGTGATTTATTTAAGTAGTTAACTTATCTAGGTGATTTATCTAAGTAGTTGACTTATCTACGTAATGAATACTTGAGAACATATGCAAAAACTTTTCCAATATTTGAGCTTGAAGTGTCTAAGAGGAACAATTTTTCATATGTTTAGGTGCTCACTCACAATAGGTCATAGTTCGAGTGTCTAAATGAGATTTACTGAAAAATTATGGGGTTGTTGATGTGGTCCATGCTCCCTTTTAGTACTTCTAGAATCAATCCTATGCTCCATTTTGGTTTATAATTTTGTTATGTAGCATGGGGATTTCTGAAGGTTTCTGTGCTTAGCAGGATCCCCTAGCCAGCGACACACTGTTAATCGTGTTGGAGTAATATTGTTCATTGTTTAACCATCAAGTATGTGCTTGACATGATTCAAGCATGCCGGATAGGCACTAGTTGTTACCTATCTTGTTTCGTATCCTTGGAAGGTCAACCTAGGCTTGTAAATTACTCCGATACGATTAGCAGTGACGCACACAGAGAGAGAGGGGGGGGGGGGTGGAGGGGTTATAGTTGCCTCAAGTTTTGTGTCAAACCAGTTCATTTTTTTTGTATAAAAAACAACATACCCAGTGGAATCCCACAAGTGGGGTTTGGGAAAGGTAGAATGTACGCAAACCTTACCGCTACCTCACAAGGTAGAGAGACTGTTTCTTGGGAACCCTCGTCTCAAAAATCATAAGCAGGATAAACTAGATATGAAAAAAAAGGGAAAGGAAAAGGAAGGGAAACAGAAAAGACGACGAACAACACAAAACACGTGATAGTGTGTAAATCAACATGATATAACGATAACATCAATATGTATATGATAGATAATGACAACACATGAAATAAAACACGACTACTCTTACTACCTTACTATACCCCAAAGGCCAAACATCCACCTAACCCTGCCAACCAATTAGCCTGCTACTCTACTAATCCTACCAACCAATTAGCCTGTTACTCTAATTCGCGACCTCCACTCCTTTCTATCTAAGGTTATGTCCTCGGTGAGATCAAGTTTCGCGATATCTTGTTTGATCACCTCCCCCCAATATTTCTTCGGTCTACCTCTACTCCTCCGTGTAACTCCCAAATCCAACCTCTTGCACCTCCAAACAGAAGCATCGATATTCCTTCTCTGCACATGTCCAAACCATCGCAGTCTCGCTTCTCTCATCTTATCAGCCACAGGGGCCACCTCTAGCTTCTCCCGAATGGTCTCATTCCTAATCTTATCACTCCTGGTGTGACCACACATTCATCTCAACATCCTCATCTCTACGACCTGCATCTTCTGAACATGTGCATTTTATTTGGCCAACACTCCACCCCATACAACAAAGATGGCCTAACCACCATTCTGTAAAACTTCCATTGAGTTTAGGTGGTATGTTCTTATCACACAATACTCCAGAGGCAAGCCTCCATTCTGTCCATGCTGCCCCAATATGGTGTGTGACATCATCGTCGATATCACCACTACTCTGGATGATGGACTCCAGATACTAAAGTTTTTCCTCTTGGGGATAGGTTGAATGACAAGCCTCACATCAGTGTCTGCTTCATCCATCGCAACACTGAATTTGCACTCCAAGTATTTTGTTTTGGTCCTGCTCAGTTTGAATCCTTTGGACTACAAGGCGCGTCTCCAAGCCTCCAACCTATCATTAACTTTAGTGCGGGTCTCATTAATCAGTATTATGTCATCTACAAATAGCATACACCACGGAACCTCCTCCTGGATAGATGCGTCAGCTCATCCATCACCAAAGCAAACAGAAAAGGGCTCAACACAGATCCTTGATGAAGTCCCATCTCAACAGGAAAATATTCTGAGTCTCCTCCCACCGTTCTTACCCGAGTTTTGGCTTCGTCGTACATGTCCTTTATCACCCTAATATATGCCATTGGGACGCCTTTCACCTCTAGACACCTCCATAGGACAACCCTTGAAACCTTGTCATAGGCCTTCTCGAGATCAATGAACACCATATGAAGGTCCTTCTTTCTTTTCCTATATTTTTCCACTAATCTCTGAACAAGATGAATCTCTTTAATAATCGACCGCCCTGGCATGAATCCAAACTGATTCTCTGAAATAAACACTACTTTTCTCATCCTCATCTCCATCACTCTCTCCCAGACCTTCATAGTGTGACTTAACAACTTGATACCCTTGTAATTGTTATAGTTTTGAATATCATCCTTGTTCTTGTACAATGGAACCATTGTACTCCTCCTCCATTCATCTGGCATCTTGGCAGTTTTCATAATAGCATTGAACAGTCTAGTCAACCACTCTATGCCATCCTTGACCATGTTCTTCCAAAAGTCTACCAGAATCTCATCGGGTCCGATCGCCTTCCCTCTCTTCATCCTGCTAATAGCCCTTCAAACCTCCTCAACTTTGAACCACCTGCAATAACCAAAATCTCGATGATGTTCGGAGTGTTCCAACTTACCCAGCTCAATTTCTCTATCTCCTTTCTCGTTTAAGAGTTTATGAAAGTAAGCTTGCCACCCTAGTTTAATGGAAGTCTCATTCACAACACCTCCCCCTCCTCATCTTTGATGCATTTTACTTGGTCCAAGTCGCGAGCTTTCCTTTCTCTCTCTCTAGCGAGCCTATACAATCTCTTGTCCCCGCCTTTATCACTTAGCTCCTCATATAGGCGCTTAAACGCTGTTGTCTTAGCACTCGTCACCGCCATTTTTGCTTCTGACTTAGCCGTTTTATAGATCTCCTTAAGCCTTCATTTTTCATCCTCATCCCTATACTCCAACCACTTCGTATAAGCAGCCTTCTTAGCTTTCGCTTCGTCTTGAACTTCGTCATTCCACTACCAATTGCCCTGACGTCCACCAAAGGTCTCTCTCGAAACCCCTAGTACCTCAGTAGCTACCTTTCTAATGCAACCAGCAGTAGTGTCCCACATATTATTCACATTTCTGCCACTACTCCAAGCCACTAAGTTTCTCAACCTTTCTTCCATCTCTTGAGAAAAGCAGGAGTCAGGCCTCCCCATCTAATCCTCGGTTGGGCGTAAATAGCCTTCCTCTTCTTATCTCTCTTAATCTCTATATCCATCACTAGAAGCCTATGTTGAGTGAAAATATTTTTACTCGGAATAACTTTGCAATTCTTACGAGGGCTTCTATCGCCCTTCCGGAGAAGTAGGTAATCAATCTGAGTCTTAGCTACCGTACTGCGAAAGTTAATCAAGTGATTTTCCCTCTTCGGGAAACATGAGTGAGCAATAACTAACTCAAAGGCTTTGGCAAAATCCAAAAGAGACGTCCCACCACTATTCCTCTCCCCAAAACCAAAGCCTCCATGGACATCTTCAAACCCGCTAGTGGTTGCCCCAATATGCCCATTAAAGTCTCCCCTAGTGAAGAGTTTTTCCGTCACAGGTATGCCTCTCACCACCTCATCCAAATCTTCCCTAAAGAGCCTCTTGACTTCCTCATCCACATCCAGGCCCATTTGAGGCGCATAGGCACCAACTACATTCAGTACGTGCCTACCCACCACAAGTTTAATAGACATCATCCTATCGTTAAACCTCCTATCCTCCACCACATATTACCTAAGGTCCTCGTCTACTAGTATACCTACACCATTTCTATCCCTAGAACCACCCGAGTACCATGATTTGAACCCGTCTACTTCCCGAGCTTTGGTCCTTACCCATCTAGTCTCCTGAACACACGCTATATTAATGTCTCCTCTTTAAGACATTTTACTAGTTCTATGGATTTCTCTGGAAGTGATCCTATATTCCACGACCCTACCCTTAACTTAGATAAGCCCGTGCCTTTCTTACCACCCCTACCTCTTACCCCCGACCCCAAACGACGACATGACCCTAGTCCACCATTAGATCCTGATTCCACTAACTAATAACTCACTAAGCTACAAGGATCAAGAAGATACAAATCAAGTCAAGTGATATACACAAGGAATACTACACAATAATCAATAATCAAGGAATACAATTTAGGTAAGGTACGTCACTCAATTTGAGAGTAACTTCAACAATTAATTACAATAGAAAATTATCAAATTTGCAACAAACAATAGGATCGCAACGAAAAGCAATAAACACCAAGTTGCACAAGACAAGTAAGAACTATAGCACACGACAAGCTGCACAGCAATTGTAAGAACTATAGCAAAATACGCTATATTCATTTCTTTGTATGCTTTATAAATATTGTATATGGCCTTCTAAAGGAAAATTTCTGTGTTCTGATTTGTTATATCTTGCTTTATTGAATTCTAAATCAGTAGGCAATAGTCTCAAGGTAATTCTCTAACACAGAATCAGTATCATTCTTTATAGTTTTCTCCATATACTGTGAGAGGAGGAATTAAGATGTATTCTTGACTTGGTTTACCCTTATTAAGTACAGAAGTAACTTAAATATGTGAGTCCTCATGATGTGTGCAAAGTGGCTTTTATAAGCATTACTATCTTATATACACTGCGAAGAACATTAGATCAACAATTCTGTATGCAGATTGCTGCATTTGGTGTTTAGTGCCTATGATATGCCGTCACTTGTTTCCGGAAGGTGTGTTGATTAAACTGACATTGGTTGGTTTGTATTTGTTAGCCATATTTGCATGAATCTAGGCATCAACACGCCATGAGAAGGGCAAGGGGATCTGGAGGCCGTTTTCTGAATACGAAAAAGCTCAATGGCATGGATTGTACACAAGAGGAGGCTAAAAAATATGGGGCAACCGTTCCAACTCACTCTGGCAACTCATCAGGTTCCGGAAATTCTGATCAAGGGGGAAAGGAAGGATCTAGAATTCAAGACATGCAGAAAGGACAGAGCCACAGTTTCTCAACTGGCAACGGCCATGGTTCATCTATGTATTTTGCCCAGAGAACTGGAAGTGAGCAAGGGAATGGCCACTACAGTCGTGGAAGTTGGAGCCTGCTGGTCAATCAGGCTTCTTCGGGGGCAGCATCCAGCAATTAAGTAGCTACCCTCCACTGATGGAGGGGTCAGCCCAGCATTTTCTTATGCCATGTGTCCATTTCTTGCATCGTTTATGCAGGAAATGCTGAACGTACATGCAAGTTAACTCACCGTGGCATGGGCTATGCTCAGGCAATTCATTCTTGGCTTGGTTACATGTACTATATGAGTGGCGATGAGAAAGAAAATACCATATGGCGAGTATGAGTTGGTACAAATTCGCCATTTTATTCGTCTTTCCCGTCACCCTTTATGTAAATAAAGAAAAATATATGTTGGACTGTAGGATTAGAAGCAGTTTGGAATCTGATACTACAAGAACTGCAGCATCTTGAAAGAGTGTGGCTATTTGTTGGATGGGCTTGTAAAATTGACATGTTAGGAAGTTGCTTCTTTGCTTTTGCTTGATTTTCCACTGAGGATTTGCAATCCTCTCGACTATTGAATACTTTTTCATCACTGAATGGTTATATGCCCTTCTATTTATTACTCTTAACGGGTCATTTAGTACTGAGATAATAATCTTGAGATAAAATGTTTAGTATGGGAGTGAGTTACATTTGTGTCTCTACGTCGAATATTTTCAAATATTTGTATTACTGCGTTATATTTTGGTTATACTTATATGGATGTTAGACTTTTGGATCATATTTATCCTTTTAGTTATAGTTGCTATATCTCTTGCCCTAATGGAGACAAGGGTATATAAAAATAATAGGGGGTTGATTATTTTCTCAATATGTTTACAGTTTTAGGTATAATTTTTCTTAAATTTTTCTTTCATCACATATTTATTCATCCAAAAATCATTGCGATGACGTACCTTAACCATTTGCTCAAGTAGTTCAACTTCAACTTTAGTCTACGGATGAGAAAATTCAGATTAATATTTGTTTAATATTCTTGAAGTATATCAAAAATTAATAACAGTATAGATAGATAAGGATTATGATTTTCTTTGAAGAGAAAATTAACAAACATTGTGACAAAATTGTTTTTGCTCTGGCTAGTTAGAAGGCTATAAAGATAATATTATCTGGCACTTTATCTACATAAAATATAAAATTCCATAATAATTCATGGTTATATTGAAAAAATTTTTTTGGTAGAGTTTTAAACCAAATATAAGAATTAGATGAAAAACAAACAAACCAAACACTTCACAGAAAATAATCTCTACATTATTAATCGTTGTACTACTAATCTATGCATTATTAATCTTTGTATCAAACGGGCTCTAAGATATATATTCAAACAAAATACGATTACGAGGACAACTATGATCCAAAAATATAAAACCAACGATAAAAATGATTATTTAAATTTTCTTAAGGAGAGGATAAATAGTAATATTATTACAGGTCAAAAGTAGAAATATTTGAAACTATAAGGGCTCAAAGAACAAATACATTGAATATATAGATCTGTAAGCTAGGTTAATGTCGTGCGGCCAAAGTACTTTCTGTTATGTTTCTCTCTTCCTCCTTTTCTTCTACTTCTGGATTTGCTTTTTGTTTAATAAAAATCTACATAACCATTTGAGATAAGCTCAAAAAGAATTAAGATGTGGATTGACAGTCCCAGTGATGAATCATTTAGTAATCTGAATTGTTGCATGATTGGTGCTCCCTTTTACAAAAAGGTCGAGGAACCATGGCATTTCACCATTGTGGATACTAGGCATTCTGAGGGATGACAACTTTTTAGTCCTATAGTTTTCATTCATTTTTAGAGCTTGTTTGGAGGCTGGTTTTTGGTGGTATGGTTAGTAAGGAAACTGCTGTCTGTTTTAATTGTTTCGTTAATTATTTGATGAATTTTTTCCAATTATACGTTTGCTTAATTTTAAATAGTTATTGTCTCAAAAAAGTTGATCCAACTCTTCAAAAGCGCCTCATTTATGTATCCACTTTGGTTCAATTAAGTTCTTTTAACTTTTACCAAAGATCTCCAACGCTTTAGGATGGCAATGATGTTTTTTTCTATTTCAAGAAATTATTGCTCAGTAAATGGCGGTTTTCCTAAAAGTATTCTTAGCCATGCCAACAAAGAAAAATATTTGTTTTTAGTTCGTGTGTTTCAATTGGTTTTTTCTTAATTTACTTTGTCGTCTTGTTTTTCCTACTTTTGATACATTTTATATTCTTTAAACTTAATGATCACAAAGTTCAAAATATTTTCTGTCATTCAGTATTAACTTGACACAAGTATTAAAAAAAAGAGAAACTTATAATTAAATTATCTCTTGATTTCTATTGTTCTACTAACATTTTCAGTTCAATGGATGGAAAAAGTAAAACTTTTAAAGGATATTTTGATGCATTTTATGTCTTAAATTTTTTGAACTATTCAATGGAAAACCCCTTGAACCAGTTAGCTTGTGCTATGATCTGAATGCCATATTGGCATTGAGGAAATCCGAGAACCAGATTGTCACTACACCTCATAGCCTTTCAATTCATTGTACCAAAATGCTATTATTATCTAATAGACCAGACACAGCACCGGCAGAAGCATCTCTGAACTGTGGCGCTACGAATTTAAAATTTTTGGGATTGCAACATTAGATATCAGGTGACGAAGAACACATCGATGCGATTGAGTGTTTGCTCTCCAGTGAGCCACAATACGTTTTTCCTGATAAATGTTCATAGATATAATTCGTTTCTGATAACTGAAATAAGATTCCATCAATAGAGGTTGAAATTACAAACTATACATCCCTACATTTATTACGTTTCAAGTCTAGCATAACCAAATAGCTAGTCGCTATTGCTCTCACAGTTTGGCTTGTTCTCGAATTTGTTCCTGTTCAAAGTATAATGAATTCAGAGAATATGAGCTTTAGAGACAAGCCATTAACTTGCAGGCATGATACTTCAAAATAAATGTATACAATTCTTTCATTTTCATTTGTCAGGGAATTAGATTCACGGTAAAAGAAGTCATTAAAATTTCAATTTCAAATGGGGAGCAATACTCCGAGAGAAACCCATAGCTTTTAGTTGCAGTGCTGATGTTCCAGAAGCACCAAGTAAACTAAGAGAAATAACCAAAAGTAAATGGCATCTCACCTCTGTGACAAAGAAAGCATGGAATCCATAAGGAACTCTTTTTGGTAATTCAACAACCGCCACAGGCTCCGCAGACATTGTTTTTGCATCAATAACATTCACAGCTGACTTTCTGCATAAATTTTATAAGAGAATGGTTCAGTCGAGGTGATTCTGTTTTAAATTTCAGTTATAAACTTTGCATTTCTATAAGCCCCTAAGAACTAAGATAGGAATATAATTTGACAAGTCGAGAGAAATAGGGACAAATGCCACTTCCAATTTTATCAAAATATAGTCCAAAGATATGATAACTGAATAGCGAATGCTCTTCTCCTCTATGCATTTTTCTAGCTATGCACACAAGGTGGACAAGAAACAGACAATTGAGCATCATATGACCTTAAAAACATGTAGCTTCAGTATATTTTGGTTGCAAACGTTCTATACACACATAACAATCATAGAGATAAAATACATTATGTTCTTTAAATTATGTGGGTTCAACTGTTGGACACAGCAAGTGGTCTTAACTGACTCTGCCATTTTCACTTTAAACAGTAGAACAGAAGAAATTTTCCTTATTTCCTTAACATTCGGAGGACCACCAATGAAGAATGGTCTTAGTGATGCTCATGATAATGCAATAAAGAGAGTGGAAGACAAGGTACCCAGTGTTCTCATCATGTACGAAGAATATCAAGTAGCCATCATCCTCTTCACATTCTGTACCAGGCTGACGGGGAACAAATACAGCCTCAGAACCAAATCTGCCAGGTCCTAGATCAAAGATACCTTGAACATTTCCTCCAACTTCGAGCTGAGACTTTCCAGTCTCTGGTTCAGCATGCAAATCAAATTTGATGATTCCAGTTACCTTAGCAATGCTGTTCAAAGTGGTTCCATATACATAACGCTGCTTCCTAAATTTCAACAGAGTCTACTATTATTATAAAAACATAAGAGAGAGGCCTACTGATAAAACTCTAGGTAAACCAGATCAAGCAATCAAAATCAAGAAGAAGATAAAGCTAATACACATGGAAAGCACGCCTTAACCCTCATGAACAAAATTAGAAGCAAAATAGACAGAAGATAGATGAAGGTATTCATCACCCATCTTTTTATACAGCCAATACTTATGCTACATTGATTGGAAATAGCCTGATAATTTTAAAGATAGGAGAGCTGACCTGCCCGTGTAGTTCTCATTGATCCTTGGAAAATCAACAGCAGACTCCGATAGTTTCTTCTGTGAAGCTGCACCATTCTTCATGTTAAATCTCATCTCGTATCTGTAAAAACAAAGCCTTGATCAAGAATTGTGGCAGATACAAACAAGGCCAAGTTAAACAATCATTGTCAGAGTCTCCTAACAGCTCATTGCAGAAATTCTCAAGCTTTTCTTTAACAGCTCCATTGACCATGTCTAGGTCTGGATTCATAAGGCGGCAGGTGATCAGCACGACTTCATCTCCCTCTTCCCAAGCATTGGCTGGTAAATAATCAAAATGATAAACACCAGTCAGAATAAAATAATAAGAGTAATAAATAAGACAAAAGGTCACAAAATATTGGGAGAATATTGTTCATGATTGAGTTAGCCAAGAGAGCAATTATGGATACTGTGTAGAGTATTCTCATTGATTTTTCTTTCCTGATAGTAGAAAATTTTCATCACTTGTATTTTAGTTAAAAATCCTATTGCTTACAGAAAATTTCATTATTCTCTATGTTCTTAAAACCAATTTCCATCTCTTGCTTCTTGAAATGGTACATGTTTGAGTCCTTCTCGGAACTACAGTATCATAGTTCGGATGTTTGAGCCCTTATCTGAACAACTTCAATAGTTGTCCAGCAAGTCTTCTTTACTTTTTTCTTCATTGTACTTGTAAGGGAATTGACATCTTTCCTGTGATTGTTCTTGTAACTTTTTCATCTATTTTACAGTCATCAATTCAAAAGATGCTACAGTATCCTGAAGATTTCCACCACTGAACCTCTTATGGCTGACTAATAATAGATTTGTTTTCCTGCGTGCAATAAGCAAACACTTTCTCTTACTTCGCAATGATTAACAACTTTCTGAAGGAAAAATTCCAGCAGTGTTTTGTCTTTTTGGTGGTTGTCACTATTTCAACAATGCTATCCAAACAACTGTTTGCTGCTTCAATGATCTTCCTTAGTAGCTATATTTTCAAAATAAACAAACTCAACTTGGCTCACCACTTTGAGATTTCAATAGCAATATTATGTAGGATATTCTTAATGATTAAATTAGAAAAAAGAATAAAGTACGTCATAATTCCAAAAATTAGAAAATATTTCTTATTTCACTAAGCTCAACATACCTACATAAGAACAATATGATGTAGGATATTCTTAATGATTAAATAAGAAAAAAGAATGATTAAAATTTTTGCATAAGATATACTTTAGTTACGTCATAGTTCCAAAAATTAGAAAATGTTTCTTATTTCAAGTAAGCTCAACATACCTACATAAGAAACTCATATGTTGTTTAAACCAATTTCAAGAGATACCTCTCTTCTTTTCCTCCTTGACAAAGGCAATAGCGAGGTATATCACATTGTGATAAACTAAAGTATTACCTATTGTGACAAAAAGACTTTATGAAAAGAGGAAGAAACAATGCTTCCTAAAAAGAAAAGGAAAGAAGTATGGGTTTCAACAATAGGTGTTCTTTCCATACAGTAAGTTGTGCATATGTATAGCACTTAGATGAGAAATGCTTCCAATTTCTGCATTGCATGTACTGTCAGCACGTGTTTATTCCATCTATGCAAACTATCAACTTTCAACCGTCCAATTATTTTTGAAAATGTAATGTTTTATCTATACACATAAATGAGAATCTAGTAACTCAATTTAAATGTAATCTGGTTCCAAAAGGAATATTCTTTTAGAATGAACTTTCTTATTCACAGATTATTTCCTCTACAGGATTATCAGTGAAAATTGATGCTACTAAGCTATGTTGCTCAGACTCAGCCCTCAGGTGCAGGTCCAATCCGGGCGTGGACTCTTCATCACATAATTTTAGAATTTGGAGGTTTGGATCCGAGTGCGGATATGGGTGTTTGGATACGGTCAATAAATATATATTACGACATATAAAGTATAAATTTTAACTAGCTAAAGTTATTGAACTAAAGCTAACAAAATTTATTCCTTATAAACACCGATATTTTATTCATAAGATGTCTTACATATATACCACCCCCCCACCCCCATCCCCACCCCATACCCGATTGCTCTATACTTCTTAGACATAGAATGTAGTCAAAGTACCCAAGGTAAGTTCATCAAATCGACTACGGATCCCACACCCACACCCATGTCATGTCTACACAGTTGCTGCAGAGATTTTGAAGAGTTCGTTGCAACATCGCCATTAAGTGCTGCATGCATGTGAGACTTATTGGCTACCTACCAGCTTTTATGTTCAGGGTAGAACTATCTTTAATCTTTTCAAGGAAGACAGACCACAAAGTTGCTTACCATTGTGAAATATGAAGCAATTCGGAAGCTCGAACCACTTGATTAGGGCCTCATTGTTTGCATATCGTGGAAGGACTCCAAATCGAGCCTTTTTAGTAGCATCAAAGGTAAAAGCCAACTTATTGTTTTTCACCATTTCCTGAATAGAAAATTCATAAATAAGTTATTTTACATGTGAAAGAATCTGATAATACAACCCAAAATCTTTATACAATGGATGGAATAGCCGAAATTTTTTATAAACTCTTTGGAAGCCCTTACACAACCCATATAAAACAAATATGAACTCAACACAGACCCTACAAGTAACCTGATTACGGGGTTCACACCGTGGACTTTATTACAGACTTATGGATATGAGAATGGGTCTACCAAAGAATCTGAGCATCAAAACAAAACCTTGAGGCAATAGATGGAGTAACATGACCTTGATAATTCCTTCAAAAATCCCTTCCACAACTCATGTTTAATTCAATACAGTATTTCAATATTTCAAAATTTAATTCACTTTCTTATAGTTCTTTAATGCTCAGTTGACAACCATAATTTATCATAACATACTTCGGATACAAGAATAATAAAAGTAAAGTTACCAAGTTCCAAAAAGTAGAACAAGAGTAAAGAACATGCATACGAGCTGAATTTCAATATGTGATATCTGTAGAAGCACTAGTAGACATGCAAATCTTCCAAGTGTAAATCATGCAACCAATCATGGATTTCTATTATGACATATTTGGAGAAACAGTTACCTAAGACGACTTTTTTTAAAAAAAAAACACAGAAGTCCACAAACTAGAAACCTTTCTGCAGTTCTCTCCTATAGAACTCCAACTGATGTAACGAAACTTAACCCTCTCTCATTGATTCAATTGTTAAGCAAGATGTTTCATCTTTTAAAAGCTTACGTTATTCCAACTGATAAACAAGAGCAATCAATAATGCTATAGAACTCTCATACCTTCGGACGAAAACACAAAGGAAGATCCATAATAATTGCATAATTTTCAGTAATAGCAAAATCATGCATCATGATTGGCTCTGGTATTGTTATTGGGACCGGGTCCTGCATAATTCCATCCTTTGATATAACCCTATAAGTGATGTAAGGTGGAGTGTGGGCGTATCCAAAGGTAAACATCTCACCTGCATGTAAGATTTCAAAGTCAAACTCAAGAGTGTTCAACCAACACAATGACTGAGTAACTCATACTTCAAACTTGTACTAAAAAATCCAATTTTAGATCTTTAGCTCTCACTTCTGAATGCTGAACCTTGAACTAAGATTCAATAAGTCTCACAGAAACACAACATAAGCACATGATTGGTATCAGAGATAATATAGATTGACTATCACTGGATAGTTAATGCAGAATTAGAAGTTTAAGTGAGGATCCTAATATTGTGCCAGTGTACATGAACAACTCTATGAACGGATGGACTTACCAGCCTCGATCTTCACAACGGCCGATGCTAAGACACCCTCATTCTTTTTAATTTTTCAATATGAAAATGACAAAAAAAGTTCTCTTTCCACCTGCACTACAACCCAAAGGGAAATATGCTCCCATCTTAGGTTCACCATCCTAACCTCAACTCCAAAATCAGCTTGTCATGGAATTCAGTTGAATTGATGTGACAAATTAGTACTGTGTTTGGAAGAAAAATTTCCTTTTTTGTTTATTAAAAATCAACATCACAACTAACAGATTGGCAAGCCAGGCATTTATAATGGAGGAAGAGAAGTCAGCAAATGAGAAAAGTAGGCTGAACATATGTCTCAACTAAAGGAGGTTATGCAGTTGCAGGACTGTAGTTGTAGTTACAATTATTAGAAGAATACATGTACTGGTACTTCTTTCATCAGAAAATATTTGGGTAGCAAACAATTTGAATTTACAGATAGCGACATGCAGAACTAGGATGATTTCTCTCTTACCAGTTACAGGATCAACTTTTGGGTGGGCAGTGAAGGAATGTGTCAATCTTTTGTCATAATCCAGCATGCCAAGTGTTTGAAGATCTCCATCCTCTAGAACTCGAAGTGCATCTGCGTGATGTACACTCAGTATCAAAAAAATAAAATGCAATTTACCTATAATACAAACCTTGCAGGAAACTGTTTTAACTACCATATGTGATCTGCCCAGACAAGCAAAAACTTCAGATTACGATTTCACACTGTAATTGTGCTAGATACAAGGAAAATAAATGGTGAAGGGGAAAAATAACACCTACTCAAAGGCTTGCACATCAAAATCATAGATAGCTCATCTTTCTGAAATTAACAGGTCAAACAGAGAAGTGGCTTACAGGGTTTATCAGCCTCTGAAAGTGCCAAAAGTTTCCCATGGTGATATACTAGAGCTGTATTAGCTGGACAAGGAAATGAATCTTACTTTCAGTTAGTAACTATCACATAGGCTTAATAAATGTTGCTATGAATGAGGACATATTCCTTCCATCATAACAAGTTATATCTGGAGACTTGTGAAGAGAAGATACATAGACTAACTAAAATTCCAGCCAACTAACCTGTGCTATTTCCATAGGTGATGTCCAATACTTTCAGCTTTGTTCTGAGCATTTGCATATAAACTGTGAACAGACCAAATAGTCCTTTAAGATCTCCAACCTGCACATATAGTATATGCAAATGTTTTGTAAAGCATAGTGAGTGATTGCATGATGCAGTAGTTCCATTGGTTCAGTACAGAAAATTTAAGGAAACTAACAGCAGAATGTACAATCTGATGGTGTGAAACAATTCCAGGTCATGAACACTAATAGGATGCCCCAATTCCTTTCCTCTAAATTGCATACTGATGGTGAGATCTATGCAAAGGCATGCCAGCAGATTTGTCATTTTAGCTTCTAGTTATCATAAACTAAAAAGGAAAAAGGACACAATTTTCTTTCAGATAGGACGTCTTTAGTTTAAAAATATTCCTCCAGTTTGCTTACTGAATTCAAGGAAACTTCTCTTTTCTCACAATTGCTTCCTGCAACATACATCGTCCTTTTTGTAGTGACAAATCTTTGTACTCTGTACATGTCTACATGACCACATTGAATAGGCTAGGAAAGAAAATGAATCTTTGCATGGACAAATAGAGAGGAGAGAGGGCTAGGTCAACCTTATGGATAGTGTGGCGCAAGGACTGAACAGGAAGACTGCTCAATGAAACGTTCAAGAATAGAGTACAGACTATGGAGCAGGGCTAGTCAATGGCCCAGGGACAGAATGTCTCAAATGCGAATAAGTAACAGAACATCTTAACCTAGCAAGAAGACTAGAAACTTTGTGTCACATGGAACATCAAATAAAAAATACTTCAGCAATATTCAGCACTAAATCCAAGCAACAAGAGGCTTCAACCCTTTCCACTAGATAATGTTTTCTCCAGTAGAATTCGACAAGTTAATTATTTGGCATATGATCAACTATCAAAAAGTCATTGTTGTACTAAAGATCATCAACAAAGTGACAATAAAAAAGAATTTCTTCATTCTTCCTACACTATGATCTTGATATGCTCATTAGTCATTAGTTAGCCTACATATGCATGCTAAGTCCACTATCCTGTCCACTTTCTGATATCATTTTTGAGAAATTCACCCTTCTACACTATCCAGCTTGGATGAGAACTCGGCAATGAAATCACATGTAAAGATCAAAATTAAGGCGTTGGAATTTGAACAAGATAATTGTGATGTCACAAGCTTAGCAAGAAAAGAGAATTAGGCACACAAAGCAGCTTAAATAGCACTTCACACTGCTGTAATTCCTGGAGCATATTTTCCTTCATCCCAAAAAAAGAAATCCTGGAGCATATTTTCAAAATGATGTTATGTCCTAAAGGACAAACCACATTTGAACAATATCATTCTCAGTTCCACAAAATAGATACAATAATACATCAAAAAAATCACCATTTCCAAATAGCATGCAAAAAGTTCTACTTATTGATGCATGACGCATCCATAACCTGGTGAACTATGAAAAAACAGAAAAGGGGAAGGAAGAAAAAGAAATAGTCTGTATTCATGTGACAAGTTGCCGAAAGCATCTATACATGTGTAGAAGTTTCAAGTTTCCATACAAGAAACTTCATCATTGTTATATTAAGCTTGATGGAACAAAAATCCAGGAGTAACAGTATAAAACAAATGCATACCTTCATAAACTTAGCTCCACCAAAGTACTCCTCTTGCTTTAGACGTGAAGTCCTCACATAACGTGAGACATACGTTGCTTTTCCATCCTTAATGCGCAAGCCATGAATCATGCTGAGAAAAGGCTAAATGTTTGAGGTTACATTACTTCTTTTCACATAAATTTATAAAATACATGACACTTTTTAAGCTTTAGCATAAGTCGTCTACAAATAAGAAAAAAGCAACTGGTATAACGGAATAGGAAAAAAAAGAAATAAAAATCGCTTTGTCATAATAATCAGAAGCTGCATTATTGAAACAATTTGATCACATTTTGTGCAAAGTAATAAAGATTAGGCAGAAAATTAAATAATACTAATAACGATAATAATTAATATCATTCTTTATTATTGATACTAGTAGTAGTAGTAATATAGGTATTAATAGTACTAGCAGTAATTAAAAAAAAATGTTGTTGCTTTGCCTAAATCCCTATCTAGGCGGAGTCTGCTATACAAATTTTTTCTTGATGGTTAGCAATCGGCTATACGAATCTTCACCGTAATTTTTAATAACTTGTAGTCTTTAACACTAGAGGTCCTCTACAATTTCCACTAATATAACATCTCCAACTAGACTAAAAAAACCCTGAACCTGATGTAAGCATACCTTTGTGACTAACTTTTATCTTAACTAGTTAATATTGCTTTTATGAATTTTTTGTTTCCATGTGTTCCATTTCTAGCTAAGTCTATAGATTCCAGGAGACAGAGATCTTCCGGGACAACTTTCTTACATATGAGTTACGTATATCTTGTCCCCTTTTAACATCTTCGATCATCATAATTTCACTCTGGACCAAAAAAAAAATTGCTATGAACTGATTGACATAATTTACAAACTAAATAGTCCTGATCCACCTTGTAATATGATTTGTAACAAACAGTTCAGCATGTTTGCCGAGTAGGAAGAACTAAAAAGAGAGAGAGAAAGAGAGAGCATGTCCCTGTAATCTGGAAACTTATTGTCTTGCCATCCTAATGTTCAACAAATTCAAATATTTATTTCCTGGTCAGTCCTTCTATTCCTGTTACCATAAAGTTCAAAGATTCATACCCTTGCTATCCTAATACTCAACCTTTCTTTTGTTGGAAATATGATGTCTAAGGTGTATGTAAGGTCTATTTATGCAGGTTCTATAATGCCCATTTGAATTGTTTAATTAAGAATATGGTACAAGGGCCATTTTTCCAACGTTACAAAATGCCATTTAAATTTCTCATTTAGTTTCTCTTCCGAACAGAAAGGGACTTTAGTTTCTGTTCCTACCAGAAAGAGAACTTAGTAGCACAATATGCAGAAATCTATTTGTTGAAGCTGGAGACAACATAGATAGTTGGAAGTTGGAAAAAATAAAAACCAGAGTTACTGAGGTGCTTGTTGCTTCTTTTTCAAATTTTCAAAGTAACTACAAAATAATTGATTTTGCTCCAAATTGCAGAGTCAAGATTGTAAAGGGCATACCCATCCCCATCAAACCTGCATATAAATAGAGTGTGGATAAGAATCAATGCAATTAAGAAAATCTGTTTCAAAAAAGAAGAAATATGGGATTCCACAATCGAAGAGAAGGAACTTGAAGGTCCCGAGGAAAATATAACTTCAGAATAAAAACAAACCAGTGATATCCAGCAACCGGAGCAAACTTTGGATTTGGACCAACTCTAACAAATTCACCATTAAGGCACTCCTGTTATTAAAAGTTCAAATTGATAAGCATCATTAGAGTCAAGTTGATCGCAAAAAACATGGAATGTACAGCCTGAGCAGTAAATTCTACAACATATCTTATGCTTTGAATCCTGGGAGAACTGAAAATAATGGTAAATTAATCTAGTCCTGCAGCTGACAAATCAATTCCAGAAAATGCAAACCAACAGTGAGATATGGGCCCAAGAGAAAACCATTCGCAACATCGCAAATTGAACTTCAGTAAGGTATTTATCCCAAGCTGTTTCTTACCCTTGCCCTGTTAACTACATGTTACATTGTTAATAGTATATGTTATCTTAAGCCCACAGGATATTGGTTTAGTGGTACCACCACAGTTTGAGATGTGTGAGTTAAGCACATGTCATAATTTGAACCCACTCACTAACAAAAGCTTGGCATTTAAGTGGAGAAAGGTAGGGGACATTATCCACCGAGTTTCAAACCGTGCACACTCCACAGGGATATCACGGTTATCAAAAAATATTAAATGTTTATGATTTCTAATCTCTCTCATTCTATTTCTTTTCTATATATGGAAAGTTCAAAAATCATCATATAATTTTCTCATAGGAAAAAGAACAATTGTTTACTTATGTGGCACTAAAGCCCGTCAGAACCTTCTACACAGTCAACTTGCTTGGTACTGGGCATGGTTTTTGTTCGAATCTTCTAGACAGTCACTCACATCCTGAATAATCTGAATTGTTTCACATTTACAGGCTGCATGCGCTACAGGCTGCATGCGCTGAACTGTCAAGCAATCTGCTCTTATCACGTTGGCTTTAACCAGTTAATTACTGTATTATAGCTTTGCTCATAAGATCTTGCATATTCCATAGAAATGATATCTTTACATTAATAGAAACAACAAGGAAGCCTTCCTGCCTCTCTGATTCGTGGAATCACTCTTTCCCATTAATAAAACAGCCCATATAATTTAAGATAATCAACATCATAATACACTGATGGAATAGAACTCTAGCAAAGTCGCTTGAGGTGAATCCACGCAAACTGTAAAATTTTTAATAACAATACTTTAACCAAAAGAATCAATTGAATAACTTCTTGTCACTAGAGTAATCAATATCCCAGATAATTAGAAATTATTATCATTCAGAAGTATCAAAACCATAATCCAACGGTAAATCTTATTATGAATGACTATTTTCATCAGAACCCAGAAGGATAAAACGAAATTTCACCTAAACATGCTGATCAACCCCCAATCTGATTATAGATTAACACTCCCAAGCTTTTGGCTCTTTTTTTTTTTTTCACTTCCGCATTGTTCCGCGGTCTTTCCTTGATGATAGAAAAAGATGAACATCAAATTATTACTCCATCCTAATTTACCATTCTCCTCCCACCATTTCTCAAAATGGAGTTTGTAATTAACAAGTTGTAGCCTTCATCTGGACAAACAAAACCAAAAGCCTCCTTCTTTAAGCACTATGTTTTTTAAATAACCGTGGTGTCTGGGCTATCAAATAACTCTATCCACTTTTTTGTCTCTTCAAGGTTCTCAACCCTTGATTAATCACTAGGCCACAGCCTTGGTTTCTTCTTTAAGCCACACCCAATTTCAGCAAATAAAACCCAAGGTTCAAAAACATCAAAACTCTAAGAAATAACATAAATCAAATACTCAGCAATAGTAGAGATAGAAAGGTAGTAGTGAACTGACCGGAAGATGGCCTAGTACAACAAGGTCATTTAGAGGAGGAGTTTCATCAGTAGGTGCAAAATTGCCTTGAAGATAGTGAAGTGGCTTAGAGGAATCGTGCATTAACTTGACGATTACCCATTCCAATAAGTCTATGGCCTTGGCAGTTAATCCCTTTTGTGGCTTTGGGTTCACCACCACCACTCCTCCTTCAGTTCTCTCTACTCCATCCTCTTCTTTTCTCCCCATTCTTGATTGTTACCTGTAATGATTTCTTTCTCCCTGTTATGGATGTGAATATACATATATATATATATATATATATATATTGACATTGGAATTTCATCCGACGGAGATGCCACGGACACGTTCATGTTTTTGTTTGTTTGTATTCGCGGGGCCGCTTCCCCACCAGAGGCTTAATACTTCTTATTTCATGTTTCTTATAAAAAATAATAATGGAGTAATAATTTCTTCCCGTCTTTTTAATTTGGCACGATATTAAAAAAGAATTACATTTCTTATGATTTAACATAATTTCTAAATATTTATATAACTGAAATTTACTTCATAAAGAATAAAAAAATAATCGGAGGAGTTTGAATTAGCTCTTCGATCCTATTGAAAAAAAAAGATTAAAATTATATTGATACCAACTTGTCACGACCCGACTTTACAGACTATGATAGCGCCTACCTTACCTCCAATAGGCAAGGCTAATCTTGTCCTAAAACAGCTAGTTCTGGGCACAACAAAAACAGTTAATAAATAACTAGCACAAAGCCAACCGACACTGGATACATATTACACAATAACAACAAGAAAACATCCCTCTCAGGACTTAGAAGTAACCTACATAGAGCTACTATAGACATGACATAGTACACTGAACCATAATACAACTCTATATACATATACATAACCAAAATAATATATAAAATAAGTCTCGAGTCATAAAAGACAACTGCTGATACAGAACTGGAAGAATCCAAGGATGTCCAAATGCTCACCCCTACTTTTTGTATTTGTTGTGTAGTACAGGTACTAGCACGAGCTAGCAATATTGACTCTTCCTGCGATAGTTGTATTTCTGGTTTCATAAAGTAACATTCTTTTTAATGGATTAAAAAAAAAAAGCACATAAAATAAGATAGAGAGAATACTACTCCATCCGTATTTAAATAAGTTTATCTCTAATTATTTATAATTTTTTCATATATCTTTTAATATTTTAAATAATTAATTATTGTGTCATATTATAATATATTTTATGTAATTTTTAAATATATAAATTTTATTTTAAAATACTTGAATACTCCTCGCCCAAATTTATTATTAAATATAAACTATTATTGTATTTTGAAAATTTGAACTGTGTCACACATATATAATATTTGATAATCTCGAAATAACATAACATATAATTCTCATAAAAGTAGACTATATGGGAGTTTAACTAGGGACAAATTTTATATGTATACTTTTCTATAATATAGAAGCCACAATTTGATTTTTAAGCAATTCAATAATAATGAGTCAATTAATTGAGATATTTTGGTGTAAAACAATTCAATAATAATGATTGTCAATATTTGAGCGCGGTTTCCATCTATTCTCTTAGTCTTCTTTTATTAGGTATAAGAAATTTCTTTGTCCAGGGATGATACCATGTTGCTTCTTGACTTTCATTGGTGTCTTCTTCTTTTCCGGGTTATTCTTCTTGAGTTTTTGATTTGGAATTTCTCTCCGTCTTGATAATTTCTAATGGAAAAAAAAAAAACTATTGTTGTTGTAATCATATATAAATTTTATAAAATGATTCAAATTATATTAGTCCAAACAAATATTATGGATTCATATGATTGGGTTAATTAATTAAGTCCGATAAAGTATGGATTTAATTAAAAGCCCAAATTCAATTATTTGGGCTGACCCACTTTATTAGGCTCAATATCCTCTCATCCAAGAGGCCCACCTTAGTGCCACGTGTCATGGTACGCCAAGTCAAACAAAGAAGTGCCCATCTTGGCGCCATGTGTCAAATGATGTGGCACACCAAGTCAAACAAAGAATCCAATGAGATCATGCCATGTGCCAAAATAACAAGCCCATTTCATCAAAGCCCAATATGCCATGTCACTTAGTATAATTTCTCTTTTATACAGTTATAAATAGAGGTATAATTCAAGAGAAAAAAAAAGAGAATTCTAACAAAAAGCTAGAGAGAACTCGTGGATCAAAAGCCATAAATTCCTCTACAAATTTCCAGTTCAAGAACAAGTGTGATATTTTCGTTCTTGATTATTATTTTCGCGATACGAATTTTATCGTCTACCGTTGTTAACTTGCTCGGTGAATTAAAAAGGTTCAGGCTTTTTATTGATTTTTTGTTTTTCTTTTGTACTTCGTTTGTGACATCTTGAATTAGGTTATTTTGGTTCCAACATATATTAGGATTTTATGAAGAAAGTTAGAAAGAGAAGAAGTGTCTAATGCTATTCTGCCACTGGATTTAAACTTCATACAATTTAGTCTATTGCCTCAAAGAGGGATATTAGGAGAATCACGATCAAATCGATTCTCACTTGGTTGTACTATTTGAGATTAGACAAAGTATTATCTCAATATGGTTGGGAAAATACTTGTTTGAGTTTATAAAGGCTATTTGATAAAGGTAAAAATTGATAGTATTTGTGCATTTTTATGCTATTTTAGTTGAAATAGAATTTTGGTGAAAGAGTGAGCGGAGACAGTCCAAGTAAAACAATTGATATTGGGCATCAACATATGCTAATTACTGTGAATTTGGAAGTTTATTTTGTTAACTTTATTGAATTAATTAAAATCTGCTAAAATAACTATTTGGATTACTAGAATTATGGCAAAGGTGAGATCAGTTGGGCCCCTATAATGACTGAGAAACCAAAAAAGGAGGAGAAACATGTGTAGTACTAGAAAGCCATGAATGTTGTCTTCACTTGTGAGGCCAAAATTCGTGTTGAGCAGGTCTTTTTTGTGACTAGGGTCCTTGCATCACTTGCCCTCCACCTCAGCTATTGAAAAATATTTATGACGTATATATGTTTGGTGAGAAAGGAAGCTGCTGGATATACACAATTTAGCTAGTTATTGATAAATGACAGCAGACATGGCACACCCTCCTAGTCTTAATGCATCATCTCCATGTACTTAAAATGGTATAAGTTTGCATTGAATACAAAATTTGTTCGTTCATAGATAGAGGAAAAAAAAAAGAAGAAAACTTTGTTTTCTCTAAGACTAAGAGTCACTTTGACTCCTTTTGGTTCATGATTGATAGAATGAGCAAATCTATTCACTTTCTGTCGGTCAAAACTATCTACAGTACCGATGACTATGCAAAATTGTAAATTCATGAGTTGGTTAGGTTGCATGGGGTTTCATTATTCATTATTTTGGATCGCGGTGTCCAATTTACTTCTCATTTTTGGAGGTCCTTCCAAAGAGGCCTTGATATTAGAGTCAAGTTTAGCACGATGTTTCACCCACAAATGGATGGTCAGGCTGAAAGAACCATTCAAACTCTTAAGAATATACTTAGAGCTTGTGTGTTGGAGTTCAAGGGTAGTTGGGATGAGCATCTTTCACTTATTGAATTTGCTTACAGATTTAGTTACCACTCAAGTATCGAGATGACACTGTTTGAGGCCTTGTATGGGAGGCGATGTAGATCCCCGATTGGGTGGTTTGAAGTGGGACAAATGGCTTTGATAGGTTCGAATTTGGTTTTGGAAGCTTTAGAGAAGGTGAGGTTGATAAGGAAAAGATTGAAGATGGCACAAAGTCGGCAAAAGTCTTATGCTGACATTAGGAGGAGAGATCTTGAATTTAAAGTTGATGAGTGGGTGTATTTTAAGGTCTCACCCATGAAAGGTGTGGTTCGTTTTAGGGAAAGTTAAGCCCTAGGTATGTAGGGCCTTATCAGATCTTGAAATGGGTTGGTAAAGTTGCTTACGAGTTGGAATTGCCTATAAAGATGAGTGTGGTTCATCTAGTCTTCTATATATCTATGTTGAGGAAGTTTATAGGAGACCCAAGTTCCATTGTGCCTTTAGAAGTAGTAAATGTTGAAGAGAACTTGACTTATGAGGAAGTATGGTTGAGATATTGGATAGACAAGTCAAAAGGTTAAGAAATAAGGATGTCGCATATGTTAAAATCCGTTGGAGAAATCAACTAGCTGAGAGTGCCACATAGAAAGTGAAAGTGGATATAAAAAAGTGATACTCCCATCTCTTACACTCTACTCAAGCCTAAGGTTCTAAGTGTTTTTTTCCCAAAAACCTCAATTTCCTTGTATTTCAATTTTTATGTCATTCATGCATATGTACATGTTTATGAAATTGCATATGGATGATTGTTGAAGCACATGAGTTTGAAATTTTTCTTGAAAAGGTATTTAAGTTGCAATTTTCCATGCATGTTGGGTTGAAAGCTGCTTCTTTACTCTTTGGAACTTGCATTTAGTACATTCGAGAACGAATATTCCGAAGAAGAAGATATTGTAAGGCCTCGCAGTATGAAATTGCAAAAGAAAGAAAAATCTAAAAATCTGCAAGGTAGAGTATGAGCGCAATATATGACTCGTGGCTCAATTCATGAGTCATAACAGACTTGTGGATATGAAGTACAGGACAAAAATTTTACCTAGTATAAGTGGGGTTTATGAGAGAGATTTACGATCCGTAAAAGGAACTACAGACCGTGCTATATGTTTGTGGTTGCTAGGGTGCAATTTTAGTAGCCTAAATTTAGGGACCTTCAATGTACGAATGGTATCTATGAGTTGTAATATGTTATACGAGCTATAATCAGTGATCATGGAATAGTGGTCTCAGTGATGGCAAAATTATATTCTGAAGTTTGAAGTCCGAATAACAGGATAGGTTGCAGACTCATCTACGAGCCGTAAATTGGATCGTGGATAGAGTATCAAAGATGATTTCAGAAGGGGTTAAATCCAATAAGACGAAAGCCTATTCTGATTGTAGTCCAATTTATGACTCGTATGGGTCCCAAGAGTTTTAATAAAAGGGTATTTTTGACATTCTCTCATAATTTATGCCAAATGTTACATTGTTTAGGCCCTAAAATAGCCCTTTCCCAGCCTATTATGCCTCCAACTCATTTTATTTTCCTCATTCTTAAAATTAACCTATGTGTAGAATCTTCCAAAAATACTTCCAAGTTCCGTCCAAGTGCCAAGTGAAGGGATTCAAGCTAAGGTTTTGAATTCTTCACCTTCACCCCGAATATTTTTTCACCAAGTCACAATAAGGTATGTGGGTTTAATTTGTGGGGATATTTCCTCCACAAAGCTCAAGCATTTTCCTACCTATTTAAGTTTCCAAGTATGAATATTTTATGAGATTGCATGAATTCTTTCCAAATGTTGATACTAGGTATTATTTTATGTTGCTTAAACTATGCATGCTATAGTGCTATGAAATGCTTATGAATTTTTTTATTTATGAGATGGTCTTCATTTTACCTAGCTAGGATTTTTCTCAAATTATGGTGGATTGTTTTGTTTCAAATGATCATGATTTTCCCCATTCATGCATGTTATCCTTCAATTTCATTCAAGCCTTTAAGCATGAACCCACCAAGTTTTGAACTAAAGGTTACATGATGAAGTATAATGAAATGTTTCACCTTATGTTATGTAAGTTCATGAATGTTATGAAAGATAAGGGCTACCAATTGTGTTATGAATCCACGAAACTTCTATGAAAATTATGCAAGATTATGAAGCCCTTTTTATGATGTTATGACACATCCTTTTGTAAAAAGAAATTTCTCACTTGAAGGGGTAACAGATTTAATGAGCTACTCTTGTTAGATGTTATAATTTCTTAGATTATGCATGTATGAATATGCTTATGTTTTATGTATTCCGTGAACTAGACTTAGCACTGAATGGTATTTAGGGAGGAAAACTATCCCCAAGGGTCCTTATAAGCCTTACTTCCCATAACTACATGCCACCATAGGATTATGTATTAGCTAGTGGATCCACGTATAGCTTCGTATTTATGACACCCATAAATGTGGGGTATAGTCTACCTTGGTAAGTAGACTACTCCTACGATATGGAGGCAACATCAGAATTTCATGTAGTAGCTCGCATGGTCTTAGTATCGGTTAAGATCTCCTCCCATATATGTACATGATATATTATGAAATTTATGTCTCTATCATGCATCTTTCAATGAGGCATTGATCATACATTACACATTGAGCTTATTGCCTAATATGATTATGTTTCTTGACTAATTGACTTATTATTTTCTTGTTGCATCGCATCCTACATACTTAGAACATTCCATAGTACTAATGTATATTTTGCCTACATGATGTCACCATGTAGGTCCCGATGATCATCTTCCTCTTCACACTCACGATTGATATTGGATTGCAAAGACTTTTGCTTGTGGTGAGTCCTCTAGATTCGAGGACAATAGCCTTCTCCATCTAACTTTCATTTTGAGACTTTGACACTTGTTTCTATTTACTTATGTTTGAGCGTGAACTTACACGTCTAAGCCTCCCATGTTATTTCTGTATTTAGAGGTATTGTTGGATATGTTGGCAATGATTGTATGAATTCGACATTATTCCTCATGTTTAGTTGATTGACCCTTACAGCTTGTTTGGATGGTGGTTTTCCGTAGTATGGTATGGTATGGTTATTAAGAGAACGACGTTTGTTTTGATTGTTTCATTAATTATATGGTATGATATGGTTTTGTTTCATGTTTCTGTAACCATGAAAACCCCCACTTTTTGAAATCACTAATTTGGTGGTATCCCATGGTTCTCTTATTTTTTTTTCCAATTATACCCTTATTTAAATTTAAATAATTATAATTTATTCTTTATTCTTTAATAAACTTTACCTTAATATATTTTTTTGTTTTATTACTTTCTCCGCATCAACCTTTGAAACTTCTTTTCCACCTCTCGTCTTTTCTTTCACGTTTTAGTGTATTTTTTGAGATTCGATATTTTTTTTAAACTTCTTACTTTTTTATTTTCTTGTATTGTTTGAATAGAATGAAGATATATCAGCTTGTATGTTTTTCTACTCGATTCTATGTATTTATTTTTAAAAAAATTATTAAAAAAACTATTGATAAATTTAATATTTATAATAATTAAGGATATTTTTGTAAATTTATAAGTTACGATACAGTACCATACAGTCAAATCAAACAACAAATTATTATTAAACAATAGTAACCCGTACAGTCTATCCAAACATTGTATGGTACGATACTGTATCGATACCGTACCATACCATACATTACCATACATTATGAAACCATGACAAACCACCATCCAAACAAGTTGTTAGTTCCTACTCCTTAGTTTCCTTTTATTTTGATTATTTTACTAATGATGTGCTTATGTATGCTATAAGGCTTGTTCGGGATACTCTCGGGCTCCCCATTCGCAGTGGCGGAGCCAATATTTTTGTCAAAGGGTGTTCATATTTTTGAAAAATGAATGGGTGATTTTTGTATCAAGGGTGTTCAACAATTGATATATATATCAAAATATCTATATTAAACCTATATATTCGAAAAAGTTTTCCGACAAAGGGTATTCATCTGACCATCTTTGGATGAATGTAGCTCTGCCCCTGCCCATTTGCCATGTCACACCTAGGTCATAGACTTGGATCGTGACATGTCATTTGCCCTAGTATTTTTTGTGGTTTTTGCCAAGGAACGATCAACTCCGATAACAATGTTGGCTCAATTTGTAGGAATCACCGAAGATTCAAGAATTGAGATGAAAAAATCAAGAACACTTGGAAAAGAAGAGAAAAATTAGAGAATGATAGAGATTAGAGAAGAGATATTATGTATAATGATATAACCAAAAACCAGTTTGACTTTTTTTTTATAGAAAAGGAAAAAAGATATTTACGGCCAAAGCGCGGAGTTAGCAAACGGACTATTCTATATTAGAAGAGCACAAAGTTATTTATTGTTTTCACTGAGCATAGTCATGAAAGATCTATGTTTTGCATGATAATAATCATCGAAGAAGTAAAAGATATAGCAGTGTAATGTGGAAGAAACATTTTTTTTTTAAAATCAATATTGCTCAATCTTTTTATTTAAAAATTTCATTAGGCACGAACTATAGAAGCAAAGATAGAAGAGTCATCTTCTAAGAAGAATTAAGTTGACTCCTCCATGCATAAAAAATCGTGTTATATAATCTTTTGCTATTTCTAAGTCCCTCTTTATGTTTTGCCATTCTTCTTTTGGAGTTCTTTTTTTTTCCAGTCTAGAGACATAAATGGATTCAAATGAAGTTTAACAGTTCCATTATCATAATGTAGAATGAGTGTAGATACATACTGAAAACTTGACATACATACATACTGAAAACTTGACATACATTTATTATTATGTTGTACTCACCAGTAGCCACCTTATTATAACAGGTGCTATGGATATATACGGTTACAAATTATTATATATATGACAGAATAATATTGAGGATGCCAACTGAAAGCAGAGATGCATGTTGTAAGTAAAACCGGCTTGCTGATCCAATCTTTACAAGACTATCTCTCACATTTTGGCTTGTTCTTGTATTTGTTCCTGTACAGACGATGATGAATCGAGAGAATGGATCCCAAGTTTAGATCAAAATGTAAAAAGAGAGAAGCAGCAAATTGCACCAAAACAAGAAGAAAACTTGCTGATTGAACGTTATGTTAACTCACTTCTGTGACAAAGAAGGCATGAAATCCATATGGAACTCTTTTGGGTAATTCAACGACTGCCACTGGTTCAGCTGACATTGTTTTCGCATCAATTACATTCACTGATGACTTTCTGCATTGTACAATCAGAAAATGGAATTGGTCAGAGAATATTTCAAGTTTCTAGCACAAAATAACAAACACAATCATACCCCTGAAACGAAAGGCATTACATTGGTCATTTACCTATCTAGAACTGAGGTTTTATTCGACTAAGAATTCTCCTTTTTGAGTATTTGTATCTTGAAGAAACCATTTTAGGTTTATGCATAGTAGATGATGTAGCAGGGCGATACTTTTGCTTAGGAAACTGATGAAAATTAACACATAGAGGAAAATGGATTGCCACATGGTATTCAATGACTTAGAAAAAGAACATGATAGAGAACCAAGAATACATCCTTCTGTGGCTGTGGAGAAGGAAAAAACCATATTAACTATATAGGTATTGATAAAAGATATGAAGGAGCTGTCACAAGTGACACTATAAGGTTTTATGGTGTATGGGATTTAAAGGTGCTATCATGTTAATTGACAAAACTTCAAATTGATTTAACCAAAAGTTGTAACTTTGAATAAACATTTTAGAGAGGAAAGTTTTAGGATGAGTAGAGTTAGACAAACTATATGAACTACAAGTTTACTCTCCATAGTAGAGTAAGCACAAAGGTGAACTGAGATTGAGTGGGATTGTGATACATAACTAGCAATAATTTAGACATCTAGAATCAGTTATCAAGGAGAAAGAAATAAGAGATGAAGATATATCCTGTAAAATTAAATTGGGATGGTTGAATTGGACATGCACTAGAGGCTACGCAATATAGGAGATACCTAACAAATTGAAAGGAAATTCCTTTTAACACGTACAAGACTATCAATTTAATAATGTGAAGTGAAGGCCGAAGCTCTAATACCCGACAACAATATATCTACAAGAAAATTTGTACAAATGAGGACATTAAGATATAGAGTACTAAAAGTTATCCAATGGTTAATAGGGTGCATAGAATGGCTTGGTTACCCTATACAGACCTCCTAGTGCACCAATTTGTAGGTGCGACACTATGTTAATTGACGACACTAAAAGGGACGAGGTAGACATAAAATTTCATGGAGGGAAATTGACTTAGAAGACCTCTAATCTCTTGGAATCAGTCCTTTTCAGTTTGGAAGGTATCTTGTGTAAAAACAACTGTTTATAGGTTGCCTAACCAAAAAAAACAAAGGAACAGAATTTTAGATATTGCTACTAATAGAACATAATGGAAGTAAATGACCCATATTAGCGATACAAACTAAGTGTTGCGAATCTAACATTAAGTCTGAGTAGGAAAGAATGTATTTAAAGGAGAGAACCCATAATCGCCTTAAAAGACAAATCACTTACCAATTCAGCAATAAAAGTGAACCCAAATAGAGAGGAATATACACATGACTCTTACCTAACTAGTTTGAGATTGAAGTGTGTTTGACTGATCGAATGATAACTTACTTTCATTTTGATGATGAACTTGTTAAAAATTTGAAGAACTTTCAGCCGGAGGTTGCCTAACAGGGTACTTAAGATCTTATGGACATGCCACAATCTTCAACTCATAATTGAGAGGAAAGTTGTATTGTTATACTCTTTTACTAATTACTAGAATTGAAGCAGAAAGTACTTAGATGAAATCCACACCCCTTTCCCACTTAGATTTGCTTTAAAAAAGTAAATTCAACTTAAAGACAGTCAATGTCACATCTTTTGGTCACACAGAGAAAAAGTCCAAGTTATAATAATTGTGCATCTTGTATATGCAATGCAAGAAAGTGGCAGAGGAGTACCCAGTGTTCTCATCATGTACAAACAATATCAAGTAGCCATCATCCTCTTCACATTCTGTTCCAGGCTGACGGGGGACAAATATTGCCTCTGAGCCGAATCTTCCAGGTCCAAGGTCGAAAATTCCAGGAACATTTCCACCGACTTCAAGCTTTGTTTTTCCAGTTTCAGGTTCCGCATGCAAATCAAATTTGACAACTCCTGTGATCTTGGCAACATTGTTTAAAATGGTTCCATACACATAGCGTTGCTTCCTAAATTTTGCAAAAGTCACTATCATCACGATGACACAAGGAATGAAAATGAGATGATCAAATCACTAAAATAAGGCACATAAGAAATGAAAATGAGATTATTGAATCAGTAAAATTAAGGCAAGCATTCTCTCAACACTGTGAATAATAAAAGACGAAGCAAGAGAGACAGCCAGCAGAAGAAGGTGTTCCTAACTTCCTGTGCAACATTTTATTAGCCATTAATCCACATCCTGGATATTTATGTAGTGCAGGAATTTCAGAATTAAAATGAAAATTTTATATAAGCTGACCTTCCAGTGTAGTTCTCGTTGATCCGCGGAAAATCAACAGCAGCCTCTGACAGTTTCTTCTGTGATGCTAAGCCATTCTTCATATTGAACCTCATCTCATACCTGACAATTATGACTAAAATCAAGATAATTGAAAGATCTGAAAGTCAATTAAGATCTTCAGATAAGAGTTTCCGTACAACTCATTTGTGAAACCGTCACGCTGTTGTTCTTTTTCAGTTCCATTAATCGCGTCAAGATCTGGATTCTGCAGGCGGGAAGTGATCAAAACCACATCATCTCCCTCCTCCCAAGCATTGGCTGGTCAAGCAATGAAACAAAAGTCAGTTTGGATCAGTTAATAAGACAAACATTTATATCTTGTGATTCATTGAAGTTTACATCTGGTGTTTTACAATAAGAGGAAAAACATTTTTGTGTTTTTGCAGTCTGACAGAAATTACTCAGAATCAGGTCGTCATCATGTCTAACAAGATGATCTGAGAAGTGCAAACCAACTACATTGGTTCCAAAAGAGCATCCATCTCTCAAAGTTGTATATAAGTATATCAGGAAGCAGATTCAATGAAGTTGATAGCTGTTTTCTCAGTTGATTGGTATAAAGCTGTTTTGTGTTTTCTTTGTACAGCATAGACCACACGTGAGGCTTTTCAAGGTATATGGTTTGCCCTCACTCGATTTTGTTAGAAACCAGAAGAAATTAATGGGAGTTGGAAGAGTAAGAAAAGGTCTCCTCTTTTGTGCAACCTAGACTCAGAATGAGGCTTTTCAAGGTATCCACCTACTTATTAGTGCGCCAGTGAGCTCACACGGAAATATGCCAAGATCAAACTTCAGGACTAGAGACCCTCTACAATCTCGTTGAATCCCCTTCCTTCTTTCAGTTTGTTACTTTATCAAAGAGGAAGTTTCTATGAAGGTATACTCAGACTCCTTTGCCGCCAAAGGAATCAACTAAAAACTTACTCGAGTAACTTCTCCTTCAGGAGCATAGTTGTATGCAGATAAAGCCAGTCCTTTACAAGCTTCACTTATATTATAAGTTGCTTATGGGTTAATTTTTAACTTTCTTGACCGATTATCCACAAATTATAATTTGAATCCCAAGTCCCCCAGTCTCATCTAAGGTAAATGTAGCCGCATGCCAATTTGAGTGAAGTGAAGTAATTTAATCAAGCACAATAAGATTTGAAGGAAGCTAGCAGAAAAATACACAAAGTTATAATACCTTAAGAAATGCACTCCTAACAGGCCAAATATTGTAGGTAAGTAACACATGCCAAGCCATGATTGCCATCAAAGCATAGCCAAAACATGCCTTTTCATTTTTACTTTTGTTGTCAGACTCACTCAAATGTTAATGAAGTTACTTTGCCTGGATTTATAAACATCAAGAGTTACAAAGTTCCTGGAAATAATGTTAACATATATAACATAAATAGACACTCAAACTAGGTCTTAGCTGGCAAGTAAACACTCAAAACTTTGAGAATGCACATCTAGACACCTCAACTCATATCTACTGTGTAAGTTGAACACTCTAAGTTACAAAATGATCATCTAGACACTTCCAAAAATTATGTTCCACATCAGCGGCGATTATCCACGAGACACAATGGAGACAAGTTGGAGTGTTTAGTTCTGGTTAAGACCAAGTTGAGGTGCTAGATGTGCATTCTCAAAGTTGGAGTGCTTCCTTGCCGGTTGAGGCCAAGTTTAAGTGTATGTTTATGTATTATGGCTAATGTTAACCATCCAACAGCGATAAAAACTGACAAATTTTTGCAGAAAAATCGAAGGACAAAACGTAAAACGTCACTGGTAATAAACCTGCTCTACTTGATAATTATTTTCTGTAAGCAGCTGAATGGAGATAAGAGGATTATCAATTCAAGTGAAACTTGCTCCTTAAAGTAATTAATCAAAGTGAACAATTATACACTAATATCTACCTAGGCTAGAGTTTTGTTCTCTTTTCCTATCAAGGGGCATGGACTTCCAAATTTCAGATATAAAAAAGAAAAGAATTTCAAATTTCAAAATTTCATACCATTGTGGAATATGAAGCAGTTAGGAAGCTCGAACCACTTGATTAGGGATTCATTCTTTGCATAGCGTGGAAGAACTCCAAAACGAGCCTTCTTTGTGGGGTCAAAGCTGTATGCCAGCTGTTTATTTTTCACCATTTCCTAAAAAGTACATAACAGCATATTAATCATCTGAATTCACTTCTATGATTAATTTTGAAAAACAAGCATGAGGGAACTTCCAAGCGGTTGATTGAGCCAAGCAATTAACTGCCAATCATCTGTCAAGGCATCACGTGTAAACATGCAGATAACATGTATTTAATTTCCTTATGCATATGGATAGCACATATCAAAGTTGATCTGATGAATACTGGACTTGAATGAACCATGGATTATTTGTTAGACAGTGAAGACAAGTGTTGACTACCCAATTTATTGCATTAAAATTTATCTTTAAATCATCCAACAGCAAAAAGAAATAATCCGTTCACTATTTCACATTTAATGTCTAGTTTCCAAATTTGGATTTATCTAATTGATATCCACCTCATAGACTGCAATGTTTTATTCTTTTACAGTATAGATAAGAGTATAATTTGAAGGAGACACTTCCGTACTCTTTAGAAGAAAAATGAACAAATAAGAAGTCTGCTTATTCCAATATGGCTCACTGATCTTAGATTAATAAGTATTTCAAACATCCAGTCACGTAATTGTACTTTGTCCAGCAAAATTTACTTACAATCCCAAGAAATTCAAAATTTTATTTAGCCCCATTTGTCCATAACTTTACCCCTTTGCTTATATAAAACAATGGCACTGTCTCCAAGAAATCAAATTTATTAAGAAGATGATGCTACTTCACTGTTTTGGTTTTGATGCATCAACTAACACACTTCAATTATTTTGAAAATATTTCCTAGCACACTCTAATAAGGCAACAATTTGAAACTTCCTTCTACAAGTCCCATATTCAAGACAAAGACCGAAAATGGGATTCCAAACTAAAGAGTCAAAAGATAGCTGATAACTCAAAGAGGAAAAAGACAAAAGAGAACCTTTTATACAAGACGGAAATTTCTATTTCAGAGTAGCTTCTGTCCTAGTCATCAGGAGAAGAAATCCACAACTCTTCAAAAAATAAACTAGTTGAAAAGGAAATTGTAAAAGAGGCACACCTTTGGTCTGAAGTACAATGGAAGATCCATCATAATTGCATAATTTTCAGTAATAGCAAAATCGTGCATCATAACAGATGCTGGTATCGTTATTGGAACTGGATCTTGCATGACACCATCCTTGGATATGACTCTATATGTAGCGAAAGGTGGTGTCTGCGCGTAGCCGAAAGTAAACATTTCCCCTGTATGCAAATATTTCAAGTCAAACTTTGTATTTGCAAACAATATGCGATTTTATAAATCATCATATATTTTACTCCCCAGCTTTACTTTAGATCCCTATTTGGTTTTCATTGTACATTTGAACAAAATCCTTGACACCTAAGTTCTTTCCCAAATAAAGGCTACCTAACCTGAATCCAGTCAACCTTAGTTCCAAAATTTTTGTGATCTCCACCACTAATTAGTTTAAGTGTACATTCATAAATATGGTAGTGGGTAGTAACAGGAAACTTCAAAGTTTTTATATCTCCATTAGAGTAATGACCTATATCACAATCGGGGTTTTAAGAGTCTGACATGGGAGGAGAACCTTGTTCATTTAAGAAACAACTCAGAGGATTTTGCAACTAAAGGAAAGGATACAAGGAAGTGATGAGCTGATAGGCACAGTATGAATGTTCATTTGTTAAAAGTTTAGGTAGCATTCTTGATGTACAAAGGACTGAAACAAATAAACCATGTCACATTTATTTCCATAATTAGTAGCGGATTCACACAACTGTTCTCTTACCAGTTACAGGGTCAACCTTCGGGTGCGCAGTAAAGGGATGTTGCAACCTTTTATCGTAATCCAGCATGCCAAGCGTTTGCAAATCTCCATCCTCCAGAACTTTAACTACATCTGTGAACAGAATTTTCATTTTGTCAATATGAGAACGAAAAAACAGTGTACCAATAATTGGGTCCTTCAGTTGCACAGAATCACAAACTTAAACAACAAATAGCAACCTTACTAAAAATCAATCAAATCACTGTTTGGCAGCTTGAATACATATAAAATCATCTCCAGAAACTTAAAAGTTAATTTAAAAGTTACAGTCTTACAGAATAAATGAAAGAAAGTAATTAACTATAAGATGTCAAAGAACCTTAGCAACATATTCAGGCTAGAAAGCATTTAGATGATAGATAGCTTAAGTTTGTCAATGAATAGATCAAATGGAGAAGTGACTTACATGGTTTATCACCCTCATGAAGAGCCAAAAGCTTCCCATGGTGATATATCATAGCTGTATTAGCTGAAAGTGAAAAAATTTTGTTTCCTCTTTATAAGTCGAAGAAAGGTATACAAAACACATGTATATGCATATCATTCAAGAGATTTAGCTACTACAAGAAAAATCTCGTTACAAAGGTTACCATCAAGATAAAAACATCATAAAACCTCAAAAACTTTCTATCCTACCTGTGCCATTTCCATAGGAAGTGTCCAAAACTTTCAGCTTTTGCCTGAGCATGTAAATGTATACTGAGAACAACCCGAACAGCCCTTTAAGATCTCCAATCTGCAAATAGAATAGTGACGACGAAATAATATACAAACAATGGCTCCTCGACCCAGTAATGGCATCAGTTGAGGACAACAAAATTAATGGCTTAATATTGACTAAGAATGCTATCCAACATAAGAGAGTAGCTAGCTATGAGGTGAATCCAGGTAAGCAATTGGATGTTCAGAACAATTCTGTAATGCTTTACCACTCATAACAGGTTGAATTAAGAACAAGTAGACCAAGAAATATAAGTAGGACATTTCAGTGGAAAATCATTTTAAGTGCAAAATTACCATGGTACTAATCAGTGTTGTCAAAGTTGTGCTTAAAGCGAGGTTCAAAATATGTTGAGTGCTTCTCCTCACTTAATTATGCTTCAGTGTCATCATCGGGGCTCTGAGACAACTTTTTCCTTGCGAAGGAGTGTTCTTTGCTCAGGCGACACTGAAGAATTGATATTTCCTTTATCATAAAAAATTGTTCAATTTCTTTGTCCATATATTTGTTATTCATGCTTCTAATTATTAGTCTTGGACTAAACATGTAATTTGTATTTTTTTTTTCCTCCATTTGCACCTTTTAGTTAAAGCCTACACTTTATTTGCGTTTAAACCACCCAATAGACCTTAGAGGTTTTTTCGCGTTCCCCTTTCGATAAAACTGGTACTAATGTGAAGATAGAATGATAATAGTTGTTTCTTTTCAGTCATTCCATCTTCTAAGGCTGAGTATACAAATAACGATCCCTTCATCTGGGAGAGAAATCTCAATAATCATCAAATTTTGAACAGCTTCTCTTCCCCCAATGCTTCTACTCTGCTTTCTGATTGTCTAACAGAGTAACAGGAACTCTCTGAAAAACCAACTTCTTCCTAAAACTTGTAGACATCAATGAAGCACAATAACTGATACTCACCAACCTAAAACTTTGCAGTGTTACTGTTCAGTGTTCATGACACCAATGAAATTTTCCAACATTTAATTTGGCAATTTTTTTTTCCTAGTTTTATTGCTCATATTTACCAAAGTCTTTGCATTTTCCTTCAACTGAGTCCCAACAGAAGTAATATCTCTTCATTATTCCTTCAGAACGTTGTTGACATGCTTGAACTTTTAACCTTCTCATCCAGTATTCTGTACCTCCTTTTCACATATGGACAGAAGGGCCCCTTCCTGTAACTCATTGCTATAAAATGGAAGTTGTGAAAGACTCCGAAGTTCGAACATCCAACCCAGAACCTTAAGGAATGGAGTTCCCCAAGATCTTCATAAATCCCTTTTGGAAGACCTTATATGGTTCATGTATAACAATTATATTACTCAATACTCTCTTGCATGTGTAACATGGATTTTGGATTACACGTGAATTTTCATGCAAACTTACTGGTGTGTAAAATGGGCTTACTAAAGGTTGCCACAACCGCACAAGTACTATGTGAAAGAATTGAGTATCCAACCTAAAACCTTACAGAAACCGTGTAGCGTATAGCAAGCCATAAATAAACCCCTCTGGTAGCCCATACATAAACCATCTGGGACGATTATATAACTTAACAGAAGTCATTGAGTATTATAAAATTATCTGTTCTGTCACATTCAGAACAACAAACTGGAGAAATATAATTAACATGGGGAGGTTAAATCTATCAGGAAACAGGAGCAACAAAATGCGATAACCTTGAAGCCCTAGTCAGATACCAGAAAACAAGGATTAACCAAATAAAAATGTGATAAAATAATTGCAAAGTACAGGAATGGAGACTGGAAAAGCATTATTTTCAGCTGAATAAGTGCCAAAAATAAAGGAAAAAGAAGATGACCACACTCGAACCAAAGCATTGTTTACCACAGAAAAATGAGGGCTTCCTTTTTTCCTTCATTTCCTTATTTTGGTAATGATCGTTATGTGATAAGATAAGGATAACAGAACATGTCATACAACAACAGAATGTCACATGTTAATATTCCAAATACTTAGTGAACAATTTATGTTAGTTTGCTAGATAAAGAATCCTTTGTGCGAGAGCATGCTCAATGTCTTCTTAAACAAACAGACAGAAGATCAGATTAAGTTCAAAAACTTCAAATGTTCATTGTTGGAAGTTCCATAGAATAAAAGATTGACAAGACAAAGAAATCTGAGAGTAATAACTTTAAAAGAAATGTTCACCTTCATAAACTTAGCTCCTCCAAAGAACTCTTCTTGTTTAAGACGTGATGTCTTCACAAAACGTGAGACATATGTTGCTTTTCCATCCTTAATTTGCAAACCATGAATCATGCTGAAGGAAAAACAAAGTTAATCAAGGTAGCAGTTTTTACCTACACATTCACATATGCTCCTCTACATATCAAAAGCAGCATGAAACATAGAAATGTAGACACATCAAACGAATTTTGTTGTTATTGTTCAATGGCAAATAAGAAAAGTGAAATAATAAACCATGACTGATCACATAATGCTGCATCATAAGACGATTCACAAAATAAATCTTTTGCATGGTATGCTGTCTCTTAAATAGAAGACAGAGTAGATAGACAAGAAAATGAACAAAGTTGGCCCTGATATTACGAAATATCCCAATCATCAATTATTTTTAATCTGAATATCCAGATACAAGCATATCCATCTGTACACCAAATCTGAATTGTTACTATGATATTGATTAAAAAGTTTAAAGAGCCAATAGGTCAACAAGCCATAGGAAGTGATCAGTAAAGAAAAGAGTACAACAACATGAATGTTTTCTTCAAACATTGAAAGACTACCATGTGTGAATTCCTTGCCCATTATATAAACCAGATAGTCGATTAATCACATGAAATGCAATAATCTAATCCAGTTTCAGCAAAAACGAAGACACTAGTGTTACTCAGAACGAGTGAAAGAGTACAACACTAGTGGCACTTCTTTTTCAAAATAATTCGAGAAAATATGATGTGTACTCTAAGTTGAAAAGTCGAGACTGCAAGAGACGTACCCATCTCCATCAAACCTGCATAGATAGGAAGTAAGGCTGAGTTCAATACTGGCAATTCTAAACAGAATCTCTTTATTAACAAAGAATGAAAAAGAATGATGAATTCTTTTGTTATGTAACATCAGGGATTCTATTTGTTTTGGTATAGGAAAGGAAAAGAATTGAAGGAACAATAAAGGTCATTGCTGAAAATATGTTATGAAGAGAATAAAATACCAATGATATCCAGCAACTGGAGCAAATTTAGGATTTGGACCAACTCTGACAAACTCACCATTTAGGCACTCCTGTCATACAAAGTTCATACTGGATTATTAGATATCATTTAAGCCAACTAGATGAAGCAATCATAAAAGGAAGACCTTAAGTTACATCAGATATGTTCTCCTTTATACTAAAATTAAGGAAAGAACAGTTAATGAATATATTCCATAGTCAATCAGTTCCCATGCAGCAAACATGAAAGTATTATGGAGACAAAAGGAAGTCAAGAAAAAAAACAGAAGGAACAAAATATAAACGGATCAGTGTTTTTGTTCATTAAAGCTTGTTTTTTAATCATCTAACATTTCCTTCGTCAGAGCAGATCAATTTGAATTGATTCATTAGTACAGCTGAAGTTCTTGGCCTCTCCCCTAATAATAACAATAAACAATCTCTTATCTAATTAATCCTTTTTATCATGTGTCAATTAGTTATGAACTGAATTCTCAAAATCACACACTCTGTAGAATACACTTACAAAATTCAGTCCCAAAGATACATACTCTGCTACTATTCAAATAACCCATTCTACTACACTCTAATACAAGTTAACTTCAACAAGCTTATTGTTCTAAAATTGGTTAAAGCATACTTGGTCTCAATTTTTAGTCTAAATTTGAGAACAATTAACTTTAGAATCCTCATTTTACCATTACGAGTTTTGCCCATCTGTGAGTTTGCGTATGTGTTTTGTATCATCAAACGAAAGTGCATTGGTAGAGAACTGACCGGCAGATGGCCTCTAACGTTCAGGTCTTTAAGCGGAGGAGTTTCATGAGTAGGTGCAAAATTCCCCTGAAGAAAGGGGAGTGGCTTGGTAGAGTCGTTCATTAATTTGATCATCGCCCATCCTAACCAGTCTATGGCCTTTGCAACGACACCGTTTTGTGGCTTTGGCTCAACCACCAACACTCCATTCTCTTCTTTCCTCCCCATTCTCTCTCTCTGTCAAATTTGTGGTGCTTGCTATGTACAAGGAGGAGAAAATAGTGTGCATGACATGTTGCTCCTATTTATTTAGGAAATACTAAATTAATTTTATTTTAAATTATTCATATACTCTTTTATCCTAAACCATATGATCACACAGATAAAAATATTTTTTCATAATTTTTTTCTATTATTATATTATCATTCTAAAAAAAGTAAATATAATAAACGTAATAAAAATTAAATAGAAAAGACTTTCTTATTATCGTAAAATCCCTATAAAGAGAATCTTTTTCCAACTAAAATAGACTTGATCCATAAAGAAAATAATCCAAACAAAAAATACTTTCAAATAATAATTTAAAAAAAAGACAACGTAACTATATAAGGAGTAAATTTATATTCACGTCAAAGCAATACGCTTGTACATCGATGGCTTTAGAGGTAATAATGTTTTTTTTCTCTTTTATAATATTATATTATCCCATAATTTATATGCAACTTGATTGATAATTTATCTGCACTTTTATTGGCTTCAAAGTTTGTTTGGAAGGGATATATTTATTTATTTAAAAATTGAAGGAGCTTTCAGAATACAACTCTATAGTCTCCACCCAAAGAAATTATAAATTAATATTTGACATAAATTATAGCGTTCAAATATGCCATCCAAATTATTAAAATTACTATTTTTGTTCTCTTGCTAAAAGTACTTGCTTCATCCTATTAATATAACGTACATGGAAACATTATAATTAACTTTAACTACTCTACCCAAATATCACTAATAATAAGTCACTATTGTAATAGCTGACCATATATTTAAAGGTGATACAGAAAATATTAATACGTACAAGTATAAAATGAGTATAAAAGAACATTTAATTTTACATCACCATTTTTAAAAAAAAATTAGACATAACAAGTTAAATACACAAATAGTGTACTCTTAAAATCTTAACGTGTTGATAGTTGATACCATTAAGCTGGTGGAGATACTGCTGCCACGTATTGATATTTGATGGAATTGGGGAAGAGTGACCCCGCGGTCTATTTCACCATTATTTGAGTTTTTTTTTCTTTATATATAATTTGTGTGATTCGGATTTAGTTTAAATTTTAATATGAGCATTAAATATCGAGCGAATATATAGGTAGAGTATATAATTAATCCCTTTATTCCATTGATTTTCTAGCTTTTGTAATTTATTTCAAAACAAATGACTTTTTAAGTAATTAAGAAAGTGTTCATCATTATTTGAGTTTTTCTTTTTTCTTTTTTTTCCTAATATTGTTCGTGTGATTCGAATTTAGTTTATATTTTAATATGGATATCGAATATCGGATGAATATATATAGAGAGTATATAATTACTCCCTCTATTCCTTTGATTTTCTAGCTTTTATAATTTATTTCAAAACAAATGACTTTTTAAGTAATTAAGAAAGTATGGAGACTTTTTTTTATGAACCAAAATTACGCTTACTAATGAGAGTTGAATCAATTTCTATACATTTTCCTATGCATATAGAGGCATTTATTAGTAAATAAATTACAACTTAATTAACATTATTATGTATTTTTTTCCTTAATAAGTCAGCCAAGATCAAAAAAACCATTTAAAAGAAAATAGAAATTAGAAGGAGTAGCATTTATTTTAAAGGAAAAGAGATTAAATTTATTTCTTTCATATGCGAAAAATAAAATTCTAAAAATAGGGTGTTCATACATTGTATGCCTATTTATTTATAAACGTTTATGATCGTTTTGATAGACTATGGCGATGGATAAGTTACAATGCCGTATATTATCAATACAAATATTCCCTCTAACATTAGCTGAATGATTCAAATATAGGACCCCAACCCTACGTGATGCTTGGGAGGGAGCCAAAATAAATCACATAGGAAGTATTTTATTTTTGGAAATAATTTTAGATCATTTACAATGAGGAATTGCAAATTGAACATAAATTATGTGGCATATAGTATGAAATGGACAGTTGTACGTCGTTCTTTTTTATTTTTGGCATGAAAAATACTTTTGGCATCAAATTTAATTTATCCGGTTTTGAATAAACTAATTTTTTAAAGAGAAAAGGGTAAAAGATGCCTTTAAACTATATGGAAAGAATAAAAATGCCCTTGATTTGTATTTTGGTCTGAAATTGCCCTTGTTATTGATACTTTGGTACAAAAATGTCCTTATTGTTATCAAATGGGTCAGAGATGCCCTTCTCCAAATAAATATATACATATTTTTTATTTAAACATATTGTATTCCTGGTAAAAAAAATATTTTTAAAGAATCTTTTTCTTGTTTTTTTTTTTAAATCGTATTAACTAATAAAAATGTAAGGAAAATAATTTCTTTTCTTAATCTCATTTATCAATTAAAATAGAACATCGTACTCCTGTAACAAATCATATGTGTCATAAATATAAAATTATAGTAAATCAAACATTAATTTGTATCTAGATAACGATAAAAAATAGTAATTACAATAAGAAAAAAAATTAATTTTAAAGTTTTTTCTCGAATTGAAGTAGGAATGATATTTGCTAATTAAAAAAATTATTAGAAAAATAATGTGTTAAAAAATAAAATAAATAATAAATTTATTTGAAAAAGAACATTTTTGACCCATTAAATAACAATAAGAGTGTTTTTTGACCAAAGTATTGACGATAAAAGCATTTTTGGACCAAATTATAAATGAATGACATTTTTATTTTTTTTAATAAGAATATTTTTGGATCAAAGTATTGACGATAAGAACATTTTTAGATCAAATTATAAATGAAGGACATTTTTATTCTTTTCATATAGTTTAAGGATATATTTTTTTTTTTACCCTTTTACCTTTTTTAAATAAGAGAATTACATAAATTTACGGTTCATTTGAAACTTGTAAGGATTTTTTGTATATAGTATTCTTCTGGTACATTTTTAAGATTTTGTTTTAGATTTCTCTACAATTAATTACGTGGTACTTTAAGAATTGTTAGCTTTCATTATGCCCACATACTCGTTTGGTGAAATTTCAACCTCTGGGACAAATTTACGAGTAAAAGGAATTTATGGACCTATCCTCTTCCATTTACGAGTAAAATATAAGACAATCACCTGACATAGCTATACGAGTAATTATTCATAAATGGCGAATATTGAAACTATTAGTAACATCAAGTATAAGAGGCAAATCGCATACTAAACTACGAAATATAGCGCGCTACATATTTTAATATGTTAAACTATACTGATAATAATATAAAAAATCACTTATACTGTATCGAGCGATAGAAAATGTAAATGAAGGTGGAGTAGTAGCTACTTACAGGCAAGTAGCCTTTGATAGGAAGGTCCTTGCAAGGAGGTGTTTCTTCATCAATAGGTGCAAAGTTACCAGACAGAAAATGGCAATTAGGGCCATTACCTTTGTACATTAATTTCACAATTACTTTCTCTAACCAATCAATGACTTTTCCTCCAAATTTCTTGTTGAGCTTTGGTTTTACCACAATCCAATCCCCCTCACTTCCCTCCATTGCTACCTCCTCTTCTTTATTTTCCCCCATACCTTACTACTCACTCTCAAGCTACAAAAAAAAATATATATGTTCAAATATAAATCTATCTCAAGTGTGTGTGTGTCTGTTGTAGTGTTTGTTTGTTGTATATATTATGTGTTCTCATTTGTTTTCTTTCCTTTGTGACTCAGATTTTTTGGGTTTTCCACCTTATTTTCTCTCTTTCTAATTTTCATTTTATATAACAATATTTAATTATAAAGACGAATTCAGAATCTAAAATTTATAGATTTTTATCAATAACAGATCTAGAATTTTCACAAAATAAAATTGTAGTGTTTTAGATTTAAAAGTGGAACCTCAAGGTGAAATTCAGCCTCCTCAACCACTAAGACAATCTCTAATTATATGTTCAGAGGTTCAAAATATCTCTCTATATATAAATACACGATTTTTTTAAAAATACCTATAATATATAGGGCATTTTTTCGTTAATGGGATTTGGGTGAACCCCTTGCTACCCTACAAATTTGTCTTTGATTTTTACAATGATCTCAAATTAATATATAATATTAATTAAATACATATAAAGGATGTGATCAAAAGCTACTTATAACACATGAATTCACTTGCAATATTATAGCCTGCCCTTTTTTATTATGTAGAAAAATTGTAAACAAAAAAGTGTATATTAAAAATACTTTTAGAGCTTGTAACTTTAAACATATTGTGTTGTTTTTATAAGTACAAGCATATCATTAAGAATACAAAAAATGATACTTTCACAAAATATATTTCTTTTTAATTATATAAAATGAAACCGATAAAGCAATATTAAATTTTCCAGTTGAAAGTTTGTGGTAGGATGGCATTTGTCTATTACTATCTTATTCTTAGAGTGTAGATGGTGAAGCCACAGGCCACGTCCCACAGCATTTCAAACCAAAAAAAATACTTTAAAAAATTATTTTCAATTTTTTGAAATCGAGGAAGAGTTAAAAGTTCTTTTGAATGATGCAGAATTGAACAAAAATGACATTAATTAATAATTTGATTCAAAAGTATTAATTATTATATGACTCATTTTTTATGAGTCTATCTAAATTAAACTTTCGCGTCCTAATTTGCAATATATATTTTTTGTAACACCTCGAAAATTCTAAGCTAAGATTCGAACTATTCTTCTTATGTGTATAGGATTGTACCAGGTGATTCTAAGTTACAGATAGATGTTAAGATCAATTCTTTAATGTGAAAATAGATTTAGAGATGAACTAAGGTCACAAGAATCATTTAGCACAGAGTTGAGCTGAAAGTTTCCTTACCGATTGAGTTTTGATATAAAATTTTATAAAAGTTAGGTGATCCAATAACTTCTAAGTCGTGCATATATGTTAAGGTCTTTTCCTAAGTATTTGGAGTATATTGGATGTGGTTTATCTAGGGTCATAAGGAACCTCAAACACTACATCAATTTCAAAGCATCTCTATCGGCTAAGTTTTCACATGAGTTCATGTAAGGGTTAACTTCAAATGATCATATTTTTTAGCACATAAATAATTAGGTGGCTCATGATTTATAAATTAAAACCCTATGAGTTCTCTTTCCAATGCCATCAAGTTTTTCTCAATTGGAGTTCGAAATAAAACACTATAACTATTTTACTGGAGCATATTTGGACTTCATTACATTGCATGTTATTGTTCCATGCCTATGACTTATTAATTATGTTGTGTGTGTCTAAACTTAGGTGTTTACTCTACTCCCTGTTGTTATTTATACAAATTAGCGGCATCGATGTCAGACTAATTTTCCTATCTGCAGGTGGAAGTGTTCCTAATTTATTGTATAGTTTAATTAATTCCTAACACCCAATCGGTCAAAGTTACTAAGTACATGTGAATTGTACTTAACCCTACTTCTGTATCCCCTTAGATGTTGATTATAGTCAGAGTCATCCATGTGGCGATTGATCACTCTAGCAACTATCTATTCTAGATTCGGTGGTGAAATTCAGGGTTCGGACTAGCATTAGATATTATCTTTACTTTATAGTCTTTATTTTCTGTCAAAGACTGACTTGTATGTATTAAATCAGATACTGTATTAGATGCACTTTATGCTTATTATACCAGGTTTTGGGATTGTAAATTTATTGTGTTTCTTTTCTTTCATTTGTTGTCTGACCTTATTATACCAGTTTTTGGGATTGTAAATTTATTGTGTTTCTTTTCTTTCATTTGTGGCCTGACCTTTCTCTTGAAAGACTCGTATGTGTTTATTTTTTGGCTTACACATTAAGTTAGGAGTTTTGGATGTATGCCATCATGACCTCAAATTTTGGATCGTGACAAGTTAATATCAAAAATCTAGGTTCACGTGTCTCATGAGTTAAAAAGCAAACGTTTAATAGAGTCTTGTAGATCGATACTAGACATCGCATCTATTTTTGAGAGGCTATAAGATGCTTGTTAGGATAATTTTTTTCATTGACTCTCTTTGTGCGATTCATTCATATCAAGTGTTGTATATCTCTAATCTATCGTCACAGACTTAGAATTTGACTAAGACTTTCGTGCGACACTTGATAACTTACTCACGAATCTTTCACGATCCTGTAAAGTCAAGTAAGCCTTTTCAACTAGATCGCTAAGGGAACGATAGATTGAAGAAGACAAGAGAGCTTTAATAGAAGACTTGTTATTGTTTTGAAAAATTGCTTACAACTTTCTTGGTTGATGCCTACAAATTAATGGCCACTCTATTTATACTACTTCCTAGGGGAAAAAGTGCAAATAATATTTACTCCACAAATCTCTAAATATTTATAATTTAGTCCTTATCTCTAGAAGACTTTACTCGTCTAGAGTTTTCTAAGGTTTCTCAAGATTTGTCTATATTATTCTAGAATCTTCTAAGAAGCTTCAAATTCTATCCACAATGTTCTAGAGTCTTTCGGAAACCTCTCCAAGACTTTAGTTTCTTCTCTTTGACTCAAGATTCTTCCCTCTTATTAATAGTCAAGTGGCGGGTCATGACATTCTTCCTCACCTGATGTTGCGACGTCCTCGGTGCACTACTGATGCAGGATCTCCCAGACTCTGTCTTTGAACTGCCACAGGTCTTCATATCATTCCCATGTGGCCTTCCTCGAAGATTGTCCTTTCCAATGCACAAGGAACATTATTGCGGTTGTGTTTATTGTAACCATAGAAATTTATGTGTTTCTTTTCTTTCATTTGTGGCCTGATCTTTCTCTTAAAAGTCTCGTATGAGTTTATTTTTTGGCTTACACACCAAGTTAGGAGTTTTGGATGTACGCCATCACGGCCTCAAATTTTGGATCGTGACAAGTTAATATCAAAAAGCTAGGTTCACGTGTCTCATGAGTTAAAAAGCATGTCATTAATAATTAGTCATGAAATTTTATTCTAGCAAAATACATGTAGTTATTTCATTTAATTATTGTTATTATTTTTTATAACTTAAAATAAAATTATTTATTTAGCTACAAATTTTTCTTCTAATAATTTTTTGTGGCTAAACGGTTGTTATTGCTATGACAAGTTTAAATTTGTTGCAAAAATTAATAATAAGTTACGAAATTTAATTATAGCAAAAATTCTATGGCTATTTCATTTAACTATTGCCACAATTTTTTATGACCTGAAGCAAAGGTATTTATTTAGCTACAATATTTTGTTTCAAATAATTTATTGTAGCTAAAGGATTAATATTGCTACAATCACTTTTATTTGTCGCAAAAACTTATCATTAGCTACAGAATTTTACTGTAGCAAAACTGTGGCTAGTCAGATAATTATTGCCACGATTGTTCGTAGTTTTGGCAAAAGTAAGGATTTTGCTTTGTCAATTTAATTTTTGTGGCTAAGAAATTTGATGAATTTTTAGTTAGCCACGAAATTTAAATTTTTGTGGCTATTACTAAATAATAGCTACGATTTTCAAATTCATAGCTTAGATTTCGTAGCTATAAGTACATTTTCTTGTAATGAGAGATGTTGGGTATATAAGTAATTAGATCTTACCTACTAGCGATGCTTTTTAAAGTCGTGGGGGCCTAGGCCCAAAGCGGACAACATCACTAGTAGGCTGGATCGTTACAAATTTGCATAATCATAGCAATATCAAATAAGGAAAAGATATGAATGAGTAATGCATCTTTAAAATTATGAAAGGAAGCATTTAAAACATATCATAACCTAGCATATGTACATATGTGGGAATATGACTATAACCGACAATAAAATCATGCGAACTATCACATGAAATCCCCATGTTGCCTCTACACCAGAGAAAGAGTAGCTTACGTGTCAAGGTAGACTATACCTCACCCTATAGGCTCTACCCCAGCATGGTGAGTGACATATAGGAGTGGCAAACGAATAGATCGAGTCGAATATGAGTCGATCAAATATGAGTAAGTAAAAATGGATAAAATACTCATTTTTACCCAATGGATAAATATGAATACCCATATTATAGTAGGGATCATGTTAAAAGTTTCAAAAACAAATCCTTTTAGTCATTCCTCACCCCCTAACTCTCTACCCCGAGCCCCCGCCCCCGCCCCAAGGGCCCCTTACCCAAAATAAAATACGAATAAATTTTTTTAAAAAAAAAAATTTATCCCCACCCAAGCTCCCAGCCAACCCCCCACCCCCACCCCTCTACGACCCCCAAAAAATGTAAAAAAAAATAAATAAATTGTTTTTTCAAAAAAAAATGTAATTTTTTTTTTACCTCTAACCGCTCCAACCCCCTAACCCCCCAAGCGTCCCGTCAACCCCCACCCTACCCAAAAAAAATAATTTTCTTTGACAACCCCCCCCCCCCTTCCCCAAATGTTAAAAAAAATATTTTTTATATTTCCTCTTCCCATTTTCAGCCCCTCCCAATTAAAAAATAATTTACCTTTTAGAAAATTCAAAAAATTTTACTTACCTCTCACTCACCCTAATTCCTCCCAATAAAAAATTAATTTACATTATGAATAAGTCACTTTTACCCATATTACCTATTAAACTACCCACTTTTAAATGGGTAAATATGGGCTTTACCCTTTTTTTATCCATCTTAAATGGGTTGGGTACCCAACCCATTTAAAATGAGTAAATATGGATACGTACCCAAACAACTTACCCATTTTGCCAACATTAGTGACATATATGTGTATGGATCCACTAATATAATATCATATAGGCACATAACATAATCCTATAGTGACACGTAGTTATGAGACTTAAGGATTTATATAAGGACCCTTGGGGATAGTCCCCTTCACTTAAGCTCATTCTGTGCTAAATCAAATCCCACGAAATATTGAAAATCACAAGTTGGGCTTTAAATTGCTCACTTGTTTCATTAAAATTATATTTGATTTTATACTTTATTTCCACATATGCTGAAAAGTGCATTTTTAGAATATAAAATTATATTTTCATAAGCAAATTTTAGTGCTCAATTGTGGTGTGTAGAATTTGGAAAATGGAAGGTTGATCCCATTTGATCAAGAATCCACAAGTAAATGCACTTTTTTCTGAACACACTTAGAACAATACACTTAATTTTTCCCAAATCACACCTAAATACAAGTGTCCCATTTTCTATCTTCTTCAAACTTACTCCTTTTCTTCACACAAACACATACAATAAGTAGTAGTCAATGTTAGACCTAAATTAATGCTAACTTCCCTAACACCCCTTACCAGACTACTCCGATCCATTTACAAACCAAAATGGACAATTTTTCCTTTCTTATGAACCAAAGTGGTAAACCACTTAATTAATACCACTTAAGTAGGTATGTTTCCTAGTTTGAATATTAACGAACTTTCTCATCGGTCAAATACAACATCTTTCAAATCTTTTTATTTTCCCAAAGTATTTGAAAATTTATGACTAAGTTTAACTGAAAGTGAGTGTGTGTGTTTTTTTAACTACTAATTTGGTGTACGTGTTTTTGCATGTATATGTCGTGTCAATTTAAAAATTATATATAAATAGTACTTGTCATTAAAATAAATACAATATTCATATAAATAAAATTAAATAAATACTATTAATTTGATGCAATAATTTAATCTATTATGTACGGGCAAAAATGAGAAAATTAATTCAATTACTTATAATATACATATACAATAATTTTTAATACATAAAGTAATAATTTAGAGTTGAATAGTTAGAAGTCAAATAATTAATTGACTAAAATTTAATGTAACAAAAATATTCTTAAATATAAAAGGATCAGTTTAATGTTTCCAATATAATTTTACTTACTTTTAAAATTTGTTTCAAAACATTTGATGGTCAAAATTTTAGTTAATTATTTACATAGAATAGTCTTAAATCGAAAGTGAATTCCAGATATATTCAAATGTGAATCTTGAAACTAAATATAGTCCTAAATTAAGAGTGAAATCTAAATATAAAGAAATTCTAATTCACAAATAAATCTTGAAATTAAATAAATAAAAGAGTAAATACTTAATAAATTTTAAAAAAATAACGAAAAAATGATTTTGTCTGAGGGAAAGTCTTTTCATAAAGAAAAAGTTCAAACAACATTTCTAAGATCTTCACGCTTTTAATATAGTATAGAAGATTATATTATATTTTTTTATAAATAAAGGAGTTTTTTTTTTGTATTTATAAACGGAAATTTTTATTTGTTTTATTCTAGTAGAATAAGGATAATAAAAAGTGGAAAAGTTATTTTAGATATTCTCATTTTTTAGTTTATAATTCTGGCAAAAGATGTTGATGTTTTTTTCTTTGAGAAACGTTGACTTTGGACTTTGGTTTCCTGACTCCTCTGTAAATCTTAGAACTATATAACACGATTTAACGTTTCATAGGTCTGTTACATAATCATTGTGCTCCACTACATTAGTTTATTTATAAAATTTTTTTGGACAGTGATTATTTATTTTTGACGGAAAAATTAAAAAAACAGTACAATTAACATAAAAAGGATTGTAGAGAGTGACAAGTAGGATAAAAGTGTTTAATGAGATCAAATTTTAGCAGTTGAAGTGTCTATTAAGAACTTGTCTTAATTTAGGTGTCTAAGTGAAAAATGAGGACAAGTTTAGGTGTATGTTTATGAGTTAAGCCTTATGAAAATTACTGTTTTGTCCGTGCTAAACTACTTTATCCAATTTCATGTCTCGAAAAAAAAAATACATAAATTTTAATGAGTATTTTAAGATATATTTTTCACCATATTGACATAAGAAAAAAATTACAGGGCATAATATTTTTCATATGCTTTTTAGATATTTAAATTATAATTTTATTATATTAAATTAATTTAATTCAATATACATTATCTACAATTTTCTTATTATGGTTATCAATTTGGTTGGAGAAGCTTAACTACTATTTCCAAACATTTTTATTAGTCGATTTAGCTAACCTACCCGAGAAGTCTCATTTTTTTTACTAACGAGATTTGAAATATAAAAAAGTAAATATGAAGAACTAAAAAAATTTAATATATGTATACAACATATTTTTTTTTAATCAAGGTCGGAGGTGCTCTCTAGTTCTGCTCCTCTTTGGTGAATGGTAAATGTTTCTTACTCTTGACTAGAGTCGCAAAGACCATATTCAACACTTGAAAATAAATTCACCAACCCCTCTTGTGGAATTTTTTACGGTACTGTAAATTTTAATTAATTGGATCAGTAAATTCTTTAACTCGAAAAAAAGTAGGTTTATCATACACTTAGTTCATGCTAGTGTGATGACTATTAACAAGCACAAGGAAAGTAAGAAACCATTATTGTGAGAAAATATTAGTCCTCTTTTCAAATATCCTCTTAGTTGAGATATACCTGAATCTTGAAATTGTTGACTTCTCTCATTTTTTGTTCTAAAAACTAAACACTTTCTCTAAGAACAAAATTTTCTTCATTCTTAATTCCTATATATATTGATGATATGTACTTCAAATTGAGGTAGTACAAGTTCTTTTTTCAATTTGATTTCTAAGAAAAAATGCTTCTTAGAATCCTTCTTATAGTGTTATTAGCCACTTCATTGTTGTCCACTTCTTGTCATTGTAAAAAGAAGATTGCAAAGCCAATAAAACATGGTCATAATGCACCAAAAAATGGTAATGTGAAAAAAAAGACACAAGCAATTATTGATATACAATCTTTTGGAGCCAAAGGTGATGGACTCTCAGATGATACACAGGTAATAAATACATTTTTCAATTCCTTTTTTCTTGGAACAATTCTACCAAGGATGACAATGGGGGCGGGCGGCGCGGGGCGAAGGTGTCGCGGGTTGAGCTCAATTCGCAAATTTTTTACCCCCTTCGTCCGCATGATGATTTTTTTTTTCATTTTCAACCCATCTTGCTCAAAATTTTAAGTTTTTTATTTATTTTTTAATTGAATTTAATATGAAAAATAAAAATTCATATTTTTTTTTAATTTTTCGCTAATTAACATCTTTAAAACTTCTTTAATTTCAATAGTTGTTTCTTAGTCGTAATTTAATAGTCTCTAATTAACATTTCAACAACTAACAATTTATCAGATTTGTCTAGTTTAAATTTAGAAAATAATAAAATTAAAGTCAATGTTTAATATAAAAAGTTTATATCTTTAATTTTTACTAATTACAAAGATATAATTTTCTTCGAATTCTCATTTGGTTCTTTAAACCCACAACCCGCACCGTCCCACATTTATTTTAAAAAATAATTACTTCAACCTGCCCCGCATCCACCCTGCCCCGCATAACTTTAAACATACTCGCCCCTGCATAGCTTTAAACCCACTCTGTACCCATCCCGCCCCGCCCCGCCCCGCCACCGTCCCTAATTCTACCTACAAGAAGGCATCAAATTACATGCATTTCTATTATAGCAGACTTTTTCCTATTGCATTATTTATTAAAAAATAATAATTATAATAATAATACTCTATCTCATAGTAATTATCTCGATTATAATAAATATTTGTCCCAATTTACTCCCTCTGTTCACTTTTACTTATTCAGTATCTCAAAAATAGATTTTTATTTTTACTTGATCACTTTTAATATATCAAGAAAGGTCAAAAAAAATTTGATTTTACCTTCAATATTAATTACTTATTTTCCAAATCATTTTTCAAGATCTAAAATTATGTATCAATTAATATAAGTCATCGTTTCTTAAGAATGCAAAGTCTAAAGTAGAAAAGTAAAAATAAACAGAAGAATTAAGTATTTAGCATTTTACAAAATCAAGATGAAATTAATTATTTTTATTCCTTTTTATTGTTTCTTGAAATAAGATTATAGCTTTGTTCTTAAATAACTGAAAAGAGGTGAATGTAGAGTAAAAAAATCGTTTTATTTATATATATTTTTAAAATGTGTAAAAAAGAAATGTGATCACTAATATAAGACTGAGAGAATACTAAAAAATTTTAGGATATACATACATGGATATTGTAAAAATATTATATTATTAATGTAGGTTAACTACTATTTTTATCATGTTAGTCCATTAATGTTTATTATAGTGATATACATATACTTACAAGTTATCTGATCGTATAAATATTTTTTTAAACCTTCCTATTGGAAAAATGTATTCCAATTTCAGGCATTTATAAAGGCTTGGAAGAAGGCATGCAAAACAGAAAATGGTGTGCTTTTGATTCCAAGGCACAAGATGTATTACATTGGACCAATTAAGTTTCATGGTCCTTGTAAGAAAGGACTTAGAATGATGGTGAGTTTTAAATTTTGATAGACAAAAATGTTTCTAGTATTACAATTATAATTTTAAGAAAGGACTTATGATTTGTAACTTTACTGGAATCGAGGATTCATCAGCGATAATCTTCTATATCTTTCGTCTGGACTTTATTTATGAAATTACATTGAATATATATTGTTATATATAATGAAGGAAATTGAATTGGATCACCCGTGTGGGTCAATCTATATCCATATTAATATTTAAATAAAGGACTTCCAGAACAGAAAAGTTACCTTACTTTTCTGATTTCTTCTCCTTCTCTTTTCGTCAAACCACTCAAAAGTTCCTATGAAGATTCTTTGAAGGTTTCTTCTCCAAAAACTAAACCTGTAACAAGATATGATTTTAGATTATGACTATTTCGGTGTGATTCGTGTTTATATACACGTGATTGTACTAATTGACTAGTAAAACAAATTTAATGATCCTGCGAACTATATATTTATTGATTAAATTCTTCATATAATTTATAATTTAATTTCCTAATTACCTTTTCAATTGAGTCTTTTTTTTTTAATTATTTAGATAAATGGAGAACTCAGAGCTTCAAAAGATATATCAAATTATGAGGAAGATAGAAGACATTGGCTTTTATTCCAAAACATGGAAAATTTTATAGTTGAAGGTGTTGGAAGCATCGATGGAAATGGACAAGTATGGTGGAAACGCTCTTGCAAAGTTGATAAAACAATTGTGAGTTTATTAATTCTAATTTTCTAAATTACACCATTTATTTTATAAAAAAAAGTGTTTGAATAAGCGCTTTTACTATTATTAAAAAAAAAAAAGTTATGAAATTATAATGTCATTAATTTTCTCTCTTTTTTCTTCAGCCATGCAATACAAAAACACTAACAGTTCCAACAGTAAGTTTCAACTTAACTTTATATATTTATAAAATTTTAATTATATTTATTATATAATTAAGCAATAAATACCTTATTTTTTTGACAGGCTATGTCCTTTTATAATTGTACAAATTTGACAGTGAGAAATTTAGAATTGAAGAATCCACAGAAAATGCACTTAACAATTACCAAAAGTAAACTTGTTGAAGTTTCAAGATTGAGAATAACAGCCCCTGGTGATAGCCCAAACACTGATGGAATTCATGTTTCTGGGACAAAAGATATTGATATTCATCATTCTTATATTGAGACAGGTTTTTCTTCTTTTTTTTTGATTAAAACAAATTACATTAATTAATTTTTGAGGGAATAATTTGTGTAATTACTGACTGAATATATATGTTTTTATGAGTATTAATTAGGTGATGATTGTATCTCAATAGTAAATGGTTCCACTAATGTTAGAGCAAGATATATACATTGTGGACCTGGCCATGGAATCAGGTAACTATGCAATACATTCCCTCCCTATCATTTTATGTGTTTCATTTTATATGATACCTTTTGACTTGACACGGTATTTAAAAATAAAAAGAAAGATTTTTCAAATTTGTGGTCTAAAATCATTATTAGATATTTGTGTGGTCGAGAATCATTTCATTAAAGGTAAAAAGAGAATTCTAAAGGTAAATTGTTTCCGATTTAAGTAAGGTGACATTCTTTTTGGAAGGGATCAAAAAGGAAAATGTATTACATAAAATGAACGGAGGGAGTATATGGTAAAGAATCTTTTTAAGAAAATTCTTTTATTTTAGAGTTTACAAACTTATATAGTTGATAGACGAATCTCTCTCTTGGTCTCGTCCCATACATTAAGGGGACCCCTGTTTTTTAGCTGGCGCTTGATAAGGATGGGTAGCTGTAAAAGTTACTATCATACTACCTCAATCACCTTCTTGAAAGGGTCTCATCCTCCTCCGAACCTTTATAATTGGCTTCGACAATAGTGTGAATCTTTGGCCGCCTCTCGTGTGTCTCCTTCAAATATCTAAACTGTTTTCTGGCCGGCGTCCTTAGCTTAGGAGGTCTTCTTCGAGATGTAATTAACTACTAAATCATGTCTCCTCCTTGAGAAAGCTGACTTGCATAACATAACAAGAGAAGCACGTAATTGTTCTAAGGGCAAGCGCGCGCTACAAATAGTAAATCGATGTACCCTTCTATGACAAATTTGAACCTTTTGTCTATTTTTGTGCCATTAGTAGGCCTAGTCTTTCCGGCAATTGCAATGGCTTCTGTATTTCTTCATGTTAAAAAAAAAACAAATTTGTTTAGATCCACCGGGACCCAATCTCATCCTTTTTTTTTTAAAACGTGGACTTGTATCATAACACGGATTTTTATTTATTGGAATATAGTATAACATGTGATTTCTGTTGAATATAAAGGAAAAAACTCTTATGCCCACAGAAACATGATATATGAATATATCAATTCTAGCATTTTTCAGATAGATCAGGATCTCTGGATGGCTGAAATGTAGTCGGTGAATCTATATATAGAGTGAAAATCGTATGAAATTAAGAGTATGTTATTATTTTAGATATTAGCAATTTGATGAATTACTCCTAAAGGTTGACATCAAACTAGTACTTGTTCACCTCAAACTAGTGCTATTTGATGAGAGTTACTTCGAAAACAAAAAAGTAAAGTCAAATTTCTATAGGGTATTATCTCAATTCCAATAAAATGCAATCGAGTAAAATATGACTTGGCGATCAGACGATATATAGATAGAAATTATAACGGTGTCTCAAAAAATAAGTAATTTCTGTTGGGCCTTATTCGAGCCCATTCGATTGATCGATTCAGAGTCCCAAACCGAAGATATACGTTTAAACTAACAACATAAAGAAAGATGTTCAATTGAATCTAGGGATAATTACATAAATATAATCAAGCTATATTCAATTTTTAGCGTATCATAATGTATATTTAATGTATAACTCACGTATAAATAATTTATATTATATAGTTAGTGCATATTCTTATGAATTTTGACAAGCTATGTTGTATAGTTACTGTATATTTTCTATAATTTTTGACTATTTTTTAAGTAAATAAAATATAACCATATTTATTAAAAATTAATTAATTTATTGTATATATTTGAAATTAATCCTTAAATTTATTCTTTTATTATTGAAATGATAATACTAATATTTCTTTTAATTTTTTTAAGTATTGGAAGCTTGGGTAAAAACAAAGAGGAGGATGTTGTTTCAAATATTTATGTACATGATGCCACCTTGAGGGGAACAACTAATGGATTAAGAATAAAGTCTTGGCAGGTATATATGATTTGGTTTCCCACTAATCAGTAATTGCCCTTTTCGTTCACCTTTATTTTTTTATTTTAAACTATGCTCATAAATAATGATTTATATAAATATTTTATCATAATATCTATGATTAATATAGTTATAATAATAATATAACATGAGGTTTTTTTTTTTTTTGAATTGTTTATAATTCAAATAGGGAGGACGTGGATATGCAAAAGACATTCTTTTTCAAGATGTACAGATGGTGAATGTGACCAACCCCATAATCATTGATCAATTTTACTGTGACCAAAATAAACCATGCAAAGAGCAGGTAATTTCATTGTATTCATTAAACACTCTATCAACAATACTAATAATTTAGAATTCTACTCGGTGAAGTAGAAACAATAATTATTCTAGAAAGAATTTAATTGAAATACCTATTTATCTCAATTTATATGACATTAATCGAACGAGTTTTTAATTCTTATTTTTTTCAGAAAGAAGCAGTACGTGTGAGTAATATAATGTACAAAAATATTAAGGGAACGAGTTCAACACCAACTGCAATTAAATTAAATTGCAGCAAAACTGTTCCATGCGAAGGGATACAAATGGAAAATGTGAATATACGTTACGCAGGAAGTTCAACTGTCAAAGCTTTATGTGCAAACGTTAAATACACAGCAAAGGGGGTGTTATCCCCAAAATGCCCTTCCGAGCGGCGCCCGTGGGCATTTTTTTGGAATTAATAATATTTTTGTTAAATTTTTTCTCTTCTCCAATGTACATGTCCGTTTGTTTCATCTTGAGACAGTCATTGGCAATTTTAAAGGGAGTAGTAGGATATTGAAGGAAGTGCAATTTTAGAATCATGCTGGCTAGGAATTATAAATGCTACTGTATTATGTTTTGTTTTTTTAGTGTAAGTTGGTGTTGTGAAAGATTATTTTTTTCCCATCTATAAAATGAATTAATGTCTATTTTGGATTATTTTGTAGATAGAAGAAACTAACCTGACATTATGTTCAGTGATCTGTTGTAGTCTAGTTGGTCAGGATACTCGGCTCTCACCCGAGAGACCCGGGTTCAAGTCCCGGCAACGGAATTTTTTTGACATGTAAAAGGAATAATGAAATAAGCACATCAGAAAAATAGATTCCCAATGTTTAAAACAAAATGAGATGGTAAGTTATTGAGTATAAATTGAAGTTCCAAGAATGTAATGATTTGGTCGAATTGTTTACACAAGACTATGAAAAAAATATTTCAGTGGATACAAACACAAAAGTTTAAAAAAAGGGCATGTGTATTTTAAGCATACAGTAATTCTTCTTCATTAACTGTGTATGGAGGAGGTAACAAACTCTTCACCTTTATGAACGTATCCGTACTTCCAGAGGGAACTTCTGTAATGGGGGCATCAAGGACTTCGTCTGGAATCTCCCCCAACGTCTCCTCAAAAAGGGATTTAATTGTCTACAAGGTTTAAAATCAGTTTCAAAAACTTAAGCAACAGCATACTGCAGGACTTGAGTGGAAAGGAACATTAGACAGCATCGAAATACTATTTCAAACAGATATACTGATATACATTCACATTTTAAAGTTACCCTGCCAATGTCTAACAAAATTTAACATCGCTTGCTTCTGGCGGGCCGTATAGTGTATCAAACTATTTTTTCCCTGATACCGTGTTCAGAGATGAATTGCTTAGAATGCAAGTGAATGTGACATCTTTACTATAATAGCAAGGTCCATATATTTCATACAGTCAAATAATATGCAGCAACGCTACCATTTCTCATCTTCACATGGTTATTTTACTATGTCTCCACCATAAAGAAACATTATAATCTTTCAAACAATTTTCTCTAAACTACAAAAATCTGATTCCATTCGGGATAATGGAACAGTGTCAGAAACTTCTTTCATTCTAGGTGAAAGATAATTGCACCAAAGCAAGAATGGCAATGAAAAGAGCAAAACCAACTGTCAGGATTATTAAAGAGAGTACTTCTTACTGTCATAATTCAGTAGTGACATACCGTGCAGTGCCGGAAAGCTGCATCAACCTTACGCTTCCACAAACCATTTCTAGGCTCTGCATGAAATAGGCCCAGCAAAGGCTGTACAGAGAAAAGTTAAAATGATGACAACAGCAAAACGTTGTGGGAGTCAAAACCCTAATAACATATTAAACTAAGAATATGGAAGAAATTTCAGAGCAATTATGAGGAAGATAAGCCAAAACATGCATCAGTAGAATGATAATGTCCAGGACAACCGAAAATTTGTTAACTAAGCTTTTAAAGTGTGTTTAGCTTGTGACACTCCAGAAACAGCTAAGGCTAACAGCTCAAAATAATAGTGTGAAGAAAGACCCTACCTTGACAACTTCCCGAACAGTTGGCCTAGGTCCATATATTCCAAGGACTGAATCACCATAGACCTGATATTGTTCAAGAACCTGCCACCACAAAGACATGAGTAATAATGAGAACATATGATGCTATTTAAGTAGGAAAATTTACACTCCGAAAAAAAAACTGCAGATGCCAATGAGAACCTGGCGCCGAGTTATACCACGAAGAGGTGCACCATACACAGCGCTGTCAACAAGTCCTAGAATCTGCCATGGACTGTCAAAAGCATGAGTTGTCTTAAAATGTCAAGAAAAGGAGAGAACTAGCAAAAGATAAGATGTCAAGGTTATCAAAGCATATGATGGGGTTTGTCACTCTGCATTATGGAACCAAAAACTAGAATCAGAGTCAAAATACAGACCCACTGAACCAACAAATCACCAATGCAATTATATGCACAAGATCCCCACTTTATCACATGATGTCCACTACTCAGTTACTGACGTACGGTTATTTGATATTTTTTCCATATTCCCACACAGAGGTCAAAAAGGTTGCTGCTCTTTTTTCTCAAATAACCCCACAAATATCAAAAGCTTCTACTTACCAAAAATACATATTTCCTATAGATCCACACCAACAAGTCTATCCAGACAGAATAGCTTAAAACAATAAATTTGAAGTTCACAGTGTATTTACAACTCTAAGGATTCACGTGTTGTAAAAGCCACCTTCCATATTCCGGTGCACACAGAACCACACAGGAGAAGTAAAACTGCACTAAGCAAGCCTTGTGCAACAAGCTCAAACAGGAAGGCCAACCCCATGCCGAAGCAAGGGATTTCAAACTTGACACATTCATAATGGAAGTCCCAAATCAAACCATCTGAGCCACCCCGAGGCCTGAAGGGTGTAAACGTCATCTCTTCAGATAACTAACTGCTTAATTGGGAATATCAACTTAAAGCCAGTCGGATTGTCTTTCAAGTTCTCCAGAGAATTTTATTTTTATCTTTCAATTTAACGGTAAGCTCAAACTTACAACTTGCAAGATCTACGAGGACATTCTTTCAAAAAGATCCACAAACGCATTACGGGAGAATATGACAAACCTATAGAATCCACAGAACATCTATATTTAGGAGGTCATACTCAGGCATGTCTAGTAGATAAAAAAACTAGTAGTTAGGTGTAAAACAAATATGTGGACATCTAGGAGAAGGGATGATACAATTATGTAGAAATCTATCAAACAAACAATGTCAAAATATTGAAAAGGCTACTAGGACACTTCTCGTACTTGCCGTAAGCTGCACGTCCTAGCATAACCCCATGAGCTCCTTCTGTTCGTGCCGCACTAACCTACAAATGCAACAACCAGGAAAGGGGCAGGTATTATGAGAGTGCAGAGTTAAAATAGAATATGAATAACCACAAAAAGATTGGCAAATGGAGAAGAAATCCTACGTGCAAGTGTGAAGTTTGACAAAGCTTACACAATCAATGCGCAAGAAAGACTAGAAATCAATCAACCATTTAATTTAAAGTTTTCAGCGGAACTTCTCCAGCCTAAATTGGCACAAGATTGGACTCTAAATTGCTAGGGACATAATAGGTATCTAGATTTTTGTTGACTAAGAAAGAGCATATAAGTGCATCCCTTTTAAATTTTTCTCTTCTGCTTTTGACAAGTTATTTTTCACAGAAGAAGTTCATCAAGGGTATATCATAGCCTTCTCAAGATGTGGGACTACCAGGTATTTTAAATGGATCAGACATCCTGCATTCTGTCAACACCAATCCATCCTTATGCAACTAATTATGCTCAAAATAGAGGAAATAATCCTGATTCCTGACTGACACTAAAGAAATAGTGGAGAACTTTTTCACATTTGATTTTATCATTCTAAAAACATTTTCACAAATTAGTACATGTCAACTCCATAACAATTTGAGATACTTACCTCCTCAATAGAAGTTATGCCTCCATTTATTGTGAACTGCAGATCAGGGAAATCACGCAAAAGGGCATAGTAGTACTCATACCTGTCGATGGCCAACTTAGCTAGTCACTATGAGCAATTTTTAAGATCTTTTTTTGTTTATCAGTGTTTAGGAACAACTGTTTGAGATGTAAAAACAGGAATGTCTTAGCTATAAATACACTAGTAAATGATTAAACAGAGATATCTAATTTCACTTGGTTCATTATCATAATCCTTGCTGGGTTATTAAGTTATTACAAACTGCGTACTTCAGCGGGGGGATTTTTCGATTATCTGCTGGGCTGATTCCGTTCAGTAGTGCCTTCCGAGAATGTATAATAAAATGCCGAGTTGGTGACCGAGAAGAAACCTCATAGATAAAATCACCTGTACGTATGAAAGGGAAAGGTCAATATTCTATAATTTATGGAGAAGATAACAATATACTATTTACCACACTAACTGGGGGAACTACAGTACTACACCATGTTAACTGACAGGGTAAGACTCATTGGAAAGGTCAATGCGTTATAGACAGCACTTTTCACATTCTTCTCTTTCTCTATCTTTTTTTCCTTTTAATAGCTGTGTTTTGATAAACATTAGGCAGAATCAAGCATTCATCTTACCTAGCCCTGGTGGATACAAAACACAACTATAATAAACAACAGCAGTAGAAAAATATGCACGAGAACCATGACAAACAATGTACAGCCAACCTTGTTGAGAAAGGTTTGCACGGAAAATTTTTTGGAAAAGCCACTATGCATAACCCCTATAGCATTTTTTTCTTTAAATATAACCCCTTGCAGAGACATAGAACCAGCACTGTTTCTCTTAAATTATGATTTCCAGTTCTCTTTTCATGTCTGACGACACATTTAATTTCAGAGTCAGCATGGAAAGAGAACTGATAAGTAACTCATGTCAATGTGTGTGCAAGTACAGAGGTGCTCCCATCCAGTCTTCACAAACCTACTAATAAATATATTATGCTCAAAGGTAACAAAAACACCGGCTGAAATATCACCACCTGAAGTGTAACATCACTTCTGCTTCGGATTAAGTGATCATCCAATTTGCTTTTAGTTCATAGTTACAACTTACAAGTTATTGTCAGCTTTCTACGATCTACTCAAATGTCCAAGCAGCTACAAGGACAGCAAAAGCCTACTTAAAAGTTGGAAGAAAACTTTGGACAAACTAAAGGCGCTCAATTTTGATGATTTTCTTGAAGCAAGGTGTGAGCATAAAACAAACATGTTGGATCATAACCCACACAAGAGAAAGGAACAAGAGAATTAAAAAAGAAAAAAGAATTGAAGATTTTTTTCCGTTCTTGTTTCTGTGAATGAGTGGAAGTTTGAAGAGCTTACACAGTTCGTTGTATGAGTCATGGTCATCAACTCCAATTCTGCACTTGACGCTCACAGGAACATTTGTATTTGCAGCAATTACAGACATGGCCTCAGCAACAAACTTTCCTTGTATAAGTTATGCATATATCAGAGGATCTCTACAGATAAATAATGTATTTGATATATCAAGCAAACAAATCTGAACCTTTGGATCAAGCATCAGGCGCACACCAAAGCACCCATGTCCAGCTACTTTTGGGCTAGGACATCCACAACTGTTAGATAATAGCAAAAGAGTATCAGTTATGGGTCTAAACAAAAAGCTAGAAACTTATATTGTAAATGGGAAAAGCAGAACTGACTTCAAATTAATTTCATCATAGCCATAAGGAGTTGCCAGTTGTGTTGCTTTGGCCAAGTTCTCCAATTTATTCCCCCCAATTTGAAGCACTATAGGATGTTGCTCAGGGCCATATGCCAAGAATCTATCCTGGTATATTAGAAGAATCACATAAATGTCAGATCTCACTGCCTGATAGATACACAAGCATTAGTCAGTGACAAGCTGCTCTTAAAGGTCCAACCAGCAAGCATGCATGGTAACCTATCGGTACGAGAAATTCCTTCAGGAGATCTACCTAGATTACAATAATATATTGTCTAGGTTCTCTTCTTTCCCACGTATGCTATACCAACAAAATAAATATTGGTTTTCTATGGGAACAACTAACTGTGTAAAGGGTCCTAGTTTAGGGGAACGCAAATGACCAACCAAATTGGCTAACTTGAACCTAAAAAGGACCCCCCCCCCCCCCCCCCCCCAAAAAAAAAAGGTCTGTAATGATTGACAACGGTCCAATTCATTGATTTAGTCAATCAAAACAGTGTTTTCAGGCACCACCCATAAGATGTTAACTGGAAGCTCCTCTTTTTAGATGGTCAGTTTGCATAATGTAGAAAGAAGGTATATACTCACAGAGACATATATCCACATTTCCTTATATCATTGAAAAATTGGGGCTGGCAGCCAGAGGATCAAGATTACATAAGGCAACTTTTGACTACTTCACTGTATCTAGTCTTACAACAAATAGACAAAATAAAATTATTGGATACTTGGATTTATGGCATTTTGTGAAAATTTTTATCTGTACACTTGAGTTAAATAACACTAGTGGACTAGTTAATTCTGTGTAATTGTAAGCCTTTACTTACTATAGCATGGTCCCAATTCATGTAGCTTGCCAAAGGTTAACTGAAAACAAAATTGGGGCAGAGAGAGTGCAACAATCCACACCCTTTCTTCTCTAAAAAAAATAATAACCGAGAAATCCCTGAGGGCCAGGGGCACACCGCACATATTTTGCAACCCACTTGGAAGTTACTTGATTTTAATTCAACCCAATTATCATGACCCAGCCAAGAAAACCGTTATCCATTTAATACCATGTTTTTATCTGCAGCAGGTTTCAAGCCCATGATGTGTGTCTAAACCCACACATCACGCATCTTACTCTAACCACTAGAGCTAAATCCTCCGGGCTGCAACAATGCACACCTTTGGAAGGATGGTAAACATTCTTCTCTTTCTCATTTCTTTTTTGTCTAGAATATGAACAAAAGATTAGCTCGCATAACTCCCTTCTATTTTCTTAGCTCTAGTTATCAGTAAGAATCAAGATTAGTACTTTATAGTTGGGCAGAGAAGCACAAGAGTCTCATTCCATGCAACACAACTTTACCAAATTGCCAGTCTGGTAGACAATTGTTTCTGCAGCAATCATTTCTGTGTAGAGCCAAGCCTTTTTTGAGATAAGACGGGCCAAAGTTCTGTAATGATTATCCGTCCAGTCCATCATGGGGGCAACACTGTTAAAATACAAAGGTTTACGAATATTAGGGAGCTTTCTTTGGCTATTAAGGGCATGTTTGGACTTCCTTATTCAAAACTCCATGTTTGGTTGCTCAAAATTTTTGGAAAACATTATCTCCGCGAAAACAAATTCCTTAAAATGAAGAAAATGACTTTCCTACTAGAAGTAAGAAAAACAAGTTCCAAGTGGCATTACACGATGATTGTATCCTCCCCACCAACCCACCTCTACTCCTACACTATTTGTCTAGATTGCATATAAATGCTATTCTAATTAATGTACTGAACACAAGAAATAACTATAAGAAACTAATTATTTTGGAGAATATTTTCCTCAGAAAACATTTCCCCTGAATAAATACTACTATTAGGGAGCTTATAACTTTGTAAAGAGAGAAAAGTGGAGAAAATTATATGCAGTCACCTGAACCAAGGAGGAGGATAGCGTTGTGCACCCATTAAAGAAGTGGAGTGGAGCTTCGATGTTTGATGATAAGTACACAATGTCCTTGGTTTGCTTGAACTTCCATAGAAAAAATTTGACGAGAATCTGCCATGGATAAAAGAATGAAAAGGAGTAAAAGAAGCAATCAAACAAGATTTCATCTTCTCTCTAACCCCCCAGATTATGCTGCTCTTATGTGTACTTATCCATTGAAATGAAATTGGCATCGCAAGAGGACATGCGGTTTGGGGTTTATCGACGGGCCGGGTAGTGTTAGCGTGGTTACCGGTCACAAAATTAAATCCAACCGAGCTTAACCTGTTAAATATCTTGTCTAATTATTAGCTCAATCTATTTAAAATTGGATTAATATATAATTCGAATTGATTCGAGAGAATTCTTGCAAAATATTTTTATAATATTTTTTTAATTTGATATATTTTATATAGCCATAATAAAGAAATATGTAAGTTAATTAAATACTAAAATATTAAAAAAGAACAAATAGAATAAGTAAAAGTTAGATCAGGTAGGGTCCTAACCCACTTTCTAACCCATTACTCAATTCATTTTGATCCAGCCTATTTTGATCTAAGCAAATTCGGATAAGGTTGGGTCTTGACCCATTTGTTATCTTAACCCATTATAATCCGCCCAATTTTAACCTAACCCGCCCAATTGTCACCCCTATGCATATGTATTACTCAAGAACACTATAATGATATATTATTTAGTAAATATTTTTTTAAAATATATGTATAGTCAAATTTTATATCTTCATATTTTAAAATAATTATATTTTATTATTTAAAAGTAATTTTTTGTTATAATACTTAATGTCGGAGTCAGAATTTCAATTAAGAGGGTTCAAAATTTAAAAAAGGCAAGCACACAAATTAGTCGAGGGAGTTCGACTTACTATATATAGATAAAAAATAATTTTAAATATGTATTAAATAATATAATTTTCTGACAAAGGAGGTTCAAATAAATCCCCCGGGCCAAAAAGTGGCTTTGCTATTATTAATACTACTTAAATTGATTGAAAATAAAGTACTTTCTTTTAGTAGGTAAGTTGCATGCATGATACATTTATATCTATATTTATATCTATCCATATCTATTTATATCAATCTATAATATCTTAAGAATATGAACCTCCTTACTTAAATATTAAATTACTGTGATAATATTTTAACTTAAATAATCATATTGTCATACTATTCTTTGTTGCTATAAACAGAGGGACGATCTTTCACATTTTTAAACTACAAATTTTTTAAATTTTTTATTCTTATACTTAAACCACCCATTTTAGTATATTGAAATTGGAATTTGTTTTTAAAATAGATTTTTATTTTTTATTTTTGTATTGGGGTGGGGAGAGGGTTGGGGGGCTAGGGAGGAGGCTGGGATGGAGTAAAAAATTAAAATTTTCAAACTTTAAATTTTTTTAAAAAATAAATTTTTAACTTTTTTGATATGGGGTTGGGTGGGGTGTGGAGGGGGGAGGAGGTTGGGGATGCTGAGGGTGGGAGTGGGGTAAAAAAAAAAATTTAAATAATTTTTAAATTTTTGTAAAAATAAATTTTTAATTTTTTAGGGGGCGGGGGGAATTGGATGAGTCGGAATAGGAATGAGCGAAATAAATAAAATTTTCAAAATGTGAAATTTTCAAAATAAATTTTTAATTTTATTTTATTTAAAAAAGATGCAGGGAGGGAGATCGTAATGGATGGGATAAAATAATCAATTTGAAATTGAATAAAAGTTTTGAAAAATGTTTTCCTTAATTTTCGGAGGGGGATTTCACTTAATTACAGGCAAAAAATACTAATGAAAAATGCTAAAAAAAAAAGTATAATTTTCATTTTTCATTTTTATATGGCTATACGAACTCGATTTGTAGACCTTCTCGGTAAAACAGATCAAACTTATTATTATTAAAATGATCTGGACTGTTTCAAAGACCCAACATGCATTTTTTTTTTTGCATTGAGCTTCTTCATTAATTGATATAAATATCAGTTAATCTGCTATTTTTTTTCTTGACAAAAAAAAAAGATAAGAAAATAACTCCATGTGCTTCTAATTCATTATTTAATTTATTTTCCTTAAATTTGAGGAAAATGAATTGATTTCAAAAACGTTTTTCCGAAACATTTAAGCCAACCAAATATGAAAAAAAAGGAAAAACATTTTCCTCCATACCGAACACACCCTAAGTGTTCTAAAAATAAATTATTGCTTCTTTTTTTCCTTTTCCGTTAAGAAGCTGAATTTTAATTATTCGTAAGTCTTTATTGCTCCAAATCCTATTTGTGGGATATGTTGCAAGTATGTAAAACTACCAAAATTCTAGAGTTGAACCAAAAGTTGACACTTACTTTTTACTACTACTATGATATTTTATTCACAAATTCGAGAAAATAAGTTATAAACCAATTAGCAACTTCAAAGAATATATTCCACACAAACAATATGAACAAAACTTACAAATTTCACACCAAAAAACGATACAATTTCTAGAGTAACCCCAAAAATAATAAATAAATAAAGAATGGTCCTCAATAAATATAAGCAAAAGGTTCAATGAAAGAAGAACATCAGACAAATAAACGAGATGCCATGACTATAAGTTAGTGAGATGAATTCAAAGTCTAAGAACCTAATGACATCAAAGCTTCCAGTTTAGTCATGAATCTTTTACACAACAGATAAGGATTCAAAGAGGTCACAATTCCTTTCTAAGTAAAATATTGAAAAAGTTCTAGAAAAAATGTGTCAGTAGCACCTGCTTCCTGTTCATAGCAGCAGTGAGTTTGTAGGATTTCACTTTTACAAGTCATGTAGCTGGTTACATTAGAGAGAGTTGGTCTCCCAAAAAATGAGGCAACTAGAATATATAGTACTGAAAGAATGAATATATTTCATTGGATACAAACACAAAGGGCAAAAGATATGTATATTTAAGTATACAGTAACACTTCTTCATTAACTGTGTATGGCGGAGGTAACAAACTCTTCGCCTTGATAAATCTATCAGTACTACCGGAGGGCACTTCTGTAAGGGGGGCATCAAGAACTCTGTCTGGAATTTCCCCTAACGTCTCCTTGAGAAGGGATGTAATTGTCTACAAGGTTTAAAATCAATTTTAAAAACTTAAAGCAACAGCTAACTGCACGACCCGAATGCAAACGGATTTTAGACAGCATAGCAATACAATTTTAAATGTAGGCAAATATATTGATAAATGTGAACATTTACAGTAACCCTGCCAGCGACTAACAAAATTTCACAGAGCTATCTCCTGGATGGCAAGATAGGCACATCAAACTATTTTTTCCGGAGATAAGTAGAACTTGGTACAAATTATTAGTTTCGTCCCTAAACTATTGATAGGCTTAAAAACACCCCTCAACTTGGCGAACTAAGCTTAAATACACTCTCGAACTTGGCATGAATTATTATTTGCCCCTCTACCAAAAATAGACGTTTTGTTTTACTTGTCCATTTTAGCAAATGAAGAGAATCTTTTTTTTCCCATACTACCCTTAGTATTAAATGTAACTACATAAAGTAGTAGTAGTCAATTTTAGAGTTCCAAGGCACATTAATAAGGTTAGTTTAGTAAAATACACCCCCAATCAAAACTTGCTAAAAGGGTGTGTCAAGTCAACAGGGGTTATGTAATATGAAACAGAGGGAGTATGTAGCAATACAACCATTTTCACCTCTTTCCATGGTTATTTTATCATGCCTCCACCACAAAGAAACATTATAACTCATCCAAACAATTTTCTTTAAACTAGGTAAATCCTATTAGAGTTGGGAAAATGAAACTAGAGTCACTTCAGAGATTGTGATTAGCAGGGAACAAATTTCATACAAGGTGAGAGATAACTGCACCACAGATAGAATATGTCAATTGAAAACCTTCTCAAAAAAAAAAAAAAAGAAAGAAAGAAAGAAAAAAAAAGATTATGGCAATGCAAAGAGCAATTCCAACTGTTATGGTTAAAGACAGCACTTCCAATTGTCATAATTGACATACCGTGCAATGCAGGAGAGCAGCATCAACCTTACGCTTCCACACAACATTTCTAGGCTCTGCATGAAATAGACCGAGCAGAGGCTGTACGGGAAAAAGTTAAAATGATGATAGCTGTAAAATGTTTTTAGACAAAGCCCTCAGGAAATGTTATGACAACAATTATGAGGGGACGAAAGGCAAACCATGCATCAGTAGAGTGACAATGACCAGGACAAAAAAAAACTCATCTACTAAGCTTTTAAAAGAAGTGTGATTATGCTAGCAAACTCCGGGCGCAGCTAAGGTTAAAAGCTCGAAAGGGTAAAATGAAGAGTGGATCTACCTTGACAACATCCCGAATATGTGGCTTAAGTCCATACATTCTAATGACAGAATCACCATAGACCTGATATTGTTCAAGAACCTGCCACCACGAAGACGAGTAATAATGAGACCATATATTATTTAATTAGGAAGATTTCGCTCCAAAAAACAAATGCAGATGGCAATGAGAACCTCTCGCCGGGTTATACTACGAAGAGGTGCACCATATACAGCACTGTCAACATGTCCTAGAATCTGCCATGGACTGTCAAAAGCATGAGTTGTCTTAACATGTCAAGAAAATGACAGAAATGATTTTAAAAGAAATAGATGTCAAGCTAAACACATATAGCTTCAAAACATATGATGGGGTTTGTCATTCTGCATCATTGAACCAAAAACTAGAATTCGAGTCATATTACTGACCCACTGACCCACTGAACCAACATATCACCAATGCAATTACATGCACAAGATATTTTTCACATGATCCCCTACAGATGCCAAAAGGCTGCTCTTCTTTTCCTCAAACAACCTCACAAATATCAAAAGCTTCTATCATCAAGAATTCATCTTTCACATGGATCCACACTGACAAGTTTATCCAGCCAGAATAGCTCAAAACCATTAATATGAAGTTCACAGCATATTTACAATCTTAAAGATGCATGTGTTGTAAAAGTCGCCTTTCTTAAGATAACTATCTGCTTTATTGGCAACACCAGCTAAAAGAAAAGCTTATGGGCATCGTCTCTCAAGTTCTCTAGTGACAATTTTATTTTTATTTTTCAACTTGGTGGTTATCTCAAACTTACATCCCAACTTGCTAGATCTACAAGGACATTATGGGAGGAGGAAAAACATACATAATCCATAAAACATCTATATTCAAGAGGCCATACTCAGGTGTCGAGTAGTAAATAAAAGAGACTAGTGGTGATAGTGTAAAACAATTATGTAGACATTTAGGAGCAGGGACAATACAAATATGTAGACATCTAACAAACAAACAAACAAAGTCACAACAATATCTGGACGAATTATTGAAACGGTTACTAGTATTGACACTTCCCATACTTGCTGTAAGCTGCACGTCCCAGCATAACCCCATGAGCTCCTTCCATACGTGCTGCATTAACCTACAAATGAATAAACAGAAAAGGGATCAGGTACTAAAACAGTGCAGCATTAACATAGAATATGAATAACCACAAAAACATTGGCATATGGAGAAGAAATCCTATGTGCAAATATGAAGTTTAGCAAAGCTTACAGCTTTACATAATCAATGTACAAGAAAGACTAAAAACCATTTACTTTTGAACTTCTCGGCAAGATTCCTTAGCCTAATTTGCACAAGATTGGGACCCTGAATAGCTAGTGGGCATAATATCTAGAATACTGCCAACTAAGAAAGAGCACATAAATGCATCTCTTTTTCCTTTTTTTCTTTTTTTGACAAGTTATATTTCGCTGGAAGAAATTTATCAAGAGAATGTGGTAATGCCAAGAAAAAAGAAGTTTATCAAGAGAATGTCATAGCTTTCTCTATAGATGCCATGGAACTAATAAGGTATTTTAAATCGATCAGATATCCTGCATCCTGTCAGGACCAAACCATCCTCATGTAGCTTGTTTTGCTCAAAATAAAGGAATCGTCCTGCATGACAGTAAGGTCATAGTGGAAACCTTTTTTTTCAGCACATTTGATTTATCATTTGTAACAACATTTTCACATATTAGTACATATTAATACATATTAGGTTTGAGATACTTACCTCATCAATAGAATTTATGCCTCCATTTATTGTGAACTGTAGATCAGGGAAATCACGCAAAAGGGCATAGTAGTATTCGTACCTGTGGATGGCCAATTTAAGTAATCATTATAAACAATTATTAAGATCTTTCTTATCAGTTATTCGGAACAATTATTAAGATCTAAAGACAGGCATGTAGTAGCTCAATGTCTCAACTACAAATATTCTAGTGAATGATTAAACGGAGATATATAATTTCACTTGTTTCGTTATTGTAAATCCTTGCTGGATTATTAAGCTATAGAAAACTGCATACTTGAGTGGAGGGATTTTTCGATTATCTGCTGGACTGATTCCATTAAGTAATGCCTTCCGGGAGTGTATAATAAAATGACGAGTTGGTGACTGAGAAGAAACCTTGTAAATAAAATCACCTGTACACATGAAAGGAAAAGGTCATATTTTTTTTATCTATAACAAATATAAAAGTACTATTTACCACCCCAACTGGTGCAACAAACCCATCTTAGATAGGGTAAGACTCATTGGGAAGGTCAATGAATTCTAAGAAAACACTTTTCACATTCTCTTTTTTACTTTTAATAGCTCTGTTCCAAGAATGTGGCAGAACCAAACACTCATCATAACTAGCTCTGGTGCATACGAACATACATAATATCCTAAACAGCAGCAGTAGACAAATATAGCAAATATGAATGAGATTCACGTACTCAGCAAAATTAAGCATGCAACTTGCTAGGACTTGGAAAATAATGTAAGAATGTCAACTAAAGGGGCATGTGCCCAAAAATATAGATGAATTAAGATTGACTAATTCTGTGGCATCTAGTAAAATAACATGAACTTTGAATATGTATCATCTAGCTGATAATGATCAGAATTTTTATTTAAATCATCCAGTGATGATGCATAAAAGCCTAATGGCCTATATATACTAAGAGGGGGAAATGTGGAAGTATGTTCAAGACAAATAACGTACCAAGCTATCAGCTGACCTAGTTGAGAAAGTTATATGTAGAAACTTTTTTGGATAAGGCAAAGTACACATATTACCATATTACCCTATGTTGCATCTTTTTGATTTCCACTTCTCTTCCTTACATGTATGATGACACATTTACAACAAGGGGAGCGAATGGTTGAGTAACTTGTGTCGACGTGTGTGCAAGTACAGAGGTGATCCCCTTCAGTCTCCTCACCTACTAATAGTCTAATACAGTATGCTCAAAAGGAACAAAAAGACCATGTGAATATAGCCACCTCGAGTGTAACATGGCTTCTGCTCTGAGTTAAGTGGTCAGGCAATTTGCAATCATAGCATTATTTCTCAATATTTTTTCAATAGTGCTTATACTCCCTAACTTAAACGTTAAATTACCATAATACCCCCAACTTAAAAATCAATTTAGTATATTTGTATATTTTTTTATATTGTACATTATATTTATTTAATTATATTATATTGAAAGAAGATAATTTTTTACATTGAAGGATTGTGACTTTTCCAAGGAGCTGTGATTTTCAACTTTTCCGAAGGGTTGTGACTTTTTCGAAGGATTATGACTTTTTAGAAAAGTTGTGATTTTTCTTAAGAATTGTGACATTATCAAAGGGTTGTTACTTTGCTAAAGAGGATACTTTAATACCCCCAACTTAATAATTTAGTATATATTTTATAGTATATTCATTTAATTGTATTATATATTATATTGAAAGCAGATAGTTGTTCACTTTGAAGGATTGTGAGTTTTCGAAAGATTGTGACTTTTCCAAAGGGTCGTGACTCTTTCAAATGCTCGTGACCTTTTCAAAAGGTTGTGACTTTTCCAAGGGGTTGTGACTTTTTCAAAAAATTGTGACTTTTCGAAGAGTTGTGACTTTTCCAAACGGTTGTGACTTTTTCAAAGATTTGTGACTTTTTCAAAGGGTTGTGATATTTTCGAAGAGTTGTGACTTTTTCAAAGAGTTGTGACTTTTTCGAATGGTTGTGACTTTTTCAAAGGGTTGTGACGTTTTTGAAGAGTTGTGATTTTTTCAAAAAATTATGTCTTTTTCGAAGAGGTATGACTTTTTCAAAGGGTTGTGATTTTTCTGAAGGGTTGTGACTTTTCTGAATAATTGTGATAGGCTAAGTACTGTTTAATTAGAAACGACGCCTTTTGAGTTTTTTTAACCTTTGTTGGATTATTTAATTGATTTTAAGAATATTGAATTATTTAAGAAAATAAAATAAATAAATAAATAAATAAATAATAAGAATTATGTGAGAGCGCCACGTAGGCATGCCTAACATTCCCTTTATATATATATATATATATATATATATATATATATATATATATGATTACAAGTTATTGTCAGCTTTCTAAGATCTATTTGCAAGTCCAAGCAGTTACAAGGTCAGCAAAGACCTGCTTGAAAATTTATTACAAAGAAACTAAAGAAGCTCAGTTTTGATGATATTTTTGAAGCAAGGTTGGAACCATACAAATGGAGTTGTAACCCACAAGACGAGAAAGGAACAAGTAAAAATCAAAAGAAAGAGAATTGAAGAATTGAATTTTGATTGTCATTTTTTGTGAGTGAGGGAAAGTTTGAAGAGCTTACATAGTTCATTGTATGAGTCATGGTCATCAAGTCCAATTCTGCATTTGACACTCACGGGAACATTTGTATTTGCAGCAATTACGCACATGGCCTCAGCAACAAACTTTCCTTGTTAAAGTTGTGCATATATCAGCGCAACCATACAGATTAATAATATATTTGACATATCAAGCAAACAAATCTGAACCTTTGGATCAAGCATGAGGCGCACACCAAAACACCCATGTCCAGCTACTCTGGGACTAGGACATCCGCAACTGTTATATAATAGAGAAAAAGTATCAGCTATGAATAGGTATAAAAGCTAGAAACCTATTAGGTAGGAAAAGCAGAACGAACTTAAAATTAATTCCATCATAGCCATATGGAGTTGCCAATTGTGTCGCTTTGGCCAAGTTCCCCAAATCATTTCCCCCAATTTGAAGCACTATAGGATGCTGTTCAGGGCCATATGCCAAGAATCTGTCCTGGTATATTAGAAAATTCACATAAATGTCAGATCTCACTGCACGATAGAAACACACAAGCATTAGTCAGTGACAAGCTGCTATTAAAGGTCCAAGCCGCGGCAATAACCTATCAGTACAAGGAAGTTCCTTTTGGATATATACCCAGGCTACAATAACTAGGTCCCCTTCTTTCCTACGTATTTTACACCAAAAAAAAACTCCTTCTCTAGGGGACCATCTAACTGGGACAAGGGTCTTAGTTTAGGGAAATGAAAAGGACCAGCCTATTTGGTTAACTCGACCCTTGAAAGACAGCGCAAAGATTCTATAGTAACTAAAATAAACATAGTACGATTCATCAATTTAGTAAATCAAATACAAGTGTCAGGCGTCATCTATAGAAATGTTAGCTGTAAGCTTCTCTTTTTAGAAGGTCAGTTTACATCATGTAGAAAGTACGCATATACCCACGGAGACGTACATCCACTATTTCCTTTTATGAAGAACACTGGGGCTGGCAGCAAGTGGATCAAGTCATCAAGATTACAGAAAGTAACTTTTGACTATTTCACCGTCTCATGACTTAAAACAAAACCATAGGATATTTTGATTTATGCACATTCAGTGAAAAATTTAACCTGTACACTTGAATTTAATTATCATAGACGAGTTTGAATCCTATGTAATTGTGAGCCTTTACATACTATATAGCACAGTAAATGTTCTTCTCTTTCTCATTTCTTTTTGTCTAGAATAAGAACAAAGGATTAGCTCGCAAAATTCACTTCTTTTTGCTTAGCTCTAGTTATCAGTAAGAAACAAAAAAGTACTTTATAGTTGGGTAGAGAAGCACTAGAGTCTCGTTCCATGCAGCAGAACTTTTACCAAATTGCCAGTCTGATAGACAATTGTTTCAGCAGCAAGCATTTCTGTGTAGAGCCATGCTTTTTTTGAGATAAGACGAGCCAAAGTCCGGTAATGGTTATCGGTCCATTCCATCATGGGTGCAACACTGTTTAGATACAAAGGCTTACAAATATTAGGGAGCTTTTTTTATTTTTCTTTTAGGTAAAGAAATACTAGGGAGCTTATTAACTTTGTAAAGAGAGAAAATTAGACTTCTACATATGCACGCACCTGAACCAAGGAGGAGGATAGTGCTCTGCACCCATTAGAGAAGTAGAGTAGAGTTTGGAGTTATAATGATAAGCTCACAGTGTCTTCCTTGAACTTCCATAAAAGAAGTTTGATGACAACCTGCCACGGGTTTTCAGAATAACAGAAGAAAAGGAATTAAAGAAGCAATCAAACAATGTCCCATAGATTACTTCTTCCCTCTAAGTCCAGCGTAGGCTTCTCCTTTATGAACCTATCCACTGGACAGAATTGGCATCACACAAGAGGACATGTAATGTACCACACACAAGCACTTTGAAACATTTTCACAAATATAAGTGTCTGAATTAGAAAGACCTAAAGACACCTAGCTCAATATAAGCCCAAAAATACTTGGGCTCATTAGATCAAGGACAAACTGCCAGGAACTGGAAGTTGATAGATTGGCTAAATTTACTGAACATTTTTAATTATTTTACAGGTGCTGTAGGTATTGCCTATAAGACTGGAAAAGCCACCCTCAAATTAGAAAGAACAGAAGCTATAAAGAAAAATCAAAAACATTTGGAGTGAATTCCCGCATTCATCTTGTGGTTAAGAAAAAGGTTTGTGACCCTCCCCTCAGAAGGCAGAATTGATGCACTTTGCCTTTTAAAGTACAAATGTTTATCATTAGCTTTTGCAGGAAATCTGGAAAAAACTAAATTGATATAGATGCTACAAAGGATTTCCTTGGTTCTACAGACATAAGAAAGATTAGATCATGTATAGCCTTCTTGATAACCAGGATGCTGCTGGTGCTGTTTTTGCTAATCAAATATTATCATTAACCAATAAAAAACTACATCTCAACCCTAAGCTTGTCAAGTCAGTAGTCTGAATCCTCTATAATAACAATATATTTATACAAGCAAATTAATGACTCTTTCTATTTTGAATGTCCCAAAATTCTTTTTTCACAATATTCCACTAATCATATCCTAGTTATCCCATTTAAAGTGGCGCTGGTGCCAACTGGATGTGGAGTTTAATAAGTTAAATTTGACTTGTAGATAATATTTGTAGCAATGGGATAAAAATTCAAGGTTCTTTTACAGAGTCCAAGAAAGAAAATCAAATCGAAGTTTAAATTTTGAACATTAAAAGGAAGTATATTCTTAAAATTTTTAAAAGTTCTACGGAAATAATACCAAAATTGGAATAGTGTACCATTATAGAACATCCCAAAGTAGAAGCATATATAAATTAGGGCAGATGGGGCATTATTCTATACAAATATACAATTACCTCAAGTTTCAAATTTTACATCCCTAAATAAATTAAACTTGGATACGGTGTTTTCTCTCATACTAACTTCTTAACAATCACTATGGTATTTTTATCTGCCACTCATACATTAGAGGAGTCAAAGTTAAACGTTCAACACTTCATGCTCATTCATATAATGTCAAAAGAAATGAGATGGATCGCGTATTGCTAGAAAAAGAGATAAAAAACACATCACAATTCAATCTTTCCAGCTTCCTACCCAAAATAAAATAGCTCTTAAACTTCTTCTCCTATTTTTTTTCATTGCTTAATATCTTAATCATATTCCAGATATCCAAAATCTCAGAACCACCCAATTCCTACCCTTGGATACTTTCTTTCCACGTTTAGCTCTTTTCCTTCTAACAGAAATTGACCCAAAAGATATATAGTACTATTAATAATGGGGTTTTCGGAGGTTTAAAAAAAAGACCAGAAATTAGGGAACTCAAGAACGAAAAAAGAAAAAAAATTTAAAAAAAAAGGGAAAAGCACAAATACAATACTAATAGCTAAGGTGAATGAAAATAGGATTTAGGGTTTTACATAGAAGCAGAGAGAAGCTGCGGCAGCTACTTCCGAGGCGAATCCACTGGCAATTGGAGAAGACAAAATGTATATTAAACGACAGCTTAAATGTAAAGGGAATAGCTTTTTGCTTCTTTTTTTTTTTTCTTTTCCTCTTGGTTAAAGAATATTAGAAATAGTAATGTTAAAAGTGCAACAACAACTGCCACTGGAATCTCACAAGTCGAGTCCTAAAAAGGATAGAATATACACTATTTTCTGGGAATCCTAAATAGTAATATTAAAAGTAATTTGTGTTATTATGTTGTAAATACACTGTTATATCATGAATATCCACTTAAAAATTTATATGTATATTTTGTTCCATAAGTATAACTTTACAATCGAATAAGCTCAAGGAAGTAAATAGTTCATTTTTAAGTTGATAATATATCAATTTCTCTCTCATTATATATATACTAGAAAACTAGTCGCGCAATCATAAGTAATCTAATTAAGTTTATATATTTTAATATTAAAATTAATAAATACCCTAAAGTTATTAAGTTCATTCAATAAAGAAAATTTAGCATTATAAATACATCTCAAGAACTTTTATTGATTAAATGTTGCTAAAGTCCTGATTATTTTCAATTATATTTTTGGATTATAACATTATTTCTCAATACAGTTGATTTTTCAATAGTGCTTGAACTCCCAAACTTGAATATTAAATTACCATAATACCCCCCAACTTAAAAGTCAATTTAGTATTTTTTTTATATTTTATATTATATTTATTTAATTATATTATATAAAAAAAAGGATAATTTTTAATATCGAAGGATTGTGACATTTTCGAAAGGTTGTGACTTTTTCAAAGAGTTATGACTTTTTTGAACGATTATGATTTGTCTCAAGGGTTGTGACTTTTTTGAAAAGTTGTGTCTTTTTAGAAATTATGGATACAATTCAAATGTTAAATTCTTTTGAATATCTAAATATTAATGGTAGTGAAATACAAAGAGGTTGAGATATATTTTTGTTTATATTAAAAATAATGTGTTTGACATACATTTGTATGCTCCTGTGTTTTTAAATACAAACTGAAATAGAGAAATTGCTAAACAAATACAAATGTATATAGAATCAAATAATTTGAAAAAAAATCTAAAATATAACCAAACAACTAAAATAGCTTATGATATATGATGAAGATTTGGTTACCTGAACCTATAATTCTTTTTTTGAGAGGATATTTTGAAAAAAAAGGAGAAGTGAAAAACGAAAACAGAGAAGCGGGAAGGTGAAAAATGAACGGAGAGAATCGAGAACGAGGTAAAGAACATGAGTCCATTTTCTTATGTTTTGATTTCTCTTTTATTTTCTAACTAAAAACTTGGGTATCATTTGAAAAAATAATAAATTAGAATACCTTTAATTTACTATATAAGTGAACTATAATTGTTTTTAATAATATTTTTAAAGCGTAAATATTTTCAATAAATAAGTTAAATTTTTTGACTAATTCCATGATTTAAAACTTTTTAAAATGATTCGATCCATCAATCATAACTATACGAGTAACCTAAAAAGCAGATATTCCTTGTCATCATTTTGATAGGGGGCTTGAAAATGAAATATTTCGTTCTTTAAAAATCCTCTTATGTTGTGGAATAATATGAAGATAGATGTAACCATTTGAACATGGTCCTTCTTGAACAAACACATTTTAATTGAATAAATTTAAGACTATAAACTTTTAAAAAATTATTCGTTAGTATATTTTCATTGTAACAAATTATTTCACATTTGAGATTTATGGTGATAATATCTCTAATAATGATATGTTGAAAGAAATCTCGAATATATTTCATATTTTGAACAGTAGTATTGAGAAATATGATTTAAATACCAAATTAATTTCATATTCTTTTACGACTAAATAAAATAATAAAAAATCATGAAAGTCAATCAACTAATTTTGATTTTTTTTTTGTTAGAAGTGAATAAGATGAACTTTCACAAGCTAAGCATGGAATATGATGTGCCCCCAATCTTGATTATGGCCCTAATACTGGTCATTGTCATAAACAAAGGAAGAGCTCTTTCATGATGACCGTATTTTCAAATAATATCTTTTACTATCAACATCGATGAAAAAATAACCGCAACATAATTTATGCAATATTATAATACAAAAATACGAATTTATCTCCCACAAAAGATACATATTTATTATTTTGATTTTAAAAATATTTTCGATTACTTGTATATTATTTGACATGGTGAAGGACTAATTAGTAGCACCTTGAATTTAAATGTACTCATGTCTAGACTTGTCCAATCAATCGGATATGAAAATTTTGTATTTATTTAAGATATTTTAGAATCTTGATATTGTAATGATCAAGTCAAAAAAAAAAAAAAAAGAAAAGAAAAGAAAAATCCTTTTTGAAATTAAAAAAAAATCAATATTTTACCAACGATGTTAAGAGTGTCTAAAAAAATTGACATTTTAAGTAATATTTCAAACAAATCTTGAGTTCCGAAAATTTTATTAATTTTACTGACTACATTGAAACAAATGCAAAAAGTTTTGATTATGCCAACAAAATTGCTCGACCATTGAGCATAAAAGGGAACTCATTTGGATGAATTAAAGAGAAGAATTGAGGACTTGTGCTGTAGCTTGAACATGCAGTAGAAAAAGACTTATTTTCGGCCTCGGAAAAATTGCTAATATGAACAAACACATAAAAACAATGGTAATAATTCCTCATTTAGTCATGTTTCAGGCTTGTATCTAGAAATTTAATGGTTTTTAAAAGCTCTATCTAGATTGTAAGAAGTTTTCTAGTTGAAAAACTAGGATAAGGTAAAAATTTATGGTGTTGGGGTGATTGTTCTGGTCAAGCCTATTGCAATCGTTTGGTAACTAGGGATCAAAGTGCCTCTATTTGTGAAAATTCCTCGTATAAAGTACCCTCATAGGCCCATACCATAGACACAAATTCTACTTAGAGCCTCACATGGTCTGTTGCCAAATTCCTCAAGCTGATTGTACCCAATGGAATTGATTGTAGTATCATGTCCTATTAAACAGAGGTCAATTGGCTATCCCATATGATTCTTCTACCCTGAGTTACAACCAGTAGGAGCAGAGCTTTCTAATCTCTAGAAATTTCACATTAAAACAGCAAAACCAGCAAGATTAATCTAAAGTGCCATCAAAAGGCTCAAAAACTGTGTTCTACCTCTCACCAGGAGAATCTGTAAACCGGGAAACGAAAGGTAATAACTATAAAACAGAATCAACCAAAGCCTTACATGTAAAATCTGGTAAGCAAAGGTTCACAAACGCATAATGCAGGGTGCAATAACCTTGAAATTTTGATATCAGTTGCGTTCTTGGAGTCCACCAAAGAGGAACAACTCTTCGAATCAGCACTTGGTCATGCTCTTGGCATCTAAAGTCGCAGCATACACTGCATGCCATAACCTATTTTAATAGCAGTTAACAGTTTTGCTTTGGAGATACAAAACGTATTCCTTGCTTTCCAAGTTCCAATTGCTGCTTCTTCCCATCATCAAGTGCAACAGACACAACAGATGAGCCTTCAAAGACTTCTACAACTGTCCCTCTATGCCTGAAAAATAAAATGAATTGAAAGGTCAAACTAGCACACATCAACGAAAGTATGGTACAGATTTATAAAATGCTCTTCTATACAATTTGATATTCAAGAATCAGCAAGTCACGCTAGTTAAAAGCCCCATTGAAAGCTAACTATAGATAATGTTTCCAGTTCTTTATCCTGCTATATCCTTGTTATGAAAATTTCTAACTATAGATAATGTTTTCCTTTTCTTTATCCTACTATATCCTTGTGTCCCAGTGCAATTCACTTACTCTATTGATTGCCCTTTTCACATTGCTATCATGATTACTACTCAAGAAAATCACAGAATTCATTTTCATTAAGTATGCATAAATTTTAAGTATGCATAATAGTCATCTCGACTTAACAATAAACTTACCAGGTGTTATCAAACGGTTGATGAAATTCCACTCTCTTTCCTATTGCACTTTTTCCCAACTTCTGCAGTATCCAGTTAGCATCCAAGAAGTCATCCATTGTACTGATTTCGTACTGCTGTGATGAATTACCATCAGACCTGGTTGATGCTTTTTCTACAAAAGCTGGTGCTCTCTTTCTTTTACTTTTCTCCTCCTCTCCAGGAGAAGCCCAGGCATTTTGACTTTCATAATAAGGATTCTTGAACTTCGGCCGTAGGAGAGGTTTTGGATCCTGTCTCATTGAATTAGATACTGAAGATGTGCTATTTTTCTCGTCATTCAGGTCATCACAAAAAGTGGGCTCAGCTTCGGCATGTTTAACAGAAGCCAATTTGTTGTCCCTTGTAGCAGGAACTTCAGCTCCAGCCCCTGTAATAACACTACCCTCATTGCTTCTTTTCCCTAAGATACCAAAAGTCTTGAGTGGAGGATAAGGTCCAGATCCATCTGCAAATTTTCCACCAACTTTGGCAGGGAAATGAATAGCTTCTGAGCTAACTTTCTTGATCTTCATTAAGTTACTTTCCTTACCCCTATGATTTTGACCCTTATTTTGGTCCATATGATCCACCTTATGTCCTTCAGACACAGAAACAAGAGCCAAATGAAAAGTTACTAGTGGAATATTAGAAGTATGCTCCTAAAAGCAATAAGTACCATATTATCTTCTTTCCCAACCCCAAACATAGAAAATAAACAAGTTATAACACTACTTACCTTTTCCATCACCAAGTATAGCTGCAATGTCGTTCCTCTCTGAGTTTTCATTCTCTCCCAGCTGAACCAGACCCTCACTACCTGATAAAAAAAAGTAGTACATATAAGAATATTTTTTGATAAGGTAAATAATTTTATTGACGTTGGGGAAATCTCCCATATACAAGAGATATGCCAAAAATAGAGAATTTACACCATAAAAGAACAGGCGTATATAGCATTGAAGCTAATTATTTGATCTCAAGATATTTTGCCTCCCTGATCAAGCAATTTAGACATTGAATTGAAAGAATTTAGGGAACAACAGATGGATGATCGAACCCAGAAATCGAATTTGAAAAAGGAAGAATTAGGAAACAACAGAAGTATTGCCACCTACCCATTTCGATAGTGAGCTCATTGGTTTACAAATTAAACCAAATTTTCTAAGATTTCTAAGTGGGTGGGTGGGGGGTGTTAACATCAGAAAACAATAATCACATGCAGCATGAACTTTGATCTGTTTAGGTTATTTTATTTTTAATTTTTTGTGGGTCATTAGCAACTTTCCGATCTCTGCAAGTATTCACACAGAGGAAAAAATCTGAAAATTTGTAGCATAGAAAATAGAAGGAACACCATAGCAGAACAAGAATTGGAGAATTTAATCAGGCACAGGAGACCTTCCATTTTAATATACATGTCATGTCACCTTTATTTTACTGTATATTGATATAAAGAGAACTCCATTGTTTTATGCCAGTGTGTATCCATTAAGACATCAAAGGCGGTTTCAGCATCTTGAGAAAAGGGAAGAAGTCTGTGAGTAAGACGTTCTTGAGTGCTAAACTTTTAAGATTCGTCAAGATCATTAAAAGAAAAATGTTTAAAACTACTGGCTTACATTTTTGACATTGTTTAATCAATGATTAACATTGTAACGTTAATTTTTGAGGACGTGACTTAAAATCCCCTTTTGCTTTACTTTCACAAGAATTTTCCACTTGAGTCATGAAGAAGCAAAAAAAAAAAAAGGAATTTAAAAAAAAAGAATTTTAAAAAAATAAAGAAATAAAAACAAACATCAGATCACATGATAATCAAAGCACACATTCCTCATATGCCAAATAAGCAACCAATTAACCAAGGAAAGAAGAAGAAATATGCTGCATAAGTTCATATCCACGCTAGTGTTTTTTTTTTTTTTTTGGGAGGAGCAGGTAACAGTAAATCCACAAAAATCCATCATCCAAAAAATGACGAGAGTGAGCACTTACATCTCATAGGGTGAAAAACATAAGGCCATAAGAACTAGTCTATGGAGCTTCACAATTTCCCTATAAAATCAACAAAAAAGTTCTATATCGCCCACCATATCCTGTTTACACCGGAAATATAGAAGACTAAGGCAATCCATTCTGATTTTTTGAATGTTGTTGCTTTTATCTTCAAAGTCTCTAGCATTTTTTTCCTTCCACAATGTCCACCAGATGCTTGCAGGGATCAATTCCCACCAGTCTTCTTCTGACTCTCTTCTTCCAATCTCTTTCCAGCAGTCCATCATACTTATGGTAGTTCTAGGAACCACCCAAATCACTCCAAGTATATGCAAGAACATGTTTCATAGATTTGCAGCTCTTTTACAGTATAGAAACAGATGGCTATTTATTTCAACATCCTGGTCAGACATAAAACATCTTGAGCAAATGTGCATACCTTTTTTCTGTAGTACTTCATGAGTCAAACAAGTTTTTCTGCAAACTAACCACACAAAACAAGAACTTTCAGGGGGCATATTGCCTTTCCGTATTAGCTTTCAAGGCCAGTTCCTAATTTGTAGTTGACCAGTATTTCTTTTCCAATAGCATGACTTCACAATGAACATACCCTTGTTTGTAAAGTTTCCACACTAGTCTGCCAAGTGTATCAGTAGTTCCATTGACATTGTTTATCACCATAAGCAGATTTGTAACTCTTTGAATCTCCCAATCATTTAAGGCCCTTCTAAAGTTGAAATTCCAACCTTGTATGCTCAACATCTGAGCAATAGTCGCCCTAGTTTATTGACTGAGGAGGAACAAATCAGGGAAGAAAAATGTGAAGCTCCTTCACCTATCCAAAGTTCATTCCAGAATTCAATCTTCAATCCATTACCCACGTTGAACTGAATATTTTCTTGAAACTGGGGCCAAAGTCTCCGAATAGTCTTTCAAACACAACCAAAAATTCCAAGGACATCTTCAGTGATGTAGTGATTTTGAAGTCCATATGTCTCAATAATGATTCTTTTCCATAAAGGCGCATCCATAACATAGAACCTCTACAATCATTTTTGCAAAAGACAAGAATTTTGGAGACTGAGCTTCTTAATACGTAAGCCCCCCTGCTTCTTGTGAAGTGTTACAACATCCCATTTTACAAGGTCGTAACCTTTTTGCTCTTTGTTTCCATTCCACAAAAAAGTTCCTCTGAGCAAATTTATTCTCTTCAAAATAACTCTTTGAAGTAAGAAATAGGCTCACCATATAGGATGGAAGGGAATCCAACACAGATTTGACTAATGTTAGTCTCCCTCATAAGGACAAATATTGACTCTTCCATCTTGCCAATCTCCTGTCAAATCTCTCTAGCACTTCTCACCAGACATCTATCTCTTTGTTTTTTGTGCCCAGGGACATCCCTAAGTACTTTGTGGGTAACGCAGCTACCTGACCTCTAAGATTACCTGCTATATTTCCATATAACCAACTTTGTTCACAAGACAACTCTTTTGCCAATTAACAAGAAGACCAGAATTGCCTCAAAAAATAGTGAGGATAGCCCTAATATGTCTGATCTGTGATACTTCAGCTCCACAAAATATTAGCGAGTCATCTGCATAGAGCAGATGTGTGACTCCCCTTTCATCTTTTCTATGTCTTTGCACCTGAGCTTCGAAACCCTTCAACCAACCATTTGCTCTTGCCCTCCTGATCATGTGGTTAAGCCCCTCCATAGCTAAGATAAACAAAAATGGTGATATAGGATCACCCTGCCTCAACCCCCTCTCAATCGCCTCCATTATTTCCATTTATAATTAACGAGAACTTTATTATCAGTGATGCCAAAACATATCCAGTTGACCCATTTTTTACCAAACCTGTTTCTTCTTGTGCCTTCAGTAAAATCTTCCAGTTAACATGGTCATATGCTTTCTCTAAGTCAAGTTTGCATAAGATTCCTGAAACTTTTTGTTTCGCTCTGGAATCCACTAATTCATTTGCTAAGAGAGTTGCATCCATAATTTGCTTGCCTGTTAGAAAGCCATTTGCTGTTCATTTACTAAGTTCCCCATAACTGACTTCAATCGTTCAGTAATTAGCTTGGAAAGTATCTTGTACACTTCCTATTAGACTGATAGATCTGAAAGCCTTAAGCTTCTCAGCTCCTGCTTTCTTCGATATTAAGGCTATGAAGGTGGCATTGAACGACTTTTCAAATAACTCTTTCTGATGAAAGTTATGAACAATTACCAGTGTCCCAACAAACCTCAAAGAAACTCATTGTCAAACAATTTCGGCCTGGGACTTTGTCTCCATCACATTGCTTGATTACATTCAACAACTCTTCTTCAATGAAAGCTCTTTGAAGCCAATCTTGTTCCTCTTGTGAAATGGTTAGGCAATCTATCAGGTCAAAACTTGGACTCCAACTTTTTGATTCCGAGTGAAGTCTTTTACAAAACTCAACCATAGCAGTCTTAATTTCATCAGGTTTTATAGTTTCTTCACCTTTAACCACTAATCTGTCAATAGTGTTAAATCTTTTGTGAACAGTTGCCATTCTTTGGAAAATCTATGTTATTGGCACCCTGCTTCAACCACAACACTCTAGATTTCTGCCTCCACTACCTCCTTATTTTTAGCTCTATCTTCCAATTCAACTAATATGGTTGCTCTTACAATAATGGTTTCCTCCGTTAGGTCCCTACTTTCCATTGTCAGATCGATTCCCGCCAATTCTTCTAGTAAATTGTTCTTTTGTTGGTCATTTCCCCAAAGGTGGTTTTGCTCCAATCTTTCAGCTTCTGTTTTAGCGTACAGAGTTTAACATGTAGCTAGTAGTCTGGACAACCTTCGCCAGTGAACTCATTCCACCATGAATGTACCAATTCCTAGAACATCTCCACTTTTGGTTACCAATTTTCAAACTTCAAGTTTGATCTTTCATGTTCCCAATCTCCACATTCTAGAGTGATAAGACAGTGATCAGACATTGCTCTAGGCATCAGCTTTTGTCTAATTTTCTTAAAGCTCTGCTCCCACTCCATAAAGAACAAGAATATATCAAGTCTGGCCGCACTAGGATGATCTACTATCCTGAACCATGTGAACTTTCCTCCAGTCATGTGAAGATCATGTAGTTCCATTTCTTCAATCCACCTTGTAAAATCAGTCCTTACATTAGTGATTCTATTGCCTCCTCTTCTTTCCCCCATAATTCTGATTGTGCTGAAATCACCACATGCTACCCAAGGTCTCCCACATAATTCTTTAACTGCAGATATCTCTTCCCAGCAAATTAATTTCTCCTCTAGCATGTGGAACATACACTCGCGTTAAGTACCAGGTGAAAGAGTTTTGAGTTGAGACAAATTCATAGGTTATGAAATGTTGGTCCATCTCAACTTGAATCACCCTCCAGTTCCTACTGTCCCACATGATTAAGATTCCCCCTTTGCTACCATCTGCCTCCATATACCCACATTTCATCCATCTGCATGACCAAAGCTGTTTGGCTAAGTCTTCTACTCCTGTATGTACTTTTGTTTCTTGCAAGCAATATATGTCAGCCTTCCACTTTTGAAATAATCTTTTCATAAGTTTTCTAGTACTCTGACTATTGAGCCCCTTCACATTCCAAGTGATTAATTTGACTTTCATTTATACGCCAAAGATAAATTTCTCCCCCTGTTCCTGACCCCTTCTACCTCTTCATTTAGGCTCAATTTCAGATTTTTTTAACTCATTCTTGCTAATTCCTCTACTTATTGGGGTTGTAATTTTCTTCTCTTGACCCTTTTTATGTAAGATGTTTGCTCTGCTTTCCATGCTAGTTTTTCTCTGCAAGAAAATGCATTGCAAGAACATACACTAGAGATACCTTTCACTTCTAGTAACAAAAAGCAACCCAAGAATCACGGTACTCTATGATATTCCTCAGCCAACATAGAAGTCCTTTCTTTATAACCAAGTATATAAAAGATACTTATGACTTCTAGTAACAAAGCAACCCAAGAATCACAGCATTTTATGATATTCCTTAGCCAACTTATATGTCCTTTCTTTATAACTGAGAAATCCTCGAGGGCCAGTGACATAAGGTTCAAAACTGTGGGGATAATAAGCATGCCCATCTACCTACTTCAGTTAAATATCAGGCTTTTGTCGGCAGCAGGGTTTGAACCTGTGAATGTGCTTAATCTACATATCATGTGATGCACTCTTACCACTTAAAGCCTTAGGTCAACTTATATATGAAGTCCTTACCAATTATAGAAGGAAATCTCCAAGAAATAAAAATGCACAGAGGAAAACTGTAATAATCTTTCTCACTGGTGGAACCTGTTGTCTGGATGAGATAATAAATTAGAAAACCATAGCTTTTGTGTCATAAGTAATGCAAGCTAGTAGAAAAAGCATATTTACAGTCATCAAATTCTATGCCGAAGCAGTAGCTCATATACAAAAAATTCATCCAAGTAAGAAAATGGAAAAAAGTAGGAACACAAGGACAACATATAGAAAAAAATATACCAATAGAAGTAGTCAAATATTGCTCTTTCCGACAGCTTGAACCATTGGACTGCGGCGAACATGCTATGTTTTTATTCTGTGAGCCCAAACGTATAACAAGCTTTAGTCCCTTGGAGGTGTTTGGCATGCTTGTTTGAATCCCACCATCATCCCCATCCAAATTATGAGGCTTGCTATCTTTCATTTGGACTGTCCTCTTACCTGTGTTTCCAGTAACCTCATCTATAAATTTGTGCGTTATGACCTCTGCCGGATTAAATGAATATATACCTTCTGTCAAGCTACCAACAGGAGAAGAAAAGCTATCCAGTTCTCCATAAGCCTGCAATTCTTCATTCGTGACATCACCAGCACTATATCCACCAGATGAAACATCTGCATGTCCTTCATTTTGAACAGTTAACCCCTTCTTTTTACCAGATCTCTTTCCATATTCCTTGCCCTTTTTGGGAGATTTGTCAAGTAAACTTTTAGGAGCAAATTTCAAGGATTGACTATGTTGATTTTTTACAACAGGAGCACTATCTTCATCATCTGAAAAGGGTGAAATAGAAAATATTTCATCTTCAACTGGCAACCCAGCTTCTGCCCTCAATCTTGCAATTAAATCCCTATCAGCTATATCTCTCCTCCTCCAGAGCTCCTGAACAGCATCCTTAAGATTTATCACCTGAGAATATCCTCAGAAAACTATCAGGATAGAGTTCTCGTTTAGCTTTTCTAGTGAAAATAATCACTGCCATAAACACACCTGATAACTATTTCCGCGGCATGATGGACATGCATATGGTAAATTTTCATCCACTTGAAACTGCAAATATTTTTCATCACTGCAAAGTAAATACCCATTTCAAATTAGAACTTCCAATGGAGTTCCTCTTTCAAAGCTTTAGTGGAAGTATGATCAAGGTTGAATAAGTTAACAGCTTTATATAGCATGAATGACAGGAGAACAAATTGACAAACCACAGAGATGTCATGATATTTATATAGTGAAGGGAAGAAAAGGAGCCTTCTGAACTTAGAACTAGCACCCTGTCAACTGACTCGACTCTTAACAAGGCAACATGCAGCAAAAACAGCAGTCCCCAAAATGCCATTCGATCATTCAATGAAACAATAAAGGTGAACGGGAAATGATGACCTGAGACTATTCTTGGAAATACTTCTCTTACTTCAAGTTTAAGAGAGAGAAAAGTCTAAGTTCTTTGTTTCTTTTGTTCAATTAAATTTTATATTGTCTCACTAATTCGTTTCAATAACTATTCCAGGGAAAAAAAATTCATTTTGATAATGTTAGAAGAGGAATAGGTAAATATAATCCTACTTAGAATAGGAATAGGAATTAAAATAGTATATTGATTCCTATTTGGAAAAGGAGTCTAATATAGTATCTATAAATAGGGTCTCAATGTAACAATGTAGACAACAATTCAATAATATTTTTCCCCAATATTTCTCACATAGTATCAGAGTTTCTACGGTTCTGGTAAAAAATCAAAGAGCTTCCATTGCTGGCGGGCGACTATGACCCAGATATGCTGCCCGTCTGGCCAATGGTTATGTTAAACAAAGTAGGGTCAGTGATATATATATGAATCTCATATTCAAGGGAAGAAAATTCAATCAAATTTTTGATGACTTTCTAGGGTTGTTTTGTGTCAATCCCACATCTTTCAGTGTTTGTGTAGCACCGTGCCATCATTCCGGTGACTACTTTTTTTATATCTAATTTGTGTAGCACCATATCATCTTTTCGGTGACTGCTTTTTCATATTTATCATGTGTAGCACCGTACCATCTTTCCGGTGACTACTTTCTCACTTTGTGTAGCACCGTGCATCTCTCCGGACTACTCATATTCAATTTGTGTAGTACCGTGAATTTTTCGAACTACTTTCTCATATCTGAGTTGCACATCTGTGTCTTTTTTGGTGACTTAGATTTGATTTGCGTAGTTCTATTCGTCTTTTCGGTGACTTATCAAAATCTACTTTGCGTAGGGTTGTGCAATCATTCCGACCCTATCCATACAATTTTTCTTTTGTAGTAGGGTCATGTCGTCAATATGATCCTACCTATATAATTTTTATTTTCCAGCAGGGTCATGCCATCATTTCGACCCTACCCATATAATTCTCTTCTCAGTAGGGTCGTGTCATCATTCCGACCCTATCCATATAATTTTATTTCTCAATTTGTGACCATTTTCAGCCATCAAATCTAATAATTTGGTGCATAAGCAGGTCTCGAGAAGTTTTAAAGTGACTTTCTTAGAGTAATTTCGAGATGATCCATATTGTCATTCTCGATTGACCTTTTAATCAGTTGAACATAAAGAGTGCTTTTCTCTATGATGATCTCGAGGAAGAAATCTATATGGAGCATCCACCTGATTTTGTTGCTCAGGGGGAGTCTGATAACCTTGTATGTCGGTTGTGTAAATCATTCTATGGTCTAAAACAATCTTCTCAAGCTTGGTTTGGGAAGTTTAACAATACAATCCCAGAATTGCATGAGAAGACTAAGACATTGAGGTTGTCTGTTAATTTTATGAAGCCGGAAGATCAACTTGCTAATATCTCAACAAGCCCGTCATCGACCCTCGTATTAATTACATTTGTAACAAGCTAGATACATATGACGTGTATGCACTAGCTTGAGGGGGAGTGTTAGAAGAGGAATAGGTAAATATAATCCTACTTAGAATACGAATAGGAATTAAAATAGTATATAGATTCCTATTTGGAAAAGGATTGTATTATAGTATCCTAGTTGGAAAAGGAGTCTAATATAGTATCTATAAATAGGGTCTCAATGTAATAATGTAGACAACAATTCAATAATATTCTTCCCCAATATTTCTCACAGATAACAATTCCAAGTTTTTTTTTTCAAATTCTTCATTTAAGAAAGAAACATAAATCTTCTGATTGCTCCCCCAAAAACTCAAATATAATAAAAGATTGTCTACATTAGAATCAAATATATTAATCCATCCATTTGCGATATCTTCCAATTTCCAACAAACAGTTTATCTAGTCAATGCAAGACTAACAAGCCGACCATTATGTCATCTGGCTTTAACTGTGGGAGGTTGAAATCAACATTTGGAAAATATTTGACTACAAACAAGGGAAAAGTCATATAAACACCCTATGGTTGTTCAAATAAGCCATTTACACACTGATACTTTACAGGTGACCTCTCACTTCTAATTCTTGTTTTACGTGGAACTATTACCAAATTTATGTAAAAGTGTTATTATACATGCGCCTGACACGTGTATAATATATAGTTTAAGTTTTTTCAACACATTAGTCGTTATTATTTATTATTTTTACCTTTTCTACTTCTTCTTCCTTCTTTTTCTACTTCATCTTAATTACAATTTCCATCGCAGCTTTGGATTGCAAAAAAAAATAAAAAATAAAAAATTAATCAATTACGATATGCACCACAAACAAACAACATGACTCATAATTGAAAGGGCTTCTTAACAAGGTAGTTCCGAGATGAGATAGATAACTCCAAAGAGGATGAAAAGAAGATCGCTGGAATTTAATTTTCCAGCGAAGACGTGATTTTTTCAATCTTTTCTTGCAACTCTTGTTTTTGATTTTACAAGGTGAGATCTGAAAAAGTTGTTTTGAACAATATTTTAGAAAGAGAGCAATCCTACCTTGCTGGAAAAAATGGTGGCCGGCAAAAAAATTTTTAGGCCAACAAAACTTCTGAAGCTTTAAGCATTTTATTCAACACCAAAACCTAGAAAGAAAATTATTTACAAATAACCAAAGAAGAAAAGAGCGGGAAGTGACTAGCGGAGATGGTGCAAGTCTGCGGAAAAAGAAAATAAAGAGAAAAGGAAGGAAAGAGAAAAAAGGGAAATGAATAAAAAAAATATTAAGAAAACATAATTAGTTAAGGAATATATTAATTAGGTATAATTGATTATATTTCAACCAATTAGAAGATGACACGTGTATTGTTAGAACCATTTATAGTGTTTGTTCCTTTTCTCACGCGCTTTCAAGAAATTGGTTACACTATCTTTGCCACATCACCTTTTAGGAAGTTGCGCGGACTCTTCACTTCACTTTCAACGCCACACTGTGTCGGATTCTCCAAAAATACACTACTTTGGAAGAATCCGATACACACTAGTTGACATTTTTTAAGAGTCCGAGCAACATAGCCTTTTAGGAGGATATTAGTTCCACTTCAAACAAGAGCAAGAAGCTTTAGGTCACACGTAAAGTTAAGCTAAATTGCTCAGACTCTCCAAAAATGTTGCTGCACCCGTGTTAGATCCTTCAAAAATACACTATTTCTGGAGGATCCGATACACACTCGTTGACATTTTTGAAGAGTCCGAGCAACATAAAAGATAAGTGTATAAATATCTTTAGGATGTAACTTATGACTTTTCCTAACAAACAATTATATACTCAAGGAATATATTAATTAAGTATACTGAATTATATATCTATAAAGTTAGGTCTCGACCATAACTCTCACCCTAAAAGCTAGCTCAAGAGGATTGTTCAATCCTTATAAGGAGACCACCCATCGTATTAACTACCAAAGTGAGACTTTTTTTTATTCCTCAACATCTCACTTCATGCCTAACGTTGAACATCTAGTAAATGGCAAATTTAATTTGAGGACCAATATCCAGTAAGATGGGTTCTGCTTTGACTAAATCACCTTTTAGGAAACATTAATTCCACTTCAAACAAGAGTGGGGAGTATTAGGTCATCCGTGAAGTTAAAAAGTGTAAATAACTTTTCTGAACAACCATGAGATGTAACTTGTGACTTTTCCCTACAAACAATTATATAATTAAGGAATGTATGACTACTTCTTTCTCCATTACTTTCATATCTGGTTTGACATGCTTTACTTGAATCAAAGGTCTATTAATATCCACTACTCTACCTTCATAAGATAAGGGTAAGGCAACATACGCTATACTTTCTCATACCCCACTTATGAGATTATAGTGTATATATTGTTGTTAAGGAATACATTAATTAAGTATAATTAATAATATCAATCAATTAGAAGATAACACATGTATTGTTAGAACCATTTGTAGTGTTTTCCCCTCTTCCGGCCACTTCCAAGAAGTTGGTAACACTTTCTTTGCCACATCACCTATTGAGGGGATATTAGTTCCACTTCAAACAAGAGTAGGGAGTATTAGGTCACCCATAAAGTTAAGCGCGTAATGACTTTTTTGAACAATCACGGAATGTAACTTATGGCTTTTCCCTTCAAACAGTACTATAAATTAAGTATATAAAGTTACTCCTTTCTCCATTATTTTAATACCTGATTTAATAAGTTTTATTTGAGTTACGGATCTATCAAAAATAATCTCTCTACTTACATAAGGTGAGGATAAGGTTGTATACACTCTACCCTCTTCATACCTCACTTGTAGGATTATGTTATAGAATGTATATAGATCTCATTCCTAATAAAGTACATAGACTTATTTAGGTAGCAAATTTATAGGTATTAGCAGATCTGTAGGAATCATCTTTTATTTCTTTCCTAAGTTAGCACACAATCTATTGTATTTTACATTGCTTTTCTATTGGAATAAGACAACTGCTTCTTCCATCTGAGTACATAGTATCAGAGCCCATAGGCTCGATTCATATTCAAATATAGGGAACTAGGAACTCTTCTCCGATTATTTGAACTCATCATTTGGGTCACGTCTACGGAGTGACTGGTTTGTCTCACTACCACCGTAGGAGGAGGTAGAAGAGTATTTTCAGCCGGGAGAACCTTTGCCGACTTTAGGTAAGCAGCTTGTGTGTCAAACATGCCACCCCCATCTCTCACGTTCTTGCACGTGACTCTGCTGGACTGATTGTGTGTTTCATTTTTGGTGTCACCTTATCAGTTTCAGTGCATTCCAGGCTACACGGTTTGCTGGAAAATATTCAATTTTATTCTATTTCAAATTGTTATATTGAAAGTTTGCTTGATTTGGCTGCCTGTGGGTCTCTTCTTTTAGCCTTTCAGATTTTTCTCCTAGATACTACCTCGGCATTTCTCTTCATTTATCTGTTTGAAATTAAAAATGGATGAAAGTAAAAGAGGAAGTAATCAGGGGACTCAAACAACTAATATTGTTGCTAGCCACTCTTATGATAATATGGCTTTGGTTTCTACCAAGAAATTTGCTCAACATCAAAAATCACTAATGGGATGCACTTCAGTGAATGCATTTTCTGGGTCAGATAAGATATGCCTTCTTACTTCTTCAGATAAATGGGTGATTGATTCAAATGCCACAAATCATATGACGGTTAATTCTAATATTTTTTCTAGCTTTCAACCACATAATGCACCATCTCCAGTTACTGTAGCTGATGGTTCAACTTGCAATAGTGTTGGATTTGGAACTATTAAAGCAACCTCCTCCATTACCTTGTCCTCAGTGTTAAATTTACCAAAGTTAGCCTTTAATTTAATTTTTGTTAACAAAGTTACTAAAGATTCGAATTGTTATATCTCATTCTTTCCGGATTATTGTTTGTTTCATGATCTTACGACAAATCAATATAGGTGAAGGATATGTATCTGATGATCTTTACATCCTTGATGAATGAGAGTCTCAGGTTTGTTTCCTGCTCTAGTGTGGTGTCCCCATTTGAAGCACATTATCGACTGGGACATTCTTCTCTACCTTTGTTGAAGAAGCTTTGTCCTCAGTTGCAAAATATTCCTTCATTGTAATGTGAGTCATGTCGATTTGCAAAACATCATCACAGCTCAATGGGTCCAGGATTAATTAGCAAGCTGAGTTAGCTTTTTAGTTAGTTCATTGTGATGTTTAGGGACCATGTCCCGTCATTTCCAAAACTGGGTTGACGCTTTTGTAGATGATTTCTCTCGGATGACTTTGATATATTTTGTGAAGAGCTGCTCAGAAGTGTTTACCCATTTTTGTGCTTATTGTGCTGAAGTTAAAACTCAATTCAATGCTTCAGTACGTATTTAAAGGAGTGACAATGCTAAAGAATATATGTTAGAATTATTTGAGTCATACATGAGACAAAATGGTATTCTCCACTAGTTTTCTTATGTTTATACACCCTCTCAAAATGGAGTTGTTAAGAGGAAGAATAGACACCTACTTGAGACAGCTCGGGCACTTCTATTTCAAATGAAGATTCCTAAGCAGTTTTGGGCCGATGCAGTCTCTACGACTTGTTTTCTCATAAATCGCATACCATTTATTGTGCTTGTTGGTAATGTGCCTTGCCGTGTTCTCTTTCCAAACAAGTCACTATTTTTGGTGGAAGCTAAGGTGTTTGGAAGCACATGTTATGTTCAAGATGGTAGACCATCTGTTTCTAAGTTGGATCCCAAGGCATTAAAGTGTGTTTTTGTAGGCTATTCCCGCCTTCAGAAAGGATTTCGATGTTATTCTGTAGAACTCGGAAGATATCTTGTGTCAACTGATGTGGTACTTTTAGAGATTACATTTTTCTATGCACCTCTCATCTCTACAAGTCAGGGGAAAGAAGATGAGTGGTTGGTCTATCAGATGCTCGTTCTATGATAAAACAATCGGAATGTGGCTCTCCCATCTCCTAGTTTTTCTATTGAGCAGGAATCGACTATTATGTCCTCAACAGCTCTAATAAAACCACCAATTGTTCATGTTTACTCAGGGAGGCAAGAGACTGACAATACATGTCCATCACCAGTTACTTCATCATCAGATCTTGATCTCTCTATTGCTCTTCGCAAAGGTACACGAACTTGTAAATCCACATATACCATAGCTAATTTTGTTTCGTATGACCATTTATCATCAATGTCTAGATCCTTGATTGTTTCTCTAAATTTTGTCCCTGTACCTTAAACAATGAGGAAGGCTTTGAATCATCTTGGATGGTCAAATGTGATGTTTGAGGAAACACATGTTTAGAGGAAAATCACACATGGGATTTGGTGGATTTACCCAATGAAAAGAAAGTAGTGGGATGTGAGTGAGTGTTCACGGTTAAATTTTAAAGTTAATCCAGATGGTGCTTGTCGCTAAAGGGTATGCTCAGACATATGGAGTGGATTACTCGGATATCTTTTCTCTGGTTGCTAAACTCACTTTTATTCACTTATTCATTTCTCTAGCTGCTTAAAAGAATTGGTCTTTACATCAGTTAGATATCAACAATGCTTTCCTTCACGGTGATCTTCAGGAGGAAGTATATACGGAGCAACCACCTGGTTTTCCTCCTCAGGGGGAGTATGGGAAAGCCTATCTTTTGAAGAAGTCCTTGTATGGCTTGAAGCAGAGTCCTCGGGCTTGGTTTGGCAAGTTCAGTGAGGTAGTTCGAGAGTTTGGGTTGAAAATGAACAAATGTAATCACTCAATTTTGTATAAGCAATCATCAATTGGCACTATCCTTCTTGTTGTATATGTTGATGACATTGTCATTACAAGAAGTGATATACATGGATCTCTTTCCTTAAGTCTTTCCTGCATACTAGGTTTCATACAAAAGACTTAGATTAGTTAAGATACTTTTTTTTTTGAGAAATAGATTAATTAAGATACTTTTTGGGAGTAAAAGTAAATAGAAGCAAGAAGGGAATTTTTCTATGTCAAAGAAAATATATTCTTGACCTACGTGCAGACACCAGAAAATTGGCAGCAAAACCTTGCAGTACTCCAATGGCTCCTAACATGCATCTTATGAAAGATGATGATGATCCTTTTGATGATCTAGAGAAATGAAACTACCTTACTGTGACTCGTCCGAATATTGCTTTCTGGTAAGTGTTGCTAGCCAGTTCATGTCTGCGCCTACGATTAAACATTAGGAAGCTTTGACACATATTTTATGTTACTTGAAAGGTGCCCCTGGACTAGGTATATTGTATAGCAATCACGGTCATACCTGGGATGAGTGTTTTGCAGATGCAAACTTTGCTGGATCCAAAATTGATAGGAGATCGACTATAGGTGATTGTTTTTTGTTGGAGGGAACCTACTATCATGGAGAAGTAAGAAGCTAAGTGTTGTATCTTGATCCAGTACAGAAGCTGAATACAGACCTATGTCACAGTCTACGTGTGAGATTATGTGGATACATAATCTTTCAATAGAAATTAGCCTAAAGCATCATACAACAACAAAACTTTGGTGTGATAATCAAGCTGCTCTTCATATTGCCTCAAATCCGATAAATCATGAAAGAACTAAACATATTGAGATTGATTGTCATTTTATTCCCGAGAAAATTCTGGAGAACTTGATTTCCACTAGCTTTGTGAAGACAAGAGAGCAACTTGCTGATTTGGTAAATCATGAAAGAACTAAACATATTGAGATTGATTGTCATTTTATTCGCGAAAAAATTGATTTCCACTAGCTTTGTGAAGACAAGAGAGCAACTTGCTGATTTGCTCACAAAGGCGTTACATGGAACTCGAGTTGATTACCTTTGTAACAAGTTGGGCATAATCAATATCTATGCTCCAACTTGTGGGAGAGTATTATAGAATGTATATAGACTTCATTCTTAGTAAAGTCCATAGCCTTATTTAGGTAGCAAATTTGTAGGAATTAGCAAATCTGTAGGAATCATCTTTTATTTCTTTCCTGAGTTAGCAAACAATCTATTGTATTTATCCATTGCTTTTCTATGGGAATGATTACAGATTACACTAGGTCTATCGTTGTTAAGAAATATATTAATTGAGTATAATTAATTATATATCAACCAAGTAGAAACAGACACATGAATTGTTAGAGTCACTTATAGTTTTTTTTCCTCTTCTCACATGCTTTCAGGAAGTTGGTAACACTTACTTTGCCACATCACCTTTTTAGGATATTAGTTCCACTTTAAATAAGAGTAGGGAGTATTAGATTGCCATAAGTCGAGCTGTGTAAATAACTTTTTGAACAACCACGGTATGTAACTTATGACTTTTCCCAACAAATAATTACTCCTTTCCTCAAAACAATTATTCCCTCCATCCCAACTCATATGACACCGTTTGACTTGGCACAAAGTTCAAGAAAGAAAGGAAGACACTTGTAATTTGCAGCCACTATTTGTGCGGCTATAAATCATTTCAATAAGGGCAAAAAGGAAAAATTGTAAAGTTAAATTGTTTTCAATTATAAACATGTGACATGCTTTAAAGACAGGACTAAAAAGGAAAGTATGCCACATAAATTGGGACAGAGGAAAAACTATATCACTTAAGATTTGCAAGTTCACGAACATCAAATTCCTACACAATTATCAACAAAATTCACGAGCCAAATGTTCATAAATGCCGATTGTATGCCATTGTTTGAAATGGTCTGTCATTAGTTAATCAAGATCTTGAAAAGCCCTCAACCCTCCAACGGATAAAAGTTTTCCTTGCCAACCCTTTTAATGAAGTCAGTTGTCATATCTGTGAAGTAGTTCTAATCTTTTTTCTACCAAAATATGACATCCTAAATAGTTGAACGGTAGAGGCCTTTAGTCAGAACACAGTAGCTCCATGCACTTGCTTAACCTAGCGCGATGACCAATTGTGTGAATCAATTGTTCCTCTCACACTAGGTTCAACCTGCCTCCTTGGGACTTGGCTCTGAAAATGAATTCCCAGTTAGCTGATTACCTTGCCCACCGAAGCTTATCCACCTGAAGCACTCAATTCAACTTATCCCCAAATTGTACAGGAACAGCCCAAAAAGCTTCCTCTTTTATATTGATGAAAGCACTAGGCACTTCTTAATAGATCAAACTTCCTCCTTGATAGAGTTCAAAAAGGTACGCATCCTAAATAGTTGAAGGGAAACTTCTGTTTAATATTCTAATCGCTGGAAGTTCCCTTTATTTCTCTTGGAGTTGTTTTCTGATCCACAAAAATAAATAAATAAATAATCGTGCCAAATAGCTTTTTATACACCATGACTTGTTTCCTTCTCATCATCAAAATTAGTTGATTTTTACCCGTTGATGATGGTAACCAACAATCTGACAGTCAAATGCATTCCCCAAAGTTGGCCATATTTTTTCACTATCGTTGCAGAAAATAACAAAAACCCAACAGTAATTTTCTTTTTCTTTTTTCATTCACATGTGCCGCTATAGTAGTCTATGAAGCAATGCCATTCATACAATCACATAAATATACCAATGCAAAAAAAAAAAAAAAAAAAAATACACAAGATTTGTCATTCTCGTCTCAGTCTCTCGTATAAGTATGTCATCTACCCTGAGTTACAACCAGTAGAAACGCAAGATCGCAGAGCTTTCTAATCTCTAGAAAATTTACATCAGAACTCTTAACAAGGCTAAAAGCAGCATAAAAATTAGTCCCTAAAATGCCATTCAATTGTTCAATGAAACAATAAAAGACAACACAGATGAATGAGACTATCCTTGGAAACACTTTCCACATTTTATCATAGCAAACTCTGCTGCAAGAACACCACAAATGGTATAGGATTCTGTCAAGAATAAATTTCAGATATCTAATTCCGCAACAGAAAAGTCTAACCTAATGCACATCCACATTTGCCCCCGTGTTAAGACATAAAAATTGCACTTCTTAAGAAGGTGCCAAAGCAAAATCAATTAATTAATAATCTTAAAAGCAATATCTAAGGCAAACCTGATGCCATCACATAGGCAGTGCACCCAGCGCTGGCAAATGTCACAGCAAACCATAGGTGTTGTTTCAGAATCTCTATAAACCTACAGAACAAAAAACAATTAATTGACAACTTCACAATAATAGCCGACAAAATACCAACTTCACTTTAGTAAATCACCATAGTACAACGAATTTAATTGTAAGATTAAACAAAGAGAAGCTCAGATAATAAAAACCGCCACAATATTTACCTTCAAACAAACATGACAGTAGTTTCCCTTCACAAATAATTTCCCACAAGCATCACAACAAGTGTATCCTAGAAACCACCTGCCATAGATAAAGATATCAGTAGTCCAGAGGTAATAGGATATGCAATACCTTAAATGATTGTCAAATATCACATGCTTGCACACAACATTATCTGATGCTATTGCAATAATTAGTATTTGGAATCTCGAAAAGACATTAGTGCGGAAAAATAACTGTGCTACGGGCAAGCCCAAAATTGAAGAACTGAGTTAAATTGCTTTCAAAGCCCTTAACTGAGTTAAATTGCTTTCAAAGCCCTTATCATAATATATAACGTAAACTAAATGGAACTCCTACATGATGCTCCTCTGAGAATATACAGACAAAAAAGACATAGAAAAGTACATGAATAAGCATTTAAGTAAAATGGAGTTAATTAGAGCATTCGGTTGACATTTATTACAAAACTTGAATCCAAGAAAATGTCCAGTAGCTGCTCATGGCCCATATTACATACCTCAGGCTTGGTCCTTTTCCTGAAACATTAGAACAACAGCTGTGACACTTCGTGTGTTTGGGGCATAAATAAGGCCCACTGCTAACGTTCTGCACATCCCCAAAATAACTAAGTACAATCTACTTTTATGATTATACAGTGGAAGAGTAGGATAACTGGATAAAAAAATCCACCTTCTGTGGAGGCTGCATACAGTAACAATGATAAGCTGCATCACACCTTTTGCAATACATGAACTTGTTTGGATCTCCAGTTCTTTGACACCCCTACACCAAACAAGGAGCATACATACAGTCAGCATATATGAGCAATATAGTAAGCATAAGAACATGAGTTGAACAATAACATAGATATCAAATAGCCAAATATGTAATAATCACTAGAGAATGATGCAGAATACATGTCCAATCATCAATCAGAAGACTTGCTTTATGCAAAAGATTAAAACAAACAAACAACACCCAATAGTTTCATTTATAATCCTACTAGATAGGGACACCTCCAATAGTTTTTTAAAAGAGATTTTATACTTCAAGAGATCTTTCCAAATCAATGTGTTTGATCATCAATACTTAATTTCAAGGAAGCACAGTAAATTATTTGGAAACTTCAAAATATGGAAAAGATGTGGAAAAGGGAGCAAAAAGAGTAGGGTTTTTTTCTTTCTTCTTCTTCTTTCTTTCTTTCCTTTTGTTTTTTTTTTTTGGGATATATGGTACTAGGATTCCGGCAGATTTCAGCGACGTCAGCAGTTTATCATCCAGGTGATATCTTCCAAATTCCTCTCTATTTACTATTTTTTTTTAATCAATTGTCTTGCCTGTTACAAATGTGGTTTCTTGACGAATTTTGACTCCATTTATTCTATTCTGTGAGCTTTTTGCTCTTTGCTTATTGTGTTCCTGTATTTATATAGTTTATTATCCCATTACTCTTTACAGCTCGGTGTTGTGGTTTGTTACATGTATTTTCGATAGGATTATCCGCTTATTCGTTGTGACTCTTTTGTATTTGGTTAATTGATTATTGTAAATTATACTTTATATTTTGCTGTTCAGTATTGTTGGGCTGTTAATTTCGAGAGATTGTTTCTTCTTGATTTTCTGTAGTTTATTGAGTTTTTAGTTCTTAGTTTAGTGGTGCTGGGGTCTGATGATAGATTAGGGTCATATCGTCGGTTGGGGTCGGGAGCTAGGGGTACTAGTGGTAAGAAGGGCACGGGCTTACTTGAGTTGAGAGTAGGGACATGGAACAGAGGATCACTTACAGGGAAGTCCATAAAGCTAGTAAAAGAGTCTTAAGAGGAGACAAATAAATATAGCGTGTGTTTAGGAGACCAAATAGGTAGGTACCAAAGCTCGGGATGTAGATGGGTTTAAATTATACTACTCGCGTGGCTCTAGGGATAGAAATGGAGTAAGTATCCTAGTAGATGAGGACCTTAGGGATTATGTGGTTGAGGTCAAGAGGATCAATAATAGAATAATGTCGATTAAACTTATGGTCGGTAGGCATATAGTGAATGTCGTTACTGCATATGCGCCACAAATGCGCTTGGATGAGGAAGTCAAAAAGCTCTTTTAGGATGATTTGGATGAGGTTGTGAGAGGTATATCGAGCATGGAGAAAATCTTCATTAGGGGAGATTTTAATGGGTCTGGTGCAACCTCGAGCGGTTTTGACGAGGTTCATGGGGGCCTTGGTTTTGGGGAGAGGAATGGAGGTGGGACGTCTCTCTTGGACTTTGCTAAAGCCTTTGAGTTGGTTATTGCTAACTCATGTTTCCGGAAGAGGGAAAATCACTTGATTATCTATCGTAGTATAGTCACTAAGACTCAAATTGATTACTTGCTCCTCCGGAAGGGTGATGTAAGCCTTTGTAAGAATCGCAGTGTCATTCTGAGTAAAAATATGTTCACTCAACATAGGCTTCTAGTAATGGATTTGGAGATTAAAAGGATAGGAGGAAGAAGGTTAGTTATGCCTAATGAGTTCCGTCACTCTTTCACATACACCGGGAGAAAGGGTTACGATAGCAAGCCCCTCCCCGACCGAAGAGCCTCCAAGACAAGGAGGCGGCGATCAACCATCCACTTTCGAGATTAATATTGATCAATAGATCTTCGCGTCCCGCCAGTTCGCTAAGTAGACAGAGGATTAGATGGGGAGGCTTGACTTCGGCCTTTTCTCGAGAGATGGGGGAAAAGTTGAGTAGTTTGGGGGCTTGGAGTAGTAGCGATGATGTGAACACCATGTGTGACAATACTGCTGGTTGCATTAGAAAAGTAGCTGGACGTCAAGGCGATTGGTGGTGGAATGGAGGAGTTCAAGGGAAAGTGAAAGCTAAGAAGGTTGCCTATACGAAGTGGTCGGAGTGCATGGATGAGGATAAAAATCTAATGCTTAAGGATATCTATAAGACAGCAAAAGACAGAAGCGAAGACAACAGTCACTAGTGCTAAGACAACAAACATTTGAACGTTTGTATGTTGAGCTAGGAGAAAAAGGTGAGGACAATAGGTTGTATAGGCTCGCAAAAGAGAGAGAAAGCTCGCGACTTGGATCAAGTGAAGTGCATCAAGGATGAGGTTGGTGAGGTGTTGGTGGATGAGACTTCTATTAAGCAAAGATGGCAAGCTTACTTTCACAAACTCCTAAATGAAAAAAAGGAAATAGAGATATTAAGCTAGGTGATTTGGTGCACTCTGATAGTTATCGAGGTTTTGGCTACTGTAGGTGTTTCAGGACTGAGGAGGCTAGACATGCTATTAGTAGGAAGTACAAAGGGAGAGCGATTGGCTCGATACAATTCCAGTGAATTTTTGGAAGAACGCGGATAAGGATGGTATGGAGTGGTTGACTAGGTTGTTTAATGCTATTTTGAAGATTGCTAAGATACCCAATGAGTGGTGGAGAAGTATAATGGTTCCATTGTACAAGAAGAAGGGTGATATTCAAAATTGTAACAATTACAGGGGTATCAAGTTGCTAACCCACACTATGAAGTCTAGGAAAGAGTGGTGGAGATGAGGGTGAGGAGAGGAGTTTCTATTTCAAAGAATCAATTCGGATTCATGCTGGGCCTATCGACTATGGAAGCAATTCATCTTGTTCGGAAACTAGTAGAGAAATATAGGGAACAAAAGAGGAACCTTTATATGGTATTCATTGATCTTGAGAAGGCCTATGACAAAGTTCCGAGGGATGTTCTATGGAGGTGTCTAGAGGCGAAAGGTGTTCCAATGGTGTATATTAGAGCGATAAAGGACATGTATGAAGGAGACAAAACTCGAATAAGGATGGTGGGAGGAGACTCAAGAGTATTTTCCTGATGAGATGGGACTTCATCAAGGATCTGTGCTGAGCCCTTTTCTTTTTGCCTTAGTGATGGATGAGTTGACACGGTCTATTCAGGAGGTTCCATGGTGTATGCAATTTGCGGATGGCATATTACTGATTGATGAGACCACGAATAAAGTTAATGATAAGTTGGAGGTTTGAAGACATACTTTGGAATCTAAAGGGTTCAAATTGAGCAGGACCAAAACAAAATACTTCGAGTGCAAATTTAGTATGGCGAGGGATGAAGCGGACATTGAATTGATGCTTGACACTCAACCTATTCCCAAAAGAGAAAGCTTTAAATATTTTGGGTCTATCATCCAGGATAGTGGTGATATCGATAATGATATCACACATCGTATTGGGGAAGCATGGATTAATGAAGGCTTGCCTCTGGAATATTGTGTGACAAGAAGATACCACCTAAACTTAAAGGTAAGTTTTATAGAATGGTGGTTAGACCGTCGTTGCTATATGGGGTGGAATGTAGGCCAATCAGAAACTCACATATCCATAAGATATAGGTTGCGGAGATGAGGATGTTGAGATGGATGTGTGGACATACCAGGGTTGATAAGATTAGCAATGAGACTGTAACAACCCCTAATTCATCCTACCTAGAACGAGTAGATGCCCAGAGAAAAAGTAAGAAAAATGACTCAGAAGAGTCACCGGAAGAAACCACGAAGGGTCATCTACAACCCGTAAATGAGGCCTCGTAATTGCCCCTGTGACTTAGTGAAATTTTTCTAAGTCCGAGACCCATGTACGAGATAATATATGGACCATACATCATTCTACGACCTGTGAAATAAGTTTCGTGGCTTGATGACTCAAAATCAACTTTACTGGATATTTGAACGGCGAGTTACCAGACGGCCTGTCGTCACGTTTACGGCCCGTGGAACAGGTTTCGTAGCCTGAAGTTCCAGAAACTAAGATTTCTAAACCCTTGAACGACGACTTACCAGACGGCCCGTCGTCACGTTTACGACCCGTGGAACAGGTTTCGTAGCCTGAAGTTCCAGAAACTAAGATTTCTAAACCCTTGAACGACGACTTACCAGACGGCCCGTGGTTCATCTTACGAGCCGTAGAAAGTGGTTCGTAGGTCCCTGGTCCAAGTTCCATAGCTTGATTTTGGGACACCTACCTCTACGAGGTGTCACTTATGACCCGTAAGTGGAACTACGGCCCGTAGACGGTCTCATGGTTCCACTCAGCAGTTTTAAGAGGGGTATTTTCGTCCTTTCTTACCCTTTTTAATTAAAACCTAAGACGTTTTGGACCTGTTTTAGGTTCTTTATCAGTACCCAAGGTGTATTACCCCTCAATATACACTTAAAAACCTTGAGAGCATCGAAGAAGGGAGAAAAGCAAGGGTTTTGGGTTCAAGCTTAAGGATCGTCAGAGAGTTGATCATTCTTAATTCCAAGTATGTAAGGCTTCCTAAAGCGTAGGCCTGAGTCTGTCCACGCGCCTTTTCATTTACTTGAGTCGAGTTTATGCATAAGAATTGAGTATGGAAAATCCCATGATCCTAATCTCAAGTTATTTGCAACTATTTGAGTCTTTATACATAATTATGAATGAGTCAATGAGTTACATGCTGGCCATATGAAATTGGAGAATAAAATTTGCATTCAGTACTAAGAACTTTGAATTGCATCATTCTATATAACCTTTTTTGCGTTGATCGGATTGAGACCATGACTGCAATTGTCTGAGTTGAGTAAATTGAGTATGATTGAGCATGAGTAGCACATTGCCTGTATATGTGCATATCTAATTAGCATCTTACTTGTATTATGTGATGAGTATGATCGAGTGGAGTTTAAATGAATGTTTGAGTTGAGTTAGAGTCTTGATTTCTTGCACGATTAATGATCTAGATTGGTTGAGGTGTTGAGTGAATGAGTTGAGTTGAGTTGATTGGAGAAAATTCAAACAGATGAGATTTGAGTTGATTTGGCATGAGCATGTTTTAGTCTTGGGAGGAGTATTGAGCACCAATGTGGGAGCGAGTAGGTAACTACTTCAACGCATAAACTACATCGCCAGCGTAGGATAGTTGCATCGTTAATTCGGGTGACTCATGTCCCAAAAAAATGGACATTTACTTTGGATCCAAGAGGGTTTGATCGTCCTTCACCTTGGAAAGTTTAGGACGGGCGTGGCAACGACGTCGCCTTCGTTTTACATCATCAGACTAAAGGTGGTGGGATTGGATGTCGATTAAGAGAAACTCCCAAGCAACACTAATTGAGCATAATATGTTTTAAACTGAGTTGCATAACACTGAGTCTATTTTCAAAGCATTATTCCAAATCTTAAACTTGCATATTCATTGGGTTGAGTTATGAGTTGATGAGTCGATTTTCTGAAACGAGTTGACTGATTTGAGTTAAGCTTTACTTGTTTCCTTTAGCTATTTTACATACCAGTATATTCCATGTACTGACGTCCATTTGGGCCTACATCGTTAATGATGCAAATACAGGTGATAGGGTGCTTCAGCCAGTGCATTGTTGAGGCCCAGCTTCTTGTTTTGTGAGCCCTCCTTGTTATTCGGAGGAGCCCTTTTAGTTTTCATTGAGTATTTTTATTTCTTTCACCGGGGGCCATGGCCTATCATGGTACCATCTAGATTGTTAGATAGAGCCCTTTTATAGATTAATTGTCCCATATTTACTTACTATCATGTGTTTTCGTTATTAATTGCTCTTCCTGTGCACTTTCTCTTTCTCTTTCTTGCCTGTTTATCATATCTAGCTTATTCTGCTGATGGGTTTTTGTGACGAGGGTTCCCAGGAAATAGCCTCTCTACCTCTATGAGGTAGTGGTAAGGTCTGCGTACATTCGACCCTCCCCAGACCCCACTTATGGGATTCCACTGGGTATGTTGTTGTTGTTGTTGTTGATCATTGAAAACTATTATTATAATAGAGTTTTATTTATCTAAACTGACGGTTTCTCTGAGCATTCTTCCGCTGCTGAGTAAGATATGACGATGAGGTTAGATGGTTCTCTTGGGGAATTAACAATGGTTCTTCAAGTGCCGGCCACGCCAAGGGTACCCTCCCGTCAGACCATTCGGGAAAAGTTAGGAGTGACCTCTTTAGCAAACAAGATGAGAGAAGCGAGACTACGATGGTTTGGGCATATGCAGAGAAGAAGTACCGACCCTCCGGTTAGGAGGTGCGAGAGGTTGGATATAGATAGACCAAAAAAGTATTTGGGGGAGATGTTAGACAACATATGACGAAACTTCATCTCACCGAGGACATGACCTTAGATAGATGAGAGTGGAGGTCGCGTATTAGGGTAGAATGTTAATAGGCTTGTAGGGGTAGGATGTTGTCCAGCCTTATGATATAGTAGGTTAGCAAGTTATTGTGATATAGCAGGTTATATTGTCTGGCTTATATTTGTTACTTTTATTGTATCTTATATTATCATTGGCTTTAAACTTTAGTCGGTTTTCTTTTTCATATTTAGTATGTTTTGCTTTTGGGGCTTGATATTTTTGAGACGAGAGTCTTCCAGGAATAAAACCTCTCTATCTGTATGAGATAGTGATAAGGTCTTTGCACATTTTACCCTCCCCAGGCCCCACTTGTGGGATTCCACCGGGTATGTTGTTGTTGTATGGTACTAGGATTCCTCTCTACAATTAAGTGTGGTTTGACATTGTTTCAAGTTTTTTAATGCTTCTTCTTCTACTATTGTTTGTCTATATTTTTTAAATCAAGTAAACGTATTTTCATTCATAAACATGGCCAAGTTTGCCATATACAAGGGATATATCAAAAGATAAAGAATTTAAAAAAGGATATGATTCTCTACAAACTCTACGCACTCATCCAAAAAACAAGGGACTAATTGTTCACACCAAAAAATAATAATAATAATAATAATAAGGGAACTGAGACCACTCCTTAATGAAGAGAAACTCGATTCTACACCTTCAAAAAATGTCTCATTAATCTCTCTCCAAACTACCCACATTAAAACAAGTGAAACCACGTTCCAAGCCCTTCGTCTTCTTTTCCTCTCCTGCTCTTCCAACAGAATATCAATCTTTAACAGATTTTGGGCATTGCCCACAGAGTGTCAAACCGCCCAAACATATCCCACCACAGCCTCATGATTAGCCCGCAATGTAAGAGAAGAGGATCCATATCTTCACCTCCTTACACATGTAACACCAAATGACGCTGACTACACTCACCTTCCTCGGCATCCTTGAGATCCATATTGCATTACATGGAAAAATCATCTCCTCCCTGACCAATAGTTTCTCGTGAAAAGACTTGACGGAGAACATTCTATTATTTCCAAACCTCACTTCCAAACATCGAAATAATCAATCGGGTTGACTATGTAGTATGGCTGGGATCCTGTATTTCCTTAAAATTTCTCTTCTTTTTCTTAAGGATGACAATTTCTCTGTATGCAAGTCCCCATCTTCAACTACTGCTGATTTTGACCTTCTTTTTGCTTCTCTTTCAACTCTATGTATAGTTACTAAAGCAATCTAATATGAAATTGAATGCCGCACTAATTCTTCTTATAGTTCATTAATTCTTTTTCTAGTCAATTTATTGAGAATCTAAAATCAGTGTTGCTATTGACCATCATTATTCTGTGACCTTGTTGAAATTTATTTTTATTCTATTTCATTTTAGGTATAGAATCTATATAGTCATTATTGTAGAACAGGTACTGAAAACAATAATTAATCACTATTTGATCTTATAAATACTAAATTCATATATTAAGGTAATTTCATATGTTTGATGAATCATAGGTTGCGTATTACTTTTGGTTAAATATTTGAAGACGATGAATCATACGCTGCTTATTACTTTTGATTAAATCTTTGAAGACCTTATTGCTTTTTGCAATTTTCCTTGTTTCAAGTGCTGCTCAAATCCTACCAATATCCGAACCTACAAGGCCATTTTTCTATCCCCCAAAAAAACCTCCATAGCAAATCCTAGATACAAGTCTCATTGTGCCACGGAAAGAATAACAAAGGAAGGGATAAAGGCTGGTTGGTTATAACATTTTGTTTGATTTGTTTTGGTTACCCATTGGTTAGACGAATTAAACTACCTCATTCCAAACGTTCTGAAGGTTTAATGTGAAACAAAAACTAAAATTGAAGTCTTCCTTAAAAAAAAAAAACTAAAAACAAGGACAAAAGACTGAAAAAGAAAGCTCGAGAAACAGAGCGGAAAACAAAAACCAAAAAGAAAAGCTGATCTGATTCAGTTGCACCTTGCAAACTGAACATGAAAAACCGTACACCATATAAAGTGAAACATGGAAGTGATGGAACTATAGTGACTTTGACTAACTCCACTAGGTATCTTCCACCAGCTCACTTACCAGGTAACTCTATCTATCAGGCCAAGAAAACACCTAGTGTCATTCTTTCTCAAAAAAAACACCTAGTGTCATTTAATGACTCCTTACAACCAGGGATAGGGGTTTCAACGTGGGTTGATCATTACAAGCTATTATTGCTCGCAACTTATTTGGCTTTGACATGGTACATATCTGACTCGGGTTCACTTGATCTAGCTGAAATCAGATAGTAATCTTCCCTGTTTCTTACAGGACAAAGGGTAGTTGATATGGCAAGTGTATGATCAGAGACTATAATGGGTTTGCGTGTAAGTCATGGGCCAAAGTCTACCTAGTTCACCATATCCATTGACTGTTGTACACCATACACATACAGAGGGATCCATTTGAGAGCATTGACTGAAAAGCAATATCTTTGTTTCTCAATAGACTGTCCATGCAGACACAGTTTCTTTTTTTAATACTTGGTAACACAAGCAGACACATAGTGATGTTGAAAAAACCTCTTTCCATAGTTATGACACCCACCTTATTCTTTTATACCTTACCAAGATTTGTGTGTCAAAACTGACATGGGTGACCTTTGATAGGGCTAGGCAGCAGGCTAGAACCTAAAATGCCTAAATATGAAGAGCTCAGGTTGTTGCTAGCAAAGAAAATTAGGACATCAGTTGATATCGCTGATAAATTTATTTTTTTCCATTTTGTTAGGTAATAAAAGTCAATGTCTTGTCGAATTAGCTTTAACCTTCTTATTCACAAAAAAGACAAGAAAAGAAAGCAACTCATGGTACAATTGCCACATTATGGGCAGCAATTAAAAAGCAAAACCAACCATGTTTCATTATTTTATTGAAAAGAATCAACAAGTTTTACCTCACAAAGCCGGCATGAGGGACATGTCCATGAACTCCAATGGAAGAGATCTATAGGAAAGGGCATATTAACAACAGCGCAGCAGTAAAAACTGACGAATCATGTGCCTATAGGAGTACCTCTGTGCTGACCCCAAGCTTTCAGGCAGCTAAGGTGACACTTCCTCCCGCAACTTTTGCATGACATCATTTTCCTTGCTCTTTCACCTCCTTCATTTTCACCGGAAAAGCATAACCCACACATCACTTTGACATTTGATAGAGCCTGGTCTTCTCCACCAACATCTTTCATGGAGCCCTGATCATATATTTAATTGTAAAATAAAAAGATTGAATACTATCATGTAACATTTATCATTCCAGCTCCCAGCCTCCACACCCCAAAGAGAAAAAGAAATGAATATCAGTAGAATGAGTAATGAAAAGGGGTTATTACATGTTCAGTAACAGTGCACCTTTTGGGTGAATGACAACATCTATTTGGTTGAATTTGAGGAACCACCAAAGAAACATCCTAACCATTATTTTAGATTTTAAATCCAAATGACTTCTAGACCACCGCTTTTTTGGAGCGCTAGCAGACTTTACTTTTACGGCTCACTTGTTTAGTACGCTAGTTATGTGAGGAGGAACTATTTATATGGTGATTAATAATGATGGGATTGTTAATGCGGTCAGTAATAACAAGAAGACATGAATTACTTTAAAAGCGCATTGTTGTCTTGAGATAGTTTAATCCCCACTTTGCGCATATCTGTATTCTTATTCCACATTCTATTCCATAAAAAATAATAAATGTTTCATACACAACTTAATGCAGGTGTTATTTAATACCGCCAACAAAACTTTGTATTAGTTATAGTTTGACTAACTTTTTCCATGTGGTCAACCACCACAGATGCAGCGGCAGCTTTCTTCTGCAAAGAAGCATGCTTAGTCTGAGCTGAAGCAATAGCAGCCACCTCCTCGCCATCCCCGCTGTTGCCACCACCATCATCACCTACAGCAGCCACCTCCTTACCATCCCCGCTGCTGCCACCACCATCATCGCCTGCAGCAGCCACCTCCTCACCATCCCCGCGGCTGCCACCACCATCATCACCTACAGGCGCCTGCAGGGGCGGGGCAACGACAAGCTTTGGCACCTTAACCTGAATTGTGGCAGGTTTAGGCCATGGGTCCTTGATAAACTCCTCAAGCTTAGTCACATTTCCCATGAACACCTCTTCCAACAACCGATGTTTACCTTTTTGAAACCCAAGTGGGCAGAAACAGATCTTTCGACTGCACCAAAAAAGGCCAAAACCCTCAACTGGGTCAGAAATTCCAAAGAAAACAACAAAATTCAAAACCAATAAATCCATTTCACATTCATCGATAAAGAGAGAGAAAGAGAAACCAAGCAGATCTTCCAGCTACACCAAAAAATCACCAAATCCCCCATCCAAAAACGCTCGATGGGTTCAAAACGCCCCAGTAAACAACTTAAAACCATAAAACAAAGAAATCCATTTGACAGCCTTGGCCAAGATAACAGAGAGTAAAACGAAGACTGATAAAAAAAGAGAGAGAAAATAAACAAAATTATAAACAAATAATACAAAAATAAAAGAATGTCGTACCAGGTAATTGGACAAGCTGTGTGAAAGGCCATACGCAAGATAAATATTTTTGTGTATGAGGAATTTTTAAAGAGTTTAAATCGGGGAAAAGCCCTTGGGGGAAAAGAGAGAAAGGGGAGGACGCGTGACTTCTGAGTGTTTAGGGATACACAAGTTTGTTTATAAGGTGAGGCAAAATTCACATTTGGCCCATTGAAGTTTTCAAAATGTTGATATAATCCATGATTGTTTGTATAGTAGTGAAAAAATGTTAAAAACCCAAAAAAGGAAAAAGTTTTAAAAAGAAAAGACAAACTTTCTAACAAATACCTATGGTCACTGTGAATAGATTTTCAATATTTATTTTGACCATAAAATTTTATTAGATTTAGAAAATCTGATTTTAAAATATTTTCAACTTCACACCAATTTTTGGGTTTTAGGGGACATGGCTTTTGCTTCGAGTTAAGTGGTCATGCAATTTGCTTCTAGTTCATAGTTACAAGGACAGCAAAGACCTGCTTGGAAATTTATTATAAAGAAACTAAGGAGCTCAAATTTGATGGTTTTCTTGAAGCAAGGCTTGGACATAAAAATGGAGTTTTAAACTACAAGACAAGAGAGACAAACAAGCACAAATCAGCATACTCAAGCCTAAGGTATTAGATTCTTCCTCTTCTAAAGTGATCCTAACTCTTTCATTCTTGAGTCTCATGGCATGACATGCATACATGTGCATGAAAAGGATTTGTATGATATTTTGAATGATTTTAATATGCTTCGGCATGAGTTTTAATGACTATGAATTTCAAGTGGTGAGTTATGTATTGCATCTTATGTTTGAAAGTTTCATGTTCTAAGTCAAGCCTTGTTCTTGCACATTCTGGGACGAATGTTCCCAAGGGGGAGATGATGTAAGGACCCGAAAATTTTTTTAGCGTCTTTATCGGACCTCGTAATGTCGCCCCGTGAGAAAATTTGCCCAAGTGTCACCTCAAGGGAGGCCCACACGATCTGCGTGAGGTCACACGGCCCGTGTGGCCTCCAGTGAGGGGATACTTGGCCTTATTTTGAATACGAGGACTTGACAGGGAATTTCGAGCTAAGGCACGTCACATCGGGACCCTACACAGACCATGCGACACTTCACGGACCGTGTGGAGGGTCGTGTGATAGCCTTGAGCCTGAAAGGCCAACAATCGAAGCCAAGTGAAGTCACACGGCCACCTTTACGGGCCGTGTGAAGACTCACGAGCCGTGTGGCTGGCCGTAAGGCTTCCGGCGTGAATTTTCTTTTAAGTATGGAATCACCGTCTCGTAACTTGTTCTGAGAAAATTTTTCCAAGTCTAGGCATACAGGCACCTACACGACCCGTGTAGCTTTACACGAGCTGTGTGGCTCATCCGTGCGGCCAACCTTGCTTCAAAATATTCTAAGTGTTGAATTTTTGGTTCCGGACCTCCGTCAGGCAAAATTTGGCTAAGTGTTGGTTCACGGGCACGGTTCACGGCCAGTACTTCACAGGCTGTGTAACCTCTAGTGACGTGACGACGGGCCATTTTTCTATCCGTTTCATTAATAGCGTTTTTGTAAATCCGGTTTACCCTGATGGTCTTTTAAGACTTCCTATATTGTCTAAAGACTCCCTAATGCCCTAAACCCTATTCATAATACTCTAAATTCACTCTTCACATCTTAACTCTCTCAAATTCTCTCCAAGTTTTTTTTCTTTCAAGACTCAAGCTCGGATTCAATCGGAGTTCAACTTTAAGCTCAATCTTCTCAAATTCCTCTTCCTAATCAAGGTATGTGGGATTGATTCTTGGTCCCTTTCAACCAAGAAGACCCAAGCTCTTTTCAATTAATTTTCGTGGAAATTTGCTTACTTTAAATATGGGTTTTGAGAATTATTGTTTCATAAATTCAAGTGATGTATGGGCTGTACTTTATTTATGATTTTAAGTTACTTTAATACCTATTATGATGATTTACATTGAAGTTATGAAGTTATGAACGTACATGTTCCCTTTAAAAGCTTGATTTACGCATGGGTGATTTACATTATGATTTAAATGTTGATTTAATCATGGATTTACTTCAATTTCATATTATATTATTGATTTTAGATTTGAATCTCAATTACCCATGCTATTCCCACATCATTCATGGCATATGCATTCATGAATATTGGAATTTATGGAAATTATGAAGTGGGTTAAGCCCAATTATGTTTTATGATATGATTTCGATATGATATTGGTTATGAAAAGAATATGATCACATACATGTCTTATGATTATGTCTTATGTCTTTGAGCATTTTGGGTGCTTGCACCATTCCGTATATGTAAATGAGCTATTTCTATGCATGAGTGTTATGACTATGAGCTATGATTTGACATTTGAACCTAAGTACGATTTATTATGAATGATTTTTGGCTTTTAAGCCTAAGAATGCATTGAAATGGTTTTGGGAATGACTATCACCTCTTTTGAAAGCATGTATATATATACGTATATGTATTCTTGTGGGATGCTAACTTAGCACCGATGGATTGAGGGTTCTCTCTCTCCTTGAACTATGTGCCTAACATAAGTTATGAGAATCCTATCCGAAATGGGTGTAGTTACCGTAAGGAAGGTTGCTTCATATGAAATGGGTGTTGTTCCCGTAAGGTGAAGTATAAAGTGATATGATATGCTATGTGAAAATCCTATCCAAAATGGGTGTAGTTCCCGTAAGGAGGGTTGCTTCATACAAAATGGGTGTTGTTCCTGTAAGGTGAAGTATGGTTTACCTTTGGCAAGTAGACCACCTCTTTACCGATGAGGGAATTTCATCGGGATTCCAAGTAATAGCTTGCTTGGTCTTACTTTTGTCGGTTGAGGTCACATCCCCACTATATATGCGCATTATTGCATTTCATGCATCATGAATTTCATGGCATATCGCTATACTATTCTTCTTTGGATATATGCTTCTTCTATATTATGTGTCCTTGTCATCTAACATTGAACTGCAGATTTGATAAGTCATATGCATTGCATGCCCGCATACTTAGTACATTCAAACGTACTAACGCATACTTTTGCCTACATGATCTTAACATGTAGGGACCGAGGAGTACATCTATCCACCGCACGACATCTAACTCGGATCTCAAGCTTTGCTTATTGTGGTGAGTTCTATCCTCCAAGGACAAGCCACATATCCTCTACCTATGAAGTCTTGTTTGTGTTATTTACCTTGAGGGTGAGCCCGGGACATGTCTTGGCCCCCGTCTCATTTTATGTCTAAAGGCATTGTTGGACATCTTGTAGACCCGTCGGATCTATATGTTATGTATGGTATTTGAAGCTTATGATTACGGCTATTTATTTGATATGGCTATCATGGATTGATTATGAGGATTATGATATGTATGTATGTTTGATGTGGAAATGCGGAAAATCCTAAGTCCCGAATTGCCCCTATAGAGTGAGTCCTACCTACCCACCCCTTAGACTTTATGTGCTATCTGTTATCCTTATAGTGTGAGTCCTACTTTCACATCCCTTAGACCTATGTGTTTATCATTTGAATACGCTTTCAAAACGATGATATGAGTTTGGATACTTTGAGGCTTGTTTGGGAACTCTCAGGTTCCCATTTGCCATGTCACTCCTAGACCCTAGGTCCGAGTCCTGACAGAAAAGCAAGCACTAAAGCTTAAAGTCTCACTTACCTTATCAGTGCTAAGTTCCACAACCTTGCACGCTAGAACACCCACCAAAATAACCCCCACTTGCCTCAATCTATGAAAAAAATTGATTATCGATATCAATTATGTTGGTCAAACTCAAGTCTCCATATCCCTAACCTTCCAGTTTAGAGTTAAACCTTAATACTCAATACCTTAGACGATAAATTAAAAATAAAAGTATTCTTAATCTCATTGATAAAATTTAATTGGTTTAAATTCTGGTATATATGTTTTCAACTAACAAGAGCACACAACAACAAGAAAATACCTGCACTTTATCACCCAAAACAGTGGTACAAGGATCAAGTTGGCTCTATATATGAATTCCCTGGAATCACCTTGTGAGTTATGTGTTTTCTTCAAAGAGAAAATAATGATAGAAAAAGAAAAAAAGGACTGCCCTAATTTTTTTTTTCTATTGCAGCGACATACTGGTTCTTTTAGGCTGGGCTGCCTTTTTTTAAATTAAAAAAAGTTATTAGTGGTTAAAATAACCAATTAACCCTTCATTAAAAAAATAAGGGTTGTTACATGCTCTCCAACTTAAAATAACGTTCGTCCTCGAACAAGTATAAAATCATACCTAAAGTGTCAAATAAGTAAGGATATCTCTCTCGCATGTCTGCCTCGGACTCCCAAGTAGCCTCTTCGGTTGGATGATTACGCCATAACACTTTCACTGAAGTTATCTCTTTCGACCTCAATTGTCTCACTTGCCTATCCAGAATAGACATCGGACCTTCCTCATACGCTAAATTCTCATCAAGCTCCACATCTTCTAGATTAATCTTATGACTATCATCACGAACATACCGTCGAAGCATAGACATGTGAAATACAAGATACACAACAGACAATCAAGGAGTAAGGCAAGTCAGTAAGCCACCAATCCAATCCGATCTAAAATCTCATAAGGACCAATATATCTAGGACTCAGCGTACCTTTCCGACCAAATCTCATAACTCCTTTCATAGGAGAAACTCTCAAAAAGACCTTTTCGCCCTTCAAGAACTCCACATCACGAACTTTCTTATCTGCATAAAATTTCTGTCTAATTTGTGTTGTTCAAAGCCGTTCTCGTACCACTGTAACTTTCTCTAAGGTTTGATGAACCAAATCTAGACCTAGCAAATTGTGCTTCGCCAGGTTCGAACCATCTAATAGGTGATCAACACTTGCGACTATATAGAGCCTCATACGGTGCCATCTGTATACTCAATTGGTAGCTATTATTATAAGCAAACTCTGCCAACGGCAACTGATCGTCCCAATGTCCACCAAAATCAATCGCGCAAGCTCTAAGCATGTCCTGTAAGATCTGAATAACCCGCTCAGACTGTCCGTCAGTTTGGGATGAAAAGCTGTACTCAACTCAACTTGTGATCCCAATGACCTCTGAAAAGACTTCCAAAACTCAGCAGTGAACTGTGCACCTCGATCTAATATTATTGAAATAGACACCCCATGAAGCCGAACTATCTCTCGAAGGTAAATATCTGCTACTGCTTTGCAGTATAAGTAACCCAAACGGGTATGAAATGGGCAGATTTTGTGAGCTGTCCACAATCCCCCAAACTGAGTCGTGCTTCTTGAAAGTATTAACAATGTTATCTAACCTGAGTTACAACCAGAAGGAGCAGAGCTTCCTAATATCTAGATATTATACATTAAAACTGCAAAACCCAGCAAGATTAATCTAAAGTTCCACCAAAAGGCTCAAAAACTGGGTTCTAACTCTGACCAAAAAAGAGAATCTGTACTGGGAAACTAAAAGTAATAATAAAACAGAACCATCCAACGCACTACATGTAAATCTGGTTTGCAAACTTGCAGCAAACACACGATGCAGGGTGCAGTAACCTTGAAATTTTGACCTGCACCAATCAGTTACTTCCTTTTGAGTCACCATGGAGAAACAACTCTGGGAATCAATAATTACTCATGCTCTTGGCATCCATAGTCACAATCTAATATCCAATTTTAATAGCAGTCAACGTTTTTGCTTCTGAGAAACAAAATGTATTCCTTGCTTTCCAAGTTCCAAATTCTTCTTCATCCCATCATCAAGAGCAACAGACACAACAGATGAGCCTTCCAAGACTTCTACGACTGTCCCTCTATGCCTGAAAAATAGAAAGAATTGAAAGGTCAAACCAGCACACCTCAAGGAAAGCGTGGTACAGATGTATATGAATGCTCTTCTATACAATTTGATATTTAAGAACCAGCAAGCGAGCCGCACTAGTAGAAAGCCAAATGAAACTTCTAATTATAGACAATGCGTTCCTTTTCTCTATCCTACTATATATCCTTGAGTCCCAAATGCAAATCACTTGCTCTATTAATTGCTCTTTTCCCGTTGCTATCATGATTACTACTCCAAAATATCCCAGCACTCCATATCCTAAAGTTGCATAAATTTTAAGTATACATAGTAGTCAGCTTGATGAAACAATAAGCTTACCAGGAATTATCAGACGGATGATGAACTTCCACTCTCTTTCCTTTTGCATCTTTTCCCAACCTCTGCAGTATCCAGTTAGCATCCAAGAACTCATCCATTGTATTGTTTTCATACCGCTGTGATGAATTATCATCAGCCCTGGTTGATGCTTTTTCTCCAAATGTTGGTGCTCTCTTTCTTTTAGACCTCTGACCCTTAACCATGCTTTTCTCTTCCTCTCCTAGAGAAGCCCAGGCATTTTTACTTTCCTGGTAAGGATTCTTGAACTTGAGCTTTAGGAGAGGTTTTGGATTTTTCGCTGAATTAGATACTGAAGGTGTGCAACTTTTCCTCGTCATGCAGGTCATCACAAGAAGTGGGCCCAGCTTCAGCATGTTTTAGAGAAGCCAATTTGTTTTCCCTTGCACCAGAAACTTCAGCTCCAGCTCTTGTAATAACACTACCGTCATTGCTTCTTTTTCCTAAGATACCAAAAGTCTTGAGCGGAGGATAAGGTCCAGATCTATCAGCACATTTTCCACCAACTTTGGCAGGGAAATGAATACCTTCTGAGCTAATTTTCTTGATCTTTATTAAGTTACTTTCTTACGCTTATTATGTTCACCCTTTATTTGGTCCATCTGATCCACTTCATGTCCTTCGGACACAAAAACGAGAGCCAAAAGAGAAGTTACTAATAGAATACTAAAGTTACGCTCCTAAAAGCAAGAAATACAATAATATCTTCTATCCCCACCCCCAACACAGTGTTAAGAAAATAAAGTCCTATTTCCAGCTTTGTTCTAGTCTTTAGGATAGTAGTTTATCTTGAATTAGTTTCCTAGTTTTTAGGAGTAATATTAGTTAGTCGTTCCAGCTTTTTTGTTTAATATTGTTATGTCTTTCTATCTATAAAATTAGTAGTCGCAGAGTACTGAAAGACAGTCAAGCGAGTTCCATTAAAATTCAGTGTGTTGACTCCATCTTTAGTCTATTGCATTCTGCATATTCTTCTTTCTTTGTGCATCTGTTCTGTTATCAGTGGTATCAGCGCCAGGTTAGATTCGAGAAGAAAAACAGAGAGAGAGATTGTGAGCTATGGCTCCAGAGAGCAATTTTGTGCAAGCAACCATTCCTCGTTTTGATGGTCACTATGACCATTGGAGTATGCTGATGGAGAATTTTTTACGGACAAAAGAGTATTGGCCAAATGTTGAGGACGGCATTGGCGCTCCAGCAGAAGGGGAAGTTCTGACAAATGCTCAAAAGGCGGAGTTTGAAGCAAGACAACTGAAAGACTTGAAGACAAAAAACTATCTCTTTCAGGCTATCGATCGTCCTATCCTAGAAACTATTCTTTGCAGAGAAACTTCTAAGGATATTTGGGATTCCATGAAGAAAAAATATCAAGGTACTGTTAGAGTGAAGAGTGCATAGATTCAAGCCTTGAGAAGGGACTTCAAGATTTTGCAGATGAAGGAAGAAGAGTCCGTAACAAGTTACTGCGCCAAAACAATGGAGATCAACAACAAAATGCGATTCCATGGGGAGAAGATGAACGATGTCACAATTTTTGAGAAAATATTGCGCTCTTCGACGCCAAAGTACGATAATGTTGTTTGCTCCATTGAGGAATCGAAAGACATAAATGAGTTATCATGATGAATTACAAAGCTCCCTATTGGTGCATGAACAGAAGATGAACCGCAGTTCAACTTCTGAGGAGCAGGCCTTGAAGGCTTCTACTTTTATTCCCTCCAATTCTAGAGGAAGGAGGTAGAGGGAGAGGAGGAAATAGAGATGGCGGCAGAAACTTTAGAGTCAACGATGACAACAAAGGCAGGGGGAAGAATTTTGACAAATCAAAGGTTGAATGTTATCGGTGTCATAAATTTGGTCACTATCAGTCTGACTGTTACACTAGGCTGCCTAGAGACAAGGACGAGAAGTCAAATTTTGTCGAAAGCAATGAAACTGAGACCTTGTTGATGGCAATAGAAGCAGAAGAAAAACCAGTGCAAGATGTTTGGTATTTGGACACAGGCTGCAGTAATCACATGACTGAGAGTAAGTCTTGTTTTTCTTCTTTAAATGAAGACTTTCGCTCTAAAGTTAGTTTTGATGATTGCTATACTGTGGATGCAATGAAGAAAGGTGATATTAACATTAAAACCAAGAATGGTTTTACAAGATGTAATATCAAATGTGCTCTATGTTCCTACTTTAAAAAGCAACTTATTGAGTGTTGGACAATCGCAAGAAAAAGGATATTTTATCCTCATCGGGAAGGATGTTTGTGAGATTTATAGTCCTACTAGAGGAGCTATTGCTGTTGTGAAAACGAATTCAAAGAGGTTATTTCCCTTGAATATTGAGAGTTCTCAGTCTTGTTTAAAGACGGAGGTAAAAGATCCTTCATGGTTGTGGCATTTTAGATATGGTCACTTGGGTTTTGGTGGATTAAGAACTCTCCAACAGAGAAAGATGGTGATAGGTCTTCCAGAAATCATCATCCCTTCTCAAGTTTGTGAAGAAGGTGTTGTTGGCAAACAACATCGTTCTCAGTTTCCAAAAGTGAAGTGATGGAGAGTGAATGGTATTTTGGAGCTGGTGCATTCAGATATTTGTGGCCCAATCAACCCAATTTCTAATGGTGGTAAAAGGTATTTCATTACCTTTATAGATGATTATTCCAGGAGAACTTTGGTGTATTTTTTTACAAGAAAAAATCAGAAGCTTTTGGAGCATTTAAAAGCTTCAAGGCTCATGTAGAAAAGGAATCTGGAAGGGCCATAAAGACTCTTCGAACTGATCGTGGTGGCGAGTATTGCTCAAAAGTCTTTTGAAGATTTTTGTGAATCCAATGGAATTCGAAGAGAGCTCACTGCTGCTTATACACCACAACAAATTGGTGTATCCGAGAGGAAGAATAGAACTATTCTCAATATGGTTCGGAGTTTGTTGGCCAGAGGAAAAACTGAAAAGACTTTCTGGCCAGAAGCGATAAATTGGAGCATTCATGTGCTGAATAGAAGTCCAACATTTGCTGTTCAAAAACATGACTTCAGAGGAGGCTTGGAGTGGAAGAAAACCAGCAGTCGATCACTTTCGAATTTTCAGTTGCATTGCATATGCACATGTTCCAGAGGAGAAGAGGAAGAAGCTTGATGACAAAAGTGAACAGTGTATTTTTCTCGGTTTTAGTGAAGCATCAAAGGCATATAAACTGCTTAATCCACTAACAAAGAAGATCGTAATCAGTAGAGATGTTATTTTTGATGAAGAAAACACTTGGGACTGGAGTATGCAGCAGTCTACTCCAATCATATTTGAGAATGAAGTCGAAGAAGTAGTTGCAGCACCCAAAGTTTCTGAAACTTCTACTCAAGAAGCTGCTGAAACGTCACCATCAGTTTTACCTGAAAGTTCTGAAACTCCTACTGAAACGGCTGTTGAAACCTCACCATCAGTTTTGGAAGAAACTGATGCAGCTGATCAGCCTCTTCATCGTGATTGCGGAAGGCCTGCATGGATGATGGATTATAAGGTAACAAGAATTGATATTAATGAAGATGTTTCCCACTTTGCATTGTTTGCAGATTGCGATCCCACAACTTTTGAGGATGCTGTCAAAGAGGAGAAATGACGGAAAGCTATGGATGATGAGATTGATTCTATTGAAAGAAATGGCACCTGGGAGTTATTAGAACTACTGAAGGGGCACAAAACCATAGGTGTCAAGTGGGTCTATAAGACAAAGCTAAAGGAAAATGGTAAAATAGACAAGTATAAGGCACGATTGGTAGTTAAGGGATATAAGCAAGAGCATGGAGTGAACTACGCAAAAGTTTTTACGCCAGTTGCAAGGCATGACACCATCAGAATGATAATTGCTATAGCGGCACAAAATTCGTGGCCTATCTTTCAGTTGGATGTCAAATTAGCTTTCCTACATGGATACTTGGAGGAAGAGGTATTTATCGAGCAACCTTCTGGTATATTAAAATTGGATCTGAGCATAAGGTATACAAGTTGAAAAAGGCTCTTTACGTACTAAAACAAGCTCCGCAAGCTTGGTATACTCGCATCGAGACTTACTTTCAAAAGGTTGGTTTCCTGAAATGTCCGTATGAGCACTCTCTCTTTTTTAAATTTGAAGAGTTTGGAAAAATGCTCATTATGTGTTTATATGTTAATGATCTCATATTTACCGGGAATGATAGTACCATGTTTTCTGATTTTAAGAAGTCTATGATGGATGAATTCGAGATATCTGATCTTGGTAAGATGCATTATTTTCTTGGTTTAGTAGTGCAATTTGATGATGGTATATTTGTTTCCCAAAAGAAATATGTACGGGAAATTTTGGACCGATTCAAATCCTGTCAACACTCCAGTTGAGTTTGGCCTGAAACTAAACAAAGCTGGGAGCGGAAAGAAGATTGATAGCACATTTTACAAGCAAATTGTGGGTAGTTTGATGTACCTAACTGCTACAAGACCAGACATCATGTACGTTGTTAGTCTTGCAAGTAGATATATGGAGTGCCCAACTGAAATGCATCTCTTAGCTACGAAGAGAATCCTTCGTTACTTACAAGGAACCAAGGATTTTGGAATTTTCTACAAGAAGGGGGAAAAGGCAGATTTGACTGGCTTTACTAACAGTAACTATGCAGGAGATCAAGATGATAGAAAATTACTTCAGGTTATGTCTTTATTATAGGCACAGGGTCTGTATCGTGGTCCTCCAAAAGCAAACAATTGTTACATTATCAAGTACAAAAGCTGAATTTGTAGCTGCAACAGCTTGTGCTTGTCAAGCTATTTGGCTTAGGAGAATCCTTAAACAGCTGCAATTCAAGATAGGAAGGGCTACTATAATATTTTGTGACAATAATTCTGCAATCAAGTTGTCAAAGAATCCTGTGAACCATGGAAGAAGCAAGCATATTGATGTGAAGTATTATTTCCAGGGAGATCTCAACAATGAAAGAACAATAGAGCTTCAGTATTGCCGAAGTGAAGATCAGTTGGCGGACATTTTTACTAAACCTCTCAGGTTTCTCCCTTTCCGAAAGCTGAGGAGGTCGATGGGTATTGGCACGATGGAAGAGTTTAATCTGAAGCTTGAGAGCTTGCAGTTTAAGGGAACGTGTTAAGAACATAAAGTCCTGTTTCCAGCTTTGTCCTAGCCTTTAGGAGAGTAGTTTATCTTGAATTAGTTTCCTAGTTTTTAGGAGTAATATTAGTTAGTCGTTCCAGCTTTTTGTTTAATATTGTTATCTCTTTCTATCTATAAAATTAGTAGTCACAGAGTACTGAAAGACAATCAAGCGAGTTCCATTAAAATTCAGTGTGTTGACTCCATCTTTAGTCTATTGTGTTCTGCATATTCTTCTTTCTTTGTGCATCTGTTCTGTTATCACATAGAAAGTAAACAACTTACAACACGTCTTACCTTTTCCACCACCAAGTTTAGATGCAGTATCATTCCTTTCCAAGTTCTCATTCTCTCTCAGCTGAACCAGATCCTCACTGCCTGATAAAATAAGCAGTACATATAAGAGTATTTTTTTGATAAGGTAAATAATTTTATTAATGTTGGGAAAATCTCCCATACACAAGAGGTATACCATAAAGTAGAGAATCAACAACATATAAGAACAGGAGCATAAAGTATTGAAACAAATTACTTGATCTCAAGAGATTTTGCTGCCTTGATCAAGCAATTTAGACATTGAATTGAAAGAATATAAAGGAACAGATGGAAGAGCGAATCCAGAAATCGAATTTGCAAAAGAAAATAGGAAACAATATACGTATTGCCACCTATCCATTTCGAGTGAGCTTATCGGTTTACAATGGGTGGGTGGGGGTGAGAGTGAGAGTGTTAACACCAGAAAACAACAATAATATGCAGCAACAACTTAATCACTTAATGTTTTTTTATTTTTTAGTTTTTGTGGGTCATTAGCAGCTTTCTGGACTCTTCAGCTGCAAGTATTCACACAGAGGAAACAATCCGAATTAATGTAGCACAGCAGATAGAGATGGAACACCATAGCAGAACAAGAATTGGAGTATTTAATCAGGCGCGGAGCAAACCTCAAATTCCCCAACCAAAGAAAACCAAATATACATGTCATGCCACCTTAATTATAGTACATATATATACATTTATATAGAGAGAGAACTCCTCTGTGTTATGCCAGAGTGCATCCATTAAGACAGCAAAAGCAATTTCAGTGTCTTGAGAAAAGGGAAGAAGTCTGTGAGTAAGATGTATGTAAGTTCTACTCTGTTAAGATTAGTCAAGATCATTAAAAGAAAAAACGTTTTAAACTACTGGCTTACATTTTTTACCATTGTTTATCCAATTATAACATTGGTATGTTAAACTTTGAGGATGTGACTTAAAATCTCCAGTTGCTTTACTTTAGTCACAAGAACCTTGCACTTAAGTTGTGAAGAAGAAAAAAAGAAGCATCAGATCACATGATGACCAAAGCACACATTCCTCATATGGCAAATAAGCAACCAATTAACGGAGGAAAGGAGGAGAAATACAGTATGCTGCATAAGTTTACATCCACACTAATTTTTTATCTAAAAGAAAAAGCATTGCAAGAACATACATTGGAGATACTTTTGACTTCTACTCACAAAAAGCAACCCAAGAATCACAGTATTTTATGATATTCCTAAGCCAACGTATATTGAGAAATTCAATGATAACATTGTTTCAGCTCAGACTAAGCATGTTGCTTTGCAGAAGAAAGCCGCTGCTGCATCTATGGTGGTTGTCGATATCGCTAAACGATTTGAGTCTGGAGATGTGGAGGTTAGGAACCACAGTTTAAGAAACGTAGATTTTCATGAATTTGAATGTGGAAATTAGGATTGATAAATCAATCAGACTTGTCTTTTGTCCTATTTATCATAGTCGGGATAATGTAATACATGGTTGCTGAGATGATACGTTTTCAGATCACTGTCTGTTTATATTTCTTTTGGATTTTATGCCATTACTATTGTGTTTCTTTTTATTTTAACGTTTAGCTTCTTCTGTAGAGGGAGAAGATAATTTATGTGGTCCACATAGAGGTCTAGACATTCTGGTTTGTATGAATACTTTCTGGGTACTTGATAATTTAACTCCATCCACATTTTACACTTTTGAGCGTTTGGTATCATCTTCCAGATCGGCTAGATGACCTTACAAACTCTCCATTCTCCAGCATTCAAAGGCTATTTGGTGCTGTGTGACATTACCCAATTAATGCAGAAATAGACAAAAACATACTCCATAAGTTAGCAGGGACTGTACAATTCTAAGTTCTATTGGCACATGTAAGATCTATTGGAAATCTGAAATTTTCTTTTCCTAAGGTTATCTCGAGTGAAGGGCAAGTTTCATGAAGAGTTATCCAACTGAATAACCCATGAATTTCTCAATCCTATAAGAAGCACCAGAAAACTTGTTCTCTTTTGAGTATCAGGACAATCTAAATCATACGAACACTCGAAAGTCTAAAATGTGAATGGAGTTAAATTATCAAGTACCCCCAAAGTATTCATGCAAACCAGAATGGCCAGACCTTCTTGAGGACCACATAAATTCTTTTCTCCCTCAACAGAATAAGCTAAACATTAAAATAAAAAGACACACAATAGTGATGGAATAAAATCAAGAAGAAATATAAACAGACAGTGATCTGAAAACAGATCATCTTAGCAACCATATATTACATTATCCTAACTATGATAAATAGGACAAAAAGACAGGTCTGATTTATTTAACAATCCTAATTTTCAGAATCCACATTCAAATTTATGACAATCTATGTTTCTTAAAACTGCAGTTCCGAACCTCCACATCTCCAGACTCAAATCGTCTAGCGAAATCGACAACCACCATAGATGCAGCAGCAGCTTTCTTCTGCAAAGCAACATGCTTAGTCTGAGCTGAAGCAATAGCAGCCACCTCCTCACCATCCCTGCTGCTGCCACCACCATCATCACCTACAGCAGCCACCTCCTCACCATCCCCACTGCTGCCACTACCATCATCACCTACAGGCGCCTGTGGGGGGGCGGAGCAACGACAAGCTTGGGCACCTTAACCTGAGTTGTAGCAGGTTTTCTGTAAGGCCATGGGTCCTTGATAATCTCCTCAAGCTTAGTCACATCTCCCTAGAACACATCTTCCAACAACTGAGTTTACCTTTTTGAAATCCAAGTGGACGGAAACAGATCTTTAAACTGCACCAAAAAAGGCCAAAACACTCAACTGGGTCAAAAATTCCAAAGAAAACAACAAAACACAAAACCAAGAAACGGATTTGGTATCCATCAATAAAGAGAGAGCAGATCCTACATCTAAACCACAAAATCGTCAAAGCCCACATTTAAAAACGCCTGATAGGTTATAAATAACCCAGTAAACAACTTAAAACCATAAAACAAAGGAACCAGTTTGACATCCTTGCCCTAGATAAGAGAGAGTAGAGAAAAGAGTGATGAGAACAAGAAAAAGAGAGAAAATAAACAAAATTATAAACAAATAATTCATAAATAAAAGAATGTAGTACCAGGTAATTGGGCAAGTTGTGTGAAAGGCCATACGTGAGGTGAAGATTTTTGTAGAGTTTATATTGGGAAAAAGCCCTTCAGGGGCAGAGAGAGAGGGGGGGAAGGACGTGATTTGTGATAGTGGTGGGTGTTCGGGGATACACAAGTTTGTTTATAACGTAAGGAAAAATTCACATTTGGCCCATTGAAATTTTCAAAATGTTGATAAAGTCCATGATTGTTTGTATAGTAGTGGAAAACAGCCAAGGAAGGAAAAAAGGAAAGAGTGTTACAAAAAAAAGTAGAGAAACTTTCAGAAAAATACCAATTATCACTGTGAGTAGATTTCCAAAATTTATTTTGCCAATAAAATTTGGTCAAATTTAGAAAATCTTATTGTTAAATATTTTAAAGTTCCCACCAATTTTTCAGTTTTTGGGGACATGGCTTCTGCTCCGAGTTAAGTGGTCATGAAATTTGTTTTCTAGGTCATAGTTACAAGTAACTGTCAGCTCTCAAAGATCTACTTGAAAGTCCAAGCAGTTACAAGGTCCACAAAAACCTGTTTGGAAATCTATTACAAAGAAACTAAAGGAGCTTCATTTTGATGATTTTCTTGAAGCAAGGAGGGACATAAAATGGAGTTGTAACCCACACCGCAATAGAGGAACAAGTACAAATCAAAAGATTGATCTTACATAGTTCATTGTATGAGTCATGGTCATCAAGTTCAATTCTGTATTTGACACTCACGGAAGCATTTGTATTTGCACCAATTACACACATGGCCTCAGCAAGAAACTTTCCTCGTAGAAGTCGTGCATATATTAGAGAAACTACACAGATAAACAACATATTTGAGGTATCAAGCAAACAAATCTGAACCTTTAGATCCAGCGTGAGGCGCACACCAAAACACCCATGTCCAGCTACTCTGGGCTAGGACATCCGCAGCTGTTATATTATAGAGAAAAAGTATCAGCTATGGGTCTGAACAGACCTAAAAACTTATATTTTAGACAGGAAATGCAAAATGAACCAGTGTTGTGAAAGGCGCCCACCTCAGCGCCTAAGGCGAGAGGCAAGGCGAGGCGAAGCGATGGCTTGTCGCCATTTACAGGTGAGGCAAGGCGCTGGTTCAAAAGGCGACATAAGGCGATACAAAGGCGAGAGGCGCTAAGGCGAGGCGAGGCGCTAAGGCGAGGCGAGGCGCTAAGGCGAGGCGAGGCGCAGAGGCCTCGCCTTTTGATATTTTTTTAAAAACGACTTGGTTAAATGATTTTAAAAATAATTATTAGAGTTTAGCCTTTAGCGACTTCACTCTTCACTCGCAATTCACGACTCTCTTCCTCACAACGCGAGACGACGCGACACTTCTTCAGTTCAGGCGATTCTGTTCTAGTTCCAGGGACGCAACTCACCTGTTCTTCAATTCCGGCGACTCATCTGTTCTTTAGTTCAGGGCCTTCAGGTGATGCGAGTTGCGACGCAACACCAGCAAGCTCCGACTCTATTCTTCAGTTCATTCTCCAGTTCTTCAGGTAAGTCGCGTTTCTTTTCTTCCTTTTTCTTTCTTCTTCTTCTTATTCTTTCTTCACTCTTTCTTTTTTTTCCTTCTCTTTCTCTGTTTTCTTCAGTTTCAGACTTCCAGTTCTCTTTCTCTGTTTGCTTAATTTCTTCTTCTCTTCTCTATTAAATACTGCCAGTTCCCATTTTTTTTAAAAGAAAATTGTAATCATCATTGTAATCATATTTATATGTGCAATTAAATATTTTAAGATTTTGGTATAAATTGGCGCCTCAATTCAAAAAGGTGCTCGCCTCGCCGCGAGGCGAGGCAGAGCCTTGTCGCCTTTCGCCGTCCAAAACACTGGCATGAACTTAAAATTACTTTCTTTATAGACATATGGAGTTGCCAGTTGTGTCGCTTTGGACAAGTTCTTCAAATTATTTCCCCCAATTTGAAGCACTATAGGGTGTTGCTCAGGGCCATATGCCAAGAATCTATTCTGGTATATTAGAAAAATCACATAAATGTCAGATCTCACAACATGATAGAAACACACAAGCATTAGTAAGTGACAAGCTGCTCTTAAAGGTCCAAGCAGCAAGTGTAATAACGTTGTTAGAGTAGTAATAGGAACAAGAATAATATCTATGATCATGAATAATATCTATGATCATACTTAGGATAGAAATAGGAATAGTATATAGTGTCCTAGTTGAAAAAGAATTGTATTATAGTATCCTAGTTGGAAAAGAAGTCCAATATAATATCTATAAATAGAGTCTCAATGTAATAACATAGAGACAACAATTCAATAATATTCTTCTCCAATATTTCTCACATGGTGTCAAAGCTTCTACGGTCCTAGTTAGAGCCGGCTCAAAGAAATCGATGGCCTAAAGCCAAATCTTTATACGAGGCCTTAATATCTAATAAAATTTTATATGTTTTTATTCTAGTTTTTTTTTTAAAGATGGTATATGGTCATTTTGTACCTATTTTGACTCACTCTATTCCCTCAAATTTAAATAAATATTTATATAAACGGTTATGAGATATTTTTATGAATTTACATAATTTAATATTCTCAATTTTATACCACTAAGTAAATGTCAAACTACTTTCATACATTCAAGTTCATTTTGAAGGTATATAATCAGATACAATTATAAGAAAAATATTTTTTTTTGAAACTTACAGTCTGAAATAACTTATAGAAATTCTTTTTAGCAATAAGTTATCTTATTAAGGTTAAAATAAGAGGTTTAAAATCAATTTTTTAAATTAAATATGAAAAGACGTCATTCTTTTCAAGTAAAAACTAGAAATTAAAAAATCACATAAATGAAAATGAAAAGAGTATAATATCTGAATTGATATTTCAACAACTTTATTACATTTAAGAACTAAATGTAACATTTAATGTCTTTTTATTCATACTTTTACAACATAAAAATTGAAATTTTGAGGCCTTCAATTTTGGGGAGCCTAAAGCAATTGCTTTAGTGGCTTCCCCCTTCAGCCGGCCCTGGTCCTAGTACAAAATCAAAGAGCTTCTGTTGTCGATGGACGGCTATGACCCATATATTCCGTCCATCTAGCCAATGATTATGTCAGCTAAAAGAATTAGGTCACCGTATATCTTTCTGGTGACTATTTTCTCATATCTAATTGCGTAGCACCGTGTACCTTTCCAGTGACTACTTTCTCATATTTTATTTGTGTAGTACTGGGCAATCTTTCCGGTGACTACTTTTTCATATTCAATATGCGTGGCACCGTGCCATCTTTCCGGTTACTGCTTTCTTCTTTGTGTTGGGTCGTGCCATCATTCCAACCCTATCCATTCAATTTCTCTTTCCAGTAGGGTCGTGCCATCAATATGATCCTACCTATATTATTTCTGTTTTCTAGTAGGGTCCTGTCATCATTCCGACCCTATCCATATAATTCTCTTTCTCAGTAGGGTTGTGTATCATTCCAACCCTACCCATATAATTTTATTTCTCAATTTTTGACCACTTTCATCCATCAAATCTAATAAGTCGGTGCATGAGCTAGTTCCGACCAGTTTTAAAGTGACTTTCTCTGAAAAATTTTGAGATGATCCACATTGTCATTCTCCATTGACCTTTTAATTAGTTGAACATTAAGAATGTTTTTCTCTATGATCATCTCGAGCAAAAAATCTATATGGAGCAACCACCTGATTTTGTTGCTTAGGTAGAGTCTAGTAGACTTGTAGATCAATTGTGTAAGTCACGCTATGGTATGAAATAGTCTTCTAAGCTTGATTTCGGAAGTTCAGCACTGCAATTCAGGAATTTATTACTTTGTGTTTTATCGACATTATGCATCAAATTCAGTTCCATGAGAACACCAAGCACATTGAGATTTACTAGAATTATGCATCAAATTCAGTATTTCATGAGAAGACTAACATATTGAGATTGATTGTCAATTTTGTGAAGTCGAGTGATCAACCATCGATCGTCGTATTAGTTACATTTGTAACAAACTAGGTACATATGACTTGTATGCACCAACTTGAGGGGGAGTGTTAAGAGTAGTAATAGGAACAAGAATAATATCAACGATCCTACTTAGAATATGAATAGGAATAGTATATAGAATCCTACTTAGAAAAAGATTTTATTATAGTATCTGTTAGAATAGGAATAGGTAAATACAATCCTACTTAGAATAGGAATAGGAATTACAATAGTATATAGAATCCTATTAGAATAGGAATAGGAATTACAATAGTATATAGAAATCCTATTTGGAAAAGGATTGTATTATAGTATCCTAGTTGGAAAAGGAGTAATATAGTATCTATAAATAGGGTCTCAAAGTAATAATGTAGACAACAATTCAATAATATTCTCCCCCAATATTTCTCACATGGTATCAGAGCTTCTACGGTCCTGGTAGAAAATCAAAGAGCTTCCGCTGCCGGCGGGCGGCTATGACCTACATATGCTGCCAGCCAGTAGTTATGTTAACAAAGTAGGGTTAGTGATATATATATGATTCTCATATTCAAGGGAAGAAAATTCAATCAAACAAGTCGTCAATTTTCGGTGTCTTTCTAGGGTTGTTTTGTGTCAACCCCACATCTTTCAGTGTTTGTGTAGCACCACTATCATTTCGGTCACTATTTTTTTATATCTAATTTGGGTAGCACCGTATCATCTTTTCGGTGACTGTTTTTTCATATTTATCATGTGTAGCACCGTACCATCTTTCTGGTGACTACTTTCTCATATTCGATTTGTGTAGCACCGTGCATCTCTATGGACTACTCATATTCAATTTGTGTAGTACCGTGAATTTTTCGAACTACTTTCTCATATCTGAGTTGCATAGCACTGTGCCTTTTTTGGTGACTCAGATTTGACTTGCGTAGTTCCATTCGTCTTTTTGGTGACTCATCAAATCTAGTTTGCGTAGGGTCGTGCCATCATTCCGACCCTATCCATACAATTTTTCTTTTGCAGTAGGGTCATGTCGTCAATATGATCCTACCTATATAATTTCTATTTTCCAGTAGGGTTGTGCTATCATTCCGACCCTACCCATATAATTCTCTTCTCTGTAGGGTCGTGTCATCATTCCAACCCTTCTCATATAATTTTATTTTTCAATTTGTGACCATTTTCAACCATCAAATCTAATAATTTGGTGCATAAGCAGGTCTCGAGAAGTTTTAAAGTGACTTTCTTAGAGTAATTTTGAGATGATCCATATTGTCATTCTCCATTGACCTTTTAGTCAGTTGAACATTAAGAGTGTTTTTCTCTATGATGATCTCGAGGAAGAAATCTATATGGAGCATCCACCTGATTTTGTTGCTCAGGGCCTTGTATGTTGGTTGTGTAAATCATTTTATGGTCTAAAACAATCTTCTCAAGCTTGGTTTGGGAAGTTTAACAATGCAATCTCGGAATTGCATGAGAAGACTAAGACATTGAGGTCGACTGTTAATTTTGTAAAGCGGGAAGATCAATTTATTGATATCTCAACACGCCTGCCATCGATTCTCGTATTAATTACATTTGTAACAAGCTAGGTACATGTGACGTGTATGCACTAGCTTGAGGGGGAGTGTTAGAATAGGAATAGGTAAATACAATCCTACTTAGAATAGGAATAGGAATTACAATAGTATATAGAATCCTATTAGAATAGGAATAGGAATTACAATAGTATATAGAAATCCTATTTGGAAAAGGATTGTATTATAGTATCCTAGTTGGAAAAGGAGTAATATAGTATCTATAAATAGGGTCTCAAAGTAATAATGTAGACAACAATTCAATAATATTCTCCCCCAATATTTCTCACAGTATCCTAGTTGGAAATGAAGATTAATATAATATCTATAAATAGGGTCTCAATGTAATAATGTAGAGACAACAACTCAATAATATTCTTCTCCAATATTTCTCACAAATATATCAGTACAAGAAATATCCTTTTGGAGATCCACCCAAGTTACAATAATATAAACATCTAGATCCCCCCTTCTTTGCCACTTATTTTACACCAAAGAAATAAATATTCCTTTTCTAGGAAACCATCTACTGGGACAAGGGTCTTCGTTTAGGGAAATGAAAATGAAGAATCAATTTGGTTAATTAGACCCTTGAAAGACAACCCGAAGGAGTCTATAGCAATTGAACTAAAACAGTATGATTCATTGATTTAGTAAATCAAATACAAGTGTCAGGTGCCATCTATAGAAGGGTTAACTGTAAGCTTCTCTTTGTAGAAGGTCAGTTTACATTAAAGTACGCATATCACCACAGAGACATATATTCACTATTTCCTTTTATCATGAAATTGGGGAGGGCATGGCAGAAAGAGGATCAAGATTAAAGAAAGTAACTTTTGACTATTTCACCGTCTCATGACTTAAAATGAAAGGGCAAAATAAAATCATAGGATATTTTGATTTATGGAAATTCAGTGAAAAATTTAACCGGCACACTTGAGTTAAATTATCGTAGACAAGTTTAAATCCTCTGTAATAGTGAGCCTTTACGTACTAAATCGCTCATGTTCATCTCATTCTCATTTCTTTTGTTCTAGAATAAGAACAAAGGATTAACTAGCATGATTCTCTTCTTTTTGCTTTGGTCTACTTATCAATAAGAAACAAAAAGGTACTTCCTCCATCCCATTTTATGTGGCACCTTTTGATTTGCCACGGTGTTTTAAAAAAGAAGGAAGACTTTTGAAACTTGTGGTCTAAGGCAATTCTTAGATATTTGTGGAGCTGAGATATATTTCATTAAGGGTAAAAAGAAGAATTTTGCTAAATTGTTTCTAATTATAGCAAAGTGATTTTTTTTTTGTTATGGATTAAAAAGGAAAAGGTGTGGGTGCCACATAAAATGAGACAAAGGGAGTACTTTATAAATGGGTGAAGAAGCACTAGAGTCTTAGTCCATGCAGCAGAACTTTACCAAATTGCCAATCTGGTGGACAGTTGTTTTCGCAGCAAGCATTTTTGTGTAGAGACGCGCCTCTTTGAGATAAGATGGGCCAAAGTTCTGTAATAGTTATTGGTCCATTCCACCATGGGGGCAACACTTTTTAAATACAAAGGCTTACAAATATTATGGAGCTTTTTCTATCAATCTTTTAAGTAAAGAAATATTAGGCAGCTTCTTAACTTTATAAAGAGAGAAAATTAGACTTCTATATATGCATGCACCTGAAACAAGGAGGATAGTGCTCCGCACCCACTAGAGATGTATAGTGGAGTTTGGAGTTTTGATAAGCACACAATGTCTTGCAAAGGAAATAAAAGAAATCTGTTGACAATCTGCCACGTGTTTTCAGGATAACAGAATGAAAAGGAGTTGAAGAAGTAATCAAACAATGTCCTGTAGATTTCATCTTCCCTCTAGGTCCACCATAGGCTGATACTCTATGAACCTATCCATTGGATAGACATTGGCATCACACAAGAGGACATGCTATATACCACAGAGGTGCTTTAAAACATTTACACAAATGGACAATAAACTGAATAAACAAGGACCGAAAGCCAACTAGCTCAATATAAGCCCAAAAATAAATACTTGCGTCATTAGATTAAGGACAAACTTCCATGAACTGAAAAGTTAAAATACTGACTCAAATAACTGAATATTTTTAATCATTTTACAGGTGATGTAGGTATTGCCTAGAAGACTGGAAAAGCCACTCTCACAAGTTAGAAAGAAGAGAAGCTACAAAGACAAATAAAAAACATTTGAACTACAATTACAGCCTTCATCTTGTGAGTAAGAAAAAAGTTCTAGATGCTTAGAAGGCAGAATGATGCACTTCACTGTTTAAAATACAACTGTTTAAACTCGTTATCTATTCTGGGCAATCTGAAAAAACTAAATTGATATAAATGCTATGATGGATTTCCTTTGCTCGGGTACAGATAAAGATTAGTTCATTTATATCCTTCTTGATAACCAGGATGCACCTGGTGCTGTTTTTGCTGATCAAATATCATCATCAATCGACAAGGAACTACATCTCAACCCTAAGCTTGTCAAGATTAGGGTCAGTAATGAGATAATTTGATAGTGTAGATATGAAAATATTTAAATATTATATAATAAGATAGTGTAAATATGAGGATATTCTCTAATCTCTTTAATTAGTCAGTGAAGAGATTGTATAATATTTTATTAGTTTCTTTTCATATTTACATTATCTGTAACAACTATTTTAATCCCATTAACTAGAGGGAATAATCAAGGAATTCAATTCCCAACATTTCTTCTTCTTCTTCTTCTAATAATCTCAGAGTTAAATTTGACCTGTACATAATGTTGTAATAATAGGGGGGGGGGGGGGGGGGGGGGGGGGGGGGTTATGGATAGAGTCTGATAATTGTTCTATACAATTATCACAAGTTCCAAAATTTTACATCCTGATAAATTGAACTTGGATATATTGCTTTTCTCTCAAACTAATTTCTTAACAATCACTTTGATATTTTATCTGCCACTCATATATAGATGAGTCAAAGTTAAATGTCCTACAATTCATTTTCATTCAGATCATGTCAAAAGAGATTGGATGGATCACATATTGCTACAAAAAGAAGAAAAAGAACCCATAAAAATTCAATCTTTCTATGTTTTCTCCATATAAATACCCTTTCCAGCTTCCACCAAAATAAAAAATAGCTCCCAAACAACTTCTCCTATTTTTCCATTGATTAATATCTTAATCATATTCCAGATATCCAAAATCTCAGAACCACCCAATTCCTAACCTTGAATACTTCCTTCCCACGTTTAGCTCTTTTCCATCTAACAGAAATTGAAAAAAAAAAGTGCGAACAGGAAAAGTTATTAATTATGGGTTTTCGAGGTTAAAAAAAAACAGAACAAACAGAAATTAGGGAGAATGAAGCACAAATACAATACTATAGCTAAGGAGAATGAAGAATATAAAAGTATGTAGAAGGAGGAAAATAGGAGTTGGGGTTTTACATGGAAGCAGAGAGATGCTGCTGCAGCAATTCTGAGGCGAATCCATTGGCAGTTGGAGAAGACAACAAATAAAAATTGTGTTATGAGTAATATATACTTTTTCTCGGATGTACTTTTTTAATAACACAATTACATAATACATTATCAAGACGAAATTCTACAATCTGGAGCAAATACTTAGAAAGTTTCAATGGTTTCTACTTTCTTTTGCTTAATTTAATTAAAAGAAAACATAAATTTATTGCACTAAATATATGAGGCAAAATTTATTTATGTTGAATGTTTGATGGTGAAATGCACAATGATGGATAGGGCTGGGCATTCGGTTCGGTTCGGTTCAGTTTGTGAAATTCGGTTTGATTTTTCAATTTTTGGTTTAAGAAAAACATAAACCAAAACTGAACTGAAATAAATTTGGTTCAGTTCGGTTTCGCAATTTCGGTTCGGTTTAATTTTTCGATTTGAATATTATTTCTGACTCTTTTTTTTCGATAAAAAGTAATTGATTACATATAAGAAAACATTATATAAAGATAAACTACTCTTTATTAGTAACCAATTAATGAGGCCATTATTTAAAAATGTGAACAGTTACATGTATTTGAATTACTATTTGAAGTGTCATAACCTATAAATCAAAAGTCTACCATTTGATTCCTTCATTCCTTGACATATATGTTCCAGGTTAGCAATTAGGATTTAGGAATTTTATTTTTCACTAAAATAAAATAATATTATTTGGAACTGAAATTGGGCGTTTAGTATAGTAATGTTGCCCAGTTAGGCTTGGGAAATTACCAATTCATGTTGAGCTTATATTATATGTATTATAATTTATAAGTTATAACATATGTAGGCAGCCAAAATTAATAGGTAGTCGAGCAAAGATTAGTTACTTTGCCACTGTAGCTGTGATATTTCTAAGACATATTATCTTAGGATGTCTGTATATCCTTTTTATATACAAGGACACTCTTCCAAAGGTTGTACTATAGCATTTTTATTTTTCCATCAAAGAAGAAGTTTATCTGGACATTAAAAAAAGTTCGGTTTTTCGGTTAACCGAAATAAAAAAAATTAAAACCGATAACCGAACCGAATTATCAATATTTTAAAATTTAAAATCGAAACCGACTGAATAAACCGATTAACCGAAATCGAAATTTAAAAAAATTCGATTCGGTCGATTTTTTCGGTTCGAATCAAATAATGCCCAGCCCTAATGATGGATGTGATAGACACTAAAAAAAATAATAAAATATTAAATTAAAATCGTGTCAAATAATATATTTATTGCTAATAATTCCTCTAATGTTATTGAATAATTTGAAAGGTAATATAGGTGTGGGCGTTCGGTTCTTCGGTTCGATTTTAGCAAATTTTAGTTCGGTTCTTCGGTTCTTCGGTTTTCAGTTTTGAAAAAGTATGCATCATATCCCGAATTGAAATATTTCAGTTCGATTCGATTTTATTTGGTGTTTTAAAAATATTTTTTAGTGCAAACTAATGAAAAATAAAACAAGGATAAAAGCAAAATATAAGACAGTTAAAGACTTAAAATCATGTTAAGTGATGACGTACTTCCATGGTAAACTTATTGTGCTTAAAAACTATATTTATCTTTGCCAAGAACTTGCGCCTCCAACTATTGTTTGAGGAAAATAAGCACGAAGACATCATTTACATGACATAAATCGGGAAAAATTTATTTAAATTTCTCTTGGAAAATAATATTTCAAGTTAACTATATAAATTATAAATTTATTGCTACTTTGACTTGTTTCGTGAATGATTTAATCGCTAATTGATTTATATGTATATAAATATAATTTTATTTTTTTGGTCTAATATATGTATAATTTTTTAAAAAAAAATTAATAAAGGTTCGGTCTTCGGCGCACCGAAATTTCGAGACCCCTACCCTGAACACCGAATCAAACCATACTTTTGAAAAAATAACACCGATACTGAAAATCAAAGAATCAAATTCATTTGATTCGATTCGATTATTCGGTATTTATGTCCGTCCCTAATTTGCATCTCAAAATGTTTATCCTTACACAAGCATATTTTGAATTGATCAATTTATTAGGGCTACAAAATTTGAAATATATTAATGCATATAACTTTTCATTGTTTAAAATTATTTCAAAATTGATATTTATGGTAAGAATATCATTAATGATATCTTGGAAAAAAACATTTATCATATTTTAGAGTAAATTACTTGAATAGTCATTCATGTTTAAGAAACTGTCTAGTAATAATATTTTTGTTTTGTTAGGATTATAATATCATCAAATTATTCATATTTTCCTCAAAATATAATTGACACAATAAAAACATTATTCTCGCTCCTAATGAATGTCATATCACATTTTTCTAAAATTTTAATAAAAATAAATAAAAAATTTCATTTGATGGTCGATACTCACATAAAAGTTCGGCTAACTGTATTCATATTGAATAGGACCCATTCGGTAGTAAGCGCTCTCTATCAATGACTTTTTTCCTTTCAAGTCAATTACAAGATTTTAAAAAAACTGCAACAGAATTCGTTGATTTTGATTCGAAGTCTTCTTATTTTGAGTGAGTAATAGTCGTATTTGATTAATCATTTATGAAAAACTTCAATTAATATTAGAGAAGTAGTTTGAATTTGGTCGTTCAATTACCAAATTATGAATAAGAGACATATTTTTATATATTTTACAATTAGTATCATTAATAGAAAAAATAATATGATATATTTATCATGAGAAATTTTAATTAAGAATTTCAATTTTTATGTAACTAAATCATAAATTAAAATAAATAATAGAGAACAAGTTCCAGAGACTTTTGAAAGTAAATGTGTTATAGAAAATACATGAGGTGAGTTTTTGTAAATATGAATTTCTTAGTAAACGTATCTTTTATTTAAGTTTAAAGATAAATTATTTGTTTCCACATAATAAAAAAATAACGTTTGCTACAGTTCCGTTATTTTATTTTTCTAAAAGAAGCGGCTAAACACTGGACTCTATCTCATAGTAGCAATGGAATTTTTTTATTTGAGAATCAATTTATTTAATTAAAGTTTGAGGTTTTAAAATTATATTTTTAACCTAATATATAAAAAAGTAATACCAAAAATACTACTTATAAGTTATAATTATTCTAATATTAATTGTAACACCATAACTTTTTTAACTAAGACAGAGTCATCCTTCATATAATATAAGATTGTAATCGATGATTCTAAATTGAGCATAGTTGTTATAGTCAATTTCTTAGTGTGGTAATGTAACACATCACAATTCTACTCTCAGGATCTAAAAATTTGTCATCGCAAATACATAAGATTGAACCAAGAAATGTCTTGCTTGTGCTTACATTTTAAGGATCATTAATATATGTGGGAAGTGTGTCGGAAGTGAATTCAGGTCATAAGACACCTCTCTTAATACTTTTTCGGTCTACCTTTACTCCTCCGCATAACTCCCAAATCCAACCTCTCACAACTCCTAATAGGAGCATTCGTACTCCTTCTCTGCATATGTCCAAACCATCGCAGTCTCGCTTCCCTCATCTTATCAGCCACAGGGGCCACCTCTAGCTTCTCCCGAATGGTCTCATTCCTAATCTTATCACTCCTAGTATGACCACACATCCATTTCAACATCCTCGTCTCTGTGACCTGCATCTTCTGAACATGTACGTTTTTTATTGGTCAATACTCTACCCCATACAACAACGATGGTCTAACCACTATTCTGTAAAACTTACCTTTGAGCTTAGGTGGTATCTTCTTATCACACAATACTCCAGAGGCAAACCTCTATTTTGTCCATGCTGCCCCAATACGATGTGTGACATTATCGTCGATATCGCCACTGCTCTGGATAATGGACCCAAGATACTTAAAGTTTTCTCTCTTAGGGATAGGTTGAGTGGCAAGCCTCACATCAATGTGTGCTTCATCCCTTGCAACAATAAATTTGCACTCCAAGTATTCTATTTTGTTCCTGCTCAGTTTGAACCCTTTGAACTCTAAGGTGTCTCTCCAAACCTTCAACCTATCATTAACTTTAGATCGAGTCTCATCAATCAGTACTATGTCTTCTGCATATAACATACACCATGGAACCTCCTCCTAGATAGATTGCGTCGCGTCAGCTCATCCATCACCAAGGCAAACAAAAAAAAAGCTCAAAACAGATCCTTGATGAAGTCTCATCTCAACAGGAAAAATACTCTGAGTCTCCTCCCACCATTTTTACTCGAGTTTTGGCTCCGTCGTACATATCCTTTATCATCCTAATATATGTCATTGGGACACCTTTCACCTTTAGATACCTCCATAGGATATCCTTTGGAACTTTTTCATAGGCATTCTTGAGATCAATGAACATCATATGAAGAACCTTCTTTCTTTCTCTATATTTCTCCAGTAATCTCCAAACAAGATGAATCGCTTCAGAAGTTGACCGCCCTGACATGAATCAAAACTGATTCTCTGAAATAGATACTATTTTTCTCACCCTCATCTCCACCACTCTCTCCCAGACCTTCATAGTGTGACTTAACAACTTGATACCCCTATAATTATTATAGTTTTGAATATCACCCTTGTTCTTGTACAATGGAACCATTGTACTCCTCCATTCATCTAACATCATGACAATCTTCATAATAGCATTTAACAGTCTAGTCAGCCACTCTATGCCATCCTTGACCATGTTCATAAAAAAATCTACCAAAATCTAATTGGCGCCCTCCCTCTCTTTATCCTACTAATAGCCCTTCTAACCTCCTCAACTCTAAACCTCCCGGAATAACCAAAATCTCGATGACTTTCGGAGTGCGCCAACTTACCCAACTAAATATCTCTATCTCCTTTCTTGTTTAGGAGTTTCTGAAAGTAAACCTGCCACCTTAGCTTAATGGAAATCTCATCCACCAACATCTCACCCTCCTCATCCTTGAGGCACTTCACTTGGTCCAAGTCACGCTCTTTCCTTTCTCTCTCTTTAGCGAGCCTATATAATCTCTTATCCCGCCTTTATCACTTAGCTCCTCATATAGGTGCTCAAACGCAGTTGTCTTAACACTCGTCACCGCCATTTTCGCTTCTGTCTTAGCCGTCTTATAGATCTCCTTAAGCCTTCGCTTTTCATCCTCATCCCTACGCTCCAACCACAACTTACGCAATATTATGATATAAAAATACAAAATTATGCCTGACAAATAGTTATTTATGGTTTTGATATCAGCGGTTTTTTTACCACATATATTATTTAATCATCGAATGCCAAAAGTAAAAGATCCTCCTAAATTAGGGCATGTGTGCGTCAAACCATTTAAGCACTGCAAAATTAACCACAATTCAAATTTCACTAATGTCTGAACCTATGCAATCAATTGTATTCGAGAACTTTATGATAATTTTATATTTAAATAAGATATTTAGAGTTTATATATTTTTTAAAAATATTTATTTAACATTTTACCAATGATTTTAGAGTGTCGTAGGAAGATGTAAATAAGGGATGAGCAAAAGAGGCGTAGTTGTAAGACGACTAAATCTTTCATCTTTCAAGCAAGCAATAGTACCCTCAAGGACCCATACCTTAGACACAAATTCTCCCTAGAGTCTCACATGGTCTGTTGCCAAAGTCCACAGGCTGATTATATCTAATGGAATTTACTGCAGTATAATGGTGATTAGAATCGATTCTAATCAACCAAAGCTCAACTGGCTATTAACAATGTTATCTAACCTGAGTTACAACCAGAAGGAGCAGAGCTTTCGAATCTCCAGAAATTATACATTAAAACTGCAACCCCAGCAAGATTATCTAAAGTTCCACCAAAAGGCTCGAAAATTGGGTTCTACCTCTGACCAGAAAAGAAAATCTATACACTGGGAAACTAATAGTAATAATAAAACACTGGTTCGCAAACTTGCAGCAAACACACGATGCAGGTTGCAGTAACCTTGAAATTTTGACCAGCACCAATCAGTTACTTCCTTTGAGTCACCAAAGAGAAACAACTCTGGGAATCAACAGTTACTCATGCTCTTGGCATCCAAAGTCGCAATCTAATAACCAATTTTAATAGCAGTCAACGTTTTTGCTTCTGAGAAACAAAACGTATTCCTTGCTTTCCAAGTTCCAAGTTCTTCTTCTTCCCATCATCAAGAGATACAGACACAACAGATGAGCCTTCAAAGACTTCTACGACTGTCCCTTTATGCCTGAAAATAGAATGAATTGAAAGGTCAAACTAGCACACCTCAAGGAAAGTGTGGCACAGATGTATATGAATGCTCTTCTATACAATTTGATATTTAAGAACCAGCAAGCGAGTTACGCTAGTCGAAAGCTAAATGGAACTTCTAATTATAGATATGTGTTCCTTTTGCTCTATCCTACTATATCCTTAGTCGCAAATGCAAATCACTTGCTCTAGTAATTGTTCTTTTCTCATTGCTATCATGATTACTACTCCAGAATATCACAGCACTCATATCCTGAAGTTGCATAAATTTTAAGTATGCATAGTAATCAGCTTGATGAAACAATAAGCTTACCAGGAATTATCAGACGGATGATGAACTTCCACTCTCTTTCCTTTTGCATCTTTTCCCAACTTCTGCAGTATCCAGTTAGCATCCAAGAACTCATCCATTGTATTGTCTTCATACTGCTGTGATGAATTATCATCAGCCCTGGTTGATGCTTTTTCTCCAAATGTTGGTGCTCTCTTTCTTTTAGACCTCTGACCCTTAACCATGCTTTTCTCCTCCTCTCCTGGAGAAGCCCAGGCATTTTGACTTTCATGGTAAGGATTCTTGAACTTGAGCTTTAGGAGAGGTTTTGGATCCTTTCTCGCTGAATTAGATACTGAAGGTATGCTATTTTTCTCGTCATGCAGGTCATCATAAGAAGTGGGTCCAGCTTCAGCATGTCTTACAGAAGCCAATTTATTGTCCCTTGCACTAGAAACTTCAGCTCCAGCTCTTGTAATAACACTACCGTCCTTGCTTCTTTTTCCTAAGATACCAGAAGTCTTGAGTGGAGGATAAGGTCCAGATCCATCAGCAAATTTTCCACCAACTTTGGCAGGGAAATGAATACCTTCTGAGCCAACTTTCTTGATCTTTATTAAGTTAATTTCTTTACCCTTATTATTTTTACCCTTTATTTGGTCCATCTGATCCACCTTATGTCCTTCAGACACAAAACGAGAGCCAAAAGAAAAGTTACTAATAGAATACTAAAGCACGCTCCTAAAAGCTAGAAATACATATTATCTTCTACCCCCGACCCCAACACAAAAAGTAAATAACTTACAACACATCTTACCTTTTCCACCACCAATTTTAGCTGCAGTGTCATTCCTTTCCGAGTTCTCATTCTCTCTCAGCTGAACCAGATCCTCACTACCTGATAAAAATAAGTAGTACATATAAGAGTAATTTTTTGATAAGGTAAATAATTTAAATAATGTTGGGCAAATCTCCCATATACAAGAGGTATACCAAAAAGTAGAGAATCAACAACATATGAGAACAGGAGCATAGAGTATTGAAGCAAATCACTTGATCTCAAGAGATTTTGCTCCTTGATCAAGCAATTTAGACATTGAATGAAAGAATTTAAAAGAACCGATGGAAGAGCGAATACAGAAATCGAATTTGAAAAAAAAAACTAGGAAACAATATACGTATTGCCACCTATCCATTTCGACAGTGAGCTCATCGGTTTACAAATTTAACCAATTTTTCTAAAATTTCTTACTGTGGGTGGGTGGGGGTGGGGGTTGAGAGTGAGAGTGTTAACACCAGAAAACAATAATAATATGCAGCAAGAACTTAATCACTTAATGTTATTTTACTTCTAATTTTTGTGGGTCATTAGCAGCTTTCTGGACTCTTCAGCTGCAAGTATTCACACAGAGGAAACAATCTGAATTAGTGTAGCACAGGAAATAGAGATGGAACACCATAGCAGAACAAGAATTGGAGTATTTAATCAGACGCAGAACAGACCTTCTGTTCCCAGACCAAAGAAAACCAAATATACATGTCATGCCACCTTAATTATAGTACATATATATACATTTATATAGAGAGAGAACTCCTCTGTGTTATGCCAGAGTGCATCCATTAAGACAGCAAAAGCAGTTTCAGTGTCTTGAGAAAAGGGAAGAAGTCCGAGAGTAAGATGTACGCAAGCTATACTCTTTTAAGATTAGCCAAGATCATTAAAAGAAAAACGTTTTAAACTACTGGCTTACATTTTTACCATTGTTTATCCAATGATTGACATTGGTATGTTAAACTTTGAGGATGTGACTTAAAATCTACAGTTGCTTTACTTTCACAAGAACATTGCACTTAAGTCATGAAGAAGAAGAAAAGAACCATCAGATCACGTGATAACCAAAGCACACATTCCTCATATGCCAATTAAGCAACCAATTAACTGAGGAGAGGAGGAGAAATACAGTATGCTGCATAAGATTACATCCACGCTAGGTTTTTTATCTAAAAGAAAATGTATTGCAAGAACGTACATTAGAAATACTTTTGACTTCTACTCACAAAAAGCAACCCAAGAATCACAGTATTTTATGATATTCCTAAGCCAATTTATATTGAGAAATCCTTGAGGGCCAGTACACAAGGTTCAAAACTGTGGGGATAATGACCACACCAATCTACCCTACTTCACTTCAATATTAGGCTTTTGTCGACGGCAGGGTTTGAATCCACGACCGTCAGTGCGACGTGTGCTTAATTCACATATCACGCGATGCGCTCTTCCCACTTAAAGCCCTAGGGAAACTAATACATGAAGTCCTTACCAAGCACAGAAGAAAATCACAAAAAAAATAAAAATGCACAGAGGAAAACTATAACCATCTTTCTCACTGGCGGAACCTTTTGTCTGGATGAGATAACAAGTTAGACAACCATAGCATTTGTGTCATAAGTGACGCAAGCTAGTAGAAAAGCATATTTACAAGTCATCAAATTCTATGGAGAAGCCATAATTTATAAATAAGATTTATCCAAAGAAAATGGAAAGAAAGAGGAACACAAAGACAACATATAGAGAAAAAAAATTACCATTTGAACTAGTCAACTCTTGCTCTTTCTGATAGCTTGAAGCATCAGACTTCGGGGAACCTGCTATGTTTTTATTCCGCGAGCCCAAATGTATAACAAGCTTTGGCCCCTTAGAGGTCTTTGGTATGCTTGTTTGAGTTCCAACATCACCCCCATCCAAATGCTGAGGCTTGCTACCCTTCATTTGGACTGTCCTCTTACCCGTGTTTCCAGCAACCTCATCTATAAGTTTGTGCTTTATGACCCCTGCCTGATTAATTGAACGTATACCTTCTGTCAAGCTACCAACAGGAGAAGAAAAAGTATCCATTTCCCCATAGCCCTGCAATTCTTCATTCTTGACATCACCAGCAGTATATCCACCAGATGGAGCATCCGGATGTCCTTCATTTTGTCCAGTTAACACCTTTTTACCAGATTTCTTGTAAGAAGTTTTCCTTCCATATTCCTTGTTCCTTTGGGGAGATTTGTCAACTAAACCTTTAAGAGGAAACTTCAAAGATCGACTATGATCATTTTTTACTACAGGACCACTATCTTCATCATCAGAAAAGGGTGAAAGAGAAATTATTTCATCTTCAACTGGCAACCCAGCTGCTGCCCTCAAACTTGCAATTAAATCCCTATCAGCTACATCTCTCCTCCTCCAAAGCTCCTGAACAGCATCCTCAAGATTTCTCACCTGAGAACATCAATAGCAAACTATCTAGATAGAGTTCTCATTTAACTTTTCTAGTGAAATTAATCACTGCTGTAAACACACCTCATAATTATTTCCGCGGCATGTTGGACATGCATATGGCAAATTTCCATCCACTTGAAACTGCAAATATTTTTCATCACTGCAGAGAAAATATCCATTTCAAATTAAAACTTCCAATGGAGTCCCTTTCTCAAAGCTTCAGCAGAAGTGCGATCACGGTTGCACACATTAACAGTTTTATATCACATGAATGACAGGAGAACAAATTGGCAAACCACAAAGATGTCAGGATATTTATATGTAGTGAAGGGAAGAAGAGAAGCTTTCTGGATATTAGAACTAGCTCCTTGTCAACTGACTCGACTCTTAACAATGCAAAATGCAGCACAAACAGCAATCCCCAAAAATGCCATTCAATCATTCAATGAAACAATAAAAGTCAATGGGGAATGATCTGTCATTAGTTAACGAAGATCTTGAAAGACCCTTTGACCATCCAATGAATAACACTTTTCCTTGGCAACCGTTAACCTTTTAATGAACTTAGTTGCCATATCTGGGAAGTAGTTTTAATCTTTTTCCTACCAAAATAGGACACATCCTATATAGTTGAAGAGCAGAGGCCTCCAATCATAATCCAGCACATGATAGCTTCGTGCCACTTGCTTTCCTACTACGCGCGATGACCAGTAGTGTGAATCGATGGTTCATCTCGTACTAGATTCAACCTCCATCCTTGGGACCGGTTAGCCGATTACCTTGCCCCTGAAGCACTCACTTCAACTCATGTCATGCAGTGGAAGCTGTAGCCAAGAGCCCCTAAATGTACAGGTACAGACCAAAAGCTTCCTCTTTAATATTGATGAAAGCTCTCCTAATAGATCACACTTCCCCCTTCACAGAGTTCAAGAAGGTACAGATCCTAAATAATTGAAGGGACTTCTTCTCTTGAATATCTAAATAGCTGGAGTTGCAACCAGTAGGAGCCTGAGATTGAGAAGCTTTCTAATCTCTAGAAAATTTACATTTAAATTCCTAACAAGGCAGAAATGCAGCATAAACAGCAGTCCCCAAAATGCCATTCAATTATTCAATGAAACAATAAAAGTCAACGGGGAATGATGAGACATTCTTGGAAACACTTTCCACATTTTAACATAGCAAAATCTGCTTCAAGAACACCACAAAAGGTATAGGATACTGTCAATGATAAATTTCTGATATTTAATTCCAGAACAGAAAACTTTAACCAAATGCACATCCATATTTGCCCCCGCGTTAAGAAAAATAAATTGCACTTCATGAGAAAGGCACCAAAGCAAAACCAATAAATTAATAATCTTAAAAGCAATATCTAAGTTTAACCTGATGCCATCACATTGGCAGTGCACCCAGCGCTGGCAAATATCACAGCAGACCATAGGTGTTGATTCAGAATCTCTATAAACCTACAGTATAAAAAACAATCAATTGCATTTCCAGTAGACATATGGGAAGAAAAACATGCAATTGCTTGCAAAGCCAATGAAAGCAAAAGGCATCCCAGTAAAATAGCCGACAAATTAGCAACTTCACATTAGTAAACCACCAAAGTACAAAAAACTTCATTGTACGCTTAAACAAAAAGAAACCAGATAATAAAAACCGCCACAATATCTACCTTCAAACAAACAGGACAGTAGTTTCCCTTCACAAATAATCTCCCACAAGCATCACAACAAGTGTATCCTAAAAACCACCTGCCATAGATCAAGATATCAATAGTTCAGAGGCAATAGAATATGCAATGCCCTTAAAAGATTTTCATAGGATATGCAAATGATTTTCACACATCACATCCAGCACATAACATAATCTGATGCTATTGCAATAATTTATATTTGGAATCTCGACGAGACAATAGTACGGAAAAATTAACGGTGCTACGGGCATGCCCAAAACTAGAGAGTGAGTTAAATTGCTTTAAAAACCCTTATCATAATATAATATAAACCAAATGGAACTCCTGCATGATGCTTCTCTGTGGATACAGAAAAAATAACAAAGAAAAGTACATGAATAAGCAGTTTAACTAAATGGAGTTAATTATAGTGTTCAATTAACATTTAAAGCAATCCAAGAGAATGTCCCACTGGCTGCTCATGGGCCCATACTACATACCTCACGCTCAGTCCATTTCCTGGAACATTAGAAGAGCAGCTGTGACACTTTGTGTGTTTGGGGCATAAATAAGGCCCACTGCTAACGTTCTGCACATCCCAAAAAATAAATAAATAATAAGTATAACCTACTTTAATCATTATATAGAACTGGAAGAGTAAGATAAGAGAATCAACCTTGTGAGGAGGCTGCATACAGTAACAGTGATAAGCTGCATCACACCTTTTACAATACATCAACTTGTTTGGATCTCCAGTTCTTCGACAGACCTACAACAAACAAGGAGCATACATACTATCAGAAAATATAAGCAATATAGTGAGCATAAGAACATGAGTTGAACAATAACAGAGATCAAGTATCCAAAGATGCAATAATCAATAGAGAATGATGAAGAATGGATGTCTAATTTATCAAACAGAAGAGTTGCTTTATGCAAAAGATTTTTTTCAAAAAAGAGAGTAGCCAAAATTTTCATTTATAATCCTAGTCGACAGGGATACTTCCTCACCTGCCTCCTTACACATGTAACACCAACTGATGCAAACAATGCACACCTTCCTCGGCACGCTTTGAGATCCATATTACATAACATGGAAAAGGTCATCTCCTCCCAACAGGTTCTCCATGAAAGGACTTCACAGAGAACATTCCATTATTTCCAAGCCCCGCCTCCAGACATTGGAATCAGAGAACATTCCATTATTTTCAAACGCCACCACCAAGCATTGGTATTATCAACCAATTGACTTGTCTGTGTAGTAAGGCAAGGACTCTGTATATTCTTAAATTTCTTTTTCTTCAAAGATGACACTTCCTTTGTATGCAAGACCCGATCTTCAACTACTGCTGATTTTGAGCTTCATTTTGCTTCTCTTTCAACTTTATATATTTACTAAAGCAATTTAATGTGAAATTGAATGCCGCAAACTAATTCTTCTTATAGTTGATTAATTCTTTTTCTAGTCAATTTACTGGGAATCTAAAATTAATGTTGTTATAGACCATCATTTATTCTGCGACCTTGTTGAAATTTATTTTGATTCTATTTCAGTCTAGGTATTGAGTCTATATATCGTCATTATTGTATAACAGGTACTGAAAAGTGAAAATAATAATGTTAAACTGCCATTTGATCTAATAAGTACTAAATTCATATATGTGGTTAATTTCATGTGTTTGATGCTTTGAAGACCTTATTGTTTTTCTCTTTTTTTCAATTTTCATTTTTTTAAGTACTGCTCAAATCCTACCAATGTCCCAACCTACAAGGCTATTCTTCTGTCGCAAGAAACCTCCATAGTAAAACCTAGATGCAAGTCTTGTGGTGCCACGGAGGGTGCAGCAAAGGAAGGGATAAGGAATAAAGGATAAAGGCTGGTTGCTTATACAACATTTTGTTCGGTTACCCATTGGTTAGACGGATCAAACCACCCCATTCCAAACAATCTGAAGGTTAAATGTGAAACAAAAATTAAAATGGAAGTCTTCCTCAAAAAGTTATAACTAAGATTGAAGTCACCAAAGAAAAGGATAAAAGCACAAACGACCGAAAAAGAAAGCTAAAGAAACACAGGGGGGAGCAAAAACCAAAAAGAAAATCTGATCTGATGCAGTAACGCCTCGCAAACTGAACATGACAAACTTTACAACGTAAAATAAGAAACATGGAAGTAATGGAACCATAGTGACTCATATCACATTAAATGACTTCTTTTTAAAAATTGCTGCGCCCTAATCAGTATCTCTGTCTAACAAGCCAAGAGAACACCTAGTGTCATTAAAGAACTTCTTACAACCAGAGTGGGGTTACAACGTGTGTTTATCTTTATAAGTTGTGAGAAATATTGGAGAAAAATATTATTGAATTTTTGTCTACATTATTACAGCGAGACCCTATTTATAGATACTATATTAGACTCTTTTTCCAACTAGGATACTATAATATAATCCTTTCCCAAGTAGGATTCTGTATAGTATTGCTATTGCTATTTCTATTCTAAGTAGGATTGTATTTACCTATTCCTATTCTAACATAAGCTTGAATCTTTCTCTTTATGGTTTCAATAACTCAAATTCTTATCTTTTTCATTTACCGATTTCTTAATTTTTGTCAAAATCCTTCATTTCCTTGTGTTTACATAAACAATTGAAAAGGATATTGAAAACCAAAAACTGGTACTCTAATATATTTTCGAAAAAAGGTGAAATGAGTTTCTAATATAATATATTCGAAAATTGGTTTACAAATCATCAATTGACGCAGGATTGTATTTACCTATTCCTATCCTAACAATATTATTGCTTGCAGCTTATTTGGCTTTCACATGGTGCTTATCCGAGTTGGGTCCACTTGATCTAGCAGAAAGTAGTCTTCCCTGTTTTTACAGGACAAATGGCAGTTGACATGCAAGTGTATGAGAAGTGTTTGATGGGTTTGCGTATAAGTGGGGCCATGGGTCAAATTCTACCTGTTTTCCCATCTCCAATGAATATCATACAACATAAACATATGGAGGGATCCATGTAAGAGCATTGACTTAAAAGCAATATCTTGTTTCTCAATGGACTGTCCATGCCTACACATAGAGATGTTGAAAAAGACCTCTTTCAGGATCCACCTTAGGATCTTTTTCTTTTAAATCAGTGTACCTTACCCAAGATTTGCGTGTCAAAACTGACCTGGGAAACCTCTCATAGGCCAGGCAGCAGGCTAGAACCTAAAATGCCTAAATATGAAAACTCCGGTTGTTACATATGGCTGGCAAAGAAAATTACTGCATCAGTTGATATCTCCGACAAATTTATTTTTCCATTTTGTTAGGTAATAAAAGTTAATGTCTTGTCGAATTAGCTTTGACCTTCTTATTCACAAAAAAGAAAAAGAAAGCAACTCATGATATAATTGTCACATTATGGGTAGCTACTAAAAAGCAAAACTAACTATGTTTCATTATTTTATTGAAAAGAATCAATAATTTTACCTCACAAATCCGGCATGAGGGACACGTCCAGGAACTCCAATGGAAGAGATCTGTAGGAAGGGGCATATTAGCAAATGTACAACAGTAAAAACTGACTAATCTTGTGGCCTATAGAAGTACCTCTATGTTGACCCCAAGATTTCAGGCAGCTTCGGTGATACTTCTTCCCGCAACTTTTGCATGACATCATTTTCCTTGCTCTTTCACCTCCTTCATTTTCACCGGAAAAGCATAGCCTACACATCACTTTGACATTCGAAAGATCCTGTTCTTCTCCACCAACATCTTTCATGGAACCCTGAGAACAGATATTTATTTGTAAATGAAAAGATGGAATACTATCATGTAACAATTTATGATTCCAGCTCCCAGCCTCCACATCCCCCCAACAGAAAAAGAAACCAATATCAGTAGAATTTGCAATGAAAAGGGGTTATTAACAATGCACCTTTAGCATGCGAATATAATGCGTGTCAGTGACAACATCTAATTGTTTGAATTTGAGGAACAACAAAAGAAACATCCCAACTGTTTTTTAGATTTTAAATCCAAATGATTTCTAGACCACTGCTTTTTATGGAGCACTAACAGACCTTTACTTTTACGACTCACTTGGTTGGCATGCTAATTATGCGAGGAGGAATTGTTTATATGGTGATCAATAAAGATGGGATTGTTAATGCTGTGATTAATAACGAGAAGATTGTTATACATGAATGACGTACTTTAAAGGGACATTTTTGTCTTGAGATAGTTTAATCCACACATTGCGAATATATGTTTTCTTATTACCACATTCTATTCAATAAAAAATAATACACGTTTCATACACAATTTAATGCAGGTATTATTTATTACCGCCAACCAAGTACTGTATTATCTTATGCGAGTTTTGTGTTGATACTAATATCAATACATCAAAAAGCTTGACAACAGACAAGGTGGGGTAGTGACGAGAATGGAAAATATTCGCTGAAAGCAGGCTATGGAACTCATATGCTCCAAATGAAGTGCTTGACAACTGGCCATGGAAGACTAAGCTCCCAACAAAGATCATACGCTTCTCTTGGACATTACTTCATAAAGCTTGCCGCACTCGAGACAACCTTAAGAAAAGGAATTTTCATATTGTTTTTAGATGTTACATGTGCCTACAGAACATTGAGTCCAACAACTATTTATTTTTACATTGTACAGTCGCTGCTGACTTATGGAGTATGTTGTTGCCTATATTTGGTATTAATTGGGTAAAGTCACATAGCACCAAAGAGGCCTATGAATGCTGGAGCAATTGGAGGATTAGTAAGGCCATCAAACCAACATGGAAGATGATACCTCCTAGCATCTTTTATATAGAAAGGAACAACAGATGTTCTGAAGGTTTATCAACTCCAAATCACTCCCTTAAGGCTATATATCTTTTGCCTCTATATAGTCGGAATAGCCGTTTACCTATTAACCTTCAAAACATCTGCTGTTACTTTCTAACCATACACACCAAAAGATACTAACAGGTATCACCTTCCAGATCGGATTGATGACATTACCAAATCTCCAATTACACCAGCATTCAAACGCTATTTGGTGCTATGTGGCATTACCCAATTAATACCAAAAATAGACAAAAACATAATCCATAAGTCAGCAGCGACTGTACAATGTAAAAATATATGGTTGTTGGACTCTTGGTTCTGTTGTAAGATCTATTGGCAATCTGAAATTGTCATTTCTTAAGGTTATCTCAAGTGAGGGGCAAGCTTCATGAAGAGTTATCCAACTGAATAACCCATTGAATTTCTCAATCCTATAGGAAGCACCAGAAAATTCATTCTCTTTTGAGAGAAAATATCAGGACAGCCTAAATCATCTATGTATCTTTTCTGCTCCTACAGTGGAAAACTATACAAACACTCAAACGTCTAAAATGTGAATAAAGTCAAATTATCAAGTACCCCGAGAGTATTCATACAAACCAGAATGTCTAGACCTTTCGTGGACCACATAAATTCTTTTCTCCCGCAACAGAAGAAGCTAAACATTAAAATAAAAAGAAACGCAATAGTGATAGCATCAAATCCGAAAGAAATATAAACACACAGTGATCTGAAAACAGATCATCTCAGCAACCATGTTTACATCATTATCCTGACTATGATAAACAGGACAAAAGACAAGTCGGATTGATTTAACAATCCTAATTTTCACATTCCACATTCAAATTCATGAAAATCTACGTTTCTTAAAACTTCGGTTCCTAACCTCCACATCTCCAGGCTCAAATTGTCTAGCGAAATTGTCAACTGCCACAGAAGCAGCAGCAGCTTTCTTCTCCAAAGCAACATGCTTATTCTGAGCTGGAGCATTAGCAGCCACCTCCTCACCATCCCCGCCGCTGCCACCACCCTCATCACCTACAGGAGCCTGTGGGGGCTGAGCAACAACAAGCTTGGGCACCTTAACCTGAATTGTGGCAGGTTTAGGCCATGGGTTCTTGATAAACTCCTCAAGCCTAGCCACATCTCCCAAGAACACATCTTCCAACAACGGATGGTTACCCTTTGGAAATCCACTACAGAAGCAGATCTTTCGACTGTACCAAGAAAGGCCAAAACACACAACTGGGTCAGAAATTCCAAAGAAAACAACAAAACACAAAATCAAGAAACCGATTTCACACCCATCGATAAAGAGAGAGAGAGAAACCAAGCAGATCTTCCAGCTACATCAATAAATCGCCAAACCCCCCATCCAAGAACGCTCGATGGGTTCTAAAAGCCCTAGTAAACAACTTGAAACCTTAAAACAAAGAAACCCATTTGACATCCTTGGCCTAGATAAAGACTGATAATAAAAAGAGAAAGATAAAATAAACAAAACTACAAACAAATCTACAAAAATAAAAGAATGTGGTACCAGGTAAGTGGGCAAGCTGTGTGAAACGCCATAAGCGAGATGAAGATTTTGTTGTATGAGGAATTCTTAAACAGTTTAAATTGGGGAGAAGCCTTTGAAGGAAAAGAGAGAAAGTGAAAAGGGAGGCGGCGTGCTTATGAGTATTTGGGGATACACAAGCTTGATTAAAAGGTGAGGCAAAATTCACATTTGGCCCACAGAAGTTTTCAAAATGTTGATAGAATCCATGATTGTTTGTATAGTAGTGGACAAAAGTAAATACCTCAAAAAAGGAAAAAGATTTAAAAAGAAAAGAAACTTTCTGACAAATACCTATGGTCACAGTGAGTAGATTTTCAAAATTTATTTTGACCATAAAATTTGATCAGATTTCGGAAATCTGATTTTAAAATATTTTCAAGTACCCACCAATTTTTGGGTTTTGGGGGACATGGCTTTTGCTTTGATTTAAGTGGTCATGCAATTTGGTTCTAGTTCATATTTACAAGTTATTGTCAGCTCTCTAACATCTACTTGAAAGTCCAAGTAGTTATAAGGGCAGCAAAGACCTGCTTGGAAATTCTTATAAAGAAACTAAAAGGCTCAAATTTGATGATTTTCTTGAAGCAAGACTGGGACATAAAAATGAAGTTTTAACCCACAAGACGAGAGACAAACAAGCACAAATAAAAAAATTGATCATTGAAGAATTGAATTTTAATTCAAATTTCCTGTGAGGAAGGAAAAATTTGAAGAGCTTAATGTATATTTGCAGCAATTATCCACATGGCCTCAGCAACAAACTTTCCTTGTAGAAGTTGTGCATAAACCCAAACAACTATACAGACAAACAATATACTTGATGTATCAAGCAAACGAATATGAACCTTTGGATCAAGCATGAGTGGACACCAAAACACCCATGTCCAGCTATTTTGGGTGTGAGAAATATTGGGGAAGAATATTATTGAATTGTTGTCTACATTATTACATTGAGACCCTATTTATAGATACTATATTAGACTCCTTTTCCAACAAGGATACTATAACACAATCATTTTCCAAGTAGGATTCTATATGCTATTGTTATTCCTATTCTAAGTAGGATTGTATTTACCTATTCCTATTCTAACAAACCCCCCCCCCCCCCAAAGCTAGTGCGTACACGTCATATGTACCTAGCTTGTTACAAATGTAATTAATACGAGGATCGATGAAGAATTTTGATATATCAACAAGCTGATCACTCGACTTCACAAAATCGACAATCAATCTCAACATGCTTAGTCTTCTCATGAAATACTGGATTTGATGCACAATGTCGATAACACACAATGTGATAAGTTCCTGAATTATAGTGTTGAACTTCCCAAACCAACTTCAGAAGACTATAGACTTGCACAAACAACATACAAGGCTCCCAAACGAAATACAAGGCTACCAAACTCCCCCTGAGCAACAAAAGCAGGTGGTTGCTCCATATAGGGTTCTCCCTCGAGATCATCATGGAGAAAAGCATTCTTGATGCTCAACTGATTAGAAGAGGTCAATAGAGAATCATCTTGAAATTATTCCAAGAAAGTCATTTTAAAACTGGTCGGAACTTGCTCATGCAATGAATTATTAGCTTTGATTGCTGAAAGTGGTCATAAATTGAGAAATAAAATTACATGAGTAGGGTTGGAATGATGACACGACCCTACTGAAAAAGAGAATTACATGGGTAGGGTTGGAGTGATGGCACATCCCTACTGGAAAATAGAAATTATATAGGTAGGATCATTCTGACGGCACAACCCTACTGAAAAAGAGAAATTGTAGGCTAGGGTCTGAATGATGGAACGACCCAACACAAATAAGAAAGTAGTCACCGGTAAGATAGCATGGTGTTACGCAAATTGAATATGAAAAGTAGTTATCGGAAAGATGGCACAGTGCTACACAAATCAGATATGAGATAGTCACCGAAAAAATGCATTGTACTACGCAAATTAGATATAAGAAAATAGTTACCAAAAAGATGCACATTGACCCATCTTTTGCTAATGCAATCATTGGCCAGACGGGCGGCATATATGGGTCATAGCGGCCCGCCGGCAACGGAAGCTTTTTTTTTTCTACCAAAATCGTAGAATCTCTGATACCATGTGATAAATATTGGGGAAGAATATTATTGAATTGTTTTCTACATTATTATATTGAGACCCTATAAATACTATATTAGACTCCTTTTCCAACAAGAATACTATAATACAATCCTTTTCTAAGTAGGATTCTACATACTATTGTTATTCCTATTCTAAGTAGGATTGTATTTACCTAATCCTATTCTAACATTGTAAAATTAGGTCTTGGGCCTAACTCACACCCCAAAAGCTAGCTCAAAGGGAGAAAGATTGCCTAAGCCTTATAAGGAGTCCACCTATCTCATTAACCACCAATGTGAAACTTTTGTCATTCTTCAACACCCCACCTCACGCCCAGTGCTTAGCATCTGGTGCGTGGGCAATTTTTAATTTTCGAGGCTCAACATTGGGTGAGATGGGTCCTGCTCTAATACTAAGTAAAATTAAGTCTTGGGCCTAACTCACACCCCAAAAGCTAAGCTCAACGGGAGGAGGATTGCCTGAGCCTTATAAGGAGTCCACCTATCTCATTAACCACTAAAGTGGACTTTTGTAATTCTTCAATACTGGGGTTAGGGCATCTGCAACTGTTATATAATAGAGAAAAAGTATCAGTTACGGGTCTGAAAAAAATCAGATAAAAACTTATACTTTAGATGGGAAGCGCATTACGAACTTAAAATTAATTTCATCATAGCCATATGGAGTTGCCAGTTCTGTCGCTTCGGACAAGTTGTCCAAATTATTTCCCCCGAATTGAAGCACTATAGGATGTTGCTCAGGGCCATATGCCAAGAATCTATCCTGGTATATTAGAAAAACCACATAAATGTCAGATCTCACAGCACGATAGAAACACACAAGCATTAGTTAGCTCTTAAAGGTCCAAGCCACAAGCGTCTGTACAAGAAAGTTCCTTTTGGAGACCTACCCAGGTTACAACAATAGTTAGTCTAGGTACCCTTTTTTGCCACACATATTACTCCAAAGAAATAAATATTCCTTTTCCTAGGAAACCATCAAACAGGGACAAGGGTCTTAGTTTAGGCAAATGAAAATGAACAACAAATTTGGTTAACTCGACCCTTGAAAGATAACCCAAAGATTCTATAGTAACTGAAATAAAAACAGTACGATTCATCAATTTAGTAAATCGAATACAAGTGTCAGGTGCCATCTATAGAAGTGCTAACTGTAAGCTTCTCTTCGTAGGTAGTCAGTTTAAATCATGTAGAAAGTACGCATATCACCACAGAGTCATACATCCACTATTTCCCTTTATAATAAAATTGGAGCTGGAAGCAAGAGGAACAAGATTACAGAAAGTAATTTTTGACCATTTCACCATCTCATGACTTAAAATGGATGGACAAAATAAAATCAAAGGATATTTTAATTTATGCACATTCAGTGAAAAATTTAACCAGTAAACTTGAGTTAAATTATCGTAGACAAGTTAGAATCCTCTGTAATTGTGAGCCTTTACATACTAAATAGCACATAAATGTTCATCTCTTTCTCATTTGTTTTTGTCTAGAATAAGAACAAAGGATTAGCTTGCATCATTCTCTTCTTTTCGCTTAGCTACTTATCAGTAAGAAACAAAAAGGTATCTTATAGTTGGGTAGACAAGCACTAGAGTCTTACTCCATGCAGCAGTATTTTACCAAATTGCCAGTCTGGTAGACAATTGTTTCGGCAGCAACCATTTCTGTGTAGAGCTACACCCTTTTTGAGATAAGATGGGCCCAAAGTTCTGTAATGATTATCGATCCATTCCATCATGGGAGAAACACTGCTTAATACAAAGGCTTACAAATATTAGGGAGCTTTTCTTATTATTCTTTTTTAAGTAAAGAAATATTAGGGAGCTTATTAACTTTGTAAAGAGAGAAAATTAGACCTATATATGCACACACCTGAACCAAGGAGGAGGATGGTGCTCTGCACCCATTAGAGAAGTAGAGTGGAGATTGGAGTTTTGACCATAAGCACACAATGTTTTGCTTGAACTTCCATAAAAGAAGTATGATGACAATCTGCCATAGATTCAGGATAACAGAATAAAAGGAGTTAAAGAAGCAACCAAACAATGTCCCGTAGGTTTCTTATTCCCTCCACGTCCAGCATAGGCTGCTCTTTTATGAACCTGTCCGTTGGATAGAAATTGGCACCACAAGAGGTTCAGTAGTTAGATATATTATTCAATAATCAGTAAAGCGCTAATAAAGTGGTCGGGGAAAGCATCTGACGAAGCAAGAAGTCCTTGAACTCTCTTTAGGCCTGTTGATCGGCTTGGAGTTCCATATCTCTGAAGAGTAACTGCTAGCAAAAAAAAACATGGACGATCCTGTGTATACGATCTAGTGCTCTCACTTACCCTCAAGGGGCCAGAAGAAGATACCTGATGTTCAGGGCAGAAAGCCAGGGTTTGGTACTTTGACGAGACATGATATATACCACACAGGCATTTTGAAACATTTGCACAAATAGATAATTAACTAAATGAAGACCTAAATCCACAGTTCAATATAGGCCAAACAAAAATACTTGGGTAATTAGATTAAGGATGAACTGCCAGGAACCGGAAAGTTGATATACTGGTGCAACTAACCGAACACTTTTAATAATTTGACAGGTGCTGTAGGTATTGCCTAGAAGACTGGAAAAGCCACCCTCACAAGTTAGAAAGAAGAGAAGCTACGAAACAAATGAAAAACATTTGAACTACAGTTCTTTTTCTTTTAGGAAGGTAACAATTGTATTTTTATTATCAAAACTTAAGACATCCCCCAAAAAAGTGCTAAGTTTAAATCTTTACAAAAATAACCAAAAGGTATAAAAGACCACTATCCAAAAACCTATATTCTTGTATATTGCCAATCAAATCAACTCAGTCACCTACTTACCTCCATATACTTTATTCCCACCAAAAAAAGAACAGACTAAAATATTTAATCCTAATTTTATGGATAAACTGCTAATGCCTTCAAGAAATCTGGAATTCTTTATTTCCACACACTCCACCAGATGCAAGCAGGGATGACTTCCACCAATCCTCTTCCCCTCCTATGTACCCTACACATCATCAGCTGCTTAACAGCCCCTAAAGTACAGCTAGGTATTACCCATTTTATACCCAAAATGCAGAACATGTGCCACAGATTTATAGTTGGCTTGTAGTGTAAAAAGAAGTGTTCATTGCTCTCAACCTCATAATCACATAAAAGATATATTGAACAAATTGGAAAACCTCTTTTTTGTAAGTTGACTTAGGCATGCTTTCCTAATCACCAAACAAACAAAACAAGAGACCTTCATTGGAATTGTACTTTCCAAACTTGTTTCCTAGGCCAATTCACCTTTATAGGGCCTCTCTGATTTAGGTTTCCAGTAAACAGATATTACTGGAAAAAATTGTTTGTTATTTATTTTTCATCTAAGCCTATCAGAGCAATCGGATGTAATACCAGAAGATCCCAAGTAACTACAACATTATGATAAAACACTCAATTTTTTAATCATTTAGAACTCTTCTAAAAATCAGATTCCAATCTTGTAGACTCCACAATTGATTGATCATGTCATGTTTATCATAGATTTATCGAATAAAGTACATGAAAAGTAGACTACAAATTGTTCTGCCCAATCCAGTGATCAGCCCAGAAATCTGACTTGTTGGTTACCAGCAAACATCAGACCTTCTCGTGTGTAATTTCTTGCCAGCAATCCACCCATATTTGAACTATGAATGTTAGGCCCCGATGTTCCAAGGGATTCCACTTCCATCCCCTTTAACCTTGATTTTAGCCCATTTAAGATGATTTCGAAGCTCTGTATCCTCCTGTCTCCACCCAGACTCCACAATGATCCCCTCTTGGATGATCATAATTGTGGTGGTAGAGTCACTATTTTAATCCACACATTGCTCGGAAGATCTTTGACCAGACCTCCTACGGCTAGCGAACACAACTGAAAATTGAAGAAATTATTTTTCCAGTACCATCTCCCGTTCAAGATCTGTTCAGCCTAATTTTAGATGCAAATTCAAAAAGGAATCTATGTCACCCATCTCATAAATATTCATTCCATGCACTTGACTACAAGAAGAACTTGACCATCTTCTAGTGTCTGATAATGTCGCGGCTTCAGATTTATTCCCTGTTCCTACGAAAAAGCCAACCAGACATCTTTCCAGCACCTCCTTCTGCAGGGAACCCAGTCATTCTTTGACGTGAATAACATTTCCTTCTGGTGAAAGCTGTCCACCAACCACTTCTTTATTGGACCATCTAGAGTTTTTGAGTGCATCTGCGTAGGTAAGCTCTTTATCTGCCAATCTAGGTTCTCCTCCATTAACTTGGTCGCTAGACTCGTCAATGAAACTACCAACCTCGTCGGCTATTAAATTCCATCCAGCATTGAAAGTAGCTTCTGAAATAATGAGAATAGCCCTCCTCCTTCACCAAATACTGATAATGCTGACATAAAGGCCAAAGCTATTAAAGTTCCTCGAACAAAAAGTTTCAGAGAAACTGTCTCCACCTTCTAACACCATTTCCTCTTAACTTAGATGCCTCTCTCAGAATCTGAACAATCCATTCCACAGTCTTCCTATTCAGAGATATCTTCTAATGAAATTCCTCCCTCTCTCAGTCCACTTAAACGAAGAATCTGTTGTGTTGGTGGATCTAACAATGTCATAAGACTTGAAACCAACGGCAAAATAAATGCGACTATCCATACAAACAGAACTTTACGGAATAAAAGGAGAATAAAATTTCCGGTAGCCAGGAGGACCATCAGAGTCCAGACCCTGATTCAAAAGTAACCTTTAGTACATTACCTTGATACTAGTGCCTGGGAGCATTGTCTAGAAAGGCATTCTTAAGCTTTAGACATCAATCTTTTGAAGTACAATTCCAGCACTCATCTGTGGGTAAGAAAAAAGCTCTAGACTGAGCTGCATTTGGACATGTGATTTCATCTCGTGATTTGAAATAATGATATGAAATCAGGACATACAGTTTCATCTCGTGATTTCAAATCATGAGATGAAATCCCAAATTCTCCAAAGCCCTTGATTTGGAAATTTCATATCATGATTTTGCCTTTTTCAAATTCAAAAATTTACCCACATGTTTATATTTTGTAAAGCAAAACCCACCATTTTATATTTACATAATTTTGAGAATACAAAAGAAATGATGAAATATCCACAAAGTATGAACGTGATGATATATTTATTAATGATATTGACCATCAAGACAAACCACCCAAAGTCAAGGGGTGTCATCCGGCACTAATTCGTTGAAAATTTTAAATATTACATACATACATATATATATACATATATGAAGAAAAAAAATCACTAGAAATAATATAAATGACACCCCTTGATCAAATTCCCTGGCTCGTTGGTTTGGTGCACGGTTAATGCAGCCATTCTCCTAAGTGGCCAAATTCAAACCCAAGTAAGTGCAATTTTTTGTTTGATTTTTGGCTTTTCCAGTACATTTTTGTCCTTGTGGTAAAAACTAAATATTGTTGAAATTCAAAGCTCTAATTCCTAGCCAAATTAGGATAAAATGACCAGTTGAACTAAGATAGAATTTCTGTAGTACAGTAGGAATTTAATTACTTGTCCAAAATGGATGTGGATACATTGATATGTTATAAAGTTAATCCTAGGTCGTCGAGGATAGTTGTAGTTGTTACTTGATTTATGTTTTATCAGTACGCCTCAAATAGTTTTTTCATATAACGTCGTTATATCAATTATTCATTTGTCAATTTATTTTTAAATATCGACACTCCTTATAAAAATTATGCGTATACTGTTGATCATGTTCAATTTTATTAAAGAGTAGTACAATACAACTTTTTATGTTCAATTTTACTTTTTTTTAATTGAACTAAAGTTAAATCAATAAATATTGTAATTTTTTTAGAATAACCTTGTGATAGTGTATTGTACTTTTGTTATGAATTTTTTACTTATTTGGTAAGATTGTATAAAAAACTACGGTAATTTTGACAGGTTTCACAACTTATGAGGATTTTATATTTATGAGCAAATACTACAACTTAAAAATTAAAATTGCATGTCCAAACAAAATTTCAACTTTCATCTTATATAATTTCATATAACATGGTCCAACAGAAGGTAGAATGATGCACTTCACTGTTTAAAATACACGTTTAAACTCTTTAGCTTTTTGGGGCAATATGAAAAAACTAAATTGATATAGATGCTATGATGAATTTCCTTTGTCTCGGTGCAGATACGATAAAGATTAGATTATTTATAACCTTCTACATAACTAGGACTCACCTGATGCTATTCTCGCTAATCAAATATTAACAACAAGGAACACATGTCACCTAAACTTGTCAAGGTTAGCAATGGAAATCCTCTATAATAATAAAATATTATTTATAAGCCAATTATTGACACTTTCTATTTTAACCGTCCCAAAATGTTTTTACAATATTCCACTAGTCATACTAGTTATCCCATTTAAAGTGACATCATTCTACGGGATATGGAGCTTGTTAATTATGGAATAATTGGATAACGTAGATATAAGAATATTTAAATATGGTATAATTAGATAGTGTAGATATGAGAATGTTTTCTAATCCCTTTAATTAGACATTTAAGAGATTGTGTAATATTTTATTACTCCCTCCATTTAAAATAAAATTGATCTCGTTTGACTTGGCACGAAATTTCAAAAAATAAAGAAGACTTTCCAATCTTGTGGTTCTAAATAAAGTTATGTCAAATGTACAAAAATGCCCCTTCAATCTTGTGATCTTAAACATGTCATGTGGAGAGTTGAAATTAAAAATGTTGACAAAAAAAGAAGCGGGCCATTCTTTTTGGAACAGGCCAAAAAAAGAGGTCATTTTTTTTCAAAAGGAGGGAGTATTTTCTTTTCTTACTCCCTCCATTAAATATTTTTTGATGGTTGCCAGCATTCCCATATTGCTGACGAATACAACTTTACCTTTATCAAAAAAAATTATCGGTAACGACTATCCAATCCATCAACTTGAGGGAATAATCAAGAAATTCAATTCTCAACATATCTTCTTCTTTATCTTCTAATTTCTCACAGTATCAAAGCTACTAATTATTTTAGCCTTCTTTGAATGTTCTTTCTTTTTGAAACAAAAATTGGAAGTTATAAAAAAAAAAAAAAAAAAAAAGGAAAGGATCGATCAACTAGTTGCTAATCAACCTTAGCCATTTATTTTCTTCTCTCCTCTTATTTTGGTACAGTTGGTTCCTAATGTTTTCTCCGAATCTATTGTTTACTTTTTTTCTCTCATATCTGTAGACTTTCACTTCTTTAGTTTATCATTATTTCTTTTTGTGACCAAAAAATGGCTCCTAACCAAACTGATAATCAGATTACTAAAAGTCAAATTGTTAACTCAATTGTTTCTTCTACACCATCACTTACAATTACTACAGTAAAGTTGAATGGTAGTGGTAATCTATGTTGCTCAGACTCTTCAAAAATGTCATCGGGTGTGTGTTAGATCCTTCAAAAGGAGTATTTTTTTTAAGGATCGAACACAAATGCGGCAATATTTTTTGGAGTGTCCGAGTAACTTAGGTGGTAATTACACCTCTTGGGCATCCTCTATAGAATTGTAGTTTATAGGTCAAGAATTTGAAGATCACTTGCTCAAAACAGTAGTAATATTGGAATAGCTAATAGACCTGTTTCAGTTAAAATATATGCACAATTGTGTAGTCTTCCATGGAGTTTTCACTTGATTCTAAGTTGTTAAATTTGTTCCAATCTTGTAAAGACTTTTTGCGAAGTGTGGAACAAAGCCAAAACTTGGTGTACAAATGATATACGAGTCATCTATAAAGTTGTGTGTGATAATGTTCTTTATGGTTTTGGCTTTGATTGGGTTGTGAGCCAACCTAACCTACGTTCATTCCGAAATTCTTTCTATCCCATTTACTCCTACTTTTACACAGTGTAGAATGAGGATATTATCGAATCCCTTTAATTAGGTAGTTAAGAGATTGTGTAATATTTTATTAGTTTCTTTCCTTGTTTATATTATCTGTTATAACTATTTAATTCCATCAACTTGAGGGAATAATTAAGGAATTCAATTGCCAATTTCTCTACTTCTTAGGGAATAATCAAGGAATTCAATTCCTAATATCTCTACATCTTCTTCTTCTAATTTTTCAGAGTTAAATAAGTAATATTTGTAATAGGCGGGGAGGGGGATCGAGGTTCTTCTTGAGATAGAAAAATCAAATCCAAGTTTAAAATTCGAATATTAAAAGGAATTAGATTCTTGAAATTTGTGCAAGTTATATAGGAATAATATCAAAGCTGAAAAAGTTTAACATTTTAGAACATGGGGCAGCTGGGGAATTATTCTGTACAATTATCACAAGTTCCAAAGTTTTACATCCTGAGTAATTGAACTTGGATACATTGTTTTTCTCTCAAACTAATTTCTCAGCAATCACTTTGGTATTTTTATCTGGCACTCATATATTAGACGAGTCAAAGTTAAACATTCTACAATTCATGCTCATTCAGATCATGTCAACAGAGATGGGATGGATCATGTATGGGTAAAAAAACTAGAAAAATAAACACATAAAAATTCAATCTTCCTATGTTTTCTCCATATAGTCTACCATTTCCAGCTTCCACCAAAATATAACAACTTCTCCTATTTCCTTTATTGCTTAATATCTAAAACATACTCTAGATATCCAAAATCTCAGAACCACCCAACTCCTACAGTTGAGTACTTCCTTCCAAACTTGAGCTCTTTTCCTTCTAACAGGAATTGACCCAAGAACACAAAGTGCGAACAGCAAAATATATTAACTATGCGATTTTCGAAGTTAAAGGAAAAAAAAAAAGCAGAATAAACAGAAATCAGGGAACTCAAGAACGAAACAAGAAAAAATAACAATATCAGTAGCTAAGGAGTGAAGAATATAGAACAGTATGTAGAAGGAGGAAAATAGGATTTAGGGCTTTACATAGAAGCGGAGAGAAGCTGCGGCAACTACTTTTGAGGCGAATTCGGTGGCAGTTGGAGAGACAAAACCAATATAACCTGACAGCTTCCAAGGGAAAAACCAATATATACCTATTGCATAATTTCTTTTTCACATATGTCAAAAACACACCCAAATTTTTATTTCTATCTTTTATTTCACTCTTATTATTATTGTGTATATTATATTTTCTTTTTTATTTATGTTTTTAAAAAGCCACAATATTTCACCTTGATCAAAAAATATTATAATATTAATTAAAATTAAATATTAAAATATTATTATCTTAAAAAATATTATAAAATAAAATACCTCATCACTTCCTCTCACTGCCCCCCACCTCTTATCTCCCTCCGTCCCCCGCCCCCAAAAAATAATAATTTAAATATTATTTTATTTTATTAGAAAAAATAATTTAAGCTACTCTCCTAATTCTCTGCTTTTATTTTTTTCTTATTTTTAGAAAATCATTACTTATTTGCCGCAAAAAAAATTCTAAAAGATTTTTTTATTTCTGTTATATTCAATACACAAGTATAAAAAAAATCTAAAAATATGTGTACATATCTATAAAAAAAATATAAAAATAAATTAAGAGCAAAGGATTAAATGTGGACGAGAAAAATTTTTATTTGTTTAAAAAGAATATCAATTTTTTTTAGGTGGGAGTGGAGTAAGGTTTGAAGTTTGAATTTTTTTAAAAAATTTAATCAAAGAGAGTCAATAAAATAAAAGGGCGGGGATTGGTGGGGGGGGGGGGAATAGGTAAGAAAAATATTTTAAATTTTATATTTTAAAAAATGATATTTTTCTGAAAGAATATTTATACTTTAACTTTTAAATAATATTAATAGTATATTTAATTTTTGTCAATGTATCCATGTGGCAAAGTTTTTTTCAATAAAGAGAATGTATCATCCGAATATATTGTTATTGGAATACCTTTTGCCTCTAGACATCTCCGTAGCACATGTCTCGGAACTTTATCATAGGTCTTCTCAAGGTTAATGAACACTATATGAAGGTTTCTCTTTCTCTCCCTATCTTTCTCCACTATTCTCCGAACAAGATGGATTGTTTCAGTAATTGACTACCCTGACATTAATTCAAACTGATTCTTTGAAACAAACATTCCTTTTTTTCACCCTCAACTCCACCACTCTCTCCCAGACCTTCATAGTGTGGCTTAACAACTTGATACCCCTATAATTGTGACAGTTTTGAATATCACCCTTGTTCTTGTACAAAGGAACTATTGTACTCCTCCTCCACTCATCGGGTATCTTACACGTCTTCATAATAGCATGAAACAACCTAGTCAACCACTCAATACTATCCTTGACCATGCTCTTTCAAAAATCCACCGAAATCTCATGTAATATTATGATATGAGAATATAAACTTATGCTTTCAAAAAGTAATTTTTGACCACTCATGTGTTACTTAAAATGTCAAAGGACAAGAATTAAAAAACAGTCTAGATGGGGCGCATATTTACAAAAACAGCTTGAATACTGCTAAATTAACCACAATTAAAAAATTTCTCAAGTCTAGACTTGTGCAATTTATTATATTCGAGAATAATTTTATAATAATCCTACAAATATCTAAAATATTTTACATATTGTAATAGTCAAGTCAAAAGAAATATTTTTAAAAAAATATAAATTTTAACATTTTATCAATAACGTCAGAGTTCAAAAAATGTGAACATGACATGAACAAATGAGGTATAATCGTGAAAGAGGACCAAAATTTTCACTAATCAAACAAATAATAGTAGTTTTTCTTTTTGATTATCAATCAATAGTAAAATTCTTTTTAGTTTGGTGCAATTATAAGTGAGATTAATAATGTGATAGAACAAACTTAAGCCCTCTAATCAATCTCTAGAAAGATAGTTGCAAAAAAAAAAAAAAAAAAACCAAGCAAAGCAATACTTCCAATTTTATTGCAAAATTCTGAAAATTAGCTTTAAAGTTTTTCCTCATCCTTTCTCTCCATATCAATGACTTCCCTTGGTGCTCCCCCTATTTCATCTACTACTCTAAAACAATTGCTTTGAAATGAAAGAACGATTACACAAATAGACTTTATCCCAAGGCTCATCTTTTTAATCAAGAATCAAAATCAACGGATTTTTCGAAATTTTTATTATTTTTATGCAAATACATCAGATAAATATGAAGCTTCAAATTATCGGCTTCACACATAAGACCTGAAATATATCAAAAGTTTTGATGTGTTACATGCATAAAAACAGTGACAGCTCAAGAAGTGATGAAAAACATTAGCGGAAGAGAAAGTTCATTATTAAGAAGAATAGTGATCGAACACTGAATTGTAAAAGAAGGAAATGTCAAAAGACGTAGTATCTAATGGAATATATTGTAGTATCAAAGTAATTTAGTCGATTCTTTGTCGGATCATCTCTAAACCAACTAAATTCTATGCCAAATTCTATTTTGACATAAAATTTAGTATTTTGGAGCTCCAAGCTAAAACAACTTTCACACTATTTTAGTTAATTTGGCGTGTCACTATTCATCCATGCTAATACACTTTTAATATTTTAATATTTCAGAAATAGTATATTTTTAATTCAGTCTCTAGCGTACTTAAGTTTTTTTTTTTTTGGGAGATAAGTATAAAAAATACACCTAAACTATCCTCCTTATTTTGAGTTTCATACCTAAACTATTAGAGAGTGGGTTTCATACCTAAACTATCGTTTATTAGTTTGAGAAAAACACTCCTAATAATTTAGGTGGGGGAGATTGTTCTTCCTAAGCTGGCTTGTTAACCATGGTCTCTCGAAGGTATCATCTTTTACCAGCTCTCCCAGCCAACAACCTGCTAACCCTAAGCTTGCAAGCACCTTTGTGACATCTAAGTCCCTATTCAATTGTTCTATTTGGGACAGAAAGAAAAAGATCTGCCTTTTGCGGGAAGAATCGCTCGAAAGCAATACCGATCCTCCCTAGTTCGATCAGAATCGAGAACTGCGGAGAGATTCTAACCAGCCTAGCTTGGAGCTCACACTTCCAAACTATTTTCTCACACTAATATGTGATAGTTTAGGTATGAAACTCACACTCCCAACAGTTTAGGTGTGAACTCAAAAATAGAGGATAGTTTAGATATGTTGTTGACACTTTTTTTAATCTGATATTTTATTATATTACTTATAAACAGAGCTCAACTGGCCATTATCTGTTACAGTCTAATAATAACCAGTAGGAGCAGAACTTTCTAATCTCTAGAAAGTTTACATTAAATCTACAAACCTAGAAGCATTAATCTTAAGTTCCACCAAAAGACTTAAACACTCTGTTCTACCTCTCACCAGAAACGAGAATCTGTATACTGGGAAACGAAAGGCAACAACAAACCAGAACCAACACCTTACATGTAAATCTGATAAACAATGGTTAACAAACACTAGATGCTGTAACCTTGTAGTTTTGACCTGCAACAATCAGTTACTTCCTCGAGTCCACAACTCTGGGAATCAGCAGTTGCTCATGCTCTTGGCATCCAAGTCGCAACATACGTTGCATCCAATAACCAACTTCAGTAGCAGTCAATGTTTTTGCTTCTGAGATACCAGACGTATTCCTTGCTTTCCAAGTACCAAATTCTTCTTCTTCCCATCATCAAGAGCAACACACACAACAGATGAGCGTTCAAAGACTTCTTCAACTGTCCCTCTATGCCTGAAAAAGAAAACAAATTGAAAGGTCAAACTAGCACACCTCAAGGGAAGTGTGGTATAGATTTATATGAATGCTCTTCTACACAATTTGATATCTAAGAACCAGCAAGGAAGCCACGCTAGTTAAACGCCAAATGAAACTTCCAACTATAGACAATTTGTTCCTTTGATTTGTCCTACTCTACCTTAAGTCCCAATGCAATTCACTTGTTCTATTGATTGCCATTTTCTCATTGCTATCATGATTACTGATTCAGAATCACAGCACTCATTTCCATTACAGCTGCATAAATTTTTAGTACACATGGTAATCAGCTTAACGAAACAATAAACTTACCAGGTATTATCAAATGGATGATGAAATTCTACTCTCTTTCCTTTTGCATCTTGTCCCAATTTCTGCAGTATCCAGTTAGCATCCAAGAATTTATCCATTGTGTTGTCTTCATACCGCTGTGATGAATTATCATCAGACCTGGTTGATGATTTTTCTCCAATAGCTGGTGCTCTCTTTCTTTTAGACCTCTGGCCCTTAGAAGCCCAGGCATTTTGATTGTCATGGTAAGGATTCTTGAACTTGAACCATAGGAGAGGTTTTGGATCCTTTCTCGTTGAATTAGATGCTGAAGGTGTGCTATTTTCCTCATCATTCAGATCATCACTAGAAGCGGGCCCAGCTTCGGCATGTTTAACAGAAATCAATTTGTTGTCCCTTGTATCAGGAACTCCAGCTCCAGAACCTGTAATAACAATACTGTCATTGCTTCTATTTCCCGAGATACCAGAAATCTTGAGTGGAGGATAAGGTCCAGATATATCAGCAAATTTTCCACCAACTTTGGCAGGGAAATGAGTAGCTTCTGAGCTTTCTTGATCTTTATTAAGTTACTTTCTTTACCCCTATGATTTTGACCCTTTATTTGTCCATATAATCAACCTTCCCCCTTTTTTTTTTTTTTTTGAATGAAGTGAGATTTCATCAAGGCGCCTTAGATGCAAAGATGCAAAAGGAGGGATCTTAAGACACGGAAATGAGAGCCAAAAGAAAGGTTACTAGAATACTAAAAGTATGCTCCTGAAAGCAAGAAATACAATATTATCTTCTTTCCCCAACCCCAAACAAACACATCTTACCTTTTTCACCACCAAGTTTAGCTGCACTGTCATCCCTTTCCGAGTTCTCATTCTCTCTCAGCTGAACCAGATCCTCACCACCTGATTAACACAGAAGTACATATAAGAATATATTTATTATTTTGATAAGGTAAATAATTTTATTAATGTTGGGGAAATCTCCCATTTACAAGAGATATACCAAAAAGTAGATAATCTACACCATATAAGAACAGGAGTATAGCGTATTGAAGCTACTTACTTGATCTCAAGAGATTTACTGCCTTGGTCAACACATTTAGACATTGCATCGAAAGAATTTTAGGGAACAACAGATGTAAGAGGGAATCCAGAAGTCGAATCCGAAAAAAAGTTAGGAAACAACAAAAGTGTTGCCACCTATTCATTTTGTCAGTGAGCTCATTGGTTTACAAATTAAACCAAAATTTCTAAAATTCTAAATTAATGGGTGGGTGGAGATCGGGTGCAGGTGTTAATTCCTTTAGGATATTTTATTTTTAGTTTTTTCTCGGTCATTAGCAGCTTTCCGGACTCTTCAGCTGCAAGTATTCACACAGGAAAAATTCTTGTAGCATAGAAAATAGAGAAGGAACACCATAGAAGAACAAGCATTGGAGAATTTCATTATGCACAGAACAGACTTCCCATTCCCAGCCAAAAGAAAACAAATATACATCCCATGTAACCTTTATTGTACCACACGCGCGTAGACACACACACACGCATAGAGAGCGAGGTTTGTTTTGAGGAACGAGTAACAGTATATTCACATAATTCCATCATCCAAACAAAGATGAGGGTGAGCACTTACATCACATAGGATAAAAAACATAAGGCCATAAGAACTAGTCTATGGAGCTTTATAATTTCCCAGTAAAGTCAACAAAAAGTTCTATATCCCCCACCATATCCTGTTTACACCAAAAATATAGAAGACTAAGGCAATTCATTCTGATTCTTTGAATGTTGTTTCTTTTATCTTCAAAGCCTCTAGCATTTCTTTCCTTCCACAATGTCCACCAGATGCTCGCGAGTTATATAAAGAGAATTCCTCGGATTTAAGACATCAATAGCAGTTTAAGCGTCTTAAGAAAAGGGAAGAAGTCTGTGAGTAAGAGGTACAAAAGTGCTACTCTTTTAAAATTTGTCAAGATCATTAAAAGAAAAACATTTTAAACTACTGTCTTACATTTTCTTTTTTTTATTTGCACCGGGTGTCCGAGTCTCTTTGAGCCCCGACTTATTCCGGGGGTGCCTTTCTTACATTTTTACTATTGTTTAATTTAACACTGTTATGTTAAACTTCGAGGACGTGACTTAAAATCCCTCGTTGCCTTACTTCCAAAAGAATTTCCACAGAAGTCATGAAGTAGCCGCCCACCCCCACCACAACCAAAAAGAAAACATCAGACCGCATGATGACCAAATCACACATTCCTCATACGGCAAATAAGCAACCAATAAACGTAGGAAAAGGAGAAGAAATATGCTGCATAAGTTTACATCCACGCTAGTTTTTTTTTCTACAAGAAAATACATGCAAGAATGTACACTAGAGATACTTTTGACTTCTACTAACAAAGAAACCCAAGAATCATAGTACTTTATGATATTCCTAAGCCAACTTATATGTCCTTTCTTTAGAACCAAGTATATTAGAGATTATGACTTCTACTAACATAAAGCTTCCCAAGAATCATGGTATTTTATGTTATTACTGGGCCAACATATATGTCCTATCTTTATGACCGAGAAATCCTTGAGGGCCAGCGACATAAGGTTCAAAACTGTGGGGACAATGAGCACACCCATCTACCCTTACTCAATTAAATATCAATCTTTTGACGGCAGCAGGGTTAGAACCCGTGATGTGTGCTTTATCAACATATCACATGATGTGCTCTTACCACTTAAAGCCCTAGGCAACTTATATATGACTTCCTTACCAATCAGAGAAGAAAATCTCAAAGATATGATAATGCACAGCTGAAACCGTTTTAGAAACAATAGATTTTGTGTCATAAGTGATGCAAGCAAGTAGAAAAGCATATTTACAGTCATTGAACTCTATGGAAAAGTCATAGTTTAAAACAAGATTCATCCAAGTAAGAAACGGAAAGAAAATCCACATATCATGCGATGCGCTCTTCCCACTTAAAGCACTAGGGCAACTTATACATGAAGTCCTTGCCAAGCACAGAAAAAAATCACCAAGAAATAAAAATGCACAGAGGAAAACTATAACCATCTTTCTCACTGGGGAATCTTTTGTCTGGATGAGATAACAAGTTAGAAAACCATAGCATTTGTGTCATAAGTGACGCAAGCTAGTAGAAAAGCATATTTACAAGTCAGCAAATTCTATGGAGAAACTAGAAAACCATAGCATTTGTGTCATAAGTGACGCAAGCTAGTAGAAAAGCATATTTACAAGTCAGCAAATTCTATGGAGAAACTAGAAAACCATAGCATTTGTGTCATAAGTGACGCAAGCTAGTAGAAAAGCATATTTACAAGTCATCAAATTCTATGGAGAAGCCTTAGTTTATAAACAAGAGTTATCCAAAGAAAATGGAAAGAAAGAGGAACAAAAAGACAACATACAGAGAAAAAAAGTTACCATTTGGAGTAGTCAAATCTTGCTCTTTCTGACAGTTTGAAGCGTCAGACTTCGAGGAACCTGCTATGTTTTTATTCCGCGAGCCCAAATGTATAACAAGCTTTGGCCCCTTAGAGGTCTTTGGTATGCTTGTTTGAATTCCAACATCATCCCCATCCAAATGCTTAGGCTTGCTACCCTTCATTTGGACTGTCCTCTTACCCGTGTTTCCAGCAACCTCATCTATAAATTTATGCTTTATGACCCCTGCCTGATTAATTGAACATATACCTTCTGTCAAGCTACCAACAGGAGAAGAAAAGCTATCCATTTCCCCATAGCCCTGCAATTCTTCATTCTTGACATCACCAGCACTATATCCACCAGATGGAGCATCCGGATGTCCTTCATTTTGTCCAGTTAACACCCTCTTTTTACCAGATTTCTTGTAAGAAGTTTTATTTTCATATTCCTTGCTCTTTTTGGGAGATTTGTCAACTAAACCTTTAAGAGAGAACTTCAAAGATCGACTATGAGCATGTTTTACTACAGGAGCACTATCTTCATCATCAGAAAAGGGTGAAATAGAAAATATTTCATCTTCAACTGGCAACCCAGCTGCTGCCCTCAAACTTGCAATTAAATCCCTATCAGCTACATCTCTCCTCCTCCAAAGCTCCCGAACAGCATCCTCAAGATTTCTCACCTGAGAACATCAAAAGAAAACTATCAGGATAGAGTTCTCGTTTAACTTTTCTAGAGAAATTAATCACTGCCATAAACACACCTCATAATTATCTCCGCGGCATGTTGGACATGAATACGGCAAATTTTCATTCTGTTGAAACTGCAAATATTTTTCATCACTGCGAAGCAAATAGCCATTTTCAAATTAAAATCCAACGGAGTTCCTTTCTCAAAGCTTTAGTGGAAGTACAATTTGAGGTTGCATAAATTAGCAGCTTTATATTGCATGAATGACATGAGATGAAATTGGCTAAAACCACAAAGATGTCAGGATATTTATATAGTGAAGGGAAGAAGAGAAGCTTTCTGGAAATTAGAACTAGCGCCCTGTCAACTGACTCGACTCTTAACAAGGCAGAATGCAGCATAAACAGCGGTCCCCAAAATGCCATTCAATCATTCAATGAAACAGTAATGATGAAAATATTCTTGGAAACACTCTCGTTAATTTGAGTTTAACAAAGAGGAAAAAAATTTAAGTTCTTTGTTTGCCTTGTTCAATTAAATTTTATATTTACTCATTACATTAGGTACAAATATAATTGATCTGTCCATTTGTCACCTCTTTCTAATTTCCAACAAACAATTCTAGTCAATGCAAAACTAACAAGCCCAACGCATTATGCCATTTGGTGTGGTAGGTCGAAATCATCATTTTAAAATATTTAATTATAAACAAGGGTAAAAGTCATACGAACACTCTACAGTTGTTCTTTAAGTCATTTATGCACTGACGGGTGACCTCCTACTCTTTATTCGTATTTTAAGTAGAACTATTACCCCCTTCTCAAGACAATACCAAATTTATGTAAAAGTGTTGTTATACATGTGCCTGACACATGTATAATATTTATTCTAAATTTTTTCAGTTTATAAGTCATTAATTTTTTTTAAACTTTTTCCCCCCTTCTTCTTTCTACTTCATCTTATTTTAAGTTTCCATCACAGCTTTGGGTTGCAAAATCAGCATAAACAAACCAATTTAGATAGTCCTTTGTGGTGACTAGATCAACGCGTTATTGCTTCAAGAGAAACTCCCATCGAAGTTTAGTTGCAAGATGAGCCACAACAGACAACACGACTCATAATTGAAAGAGCTTCTTAACAAGGTAGTTCTGAGATGAGATAGATAGCTCCAAAAAGGATGAAAAGAAGATCGCCAGAATTTAATTTTCCAACAAAGATGCAATTTTTTTATCTTTGCTTTTGAGCCTTTTATTTTTCAAGGTAAAGATCTTTAAAAAGTTGTTTTAAACAATATTTCATAAAGAGAGAATACCCACCTTGCCGGAAAAAATGATGATCGACAAACAAATTTTCTGGTCAAGAAAACTTCTGAAAACCCTAAAAAAAAAATTATTTACAGATAAAAAAAAATTGGCGCAGGGGAGGTGACCACCGGAGATGGTGCAGGTCTGGTGAAGTTGACCAAGAAACTGAGGGAGGGGGTCAAGAAAACACAATTCATCGAGGAATATATTAACTAAGTATGCTTGATTATATTTCTACAAATTAGAAGATGACACGTGTTCAAGAAAACATTAAGAAAACACAATTCATTAAGGAATACATTAACTAAGTATACTTGATTATATTTCTACCAATTAGAAGATGACACGTGTATTGTTGGAACCATTTTATAGTGTTTTCTCCTCTCCTCGAGCGATGTCAAGAAGTTGATTACACTTTATTTGCCACATCACCTTTTAGGAGGATATTACTTCCACTTCAAACAAGAGTAAGGAGCTTTAGGTCGAAACTTTTCTAAAACATCACAGGATGTAACTTATAACTTTTCCCAATAAACAATTATACAAATTAAAAAATATATTAACTAAGTACATAGAATTATATATCTGTAAAGTTAGACCTCAGGCCTAACCACACCCAAACGCTAGCCTCGAGAGGATTGTTCAAGCCTTATAAGGAAATCACCCATCGCATTAACCACTGATGTGGGGCTTTTTTCATTCTTCATGCCAACATTGAACATCTAGTGAGTGGGCAAATTCAATTTGGTGGCCAACATTGAGTGAGATGAAATCTACTTTGATACCTGATGAAGTTAGGTTTTGGGTCTAACTCACCTTTTAGGAAATATAAGTTCCACTTCAAACAAGAGAAGGGAGTATTAAATCGTCCGTAAAGTTAAAGTGTGTAAAAGACTTTTTCGAACAACCATGGGATTTAACTTATGACTTTACCCTACAAACAATTATAATTAAGGAATATATAACTACTTTCTCCATTATTTTCATATCTGATTTTATATGCTTTACTTGAACTGAGGGTCTATCGGAATCAACACCCTACGTTCGTGTTCATAAGGTAAGGGTAAGGTTGCATACATTATACTCTTTTCATACCCTACTTGTGAGATTACAATGTATATGTTGTTATTTGTTAACGTTTGTATAAATTAAGTATAATTAATAATATAACAACCAATTAGAAGATGACATGTGTATTCTTAGAACCGTTTATAGTGTTTTCTCCTCATCTCACGAACTTTCACGAAGTTGGTAGATCTTTCTTTGCCACATCACCTTTTCAGGGTATTTGTTCCACTTCAAACAAGAGTAGTAAGTACTAGGTCGCCCTTAAAGTTAAATAACTTTTTAGACAACCATGGGATGTAGCTTGTGACTTTTCCCTACAAGCAATTACTCTTTTCCTCAACATAATTACTTCCTCCGTCCTAATTTATGTGGCATTGTTTGACTTGAAACAAAGTTTAATTATTTCATTTGTGGCCTACCATTTGTGTGGCTATAAATTATTTCATTAAGGGTAAAAGGAAACCTTTTAAAATTAAATTACTTTCAATTATCAACAGATTACACTAGGCAAATATCATTAATGTTGATTGTATGTCGTCGCTTGAAATGATCTGTCATTAGTTAAATATTGTTTTGTACTCTTTCATAACTAAAATATTATTAAGAACTCTCTGGCATGAAAACAAAAAAGTTTGTGACGCTGAACTCCCGATAGATAAGAGAAAATCAGAAGTACCTCTTATCTCATACTATTATCTCGATACAGAATCTAATGTTTTGAAAAAAAGAACAAAAAAAATTTTCATATTGAATTTGAAGTGTCATGCTATTATTACTTAGTATTCATACAGCGAAGGCATAGCCTTCATTTTTCTCTCAAATAAAAACCTCATTGGCGCCAAGCGTGAGGGAATACCATATGTTTGTTAAGTTGTCCTCCGACTAGGATAAAAGATCCCATTGAAGCAACTAATCCTATGCATATTGTATAGGTATCATTAGTTAATCAAGATCTTGAAAGGCCCTTAACTCTCAAGGAACAATAGTGTTCCTTGCCAACCATTAACCCTTATAATGAACCCAGTTGCCATATCTGTGAAGTAGTTCTAACACGGGAACTTCACGCCATTTGCTTTTCTACCAAGTGCAGTGACCAATCTTGTAAATCAACAGTTCCTTTCGTACTAGGTTCAACCTGCTTCTTTTGGGATTGGCTTTGAAAATAAATTCCTGATTAGCTAATTACTTTGCACACTGAAGCTTATCCACCTGAAGCATTCAATTCAACTTGCAATGGAAGCTATAGTCGGAAGACCCTAATTGTATTGGTACAACCCAAAAGCTTCCTCTTTAATATTGATAAAAGCATTAGGCACCTCTTAATAGATCAAACTTTCCCCTTAAAGTGTTCAAAAAGAGATGTTTGAATAGGAATATATACATATATAATCTTACTTAGAATAGGAGTAAGAATAGGAACAAAAATAGTATATAGTATCATATTTGGAAAAGGATTGTATTGCATAGAAATAGTAAAGGGTTGTAATGTATAAAAATAGTAAATAGTATCCGACTTGGAATTGTATTGTAGCATCTAAGAAATTAGATCTTTGTGTAATAATGTTGAGACACAAATTCAGTAACATTCTTCTATAATATTTCTCACATGGTATTAGAACTTCTACGGACCTGGTAGAAAATTAAAGAGCTTCCGCTGCCAGCGGGCGGTTATGACTCACATATGCCACTCATCTAGCCAATGATTATGTTAGCAAAAGTTAGGCCACCGTCATCTTTCTGGTGACTATTTTTTCATATATCTAATTTGCGTAGCACCGTGCATCTTTTCGGTAACTACTTTTCACATATCTGATGTGTAGCATCATGTCATCTTTCTATTGACTACTTTTTCATATTCAATTTGCATAGTACTGTGCCATCTTTCCGGTGGCTAATTTCCTATTTGTGTTGGGTCATGTCATCATTTTTTTTATTTGCACCAGGTGTCTGAGTCTCTTTGAGCCCCGACTAATCCGGGGTGCACAAGCCCTCAACGAGGAATTTTCTGCAAGTGCACTACGGTAATTCAGGTTTTACCCAGTCCGACGGCCCTCAGAAATTGTTTGCACCCAGTAAGTTTCGAACTTGAGACCTTGAAACGGAGCAAACCCCAAGGCTCAAGTCAATTGCCACCAGGCCAACCCCTGAGGTTTAATTGGGTCATGTCATCATTCTAACCCTATCTATATAATTTCTCTGTTTAAGTAGTGTCGTGCCATCAATACGACCCTACCTATATAATTTCTATTTTCCAGTAGAGTTGTGCCATCATTTCTAGCCTACCCATATATTTCTTTTTCTAAGTAAGGTCGTGTCATCATGCCAACCCTACCCATATAAATTTATTTCTCAATTTGTGACCACTTTCAGCCATCAAATCTAATAATCCAATGCATGAGCAAGTTCCAACCAATTTTACAGTGACTTTCTTGAAGCGATTTCAAGATGATCCATATATTTTACATCATATTTCGAGCATTTTCTGCTTCAGATTTACTTTTGCAAAAAAAAAAAGTTGGACATCAAGAATGTTTTTTCCACAGTGATCTCAAGGAAGAAGTCTATATAGAGTAACCACCTGGTTTTATTGCTCAGGGGGAGTCTGATAGCCTTCTATGTCAATTGTATAGGTTACTCTATGATCTGAAACAATCTTCTCAAGCTTGGGTTAGAAAGTTCAATACTGTAATTCAGGAATTTATCACTCTGTGTTTATCAACATTATGCATCAAATCTAATGCTCATGAGAAGACTAAACATATTGAGATTGTCTGTCAATTTTTGAAAAATCGAGTGATCAACTTGCAGTGATCTTACGAAGCTCTTCATCGGTCCTCATATTACTTACATTTGTAACAAGCTAGATACATATGAATTGTATGCACTAGCTTGAGGGAGAATGTTAGAATAGGAATAGGTGCATACATCCTACTTGGAATGGGAATAGGAATAGAAACTGGAACAAAAATAGTAAATAATATCCTACTTGGAAAAGGATTGTATTGTAGTTTATACAAATTAGGTCTCTATGTAATAATGTAGAGACAGAAATTCAATAATATTCTTCTCCAATATTTCTCACAAGGGACACATCCTAAATGGTTGACGGGAACTTTTTCGTTTAATATCTAAGTAGCTGAAAGTTCCCTTTACTTTCCTCGGAGTTGTTTTGTGATGCACAAAAAAAAAGAAATTAAAAATAGTCGTGCCAATTAACTTTTAATACATCATGAGTTGTTTCCTCATCATCTTCAAAGAATTTGATTTTTACCCATTGATGATGGTTAACAATAATACAGTCAAATGCAATTCCCAAAGTTGACCATATTTTTCCACTATCGCTGCAGAAACTTACAAAAACCCAACAGTAATTTTCTTTTTCCTTCTTTATTCATTCATGCTGCTATAGCTTAGTCCATGAAGCAATATCATTCATACAATCACATCAATACACCAAAGCCTATAAATCAATACACAAAAGATTTGTTATTTTTTGTCTCAGTCTCTCTCGTATAAGTTATGTCACCTACCCTGAGTTACAACCAGTAGAAGCCCGAGATTACAGAGCTTTCTAATCTCAAGAAAATTTACATTAAAAACTCTTAACAAGGCTGAATGCAGCATAAACAGTATTCCCCAAAATACAATCCGATTATTCAATGAAACAAAAGTCAATGAATAATGAGACTATTCTTGTAAACAATTTCCACATTTCAACATAGCAAAATCTGCTGCAAGAACACCACAAAAGGTATAGGGTGCTGTCAATTATAAATTTCTAATATTTAATTCCGGAATAGAAAAGTCTTACCTAATGCATATCTACATATGTCCCCGTGATAAGGAATAAAATAGCACTTCATATGAAAGGCGCCTAAGCAAAACTAATAAATAAATAATTTTATAAGCAACATCTAAAGTAAACCTGATGCCATCACATTGGCAGTGCACCCAGCGCTGGCAAATGTCACAGCAAACCATAGGTGTTGTCTCAGAATCTCTATAAACCTACAGTATAAAAAACAATTAATTGGCAACTTCACAATTATAGCCAACAAATTAGTAACTTCACATTAGTAAACCACCATAGTACAAAGAACCTCATTGTAAATTTAACAAAGAGATGCGCAGATAATAAAAACCGCCATAATGCCAACCTTCAAACAAACACGACAGTAGTTTCCCTTCACAAATAATTTTCCACAAGCATCACAACAAGTGTATCCTAAAAACCACCTGCCATAGATATTAATAGTTCAGATGCAGTAGGATATGCAATGCCTTAAATGATTTTCATAGGATATGCAATGCCTTAAATGATTTAAATATATCACATGATGCACACCACATGATCTGATGCAACTATTGTAATATTTTGTATTTGGAATCTCGAAAAGACATGTGCGGTTAATAAACTGTGCTACAGACAAGCCCAAAGCTAGAGAACCGAGTTAAATTGCTTTCAAAGCCCATATAATTAAAAATAACGTAAACCAAATGGAACTCCTACATGATGCTCATCCGTGAAGATACAGGAAAAACGACATAGAAAAGTACATGAATAAGCAGTTTAACTAAAATGGAGTTAATTAGAGTGCTCAATTAACGTTTATAGCAAAACTTGAATCCAAGAGAATTTCCACTAGCTGCTCATGGCCCCATACTACATACCTCAAGCTCGGTCCGTTTCCTGGAACCTTAGAACAACAGCTGTGACACTTTGTGTGTTTGGGGCATAAATAAGGTCCACTGCTAACATTCTGCACATCCCAACAACAACTAAGTGCAATCTACTTTTATCATTTTACACAACTGGAAGAGTAAGACACAAGAATCCACCTTTTGTGGAGGCTGCATACAATAACAGTGATAAGCTGCATCACACCTTTTGCAATACATGAACTTGTTTGGATCACCAGTTTCTTGACAGCCCTACACCAAACAAGGAGCATACATACAGTCAGTATATATGAGCAATATAGTATGCATAGGAACATGAGTTGAAAAATAACATACACATCAAATAACCAAAACTGCAATAATCACTAGGGAATGACGGAAAATGCTTCTCCAATAATCAAACAAAAGGGTTGCTTTGTGCAAAAGATTAAAACAAACAAAGAGCAGTTAATAGTTTAATCTATAATCCTACTCGATAAGGACACTTCCAATAGTTTTTTAAAAGATATTTCATACTTCAAGAGATCTTTCAAATTAATATGTTTGATCATCAATATTTGAGCAGAAACTGCACTTCATGTGATGATGCTTCCTCAAATAGATTAGTAACCTACCTTGCAGTTTAACAGAAGCATATAAGAAATCATTATCAGTAATATCCCTGACCATCAACCACTCAATTAGAAAAGAAAGAGAATAGCTTAAACTCCATTCATCCTTGCGTATATTGTCAACACATAAAAACTTCAGCCTTTGTGAGAGCAAATCTAGTCCACTATACGCAACCAATAAACTCATATCCTGCCCAAGCAACATATGCAGCAAAACCTTCAATTTTGTGTGATATAAGTCGATCCAGTCCTTGAAGTCACTCGGAATATAACGTTAACAATTCCACAAGCAGCATCCTCTGACACCTTCAACCACTTCTTCCTTCAAAATGTCAAAATCCTTTCACAACCCCGAATCCAGTTTTGATGCAAGCTAGTGATACCGAGTTAGGGATGGCTAATGCTTCACCTATGATGCACACACTTTGGGAAAACTTGGTTCAGAAGAGATGACACAGAAATTGATTTCAACTAAGCACGGTAAATTCATTTGAAAACTTCAAATATGGAAAGATAGGGAAAAGGGAGCAAACAGAGTAAGGTTATTTTCTTCTTCTTTTTTTTTTTTTTTTTTGGTATATGGGTACTAAGATTCCTCTCTACAGTCAAGTGTCTTTTGACATGCTTGTCTTTTTATTTCAAGTTTTTAACGCTGCTTTTTTACTATTGTTTTTCTGTATTATTTATCATATAAACGTATTTCCATTCAAGTTTGTCATATACAAGGGATATATCAAAAGGTAAAGAATCTACAAAAGGATATGATTCTCTACAAACTCCACCCGCTCATCTAAAAGATAAGGTACTTTTTGTTCACACCAAAAGAAAATAAGGGAACTGAGACTACTTCTTAATAGAGAGAAACTCGAGTCTACATCTTCAAAAGATCTCTCATTTCTCTCTCCAGACTACCCACATTAAAGCAAGTGGAACCATGTTCTGAGACCTTCGTCTTCTTATCCTTCTCGTGCTCTTCCAACTGACCATCAAATCTTTCACAGTTTTTGGCATTGGCCACGGAGTGCCAAACCACCCAGACATCTTCCACCATAACCCGCAATGTAAGAGAAGATGATCCACATCCTCACCTGCCTCTGTACACATGTAACACAACTTATGGCAGACAATGCAGACCTTCCTCAACACACTTGAGATCATATTGCATTACATGGAAAGGTCATCTCCTCCCTAACCTATAGTTAATCATGATAAAACTTCACGGAGAACACTCCATTATTTCCAAAACCGCACTTCCAAACATCGAAATTATCAATCAGATTGACTTTCTATGTTGTAACGCTAGAATTCTGCATTTCCGTAAAAATAAAATAAAATAATACTTGTTCAAAGATCATCTGTTTTTGTTGGATTGCTCTCCAGGAAGTATGTTCAACACAGGATAATCTCAAACAAAGAGGCCTCGATCTGGATAATAAGTAATATATGTGTCCGAACAGCACAGAAACAGTCAATCACCTGCTCCTTCACTGCAGTGGGCAAAGCCCTTTGGAATATGTTTTGCTGCATTTCTGGCTTACAATGGGTCATGACACAAAATGTGAAAGAAGCCTGCATGAGCTGGAATACGTAGAGAGTTGATAAGTCCATCAAGAAAGACTGGGTAATGATCCCAGGAGTTATATTTTGGTGTTTATGGACTGAAAGGAACCGTAGATGTTTTGATGGGATCTCAACTCCAAGCCAGTCTCTTAAGGCTAAATGTTTACTTATGTTATTTAGTTGGGTTAATTTAATCCCTGTATTTAGCATTAAACAGTTTCTTGACTTTGCTAGCTCTCTCGTACTAATTTGAAGATTGTAAAGGAGTTAACATCTTTTGTTTATGCTCTTTGAGAGCTCTTTTGTTTTCTGTAATTTTGCATCTACTTGATGCCTTTTTATGAAATACCTTACTTCATCAAAAAAAAAAAAATTATTGTACACAAGTCCCCATCTTAAACTACTACGGGTTTTGAGCTTCTTTTTGCTTCTCTTACAACTCTATGTAAAGTTACTAAAGCAATTTAGTATGAAACTGAATGGTGCAAAATAAGTTTTTTTATAGTCAATTTATTGAGAATCTAAAATCAATATTGCTTTTATCATCATTATTCTGTGACCTTGTTGAAATTTATTTTCATTCTATTTTATTTTTGGCATAGAGACTACATATTGTCATTATTGTATAGCAGGTATTGAAAATAATAATGTTAATCGCTATTTGATCTTATAAGTACTAAATTCATATATTTGGGTAATTTCATGTTTGATGAATTGTACACTGCTTATTGCTTTTGATTAAAAGCTTTGAAGACCTTATTGCTCTTTTGCAATTTTTATTTTTTAAAGTAATGCTCAAATACTACGGATATCCTAACCTACAATGCCATTTTTCTATCCCACCAAGTTGGTTAGAACATTTTGTTTGATTTGGTTAGGCAGAGTAACCAACCTCATTTCAAAAATTCTGAAGGTTTAACGTGAAACAAAAATTAAAATCGAAGTCTTCCTCAAAAAAAAACTAAAATTGAAGTCACCAAAGAACACCGAAAAAGAAATCACGAGAAATAGAGGGGGAAACAAAAGCCAATAAGAAAATCTATCTGATTCAGTACCACCTTGCAAACTGAACATCACAAAATTTACCCCATAAAACGTGAAACATGGAAGCCATGGAACAATAGTGACTTATTTCACATTAAATGACTCTTTTTAAAAAACTGTGGCGCCTAAACCAGCTTGCGAACACTTTGACTAATTCCATTAGGTACCTTTCACCAGCACACTTACTAGGTAACTCCGTCTACCAAGCCAAGGAAACACCTAGTGTCACTAAATAACTTCTTACAAGCAGGTAGTGGGATTTCAATGTGGATTTATCATTATAAGCTATTATTGCTTGCAGCTTATTTGGCTTTGACATGGTGTACATTTCAGTTGCGTCCACTTGATCTACCAAAAAGTAGTCTCCCTGTTTCTAACAGAACAAAGGGTAGTTGATATGGAAAGTGTACGATTAGTGACTAATATGTTTGAGTATAAGTTGGGCCATGGGTCAAATCAACCTGTTTCGCCATCTCCATTGACTACCGTACACCATACACATAGGGAGGGATCCATTTGAGAGCATTGACATAAGAACAATATCTTTGTTTCTCAATTAAATGTCCATACAGACGCATATTTTGACACCCGCCTTAGTAGGGATCTTTTTTTAATCAATGTACCTTACCCAAGATTTGTGTGCCAAAACAGGTGACCTCTCATAGGGCTAGGCAGCAGGTTAGAACCTAAAAAGCTCAAGTATGGGTTGTTACATTTGGCTAACAAAGAAAATTAGACATCAGTTGATACCTCTAAAATTTATTTTTTCACTTTGTTAGGTAATAACAGTCAATGGCTTGTTGAATTATCTGTGACCGACAAGGTGATCCTTTATCCCCTTTCCTCTTCATTTTAGCCATGGAAGGATTGGATAGCATGATAAGGGTGGCTATTCAAAACTCATGGCTGAAAGGATTCAAGATTGGAGGTTCTTCAGGGACAGAGATGCAGATCTGCCATTTGCTATATGTTGATGACACTGTTATTTTTTGTGAAGCTAAGGAAGAGGAAATTAGAATAGTTAGAATGATCCTGATAGTCTTTGAGGCTGTATCAGGCTTGGCAGTCAACTGGAGGAAGAGCAACATTTTTCCCATTAAAGAAGTTACTCCAATTCAGACACTGGCAAACATATTGGGATGTAGAATTGAAAGACTTCCAACTGTTTATCTAGGCATGCCACTTGGTAGACACCACAAAGAGGAAGTGATATGGGATGGCATAATTGAAAAAGCTGAGAGGAGATTGGCAAATTGGAAATCTCAATATCTATCTTTGGGTGGAAGAAGCATTCTTATTAACTCTGTTCTGGACTCCTTGCCTACTTATATCATGTCCCTTTTTCCTATGCCAGCTAGAGTGGAAGCAAGACTTGACAAGTTGAGGAGGATTTCCTCTGGTCTGGAATCAGGGAAGGCAAGAGGTACACCTTGTAAAATGGCAATCAGTGTACCTAGGCAGAAACTCAGGGGGGTTGGGGATCAAAAATTTGGGGCTACAAAACAAATGCCTACTGACAAAATGGCTATGGAGGTATGGTAGAGAGGAACAGACACTTTGGAAGGAAGTCTTTAATAGCAAGTATGGCCAAAGCAGCCCATGGTACTCCAATATGGTGAACAACACATATGAAGTATCTATATGGAGAACCATTAGGAACTCATGGAATCAGCTACAGCAGAATATCAGGGGAAATGGGACCAGGGTCTTATTCGGGAAAGACCACTGGATTGGTCAAGACTCCCTGGTGTCTTCCTACCCAGATTTATATGCTATCAGTCCACTGCCTGATGCCATGGTGAGTGAGGTTTGGTCTGAACAGGGATGGAATCTAATCTTTAGAAGGCCACTAAATGATTGGGAGATAGGGAGAGTAGCTGAGATGCTACAAACTTTAAATGACTTCAAAGGCACAAATCTGAGAGCAGATGAACTGATCTGCAAACACAATCAGGATGGCTTGTTGTCAGTTGGCAGACTGTACAAAAAAAGAGTGAAGGAACTTCCGGGGGTAACCACTGGTCCATGGAGAAAGATTTGGAAGATGGAAAAATAAAGTTCCAACTAAGGTGAGATGCTTCACTTAGTTTGTGAGTAGAAGAGCATGTCTAACTCATGAGAAGCTACAAAGAAGAGTCTTCCAAATAGCTTCCTGGTGCTCATTATGTAATGAAGCATATGAGACCAACAATCACCTTTTTCTTCACTGCAAGTTCACTTCACAAATATGGGACATTTTCCTAAGAAGAACAAATACTAACTGGACAATGCCAGAACATATAGCTGATCTTCTCAGCTGTTGGGTGAAGAGAGGAGGGAGCAAGACCCAGAAGATATGGTGGGGCATGATACCTTCCTGTATATGGTGGACTGTATGGAGAGAAAGAAACAACAGTGCATGGAAAACATTGCAAACTCACTACAAAAGGTTAAATGGCTCAGCATGAAGACTTTCTTTTTTTGGTGTAAAGAGGAGGATATAGAAGACGTTGGACAGATCTTAGATTTTTTTTCATTTTTGTAGGACTAGTAGCAGCAAGTTTATGTTGTTTTGCTGGTCTACTGATGTAAATACTTTTGATGGTTTCCAGCACTCCCTTATTGCTGATGAATACAACCTTACCTTTGTCAAAAAAAAAATGATCTGTGACCTTCTTATTCACAAAAAAGAGAAAAAGATCTCATGGCACAATTGCCAAGTTATGGGCAGCTATTAAAAAGCAAAACCAACTATGTTTCATTATTTTACTGAAAAGAATCAAAAACTTTTACCTCACAAAGCCGGCATGAGGGACATGTCCATGAACTCCAATGGAAGAGATCTGTAGGAAAGGGGCATATTAGTAAAAGCACAACACTAAAAACTGACAAGTCATGTAGCCTATAGGAGTACCTCTATGCTGACCCCATGCTTTCAGGCAGCTTAGGTGACACTTCTTCCTGCAACTTTTGCATGACATCATTTTCCTTGCTCTTTCACCTCCTTCATTTTCACTGGAAAAGCATAATCTACACATCACTTTGCCATTTGATGGACCCTGGTCTTCTCCGCCAACATCTTTCATGGAGCCCTGAGGGAAGATATTTATTTGTAAATAAAAAGATTGAATGCTACCATGTAACAGTTTATCATTTCACCTCCCAGCCTCCACAACTCAAAGAGAAAAAGAAACGAATATCAGTAGGATGAGTAATGAAAAGGGGTTATTACATGTTCAGTAACAGTGCACCTTTCTGGACAATGACAACATCTATTTGGTTTAATTTGAGGTACCACCAAAGAGACATCCTAACCATTATTTTAGATTTTAAATCAAATGACTTCTAGACACTGCTTTTTGGAGTGCTAGCAGACGTTTACTTTTACGGCTCACTTGGTTGGCACGCTAGTTATGTGACGAGGAATTTTTATATGGTGATTAATCATGATGGGATTGTTAATGCGGTCATTAATAACAAGAAGATTGTTACACATGAATTACTTACTTTAAAAGGGCATTTTTGTCTTGGGATAGTTCAATCCCCACATTGCGAATATTTGTATTCTTATTCCACATTCTATTCCATAAAAAATAACAAACGTTTGATACACAACTTAATGCGGGTGTTATTTAATACCGCCAACCAAACTTTGTATTAGTTATACTTTGATTAACTTTTTTCATGTGGCAACCAATTACTTTATTATCTTATGCGGGGTTTTGTGTTGATATTAATATTTATTACTGCAATACATCAACCAATGAAGTACGTCCGTTATTAGTATCTCCCACAGTTCAGTCTCAAATTATTGCATTGACCTTGCATTCTGTTATTACAGTTCAATATTTATCAGTTGCATGTTTTACTACTCGGTCATTGCATCAAATTCTATGTATCAATTGCATATTCAGCTTAGTATCGCTTTACAGATTATCATGCATATATTACATACTCATTACTCAATACATTCAAAGTACCGATCGCATACCTCTTCTACCTATATTTTTCATGTGATGTAGATTCAGGTGCTTACTATCATGATCCTAGAGAGCGGGATCACAACTTTCAACAACAAGGTGATGATTTCTCTTTATTCAAGGACTCAAATCAATTGCATAGTTCCAGTATTTTATTTCTATTCATACGTATCGATTAAGGGAAGCAGGGGTCATTCCCCAGCTACGTATAGTCAGTATTAGTAGAGGCTTCATACGCAGTCAGTTATAGTCGTTGTATTTAGTCAACCTAGTTCCAGTTTCTATTAAGATAACAGTAGTTGTGAAAAGAACTTTGTTCAGTAATGTATTGAACCAGCTATTTCATGAAAATCTACTTTTCTTAAAACTGTGGTTCCTAACCTCCACATTTCCAGACTCGAATCGTTTGGCGATATCAACAACCACCAAAGATGCAGCAGCAGCTTTCTTCTGCAAAGCAGCATGCTTAATCTGAGCTGAAGCAATAGCAGCAACCTCCTCACCATCCCTGCCGCTGCCACCACCATCATCACCTACAGCAGCCACCTCCTCACCATCCCTGCTGCTGCCACCACCATCATCACCTACTGGCACCTGTGGGGGCGGATCAACGACAAGCTTGGGCACCTTAACCTGAATTGTGGCAGGTTTAGGCCATGGGTTCTTGATAAACTCCTCAAGCCTAGTCACATCTCCCAAGAACACATCTTCCAACAACTGATGTTTACCCTTTGGAAACCCATGGGGGCAGAAGCAGATCTTTCGACTGCACCAAAAAACACCAAAACACTCAACTGGGTCAGAAATTCCAAAGAAAACAACAAAACACAAAACCAAGAAACGGATTTGGTATCCATAGATAACGAGAGAGAGAGCAGATCCTACATCTAAACCACAAAATCGTCAAAACCCACACTTAAAAACGCCTGATAGGTTATGAAAGAAACCCAGTAAACAACTTAAAACCATAAAATAAAGAAACCAGTTTGACATCCTTGGCCTAGATAAGAGCGAGTAGAGAAAAGAGTGATAATAACAAGAAAACGAGAGAAAATAAACAAAATTATAAGCAAATAATTCATAAATAAAAGAATGTAGTACCAGGTAATTGGGCAAGCTGTGTGAAAGGACATACTTGAGGTAAAGGTTTTTGTGTATGAAGGATTTTTGAAGAGTTTAATTTGGGAAAAAACCCTTCGGTGGAAGAGAGAAAGTGAGAGAGAGGGGGGCCTTTGGGGGAAGAGATAAAGAGAGAGAGAGAGAAGGGGGGGGGGGGGGGGGGGGGGGCGTGACTGTGATTGTGGAAATTCACATTTGGCCCACTGAAACTTTCAAAATATTGATAGAATCCATGCTTGTTTGTATAGTAGTGGAAAAAGCCAAGGAGGAAAAAAAGGAAAAAGTGTTACAAAGAAAATAAGAGAAACTTTCAGAAAAATACCAATGATCACTGTGAGTAGATTTTCAAAATTCATTTTGACCATAAAATTTAATCAGATTTAGAAAATCTTATTTTTAAATATTTTCAAGTACCCACCAATTTTTTAGTTTTTGGGGACATGGCTTCTGCTCCGAGTTAAGTGGTCATGAAATTTGTTTCTAGTTCATAGTTACAAGTAACTGTCAGCTCTCTAAGATCTACTTGAAAGTCCAAGCAGTTACAAGGTCCACAAAAACCTGTTTGGAAATATATTACAAACTAAAGGAGCTTCATTTTGATGATTTTCTTGAAGCAAGGAGGGACATAGAATGGAGTTGTAACCCACACGGCGATAGAGGAACAAGTACAAATCAAAAGATTGATCTTACATAGTTCATTGTATGAGTCATGGTCATCAAGTTCAATTCTGTATTTGACACTCACGGGAACATTTGTATTGGCAACAATTACATACATGGCCTCAGCAAGAAACTTTCCTTGTAGAAGTTGTGCATATATCAGAGAAACTATACAGATAAACAACATATTTGAGGTATCAAGCAAATAAATCTGAACCTTTAGATCAAGCGTGAGGATGTATCAGTTATGGGTCTGAACACCCATGTCCAGCTACTCTGGGGCTAGGACATCCGCAACTGTTATATTATAGAGAAAAAGTATCAGTTATGGGTCTGAACAACCTAAAAACTTATATTTTAGACAGCAGAATGGACTTAAAATTACTTTCATCTTAGAGTTATGGAGTTGCCAGTTGTGTTGCTTTGGAGAAGTTTTCAAATTATTTCCCCCAATGTGAAGCACTATAGGATGTTGCTCAGGGCCATATGCCAAGAATCTATCCTGGTATATTAGAAAAATCACATAAATGTCAGATCTCACAGCACAATAGAAATACACAAGCATTAGTAAGTGACAAGCTGCTCTTAAAGGTCCAAGCAGCAAGTGCAATAATATATCAGTACAAGAAATTTCCTATTGGAGATCCATCCAGGTTTACAATAATATAAACATCAAGATCCCCCCCCCCCCCCCCCCTTGTCACGTATTTTACACCAAAGAAATATATATTCCTTTTCTAGGAAACCATCTACTGGGACAAGGGTCTTAGTTTAGGGAAATGAAAATGAACAACCAATTTGGTTAACTCGGCCATTGAAAGACAACCGAAGGATTCTATAGTAATTGAATTAAAACAGTATGATTCATCGATTTAGTAAATCAAATACAAGTGTCATGCGCCATCTATAGAAATGTTAACTGTAAGCTTCTCTTTGTAGAAGGTCAGTTTACATTAAAGTACGCATATCACCACAGAGACATACATCCACTATTTACTTTTATCATGAAATTGGGAGGGTAGTTTGACTATTTCACCGTCCCATGACTTAAAATGAAAGGGCAAAATAAAATCATAGGATATTTTGATTTACGGACATTCAGTGAAAAATTTAACCGGCACACTTGAGTTAAATTATCGAAGACAAGTTTAAATCCTCTGTAATTGTGAGCCTTTACGTAATAAATCGCACATGTTCATCTCTTTCTCATTTCTTTTGTTCTAGAATAAGAACAGAGGATTAACTAGCATGATTCTCTTCTTTTTGCTTCGGTTTACTTATCAGTAAGAAACAAAAAGGTACTTTATCCCATTTTATGTGGTACCCTTTGATTTGGCACAATGTTTTAAAAAAGAAGAAAGACTTCTGAAACTTGTGGTCTAAGACAATCCTTAGATATTTGTGGGGCTGAGATTCATTTCATTAAGGGTAAAAAGAGAATTTTGTTAAATTATTTCTAACTATAGCAAGATGACATTCTTTTTGGGATGGACTAAAAAGGAAAGGGTGCCACATAAAATGGGACAGAGGGAGTCCTTTATAAATGGGTGAAGAAGCACTAGAGTCTTATTTACAGCAGAACTTTACCAAATTGCCAGTCTAGTGGACAGCTGTTTTGGCAACAGGCATTTTTGTGTAGAGACACGCCTTTTTGAGATAAGATGGGCCGAAGTTCTGTAAGGGTTATTGGTCCATTCCATCATGGGGGAAACACTGTTTAAATACAAAGGCTTGCAAATATTATGGATCTTTTCCTATCAATCTTATAAGTAAAGAAATATTAGGCAGCTTATTAACTTTATGAAGAGAGAAGATTAGACTTCTACATATGCACGCACCTGAAACAAGAAGGAGGATAGTGCTCCACACCCACTAGAGATGTAGAGTGGAGTTTGGAGTTTTGATAAGCATACAATGTCTTGCAAAAGAAATCTGTTGACAATCTGCCACGTGTTTTCAGAAAAAACAGAATGAAAAGGAGTTGTAGAAGTAATCAAACAATGTCCCATAGATTTCTTCCCTCTAAGTCCACCGTCAGCTGATTCTCTATGAACCTATCCATTTGGATAGAAATTGGCATCACACAAGAGGACATGCTATATACCACAGAGATGCTTTGAAACATTTACCCAAATAGATAATAAACTGAATAAATAAGGCCCTAAAGCCAACTAGCTCAATATAAGCCCAAAAATAAATACTTGCATCATTTGATTAAGGACAAACTGCCAAGAACTGAAAAGTTAAAATACTGGCTCAAATAACTGAATAGTGTTAATAATTTTACAGGTGCTGTAGGTATTGCCTAGAAAACTGGAACAGCCACCCTCACAAGTTAGAAAGAAAAGAAGATACAAAGACAAATAAAAAACATTTGAAGTACAATTACAGCCTTCATCTTGTGGGTAAGAAAAAAGTTCTAGACGCTTAGAAGGCAGAACGATGCACTTCACTGTTTAAAATACAACTGTTTAAACTCGTTACCTATTCGGGGATATCTGAAGAAACTAAATTGATATAAGTGCTACGATGGATTTCCTTTGCTTGGGTACAGATAAAGATTAGTTCATTTATAGCCTTCTTGATAACCAGGATGCACCTGGTGCTGTTTTCGCTAATCAAATGTTATCATCAATCAACAAGGAACTACATCTCAACCCTAAGCTTGTCGAGATTAGCAATTGGAATCGTCTATAATAGTAAAATATTATTTATAAGCAAATTATTGACATTCTTTCTATATTAACCATCCCAAAATGTTTTCACAATATTCCACCAGTCATATGCTAGTTATCCCATTTAAAGTGACGTCATTCAACTGGATATGGAGTTTGTTAATTATGGTATAATTGGATAGTGTAGATATGAGAATTTTTAAATACTATATAATAAGATAGAGTCTCCAGACCCCACTTGTGGGATTCCACTGGGTATGTTGTTGTTATATATAATAAGATAGAGTAGCTATGAGGATATTCTTTAATCTCTTTAATTAGTCAGTTAGGAGATTGTGCAATATTTTATGAGTTTCTTTCCATATTTACATTATCTGTAACAACTATTTAATCCAATTAACTAGACGGAATAATCAAGGAATTCAATTCCCAACATTTCTTATTCTTCTTCTTCTAATTTCTCAGAGTTAAATTTGACCTGTACATAATATTTGTAATAATTGGGGTGATGGATAGAGTCTGATAAAGATAGAGAGAAGTACTAAAAACACCCTCGAACTTGGCACGAATTATTAGTTTCATCCTTAAATTATTGATAGGCTTAAAAGCACCCTTCAACTTGGCGAACTAAGCTTAAATACACCCTCGAACTTGACATGAATTATTAGTTTCGTCCCTAAACTATTGAGAGGCTTAAAAACACCCCTCAACTTGGCGAACTGGCTTAGATACACCCCTCCCATGCCACATGGCATAACAAGTGAATACAATTTATTTAAAGCGCGTGAAAGGTTAAGAAAGACCACATCAACCTTAATTTTCCCTTTTTTAAAAAAAAAAAATCCATTGAATTTTTAATTACCAACTACTAGAATACACTTCTTCTTCCCATTTAACATTTCCTCCATTAATAGTGACCTCAAAGCAAGATCTCTTTTTTTTTCATTCTTATTTTTAATTGCTATCTTTCTTTTCCTATTTTCTTTATGATTTTTTTTGTCAATGTAGACTTCCGGCAACGTTAAAAATTTCATGGTCAAATAATAATCTCTTAAGAAGATTTTTGGATTGTAAAAATATGGCAACAAATGAAACTCTACAAAATTTCAAATCTAAATTTAATAAGTTACAGAAATATGAAGTTGAGGGGTATTTTTAAGCCTATCAATATTTACAGACGAAACTAATAATTCGCGCCAATTTCGAGGGTGTATTTAAGCTTAATTCGCCAAGTTGAAGGGTGTTTTTAAGCCTATCAATAGTTTAGGGACGAGACTAAACTATTAGATGAGTATTTTATCTGCCACTCATTGGTAGTTTATCTGCAACTCATATATTAGATGAGTCAAAGTTAAATGTTCTACAATTCATTTTCATTCAGATCGTGTGAAAAGAGATTGGATGGATCACATATTGCTAGAAAAAGAACCCATAATAATTCAATCTTTCTATGTTTTCACCATATAAATACCCTTTCCAGCTTCCACCAAAATAAAACAGCTCCTAAACAACTTCTCCTATTTTTTCATTGATTAATAACTTAATCATATTCCAGATATCCAAAATCTCAGAACTAACCAATTCCTACTCTTGAATACTTCCTTCCCACGTATCATATTCCAGATATCCAAAATCACAGAAATTGACCCAAAAAAAAAGTGCGAACAGGAAAAGTAATTAATTATGGGATTTTCGAGGTGACAAAGAAAAGACCAGAACAAACAGAAATTAGGGAACTCAAGAACGAAATAAGGAAAAACTAAACTACAATAATAAATATGTAAATAAAAGGAAAAGCACAAATACAATACTATAGCTAAGGAGAATGAAGAATATAAAACAGTATGTAGAAGGAGGAAAATAGGACTTAGGGTTTTACATGGAAGCAGAGAGATGATGCTGCAGCTACTTCTGAGGCGAATCCATTGGCAGTTGGAGAAGACAACGAATAAAAATAGTCGAGTAATATATATATACTTTTTTCTGATTTATTTTTTTAATGCTTAAAAAGCTCAATGGTTTCTATTTTGTTTTTCTTAATTAATGAAAAAACTTTTAAACATAAATGAATTGCACTGGATATATGAATCAAAAATTATTTATCTTGAATGTTTGATGGTGAAATGCACCATGACGTGATGGATGTGATAGACACTATTAAAAAAATTATTAAATTTAAATTGTGTTAAAGTAAAGTTACTTTTTGTTATCGATTCAAAAGAGATTTGAAAATTAATTATAACTAATCTCATCATAATTTATATTCAAACCAATATGAATGACTGTTCAAGCTATTTACTTTCATATTTCAAGCCTTGAATATGGTTCTATAGTAGTATTGAGAAATATTATTTTAAAAATATTTTAAACTAATTTCACATTTTCTTGTAATTTAATAAAACAACTCATTATAAATGAAAAATCATAAAAGTAGACCTACTTGTTTTAACCATTTTATTAGATGTACTTTCACCAAGCTAATCATGAAAAAATTGTATTCTCAATTGAAATTGTGTTCCTAATAGTGGTCATTGTTATAGACAGTGAAAAAACTTGCACGATATTATGATACGAGTATATAAATTTACATCTCACAAATAGTTATTTATTATTTTGAAGTCAACAAATTTTTTATCACTTATATATGATTTAAATGTCCAACAACAACAACAACAACATACCCAGTGAAATCCCACAAGTGGGGTCTGGGGAGGGTAAGATGTACGCAGACCTTACCACTACCACATATAGGTAGAGAGGCTGTTTCCTAGGAACCCTCGTCACAACAACCCATCAGCAGAATAAGCTAGATATGATATACAGATAATAAAGATAAGAATACATGATAATACGTAGATACAGGATAGCTAACACATAAAGGCATAACATATAAAGGCAGAAAATTAACCACTCTTTCCTATCTACCCTATTAGCCTGCTACTCTAATTCTCGACCTCCACTCTTTCCTATCTAAGGTCATGTCCTCGGTGAGATCAAGTTTCGCCATATCATGTCTAATCACCTCCCCCCAATACTTCTTTGGTCTACCTCTACCCCTCCGTGTAACTCCCAGATCTAACCTCTCACACCTCCTAACAAGGGCATCGATACTCTTTCTCTGCACATGTCCGAACCATCGCAGTCTCGCTTCCCTCATAAATGAGGGCATATGCTTATCAAACCACTTAAGCACCGCTAAATTAACCACAATTCAAATTTCACTACTATCTGAACCTATGCAATCAATTTTATATGAGTACAACTTTAATAATAATTTTTTATATTTAAATAAGATATTTTAGAGTTTATATTCTTTTAAAAATATAAATCTAACATTTTACCAATGATTTGAGAGTGTACTAGGAAGATGCAAATATGACATGAGCAAAAGAGGCATAATTGTGAAGATGACTAAATCTTTGCCAAACTCAAATTCTCCCTAAAGTCTTCTCACATGGCCATTTGCCAAAGTCCTCAAGCTGATTATATCTAATGGAATTTACTGCAGTATAATGGCGATTACAGTCGATTCTAATCAAAGAGAGCTCAAATGGCTATTTTATATTATAGTATAAAGTATTAACAATGTTATCTAACCTGAGTTACAACCAGAAGGAGCAGAGCTTTCTAATCTCTATACTAGGAATTATACATTAAAGCTGCAAAAACCCAGCAGGATTAACCTAAAATTCCACCAAAAGGCTCAAAAACTGGGTTCTATCTCTGACCAGAAAAGAGAATCTGTACACTAGGAAACTAAAAGTAAAAATAAAACAGAACCATCCAATGCCCTAAATGTAAATCTGGTTTGCAAACTTGCCGCAAACACACGATGCAGGGTGCAGTAACCTTGAAATTTTGACCTGCACCAATCGGTTACTTCCTTTTGAGTCACCAAAGAGAAACAACTATGGGAATCAACAGTTACTCATGCTCTTGGCACCCAAAGTCGCTATCTAATAACCATTTTTAATAGCAGTCAACGTTTTTGCTTCTGAGAAACAAAACGTATTCCTTGCTTTCCAAGTTCCAAGTTCTTCTTCTTCCCATCGTCAAGAGCAACGGACACAACAGATGAGCCTTCAAAGACTTCTACGACTGTCCCTCTATGCCTGAAAAATAGAATGAATTGAAATGTCAAACTGGCACACCTCAAGGAAAGTGTGGTACAGATAGAGATGACAACGGGGCGGGTTTAGAGCTATGTGGGAGTGAATTAAAGTAGCTATTTTTAAAACTAACGTAGGGAGGGGAAGTTTAAAAACCAAATAGGAATTCGAAAAAATTAAATTTTTGTAATTAGTAAAAATCAAAGATATAAACTTTTTATATGAAATATTGACTTATATTTTATTTTTTTCTAAATTTTAAACTAGACATGTCCGGTAAATTGTTAGTTGTTAAAATGTTAATAGAAACTTTTAAGTAACGATTAAGAAACAATTGTTAAAATGTCAACTAAAAATAGTTAATTAGTTGTTGAGTCGTTAATTAGCGAAAAAATCTAAATTCATAAAAAAATAAAAAGAACTTCAAAATTTAGGTGGGGCAGGCGGGTTGAAAATGAAAAAAGTCATGCGGGGCTAGGCTGGGCAGTTTAAAAAAAATTGCGGGTTAAGCTCAACCCGCGTCTTACCCCCATTGCCATCCCTAGGTATAGGAAGTATATGAATGCTCTTTTATACAATTTGATATTTAAGAACCAGCAAGTGAGTCGCGCTAGTCAAAGCCAAATGAAACTTCAAATTATAGATAATGCGTTTCTTTTCTCTATCCTACTATATCCTTGAGTCCCAAATGCAAATCACTTGCTCTATTAATTGCTCTTTTCTCATTGCTATCATGAATACTACTCCAGAATATCACAGCACTCATATCCTAAAGTTGCATAAATTTTAAGTATGCATAGTAGTCAGCTTGAAGAAACAATAAGCTTACCAGGAATTATCAGACGTATGATGAACTTCCACTCTCTTCCCTTTTGCATCTTTTCCCAACCTCTGCAGTATCCAGTTAGCATCCAAGAACTCATCCATTGTATTGTCTTCATACCGCTGTGATGAATCATCATCCGCCCTGGTTGATGCTTTTTCTCCAAATGTTGGTGCTCTCTTTCTTTTAGACCTCTGACCCTTAACCATACTTTTCTCCTCGTCTCCTGGAGAAGCCCAGGCATTTTGACTTTCATGGTAAGGATTCTTGAACTTGAGCTTTAGGAGAGGTTTTGGATCCTTCCTCGCTGAATTAGATACTGAAGGTGTGCTATTTTTCTCGTCATGCAGGTCATCACAAGAAGTGGGCCCAGCTTCAGCATGTTTTACAGAAGCCAATTTATTGTCCCTTGCACCAGAAACTTCAGCTCCAGCTCTTGTAATAGGACTACCGTCATTGCTTCTTTTTCCCAAGGTACCAAAAGTCTTGACAGGATGAGGTCCAGATCCATCAGCATATTTTCCACCAACTTTGGCAGGGAAATGAGTACCTTCTGAGCTAACTTTCTTGATCTTTATTAAGTTACTTTCTTTACCCTTATTATTTTCACCCTTTATTTGGTCCATCTGATCCACCTTATGTCCTTCAGACACAAAAACGAGAGCCAAAAGAAAAGTTACTAATAGAATACTAAAAGTACACTCCTAAAAGCAAGAAATACAATATTATCTTCTATCCTCACCCCCAACATAGAAAGTAAACAACTTACAACACGTCTTACCTTTTCCACCACCAAGTTTAGTTGCAGTATCATTCCTTTCCGAGTTCTCATTCTCTCTCAGCTGAACCGGATCCTCACTACCTGGTAAAATAATTAGTACATATAAGAGTATTTTTTGATGAAGTAAATAATTTTATTAATGCTGGGAAAATCTCCCATACAAGAGGTATACCAAAAAGTAGAGAATCAACAACATATAAGAACAGGAGCATAAGAGTATTAAAGCAAATTACTTGATCTCAAGAGATTTTGCTGCCTTGATCAAGCAATTAGACATTGAATTGAAAGAATTTAAAGGAACAGATGGAAGAACAAATCGAGAAATCGAATTTGGAAAAAAAAATTAGGAAACAATAAAATGTATTGCCACCTATACATTTAGACAGTGAGCTCATCGGTTTACAAATTAAACCAAATTTTCTAAAATTTCTAACTATGGGTGGGTGGGGGTGGGGGTCAGGGTGAGGGTGGGGGTGGGGGTGGGGTGAGAGTGAGGGTGTTAACACCAGAAAACAATAATAATATGCAGCAAGAACTTAATCACTTTATGTTATTTCATTTTTTAATTTTTGTGGGTCATTAGCAGCTTTCTGGACTCTTCCGCTGCAAGTATTCACACAGGAAACAATCTGAATTAATGTAGCACAGCTATTAGAGATGGAACACCATAGCAGAACGAGAATTGGAGCATTTAATCAGGCGCAGAACAGACCTATTCCCAGACCAAAGAAAACCAAATATACATGTCATGCCACCTTAATTATAGTACATATATATACATTTATATAGAGAGAGAACTCCTCGGTGTTATGCCAGAGTGCATCCATTAAGACAGCAAAAGCAGTTTCAGTATCTTGAGAAAAGGGAAGAAGTCTGTGAGTAAGATGTATGTAAGTTCTACTCTTAAGATTAGTCAAGATCATTAAAAGAAAAACGTTTAAACTACTGGCTTACATTTTTTACCATTGTTTATCTAATGATTTACATTGGTATGTTAAACTTTGAGGATGTGACCTAAAATCTACAGTTGCTTTACTTTCACAAGAACCTTGCACTTAAGTCATGAAGAAGAAAAAAGGAACCATCAGATCACATGATAACCAAAGCACACATTCCTCATATGCCAAATACGCAACCAACTAATGGTGGAAAGGAGGCGAAATACAGTATGCTGCATAAGATAACATCCACGCTAGTTTTTTATCTAAAAGAAAATGCATTCCAAGAACGTATATTAGAGCTACTTTTGACTTCTACTCACAAAAGCAACCCAAGAATCATGGTATTTTATATTCCTAAGCCAATTCATATAGAGAAATCCTCGAGGGCCAATGACACAACATTCAAAACTGTGGGGGATAATAAACACACCAATCTACCTTACTTCACTTCAATATCAGGCTTTTGTCAACGGCAGGATTGGAATCCACAACCGTCAGCGCGATGTGTGCTTAATCCACATATCACGCGATGCGCTCTTCCCACTTAAAACCCTAAGGCAACTTATACATGAAGTCCTTACCAAGCACAGAAGAAAATCACCAAGAAACAAAAATGCAGAAAGGAAAATTATAATCATCTTTCTCACTGGCGGAACCTTTTGTCTGGATGAGATAACAAGTTAGAAAACCATTGTATCATAAGTGAGACAAGCTAGCAGAAAAGCATATTTACAAGTCATCGAATTCTATGGAGAAGCCATAGTTTATAAACAAGATTTATCCAAGTAAGAAAATGGAAAGAAAAGAGGAACACGAAGACAACATATAGAGAAAAGAAATTACCATTTGAAGTAGTCAAATCTTGCTCTTTCTGACAGCTTGAAGCATCGGACTTCGGGGAGCCTGCTATATTTTTATTCCGCGAGCCCAAATGTATAACAAGCTTTGGCCCCTTAGAGGTCTTTGGTATGCTTGTTTGAGTTCCAACATCATCCCCATCCAAATGTTGAGGCTTGCTACCCTTCATTTGGACTATCCTCTTACCCGTGTTTCCAGCAACCTCATCTATAAATTTGTGCTTTATGACCCCTGCCTGATTAATTGAACATATACCTTCTGTCAAGCTACCAACAGGAGAAGAAAAGCTATCCGTTTCCCCATAGCCCTGCAATTCTTCATTCTTGACATCACCAGCACTATATCCACCAGATGGAGCATCCGGATGTCCTTCATTTTGTCCAGTTAACACCTTCTTTTTACCAGATTTCTTGATAGAAGTTTTCTTTCCATATTCCTTGTTCTTTTTGGGAGATTTGTCAACTAAACCTTTAAGAGAAAACTTCAACGATCGACTATGATCATTTTTTACTACAGGAGCACTATCTTCATCATCAGAAAAGGGTGAAATAGAAAATATTTCATCTTCAACTGGCAACCCAGCTGCTGCCCTCAAACTTGCAATTAAATCCCTATCCGCTACATCTCTCCTCCTCCAAAGCTCCTGAACAGCATCCTCAAGATTTCTCACCTGAGAACATCAATAGAAAACTATCAGGATAGAGTTCTCGTTCAACTTTTCTAGTGAAATTAATCACTACCGTAAACACACCTGATAACTATTTCCGCGGCATGTTGGACATGCATATGGCAAATTTCCATCCACTTGAAACTGCAAATATTTTTCATCACTGCAGAGCAAATATCCATTTCAAATTAAACTTCCAATGGAGTCCCTTTTTCAAAGCTTCGTGGAAGTACGATCATGGTTGCATACATTAACAGTTTTATATCACATGAATGACAGGAGAACAAATTGGCAAACCACAAAGATGTCAGGATAGTTATATACTGAAGGGAAGAAGAGAAGCTTTCTAAATATCAGAACTAACGTCTTGTCAACTGACTCGACTTTTAACAATGCAGAATGCAGCACAAACAACAATCCCCAAAAATGCCATTCCATCATTCAAAGAAACAATAAAGTCAACGGGGAATGATCTTTCATTAGTAAATCAAGATCTTGAAAGGCCCTTGACCATCCAATGAATAACAGTTTTACTTGGCAACCATTACCCCTATAATGAACTCAGTTTCCATATCTGTGAAGTAGTTTTAATCTTTTTCCTACCAAAATAGGGCACATCCTAAATAGTTGAAGAGTAAAGGCCTCCAGTCATAATTCAGCACACAATAGCTTCACCCCATTTGCTTTTCAACTAAGCACAATGACCAATTGTGTGAATCAATGGTTCTTCTCGTACTAGATTCAACCTGCCTCCTTGAGACTTGGCTCTGAAAATGAATTCCCGCTTAGCCGATTACCTTTCCCCGGAAGCACTCACTTCAACTCATGTCATGCAGTGGAAACTGTAGCCAAGAGCCCCTAAATGTACAGGTACAGACCAAAAGCTTCCTCTTTCTCATTGATGAAAGTTCTAGACACCTCCTAATAGATCACACTTCCCCCTTCACAGAGTTCAAGAAGGTACAAATCCTAAATAATTGAAGGAACTTTTTCTGTTGAATATCTAAATAGCTGGAGTTGCAATCAGTAGGAGCGTGAGATTGCAAAGCTTTCTAATCTCAAGAAAATTTACATTTAAGTTCCTAACAAGACAGAAATGCAGCATAAACAACAGTCCCCGAAATGCCATTCAATTATTCAATGAAACAATAGAAGTCAATGGGGAATGATGAGACTATTCTTAAAAATACTTCCCACATTTTAACATAGCAAAAACTGCTTCGAGAACACCACAAAAATTATAGGATTACTGGTCAATAATAAATTTCTGATATTTAATTCCATAACAGAAAACTTAAACCAAATGCACATCCATATTTGCCTCCGTCTTAAGAAATAAATTGCACTTCATGAGAAAGGCACCAAAGCAAAACCAATAAATTGATAATCTTAAAAGCAATATCTAAGTTAAACCTGATGCCATCACATCGGCAGTGCACCCAGCGCTGGCAAATGTCACAGCAGACCATAGGTGTTGATTCGGAATCTCTATAAACCTATAGTATAAAAAACAATTAATTGCATTCCCAGTAGACAGATAGGAAGGAAAAGATGCAATTGCTTGCAAAGCCGATGAAGCAACAGGCATCCCGTAATAATAGCCGACAAATTAGCAACTTCGCATTAGTAAACCACCAAAGTACTAAAAAACTCATTGTACATTAAATAAAGAGAAGTCCAGATAATAAAAGCCGCCACAATATCTACCTTCAAACAAACAGGACAGTAGTTTCCCTTCACAAATAATCTCCCACAAGCATCACAACAAGTGTATCCTAAAAACCACCTGCCATAGATCAAGATATCAATAGTTCAGAGGCAATAGGATATGCAATGCCTTAAAGGATTTTCATAGGATATGCAATGCCTTAAATGACTTTCACACATCACATCCAGCACATAACATAATCTGATGCTATCACAATATTTGTATTTGGAATCTCGAAGAGACAATAGTGCGGAAAAATTAACAGTGCACGGCCAAGTCCAAAACTAGAGAGTGAGTTAAATTGCTTTAAAAACCCTTATCATAATATAATATAAACCAAATGGAACTCCTACATGATGCTTCTCTGTGGATACAGAAAAAATAACATAGAAAAGTACATGAATAAGCAGTTTAACTAAAATGGAGTTAATTATAGTGCTCAATTAACATTTATAGCAAAACTTGAACTCAAGAGAATGTCCCACTGGCTGCTCATGGGCCCCTACTACATACCTCACGCTCAGTCCATTTCCTGGAACATTAGAAGAGCAGCTGTGACACTTTGTGTGTTTGGGGCATAAATAAGGCCCACTGCTAACGTTCTGCACATCCCAAAAAAGAAAAAACTAAGTACAACCTAATGTAATCATTATATAGAACTGGAAGAGTAAGACAAGAGGATCCACCTTGTGAGGAGGCTGCATACAGTAACAGTGATAAGCTGCATCACACCTTTTGCAATACATGAACTTGTTTGGATCTCCAGTTCTTCGACAGCCCTACACCAAACAAGGAGCATACATACTGTCAGAATATATTTAGCAATATAGTGAGCATACGAGCATGAGTTGAACAATAACAGATATCAAATAGCCAAAAATGCAACAAACAATGGAGAATGATGAAGAATGCATATCCAATTTATCAAACAGAAGAGTTGCTTTATGCAAAAGCTTTTTTAAGAAAAAGAGAGCAGCCAAAATTTTCATTTATAATCCTACTCGATAGGGACACTTCCTCACCTGCCTCCTTACTGATAATCCAACTGATGCAAACAATGCACACCTTCCTCGGCACACTTTGAGATCCATATTGCATAATATGGAAAAGGTCATCTCCTCCCAACCAATAGTTTCTCATTAAAGGACTTCACAGAGAGCATTCCATTATTTCCAAATCCCACCTCCAAACATTGGAATCAGAGAACATCCCATTATTTCCAAACGCCACCTCCAAACATTGGAATCAGAGAACATCGCATATTTCCAAACGCCACCTCCAAACATTGAAATTATCAACCAATTGACTTGTCCATGTAGTAAAGCAAGGATTCTGTATATTCTTAAAATTTCTTTTTCTTTTTCTTCAAAGATGACACTTTCTTTGTATGCAAGACCCGATCTTCAACTACTGCTGATTTTGAGCTTCTTTTTGCTTCTCTTTCAACTTTATATATATAATTACTAGATCAATTTGATATGAAATTGAATGCTGCAAACTAATTCTTCTTATAGTTGATTAATTCTTTTTCTAGTCAATTTACTGGGAATCTAAAATCAATGTTGTTATAGACCATCATTTATTCAGTGACCTTGTTGAAGTTTATTTTGATTCTATTTCAGTCTAGGTATTGAGTCTATATATTGTAATTATTGTATAAAAGGTACTGAAAAAGTGAAAATAATAATGTTAACGCTATCTGATCTTATAAGTACTAAATTCATATATTTAGTTAATTTCATGTGTTTGATCCTTTGAAGACCTTATTGCTTTTTTTTTTTTTTTCAATTTTCATTTTTTAAGGTACTGCTCAAATCCTACCAAATGTCCCAACCTACAAGGCTATTATTCTGTCGCAAGAAACCTCCACAGTTAAACCTAGATGCAAGTCTCATGATGCCGCGGAGGGTGTAGCAAAGGAAGGGATAAGGAATAAAGGATACAGACTGGTTGCTTATATGACATTTTGTTTGGTTACCCATTGGTTAGACAGATTAAACTACCTCATTCCAAACAATCTGAAGGTTAAATGTGAAACAAAAATTAAAATGGAAGTCTTCCTCAAAAGGTATAACTAAAATTGAAGTCACCAAAGAAAAGGACAAAAGCACAAATGACCAAAAAGAAAGATGGAGGAGGCACAGGGGGAACAAAAACCAAAAAGAAAATCTTATCTGATTCAATAACACCTCGCAAACTGAACATGACAAACTTTACCCCATAAAAAAAGAAACATGGAAGTAATGGAACCCTAGCGACTCATTTCACATTAAATGACTTCTTTTTAATAACTACGGCACCCTGATCAGCTTGTGCGCACTTCGACTAATTCCACTAGGTACCTTCCACCAGCACCAGTTACTAGGTAACTCTGTCTAACAAGCCAAGAAACACCTAGTGTCATTAAATAACTTCTTACAACCAGAGATGAGGGTTTCAACATGTGTTTATCATTATAAGCTATTATTGCATGCAGCTTATTTGGCTCTCATATGGTGCTTATCCGAGTTGGGTCCACTTAACCTAGCGAAAGTAGTCTTCCCTGTTTCTTACGGGACAAACGGCAGTTGACATGGCAAGTGTATGAGAAGTGTTTGACGGGTTTGCATATAAATGGGGCCATGGATCAAATTCTACCTGTTTCCCCATCTCCAATGACTATCATACAACATAAACATATGGAGGGATCCATTTAAGAGCATTGACTTAAAAGCAATATCTTGTTTCTCAATGGACTGTCCATGCCTACACATAGAGATGTTTAAAGAAACCTCTTTCAGGATCCACCTTCGTCAGGATCTTGTTCTTTTAAATCAGTGTACCTTATCCAAGATTTGGGCGTCAAAATTGACCTGGGAAACCTCTCATAGGGCCAGGCAGCAAGCTAGAACCTAAAATGCCTAAATATGAAAACTCCGGTTGTTACATATGGCTGGCAAGGAAAATTAGGGCATCAGTTGATATCTCTGAAAATTTTATTTTTCCCATTTTGTTAGGTGATAAAAGTCAATGTCTTGTCGAATTAGCTTTGACCTTCTTATTAACAAAAAAGAAAAAGAAAGCAACTCATGGTACAAGTGCCACATTATGGCAGCTATTAAAAAGCAAACCAACTATACTCATGGTACAATTGCCACATTATGGGCAGCTACTAAAAAGCAAAACCAACTATGTTTCATTATTTTATTGAAAAGAATCAAAAGTTTTACCTCACAAATCCGGCATGAGGGACATGTCCAGGAACTCCAATGGAAGAGATCTGTAGAAAGGGGCATATTAGCAAATGTACAACAGTAAAAACTAACTAATCTTGTGGCCTATAGAAGTACCTCTATGTTGACCCCAAGATTTCAGGCAGCTTCGGTGATACTTCTTCCCGCAACTTTTGCATGACATCATTTTCCTTGCTCTTTCACCTCCTTCATTTTCACCGGAAAAGCATAGCCTACACATCACTTTGACATTTGAAAGACCCTGTTCTTCTCCACCAACATCTTTCATGGAACCCTGAGAACAGATATTTATTTTTAAATAAAAAGATTGAATACTATCATGTAACAATTTATGATTCCAGCTCCCAGCCTCCACATCCCCAAGAGAAAAAGAAACCAATATCAGTAGAATTTGCAATGAAAAGGGGTTATTAACAAAGAACCTTTAGCATACGAATATAGTGCTGGTCAGTGACAACATCTAATTGTTTGAATTTGAGGAACAACAAAAGAAACATCCCAACTGTTTTTTAGATTTTAAATCCAAATGATTTCAAGACCACTGCTTTTTATGGAGCGCTAGCAGACCTTTACTTTTACGGCTCACTTGGTTGGCATGCTAATTATGCGAGGAGGAATTGTTTATATGGTGATCAATAAAGATGAGATTGTTAATGCTGTGATTAATAGCGAGAAGATTGTTATACATGAATTACGTACTTTAAAAGGACATTTTTGTCTTGAGATAGTTTAATCCCCACATTGCGAATATATGTTTTCTTATTATCACATTCTATTCCATAAAAAAAATACACGCTTCATACACAATTTAATGAAGGTATTATTTATTACCGCCGACCAAGTATTGTATTATCTTATGCAAGTTTTGTGTTGATACTAATATCAATTATAGCAATACATCAAACCCAAAAAAAAAGACTAAGAGCATCATGTCTAAAGTTGTCCACTTCATAGTACATTCTCATGCTCACAAGTCAATATAGTCAAATAACTTAAATGAGCCCAAAAAGTGGAGACTAAAGCGTGTGACTAAATGCATTTAACTGACAGCCAACACTAAACATTTTGGTACTCAAAAGGAAAAGGAATTTTCAAAAATTATCTACTACTTGAATTTAGGAGCCATTTGATTACGGGTCGGAGTTATGCAAGTACAAATTACGGAGGTATTAATTATGCAGGGTTTAGTTACATAGGTATTAGCAATGCAGGGTTTTTATTTATGTAGAGATCACAATACATTAGTGAGCTAATTCTTATTTTTTAATTCCAAAAATGTTTAGTGAGCTAATATTTATTATACCCATTAAGATAAACAACTATCTAAATAACATATTAAAATTAAATAAATACCAATAGTTAAAAACAATCCTAATTTTCACATTCCACATTCAATTTCAAGAAAATTTATGTTTTTTAGAACTGTGGTTCCTAACCTCGACATCTCCAGACTCAAATCGCCTAGCAAAATCCTCAGCCACCATAGATGCAGCAGCAGCCTTCTTCTGCAATGCGACACGCTTAGTCTGAGCTGAAGCAATAGCAGCCGCCTCCTCACCATCCCCACCGCTGCCACCAGCCCCATCACCTACAGGGGCCTGTTGGGGCGGAGCAACGACGAGCTTGGGCACCTTAACCTGAATTGTGGCACCTTGTTTGGCCTTAAGAGACCATGGGTCCTTGAGAAACTCCTCAAGCTTAGTCACATCTCCCAAGAACACATCTTCCAAGAGCGTATTTTTACCCTTTGGAAACCCATGTGGGCAGAAGCAGATCTTTCGACTGCACCAAAAAACGCCAAAAAAGCAAAACACTCAACTGGGTCAGAGACAACAAAACACAAAACCAAGAAACCGCTTTCACATCCATGGAAAAGGAGAGAGAAAGAGAAAGATAGCAGATCCTCCAGCTACACCACAAAATCGCCAAACCCCACATCAAAAAAAGCCTCAATGGGTCGTAAAAACCACTGTAAACAACTTAAAACCATAAAACAAAGGAACCCATTAGGCATCCTTGGCCTAGAAAAGAGAGAGTAAAGAGAAGAGTGATAATAAAAAGAGCGAAAATAAACTAAAATCATAAACAAATAATACATAAATAAAAGAATGTAGTACCAGGTAATTGGGCAAGCTGTGTGAAAGGCCATACGCGAGACAATTTTTGTGTATGAGGAATTTTGAAGAGTTTAATTTGGGGAAAAAAAGCCCTTTGGGGAAAGAGAGAGAGAGAAAGGGGAGAGGGCCTGACTCGTGAGAGTTTGGGGATACACGAGTTGGCTTTCTTTAAAAGATGAGGATAAATAATTTGGCCCTTGAAGTTTGGGGATACACAATTTGACCCACTAAAGTTATTAACATGTCAATAAAATCTATATATTAGTGAAATAAGATCAAAAATGGAAAAAGATTTAAAATGAAAATAAGAAAAGAAACCTCGAGAAAAATATTTTGGGAGTTGATTTTCAAAATTTATTTGAAGAAAATTTGATAGAAATTTATTTATTAAGTGAAGCAAAATTCAAAATTTGGCCCATTAAAGTTTTCAAAATGTCAATAATACCCATGGTTATTTGTATGATACTGAAAAATACTTTAGCAAAACGGAAAAAAAAATTTAAGGAAGATAAGAAAGAAACTTCAAGAAAAACGCATATCATCTTTGAGAGTGGATTTTACCAAAATTTATTAAATCATAAATTTGACAAAAATTTATTTATAAAGTGAGGCAAAATTCAAGTTATACCAATAGAAGTTTTCAAAATGTTAATGGAATCCATAAAATGTTTAAAGAATTCATAATTATTTGTTCAATAGTGGAAAAAACTCAAAAGGTAAAAACAATTTAAAAATAAGAAAAGAAACATCGAGAAAAACGCCTACAATCCTCGGGAGTAAATGTTTAAAATTTATTTGATCAAAAGGTTTGATAAAATTTTGAAAATTTAATTCTAAATATTTTAAAATTTCCACTTATTTGAAATTTTTTGGGAACTTTCACTCACAAAACATTAAATTCTTTTAACTAAAAAATACATATCCAAACACAATTCAAAATTCAAACATTGAACTTCAAAAAATACATTTAGAAATTTATTTAATTTTAGTTCAAATATTAAATAAATTTCAACATCCCCAACATGAACAAAAATAACACAATCTTATATTTTTAAAAAATTTAAAAAGTCTGTTATCATATAAATTAATTTTAGAACAAAATAAATAATGAACACAGTTACATATATTGTGCTAGAATGTGATAGTAATAACCTTTATTTTTTTAAATGAAGGATTCATGGGTAGTTTTAACCAATAATTTTTATTAAAGAATTTTTTTTATAAAAAAAAAAAGAGAAAGCAACCACACACTTTTATTTTTGCCGAAAAGTAGCGTAATAGAGAAAAAAAATAGAGGGTTTTCGCTCTTTTCTCTTGGAAGAAAACACGCGGTTCATCAAGGCTATTCGGAGAAATTCATACATAGAATCAACTTGATTTTTGTAGCGTTGTTTTGGGTGATAAAGTACAGGTATTTTCTTCTTGTTGTGCGCTCTTGTTAGTTGAAAACATATTTATCAAAATTTTCACCAATTAGGTTTAATAATAAAATTAAGTAAACCTTTACTTTTAATTTATAGTCTAACGTATTGGGTATTAGGGTTTAATCCTAAACTTGAAGACTAGGGATATTGAAACTTGACTTTGGCCAATACAATTGATATCGACAATCAATATTTTCTTCATAGATTGAGGCAAGTAGGGACTGTTTTGGTGGGTGTTCTATGCGTGCAAGGTTGTGGAACTTGTCATTAATAAGGTAAGTGAGACTTTAAGCTTTAGTGCTTGTTTTTCAGATATGCTTTGAAAAATATATTTTCTCTCTGTTTGGTGCATGTGTGGGACAAACATGTGCTTGGCAGAGTTGGTGTTCTTTAATCAACCCTAGATATGCTGTTTTTTAGAAGAATATCGAATATTTTTCTGAGTTATATATGGCGTGATGCTGGATATCCTTCTTCATTATTGTGAGGTGGTTACTAGGGGGCATATTGTCGTAATATGTTAGAGGCATACTCATGTAAAGAAATTAAAAATATATAGAAATTATGTGTTTTTCATTAGTAGTCGCTTTCCATATTCCTTTCTTCTCCTTTCATTTTTGTCATATCTAGTTTATTTCGTCTATGGGTTGTTGAGACGAGGGTTTCTCCGGAACAACCTCTGTACTTCTATGAGGTAGTGGTAAGGTCTGTGTACATTCTACCCTTCCCAGACCCCACTTGTGGGATTCCACTGGATATGTTGTTGTTGTTGTTGAAATGATAAAGAGGAGAATAATAATTACCTTTTCTCATTTTTTTAATATATATTTTTTATGGACATTATAATGCTATTATTTACGCTGAACTTCTTTCAAATCAAAGTCCAAAATAATTAAGGGACAATAACATCCAGAGGCTATTGAGAAAATTATTAACACAAAAAATAACTCACTTTTTTTATTACTTAAAATAATCTTTCGGCCATTAAACGTACCAATTATAGCCTCTTGGCTATTTGAGATTTTTGGGAAAATGATAAATTGCTCATGTTGGGCTGTTAGCTTTTTTTAGTTTTTTTTATTTCTTTATATTGATAGTACTATTTTATTTTTATTTTTTACCTTTTTCTCTCCTTTAAAAAAAAACTAAAATATTTTTTTTGTTGTTGTTGTGCTATGTTAAAGTAAAACTAAAAGAAAAAATTTCAGTGTTTAAATATTTTTAAAGCTTTTTTTTCTTTTTTAATTATTTCACTTCTTTTGTGAAAGAATAAATATTTATTTAATTTTATTATTTCTTATTTATTAAGATGAAAATATATAATATTCAAATAAATATCAATATCGATACATTACATAATTACTTATACAATATTGATACACAATTATGCACCGTTTATATAATGTCGATACATTACATACTTGTTTATATAATATTGACACACATTTGTATACAATTTATACAATATCGATATATGTTTACAAACAATTTATATAATATTGGTACATACTTATACATCATTTATACAATATCAATACATTATGTAACTATCTATATAATATGGATATACGTTTATGTAGTATTGATACATGGAAGGAAATACATGGAAAAAAAAGTTTGAAAAAAAATCTTTTTTATATTAAAAGGCATGGCAAAATAAAAATAATTTTTTCAAAAAAAAATGCTGCCAAAAAACACATGAATTTTTTTTGAAAAAAGAAAAAAAATCTTTTTTAATATAAAAAGCCACAGCAAAATAAAAAAATAATTAAAAAAAAAACACTGGAAAAAAAAAAAGCAAAAAGGGCAAAAATTTTTGCCTTGGGCTAATTGAGCAAAAAAAGCCTAATGGCCTTGGGTTTATTTGAGTTATGTTGAGCCCATGATCTTCTTGGGGTTTTTTTCTGTAAAGAAAAAAAGAAGAGCAAAGTCCATAAAAGGCAAACATACCAAGCCAAATTACGCTCCATAACTATAATTTAGGTAATTACATTTCGTAGCTATATTTATAGCAGTCTTTGTTTAATTTGTTATATAATTCACAATTTCTGTATATTTCGCTAGATGTGGCCGACACTCAGAGAGTATTTTTAGCACCCAAGCAAACCACTAGGCCTCATCACATTCATTCAATCAACAATTATCATGTCAGTAAAAGATTAATGATGAATAAAGGTGGACGTACAATTTTAAATAAAGACAATAATGACAATTCAACAAGACTAGTGTGGAAGAAACTAGTCAGACAATATCCAAATCATCAATCCCAAATCTAGTCTATGAAGCCTCTAACTAAACTGTCTAGATGGTACCACGACAGACCATGACTACCCAAATCAAAGGAAATAAAGTACTAACTCAAGCTAGATGAAATCTAAATGAGCATCCTCTAGAAGTAGGGGAGAACTCACCGATCAACTGGATGCAATTATATCCTCAACGATGCGCCTGTTGATGATCTCTAACACCTGTCTCTGCATCATGAAAAGGTGCAGGCCTAAATGAACGTTAGTATGTGGAATGTACTAGCATATAAAATAGTTGAGTGAAACAGATATAGATAGAATAACAAGACTCAAAGGTGCTCAATCAAGATGTCATATGTCTGTCTAAAACAAGAATAAGGAATAGACAATGACCCATCAATATCAATCCAAATCAATATGATCTAATCAAGTCAGAGTGTTATCCATTTTTGGAACCTATCTAGGTATTTCTCTTATTCGACAACAATCACTTATCAGCCAGTGATTGTACAACAATCTCGCTGACGTTGCCACAGTCGTTCAGTACTTGTCGGGTAAAGAACGAATCGAATTCATAATGAATCCAGTCAATCAAGTCCGCTATTCTTTCAGGGACTTCTAATCAAGAGGGGAATATCTGATATAATAGTTCAATCCTTACCTATGCTTAGCTTCGTAGTTAATGAGTTCGAGTTGGGCTTACTCTTACTCATTTCGGTGCTCAATACTCCTCCCAAGACTCAATGCTCATAAGACAACCAGTCTCATTTGGACATTTATTAACTCAAATCATCATATCAACTATCGACTCTTTGGTCACATTCGTTTAAGGTTCGACTCTTGACTCATAGGGACTCTATCATGCATCGTTCTAACTCATGACATCCAGGAAACAAAAGAAGAATTAAATCATTTAGGGATTTCATAGGCTCTCTAAACTCAGATCATACTCATGCATGCTCAATTAAATACAATTTGTAAAAATATTGAAAATTCATGCTAGGGTTCATGTAATATGGCAAAATCATCTATTTCAAGTGTTTAATGTATTAAAATAGTATTTCATGCAAGATTATGTAAAAGTACATGAGAATTTAAGAGAAAACCTTAAAAAAACATGCATTGGAGACACAACTCACTCACAACTCAATCAATTGGGAGTATGGGGCACATGGAAGAGTACATTCCATGTTTTGGTTAACCTTACATACCTGGAAATAGAAGAACAATCAACTCTTCAAGGAGTCTCTACTCATATGCTTGGAACTCTAGCTTTTTTTCCTTCTTTGATGCTCTCTAGAGTTTTTTTTTTTTTTTAGGTGTAATACCCTTAGGGTATTGATAAGGGGTCTAAAATAAACTTAAAACGTCGTGGGTTTAATTAAAAAGGATGGGAAAATAAACAATTACCCCTAAAAAAATTGTCATCTGAGTCTATAAGACCCCGTCTACGGATCATAGACTACTCTACAAATCGTAGACGGCCTCTCGTAAACAAGGGCACCCTGAAATTTGAGTTACTGGAATTTGTCACGGAACCCCTCTCTATGACCCGTAAAACGTTCGACCAGTCGTCTGCTAACTAGTATTCAAGATACTGAAAAGTTGATATTTTGACCATCAATTTGCTAGACCAATCTATGAGTCACGAATTTCTTTACGGGTTGTATACTATCTCGTATATAGGCCTCAGACTTAGAAAATTTCACTAAGTCATCTGAGGGTTTTACGAGACTCATTCTACGAGTCGTAGATCTATCTACGGGCCGTAAATGGCCCTCGCGAATCCTTGTTCAGAGTTTTTCTCAGTCTTTTCTCAGCATCCTCTGTGCATCTACACTAGATTAGGTAGAAGGAATTAGAGGGTGTTATGATTTGCGCACAACATTTGTATAATTCGTTATACAATTCACTATCACAACACGAAATCTGGGGGCGATGACGCTCACCTAACCCACCAAGGCAAGTCAGCCCAAACCTAAACAACTTAATACAATATCAAAAGTAGAAGATAAAATAGTCTAATATAATAGATAAACATAAGGAAACCAAACTACAACCATCCCAGAATTGGTGTCACATGTACAAATCTCTAAATAATAATACTCCGAAGATAATACAAGTCTCGATGTCTAGTCCTCAAATAGAACATAACATAATAAAGAATCCTTGAGGGCCTGCCGAAGGGACTAGAAACTATTTCTCAAGGGATCCAGAATCTCAATCCTGTAATTGAAAAGTCTAATAAGAGGGACCGGGCTCACAACCTACAAAAATGTAGCAAGGGGTAAGCATTAAACAACATAATACTCAACAAATGGAAACTAATCCTGAAGTAAAGTAATGAAGAACACAAATACTCTTATTCACCCAGTCACATACCATCAAACTACACATTTGCACTTAGAAAAGTCCTAGCACAACACAATATATAAGTATATACACATAATATAGAATAATATCCCAAAATATTCAACTGTTACCCCAAAGTCAAGTAGTGTGATAGTCATTTAATGACACAAGCAATTTTAGTTTCATAACACAACATGCACATAATCCAGTATTCACATTATACAAGGTTCAAGTTATCAACTTATATCACAATCTTTCAGTGGTACGATCTCAGCAATATACAACATCAATACATCACATATAATACCTATAACAACATCAGGAAAATAATGATGTGAAATGGAGTGAATGCTATGAAATGTAAATAAATGTGATACACTGTCAGGTAATCATGATTCGTGTCTGTCCTACGATACACATCTATATCTTTAGATCAAAGAAAGGTCTAGCTATTGGAATAATGGTATCCATTGTTATTTGAGCCCTTGTTGTTACTAAAATTGGTGAATTAAGCTAAGGTACGAAAAGAGAGAGATTCACATTGATCCAGTCGAAGAACCTGCTCCAGAGCGACTACTCCGCCTAGCCTATTTTCTTGCCCGCCCCTGGTTCTCCATGCTCGGTTCAACAATCAATCCCAGATCCATCTATTTGAGACAGGTCCAATTCCGCGCTTTTCTAATTGCTTAGAAGTAGATCCGCTGATAACCTTAGAGTAGAACCTATGAGGGCCTCACATGGACGATGTATCCGCCAGAACTATTTTTCTTCGGCATTTACTCTCATATCTAGCCAGAACCATTTTCCTTCAACTTTTCATTTATTTTCTTTTTCTAGCAAGAACCATTTTCCTTTTGGCTTTTCATTTCTTTTTCTTTCTTTTTTTCCTAGTTGAAACCATTTCCCTTTAGCTTTTCATCATCAATGTAACATCAAGTAAAATATGTCATCATAACACAATAATCATTTTCATGAGAATAAGAATATGCAAGATGTCCATATGAATATTTAATTCAACAACCAATTCTGAATAATCCACAAGTTCTTAAGTATTCACAAATACAATTTCAATATTATCACAATCTCAATATCAATATCAAGCAACCGCATAATTTCCATGAATAACCGAAATTCCATATTTGTTTTCCAAGTCAAGAATTCACAACATTCACTAGTACCCAGTCTGATATTTCATGATCAAAGGCTATAGTAGTATAATTCTAACCCATTTCATGCCACAATTAACCCAAAATTCACCACATAGGAGAATACAAGGTTCAATCATACTTAACAAACAGTTAAAAGACCACTTGCCTTAATAGAAGTCTCAATCAAGTCAAATTCATGCCTTTTTCCCTTCCATGGTAATTCAAATCACCACAATCTAGTCAAATATAACATGACAATCACATTACAAAACTAATGACGCTAAAATCAAGCAATCGAGGTGAAAAGTGCAAAATGGTCCAAAAATCTCATACCGAAAAAGGTTCCCCAAATTTGAAATTTTTACATGAAAATGATTCTCAAGTAATAAGGAATCTAATGGTGAAAATCGTTTTAAAAAAGAGGTTAAATTGAGTTCACAATCACCAGTTTTGTATGAAAATCAATATCCGAGAAAACCCCAATTTCTTCCATTGAAATTCCCAATTTCCATATTAAAATCACAATTTAATCAATAAGAATTGAAAACATAGGTTAGATATTAGTTACCTCACAGTCTTGTCCTAAAAAATCTTGAAGAATCTCTCTAAAATTGAGTTTGAAATATTAGAAATGAAGGAAAATGGTAAAACCCGACATTTTAATATATAGCACTGTGTCAAGCATTTTTATACTCCGCAAACGCGTAGTCCAACTTAACCCCAACACTCCGTGAACACGGAGTACAAACAGTATACACTCTGTGAACGTGGAGATCAAGCATGATAACCCTCTGTGAACGCCGAGGACAACCATATGAACGCGGAGTACTAGGGGATTGCACCATATATCAACGATGAACACAACACAAAATTCACAAAATGGACCCTCGAAATTCTGTGAATATAAACTAGACATGAAAACCTATCAGAAATGACGTTCCGGGCTCAATGGAATCATCAAAATTCAAATTTGAGGCATCCTTGGCCCCAGAAGCTAATAAAACTCACAGAAACCAGTTAAAACTCAAAATACCCAAACTGTCCTCAAAAGCTCTAAAAATTACAATGAGACCATTTTTAGTATTAGTCTCACCACTTGGAGCCACTGAACAGACAGAATTTCGACTAGAGCTTCTGAACTACCGAATGTTGACAAAAGTCAAACTATGATCAGATTTAAACTAAAATACAACTTTGGGTCCAAAATCTCTGTTTTAACTCCAAATTTAGTTTTGTTAGTTTTCCTAGACCAGATTCTGCATCCGGAGCTGATGGAATTGACAGAACTACATTTTGACACCTGAAACTCAAGATGACCACAAATTCTCAACTTTAAGCCTTAAATTTTTTTTCTTTCGCAAAGCTCCAACTTTTTACAAGGTTTTCAAAATTCGACTTTTAAACTTCAGCAAAAATAACCCAAGTAACTTTCAAGAAGGGCAAAATGATAATTTGCTGAAAATACCAAAAATGACCTTCAGGGTCATTACATTCACTATGTTTGTATATCTCGGTATAAAATTTAATTCGCATAAAGCTTTAGTATAATTACGCACAACGTTTGTATAAAGCGAGTGAATTATACAAGCTCAAACTGTAATTACAGCTAAATATTTGTCGCGAGCCATAACTAATTCAAACTATAGCTATGTTAGCTAATTAACAAGTATATCTTTGCTTATCTGTGTAATTTTGAGCTACTTTTCTTATTCTTTTTTTTATGTACGTATATGAAATTTCTCTAAAAAGGAATAAGCTACTTTTCTTGTAATTTTTTTTGGAAATTTTACCAAATTGCACTTCTTTATTTATCATATTTTCCATTAATACCACCCATTTCCAAAAATCCCTCCCATTCCATCTGGATACATTAATTTATTAATTTGGATACATTAATTCATTAATCCGGATACATTAATTCAGTAATCTTGATACATTAATTTCGACTCTTAAATTATATCTATATTCAATGTATCATACTTTAAATATTACCTGTTGATAGTTAAAATCTTGATATATTTATATATATACTAGATAGGTGGTGCCCGTGCGCTGCATTATGGAGGAGTTAAATGCGGAAGTAATCCGTGAAGGGAGATGCAAGAACGGCAGGCATAATTCATACCAACAAACATGTTACATGAGTACATTGTTAAGGCGCTGGGGAAATGTCCGAGGAATAGGGGGATGGCAGAACTTAGTGCATAATTCATACAAAATAACATGTTACATGAGTACATCCCTAAAGTTCCTGGGGAATGGTGAAGATTCGCGGGGGCTACGATAGCGTGAGTTTTCATTGTTACGACGATGGACGGCAGTAACCTCAGCTGCTGGATTTCTTCCTCGATGTACCTGTGACAGAAGGGTTGAATTTTTGAGGGTTAGAGAAAGCGTGCAATTGTTGTTGAAAGTGCAGCGAACTTGTATATGTAATGGTGAAGTAGTTTGTTTCATTACCTTAAAGATACAACCGCGATAGTACAGGGCATAAGTGGGGGATTTTGGAAATACCCCGCGACAGAAAGCAGATGGTAATGTTATTACATACTGTCCATGATTTCCTGTCTTCCATGCTCTAGTACGCTGCCATTGCAAAGGAAAGTGCAACAATCATTAGAGAGTTCATTAGTGCAAGGTGATTGTAACGATCGTACTGCACTGTGTTGTATATTGTGCATGCCCAGGCAATCAGCAGGACAAAATGGTGTAGTAGTAATTTTAAGCAACATGTGCATTATCGAAGATTGAAAATGCCAGCCTATCTATTGCACCCACAGAGGTTTACATGTATAATGCATTTAATAACTCAATTATCCATCCACGAAAGAGAGTGAAATGAAAGACACGTAAACTAGTTACATTCATAGACAGAATTCCAACTGAATGTCAACTCCCACCTACCTTCTTAGCTCTACGATGTGCAGAAGTATTAGCTCCGCCTTGTTTAGATGTCTCCATCTCCGCTGCAGAAACAAGCTCCATTGTCTCATAGAACGAAATGAATTCCTAGAGAGATTACAGAAATTGTAAAGCGAAGATGCACTTCAACATTAATCCTTACTGTTTGGCCAAAAACATAAATGTAATCACATGTTAGCAGCTCACAACAATTTTACCTTTAACTTGACCTGTGAAGCTGTAAGTATTTTTATCCCCTCATCTTCTGCAGTTTTTTTCTATTAGCTTCAGCAAGATTGTATGGCACCTGAAACATTGTAACATTAGCTTCGATTATCATAGAGATGTTATATTCATAAACTTTTAAGGAAGTTCATCGGTGAACTTACGCATTGAACTTCCGAAGATGCATCCCCCAATGTCCTGTATTGAATACCATTATGTCAGCTCCTTGCCAATGCAAAGACGATAAATCGAGTGTGTCCGGCCTCACAATTTTAGGAGAATTTTGTCAGTCGAATTGGACAAGAAACGGGTTCCAGTAGAACTCTGCAGTAACTTTGTAGTCCAAGAAAGACAAATTTGACTTTATCTGACTATGAACGCTGAAATAAAGAGCGACTTAAAGTTTTATTATATCATAAGACATGTCTGAACTACTGATGAATTGATGAATTACAAAACGCCCCACAAAAAAGGAAAAACAAAAAAACCTTAATTGAATTTTAGAGATAAAACCTTAGAAAATGAACATGCCTTCAGTTTATAAAGAATAAAAGCCACCTTGTATAAGTCATTTAGACTCCATTCCTTGTGCTTAGACATCGCAGACAAGGAGACGACGGTCGATTAAGAGAAATGCACAGATTTAACATAGAAAAAGAAGGCGTACCTTGCTCACTTTCACCAAAGAATTTGGAATTGAACTAGAGAAATAATTCTCAGCCAAAACCAATTCTTGAAGAGTTGTACAATTAGATAAAGCAGAAGGAGTTTAATCCATTACCTGATTCGTTGACAAATCGCGAAGTCACAACGAATTAAAAGTCTCAATCTTCAGATTAGAAATTGAGCGTTTGAGATTATTATAGTCCATTGAAAGATGCAATAACTTATCGGTATGCAATAAGAATTTCTGAGGCAAACAACCTGTTATGTTATTGGAAGAAAGACTAACATATTCAAGATTTGGACATTTTGGAAAGAAATTCTGAGGTACAAAGGCTGTTAAGCCAGTGAATGGAAGTTCAAGTTACTTCAAATTATAAGGTAGCTGACTCAAAGACATCGACGCATTAACATGAAACGAATTCGATGACAGATTAAGGACAGTTAACATATCTAGAGAATTGAAAAGTGAGAAAGAAACCTCTCCAAGAAGTTCAAATTGTTGAAGATTAACACTTGTAACTCTTCCAAGACCATTGCAAGTTACGGCATTCCATGAACATGGATTATTTTTAAGCTGCCATCCTCATTTGCACCTAACAAGTTTCCCAGGAAAAGCATGAGTAGGGCATAATGTCTCAAGTTAATTCCTGAAAGTTGTCTTCAGTACAGTTGTGCGCAAATCGCAAGATATATACTTAGCAATATGGACATCACTGATATCCTAATAACTTTTATAAGTAATTTTTGGCACAAAAGTCTTTACCTTTCCTCTTCGTCTGGATTAGTTTGTTCTTCCAGAAAATGAAATCCAAAAAAATAACTACTCCAAAAACGACAACGGAACTAACAACAACAATGACAATGACTACAACTTTTCTTGCAATATGATGATTTGAGAGTTAAGAAAAAGACTTTTTGTAGCAAACATACATGTTCACTGTATAAATAATAGCCAAATCAGGATGAAGAAAGAGGAAAAAGTACCCCTTGATGACGAGCCTCCACCAGTAGAAATAGCATTGAGAAAATTGCTATCAGAATACCTCATGAAGCATCCAGTGTAAAGAGCTCTACCTTCTGACCAAGGTAAGCAAAGCAACATGGCTGTAGATGCATTTTGCAAACACGCTGTGTAGGAGTTCTTACTCAGCGTCTTCCAGCAATCAGCAAGAACATAAGTTGTCTCACTAGAAGGCCCGGTCACTGGAGCTACGCAGTTGCAAATATGAATTCATGCTAAACAAAGAATCACTTACCTGTAGCGTAGCAGTACACAGGCGACCGAAGGTAAGACTGTGCTAGCAGTCAGCACACCCTGCCTGTGCATCTTCTCTACGGCCTGATCCAGAGCCATTAGTGACTTTCGAAGTTATTAGCTTTGACCATACCCCCATTGCATGAATGTGGTGGCTGGAATTACCAGGCCTCCACATTAACACAACGAACTTGTTAAGCGGTGAAATTCGCATGCACGTACAAAGTACAAAGCAGCAGGTAAAACAAATTATGGTGCGTAAGCTATGTTAGGAGAAGAAGTCGTGGGAAATAATTAGCGAAGGGCAAAGCCTTGGATTGATTCTACTCTGACCTGGGAAATGTAGAGTGGAATGCCACGAAAGAATGAACAATTAGCTGATCGTACCAGTGCGAAGGAATTACGTACCCACAGGATTAGGCACGCAGAATGGCAGGCTACATGAACCACCCCAAAAAACTACAACCTCAGTCCCACTGCCATCCGATGATAACGATAACAAATTCCACTGTGGTGCAGATCTTGGGCGTACGGAAACCCCCGCAAGCTTCTTGTAAAATTTGAATCATCTGTCCTGACTTCCAAGTTATGCGTAGCCCGTAGTAAACACTGTGACTTGTTGGAAATAAAGCGGGAACAGTTGGGAGACCAATAATAGTCAATAGTGGTAACTGCGTCAGATTCCTGTGTGAGAAGGCAAGGTAGTGGACACAACAACTTGCATTGTTATAAAGGATGCTGATTCAGTTACCATTGTTAATTATTCTTGGTTTCCCAATTCGTCCCGATTCATTTCCGTGAATTCACAGAGCTTTCTAAAGGAAAGGCGTAATTTGGAAGTCAGGACAGAAGATTCAAATTTTAAAAAAACCTTACAGGGGTTTCCATAAGAGCAACATTGGCACCATGGTGAGATTTATTATCCTTAGAGGCTGGCAAGGGGACTCAGGAAGTAAGTTTTTGGGTGGTTCAGGAACCATGTCATTGTGTATGCCTAATCTTGTGGTTGTGTAATTAGTTCATCCATTCGACCATCGCATCAAACGCAGGCCACAATTCAGTGCTCGGCAGTATTCAGTTTGCGTTGTCGGGACGAACGATCTTCACGTTAAGCCATCCAGCAACTCAGTTATTTGGTTTGCAAGAACATTAGTAAGTGCACTTAACGTTAATAAGCAATAACCCAAAATACAAATTACAATGTCCTTGCAACACTGTCAAAGACCTACCACCTATTAATGCATTAGGAAAACCTTCCACCCAGAATTCATGGTAAACAAACCCAGTCTACAGAGTGAGGAAGCCAAATACAACACTAACAGGGACAAAGTTGAAGTCACTCAGAAACGATTCACTGAACAATTTACTTAAATAACAAAGAAATACAGCAAAGATCTCATTCATAGTTTGTTCAGTTATACAATTGAGCTATATCCCCAACAACTTGCATAACCTACAATTACAATTTGATAATATTTCTCCTTGACTTACCCATGGAAATGAAAGAATATTGATGTAAGCTAAACAGAGAAGAGTGTACGTAACAAATAATCTATCAACCTCACTTTAAGGCAATAGAAAGGCCATTGGTATATAGAAACAGGAGGAAACTTGAAAGAAGATGTATCTCATCAGAAAAACATTTCAGTAACATTAAAAGTCAGCTGTACACTCACAGGAGGAAAATCGAACTCAACGAGAAGCAAACAACATAGGTTCCAACAGCGGACATGCATGGTAAATTTTTTCCAGAGAATCAAAGACCAACCACCTATTAATGCGTTAGGAAAACCTTGCACCCAGAATTCATGGTAAACAAACCCAGAGTACACACTGAGGAAGCAAAATGCAACACCAACAGAGACAAAATTGAAATCACTCAGAAACGAATGAGCCATCACGAAACTGCGCACATGCATGGTAAAATCGTTGTTCAGAACGAAGCCCGTACCACGTATTAACACTTTCCCCAAACCCCGCACACAGAATACAGTGGGAAAAACCCCAAAGCAGACAGCAAGACCCAAATGGAAGACACGGCGAAATTGTTGACATGCATGCTAACATCTTCATCTACGGTAAAATAAGTACCACCTATTAATGGTTTCCAAAAAGCCCGCACTAAGAATTCGGAGGCAAGAACCCTGAACAGGAACGCAAATTACGTCTAAGAGGTGCAGCGTTACGGAATAGAGCAACAAATTCAGAGGAAGAAAGAAGGTGTACTTAACTTGGAAAGCTGTGAGGTGGGAACGACGACACAATGCGACTATTCTCCGGGGGACCAAGGATGAAGCGGAAAGAGGAAAATCAGGGAATGCGGTCCCTTTTAAATCGAGGAAATAGGGCCAGACTTAATGGGCACGAATTACACGATAATTACAGGATTACCTTTGGAAATGCCCTTTTGGAAAAGCCCAAGCCAGAGGTGATATTTACGAAATTGCCACTGGTCGGACGACCAAGGTGACACTTATTATTGCTTTGAATATCCATTCTCTATATCAAATACTTATTTTTATCCATTAGTAAAAAGGTCCCAACGGAGCATTTAGTCTCGTTTATCTTTGATGCAAAAATTCTATTTAAAATAACTTCATCTGTATATGAATAACATGATTTATCTAGAATATACTTTGTTACTCATTTAAATAATTTATTTAATTAAAATCAACAAACATATAATTATAGTATAGGAATAATAAGATAATTTGTTAAAACAAATTCATATTAAAACTTTGATTTTAATTAATCACAAAAATACTAATCTACTTTGTAATTGAGAGAGTGAAGACAATATCAAAGAGAGAAAAAATAATATTATAAAAATTAAATTAATATTCAAACGCTAGGACTTTTTGTAGATTTTCACTAATTTATTATATTATTAAATAGAACGCAAAATTTTCATCTAGAACTTTATCTATAAATTTCTCATATCTAATTCGACAATTGTGTCACATATTATCATTAACAACACATATTAAAGCTCTCTATTATACAGCAAAAGATAAGTCATAACATTCTAAATCAATTAACATATTAGCAAAAGGCAACAACTCATCACAGAAGTTGATTGATAGCACCACCTACCATAATACAATGATTGGATTACTTATATGATTAATTACCACCAAAGCATGTGGTATATAAGCTGTTTCTCTCTTAATTATGAAAAAAAATCCTTCATAAAAAGTAATTTTCTCGAATTTTGAATCAAGATTATGAAATTTATTTTTGATAGAAAGCGTTTTTTCTGAATGGATCCTATACGAAGTTAATTTAGATTGAGAAATTGAAAAGAATTAAAAATGTCTTCAAACTATGTTAAATGAACAAAAATGTCCTTTATTTATATTTGGTCTAAAAATGCTCTTAACGTTAATACTTTGATCCAAAACTGCCCTTATTGTTATTTATTGGGTCAAAAATGCCTTTTTTTCAAAATAAATTTGTTATTTATTTATTTTCTCGAACAACATATTCTTTTTCTAATAATATATTTTTATTAGCAAATATTTATCCTACTTCAATTCAAAACAAAAATAATTGTTTATTTTATAACAAAAATTAATGTTGGATTTATTATAATCTTATATTTATGATATATATTATTTTTTACAAGGGTACGGTATTATATTAAATCGATAATATGAGATTTTGAAAAAAGTATTTTTCTATATTTTTATTTGTTAAAATAATAAAAAAAGCAAGACAAATATTTTAAAAAGTAATGTTTTTATTAGGAACAATACGTTTAAAAAGAAAGAAACAATATATTTATTTTAAAAAAGACATTTTTGGCCATTTCGGAATGACAATGGTTTTTGTAAACCAAACTATCAATTACAAAAATATTTTTGGATTAAAGTATTGATGGTAAGAGCATTTTTGGACCAAATTATAAATGAAGGATATTTTTATTTATTTTATATAATTTAAAGATATATTTGACTAATTTCCCATCCAATTTTAAAAATATTTAAAAAAATAAGCTACACATAACATAAATTTAAATTAGTTGGACTCTATCGTGAATATGAAATAAAATGATTACTGTGTATTGTCATATGGACTATATTATTCAAATTTTGTAATTCAACATTTTTTTAAAAAAATGCAAATTTTGTGTGGTGATGTCCTACTCCCACCACGTAGCCGTTGCGCATTTGTTGAAGAAGAATGATAATAAAACTAGAGAAGGAACGTGAATCCCATGCAAAACGTTGGGAGAGTCCATTTTGAAAAATAGAGAAGAAAATACCCAATTTCTCTCCCATTCGTCTTGCCCTCTGAGGAGTTGGAGATCTGAGTATTCTCCGATCTCCCTCTTTCCTCAGGTAATCTTTTTAGCCATACCCATTTCTCTTCCTCTCAATTTTCCCAATCTTCAAATTCCCTGATTTTGGACAATCTTGTTACTTTGGTGGGTGTTTCTTGAAATTCGACACCACAACACGAAAACCCACCTCTCATTTTGGAATTTAATTTGTGAAACTATGGGTATTTCTCATCAAATAATGCCGGCCTGTGATCAACTCTGTGTGTGTTGTCCGGCAATGCGGACAAGGTCCCGCCAACCTGTTAAGCGTTATAAGAAGCTGATTTCTGATAGCTTTCCTCGATCTCCGGTTCGTCTTGTTTAACATTCCATCAATTTATTAATTTTACAGAATGAATTTATCTGTCTTCAATTTGTCTTTTTTCTATCTTCTTTTATTTGAGTGTTTTTGATCCCTAGTTAAGTAGCTCACATAATTAAGATACGATTTGTTTGTCTCCTTATATGGTACTATTGAGCAATATCATCTCTGGAGTTAGCTTTTCGGGATTGGGTTAGACCCAAGATCCATTTATTTACATGGTATAAGAGCCTGACCCATTCATTTTTCTTGTGTTTATCCACGCACCAGATGTTATGTTAAATACGCCTGAAAGGGTGGTAAGTGTCCTATATTGGTGGAGGAAATGAGTTTTTGTCTCCTCTTATGTTCTTGGACATTCCTCCGTTCTTGAATTAACTTTTGAGATTGAGTTAGACGCATCATTCATTTCTTTACCACACATATGAAAAATAAAAAACAAAAGAATATTGTGAAAATTGTATGGTCTTGAATCCTATGGATTACAATATGCCCAAAAGGTTGTCCTCTAAAAGGGTTCGAATGAACCCCTAACCATAAGGTAGCTCCACCCCTGATTTGTGCTTCCTAATCATCCCCAATTCGCTCCACTCTTATATATTCAGCCAAAGTGTGGTGCCAATTACATTGTAAAGATGTGAAAGGTCATTACTCATAAGTTGCCAACATGAGTTTTGAATAATAACCCAGTCTAACAGTTGAAGTTCTGCCTTAGTTGGAATTAGATTAAGTTGGTGTGAATAGCAAAACTTGGGCTCAGTTGGAGAGATGAAGAGACTTGAGCACAGGTAGGTTTGTATGTTGTTCGCTCTGGAGTATGAATATTTATGGATTATAGACCATCATGGTAGCAGTGATGTATCTTTGATATTTGCATTTAAGCTTCTTGAATAACTTCAGGTAGGATATAACCTCCTCCTTAACATTTCCTATGCTTTCTTTACTCACTAGTCACTAGAAGCATTAGAAGTTGATTTTTTTTAGTTGGTTTGAAAGGACTAAGTTTCTTCAAGAACTAACTTATCTTTTATTTTTGACAGGATGGAGAGCCTAATGATCGAATGATCAACAAATTGTGTGAATATGCTTCAAAAAATCCACTTCGGATACCCAAGGTTGTGTTATTGAGATACTGAACAAACCTGATAAGATGGACTTACTTTGATTTTTAAATTTGAGATACATTATGATTTTTAAATTTAAGATTCATTACTGTTCCATTTTCTCCTTAAAAGCATTTAGATATTATTCTTAATACAATGCAATAATATATGGATTCCCAAAAATTGTAGAAAACTTGATAAGCCTCTATGCTATACCATTATATATTTTACCCTATTTCAAGTTTGGGAAGAGCTGATGAACTTCAATCGCTGGCCAGATAACGACTGTTCTTGAGCAAAGGTGCTACCGGGAACTAAGAAACGAGAATCTCGGGTCTGTAAAGGTAGTCATGTGTATCTACCGGAAGTTGCTTACAACCTGCAAGCAACAAATGTAAGTTCCTTGCTCTTTTTACATTGATGGAAGAAAGTTTTTGATCAAGAAAAGGATAATTTTGTGAACATGTGCTAATCTTTCTTTTACATTGTCTAAAGATATGATTTGAGTTATACAAGGTTCTGAGCTGTGTATAGACATAAATCAGAAATGCCGTTTCTTCTCATCTCATGCTCTAATGCTGAACGGGTCTACTATTTTTCTTTTTCTTTTTTTACTTCTTTGGTATCAAAAAACTAGGTTGGTATTAGGCCATTTACAATGAATTTTATGTTTTATTGATTGCCGCAGTAATGATTCTATTAGAGTAGTGAAGGACAGATTTTGTATGTAGTATTTGTAATGTTGCAAGGGCGAAAGGGAGAAGAAAAGAGAATAAAGAAGAATACGAGGACAGAGATCAATTCCTAGATACTTATTCTTCAAATTAGGTATGTCAAAAATAAAATGCAAAGGTTCTATTAATATAGTACGGAACCCTGAATAACAAACATTCCTGAAACAATGAGAATTCATCTGGAAGTTAGAGATAAAGGTAAATCAAGGATAAAATAAGCTTAACCCTAATTTAGAATCTAACTAATTAAAATAATCTAGTAGAAGACTTTAACAACAGTTCATGTTTTTCTGTTATTAACTCTCCTAGCCTTTGTTGGAAAAAGAAATCCCTCTTAATCTCTTAAAACTTGATTATTTTTCTAGTGGAAGGACACCTGATTCTGATGAGCGAATGAAAGTCATCCGCAGTAATCCATGTAGCATCATGCAGTGGTTGATCCTTCCTCTAAACAAGCTATACTAACCATTAACTGATGAAATTATGATCTTGTTATTCATTACATTTATGATCTGAGATGAATCTCTGAAAGGTGAAGGCTTAAGCCCTTGGATACTATAAAAAAGAGAACATTTATGATCTGAGATGAATCTCTGAAAGGTGAAAGCTTAAGGCCTTGGATACTATAAAAAAGAGAATGGAAGCTCAAATATGGCTCTTTAAGGTAGGTCAAAAGCCTCTTAACACTGTTTCCAACTTTCAAAGCTTCAGAAAGGTTGAAGATAATGAATGAGAGACCAAGCTTGCCTTCTTCACCCTTATAGTTTCCGAACGTCCATGGCTGTCACTCTTTCAAAAAGTTTTATTGTATGTGTCATAAATTTAATACCATGATTGTTTGAACCAAATATGAATGTATCCTTTGTTCTTATATACCAGAACCAAGGTACTGCTTGTCTACTTGTTTCTCATATTTCCACTCCTTAATATACCATTAAATAGCTGGATAAGTCACTACATATATAATATGTCAACACGGTGTATCTTCTACCGTCTAACTACAATTGCTTAATATTTTTCTTTTCATGTTTCACTTTATACATTGAAAGATGAATGAAGATCCACTTTTGTCTTCCTAAATAGTACTCCTTCCGTTTCAATTTGTTTGTCTCATTTTGATTTGGCACATAGTTTTTGAATCTTGTGGTCTAAAACTAAAGATATGTAGAATGTACCAAAATGTCCTTTAAATCTTGTGGTCTTAAACATGCCATGTTGAAATTTAGAATTAAAGATTTTGACAAAAAAAGAACGAGGCATTCCTTGTGAAACAGGCTTAAAAGAAAAGTAAGACAAACAAATTGAAACAGATGAAGTAACAGATATAGCTATCATCCTACGTCCATGACTGTCATGACTCACGACTCAAAATGGAGGGCTTGTGCCCATTACCTAGCGGAGACGTTCTTCTCCAAGCGACCCTTAACTAGCCAATCTTCAGGGAGAAGAAACTCCATTTCCTTAAACACGTCGTCCTTTATTAGCAAATCTCCGTGTTCTGTGACCTTCATTTGCCAGAAAAGCACCTCTTGTGCTGTTGCACTTCAAGTCATTCTCTGTGTAGTGAGTTATTTGAGGTTTGGCTGTTGGCGTGTAGTTGAAACGCCATTTATGCAGTCACACTCTACAAAGGAAAATTGTCTGACACTCTGCTCTTTTTCTTCAGACATGCTACTGCATAGCACACATGAAAATTAGTTGGCACCCAATTGAACTAATGTGCTTTCTCTCCTGACATATGACCACAATGCACAGAACAATTTGGCTCTTTTCTTGATTGATTTTCCAGATCCAAGTTTTGAGTTTCGAAGGGTCCTCTAAGCCATTTTTGAAACCCCAATCCCCATGAACAAACAATGCATATGCAAATGCCTCAATTGTATTACAAGCATCCATATCATGAACTCAAATGCCAATACACACATGCACAGTTCACTAGAAGGCCCATCGTGTTTCAATTTTCCACTTTTCTCCGCCCTAAAAAATAATGAGGTTAGCTATAACCTCACATCTAGCCCCACTTGTTTCACATTCACATATTTCTTGAATTTTAATTGCACAAATCTATAGTTTCTACCTTGGATATAGAAGTCAAACCAATTATCTCACTCTGAAATGAGGTTGTTCAATATCATACCTTTTTTTGAATAATGATGGTGTCCAGACTTGCACGCACCTCAAAAATTTCATAGTGTACTTGCTACCTCTTACCAACACAAGTACCAGATAACTTTGTCCACCAAGGCTTGGACAGAAGGGAAAAAATTCACCTAGTTTTTGCCTCCGCCGAGAAACCTCATGGTTCTCAACCCACTTCATTGGCTACTAGGTCAAAACCCTCACCCGTGAGTTCAAATATCTTACATTTTTTAAGAACTCTTAATTCTTGTTACATTATGAAACAGCAAAATATATCTTGTTAACCACAAGCATGTCTCAACATGTCATACCTGCATGCTTGACTTCTGCATGGAGGTGTCACATTTGATAATATGGCTACTGCAAGCTCAGACTCCAATATAATAAAAATCAAGCTGAGGCAAAGCCTTTATTTTAGGTGCCAGAGTTTACTCTCTAGCTTCTTCAACATACCTGGTCTCCTAACCATGGAGATCATTATAGGGGCAATATAGGAGATAGAAACATTGGCTGCAAAGCTGGTGGATAGCAGGAACTCTTGGAAGAATATTATGAATTGGAAGCTTTTGTACTTACTGAGCTTAAGTGAGGGAAACAAGGCTGAAATGAAAAAAACTAATTTTTCCTTCATCTGCTACAGTGGGAAAAGAAGCATTTCTTCTTCTTCTTCTACTTGAGGATATCTACGAAAGTCAAGGAAATGAGGACGATCTTTTACAAAATTTCAAAAATTTACCCCTTTCAGAGATATGCACGGTTCCATGATATAATTGTTTCTATTACTTGTTCTTCTTTAGTTTTAACCAATTGGAGATCATTGATTTGTTTCTGAACTATGGGGTTGTTGATTTTCTTACTGTGCTTTGTACAATGAGTCCTGAAGACCTGAAATATTACATATGCACCACAGGCCTTTATTTGCAGGCAGCTTTCTCAGTATAATACACATTTTACTGGATCAGATGAGGCATGATGAAATGCGGACAGTTGGATGCCAAGCTCTTTTTGACTTCATAATTAACCAGGTCAATAGCTTCTTCTTTTGGCTTTATTGTATATTGGTGATAGTCATCTTGAAGATAATGCAAGTTCTCCTCAACAATTGAAGCTTATTTTCGAATTTGACTGTGCATTGTGCAGAGGGACTCTACGTATATGTTTAACTTTGAAGGCCTGATTCCTAAAATCTGTCTTCTTGCTCAAGAGATGGGTGAGGATGAAAGGGTGATTAAAATGCGCTGCGCTGGTCTTCAAGCTCTGTCTGCTATGGTACCAAATTAACTTCCTTTTATTTTCCTGATGCTCTTTCTGAGGTGTGAACTTTGTTTGATTAGTTCCATGGTAGTGGAGATACACTCATGAACGCTGACTGAATATTTTGTCAGAGTCAACTTCCATTAAGTTGGATGACCCAACAACTTTACAAACAGATTTACAAGTAAAGTTGTATAGCAGCCTAGTCTTTTGTATCTACATAAGCATGTGCTAGGGCAATGGCTTAGATTTTTGAAAACTAAAGAATTTTCATCATTCCACGCATTCATTTTATAACTGTGGCCTAAATCTTTGAAGACTACAGATTTTTCATCATTCCATTCATTGTATAATTGGGCCCCATAAAGTATGAACCGAAGTTCACACATGGTGTCTTATTGAAGCACATCTTCATCATTCAGTATTAGAACTACAGAGATATGTCTAACTTGAAGAAGATTGCCTTTCAAAAATTTGGAGAGAAATCTTTGACTTAGTTCGTGCACCTGCACCATTGAATTTTAGAACTGGCAATACTGTGTCATAAACTGTAACACATCACTTTGAAGTTCTTTCCCGAACCTTCTTTTCTTGGAAATGCTATACTTGAACTTGGGGTCTATCAAACACAACTTCTCTATTTGCACAAGGTGGGGTAAGGTCTGCGTACACACCACCTTCCTCTGACCTTTTGTATGATGTGTTAATAATACATGAAACAGTCTACTTTTGGAGAACTCATTGCTTCTAACTACAATGAAGTTTGTGCTTAGCTCTTCGCTGTGAATTGCTCCTCTACTGCTTTCTCTGCTGATTTCAAATATTTGCTTTGATAAGGAAGTTGCTTATGAGTTCTTTCATGGTGAGTTTCACTTTACTGTGTGGTTGCTGTATGATTAGTGATGTGGTTTCCAAGTAAATGAATTCCTAAATGTGGAAGCATGTAAGACTGATGCAGCTATTGGAAATAATGGAGATTGTGAATAAGATTTAAACTTGAAATTACTAAAACTAAACTTAACTTGTATGTTTGGAATAGTGGAAAATATTTTCTGGATGAGTCATTTCTAGTGTTTGGTCATCAAAAGGAACTTTTTTTGAGGAAAACATTTTTCCACTAGAAAGGGATTGGGTCGTGGTCAGCCTAACCAATTCGACATCTCTATTATTGTAATAGAAGAAGTGATATGGAAAAACGTAAAAAATAGAGTTTGAAGAACGTGGTGTCAAATAGATTGATGATCTTGGAATCATTTGGCTTGGCTTGAAAGAAAAAGCTTGCATCTGCATCTCACTCTATGCATAATCTAATAACAAAACAAAACACCATTTTCACTCACAAACAAATTCTACTAAATTCATATGCTAATATGTATAGTTCCTCCATTAATTAATTCTTCACAACCATCAATTATTATAAATATCACAAATAATTTATCTTACTAAGAATTGATCAACCATTTGAACAGGTTACAGTAAACAAAAACGATCCAAAAGGAAATAGTTTTTGGTCTAGAAGGTATAGGAATCTGAAAATGGAGCAAGGTCACCACTGCACATCAATAGGAAGAACTGAAAAAACTGCTACTGTAACAAAGAACTGAGAAGAAGCGTAGGATTCTTGGTGCTTGAGATGTGAAATGTGGAGAACAATTACATTGTCCGGTAAATGTTTAAATTGAATACTGTCAATGGCAGTAAAGCTTTTTCTTTCCTCCATTTCGGCAAAGAAAGTGGGTTTCTACAATAATAGCTAGTTGACTAGAAGTGGTGGACTCATGATACACTAGAAAAGGTGTAGGAGCTCACTTGGGCAGAGGGGGAAAGAGACAAATGGTGGAAGTACTCCCCCCCCCCCCCCCCCCCCCATATTGAATTGCTGTAACCCTTAGTGGTGCCATTTGTCTGCCCCACTGTATTTAGGACTTACTCATTTAGATGACTGCGTTGCTTTATTAAATAAAGCAACATACATGGTTGGTTTGTGATGATCAATGGTGCATTTTCTAGGACATGTAGGAAGGATTGTTTGGCATAGTGCATTTTCCCTGAACATGCTGGAAATACCATTTCGCATGTTTGCTAAAGCTGTTGTTTTTCAGTCTTGGATGTATTGGGCATTTTGCTATCAATCATTGTAGGCCAAGTGGATAGAATCTAGAAAATGTGTTATGCTGGCAGTGGTGTTGTGTATTTGGCTAGAATATAATGGACTTCTAATATCAGTGCAATTCATAGAAGTCCTATTAAAAAAAAGCTAATTATATCATGTAAGGTCATTGCTTTTTTATATACCTTACCTTGGCGGATGCGCATCCATATTGCAATCTTTGCTTTCCATCTTCAGCTTCTTCTGATTTTGAGAAATCTTTCCCTTTGGCTATTCTCTCCCAACCTTCTTTTCTTGTAAATGGAAGGTCCTGTTACTGATTCTGAAAGTCGGAAAGAAACAACAACTACATGTAGCTTCATTGGTTGGTTCGTGTGAGGATCTGATATTATTTACTTTTGATGTCTGTCTTTCCACTTACTTTGTCAGTTTCTTTAGCTGTATCTCTGGATTATTTAGGTGAAGTTTGATTTCATTTGTAATGGACAGTCTGAGCAATTCTGTTTCTTTTTTCAACTTCTCATGTACAGATATGGTTTATGGGTGAATTCTGTCACATGCCAGCGGAATTCGATAATGTAAGTTATTGCAGACTATTTCTATGCTTCTCTGGTTAATCGCTTGCTGATATAATTGGTACAGTCTTTCCATTCTGTCAGGCCTTCTTTTTCCCAATTTCAGAACTATTTGTTGTTTAGGCCAAATCTCTTTATCTTCCAAAGATATTTTTGGTTGCGCCTAGTTCATATTTCCATCTTGCTTGTCTATTATTATTCTTTTAAATTGGATCACATTTTTATTGTCATGAAAGGCTTTACATATTTTTGCATTGCAAACTTTTTCTACTTTGCCTATACTATGTGTGAAGAAAAGAGAGAAGAATATGCTGGGAGTGAATTGTTTGATTACTTTCTTAAGTTAGTGCAGATTAAATGGTGTTAACAAGAAATTACATTACATAACTATAGGATAAGTTATTTCATGTGTACAAATCTTAATGATCTTCTCCACGTTGGACTGTGCATATTGTTCTTCTATCTCATAGCAAATATATAATTGATCCTAAGTTTCCAAATGATTTTATAAGAATATCTCTAAATGCTCCATCTAAATTTACAGTGTCAAGTGTATCTTGTCTGATTAAGTGTCAATCTATTTTAATGTGCCTTGTTTTTCTAGTGAAAGAAGATGCTTACGTGTAAAAAACAATGCACATATTACATTTGCCTAATTAAGGATTACCAATACTTGTTTAAATTCTAACATTTACATACTAACACTTGCATTTTCTTAGGGAAGTATTGGGAAGTCTTGTCTGGTGTTGAGATTATTTTGGCTTAATGTTGTTTATCTTACCAGGTGACGGCTGCAGTATTGGAGAATTGTGAAGGCCCTAAAAAGAGGCTGGATCTTAATAATGATAATCAAGATAAACAGACTAATGAAGTCCAACAAATTTCTTCCGGTGGAAACCAGATGTCGTCATCCTCTGATGAATTGACAAGGGCTACTTCTTGGAGGAATGTAGTGACAGACAAAGGCCTTAATGTGACTGTGTAATTCCTCTTTCTATGGTCCTTACATATGTTAATTATTTTTATTTTGTAGATCGTCTCATCTCCAATTACATTTCTCTTATGAACAGGGAAGATTCAAGAGACCCCACGTTTTGGTCAAAGGTGTGCTTACATAACATGGCGAAGTTAGCAAAGGAGGCAACAACTGTGCGGCGTGTTCTGGAGTCCTTGTTCCGTTATTTCGATAACGCTGATCTTTGGTCTCCTGAACATGGAGTTGCCCTTGGTGTTTTGCTTGACATGCAATCTATTATGGAAAATTCTGGTATTTGATCTTTCTGTAATCTCAGCGAGTCCCCTTTTTTCTTTTGTATCTTGGGGTTAAGGAGCATATTTGTCACCTTAACGCCTTGGGACTCACTCTGTGCCTTTCCGTGAAAGCAGGGCAGAACATACATTTCTTGCTGTCTACTTTGATCAAGCACCTTGATCATAAGAATGTCCTTAAAAATCCACATATGCAGATAGAAATTGTTGAAGTTGCCTGCTCCCTTTCTAAGGCAACAAAGGCTCAGTTATCTGTGACGATAGTTGGTGCGTTTAGTGATATGATGAGACACCTCCGCAAGAGCATAATCTGTTCTCTTGATGATTCGGAACTTGGGGAAGAAGTAATTCAGTGGAACAGAAAGTTATACACAGCTATTGATGAATGCCTTGTACAACTATCCCTGAAGGTAAATTTCATGCTTTAACCCTAAGTCTAGTTTTTTTCCTATTTCAACTTTTCAAGGTCACTAAAACTATGCTCTATGCCCTTTTTACCTTTGTTCTGAATGAGGTTATCAGTTTTGAGAAATTTGTTTCGTGAGATCCTCAGGAACTTCATCCTAGAAGAGACAACATCGCCTGACAAGAAGAGAGGAAAAACTTTATATACTGATGTTACGAGTCTGACTGTTAAACTATGTAAATTGTGATCCCTTTGATATGTAAATTGTGATCCCTTTGATAAACAGGTAGGAGATGCTGGTCCTATTCTTGATGTGATGGCAGTGATGCTGGAAAGCATATCAAATGTAACAGTTATGGTGAGGAATACAATGGCTGCTGTTTATCGAACTGCTCAGATAATTGCATCCTTACCAAATCATTCTTATAAAAATAAGGCAAGGGAGGACTCTATTCTTGGCATCTTTATTTTCTCTTAGTGATGCTTTCAACTGGTTGATTGTCAACATCCTTTTTCTCATTTTTTTCCTCCTATATCTTTCAGGCTTTCCCTGAGGCATTATTCCATCAAATTCTTTTAGCTATGGTCTCCCCAGACCATGAAACGAGGCTTGTGGCACATCGTGTCTTTTCTGTTGTACTTGTCCCGTCTTCAGTGTGCCCCCGTCCTAAATCTGCCCATCCACCGTCAACAAAGGCTGGTGGTATTCAGAGGACCCTATCTAGAACTGTTTCAGTGTTTTCTTCTTCAGCTGCACTTTTTGATAAGTTAAAGAAAGAACAAACTTCCTCTCAAGGCAGTATGGCTGGAAAGGAAAAAACATTCAATGCTAAATCATTGGTGAAAAACCAATCTATGCTGAAAAGATTAACATCAAGCTATAGTCGAGCTTATACTGTGAAAAGGAATTCATTACCTGGGACTGAAGAAGGAAAAGAGAATGGTAACACAGAAGAGGAGCAGGTATATGTTTGTGCCAAAGATATATAATATTACTTATCTTTCTAAAAACAAAAACAAGAAAATAGTGCATTTCAATTCAACATTTTACCTTTGGTTGAAAAAACAGATATGCTTTCTTGGCTTCCCCTTATCACATTTCATTTCATTTCATTTCAGGATGGAATTTTTCTCAAGCTGAAAATTCGACAGATCAGCCTCTTGCTGTCTTCTCTGTGGGTTCAGGCAATCTCCCCTACAAATACTCCAGAGAATTATGAAGCAATTGCTCATACTTACAGCTTGGTGGTGTTATTTTCACAAACAAAGGTGGTGATGTTTTTCTTGCTAGTGGATATTAATCTGCATCACTGATATATTCCCCAACCTCCTTTTTATTTTGCTTCTTTATCCTTTTCTTTCTTTCTTTAAACATTGTAGAACTTGAGCATAGAGGTGCTTATGTGTGTCTATATGCTTCGTATTACTAGTGAAAGTTCTTTCACCCCCTTGTGTTGATCTCTAGATATATTTCCAGTAATGCTGTTCTGAATTATCAAAGAAAGGATAGATAGTATTTGTACTCTAGGTACTATTGACTGTTCTAGTTGGTGCTATGAATTTGAGTTTTGCCTATATATACAACTTTTTAGAAGTAAGACATTAGTCCACATTATCTAGTGGCAAATCTTAACGTCTATTACAGATAAATAGGGCCAGAATTTAAAGTAGGTATCTGACTGAAGATTTGATGGAAACTTCTATTGCTAAACCCTTTTTGGGTTGTTGGTCTGTGTAGGTATCTGACTAAAGATTTGATGGAAACATCTATTGCTAAACCCTTTTTTTGGTGGTTGGTGTTTGTGTGTGTGCGTGGTGGTTTGGGGGGGAGGGGAGGGGAGGGGAGGGAAAAAGTTCAGAAGTATAATATTAAAAAAGTTGAGGTGGACAAATGAAGCCTTTAATTATCTTTCTTCTTTTGAAAAGCTGGACTAACACGGATGTCATTGTCGAATTTTCAGTAGCAGCTGAATCTAGTCTTCAAATATCCGATTGAAAACAAATTCATTTAGAAGATTTTGCGTTAGTCCAGAACCTGTTGTTACAAAAAATTCGTGGGTGTGCATGCAGGGTTTACTACCCAGCAACATAAAAAGATTTGGGAACAATTAGATAAGGGTATATGTTATTGGACTCTTCTCTATGATGAACTGAAATCTCTCTCAAATGATAAACTAATTGTCTCTTCCTTTTCCCTAAATTGCTACACATCTATCTTGTTTTCAGTCATTTTCATGTTCTTAGGTTTTTACTTGTTTCCCTGTTGCTGACTTTGTAGCAGAAAAAAAAAACTCTTGAATTTGCGTAATCACACTTGTAATAGTTGCCTAGGCTATTGTTGATAAGTTGCTTCTATCTTGTCTTCCAGAAATCCAGCCACGAGGCTCTTATTCGAAGTTTCCAGCTAGCATTTTCTTTGAGGAATATTTCTATAGGAGGGAAAGGTATAACACAGTGGTTTGAATCTGAATTTGGGAAGTTCTTTGTTTTCTTTTATCCTTAAAGGGCATGTTATTTAGTTGTTTTACAAATGCCTGCTGCCTGCATATGATCCAATATGCTGCTAATTGGTGCTGTATCATTTGATCAAACCAATGATAAGTTATTCCCTCGTAACAAATCGACATTGCCTCTTGTCATCTTTATTGTGTTTGCAGGATCTCTACCATCATCACGTCGCAGGTCACTCTTTATGTTGGCAACATCCATGATTATTTTCCTATCTAAAGCCTACAGCTTTATCCCTGTTGTTGCTTGTGCCAAAGCTGCATTAACGGATAAAACAGTAAGGACTTGCATCAGTCATGCTTTATTCAATGTGTTCATGTGTAGATATTGTAAACAATGCTTTTTCTGCGATGTTGTCTAGTCTAATTCGATGTTTAATACCTTAAACAGGTTGATCCTTTTCTTCAGCTGGTAGATGACTGTAAACTGCAAGCTGTAACTGATAAAACAGAGCATGCAGTCAAAGTTTATGGCTCAAAAGAGGACGACGATGATGCCTTGAAATCACTTTCAGCAATACAACTATCCAGTAACCAAACTACAGAATACTTTGCTTCTATAATAGTCGAGAGCCTGAGGAATTCTTATAAGGTAAACATCGTATCTGTCCTCATTTTGTGATTCAATGATATAACTTATGCCATGTTGAATGCATTTTGATATTTGACCTATGTGCAGAACAAAACTGCTGCTATAAAGGATCAATTGCTTAAAGATTTTCTTCCTGATGATGTTTGTCCTTTGGGAGCTCAGTTGGTCTCAGAAACATCAGGGAATATCTACCAGTTCGGTTCAAGTGGTGATAATAGTCTGGAAGAGGTAGTTGGAGTGGGTTGGAGTGACTTCTAAGTCTCTATATCTCTTATTTCAATACTAACCATTATCTTTTCTCCTTGTTTTCTACCAGCAGATAGGGGACCTGACTCTGCCCATCTTAGAGGATGGTTTAACAACTGAGAATCAGAATTCATCTAACTCAAATGTTACTTTGCAAATTCCAGACCTCTTAACTGTCACTCAGTTCCTAGATTCGGTACGTTTCTTCTTGCGTACCTTCCATTTTGTGTCATGCATGGAGTAACTGCAGAATTGGATAAGGAAGAGTTTGGCTGTCATAATTCTTTCTAGGAAATTCTGGAAGATGGCCTGAAAGTTTTTGTTCTTATAAAGCAAAAATAGACTCTCCTTTTTTCTCATTATTCATTCCAAGAAGGTGGTACAGGGGAAGTGAAGGTTCACTAGAATAATGTATAAAGCCTCAGAAAAAAAAAAGGTTTTTGGCTTTCTTCTTGTCAGTTCTGTGGAAGAAAAAGGGGCCTGAAATTTTAGGCTTCATGACCTCTTGAATGACGAATATTATTTGTAGGTTCAAAGGGATGACAGTCAGGTTATGTAAAGAATGTGACATCCAACCTAGTAATCACTCTAATACCATGTTAAGAACATGAATTTTGGGTCAACCTAAACCTTAAAAGCTAGTTCATTGATCCTTGTCTGTGCTTAACTCCTTTTCTTCATTCTCTATGTAGTCTGTATAGGCAAAAAAGTTATTTTTTGGGGGTGACGGACTTCTGACATGTCCCTGATCCTGATGGAAGAACACAAAAGAAGTGTAGAATTTTTTTTTGTATTTCACGATCAGGCACTTGGTTGTGGCTCTCTACTTCAGTGTTTGTTGGAACTAAAACTCGCAGAATGGTGAGGTTCACGCCATGAAGTTCTTTGTTTGCTATCTACTAGGAACTCACCACGTTCGCTATTATCCAGTTGCAGTCGAGATTAGAAAAGAAGGGACAAGGAATGGATGGTTATGACCCTCTACTTTCAACCATAAGATCATTAGCTCGAGCCACCAAGAGGGCAAAATGGCAAAGAATCCATTTTGGGCTCCTGAGTTGGGGAATTGGGTTTGGTTGGGGGTGGGGGGGGGGGGATGAGGTTTATCACAGCCAAGGTTGAAAAAGAATATGAATGGTTCTTTTTGGAAGTCTCATATTTTGGCAATGGTGTTGTCATTCTCAGCATGCTTCCATATTATGAAAACTTCCTTCTTAAATAGCACCAAAGGAGAGAAAGAAGGGTGAAGAATAAGGAGGATGATAGAAAAGAATAAGGCAAACTTACACAGATCAAGTCAAAGTATTATTCATTAAGTTGCAGACGGGTTTTATTCATAGAGTAAGGAACTCTAGATAAGCGAATCTCCTATAAAAATAATTTTTTTTAATCTCTAATTAAGAGATAAAGACAGAAGCAAAATAAGTAATGAGATTAAAGATGTAATTTGATCTAGGTAATGATAAAGATAAAGTCTAATTTAAAAAGTTAAAACATAATTATCTAAAAGATAAAAACACAAAAACCTGCAGGAAGACTTGTATAACAGTTTATCTTCTGTTATAAATCTTTCAAAGTGCAGAAGTTGCATCACTATTTAGAAGTAAACGTAAATCAAAGACAGGGATAAAGCAAAAGAAATAATAATGATAAAGGTAGAATTCAATCTAATTACTTATAAGGCTAAGTCTAATCTGCATAATTACAAAGATAATATCTAATGTAAAAGATTTAAACATTTGATTAACTCTAATAGGTAAATATACAAAATCTCTAAAAGAAAACTAAATAGTATAGTTTTCATCTTCAACTTCAATAAATTTTTCAAGCTCAGAAGTCCCTAGGTTTTTGCTTTCTTTACCTACTGCAGTTTGTTATGGGTCTCCTTGAAGAATGGAGTCTAGGGTAAAGAAAGGACGGTAGAGTGGGCATACTTTTACTGTGCTTGGATTGGCATGGGTGTCCCCCTTTGCTGGTTGAGGCTCAGCCTCCACTTGCCTCTACTTTTCATGTCAAGCATACAAGTCTAGTTTAGTGGGATTTACCTCTTAATAAAGGAATTCTTTCTCAAAGTCGACGTCATAACCTGACTTCCTGAGCTCAGTTGATTCTTGAAGCAGTAGCTCTGGATCTGGAGCTGGATGCTTGGTTGGTACTTGGTAGCATATAGATTAATTTTCTGTCTATGATGTATGTGAGGTTAGTAAAATAAAAAATGTTTCCTTCAAGTTAGTGCTTTGTTTCTAGCAGAGATGAAGTATTACTCAAACTAGATTTCTCTGACGAGATATTTATGATTGCAAGTACTAGACTTTATGAATGTCTTCTATTGTGTTCCTGTCTTAATACTTTGAATGGTTAGAAACTTTCTTATAGATGACTAGATATTCTTTTCACTTTAGCTATGTTGCTAGGACTCTCTGAAAAAGTTGTCGCACCCATGTTAAAACATTTGCACTACTTTTGGAGGATCTGACACACCCATTGACATTTTTTTTTAAAAGTGAAAGAGCCATTTGACATTTTGAAGTGTAGTCCACCACTAAATCTCTGATATGCGCCTGAATTGTCTTGTAAGATACCAAATCTCCCTTGACCAAAGTTCAATGATTGCTTCATTTTGGAAGAAGATCAAGAGATCCAATATAGTAAACGTGAAGTGAATTGATGTAATCGATCCTTCTTGGAGAGAAACAGGTGGTAAGAGAGAAATAGGCATACCATCATGTGGAGGGATCATGGTGTGTCGATTGGAAAATAAGGTAAAACTGAAAAAATGTTGATATTTACTGAATCTTATGATGAGGTCTTCTAAAGAAGAAATTGAGCAGGTTTGGATTTTGGCATGGAGATATTACAGATTCTGAATGCTCATTCCAATGCCAAAATTCCAATCTGGTGTGATATTAATGGAGTAGCAAAAGGAGGCAAGTAATGGCAAAGGTTGTTTTTGCCATTTCTTTCTCAGATATAGTTTCGAATTTCATCAATGGTTTCAAGTGAAAACCGGGATAAATTTTTTAGGGGTTTCTTTTTGTGCCCCTAAAATTTATTTGAGGGGTTCATAAGTAATAGGGGTGGTTGCTCAACAGAGTGGTGGGAGCCCTTTGGGCATGTTTGTAAGTTATTTTTCCATTGTGTTATATAGAAGTAATTCTGACCACTGGGATAATATCCTGTAGTCAAGTCTCTTTTCCGTAGACATAAACATTTCTATAATGATTTACTGAAACTTATGCAGGTAGCTGAAACAACACTTCAAGGAGGAAGACTCTCTATCTCAACTTCTGAGATGACTTTCAAGGACATGGCAGGCCATTGTGAGGCCCTTCAAGCAGGGAAGCAGCAAAAGATGTCACATCTTATGATTGCCCAAGCGTCTCAAGAAAATCCTTTTGACTTTTACGGACAGGACTTTATCCAGGCAAATATGAAGCCTGCAAACAATTGTGATAATGTGCAATCTCCAGTAAGTATAAAAGAAATGTGCTTGTCTTATAGTTTTGTCATCTTCATTTTTGAGCATCATTTCCATAAAACACTTAAAGATGTAGTTTTTATACCCGGTATATTATGGAGAGTGTTGCTTTCTAGCATACTACTTTGCTATTACAAGGGAGGGAATAGCATTTACCCATTTTTCCTTCCAAGAAAAATCCATTTCGCACTGTTTAAGAAGGAACCTTAGGTTGGTAGAAGCAATTTACATGCAGTAATAACTAAGAAGCTGCTTTACATTGAAGTGCTACTTTATGGCTGCTTCTCTATGGTACCGGTACCAGTTGCTGCTTCACTTGCTTGTTGGTGTGCTGAAACTCATGTATATTGCAGGTTGAACATACACATGTGAAGCGTGGCTCCGAGTCCAATCTGTTGAATCCCTTTATGACTGTCCCTCTGATGCCATGTGCAGCTGAATCCAACTTCTTTGCTCTACCTGCTTCAAGTCCATACGACAACTTTTTGAAGGCAGCTGGAAGTTAAACAAGTGTATCATTTTAAGCTTGAAGAATGTCTATTTTGTGTAAATTTTGCATCATTTGTGCTGCCAACAATTTTCTGTTTGTAAATAATTTTGGGATCTGCTTATTGACTTACTGGAACGTATTCAGGTATCTTTCTTGTATCGTTCTTCCTATCCATTTGATCCGAGGAAAGGTACTAAGTCGATGGAGTTTTGTAATAGAGCTTTTTCAAAAGATTATAGAAATAGAGGATGGTGAAATTTCTTCTATCTGTTTAAAGCTTAGGTTGGCAAATATCAACTCTACTATGTAAATGTACATATGTTCTATTATGACTATAACATATATGAAGACACTAATTTTTCTTCCCTGTTTTGGTTCTTTGGGTGAATGCTTTCTGTAATTCAGTTTGATTAGTTTGTATAAATATACATAGAAAATACAATACATTATAGTACTTATGTATCTAAGTACAATCCATTAAAATTCACATGAGCAGATTGTGCTTTCAAAATTATTCTTTATGAAATTGAATAATAAAAAAACAAGATTACTTCTTAGCGAAGAAACAAATTTTGATGAGGAAAAGAAAAACTTTATCGAGGGGGAAATTTATATATATATATATATATATATATATATATAAGAAAAAAAGTTTATCAACAAATAGTCATATTTTATTTATGAAAAAAATTGCTCGAATTAACGAAATTATACATAATTATTCAATATAATTTGTAAAAAGTTATAGAAAATATACGCGCTATACCAGCAGTGAAATTTTAGATTAATTTCCGATCGTAGTGGCAAGACACGACGGCAACCACCGACTTCGCAGGCGGCACCACGTGTACATCCATGGATTATCTTTCACTGCTATTAAAATTCGTAATTTTATACGTAGTAAGCAAATAAAGAAGAGTTGATTCCTTATATTATGCAATGGAAGGATCTGATTTTGTTAGAATTAAGGTAATACTTTTCCCAGTGTTCTGTTAGTCTTTCACTAGGTTCTTTCTTCTCAGAAGAATCGCAGCTTCAATGAAGGAGACCAATTATCCTATAGGATGAATGTGTCTATTAATTTGAGTTTTGTTCTATGTGACTCTCTCTCTCTCTACTCCCAAATCTTTAATCAAACATGAAATATAACTAATAATATGAGAACATAACGTATTTCTGACTGTAGAGATAAAAACAGAGCACACAATATAGGCTTAATATACGGACAATCTCCTTACAATTGCTGCATTTGAAAATATGATAAGGTGTTCTGATGACATATTTCTGTTCAAATTCTGGGTCTCTCTCCGCCCATGTTATCAAATGGTCTAGTTGATTACTAAATTATGCAAAAATTAGTGCTAATAGGTCGCAAAATCTCAAATATGGATGATATCTATAACTAGAAGAGATCACATATTTTAAGTGTTGAAGTGCTCAATTGAAATAAAACATAGTTCCAAGTGTGACATTTAATAGAGAATTTGAAGGATTATTAGTTTATTGAGCCTATATTACATCAGCTTAAAAAAAAAATGTCCTCCCTCTTTTTGGTCTGACAAAATTTTAATTTCAATTTTTACGTACATTTAATATAATTCTGATTTAAAATTACAATTGAAAAGTCTAATACCCGGAAAAGGATAAAAAAATGATTAGATGAATCAAAAAATGTCCTAAAATGTCCTTATCATCGATACTTGCATAACGACACATGCAAGCACACTTGCATAATTGGTGTAATTGAGAGGTGGAGCTAGATTTGAACTGTGTGTTCAAAATTTTAGACAATGATAGTAGTGTTAGTAATTAGGTTCTGAATTTAATTTTTGTGCATATTTAGCGACAACGCTGTAGAGGATTCATCTCTTCCTTGCAGAGAGGAAAATCAGGTGATTCAGGCATCATTAAGCTAAAGGTTTGCCATCTTCCTTTTTGTTTTTATAGTTCAGTTTCAGTTAGTAAAATCATAGTGTCATGATAAATGATGACATTTGCAAAAGTAGAGATCAAATCCTGCATCAGCCAGATTACACTATTTTTTGCTTAACCGATTAGCATTGTTTTGATTTTATTTGCAGAGGGCATCAACCCCGGATGATGCAGCCTCCCTTCTTTCGAAGGTTAGGAATTTGCTGTTCTTTTCTGGATTTGGCTACTTTCAGTTTGTTTGTTTGTAATTCATTAATTTTTTTTTTCATGTAGTGTGATGGGTAAAATTTTGTGTCTTTGCTTGTTATGATGGGTGAAGTGTAAAAACGAAGTTTTGTGGCGAGTAAAATTCAATGACCATTTGTGAAATTTAACCTCTATACTCCCTGTTGGTGATCAGTTGGCCACTCTCTTTTTGAGTCCACAATTAGGCTAGTCAAGGCGTGTACATCCATGTCAGTTCCTGATGGGAAAACCTTCTATATTTACTAGGCCTTTTACTCGGCATTTTACTATACAAAATGTTCCGTGTGTTGCCTGATCTTCTTCCGTAAATTGAAAGGTCATCCATGTCATGAATTTAGAGTAGTTAAAAGTGTTGGTACTTCTGTTCCTCTTTGATGAAGTGAAGCAGTACTCCCTTTTTTGCATATCAGACTCTCTGTGCATCAATAAGAGTTGCAAAAATCATTTTCGGATACTCGTGGTCTTGGTTGCACTGGCTTTAAATATCACTTGCTTTATGGTCAACTTGCTTTTTGGTTTTTAGGCTGTCAACCACTTCGCTTCATATCCTGATGAAGATATTAGGAATCACTGCAGTAACTTGATGTCTGGAAATGTGCTGCTTTTTGTTAAGCAACTGCAATGCTACTAACTCAATTTTCTAATTTTGTGATCCTCCTCAGGAGATAGAGGGGCATGGTGTGCATGGTGCAGGTAGAGAAGCTGTCAGCATCAGAAAAAGCGATGAGGATGATGCAGAGAATGAAGACTACGATGATGATCATGCTAGAGACGAAGATGAGGATGATGGAGAAGATGTTGATGACCTTGAAGAAGATGATGGGGATGTAGAAGTTGGTGGTGCAGAAAAGAAGCAGCAGAGACGTGTCAGCCACGGATTTCATTTAGTTGAAGGCAAGATGAAACATGGGATGGAAGATTATCTGGTGGCAGAAAATAGGAAAATGGATGGACATAATCTTGGGCTCTATGCAATATTTGACGGTCATTCGGGATGTGAGGTTGCAGAATATTTGCAAAGCCATTTGTTCGATAATATACTGACCGAGGTATGTTGAATTGTGTGACCAACTCGTCTAGAAGTTTTGGAGGGCCTACACATGAATAAGTTCAATTATTTTATTATATCTCAACAAGTTTGTAGAGTTGTAATCGTCCTTATTCTGAACAGCCTGGTTTCTGGAGGAAGCCTGTGACTGCATTTAAAAAGGCATATAGAAGTACAAATAACCACATTCTGGAGAATGTGGTCGGTGCACGAGGTGGCTCAACAGCGGTCACAGCCATACTGATCGATCAGAATTATCTGGTTGTGGCCAATGTTGGTGATTCACGTGCAGTGCTCATTCGCAGAGGGGAAGTCAAACAAATAACAGTTGACCATGAACCGCAAAAGGAGGAAGAAAAAGAGGAAGTCGAGAGAAAAGGAGGTTTTGTTATTAAGATGCCAGGTATAACTTTTCACTCATCTCCAACAGATTCCTTGGCGTTAAATTTGCTCTCATGGTTGTCATTTGTCAAGGTCGTAAAGAGAGACTTCATTTTGACTAATATAAACCGAGGAAATAGAGTTAAAGTTCTAAGCTGCTTTCTAGAATAGGTTAGAAAGAGAGAAATTCTGTACAGTAATAAATACATGTGGAATCAGTCGAGGTACGACTAAGCTTAGCCTAGAGACTGCAGTTATCGAAAAAAGAATGCTTTCCATCTCATGCTGTGATGTGTGTTTTTCCTTGTACTTTGCATTTTAGTCCTTGCATCCGGATGCATGCCTACCTAATCCTCAGATAGTATAGAAGACCGGTACTTGTGAGAATATTCTCACTTAAATCTGGTTTTAAACTAGCAACCTACTTCCTTAAAGTCGTTTAAATTTGCAGGGAATGTCCCGCGGGTGGATGGCCAACTAGCCATGACAAGGGCATTTGGAGACGCAAAAGTGAAAGACCATATCACTGTGGAACCGAATGTGACAATTGAGAAGGTAGACAAAGACACTGATTGCATAATCTTGGCAAGTGATGGCTTGTGGAAGGTAAATTTAGCAGTACAACTAAATAGTACTACTTTTTTCAATATGTTGAATGTGGTAAAAACCATTATGGGTGACATATTTTTAATAGAAAGAATGAGACGCAGGTGATGTCGAATGAGCAAGTGGCAGAATGCATAAGAGGGATAAAAGATGGGAAAAAAGCAGCGGAAGATTTGATAACTGAAGCACTTTTGAAGGGGAGCTGCGATGATATTTCTTGTGTCGTAGTCATGTTCCACTCATAATTAATTTAGACAAACTTTATGGTTAAACAGAACTGTGTTGTCTAGGACTGAATTAGCATTTTATGGGAATGTCCAGCAGTATCCCATAATCGATATTTGTGTTACTGAAATTTCCACTCTCTTTAGCACGAGATTTTGAGTCTCCTAGCATTTCACCATCTTCCTCTGATTCTAATTTAGTAGAGTTTCTCTTTACTATCAAATCAATAAAAAATTTCCACAGAAGTCTTAACCAATCAACAATCTCCAGCTAAACAAAAAGGGTAGTGCTGTAAATTTTGCTTTCATCAATCTTCATATCGTACATCGAAGGGTAGTTTCGTCATCAGTATGGTCATTTTACTTCTAATCTTTATGGATTATGGCCAAGAAAAATGAGGTAGAGTATTCTAAATTTGAAATAAGAATTTAGTAAGTCACGGTGCTAAATGTTTTATTTTTATTAATCTTCACAAACTATCACAGCATGTAATTGTAGTTACGTTGGAGTATATTTTTTGTCAGCTTGATATTGTATAATTATGAAGTGAGAATAACAAAAAAAGAAAAAACCGATATGGGATAAAATAATTCTGGTATGTTTTAGAATATATAATACAATATGATTAAAAGAATATATAATTATGTAGTAAAAATAACAAAAATAACTGATATGAGAAAAAATAATTTTTGTAAGTTTTAGAATAATATAGAATATTATGATTTAACGATTTAAGAAGTTCGAGTTTTAGGTTCTAGTTCCTTTGTTCTTTTGGCGTATTTTTATGTTTTTTCTATTAATAAAATGGAAAAGCCTTTATAGATTTTAATTGAGTGATAAATTGGAGTAGAAATTACAAGGATAACAATACGATTAGTGATAAATTTTACTATTTAACTATAAAATTTGTCCCTGGTTAATTTTTTTTTAATTTGTGATCTTTGAGTCGAGTTCTAAAAAGAAATTAGCGTATCCATGTTAGTCACACCTTTTCCCTCCACTTCAGTCCCTAATTATGCCTCTATAACCGGCTCTACCGGTTTAATCTGTGACAATAAATTAGTAATCATATTTATCAAGTTACTAATAGTAATATCTATCATGAGATTTATAATATGGTTTTGATTACACAAGTTTTCTCTAACATGTACAAATTAGTCAAAGATTAAGTTCATGGACAGTACAAAATATTGTGGCTGGTGGATGAACAAGAAAATTCATCGAAAAATTATCACAATTCAATACGAAAGTTTTTGAGTTCATGCTTTTAAGGTAATATATATATATATATATATATACTTCTTAATTAATGTTTTCTTAAGGAATGTGCAAGATAAAAATACGACTAATAATTTGAGATGGAGAATAATATATAACTAAATTTATAATAATTTGTTTAATTTGTGGAAGAAATCATGATGTATATATATGACACCATTCTTCATTTTTATCCCTATTTTTTTCTTTTATCTTATTTTGAGAAATGCAAATGCAAATTCAAATTCAAGACTTCAATTTTAGGTACCTTTTGATATTCTAAATTATCACTCCACTAATAATATCTTTTTATATTTCAAGCTAATCTTTTAAAAAACTTCATTTGGCAGGATCCAATATTTGAAATTCCTTAACAATCAAAAAATTAATTTTGACTATTGATTGTAGATGCTTTCCTTTATATTTTAAACTCTATGAAATATCTACCTAAGTCTTTTCATTTCCCATCCTTTATTTAAAAATTTTTCTCGATAAATCACGTATAGATAAGAAAGAATATACATCTATTAATTTGCCTTCATAATTATAGTATTTTAAAATATTAAATATTTTCATCTTTCTTTTCACTTGGGAAAGAGATGTTTTATTATCATATTTTAATTTGTTATTTGATATGATAAAATACCAGTGATTAGATCCCAAATATTTGAACTATTTTTGTCAAAAAATGAATGAAATTTTTGTAATTTAATGATAAAACACCTACGAATAGCTTGACAATTTGCAACATTTTATGTCAATTTAGATGGAGTACACGTGCAACGCACGTGTGTTCCGAAACTAGTATTTCATAAATGAGATTATATAACTTCATTAATAGCATATTGTCTGGTTACTGAACTAAATTCAATAACCCTACCACAAACACTATTAGAAACAAAAGTTTTTCCACTCATGAATTCGTAGATAATTTGTGTTACAAAACACAATTTTTCCACTCATTTTCCACTGACCTAGCTCACTAGAAAAATGCATTGGTGCGAAATAGATCCTCACTAAAATAATGGGATGCTTTCCATTTCTTCTGGACGAAAATATTACTTATTTTTATCTTTTTTTTATCGATTCAATCAAAATATCTACAGAAGTAACCATGAAATATTTTTCAGTAGAAAAATTCAATGAAAACCTAGTACTTCCTCCATTTAAAAAAGGAATGACTCATTTTCTGGTTTGACAAAACTTCAATTTCAACTTTTTACGTAGTATGTTTAAGGTTACAAGATTAAATGACATTTTGGTTATAGAAAAGTTTTCTTTTTTTTTTAAAATCTTGTGTCAAATCAAATTAGATCATTCTGTTTTAAATGGAGGACGTAAGTGAAACTGTGCATTTCATTAACTTCACTTTCTGTCAACCAAAAAATAAAAAATAGTTTGTTGCTAATAGTAGGAAAAGTCATGATCATAATGAAGATTGCCCAATCATTCTTTTTACAAAAGTTTGATCAGGCCCATATTTGGGTTTTTAAGAACTCTGCAAAAATGAAGTAAAGATATGTCCTCAAGTAAGCCTAGAGTTCTTACAAAAGTTTTAAGAACTAACTTAACATTATCATCTCTTGATTCTTTTGATTCAGTTATAATATCATTTGTTGTTGTTGCTGCTGTTCTTTTTCACTATTATTTTCATCATGACTTCTTCAATATTATATTTGTTTTTCAATATGTTTTATGTATATTTTGAAATGTTTTTATTTGAGTCAAATATTATCAAAAACAACTTATCTATCTTCACAAAGTAGGAATAAAGTTTTAATATACACCATCATCTGTAATCCTCTGCAGATCCAACTTATGAGATAATATTGTTGTTGTATTCTCATAAGATTAATTGCTAAAATTATATTGTTTGAGTTGATATAACATTAGATGCTATAGAACAATAATGAGAAACAGATTATCATAAAATAACAATAATTAGTGATGGGAGTTAGAACAAAACTTAATTATCAATCTTACAAAGAACTATATTAAAGTTGTCGATTGACAGGCTATGTTCAAGGCTAAAAGATGCCAACTGAATATTGATATCAATGCCTGCAATAGTACTAGAGTAATGAGTAATTAAAAATGACACGATGAGGTAGACTTAGAATTTTGAATTTGAAATTCTGAATGCTAGATAAAAGATAGTAGTTCGTTATGTTCTGGATCAATTTATACATATAAAGTGAATTTCTTAACATATATATATGATTTTATTGAACCTGTAACTGAAATTCTAATTCTGCCTCTGCTTGAAATAAAAAGATAATGAATAAGTGATGAAGACAACACCAATGTAAAATAAAAATATCTTGCTAAAAGTGTGCCCCAAAACTTTGCATGCACTTGTGTGTTGTTAAGTTTTGCTTTTGGGAATGTACTAATAGGATAAAATTCATGAAGTGATTGATCATTTAATTTGACCCATTCGTGACCTTTGGCATGTTAAGATCAAGCATTTACCATTATGCCAAAAGCTATAGTTAATAGCAAAGACCGTAACTTTATTTCTTAACCAAGTCCACCACGCAAGCGCCATATTTGATCATGACCCCGATCCAGGCTACCCCAACCCTTTCATGGGTCTTGTCATAGGCAGGATGTTGGCATTACCCAACAGTCCCCTGTCACAACCCAAAATGGGGCGTGAGTGAAAAACAAACTTACCCTTCTAAGTGGCGAACCAACAATACAAATTCCAACTTATATAGCTATTCAACTTATAAAATGCAAAAATAATCAGAAGTTCAATTATAAAGCAAGAATAACAAAACTCACTAACTCTATTATATTACGTTTCCCCAAAACATGAAAGTTATCACATCAAAGACATCTAATCTCAAATACTAAGTCTAAGAGTAGCAACACCAAAATAAATAAATAAAATAGTTTATGTCAGAAAACTAAGAACATTATTCCATGACCGAGAGAATCCACTATGAGTTAGGAGGATAGCTCACCCTGGAATCTGATGTACCAGAGAGCGGCTAGAGTTGAGGGCGAGTCGAAGTTGATGGAACACTCGATGCACTCCACAAATAAAAAAAAAAAAAAAACACAAGTAGGAGTCAATACGAGCACATGTATTGAGTAGGTATCACCGACGACTCAAAATAGAAACCAATATACACAAAGTAATAGCAGAAAATCAACTATAGTACCTAACAGTGACAACCGACAAGTAACAAATATAAGTGACAACACAATGAAACAAGTACATAATCAGTCAACAATACCAAGAACACGCATGCGGACTTAAGCTCCACACCATGCTTTTGTTGGGAAATGGATTATTTGAAAATGAATATATTAAATCATTTTAATATGTTATCCTTTAATATAATCGTGGTGGAACGTGGCACCCGATCCAATGTATATCGTGTCAAAATGTGACATCCGATCCCAAATATCATGTCAGAACGTGGCGCTCGGTCCCATAATATTGTGTTGGAACGTGACACCCGATCCCATAATATCGTGTCAGAATGTAACACTTGATCCAAATATATCGTGTCGAAATGTGACACCGATCTAAATGCATCATGTCGGAATGTGAGATCCGATCTAATTATATTAAATGCATCATTCTTTATCATTACTTTCACTTACTAATAATATTTCATCAAGTCTTCTTCATTCAAGACATAATTTATAAGGCAAGTTCATAATTATGAATTTTATGGTCTTGAGATTGCAGACCAAGCATAACACATATCAATCATCCAAACTATAATATTTAAATGCGTAGCATAATTTCACAACATCTCTCAATAAATATCAATTACTATTAAGAGTCTCTCTAACACATAGAATAAACCATAACCTACCTCAATCGAAGAATCGATGCAAAACTAGCTAATCCACCAATGCTTTTACTTTCTCCAATACATTAGAATGTTTCAAATCCATCAAATATATAATCTCCATAAGAATACAAATCCAATGATACCCATATTGCTATTTTTATTTTCAACTAAAAAATCGTTCAAAAAGTTACCCCAACCCTCGAATTCGAATATGAAAATTTCTTTCAAATTATGTTTACCCATAATACAAATAAACTTATACGCTAAATTTCAACTAAAACAGATCATTATTCGATCCCCCAAATCAAGATTTATTTTAAGAATCCTAGAGCTATATTTTCTTGATTAAGCATAAATTGTACATATTTTTACTCTAAAATTTATTCAAAATCACATATAAATTTAATATAAAGGACAAGAATAATTACTTAATGATTGGGATGAAAAAATTACAATTTTCTCTTCCTTTTCTTCTCCGTGTGTGCATTCTGTTCTTTTTTTGTTACACACGATAAAATTATTAAAATACCCCTAGATGAGAGATCACTCTCATAATGCACTATACCGATCCTTTTGAGAAATCCGAGGCCAAAATCACGATAAACATGAAAAATTAAGTGGAAAAGTGATCTCAGTTGAATTATAGAGCAATCGGATCAAAAAATAATTTTTCAGGGCAAAGATGCAATTCCAACAGGGTGCCAACACTCCAAGTCGCAAACTTGTTGTGGACTTACACTTAATTTTGATCCCAGTATTTTCTACTGGAACAAAAAATTGATCAACAAAATTTCAAAAAAATTGTACTTGAGGAACCAGGTCCGCAAAAATTTTCAGTTTGTTGAAAGGCATTCTAGACTTTTTTCTACCCTTCCTAACCTTAACCCGTGACTAATAATGGTCGTTTTTAACCTAAAAAGGGTTCCTAAACCATTCTTAAGTCTCTTACGCTAAAACTAAGTAAATACTTTGAGCGAAGAAGAGGAGAAAAAAATAGGGTTCAAGAGGAATGAGGTCAATTTCTTGCCAGGTTGAGTGTCTTTCTTCATCCCAGATATGTAAGGCTAAATGAAAGCATAGAACTATTCTTCCATGTGTCCCCATTGATGGTAATGGAAAGATTGTGAAAGTATTGAGTCTCCATGCATGTTTCTTTAAGGGTTTTCTTGTAAACTATATATTATATGTATTTTTATATGCTTGATGATCATCATGAACTTAATTTACTAAACAAATATTTTTATACAAGTTATTTCATAAACCCTGGATTTTTCGATAGAATAATTGCATGAATGAAGCTAGGGATTGAGTCTAGAGCCTCTACAATATATTGTAATTCTGATTGAGCATGATGATGATGTTGATAGAACTTGATGGTTTAGAGAGCATTCATAATTGAACTTAAATGATTGATCTAATTTGATAATCCTTTTCACAGTTGTCTAAATTCCTCTTGAAAGATGTGATTGAAAACTGATTGGATGATTGATAGGCTGGAAGGCTTGGTTTTGATTGAATTGATGAATTGATAAGAGTCCTTCTGAGACTCATGATTGATTTGATAGAGATTGACTGTCTTATGAGCATTGAGCCTTGGCAGGAGTATCGAGCACCGAATTAAGTGAGAGTAAGTCCAACTCGAACTCAATAACTACGTTAACAAATATAGGAGTGGATTGAATCCTTTAATGTTGGAATGCTTCCTTGTTTTATTATCCTGAAACAATAGGATTTGATTTGATTGATGGATCCATGATTGGTAGGCGGCAAGGTATTGAATAGACTAGCAACACATCGATTTGTTGCACGATTACTGGCTCATAAATGGTTATTGTCTAACTGAAGAAACTCTCAAATAGGTCTTTATAGTACTCTGATTGGATTAGTTGGGATTGGATTGGATAGGATTCAATTAGATTGTCTATGATTGGTCATCTGTTTAGTTTTTATGCTTTCTTTAGACTTATAACATTCTGATTGAGTATTTTGAGATGATTGCATTCTACTCTATATCTGTTTGATTTTGCCATTTTACATACTCGTACACTCCACATACTGTCGTCCATTTGGACCTGCATCTTTTCGTGATGCAGAGGCAGGTACTAGATATCATCAACAGGCACTCCGTTGAAGATCTTCTCCACTTTTCAGTCGATTTGGTGTGTCCTCCTTATTTTCAGAGGATACATAGTATCTATTTCATTTAGCTTTTAGAGTTAGGCTTTAGATTTGCTTATTTTGATTTGAGATAGCTATGGACCTATCATTGACATCATTGAACAGTTTGATAGAGACTTTATAGACTAGAGTGTGTTTTGTTTTGATTTGAATATTATTTTGGGCTAGTTTCTTTCGTACTAGTTTTATTGATTTGATTTGACTATCTACAATTGAGATTGTCCATTTTTTATTAACTCTAGTCTTCCGTTGACATGTTAAATGTTGATTGATTGAATATGATGAGGCCAAGTGGTTCACTTAGGGACTAGCAATACACTCTGAGTATCGGCCACATCTATGGTACCCTCTCGTGGCATGACATTTTTTCTCGTTTTTGTTGCGGGTATTTCGTCCAATCAACTCTTCTTTTTATTTTTTTTTCTTTCTTTTCTATTCCTATTGCCCCTTTTTTCTTTTATTTATTTATTTATTTATTTTTATATACTAAAAATGATAAATCGTATTAACCTATTTTTAATAAAATGGGATAAATAGTACTGGGTATTAACTAAATTATTATTTTAGTCCACCAATTAAATTAGTTATCTAAAATTATTTCTTAAATAAATAACGAAAGTTATCGAATAGTCCAAAATGTCTTTTAAAAAAATTTGCGAGATAAATCTTTTATAACATACAAATTTTATATCTCAAAATGACTTAACGGGTCATTATATTCCCCTTACAACACCTGCCTCAGATAAAATGTTACTCATGTGAATCGAACCCATGACCTTGGCTCTGATACCACTTGTTTTGATCAAACATTTATCATTATATCAAAAGTTATAGCTGATAGCAAAGACACAACTTTATTTCTTAACCAAGTCCACCATGCAAGCGTTATGTTCGATCATGCCTCCGACCCAGGCTACCCAGCTCCCTCATGGGCTTTTCCATAGGCAGGATGTTGGCATTACCCAACATGACATTCTCAGTTATTTGCCTTTATGTTATTGGTGTCGTGCATATAATTTGATCCATGTGTGACCCTTCTCCATTTGTATAATCCTCTGATTTTTTTTTCTCATTTAGGTCAAAACTGGTATGATCAAAGTTATTTTTTATTAAACTATAATATATTTCCAAAAACGCATGTTAAAGGACTATTCTTACACCTATAACTTGAAATAATAATAATCCATAGTGAAGTTTAATCAATGTTTAGGTTTCATCACTTTCAAAGGAGAAAATAACTTGTATATATAAAAGTTAAAAATGCATGGATATTTAGGCTTTAACTAACTTTATAGTTTCATTTATTTTATAGTTAAATTAGAGCGCTCAAATCTAATCAGCTACAAATACTAAATTTTATTTGTCATTTTATTGATGTGATTAAAAAAAGGTGATTTCATATGTATACAATTTTTTTTTTATGAAATTACAAGGCCTTACCGAACTTTCAAAAATCACCCTTAATATACCAAATTTAATTATAAAATAGGTAAGAGATGATGATTTGTATTAGTTATTGTTGATTGGAATATGATGTGATCGGTATTGGGAAAGGAAAAATAATAAAAGTAAATATTAAAATAAATTTTCAGCCGTGTGGGTCCCATGCATGCTTTTGTAATCTTTTATTTGTATTAATTAATGTTGATTAAAAGATGATGTGATTGGTGTTGGGGAAGGGAAAAAAATAAAAAGGTTAAAAAAAATAACCATCCATGTGGATACCAAATGAATACCAAAAAATTTTCCTTTTGGTGCTTTCCCTTTTTATTTTTCAAAAAGAATGAAAGTTGTAGTACTTTTCTTAGACGTGTCGGTTTAGTCAACCGGCATGTTAGTTGAGACTGACACAATCATTATTATTCCGTAAAAAAAAATGAGTTCCATTAATTTTCTGTCCGTGAGATGTATTAAAAAATAAAAAAATAAAAACTTGAGTTGTAAATTAATTGATTCGTCAAAATTAAACAAATAAAAAAAATTGACTTGCATTAAATGCATGTCAGAAAATGTTTGCTAGAAAATTAAAAAAAAAAATTGAGTATCGATTTAAAAATACAAGGAACAACTTCCGAAGTGCATTTATTGTTCCGTAAAAATTTAAAGAAAAAAGAACAAATTTCAAAAATCATTATTTATTTGTCAGAAAATTGAATAAAAAGATTGAAAAAACGGAATAAAACCTGATTTGTATTAAATGCTTTTGTAAGGAATGATATGATATAGTTTTGTAAATTTTTTTGTCAATTTTGTAAATAAAATGGAAGCTGTAATTTCAAGGCAAAAGTTGTATATTTTCGTAATTTTTCCTTAAAAAAAAGTTAAAATAATTGTGTCAAATTAGATAGGAAGGAGTTTGTTAGGGTGGGGGTTTGAGAGGGAATTTGGGTAACAATGTAGTTGTTTTTTTGTTTTCTAAGATTTGCACTTCAGTTTGTACATTACAATTAGTCAAAAAAAAAAACTTTTAAAAAAGTAGGCATGACCACAGATAATTAGGAAGCATGGTGAGATGAATGAATTTCTTTATTTTTAATCAAAGATTTTAAGTATACATATTTAATCAATTTTTTAAATACTTTTTTTACAAAACACACTTTACCTAGACACATAATGGTGTAAAAAAAGGAGTGACAAACTGTTTGGTCATTGCTCGAACCCAATAAATATATTTGATTATTTTTATATTTTTATTCGTGTGACTAAATTTAATTTTAAAATATGATATTCCATTCGTTGTAATTTGTTTGTCTTTTTTTTTTTTATAACGACCTGACCCAACACTGTGAAGTATTTTCCACTTATATATCAGCATCTCTCTTGTGTTTTGCGGATGTTGGACTATTCATCTCAAGATGGGTTGTTACATACACCCCCTCTATGGACCCGCCTCACCGGAATTCGCCTAAACTCAGTTGAACTCTGACTTACATCGACAAGACTGACACAAGAGTGACTCTGATAACACTTGTAACGATCTGACCTAACACTGTGGAGTATTGTCCGCTCCTGGCCTAACCCATCACGGGTTTGTCCCTTTGTGCTCATCCCAAAAGGCCCTCACAATATATAGATCAGTCCTTTACTTATATACCTAACATCTCTCTTGTGTTTTGCCAATGTGAGACTTCTTATCTCAAAATGGGTTGTTACATTTTTTTTAGTTTATCTAAAAAAGAATGTCTCTTTCTCTCTCTCTTTTCTTGTAACTTTTAAAATTTAACTTTCTATATGACATGCTACCACAAGATCATAAAATATTTTTAATACATTTGAGCCAAATAATTTGACATATCTTTAATTTAAGATCACAAAATTTACAAATTTTTTTATACCAAATTAAATGGGAGCAATTAATTTAAATGGAGATAATATTTAGTTTGGTTGAAAATTTAATCAGGCATGGACCCACATATATCTTTTTATCTCGATTTATATGACACTGATAGATTTTTTTTTTGTATGTTTTAAAAAAAAATAAGTTGTTAATTATTGCAACTTATAGTATATTTTATATGAATTTTAAATATTATATGTTAGTTATTTTGTTCCAATTTATATTGCGGATACAAAATTTTGAAAGTTGGTCAATTTTTTTTTATTTTTTATTAAATTATTAGTTGTTGTAATTTATAGTACGTTTTACTCAAATTTTAAGTAATGTATGTTACTCTCTTTGTCCGAATTTATGCCGCACTAATAAAATTCAAGAACCAAACTTTTAAATTGATAATTGTTGTGACCTATAGTACTTTTTACATCATTTAAGTAATGTATATAAAAATTTTGATTTATTCACATTAGGTTTTTTTTAAGTACTTCATTTTCCACAAATATAATCATTGAAAGATATTAAATAATTATTTAATTTTATTTGTCCAGTTTAGAAAGAAATTTGTTTTAGCCTAATTTCACTATTTACCTGACTTAAAATAATTGATTGGGGCAATATAGTCAAATCATAGTTGAAACAGTTAAAAAAATATTTTATTAGAGCTAATATCGTAAAGTCATAGTTGAAGCAGCTGAAGAAATATAATCAAGCAGCTGAAGCAGGTAAAGAAATATAATCAAGCAGCCGAAGCAGATGCATCAATAAGTAGCTGCTATGAAAAGATTTAATTATAACACGAAATATTTTTATGAGCCCTATATGATAATGGAGTAGAAGCAGGCATCTCAAGCACGCATGTTGACGGAGAGTTGCTTGCTTTCACATTTCCACTGATAAAATTCAAGAACTAAACTTTTAAATAATAATTATTTCGACTTATAGTACTTTTTACATCTTTTTAAGTAATATACATAAACATCTTGATTTATTTATATTATATATATTTTTTAAGTATTTTTTTGACACAAATATAATCATCGAAAGATATTAGAATAGTTATTTAATTATATTGTCCAATTTAAAAAGAAATTTATTTTATCATAATTTCACTATTTACATGACTTAAAATAATTGATCGGGGCGATATAGTAAAATTGTAATTGAAACACTTGAAAAAATGTCTTATTAGGGTAATATTGTAAAATTATAGTAGACGCAGCTAAAAAAATATAATCAAACAGTTGAAACAAATGTGTTAATAAGCAATTACCATAAAAAGATTTAATTAAAAAGTTCACGTAATATTTTTGCGGACTCTATATGATAAAGGAGTAGAAACAGACAGCTCAAGCAGGTACGTTGACAAAGAGCTGCCTGCTTTGGAGAATTTTGATTGATTTGGTAGTAAAGAGGAACTTCCTCTCATATATTTTAAAAAAATACTTCCCTTTTGATACAATTATAATCATCGGAAGATATTAAAATAGTATTTAATTTCATTTGTCCAGTTTAAAAAGAAATTTGTTTTATCCTAATTTCACTATTTACATGACTTAAAATAATTGATCGGGGTGATAAGTAAAATCGTAATTGATATAGTTGAAAAAATGTCTTATTTAGGGTAATATTGTAAAATCATAGTTGAAATAGCTAAAGAAATATAATCAAACAGTTGAAGCAAACACATCAATAAGTAGCTACCATCAAAAGATTTAATTAAAAAGTCCACGAAATATTTTTATTGGCCCTATATGATAAAGGAGTAGAAACAGACAGCCCAAGAAGGTACATTAACGGAGAGTTACCTGCTTTGGAGAATTTTGATTGGTTTAGTAGTAAAGAGGAATATATATATATATATATATATATATATATATATATATATATATATATATATATATATATATATATATATATATATATATATATATATTATAGATTAGAGTACTAAATATGCTGTGACTGTGCCTCAGCCCGACTTTGTTGTTTGTCTCTGTCACTAAATTTGATAATGAAGATGCAAGAAATAAATTTAAATGAGCTATAAAGTAAGCATGAATCAGCTATCAAAAAATGTCTTAAGAAGCTGACTACAGATATTAACTCTCTAATTCAAAAGTCCAAATGGGTGATTATTAAGTTATATTCTGCTTTTCCTACACTATAAATCCACAGTCCTATATTTTTTCTCATTTTTTCATGTATATATTAACAAATATTACAGTAACTTTTAAGAACACATCAATTATCTTTATACACTTGTGTTCCCAAGTCTTAACACAAAAGAGGAAAAAACATAATTATAATGGGCGAACACGTTAAATTTTTCAAAATTTAGAATTTGAGGAATATTCATGGATAACTAAAGATCCACTCCTAGAGCTAAACATGTTTTGGACTACCAAGCATACAAATCATATTTTATTACAATGGTATAGATAAAATTTTAAATTAAAGAAGCATTAATCAAATACCGATTAAATGTCTATTTTCCTTCCTTTGTTTCTCTCTCTGTGAGTTACTGCTTCGTATTCTTTTGTTGTTGCTTATATTCTCTAAGGTTTATTCTTTTGGTGAATTTTCTTTCTTTTGTTTTTACATATAGACTTGTCATTCATCGCCATATCACGTGTAAAATAGATCAGTAAATATAAAGATCTTCTATAGAATGACTTGCTAAAAATTTTCATTCTAACAAATGAACACTACTTTCATGATAAAAAAAAATAGTTATTACCTGCGATGGATAGAGTGGGGTTGGACTATTTATCCATCTTCATATTGAAGCAAGTCCCTTATTGCTCCATGCATTACTCCGAGCTCTTTCTTTGTCAGTTGTAGCTTGTTTTTCACCATTTGAACTAAAAATTGATACCTTCTACCTCAATTAACCTAACATCTTTATCAACAACTCATGGAATAGCCTCATGGCATTTGATCCTCTAACAACACATGCAATAAGCACAATTGGTTTTCCGACCACACTTCCAATAGAATTTTCTCCATATTCAGGCTTAAATCTGGGACCTTCTGATTAAGAGTGAAACAATAATGTCACAACCCATGTTGATGGTTATATTATCTATAATAATCTTTTTAGGCACTTAACGATGACAGGGAGCACATCCTTAGCATCAGAATCCTTGGTGGCAATCACATGCTAAAGGTACGAGTTTCCTCTGGAAGCATAATTAAAGATTAGCTAAAAAATATCGTCTATCTCGATAAAGTATAGAACTGGTTCGAAGAACGTCTCGAGATTCAAGCAATTGCGGATGATGTAACTAATAAATATATTCCTCCTCATGTCAATAAATTTTATTGTTTAGGCAAATTACGCTTACTTATTTTTTAGTACAAGCAGCTACTGGGTTTGCTATGATTTTTTATTATCGTCCGACCGTTACTGAGACTTTTGCTTCTGTTCAATACATAACGACTGAAGCCAACTTTAGTTGGTTAATCTAATCCGTTCATCGATGGTTGACAAATATGATAGTCCTAATGATGATTTTAAATAAATTGATAAAGAATTTTATATACTGACATGTTTTAAATTATTTATTGATTTACACAAAATCACTATTGAATTGGATAAATAATATTTGTTGTATAACGTAATGCATAAAATAGAGTAATAAACTATGCTTAATTAATTTTTTTATAAAATATGTTAATGTTTGTGGTGGAATTATTTTTTCTTATTCCGGCATGGGAAGCCAAAGAAAAACAAGAACAACAACAAGAAGAGAGATTTATTTCCTTTGGTCAAACTCTTCCACTGGCGTATAGTGCTCATTTATAAGCCGTTCCGCGGTCGATCTAGAATCTTCTTCTTCGATAATTTCAAAGCTGTTCCAGGATAAACCCACATCAATTTCTAGCGACTTTGATACATAACTATCAAGAAGATTAGTACTTGGTAATACTTCTAGTCATTATTGCTCTTCTTGTGTAATCCCAGTTGATTAATTCTCTGAATTGTTGAATTTTTGAGCTAAGCTATTTTAATTGTGTGTTTTTCTTAATGGGTTTTGATAAAGATTTGATTTTTCTTTCTTTCTTTCGAACCCCATTTAAGTTTTTATAATACAATCGTTTTATTGGAGTGAAGGGTACTTGACTTGCTGCTGCTATTCTGGGGTTTTAGATAATTGAGCAAGGTTTCAAATAATGGCTGAAGTAGAAGAGGAGCAGCAGCAGCAGCAGCAGCTGAATTCATTTGTTGGTAACGCGTTAACCTATGGCTTTCTTCTGCTACTCAGCTAAATATTATCATTTATGATTTTTTAGCTCTTAGTTTAGATAATTCTGGTTACTTGAATAGCTAACCTTATGGTATAATTGGTGTCTGAGAGTTTTTCCTGGTTATTATTCACCTTTGCCCCTTTAATCATATGAAGGTTGTTTAATATGATTTTTGGAATATGGAGTAAATCTCAAAGTTTGATTCACTGAAATGATAATGCTGGGTTGACTTGGTTGTAGAGTTATGTGTTTTAGAATTTTTTCTAGTATTTTAGAGACATTCATGTTGTTCTTGAGAGAGCGATTTCCAGCTACTTTTTGGGCTATGATCTTAGATCACTTAAAATTTGGAAGACGTTTGGTGGAGATGAACTTATGAGTACTTTGCCATATTTGAGAACCTTTTTTCTCATTTTTGTATGTATGTTTCATTGCAAATGGGAGCAATTTTCTGTGAAGATCAACTGATTTCACTATCAGTATTGTAATTATTTGTTGTCATCATTAGTTCTTCCTGCGTCTTTGTTTTGTTTTTTTGCAAGTGCACTTAACTAGTGATTAGCCATATGTCATGCAGTTAAGGATTGGGATCATGGATTATGGAAGAATTTACTTTTGTACTTAGGATTGAAAGTGATGTTTGCTGATCAGCAGAAGTTGACGCCTTAATGAAAATGTGCCTCTTCTTTTTTATCAATGCTTAACTAATTAAGTGAAGGCTATTCTTTCAGGATAAATTAGACCTAAGGCCTTAAACTACTTCTTTCCGAAGAAGGTTTGTTTACTGAAATTAAATTTTATGCAGATCAGGATGGTACTGACGAAATCATCACTGAAGGCGCTTCAGTTGTTCGTGGAGAACTTCCACAGGATGATGCTGGGCCGCCAAAAGTTGACTCAGAAGTGGAAGTCCTACATGAAAAAGTAACCAAGCAAATTATTAAAGAAGGTCACGGTCAGAAGCCATCAAAATATGCAACATGCTTTGGTACGTCAAAGCTAAGATTGTTGTTGCTTGGTTGTTTCTTTCCCTTCCTGCCCTATACAATCTTCCGGTTTTAGAAAAAACTGAACTTCTACTATATATGATTGGTTGGAGTATCTATTTTATGCTGCCTCGATTATTAGTTATTGGTTTTGTAATTCCAACAATCTTGCTTAATATCTTGAGAAGGATTTTATCTAGCACCTTGGTACGGATATATCTATTTGATTTAATTGCTTGGAGGACATCTTCTCTGTCAAATTATTTGTATTTTGTTTTCCTAAATAGTTCTATTCAAATGTCAGTTGTTGCATTCATCTTTTTATACATGTTTAGGAAATATAATACCTTTTTTTTAGATCTTTGAGGGTTCTCTGAATCGGTCAGCATATCTTTTTTTTTCTTTGGACAAGTGCTTCTTAACCATCTCCTAGATTCCTTCTTTTCATTCTCTATTCTTATTTTATGACGACAAAACATCCGTATTCTTTGATAAAAGTTGTCATGAGTGATTTTACATCTATTGTTTTCAAACAAGAAGGACCTCTTTGTTTTCTTTTGGAGGGACTATGCCTCAATAAAACATGAATGTGATCGATATAAAGAAAGTTGAATAGTCAATGTTGTTTGGTTTGTGGAGAAATTATACACGGACTATAATGCATGAGCTGTAAAGAAGGAAAGAAAAAGAAAAAGAAAAGATTTGGAATAGAATGAGAAAAAAAAAAGAGAAAAGGAAAAGAACAACGAGGAAAAGCTATATACATGTGGTGGCATGTGTAAATCACGATGTACCTAAAATTTGGTTGTCCTGTCTCGGGATTGTGATGGGTTCAACTTAAAAAGTTTCATGGATGATTGAACTCCGCAAATATAAAAGGTGTAACTGGGAATATGGCCATAGTTCAATGGGGGCTTATGCATTTTCCCTTGCAATCGTGATAATTTGTTTCTAGAAAATAATAAATGAAGTGATTTGTTAGCAAAACTCTTGGTATTCAAGTGGTATACAACAATCCAAGAGGCTAACCGTAAATATAGTTTCTGCAAGTAGTGTCCCATCATCTTAATTAATTGGATCTCATAGGTGCATGAAAAATAACAAGAAACAATACAAAGCTCACTTGTATAGCAAAGTTTTTCCATTCTTTTCAAAAGCTCTGTTGGTTCTTTCACTCCGTGCGATCCAAATTAGTGCCAAGTGTGCTATATTACATGCGCTGCATTTTCTTTTCTCTTTTAGTGGCCCAGCTAAACATTATACTGCAATGGTACTTTTGATGGTGGCCAGCATTAACCATTGCATGCAACACAGATACACTGCAGTCCATCACTGCAATCACAAGTTAAATTTGCAGTCTCTTTGTTGTATTTCTTGCATAATCATTCAAATTTTGGTGGGGTAGAGTCTGCCTTTCTTTCCTTTCAAGTGCACAAAATGACTAGAATTATCTTTAAAGTGCATTACAGGGCATGGGCTGAAAGCACCCAGCACAAGTTTGAAGATACATGGCGCGAACAGCAACCTCTTGAGCTGGTTATAGGAAAAGGTATATAACCAATTTACTATTTGGCAGGACATTCAGTGTATCACTTTTGATCATTTTATCCTGAGTTTTTGCAATATTAAATTAGCAATTGATGCTCATAGAGTATTAAATTTTGTGATTGTTTGGTTCTGTATATGTGTTTCTTCAGTCTGAAACAGAGCAAGTGTGATGAAATGCTTTAAACTATAAAAAAGTTACCATAGAGTTTTGGGGATGTTCGTATTTTAAGTTCCATTGGATTCCTGAGGTAAAGCTTATAAGCACCTTTTTTTATGTATTTGATAAACACCAAAAGTGCTTTCGGCTTTTAAGCACTTCTAGTTTGACCTAGATTCCTCTCTCTTCTTTTTTTTTTTTTGGTTGGGGGGGGGGGGGGGGGGCTTGAAGACACTTTATCACCCTCCATTTCAATTTGTTTTATTTTCCTTTTTAGTCCGTTTAAAAAAATGTCTCTTTCCTTTAAATTTTAATTTTAACTTTACACACGGCATGTTTAGCACCACAAGATCAAATGACATTTTGGTACATTCTACATATTTTTAATTTAAGGCCACAAGATTCAAGCGTATACTTTACCTCATGAACTCAGTGCCACGTTAACACCGGACAAACAAAATGAAATGGAGGGAGTAATTATGAAGTGAACATATTACATAACCAAGGGGGATAATCCTAGTCCCCCTTCTCAGAGACATAGTCAACGGACCATAAGTCTAGATACAATCACGAACAATTACATAGAATGATTACTACACTACCCTGACTAATATGTTCCAATGCATTCCTCCATTCTACTATTCCCTCTAACCCTGATGTAAAGACCAAGCTTTATATGATGAAGCATAGCATCAATGGGTTTAGACTGTGTTTGGGAAAATTCTCATGTCTCTCTCAATCCATATGGAGTAGATCACATAAGCAAAACTAGCTTTCAAGATAACACCTCTTGCATGCCTACCAGTATGTTGTTTCACACTTTCACCCCATTTCCATTCAGCTTCCCTGTTTAGGACTCTTGTCTGCCAAAGTTGCCATTCTAAGAGATACTTCCATAGTGCTCGAGTGTATGAGCACCTCAGAGAACAAATGATCATCAGTTTCAAGTTCTAAGGAACATACTATGCATGTCTCAGCCACAAGGATGCTCAATTTCAGCAGCAAATCTTTAGTTCTCAATCTTCCTTGCCGGTACAACCATAGATTGAAAGTCTACTTAGGCTCAGTACAATTATGACAGACTAAATATTTCCACTCCACATTAGATAGTTCACCTCTCAGTTTTGTATAAACTTTAGATATGAGGAACTTACCTCCATGCACTAGGATCCTTCTAACTATCCATGAAGCCTGTGCAGGTTAAGTCATAGTATCAATAGACTGCTTCTTTATATTATAGGTGTGGATTCAAGTTATCCATAGTTTCTCCTTCTTTAGATGCAATGCCCAATGTTAGTGTTATTCCATATCTTCAAGTTCAAAAGGTTCAAACCACCTGCTCCTCTAGGTAGACAGACATTTTCCCTAGCTACTATCATCCTCTTGGTAATTGTAGCTTCTCTTGCTCTATAGTGTAGGAAGAAGTTACAAATCCTAATTTTTGTGAGCTTAATTGATATATCCTTGTAAAGCTTTCATCTTCGTGATTCCTTTAAATGAATCCACTTACTTCATTAAAAAAAAAAATTATAGCTTCCCTTGTCCAGAGATAACTTCTACTTACAACCTCAGTCATCTTCACGATCTTCTTTGGCAATAAAAATAGCTGGGCCCTTTATGCTTGAACTCCAAATAGGACTGTCTTTCTAAGATGAATCCTCCCTGCATAAAATACTTTTAGCCATCCAAGTGGTGATTTTAGCTATGATCGTGTTTACCAGTGGCTTGCATTGCCGCCCAGTAAATCTTTTGGTAGTCAAGGGAACTCCAAGATACTTGAAGGGCAACTCGCCCAGTTCATAGCCCAAAATATCCAAGATTTCCTGTTGAGTTTGTAATCTACTCCCCCCAAATAAACCTCGCTTTTGCTGAGATTGACCTGAAGTTCTGAAACTGCAGACATGGATCAAATCTATCTTTGAGCGATTGCACAGATGTCTCATCTTCTCTTGCAAAATTAGGAGATCATCTGCAAATCTGAAATGAATAATCCTGTGTTTCTGGAATCTTTAATGACAATTGATGTAGATACATTCTGATTCAAGTATTCTATCACCATCGAAAATGTAAGGGACATAAGGTCCCTTTGTCTTAGTCCCCTCTTGGCTTTAGCAGTTTCTGATAAAGCACCATTCATAAAAAAAATGTGTAGCTCATTGCTTTATACAAGTCATAATCCACTAAACCATCATACTAGAGAAATCAATCTCCTTTAGTATTCGTCTATAAAGATCCATTCAATTGAGTCACCTGCTTTTTGTAAATCCACTTTAATCATGCATCTGGAGGAGAGATATTTTATGGTGTATCCCTTAACCAATTCATGACTCAGGATGATATTATCAGAGATGAGAGGTGAATCTGCCTGGGATGAAAGCTGGCTGATTCTGACCAATTATCCCATCTAAACCTCCTTAAGTCCTAGCTGAATGATCTTAGAAATAACCCTGTATATGGAAGAACAGCATGCTATGGTCAAAAGTCTCTTGTGGAAATGAATAATCCCCAGTTTTAAGGAACAAGAGTGACTACTGTGTTGTGGAAAAATTCTTGGACTGCCTTGAACAAATCTTCCGTGATGATATTTCATGTCTTCTTAAAGAAGTAACCATTAAACCTTCTATACCTGGTGCTTTATTGTCATCAATTACAAATAGGCATTTTCACTTCATCTCTAGTGACTGGCAGAGACATTTCCCTTTGTTGTTTCTGAGTGATCCTTGCCTTTTGTCTCATGATGGTCATATCAATACTAGGAAGAGTCTCAGCAACTGACCCATCAAACCTCTATAGAATTTTAGCATCTCCTTCTCTATGTCAGTCTGCTTCTGCAAGATATTATCATTGTCATCCTTAAGCATAGCTATAGTATTAGAGCTAGCCCTTGCCTTCATACAGTTGAAAAAATATTTATTGTTTCCATCTCCACTGATATCCGATATTATTTGGATTTTTGTCTCGAAATTCTTTGCTGAATAGTCATCCATTTAGTCATTTTTATTTGAGCTTCTCTTTCCCTTTCTAGTAATTTATTAGTAGCATGTAGCATGCATTATACCCTTTAAGTTTCCTTCTAGGTTCCTCCACTCTGCTGTCCACACTTCCCAACCATCATGTTTCAGCTGCTTTAGGGGTTCCTTTCATAGTTTCAATTTGTTCCAAACTTGAACATATAGCTACCTGAGTGTTCTGGATCCAACATTGCATTAAAATATGCATAAAATGGACATCATCAGTAAGTACATTGAAGAATCTGAAAGGTTTTCTTTTCTAGCCAGTACTAATGGTTACTAACATGTGTATTGGTGAGTGATCAGAAAGGAAAGTTGAAATAATATTTCCATATTCTATGATCCATTTGTCATTACAAAAGCCCTGTCAATCTTATTCCAAACAAGTCTATTTGTCTATGTAATAAACCTTCCAGTTGATTCATGTCAGTTTAAGCAAGAGAGTCTATAAGCTGCTGAAGCCTCTGGTCTCAATATCTGCAACAGGTTGCCTCCAATTCTTTCCTCAGGCGGTAGAGGAATCCTGAAATCACCGCAGATACACCATGAATCACTAACGGTTCCTGGACAAACCTGTCCATTATGTTTGCTTCCCCACACATCATGTACTTCCATAGATCACTGTGATTGCACTTTGAAAGTTCGCGTGTTTGTCGGTATATAGCAATGAATGTACTCACTGTGGATCTTCAGGATGGTGACAAAGACATCAATTGGTTTCCAAAATACCCAAATTCTACCATTTGCTACATATAGATAGTTGTCAGCATAGTTTCATCCTTTTGCAACTTTATTCAAGCTAGAAATACATTTATTCTATTCGACTTTTGTTTCCAACAGGCCAGCCAAACAAATTTTGTGTTCGTTGGATGATTCCCCATTGCCCCTTGTTTAGGGGGCCTATTCAGCCTCCTCACAGTCCAGATAAGCCAATTTCATGAAGCAACAGTTGGACTTCTTCCCTTAGGAGGCCTTCCAATTCTAAGTGCGCCTCCCTTCTCCCTAGTCAGTGGTATAAATCTGTTTAAAGTTTGCATCACACTTGTATTCTGAGCTTATACAGGGCTTTTTCAGATCGACTCTGAGTAACACGTACTGCCCAATCTCCCACTTGATGGTGATGAACTGCTAGCCAGTGCCTGTTTAGGTTTTGTGCCATACACTTCAGAAAGCTCAAGAAAAGATCAAACAAGCTGCTTCTCATAGGTGCTTTAGCAGTCTGTATAGATATCATACATGTTGTCACTGGTCGTATCCACCCTAGGTGGAGGTAGCTTTATTGTTTCTGCTTGACCAGCTGGATCAGGGCACTTGCTTTGCCATTGCTGTATCACTTTCTTACTCCTCTGAGTAACTTTATCCTGTACTGCTTGCTTCTAAGTTACCTGATCGTTCTAGGAGGGTGAGCATTGCCCTTCCCAGTGTCTCCTCTACAGACATGCCCATAATACATTTTCAACAAGACAGTTTTCCAATGATAATTCTACCTTCTGGGAGAATAGTTTGCTTGAGGGTTCAATAATGTCACTCTGATGGAAGCTCCTGAATGACATCCATATCAATAAGAACTGAAGAATAAGAAATCCTAGTCTGTTTCGTAGTATATTCATCAGCAACATAGGCTCCACCAAACGACTAGCAATTTTTGCTCAAAGTAATTGGTCCCCAACAATACAGAGGTAGGTTAGGAAATCTAATCCATAGAGGAATTGTTGTGGGATATTCCTTCTGGGAATCAAAATGAGGACTCCGCATCTTCAGAATCAGGGGCAAGCTATTCATTGTGTATGGACCTGAGTATAGAACTTCATCCCAATCCTGACTAGATTTGAATTTCACAACAAGAAAAAGCGCTCATCATGAAAATATAGATCAAGCATAATTCCAAGTTCTAGCTATGTAGTTTCTCATATAATTGTAATTTGGAGTATTCCCCTTAGTATAGAATATTAGTGCATTTCTCCATTCCTTGTGCTGTTCCTCGATCTCATCTTTCTCCAATTGAACTGCTAACTTACTATTTACAACCAGTGGAGGGAAAAAAGATAAGGGCATAGCATTAGTTGCTATTCGATTTTGGGAGGAAAGCCTGACCATTTGTCTTGAGTTTCTTTTGTCACTTGTGCGTTGCCCACAGGGTTTGCTGGGTTGTTGCTTTCCCCTCAGTCAATGGGTATAGATAAAGTGTCCCTTTTCTCTTTTACATCCTTTCTATATTTAGCACCCAAGTCATCTTCAGATTCAACCGCTCCCTTAGATCGTGTTGAAGAACCGGATGTTACCACTGGACTTGGGATTGCTTCAGGTTCCGCCATCATCATAACAGGTGTGAAGGCCGTAGAGCTCAGATCCACCATGGGATAGGCAGGAGAAGATGTAGCTGGAACACTGTACCTTTGCTTCTCCTTGCCTTTCACTTTCATTAGATTCACCTTGTGCAACTTCTTCACTAGATTAGATACCATTTTATCGTTCTTCACAAAGATCACGGAAGCCTTATTGTGTTTGTTCGTCGATGCCTGATCTTTCCGTGGTCGTCCACGACCTTGCTTTGCCATGGAAGACAGCATTCGGGGCATGTTAGCAAGGCCCTAATCATGTTCCAGGAGAGCCCCTATGTCTATTTGTTTGACCTAGGTTCGTACTATTTTTCATTGATATTTTTTCTGATTCTCAAAATACCTTCCCAAAACAAATTCCTAATTTCCTCTCCTTTCCAGTTCTGTCATTCTCATGTTTCTTGCAAGGATATTTATAAATTTAATCAAGGACATTTTAGTCATTTTACCTTAAAAAACTTATCAACATCTTTGTTCGAACGCATCAACTGTTTATGATTAGTTTCAGCATTTCTATCCAAACACATAACTGCTAATTTATAAAATCAGTTTTATTGCTTAATACATATTAGCTATTTACAATTAGGTAACCGGACGGGCTATTATTATACAAAATAAGATGTATTGTCATGTTGTTTTCTTGCAGAGAAAAAGGAAATGACTGGCCTAGCTATTGGCGTTAACAGCATGAAAGCTGGTGAGCGTGCTTTATTGCATGTTGGCTGGGAACTAGCCTATGGAAAAGAAGGAAGCTTCTCTTTCCCTAATGTCCCACCTTCAGCTGATGTTTTGTATGAAGTTGAGTTGATTGGCTTCGATGAGACAGGAGAAGTGAGTTACTTGTTTTTTAACTAATTTCTGGTTTGTACTTACTAAAGGTGCTGGTACTCATAATTTTCTGTGCAATATATGTAGGGGAAAGCACGAGGTGACATGACAGTAGAGGAGAGGATTGGGACAGCAGATAGAAGAAAGATGGATGGAAATGCTTTATTTAAGGAAGATAAACTTGAGGAGGCTATGCAACAGTATGAAATGGTCTCACCACTGCTTAGTTGATTCGTTTATATTTTCCTGTGCCCATATGAGGTTCCTGTATCCTCATAGTACATGTATTCTATTTTGTGTCCCTTAGGCCATTGCATATATGGGAGATGACTTCATGTTTCAGCTGTTTGGTAAGTTTCGGGACATGGCTCTAGCAGTAAAGAATCCCTGCCATCTGAACATGGCAGCCTGCCTGCTGAAGCTCCAGCGATATGATGAAGCCATTGCACAATGTAGCATTGTAAGCATACACTTCTTCAAAGTTTAGATACCTATTTCTGCCTCCTGTTTCTGTAGATAATTTTTGTTCTAGTTTGTTTTCATTCTGTAGCTTACTATCTTTTTGTTACCTCATGGAGACTCGGGAAAAAAGAATCTGCATGGCCTTACTTTCCCTAATAGAAGAGAGGTCTACAAGTGTATAATTCTTCTAAGATCTTGCGGTGTTAGTTTGCTATGACCTAATTATTTGTTCAGGCATTTTTTTAACCGTTGAGAATGCAGTCATCTAATTTCTTCCAGGACTAAGTGCATCCATGCCAGCAGTTGGGTGACTGAATCATGAAATTTATTTGCTTTAGCTTCTTCCAGTGTTCTTAAAATCATTATTTGGAGGAAAAAGTTACTAGTGTTGAAGCTATTACATTTGAGCTTGATTTGCTGATGATGATTAGGTTCTAGCAGAAGAAGAAAACAATGTAAAAGCGTTGTTTAGACGTGGAAAGGCCAGGTCTATACTTGGTCAGACTGATGCAGCTCGTGAGGACTTCCTTAAAGCACGTAAGCTTGCCCCACAAGATAAAGCCATTATTAAGGAATTGCATTTGATTGCTGAACACGAGAAGGCTGTCTATAAAAAACAAAAGGAACTTTACAAAGGACTGTTTGGACCAAGACCAGAGGCTAAACCAAAGTCAAGAAACTGGCTGATTGTCATTTGGCAATGGTTATTGTCACTCTTTTATATGCTCTTCAGGCGTAAGACGCACAAGGATGACTAACTGGATTTGAAGAGATTGTTAATCCAAATTTGAGAAACTACTTCCCACCATTATATTCCAGCAAAAGACCACTGGTGCTCTAGAAGCCTTTTCATTGACCTTTTGTGTTTGAAAAAAAAAATTCTAACCAAGGCAATAGGGAAGAAATTTAATGTTTCGATTACGTAAGTTATTAGTAAGACAACAACTTGCTAATTATTTCGTCATTCTGATTTCAAATGTTTGCTCAGGATACATGTATTTGGGATATTGCAATTTCCCTTGGTTAGAAGTAAAACCTTTTTCAGCTTGTAGTAATAGTTCTCCTTACAAACTACTTCTGACACAATGAGTGACAAAGTGTGTATGCATAGATAGTGATTGTTATAAGCTACAAATGAAATTCATTGGTCATTTTACAGAATAAGCCACAGTGAAGTTTGAAGGGGATTCTTGGAGCAGCGGTAAAGTTGTTTACTTAGCTTCTCGGACTTCGAGCTGTCATGTATCTGTTGCAACTCTTTAGATTTGAGAACTGGAGATGGGAGGATTTGTGGTGAAATTTGTCAACTAGACTAGAAGTCATGTATATCAGTTGAATAAAACTGAAATGTTGCACTTGATGTTCAAATATTGAAGTTTTTCAAACTCGTTCTGAAAAGATAATTCTTTAGCAGAGTATTCATTGAAAATAGTTTTTCTAAGGACAAGCATCTGTGATTTTGTTGGGTGAGTAAACAAAATTTGTTCTTTTATTGTTAGTCAAACAACTTGCCAATGAACATAAGCAGCCAATTTTCCTCAAAAGTCTCTGCCTTCAACGTTGTGCAGGAAATCTGGGTGGAATAGTTTAAAATAAGAAGTCGCAAGAATTTTTTTTTTAAACAAAAAAATGAAAAGTCAAAAAGAGCATGTTCTCTGATTCATTTGATTGGACCACCCATCAAGTTGGACTAATTTTTCCTTTTTTTTTAAAAAAAAAAAGTGGAGCCTGCATGTTTACAAAAGTTATTCCTATATTAATTTCGTAAATAAAAAAAAATATTCATGTGTAAAATTAATATAATATTTAATTGATAATATTTTAAAAATCGCATAACTAGTATATATATATATATATGCTAGTCTTACTCTACGTGCAGTGCATATATTTCTGGTTAAGGGATAAGCAGCCCCATTCGTTGCATTATATTCTTAGTTAAATATAAGTTAGAATATATTTTAATTTATAATATCTCTATATAACCGGAAAAAAAAAACTCAAGGATATAAGATGGTTCAAAAAATAATTTAGACTAGCTTTATATTCAGAAGACTTTAATATCTTTTTAAATAAAATACACATCTAAATCCAATTTAATTCTTTTTTCAAGTTTCAATCAATTCTATGTGCAAAACGTTTTTAATAGGAATAACATAATAAATTTTGAAATAAAACATGGAGTACTCATTATCTGTTAGACTTCTAGTCATTTTTATCACCCATCAAAGACAAAAAGATTATTACTTATTAATTTCAAACTTAATGTGAAAATTATTTGTTACGCATGTAAAACAATAATCTGATATGATTTGATAGTTTTTTATATAATTATAAATTAATTAAGAAAACTACAGTCCCAATAAAAGAACATGACAATTTGTTTTGTTAATTTGATCGATTTTTGAAAAATTACTTACAGATTAAATATTAATATTAAACAAAAAAGGTAAAGTGAAATGAAATAAAATAAAAAAAATATTCTTCTGTCCATTTTAATTTAATTTTGTGAGGTAATACACACATATTAAGAAAAACATTTGAAGATAAAAGTTAAATCATACTTTTCATTATTGCTCTTTGTGAAATCATAAATATATAGTATAATTTATCTCATAAAAAATCTAAAATTATAATAATTAAAAAAATAAAAATAAAAAAAATTTCAAATAATTATTTTAAACTTTGAACAATATAATTATTTTACATATTAAAAAAAATCTTAAAGATTCAATAGGAGAAAGTATAAAAAAGACATAGGTCTAATTCAAAGTTTTAGGTTTAAGTGATGAGGTGGAAAGTTAAGAGTGGCGCACTTTAACTTTCAAACATAGTTGACTATAATTCCTTAATTTAAAATGCGCCGAACGCGCAATGCACCACTAATTTCAATTATTCCGGGGCTATATTTTTATTTATAGCACTCAACTTATATATTTTACAGTTTTAGTCCCTCATCTTATTGCATTTAGAACCATGTGCTTTTAATTTATTTAAAAAGTACCATATTTATACTTCCACTAGTGGATTGATAAAATTGAATATACCTAGGGGTGTCAAACGAGCGGGTTGAATTGAAATTGAGAATGTTAAAATGAGTTGAAATATAAATTGGGTAGAGTTATGACCCACCCAAACTTACTTTGGGCTCAAACAGGTTGGGGTCAAATGGACTGAAATTCGAGTTGGGTCATGACTCCCTCAATTTCAATAATTCTAACACATTATTATTTATTTTTTATAATCACAATTCAAATTTCAACTCAAAATATAAAAATAAAAAGTTACAAATTGATAGATAACGATAGAAAATATAAAATGGATAGAAAACATACATTACATTAATGCAAGTCAAGAGCCTTAGAACGAGTTGAAATTCGGAGATTAAATTGGGCTCAATTGAAGATTCTTTTGATGTGGGTTAAGGTTTGAACGAGTTGAGATTGAACTCAATTGAAATTATCTTGAGCCCAACCTATAAAATTATGGGCTGATTGGATGGGTTACATATATTTAAGCTCATTTTGACACTCTTAAATATACCTTTGTTAATTTAGTCCTTTTTAGCAAGAGATAGTTACCATTCGAACAACTCCTTTTTATCTTTTTAAAAATATTTTCTTTCTTTTAACTATGTCATAGACTAGTAGTATCTATTAAATGACAATTTGTTTATATTATTAAGGTAATATTCACAATATTTTAGAGGGGGGGGGGGGGGGTTAGAAGAAATAGTTTGCTTAAGGTGTTATCTATTAAAAAGAAAAATGTATCGAATTCGCATTTTTTAAGTTATTTCTATCTTCATTGGTCGTTATTAAAATAACTACAGAAGAAGATTATTCTAGACAAGTAAAATAATATAAACATACTGCTTAAGTGAAATTATGTTACTACTATCTATTGTGTTTTATGTAATTTTTTTTGGGAGAAAACACACATATTTATCAAAATTATTATATATTATTTTAAAAGAGAAATTATTAGTCATCTCTATTAAGAATCAGTAAATATTAAAATTATATCATGAAATCTTTGTGTCATATTATTTTCATTGTTTCAATTATATATATGCAAATTATAATCATAAAAAAATATAATGAACGCAAAATATTTTAATTATTCCTAATTTCGTTAGTCGTTTTAAAAGTCGTTATTAAAACAACAAAAGAAAGAAAATAATTCTAGACAAGTAAAACAGTATAGATACATTACTTAAGATGAGATTGTTAGTACTTATCTATTGCATTTACTTATTTTTCTAAAAGAAAATACACATGTTCATAAAAATTATTATAATGTTTTCCAATAAAAAAACACTCATGTTCATAAGAATTATTATAATGTTTTCCAATAAGAAAACACACATGTTCATAAGAATTATTATAATCTCAACTAAGTTTCAGTAAATGTTAAAGCACTATCCTTAATTAATAAATAATCTTTTATGTCGTGTCACTATGCTAATTATACGTGCAAATCATAACTAAAAAAAACTAATAAATTCATACAAAAAATATTCGTACTTAACTTCGTTAGTCGTTAAAAAGAAGAGGATGGTGATGATGATTATAGACAAACAAACTAGTAGATATAATGCTTAAGGGAGACTATTATTACTATTTATTGCATTTACGTTGTTTGCTTAGAAGAAAATACAGACGCTCATAAGAATTACTTATTATTATATTTTCAATTAGAAATTATTAATTGTTTCAACTAAGCTTCAATAAACTTTAAACTAATATCTTTTTAATGAATCAAAAGAAATCTTTGTGTCTTATCATTTTTATTGTTCCAATTACATGTATAAATCATAACCGCATAAAAAACCCAACACATTCAGAATATCTTAATTCTCTTTAACTTCGTTAGTTATTAAAAACAACAAAAAAAAAGAAGAAGAAGAAAATGAGTATAGACAAGCAAACTATATAATGCTTAAGTGAGACTATTATTACTATTCATTGCATTTACGTTGTTTCCTAAGAAAAAATTACACATGTTCATAAGAATTACTTATTACATTATTTTCAATTAGAAATTATTAATTATCTCAACTGAGCTCCAATAAACATTAAACTGATATCTTTCAATGGATCAAACGAAATCTTTGTGTCGTGTATTGTTCCAACTATACATACAAGTCATAAGCGCACGCAAGAAAAACTATGAACTCGAGAAATTTTAAGTATCTCTAACTTAATTAGTCGTTAAAAACTGGTTATGTTAAAAAATGCCCCTCATAAGAGGTGATCTTCATATTTTGCCCCTCATAAGAAATGTCTTACAAAAATGCCCCTATAAGAAATGTACTTTGATTCAACTTAAAATGAAAGAAAGGGCATTTTTGTAAAACTTTTCTTATGAGGGGCAAAATATCAAGACCATTACATTTGTGGGGCATCCTATGTAATTTTCTAGTTAAAAACAACAACATACATAATTACCATAAAAAATCCAAATGAAAACACGCATGTTCTATAAATGGTTAGCCTGCTAGTGATATTGTGTTTTGGCCTAGGCCCGCACAACTTTAAAACACGTCACTAGTAGGTAAGACATGTTTACTTATATACCAAGCATCTTTCCTCTATTTTGCCCGTGTTGTTACATACACCCTCTCTATGGATCAGCGTCCTCGCTGAGGTTTGCCCCTCCATATGGGCTTCGCCTAGACTCAACATTGAGGTCTACCCCGCCTCATCAAGATTCGCCTAAACGTAGTTGAACTATAGCCCTCATCGACAAGGTTGACACAAGAGTGACTCTGATACTATTTGTAACGGCCCAACCCGCTAGTAATATTGTTCGCTTTAGGCCTAAGCTCGCACGACTTTAAAACGCGTCACTAGTAGATAAGACTTATTTACTTATATATCCAACATGTCTCCTGTGTTTTGCTGATGTTGGACTTCTCATATAAAATAAGTTGTTACATGTTCATAAGAATTATTATCAGAAATTATTAATCATCTTAACTAAACTTTAATAAATGTTAAAGATATCTTTTTAATTAATCAGAAAAAATCTTTGAAGTCGTGTCACTTTTCGTTGTTTCAATTACATGTGTAAGTCATAATCACGTAAAAAATCTAACGAACTCAGAACATCTTAATTGCCTCTAACTTCATTAGTCTTTAAAAACAACAACAATATCTAACTTCGTTAGTTGTTAAAATTAACCCCGTTAGTAGTTCAAAACAACAATAAAAAGAAGAGGATGATTTCTAGACAAAGAACATTGTATAGGTACTAAAGGGACAAGTACCTCAAAAATACAAGGATGGATTGTACAAACTTTGATGATTTCCAAATTATCCCCTTGACCGATGCATTCCACGCAATTTTCGTATTCAAGCCTCTTTCTCTCACTTTTAACAATTCACAGCCCCCACCACCCAACAAAGCATACAGACCTACCCAAGTAAGCTACCAGTTAAAAAACTCCGTTGACTAATATCAATTTCTCTCTCTAGGTGTAGAAGAAACTGAATCCCCAGAATGGTCTAAATCTTGGACGAAAAGGGTTTAATTTTCTCATCGGAAAATCTTCGCCGGCGGACATTTCAGAGCTACTCCGGTGGACTTTTGTGGTAATATGAACATCTTTTCAAATGGGTTTTTGAATCTGAGCTCTGTTGATGCATAAAGTTGTAATCTTGAAAAACCCCCAATTTGGGTTCTTGGGATTTGAATTGAAAAAGATCGGGTTTTTATAGTTTGTGGGTTTTTTGTGCTTTAGATTTTCTTTGTTTGTAACGTTTTTTGTTTGGTGAATTAGTTTAGTTCTCTTGTAGATCTGTGTTTGATGATGCGAATGATGAGTTATTTTTCCTTCAACTGAAAGTTTTTTTTGGTTGGGTTGTTTAAGTTTGAGTTTCTGATTTTTACTGAAGATTTATTCCTTTTGTTACTGTTGCTTTTTGTACCTTTGGAAAATCAGGGTTTGAAGGGTTTTTGTATGTTTGGTCTGATGCATTTAGAAGAGATGAATCTGGTTTTGATTAAAGTTATATGAAACCTTTTGACTTGTAGGAAGCTGGTTTTGTACGCTCACAATGAAGAGATTGAGGTCTAGTGATGATCTTGAAGCATGCGGGGAGAAAGGTGTGTTGAAAGATTGGGCAAGAAGGGAGGAGGATCCGAGTTTGCATCGATCGTCTTCCAACCGCAGCTTTTATTACAAGGCTGAGAGTGGGAGAAAGGGATTATCTTCTTCTTCGTCTAGACATGATCGGCTTGAGGATGACCGTGAGAGCCTGAGACCAATAAAGAAGCGATCAGATTATGATGTGGACAACTACGATAGGCGGAAGAGTTACAATCGATACAATCATAGTAATGATAAAGGGGTTCTAAGCTCTTCACCACGGGGTGGATATGGCGCTGAACGGATTCATAGATCAGAGAGTTTTTCTGGACCAAGGAGGGAAGTCCCAAAAGGGTTCAGATCAGAGAGGGATAGGTCCAGGCGAGAGGGGAGTGTGTCATCATGGCGCAGGTTTGGGAACGTGAAAGATAGTGATGAAGGTACGAGGAGTGGTGGGGATTCAGCAAGAGGAAACAGAATAGAATCAGAAGATATTGAGAAGGTAAAGTCACCCCCAGGATGGCTAGATGCAAAATCACCTGCTTGGTCAAAGGACTCTGGTAGTGAGCAATCAAGGAGTGTCGAAGTTAAGAAAAGTGAAAGCTTGCCAATGGAGAATGGTGGACATAGCAGTGAAATGGAAGAGGGGGAACTGGAGCCTGATCTTCCATCTTCTGCCACCGAGCCTGCTGCTGAAGATGAAACTTCTGGTGAGGTGAACCGCTCGCAGATGGAGCATGATAGTGAGCGTCAAGTTGATAGTAAGAGACGAGATGATGGGGTTAATTCTTTGTACGAACAGAAGGTTGAGCTTCGTAATGCAAGTGTTACTGCTGAGCAGTCGGATAATGTCCAAGGCATTTTCAAGGATGGTGATGGTTTGTCTGATCGTGGCATTTCAACAGGGCACGATGGAATGGGAAATGGAATTGACACTGTGATAGATCATTTTGGTGAAAAGAATGAGTCTACTAGGAAAAGCAGTGGCTTTAGGGAAGAAGAAAAGAATGTAGATGCTGAGAAGTTACCACCTAAAAAAAGGGAACAAGGGGAAGAGAAGAGCAGAGATGCTAAATCTAAGGTAAATTGCATTGAGATCTGTGAATTAAATAGGGAGCTTGTTGGGGAAGGTGGACCACCAGGCTCTGTTTCTTCTGTTGCGCATGAAGATGTATCACAAAGTGTCAAGGACAAAGGAAAAAGTCTGGTTGTTTTGCCTGATAATATGACTGTCCCTCCTGCAGATGCTTTGAGGATGGATAATGAGCCAAGAGGCATTGTGCCTTGTGGAAACTCTGATATGGAAGGACCAAGTACGAGAGGCCTTGAGTTGTTCTTGTCAGGTCCTGTCAAAAAGCCTGAGAAAGCAGACAAATTTAGTAATGGCATGACAAAAGATGAAAAGTTTGGTCTGGAACCACTTGAGCTCTCTCTTAGCTTGCCAAATGTCCTGTTGCCTATTGGTGCACAGAATGAAGCCCAACCTCCTGGTTCTCCGAGTCAAGGAAGGAGTTTCCAATCCTTTGCCAGCTCATTTCAAACAAATTCTGATGGCTTTACCATGTCTATGTCCTTTTCTGGATCACAACACTTCACTCATAATCCTAGCTGCTCATTGACACATAATTCAGTTGATTATGAGCAATCTGTTAAAAGTCGACCCCTCTTTCAAGGTGTTGATTGGCAAGCCCTCGCTTCAAATGAACAGAAGAATAATGACATCCCAAATTTTCAAGACGTGTTATCAAATGGAACTGGTCTGCATCCGCAGTCTCAAGCATCTCAGGGAATTTCTAGTGGTCAAGCTGCAGCAAAACATCTCAGGGCTGCAGAGGGAGGCTCTAGATTACCTGCTGGGCTGGACAGGCAACTAAGTACTGGTAAAGCATCTCGTCATCCAAATGGAGCTAGATCTCCTACACAGAGCATTGGGTCTCATGAAACTGGATCAGAATACAATAAAGATAAGAAACAGTTAACTAGAGCAAAAGATAGTAGCTTTTATAGGTTCGGTTGTTCTGATGGCAAAGAGCTCCAATTGGCTGTTGGACCTGACTTCATTGAATCAGTAATCACAACCATGGTTTCTGAACCAATACATGTGACTGCCAGGAGGTTTAATGAGATCTCTGGGCAACATTTGCTTTGTGTGAAGGAGGCAGTCTGTGAAATCATCACAAATCCTGTTAAGCACTGGCAGCTTAGTGCTCTGCAAAAGGCACTGCAGAAGAGGTCTGACATCACTTTGGATACACTATTGAAATCCCACAGGAGTCAACTAGAGTTGTTGGTGGCTCTGAAAACTGGTCTCCAAGAATTTCTTCGGCCAAGTTGTGATGTTTCTACATCTGATTTAGCAGACATATTTCTGAATTTAAGATGTAGGAATCTCACTTGTCGATCTTCATTGCCCGTGGATGAATGCGAGTGCAAAGTATGCTCACAGAAGAATGGTTTCTGCAGTGCTTGCATGTGTCTTGTGTGTTCCAAGTTTGACATGGCATCTAATACGTGTAGCTGGGTTGGATGTGATGTATGTCTGCATTGGTGTCACGCTGATTGTGGGCTACGTGAATCTTACATCAGGACTGGACGTAGTGCTTCTGGTGCAAAGGGTAGTGTAGAGATGCAATTCCATTGTGTTGCCTGTAACCATCCATCTGAAATGTTTGGCTTTGTAAAAGAGGTTTTCCAAAACTTTGCAAAGGAATGGACAGTAGAAGCATTTTCCAAGGAGCTTGAATATGTGAAAAGAATTTTTTGTGCCAGTGAGGACATCAGAGGGAAACGCTTGCATGAAATTGCTAATTATTTGCTGTCAAAATTGGCAATTAAGGCTGACCTTCAAGAAGTTCAAAGTCAAATTATGCATTTCTTCCTGACAGGTGAGTTCGACAGTCGATCAGGTCTTGTTGATAATCCTTAATCCTTCTTTACTTAACAAATGATCCTTTTCTTATGTTGTGTTGTTAATATTGAGTTCATGATTGATTCTCAGCTGGTAACCTTGTTTCTGAAGTCTTAAAGCTTATGTTATGTTTTCAAGTACTATATATCTTCCCATGATAAGATATAAATTGTGTAAACTTGCCGATTTTTGTTTGAAGCTCTTGACATTGATATGCATGGGAACCACATAGTTGTGACCAGTACATGGTCGCTTATTTACTGTCCTATTTGTCAGAAATTCTGCATGCTCTATTGGTATTGATGCTGGTGGTTGTAACGAGCTTTAGTATCAAAGTTGCAATTCGTCTAGAGTTGTGAGATGCTATTTTCGTGCACTTATTATACTTGGCAGAAGGTATTACCATAATTTTCTGAATGCTTCAAGTTCAAAAATCCACTCTAATAGCGTGATGGACGAACAATCAATGGGTCGAAACAGAAGAATGGAGAAAATATATTAAAAGAAGAATATGATTGTGTCAGACTGCCTACTGAGCCCTCTAAGCCCCCTCTTTTTCTTTCCTACTTTTACCCCACCTCCTTCCTCCCTTAATCATCTCCAGTCTTATCCTTAGTTGACGATACTCCTTGCCCCCAACCCATAAAGTCCCCGGCACCGCAGAAGAGGAAAAAAAAGAGGGAGATTGAACCAAACCCATGTAATGAGCTCCATCTTTACATATTCCTCGTTTGAGATTGCAAAATTCTAATGAGGTGATAAGTTAGGCCATGGTACTTGTTAGTTTCAACTTACAAACTTGTGTTCAATGTAAGTTGAAACTTCTGTTTTATGTAGAACTTTAATCCTAATATTATAGAATCTAATTGTGTGGAATACCATGCCCAGAATGTACCCATGTCTGGTATATTTGTTTATGTCAATTTGGAAGTAAAATGGGTTGGCTTGTTAAAATATGAGAGCAGCTGCTGTAATGTTTTCCATAGTCAAACCAAATAGCAGTTGTCCATTTTACATCAATAATAGTAAATGAATCCCCAGTTGTTTGTTAACTTTATTGTTCTTATTTTTGGTTAAATTGTATACTAAAGTTATTTGCTCTTGTCCATTCCATTTAATTATAACTTTTACCTTCTATATCATTTTTCCTGCGTCAATCAATCAAACTGTCCCAATTGGTCGAGGATGGCTTTGTGAATCCTATGAGTTCATCCGTTCTGTTAAGGTCAAGTTCTTATATATAGAAAATTCACTGTAGTTATGTTAAATGTACCAAAAATCTGCTTCTTTATCTGTTTCCCCAACACTCCTAAGTGGACTATATTTACTTTTCTACTCATGTGACCTCCCTATCACACCGACTGCTGATGCTAAATCTGCTTCTCTGATGACCTGAAAAAATTCCTCTTACACTGGCTGTTGTGTAAGTCTGATGGATTATGGGTTGTCATATTGCTTATGATGGAATAGAAATTAAAGATATTCTCAGTTCTTGCATTGGAAAATGCTGAAATATTACTGTAATGGGTTTTTTCACTTGTTTCCTCTCCTAACCATGGGGTCCTTGGGTTTGTTGGGCTCTGTCAGTCCGAAGTCCTATGTTAATGCTCAATTTGACATGGATGTTTACTTCATTTTACTGTGCATGCAGAGCCTGATTCAGTCAAATCTGACAATGTTCCAATTATTCAAGGAAAAGAGTTATCAACAAAGAACCATGAAGGGAACAATGGTATTGCTCAGCCCAGCCAGGGAACGATGTGGCTGAAATCAGTTGGTTCAGAGAAGGCTCCTCAAGTGGAAAAGTCTACAGGTTTGCCCTCAAGTTTTGATAGCCTCCGGAATGAAAAGCTAGCGATGAAGTCGAGTTTTCAGCCTAGTATGGAAAAGGGACCAGTATTTGATGAACTAGAGAGCATTGTTAGAATCAAGCAGGCAGAAGCTAAAATGTTCCAAGCACGAGCGGATGAGGCTAGGAGAGAGGCTGATGCTCTGAAACGCATTGGTTTAACTAAGAGTGAGAGAATTGAAGAAGAATACGTGACTCGAATCACAAAGTTGCGATTGGCTGAAGCTGAAGATATGCGGAAACAGAAGTTGCAAGAGCTGCAGGCTTTAGAAAGAGCTTATCAGGACTACTTCAATATGAAAATGAGAATGGAAAATAACATCAAAGATCTGTTGTTGAAAATGGAAGCTACTAGAAGGAACCTCAGTTTGTGATTAATTAGTAGCATCTTGTTTAGGACAATCTTGTTTTTTTTTCCTTCTTGAGCAGTATTTGGTAGGTGTGAAACACTTCAAGTGTATTAACTTGTAGGTGTTCTTTAGTCTAGTATTCCTTGTATGCTGTTAACCAGAAGCTGTACAGAGACCAGCTTATGTCTTTATGTTACAGATGAACTCCAGTTATGCACAAGATGTGAAAACCAGGAAAATAGAGATTCAGTGCTTTGATTATCCAAATATGTTTTTTCCTGTGCCTGTGTTGCAGAGGAAGATCCATTTAGTTCCTGGATTGTGTATCTCACTTGATTGGTTCTCTTCAATCCAAAATGCAGTGTAAAATGAATGGTATACTCTGGATCAAAGATTTATCTAGAGAGTATGAAAAGACGACTTCTTTTTGGTTAGGGAGAAGGGTCAGAAATATTCCTCATGAAATGGTTCAAATATATCTTCCGTTTGATTTTGGGGTCAAAAATACCTTTACCGTCGGTGTTGGCTCATTTTTACCCCTCAAAACTAACAAATGCTATGTCACCTAAAATATTGCATAAAATATTTTTTTTTGTGACTTGGAAATTCCAAGTCGCCATCTCCACCTCTTTCTCTTTTCTCCTAGAATTATTTGTGGGTGTAGAAAATTTTTCTTCACAATTTTTATTTGAATTTATTCCTCATCTTCTTCTTCAACTAACAATGGTGCCCAAAAGAAATCAATAGTAGCATTGTACTTACTGAATTTGACATTCATAGTTAGGCTTGTTAGCTATAAGTTGATTAGTTAGTTTAGCTGTTAGCTTAATTGGTTATAGTTAGTTTAGTTGTTGGCTTAGTTAGTAATCCTTTTTTTGTTAGAGAGCCAGCTACTTACAACTGTCATGTTGTTATAAATACATATGTACAAATATTCCTTTTTTGAGAAGTTTAATTCAATCAAGCAAGTTTGTTTTACTTATCCTTTGGTCATGAACACTTCTCCATCTCTGTGGTTTCTGCCATTGATGCTCAATATTCCAAAGCTTGGAAACTGAGGCTGTAAGTCTGTCTCTGTTCTCAGGTCTTCAGTTTTCTGTTGATAGCTACCTACTCATCTGATTTGTCTTCCATTGACAACAATTTCGTGTTGGTTTACTTTTCTACAATTGTTGTTTCGCCTAACAAGACTTCGTCTTCGTCCCTGTTCTGATTCAGACTATCGATGTGAGCAGCTCTTTGTACCTACATCCCTCAGAGAACCCTGGATTGGTACTTGTAACTGTTCCTTTTGATGGAATGGGATATCGATCATGGAGGAGGGGTATCATGCGATCCCTCTCGGTGAAGAACAAATTAGGTTTCATTAATGGCGACTATGCCAAACCTGCTGTGAATTCTCCTCAATTGCGGCTTTGGTAGAGATGTGATGACAGGGTCACATCGAGGATTCTCAACTCCCTTGCTATAGAAATCGCAGATAGTGTTGATTATGTCACTGATTCAATTGAACTATGGAGAGAACTGGAGGATCGATATGATCAAACTAATGGTGCAAAGTTGTACCGAATCCAGAAAGAGATCAATGACCTAAGTCAAGGTGTTCCGTGTACGTGTGTATCTACTTGTAGAGCTAAAGATGGTAAACATAAGGCTGAGCCGGATAGGCGTTTAATCCAATTTCTAATGGGCCTCAATGAAGTTTATACAGTTGTTAGAGGCAGTATACTCATGATGAATCTTCAATGGCACAAGCCTTTCCCATCCTAATACAAGAGGAAAAACAAAGGGAATTTAAGCTAAGAGGCCATATACATGGAATCCATTTCCTTGAATGCAGGGAATTATTCTACAGGGGCAGGCCTTTCTAACTCAAAGGGTTTTAGAATCAACTACTCTACAAGAGGCAACAATTCCATGAATAACACACACAAGACAAGTCTATTCTGTGATCACTGCAAAAGGCCAGGACACATTATCAATAAATGTTACAAACTGCACGGATATCCTCTGGATAATCTCCAACCAACTTACAATCATGCCAATACTCAGAATCAAAGTTATAATAGGAATGGATACAACAACAACAATGATTACAGGAACACTCAAAGATACAATGAAAACAACAATTCTAGGTTAGCAAAGGTAAAAGGATAGTAGCAAATGCTCATGGACATTCCACTGATATGATGTCTGGAAAAGATGAGGATACTGATAAAGAAAATCAGTTTATGAGCCTCATTGAGGAACAATATGGACATGTAATGAATCTGCTCCAACGTTTTCAAGGTGGAGAAGGCTCAGGTAGTAATTTTTACAAGTGGAGCAGTGAACCTTGCAGGATTTGTGGTTTGCACTTCTTCTGTAGATTTTGCCAAACCTTCATCCTAACATTTAAAATCTAAAGCTTACTTATGGATTATAGACTCAGGAACTTCCAATCACATGAATTTTTACAAAACATAACTGACAAACCTGAAAATCCTTCCATATACTTGTTTCTCTTCCAAACGGACACAAGGTGAAGGTAACACAAATTGGTGATGTGATACTCACACGTAACATCATTCTGCATAATGTGTTGTTTGTGCTCCTTTTTAAATATAATTTGATTTCCATCCATTCCTTAGCAACATATCTCAAATGTGTTGTGTCCTTTACTGATACCTTTTGCTTGTATCAGGCATCTTCATAGAAGAGGCCTCAGGTAATTGATAGCAGTAAGGATAGACTCTATTTCCTGTGTTCAAGATGCCTCAAAATTGACCATAATCTGTCCGAGAATTATTTTTCAGAGATTTGCTCACATGTTCCCAGCTTTCATTCTTTTTTCAATTCCAATAATCCTTTAAATTTTAGTCATTTACAAACTACCGTAATGAACCATGTTTCATGTAATAAAAGTGAATTGCATTCTATAACTTCTTGCTTGTCTCATAGAAACAATGTAGATTTACTGTGACATACTAGACTAGGACATGTGCCTTTTACCTAAATGAAGGAAATATCATCCATACCATCCAAATTTTTCCATAAACAACCTTTTCTGTGTACAATGTGTCCTATGGCTAGACAAACAAGTCTTCATTTCAACCAAAGCACCAGAACTACAATCAGAGTTTTTGAACTCCTTCATGTAGACCGATAGGGCCCTTACCATGTAGTCACCCATGACAATTACAAATATTTCCTAACCTTTGTAGATTACCATAATAAATCCATCTAGACTCATATTTTAAACTGTAAAAGTAATGTCCTACAGACTATCAAGGCCTTCATTACTATGATTGAAAACCAATTTTCTACCTCTGTCAAGATCATTAGACCACACAATGGTTTGGAATTTACTAGCACTGATGCCTCTCTTTTCTTCCAGTCAAAGGATATGGTCTATCAGAAAACTTGTTCATACACACCACAACAGAATAGCGTGGTGGAAAGAAAGCACAAGTATCTTCTTAAGACAGCTAAAGCCTTGTTATTTTAGTCCAAACTACCTTTAAAACATTGGGGGGAATATGTTTTAACAGCTACACACATCATAAATAGACTTCCCAATTCTTACCTGAATAACAAATGTCCCTTTGAAATTCTACACAAGGCAAAACCAAAACACTCTTCCCTGAGAAGTTTTGGTTGCCTATGCTACCCTACTGTTCCAAAAGTTCATAGAGACAAATTTGAACCTACAGCTAACCCTCATGTTTTTGTAGGATACCCCTCTTTGGTACAAAAGGCTACAAGGTCCCATGTTGAACTACCAAAAGAATACATGTTTCTAGAGATGTGACCTTGTATGAGAATGTGTTCACTTTTGTACTGCCTTCACACAAAGGCACTTTTCCTTCTGTTCTGCTTTCTATTCGTTTCATAGAAACCAACACTAACATGGATGATGTTATGGATTGTAGTATCACTGATGACAAATTGTCTTATCCTCACCCTGTGTCACACTTGCCTGATAATGATATAGTTACTGAATCATCTCCTCTTCCACCAGAACCAAGAAGTTCAGTCAAGAGATCCCATAGAAATTATCAGATTCCTAAGCACCTGAATGATTACATTTACTCCTTGCCCTCACTTGAGAACACTAATGTAACATCATCTCTAACAAATACACTTCCATCTGACATTCTGCCTTTTAAAACTGGTTTCTCAAACAACCACCATATTACCCCTAAGACCCTGGGTCCTAATAGTCAACTTCTGGTTAAAAATGTTTGTCATGGTAGTGAGCCATTCATCTTATGAGGAAGCACCCCTTTATCCTGCTTGGCAAGCTGCAATGACACAAGAATTTGAGGCCCTCCATAATAATAAGTCTTGGAATTTAGTTCCATTGCCAGTAGATAAGAGACTATTGGATGTTGATGGGTGTATAAAATCAAACACAAGGCAGATGGAAGTATAGAGAGGTATAAGGCTAGATTGATAGTGAAGGGGTATACTCAGCAGGCAGGCATAGACTATACAAAAAAAAAATTCTCCTACTGTTAAGATGACAACACTGAGAGCACTGATTGCTACTGCAGTCAAAAGAGGTTGGGATATTTTTCAACTAGATGTTAATAATGCCTTCTTACATGGAGATCTCCATGAAGAGGTCTACATGGACTTGCCTCCTGGCCTTGAGGTAACAAGATCCAACATAATGTGTAAGTTGAACAAATCTTTGTATGGCCCGAAACAAGCCAGCAGACAATGGTATGAAAAATTATCAACTGCCTTATTTTCAAAAGGGTACAACCATTCCATGAGTGATTATTCACTATTTTTAAAGAAGTCCAACCAGTCTTCTATCTTTGTAGCAGTGTATGTGGATGATGTGATCATCACTGAAAATAATCCATCAGAAATTCACCACCTCAAGCAATTTCTTCACGATACTTTTAAAATCAAGAAGGACCTTGGTAAACTTCATTATTTTTTAGGATCGGAAGTATTGTATGGGGATGGAGGTGTCATAGTATACCAAAGAAAGTTTGTATTGATCTCCTCGAAGAGTATGGTTGTATGGGGTATTCTAGCCTTTCTTCCCCACTCGATCCAAATGTCAAGCTAAAAGCCAAAGAGGGACTCTCTCCCTGAGCCTACATTTTACAAGAAACTAGTGGGAAAGCTGAATTTTCTTGTCAACACTAGATTGGATATAGCATATGGTGTTCAACACTTGCGCCAGTTCATGCAAGATTCTAGAGAACCTTATTTGCTGGCTGCTTATCACTTGCTCAGATATCTTAAAAATGATCCAACCTTAGGTATCTTTATGTGCTCAGAACCAGACTACTCAGTTCTTGCTTATTGTGATTTAGATTGGGCATCGTGCCCCAATTATAGAAAGTCTGTTTCTGGCTACCTTGTACTTTTGGGACAGATAACTATTAGCTGGAAATATAAGAAACAAGAAATTATATCCTTGTCTTCAGCAAAAGCAGAGTACAGATCACTAAGGAAGGTTGTTGGTGAGCTTGTTTGGGTGGACACACTTTTTCAAGAATTAGATGTTCCTTTATCTAACCAATTGCAGCCAGTTTTCCATGAACGAACCAAGCACATAGAGGTTGATTACCATTTTGTTAGAAACAAACTTCAAAATGACCTTATTTCTTCTCTTCACCATGTTGTCACCATAGAACAATTAGCTAACCTACTCACTGGCATCAAGCAAAGCTCCATCATGTCAAAGTCGGCTGTGAAAGCCTCACATCCCACTTCGGGGGGGGGGGGGGGGTATTGAGAATGTATTTTATATTCATAATTAGCCTTATTATCTATAAATTGATTAGTTAGTTTAGCTATTAGCTTAATTGGTTACAGTTAGTTTAGTTGTTGGCTTAATTAGTTATAACTGCAGTAGTTAGTTTTTCCTTTTTTCGTTAGAGAGCCAGCTACTTACAACTGTCACATTGTTGTAAATACACATGTAAAAATATACCCTTTTTAGGGAAGTTTAATTCAATCAAGCATGTTTTCTTTTACTTTCCCTTTTCTCATGAATACTTCTCCATCTCCATGGTTTCTGCTATTGATGCCAGCATTCCAGAGCTTGGAAATTGATGGTCAATTGTTGTGTTCTGATATTAATGTTAACTAATTAGCAACTACAATCTAAGTTCAATAGAAAGACCAAGTTGGAGAAGCAATTTTTGTAACTCACAACTTTAAAGGTGACCAAAGAGCTATTGTAATGAACATATTTGAGATTAATAGAAATTTCTGACTCTAATATTCAGACCATTGAAACCTGCTGATTCCTATTGCGATAATCTCCCATATAAACAATCCTTTTGTTCCTAAAATTCTCCAACATCGCCATTAAATCTTTGCAAAATCAAGAACTACAATCAATACCCAGAACAAAAAATAGGATAAAATTGAAGAAAAACTAAATAATAGCGTGTACATTTAAATGAAATAGAACTACTATCCCTATCTTTTCTGCCATAGAGTAGAGAAATAAATTCAAATGAAAATTGTGAAGAAAACTTTTCTACACCTACAAGTAAAACAAAAGAGCATGGCAGTAATATGAGATTCAAAAATGAAAAGAAACAATAAAATAGAAATTAACTAGTGCCTGAAAGGCATTCTTGTTTTGTTAGCAGCGTCAAGTAAGAAACCAACAAGCTCATTGGTTTGAAGGCCCTAAAAATCAACACACATCAGTAACTAACTAAATAGATTTTACAGGAACACTTCAAGTTTCTGAAATGAGTGACAGCAGCTAACGTCCTCTCTAATCGTCATCTCCATCAAAGTCATCTCCATCAAAGTCAGTATCATCAGAAGGTACAACATCATCATCTTCAGTATCAGAATCACTGATAACATATGTCGTCGTCTTCCCTCGATTTGCCCGCTGTGGTCTAGCTTTTGGAGCCACAACAACTTCACTGACTTCCTCATCTAGACTGCCCAAGGAAGAAATAGGAGGACTGACTTCTTCACTTTCGTGTGAAGTACTACTACCACTGGTGTTCTTTCCCAGAACAGCTCCACTTTTCTTGTTAAACGGAGATGCCCTCATTTTCCTCACCTTTCGATCTGGTGAGACACCAGCATCCTCTGCGGGCTTCAGAACTTGAGTTATGAGTCGCTGACCAACATTTGCTGATTGCTTATTAGCTGGTGCTCTCTTTTTGGGGGGTTTAGGTGCTGCTGCTGCTTTTGCAGCTGCTGGTTTCCTCCCTCCTTTCTTTTTCCCTTCCACAGCTACTTCTGCCTCAAAATCATCATCGCTGATTTCAATCTCATCCTCGCCATCAGAAACATCTGGAGTAGATGGCAGTGTCTTCCTTTGTGCAGCAGCCCTTTTAGCAGGTGCTTTCTTTTGAGCTTTTGGCGCTTCAATCTCTGTAACTGCAGGGAAGTGGTCATAAGTTCTAAAGACAATATATAATCATGAAAAGAGTCTTATCTCACATTATATATTACAACACATTTCACTTACCTTCTAAGCGATCTGGAGAAGAGTTAAGGTTGTACGCTGCAAGTCTCTCTTTCAATGCTAGCACTTCATCATCATCTTCTTCATCTTCTACAGCAACAGGTTTTGCCTGCTGATGATAGGTATTGAAAGTTAATGTATCAGCGCAGATGACTATGATGATAAAGAAAAGAATCCTTGTTGAAACAGAAATTTATGAAGAAAATCAAATCTGAATCCACACCTTTGCAGGAGCTTTCTTTGAACCTCCTCCTCTGCCTTTTGGCTTAACAACCTCAGGAACATTGGCTAGAGAAAAGATAATAACGCAAGAAAAAACCAATTCAGTACACATCAATAATCCATTAAGAGTAAAGTAAAAGCCATGAAAATTAGATACAGACCTGTTTCCGTCGTAGAACCAACCGACATATCCATGGGTTCAGCAATAGACTCCACTACAGCAGGCTTCTTATTAGTTTTTCGGGGTTTAGGCTTGGCTTTACCAGCTGCATTCATCACCTTCTTCTTCATTTTTTCCCTAGCTTCCTCAGTCTCGATATCAATTTTATCTTGTTCCTGAAGTATACACGCAAAAGAGTTTATTAAGACGAGTAAGGAAAAGCATACTGAAAAGTTGTGAAGAAGGACTTTTCATTGGCATACATCAAGCTGTTTGTCAAGGATATCAAGATCTTTCATCCACAAAACCTTTGGAGTTGCATTTCTCATATCTTCAACTTCAGCATTCAGTTTATCCCTATCAGCACACAGCTCTTGAACCTTCTCAAGAGTCAATGTTCCTATTGCCATCGAGAGCAAGTAGTCATAATCACTTGCCCTAACTCCTCTACTTGACTCCTCTGGACTCTCTTCGCTATCTTCTGCATCATCATTTGAGTCTGCAACAACAGCTTCAACTGACTTTTTCTTGGGGAAAGGAGTAAAACCTTTGTTCTTCAATTCAAGCAAGAGATCAGCTCTCTTCCTGTTGTTCACAATGATTTCCCCTTTCACAACTCCAAGGATGAATTTCACCTTGTTCTCGATTCTCAGCAACTCCAATTCAAGGATCTCCAATAGAGCTTTCTGCATAAGTTAAGTATATAGTCAATGACCAGCATTCAGGAGGAAGAAATGTATTTCAGTTCAGTTTTTTCATAGACTTGCCTTTCTTTTCTCATAATACTCGAGTCGTACATGGTAGAACTCCTCAAGAACTGCAACAAAAAGAGTTTAAATGGTAAACAGCAACATCTATTTACCAAAAATCTAATGTAATTTCGTGGGAATTTCATACTCTCTTCCGGGGTGTCATATTTCTTGATTTTCCCCCTAGAGTCAAAAAGGTGCATGTTGCTGGTACTTATTGTAGTAGTCAGCTTAAACTTTTTCAGCAAACCCTCTTGCTGGGCCAATAGCAGATTCTCCTCAGACAAGATCACTTCAAAACATACAGAGTTCTCATCACCATATGCTCTGACTTCCTGCAAGAAGCAGCTCCTTATTGATTGTCTACCTTGAAATACTTTCCAAACGAAAGATAATTAAATCAGTGATGAACTCAATGGACTGGACATACCTTTATGAAAGAATCCTTTGCCTTGTCACTTGAGACTGTCATGGATTCCAAAAACTGCTTATAGTCCTCTGTCCACCTCCGAACTGGCAACTCAGAAATCCTAAGAGTCGTTTCATTGATCTCCTCTATAATACCAGAGACAGTGTAGGTAGCTCCAGTTTCTTTTGTTGCGGTTTTCTCGATTTTCCCTTTGAAACCTTTATACCATGGATCCATTGGCTCCATTAGCTCATCGTTCAGTAAACGCCTTACATTAGCAACAAGGTCCCTGGGATTATAATTTGGAACATATGAACTCCAACCTGTTCCTATACCTTCACTTCCATTGACAAGTACCATTGGAATGATTGGTACATACCTAAGAGACAAGAGGATCAACCGCTCAGCTATTTGCAATCGTTTGATTTTCTTCACTAGATATGAAGATATATTACAATTGTCTGGTACAATATACTTACCAAGTAGGTTCAATAGATTGCCCATCTTCATTCAAGTAATCAAGAATGGTATCATCATCCTTGGGAAACAGAAATCTTGCAATTGGTGAAAGCCGAGTGTAAATGTACCTAGAGCTTGCATGATCTTTGCCTCCCTGCAATTGAAGGTTGTGTGGTAGGTAGATGAGTATGTGAAAAGAAAAGGAATTGTGTGATATAAAAAGCAAAATCCATATAATGAAATTGTGTTTCTCACCAGGTTTCGAGTGCCAAATTGACCATTTGGTTGCAAAAGATTTACATTATTACTGCCAACATAGTCCTGTGCCATACCAATGATGGTGCTGCTAAGACTCTGCTCACCATGATGATAAGCTGAGTGCTCAGAGACATAACCAGAAAATTGGGAAACTTTAGCTTCCTTGACAAAATTCCTCTTAAATGCACAGAATAGAATCTTCCTTTGACCCGGTTTCAAACCATCAAGCATTGAAGGAATAGACCTTTGAAGGTCAGCCATTGAAAACAGAATAAGTTCTTTGTTAACAAATTCAGTGTAGGAGATGTACTTTTCTTTCTGGTCTAGATGGGTACCGGGCTGCAACGTATAAGAAAAATAGAGATCAACAAGTCAAATCGGGAAATTTTGGATGTATAACAATACTAGGATAAAAATATTAGTAGTTCCAACCTCAAATTGTCTAAGCCAGTTCTTCCTTGCTTCTATCTTCTTCTTACTGAAAGCAAGTTCTATTGATTCCCCATCTTGGTTATCTGCCCAGACAAAATCTTTCCTGTGTTTCTGAAGATCTTGGAAGTACTCTTTTCCTTCCTTTGAAGTGCTTGTTCCCAACCCCTATCAAGGCATTAAAGAGAAGAATTAGCAGAAAGCCACATGTGATGGTTTCATGAAATGTTTGATAGTCAAACCTTGTAGTACTTGATAGACCAACCACTTGAAGTAGCACCCAAGCTCTTTTTCCATGACTCATACTCAGGCATGGTATAAAATGACAGTATCCTTCCACTTTTATGAGTAGCCTGCAAAACAACAATGTTCAGACTAATGTATTTACTGAAAGATCTTTTGAACCTGATTGATGTACTTTGTCTATTTAAAGAAAAGGTACAAATTTCACCTTCACAATTGGTGTGATAAACTCCACTAAGAAAGATGGAACTTTCAGCAAAGAAGGCCAAAAAGTGTGGATGAAATTGATTAAAAGACCCTTGATATGTGAACCATCATGATCCTGCACAAGTAATAAAAGATAGTTCAAACAAGTGAATACAGAAAACACACAAACCATTCAACATATGCAGATATTGCAGAAGAAAGGGCACCTGATCAGTCATAATCATTAAATGACCATATCTGAGCGATTTGACACTGTCATATTCCTTGCCTGTCTGAAGTCCAAGAATCTTCTTGATAGCTTCAATTTCTTTATTTTCTGAGACTTGTTTATGACTTGCTTCCCTTACATTTAGCAGCTTACCCCTCAAAGGGAACACGCCATAGTGATCTCGCCCAACAACAGATATTCCAGCCATCTGTGAAACAACTCAGTTCCCTTAGAAACATGTCAAAAGTTGTATTGAACATAATGAGGTTAAAAGAAAGTAAAAAAGGTAGCATACAGCTAGAGCCTTGGCTGAATCTCCTTCAGTCAAAATCAATGTGCATTTATCAGAATTTCTCCCTCCTGCGTCATTAGCATCTTCTAGCTTTTCCACCTTGACCTTATCAGATTTTTTTCCATCAGTCTTCTTAAGGTCTTTGCTATTTTTAAAGTCTGCCCATGAGAGAAGAGTTTCGACAATACCAATGTTCTTCTCAACTGCAGTAATATCAGAAAATTGATAAACAAAACCACATACATAATAGAACTAATAACATCGTTGGTCTTCACACGCATCAAAGGGAACAACCTGTTGTTGAACTAACATACCTTTCTTCAGAAAATCTGGTTGAAGTTCACATTTTGAACCGAAACTGCTCTGACGCAGGGTCAAGGTTTCTTTAGTTTGTGAATCAAATGCAGGATTGTCAATGAGAGCATTAACAAATATCCATAGATGGCTCTTCACTGCATGGGCTTTGATGTTAGCATTTTTGTTCTTCTTGTTCACTACACCCATTATGTGGTTTGCTATCTGGTTGGCCACATAATCAACATGAGTTCCACCCTTAATTGTCGCAATGCTGTTTACAAAACTGACCTGCCCAAATCATCATGCTAGACCATGTGAGGTTAAGAACTAAATATTTCCTAGATTACAACAATAGTTTTGTCTAAAGCAGCTAGTCATCAGTACCTGTTGAAATTGTCCTTCACTCAAACTCACACATATCTCCCACCTTAATACCCCGTTTGCATCATTAACTTTCAAGAACTCCCTGCAGAATTAGTGAATGTTAGCATACATTTCAAAGTAAAAAACTTAATAAAGAGGTAAAGATTAGAAAATTGCCATTTAACCTTTTCGCGTTAGAAGAATCTAAGAAAAGCTTGCAGTACTCTTCAAATGATTTGACTGGAATGCGCTGATCATTGAGTTTCACCTTCACAGTCTTTCCGAGGCATCCACCCAAATCAATTACTCTCTTTCTCATTAATGCAACTACATCTGCTTCAAGTTGTTCCATGCTAAACTTTGCCAGGTCTGGCTTAAATGAAACTTTTGTCCAATTTTCATTTGCTTTGCATTTTGTTATAATTGGTTCAGACTTCTTTCCCATGTTGTTAGAGAAAACCTTCATTAGCAGAACACAAAATTCAATTGTTTAGTAACAGCAGTCAACTTACAACGAAAGAACCTACAAGAAATTGAATTTCCTTTGGCAAAGGTAACCAGAAAAGCTTAATCAAAAGTCCCAAATTTCGATTATCCTAACTAAGAAAATCTTCAGCCAGCTCTAAAAATTAAGTAGATAAGTAAATACTATCCTCCAATTTATAGGCTCTTTAAATTACTTGAAGAACATCAGGAAATCCATTTGTTTAAAATTATAGGTAGATTACCAAAGTAGTCCATTATCCAATCCTAAGTTCTAGGTTCATATTCCACAATCTGACCATGATCGTTATAGTTGGATAGCAATGTATTCCGTTTATACATAGTAAATTAAATATCCTAAACCCTCTTAAAGTCACAACCAGCATATTCGTCAGTACTTGTTTCAGATCTTTGGCATAAAACATCACACTGCTGCTAATTAAATTTTGCCATGAAATTAGAAACTAAAATTCTCGCAACAATGAAGATTAAGCACAGTAGCCTACAACGATCTCCACAATATTACGGATTAGAAAGAAGCCCTAGAAAACCATTACGAAGCTAGTGAGAATAACTCAGAAAAAAATGTGAGAAATACCTGCTTATATTTCTTTTGCCGCCTTCCATCAGCAGTTTCAATGACAAATTCAGTAGAAAAAATATTCGTAAGCTTAGCACCATATCCATTTCTTCCACCAGTGGTCTTCTTCTCCGCATCATCATAGTTACTACTAGTCAACAAGTGCCCAAATATCAATTCCGGCACATACACACCTTCCTCTTGATGGATCTCAACAGGAATACCATCACCGTTGTTATAAACACTGATTAAATTCTGTTCAGGATCTATCACCACTTCCACCGTGTCCATTTTAGGATCTCTCTGCTTATTATCAGCTGCATTGACTAAGATCTCATCGAAGATCTTGTACAGACCAGGCACGTACGTGACCGGACGATGAACCATGGCATCATTTTCCCATACCCAAAGAGTTTGAGAGTGTTTTTCAACAGATCCAATGTATGTATCAGGACGGAGAAGGATGTGCTCAAGCTGAGTCTTCTTCTGGTAGGTTTGTTCAATGGTTTTGCCGTTTGCATTTGAAATGTTGACGTTGTTGCTTGATTGCAGTGGGAGTTTTTTGGTTGCCATTGTCGTCGTGACGGCGATGGTGAAGGAGGAGGAGGAGGAGGAGACACAGAGATGGTGTCTTTTAGGAGAATTTGAAGAATGGAGAAAAATGTTGAGAGTGAAGGTTAGGGTTTATAGTTGTTACAAAATAGGCGCTTCAACGGTAAAGTTGGGAGATTTGAAATTTGAAAGTTGAATTTGAATTGGAGGGCTGAGATGTTTCTTTCGATATCTGACGGCCGTGGACTGTTTGGTCATATGCAACCATGGCAGGTATAGTTTTCTTATCTTTTGGCTAAAAGAGAGAAACTACTTTATTATAAGCGCATATATATATATATATCTACTTTATTATAAGTGCATATATACTACTTTGTTCGCATTTTTCACTTAGACTAGTTCCTATTGAACACTTAAACTATTCAAAACGTGTAACTATTAAGCACAAAATGTTGATTTGACAAAAAATGTGTAGTGCACTTCCTTTGAGCGCGTGCACGGTATAAAAATACTGTTTTTTCTTTAGAAAGAAATATTTCTTCTTCTTTATGCACTATAATTATATTTAAGAAAAAATTCATATAGATGTATATTTTAATTAAATATATAATATTAAAAATATATTTGTATATTTCATATATAGAAAAATTTCTCTTCTTATATGTTGAAACTCTGTATGCAAGAATTAGTTTATTTTAGCTTGGGGAGTTTCTCTAACCGACAACCATCACTATGAGCTTCTCGATGATATAACATCTTGTCCACGCAGAGGCATCCCATACTTTGCCAAGGTAATAGATGAAAACTAGGGGAGTGGATTCATCCTAAAACTGGGTCATCTCAATGGCAATAAGGAGTTGTACTCTTGGTACAATCATATCTTACGCCGGCTACGTAGTTTATGAGTTCAAATTATTATTACTCTCACTCGTATTGATGCTCAATACTACTTCCAATATAACTTTTATACCGCTCATAACTTTAAGAGTAAGAGTCCTCAAAATGCCTTTTTAATCTTTTGAGACTTAGCCCAACTTTAACTTTACTTAAACTTTTCTCGATTTGTCTCTTTTCTTTGATTGAAAGTTATATCAATACAAAGTGTCTCAAAAACATAATTTTATTACTCAACTATCTTATAAATACAGAAGCTTTAAGTACTTCTTAAACTCAACTCAAAAGTGTGGACATAATAGCTTTTCATGAAATATATAGGATTCTTACAAATGCCATAATAACTGTGTAACCTTGTCTCAATAGCTTATTTTATTAAGTAAAATCAATGAAAATCATGATCTTTATCAAGGAAAATACATGAACAAGTATTTCAATGAAATTAACTAGTAATAAAGGAATCTTGATCTCAACTTATAAACTTGATCTTGGGTAAAGACTAGTAGTTAAAGATACTAAAACAAACGTAGGATAACTTTTGGAAGGCCTTACATACCTGGGAAATTAGTTTCATGAAGAATTTTAAGAAGGTGCTTGAAAGCCATAGTTTTTGCCCTTTTGAAATTGCATTATGAGTTTGGAGAGGGTTTGAGCGTTGATGATTTGAATAATCATGTTTTAGGAGTTTAATTAGATGAAAATTGACAAGTTTAGGCTTAAAGCGTGAGAAAAGATGAAATTACCCCTCTTTAAAATCACTGTTCGAGTCGATTACGAGTCCATCTATGGCCGGTAGGAACTCATCCGTAAGTTTTTGGACAATTTTCGGGGTCACTTGATCGATTCTACGAGCCCAATATACAACCCATAGAAATTTTTACGACCCGTAATTGGGTGCGCAAGGTCTGGGACTCAAAAATGGACTAGCAGAAGTTTTTCTACGAGTTGACAGTACGGGTCATATTTCAATCCACGACCCGTAAGTCAGGGTCGTCAAAACAACTTTGCACTGACAGTGTATAGTAAAATGGTCATAACTTTTGGCTCTGAACTCCAAACGAGGTGAAATCAGTTGCGTTGGAAAACTAATTCAAAAAACTTTCATTTGGTAGGTCATAAATCACATAATTATTTGTGTGCTAAGAGTTATGGTCATTTAAAATTGACCTTTGCATTATCCAAAGTGAAAAACTTAACCGGTAGGGAGGTTTTGAACTCAACTTAAGCACTAGGGGTCTCTCATGATCCGAATTCACTTCCAACACACTTCCCACCTATATTAATGATCCTTAAAATGTAATACAAGTAAGACATAACTAGGTTCAATATTATGTATTTGCGACGACAAATTTTCAGTTCTTAAGAGTAGAATTATGAGGTGTTACAAAAAATAATAAGTTTCCATACCTAATATTTCTATGAATTGTTTACGATAAATTTTTATAGGTTTATTTATTCTATGTGATTTTAACATACATCTATATTTTTTAAATTTATAAATTCTCACACATTTCAAGTTTTTTTATTTGTTAGTTTAGTTATTTATTTTTGTCGCATAAAAGATAATATATTATTATTAAAGCTTTTCACGAATATTATAGATAATACATATGACATATCTTGTATTTTGCTCCTTTTTTTTCTTAAATTAATCAAGATTTATTCCTAAGTTAAGTTTAAGGACTATCTTCGGATAGGCTATAAGAGATGTCTAACACATTCCCTCAAATAACCAAAACTCTTACCTAAAATTTGCTTGGTTTCGCAAATCAAAACAGAGTCCACATTTACTTTTTCTTTTTAAAAAATATGGTTTCCTAATATTTTCTTAAAGTTAGGTGGCGACTCTAAATAATTTTTCTAAAATTAGAGAGTATAACCACTTTATGTAATGAACTATTTTGACCGGTTCGAAAATGGAGTGCAACATATATAATTCACTTTTAATATATAGTACAGTTAATATAGATGATAAATATTTTCTAAATATGGTATACCTTGGTAATAATTTTTTAAAAAAAATATTTAAAAATAGTGAATATTTTGTAAAAAGAACTAAAAAAGATAATTATCCGTAATAATATTTATAGATTATAGTTTTTATTAGACCATTCAAAATTCTATCTCAAACTTGAAATAATATGTTAAATATAAAAATTATGAAAAAATATAATAAATATTTATAAATAATATTGGGTTGATTTGATCTCGGGTTGACTCAATTTACGATTTGACTTGATTTTTAATTTGATTTTGTTCACTCCTAATTGTTATTTTTTAAAAAAACAATAATAAAGACAGAGGAATTGCTTGTTGAAAATGGTTAATGCGTTTGTGAAAATGAAAATTATTTTTAAAAAAACTTTCCATATGTGTTGGTGAAATAAACATTTCGATAAAAGGGTTGCTTTGGGTTGAAGAAATTATAGAATTACCTAATCTTTTCTTGTTTCCCATTTTGAGTAGGATAAGGAGTACAACATTATTTACCATATTGTTTTCCCATTCCGAGTAGGATAAGGATTAAGGATTATTATAAATAGGTATGGAAGTTATCATTATTCTTATATTTTCTCAACAAGAAAAAAGATGGTAAGAATAGTGGTGCGTATGGACTTGGAAAGAATGTTTATGAAGCAATTTTCAATAAAGAAAAAACCAGACGATATCTTTGATTTGATTGAAGCTGTTGTTGGAGTTGCCGAAGTCAATTATGCAACACATTTTAACAAGTGTAGACATAAGCTGTTGAAGCGGTTGATCAATTCAGGAACATATAAACATGATGATGATCAACAACAAGAAGAAAAAGAGAGTTCCAACAAGACACCCCACACTCAACACAAGAAGAACAATTGCATTGGTGCTTCAATGAACAAGGAGACGGACATGCTTCATCAATTCAACGATGGTGGTGGTGATCAAAAGGGAACAACCTACAATACCCACTGCAACAACAAGAAATCAGAGGCAAAACAGTGCAGCACCGGAGGAGTTTTGAGGAACACGGGGGTTGCGACACCAATTCAAAAAACAACAGAAGCAGAGGACATCAAAGGCTTGAAGAAGAAGAAGAAGATGGATTTTGAATCGAGCAAGAGGAAATTCGAGGAAAGGTCTGCGGAACAAAAGGTAGCCAAAAGAAGGATTGCAATGGTGGACTTCCATGAGATGCCTAAACCTGCTAAAGACGCTCCCAAACGCCACTGGAATAGGAGATGATTTTGACATTCTGATTCTTTATTCTGGAGACTATAAATATATAATACTCTTTTCATTTCAAATTAATTGAATTTTTTAGATTCTATAATTTCACAAAGGGTAATAATGAAAAGTATGATTGTAAATTTTGTTACTTTATTCAATTAAGATGAGAAAGTGGGAGTATACACTATCATTAATTCACTTGATCTTGTTCAGGGTGACATCCCCTTAGTATTTGTGAAACCTGTGAAGAAGAGAGGTTGAGAGAGAATTGGAGGAAATGTATTTGTATTAAAATGTGAAAGATTACAAATGCAGAGGAGTATACATCTATTTATACACACTAGGATTAGTAACCAATTAGTAACTAATCAAGCAGTTAACTAACTATTAACTACTTCCTAACTAACTAACTAATCTTGTTAATTAGCTAACTAACTAACTACATTTATTATCTCCAATATCCCCCCTCAAGCTGGATGTACTGAAAACATTCAGGACACCAAGCTTGGATAATAGGAAATCATGTTGAGTCCTTCCTAGGGCCTTCGTTAGCAAATCAGCTTGTTGATCATGTGTGCTGATATACTTTGTATGTATCAACCCTTGTTGTATTTTCTCTCGGATGAAATGGCAATCTATCTCAATATGTTTTGTCCTCTCATGGAAGACTGGGTTGGCTGCTATTTGTATGGCAGCCTTGCTGTCACAATAAACATTTGTAGGCAGTTGTAGATCAAGCCCAATCTCTTTGAATAAGTTTGACACCCAAACTATCTCAGCTGTCAGTGTAGCTAGGCTCCTATATTCAGCTTCTGCAGAACTCCTAGAAACAGTATTTTGCTTTTTTGACTTCCAAGCAATCAGTGAACTTCCATACTTCAGCAAGTAGCCAGTAATAGATCTTCTTGTGTTGGGACATGTAGCCCAGTCTGCATCACAATATCCCACAAGTTGTGTGTTTTCCTTTGAGCTCATGATTAACCCCTGTCCTGGTGTGCCTTTGATGTACCTTACAATTTTAAGAGCTGCATTCCACTGTGAAATTGTTGGTTTTTGCATGAACTGACTCAAACTTTGGACTGAAAAAGCAATATCAGGTCTGGTATTAGTGAGATAGAGAAGCTTTCCAATCAGTTTCTGATATTTTCCCACATCAGTAAATGGCCCATCATCTTTCATATCAGTATTAGCAGCATCAAAAAACTTCACATTAGAGTCCATAGGAGTTGTTGATGGCTTGGCACCTGTCAATCCCATTTCAGAAACCAACTCAAGGGCATATTTTCTCTGATTCATGACAATACCCTCAGTTGATCTACAAAATTCAATCCCAAGGAAATATCTGAGTTCTCCCAAGTCTTTGATCTTGAAATGTTGATGTAGGATCTGCTTAGTTTCATGAATTAGTTCATGATTATTTCCTGTAATTAATAAGTCATCAACATATACTAATATAATGACCAGTGCTGACCCTCTTTTCTTAGTGAACAAGGAGTAATCTAGGTGGCTTTGTACATATCCTGAGGTTAATAAGGCTTCAGTCAACTTAGCATTCCATTGTCTGGATGCCTGCTTAAGACCATATAGGGACTTGATGAGTTTACACACCTGATTCTTCTTTGTACTCTCAAACCCTTTAGGCAACTCCATATAGACTTCTTCAAATAAATCTCCCTGTAAAAAGGCATTATATACATCCATCTGAAAGATTACCCAATTCTTTGCTGCTGCAATGGCAATAATTGTCCTCACAGTTACCATTTTTACTACAGGAGAGAAAGTTTCTTGATAATCTATTCCCTCAGTTTGACTATAGCCCTTGGCAACTAGTCTTGCTTTGAATCTCTCAATCTCTCCATCAGCTTTGTATTTGATTTTGTAAACCCACCTACATCCAATGGCTCTCTTGTCAGGTGGTAATGGCACAACAATCCATGTGCCATTGTCTTCTAATGCAGTTATTTCATGTTGCATAGCTTCTACCCATTTAGGATCTTTTACAGCTTGCTCATAAGTCTTGGGTTCTATACTGGCTGACATGTGACCCAAGTATGCTTGGTACTTAGGAGACAAATGATCATAGGACACATGATTAGCTATAGAATAAGGATGAGCAGACTTACTCATGTTAGTGATATAGTCCTTCATCCATATGGGTGGATGAGATCTTCTGGTAGATGTCCTGATATGTCTTTGATCCTCCAAATTTTCAGCAATGTTATGAACACCATCATCTTCATTCTGTGCAGCTTCAGGTGCTATTGTAGAATCTGCTTGATAATACTCTACTGGAACATCATCATGATCACAAAATGGAGGTGCAACAAATAAAGGAACATGTTTTGCTGTAGAAGTGTTGAAAGGAAAAACATTTTCTTTGAAAACAACATCCCTGTTCACTAGAAACTTTTGTGAATATAAATTGTATAGAAGATAACCCTTTTGAGTAGGAGAATATCCCATCATGACACAAACATCAACCCTTGAGGAAAACTTATCATCCTTTATGGGTTTAGTAGCATAACATAAACAACCAAACACTTTTAAGTGACTGAGTTGTGGTTTTAAACCATGAAACACTTCATAAGGAGATCTGTCATGTAATACACTAGTAGGCATTCTATTGATTAGATATGCAGCTGTTAAAACACAATTTCCCCAGAATCTGATAGGAATGACCCCTTGAAATCTGAGGGCCCTGGCAACCTCCAATATATGCCTATGCTTCCTTTCCACTACTCCATTCTGCTGTGGAGTATGTGGACAGCTGGTTTCATGAACTATACCCAAGGATGTGAACAAAATCTTGCAATCCCTATTACAAAATTCAGACCCATTGTCTGATCTCACTTTCTTAACCTGTGTAGCAAATTGATTTTGTACTAATGCAAAAAATGATTTCAGTGTAGCAAGAACATCACTTTTAAATTTCAACAGAAAAATCCATACCATTCTTGATCTATCATCAACAACTGTTAGAAAGAATCTAAAACCATTATATGTAGGAGTCTTATATGGTCCCCAAACATCAATATAAATCAGTTCAAACACAGCTTTGGACTTATTCACACTATCAGGAAAAGGCAATCTTGTTTGTTTTGCCAGTGGACATATTGGACAAACATCACAATCCACTGCTTTTGAAGAACCATCTACCAATGATAACTGTTTCAATACTTTGAAGGAGGGGTGACCCATTCTTTTATGCCACAGCAAATGATCTGGTTCAGCAGCCTGTGACATCAATGCCTTCATGTTCTGAATTTGCTTTGCTTCACATGTGAAATCTCTTGGAAAGTAGTATAATCCTTCCACTTCTCTACCAATCCCTTTCACCTCTCCATTGTAGAGGTCCTGGAAAAGACAAAACTCAGGAAAAAATCTAACTGAGCAGTTTAGTTGTCTAGTTAGTTGTGACACTGATAGCAAGTTAAACTTGAAATCAGGTACTACCAATACATCCTTCAGTGTTGCACCAGACATTGAACAATTTCCAGAATGAGTCACACATGTGGTTTGGCCATTAGGAAGGAACACTTTCCTGCCAATACTATTACCAGAACTACTTACTTCATTTAGTATCTCAATTTTTGAAGTCATATGAGAAGTAGCTCCAGAATCAACTATCCATTTTTCCTTACTGTCAGATCCATCATTGTTTGTGTTCATTGCTTTATTAGGTCTATTATTACTTATACAAGCAATATCACTCTCACAGGATTCAAAAATACCTGCCATGTTCACCATTTCCTCATTCTTGTTGCCTTCATTCAGAATCCTTAGAATCCTCTGATATTGATCATGTGTATAGCCTGGTTGCATAGTCAATGCCTGCAAATTAGTACGTATAGAATTTACATCATAAGGAGTTTTGGTACCATGTGATCCTTGTGCAAATTGCTTGTCTTCATTGCTAGTTTGGCCAAAAACATCATCACTCACTGGTTCAGCATCTCCTTTCTCAACCTGGACATTATTTGCAACACCTTTTCCTTTGCTTGAAAAAGCCCTAGTCTGACCTTGATCAGTATTCTGTGATGGTCTCTTCCTAAACTTCCAATCATCAGGATATCCTACAATCTTATAACAATTATTCCTTGTGTGTCCATGCAACTTACAATGATCACAGTATAAATTCCAATTCACTCTTTTCTTCCCAAAGCTGTTATGTCCATTTCTACCATAATTCTCCTTTCCTTCTGCATTTTGATATCTGAAATTTCCTTTTCCAGAGAAAAGAGCTGTCAATTCAGATACATCCCCAGTAGTATTACTTTCTGAGGTGATCCTTTGGCTCTCATCTGCAATGATCATGGCGTATGCTTTGCTAACACTTGGTAGTGGATGCATCATTAAAATTTGACTACGTGCATGATTGTATACTTCACTTAGTCCCATCAGAAATGCAAACAATCGAATGTACTGCATATGTTCAAGATATACCCTCGACTTATCACAATCACATGTTGGAGGAGACACCACAGCATCAAACTCATCCCATAACAGTCTGAGTTTGGTAAAATAAGCTGAAACACTTTGGTTACCTTGACGAATTGTATAGATCTCTCTATGAAGCTGATAGATTCTCGAACCATCTATTTTGTCAAAACGCTCCTTTAAATCTACCCAAACTGTCGCAGCATCTGATGCATATACGATTCCACTCAACAATTCCTTCGAAACCGTGTTCATAATCCATGCCAACACAAAGGCATTACACTTCTCCCACTGTTCTTCCAGATCTGATTCATAGTCTTCCTTTCTGCAAGTTCCTAATACGAATCCCAATTTGCTCTTTGCTCTGAGATTTATTAACATCGATCTACTCCATAGGGAGTAGTTGTCCGACCCTGTGAGCTGAATCGAAGTTAATACACTCGCCGGTGTATCAGATGGGTGCAGATACAAGGGGTGACTTCTCTTAGTTTCAACAATCTCCAATGTATCTTGACTTCGTGCATTCGCCATCTCAGTATCAATTTTAACCAAAATTAATCGATTCGAATTGAGAAATTGATCAATTCGATCTGAAATTGATGCTTTCTGAACCAAAAATCTACAGTCCCCAAACCGAATTTGACATCTTCATCTTCATCAATCGATTGGGCTTATTCTGACTGAAATCGGTAAATCGCACCTTCAAAACTCCACATGCACAGTAAGTCGAAGCTCAGCTATTCTTCAACCTCAACATGCACAGCAAATCGGATCAAAAAATCATTGATCCTTGGCTGCTCTGATACCATGTGAAGAAGAGAGGTTGAGAGAGAATTGGAGGAAATGTATTTGTATTAAAATGTGAAAGATTACAAATGCAGAGGAGTATACATCTATTTATACACACTAGGATTAGTAACCAATTAGTAACTAATCAAGCAGTTAACTAACTATTAACTACTTCCTAACTAACTAACTAATCTTGTTAATTAGCTAACTAACTAACTACATTTATTATCTCCAATAAAACCCTACTCAAAATCATTGAAATAATAATAGAGCAAAAAAGTTGCGGATGATAAAGCTAGTATTCCTTCGTTGTTTTTCCTTCTCGAGTATTATACTACATGTTTTAAAGTTTACATTATTTGAAAATATTGTTCTCAAGGGCCCTAAAAATACAGCATGTCATGTGTGGCCATCAGATACCTGTTTTAATTGTATTGATAGAAGCAAGACTTTGTGCCGCAGTCATCCTTAATTCTAACAATAAAAGAAAAATCCATTCTGCAACTACTAAAAAAGATCTTCAAATTTGCAACAGCATATGAAACACACTTATTTCAAGAGGAAGCAATTTAAGTCCCATTCCGTAGGCAAAATTAAACAATTGTGAGAACTCATACAACTTGGTGCCTTAAGAGATCCCGGAAGCATCACCGTATGTACAAAATCTTCATTACATCTCGTATATCAATTAATTCTATGAATACGTGAGGTGGAACAGGGAGACTTTTCCAAAGATGTTACAAGCCGAACTCCATCTAAGCAGTATTCCTCCTTTAAAATGAATACGAAGGTGACTATTCATTATACCCATCTCATCATAATGAATCAGCCACCACCACTATATCTCATTGGTTGAAAATACTCCCTGGATTTGCAGCAGGAAAAACAAACATCTTTCTGAGCCTCTTTAGTAATTCATCAGAAAATGCAGTATACAGGAGTATATATCAACTGGCTTTCTAAATGCATTGCTCTTCACATCATGATGACACATTACCAGGCTTCTCGTTTTCTGAGGGGACATTATTGGATTCCTCTTCTGTGTTGGTACTCTCAGTTTGTTCAGTACTAGGAATTTCCCCATTTTCTTTGTTAGGTACGTCACCATTTTCTGATATACTCTTGGCCTCTGAATTACCAACTGGTTTTGGAAGTTCTCTGGAGGAAGAGGTTGCCAATAATCGGCTGATTCCTTCGAATAGAGTTTTGGCATCTGCTATAAGAGCAGCTCCACCCGGATAACAACGACCAAAACAAGTAACACAGTGTGGGAAAGCAACCTGTAAAGGTACACAATTTGTATGTCTGAGTCAACTGGTGCACAAATTAATTAAACATGAAGGTCAAACAAGTTGAAACGATGCTACCTCGATAAATGCTCGACATAGAGATAGGAAAAGCAGAGACTCATTTTCTCTCAGCATGCGAGTAGTGTTATATCTCAGTAAAGCATCAGAAACAGCCTGCAATCCCTTTGCCAGTTCTTGTGCAAGGACATGTTTTAAACTTAAGGGAGCGCAAGGTCGTAATTCATTCATTGCCGCAGAGACACCTGCAAGTTATGCAAGGAGGATGCAAAAACAACTGGATTAGAAAAAAGACTATATTTAGCAATTAGTTGAATCATCAAGCCGGCGATTTTCTTGAACTTTTTTTGAGCAATATAAAGCCAGAGGTGGTTTGATCAGTGCAAAGGTCAATAATTTTAGTAGTTGGTGAAGCAATTGTCTTAGAGATATCAAATTACAGAGGCCAAACTGACTTTCTTTTTCGTTTTTTATTGGTGTCGATGGACCCGAAAGTAGTATGGAAGGTAAAAGAGGAAAAAGCCTTCAGTGGGATTGGTACCCGACGCCTACTTGATGCAGGATGGTGCTAAACCATTAGTCATGACAGTATCAGCAAAACAGTACATTGATCAAGATAACAATTCATACTATATGCCCCTTGCAAATGTTTCTGTGATAAATAAAGCTCAATTTTCATCCTATATCAAAGACTCGGGTTTTACACACCTGTACGTGGTAGCAATCAATGAACATACATTCACCCAACTTAGAGGCCTAGATACATAATTTTCAGTTCTATTGTTGAGTTCTCAATTACGAGATAATCAGAACTCAAAAATTCTAGCAACCATATATTTTTTTTTTTATAAGAATAGCAACCCATTTTTTTTTTTCAAAAAATGGCTTAAAGATCAACTCTTTCAACAAGATGAAACAGAGTGAACTCCACACAAGCTACAGAAAAGTGAGTTTATCTGTATGATCCTTTCTTCTTTGTTTATTCATTGAAAAAAATCCAAAGAATGAAAGCAGGATTCTAAAAGAAACTTTCCTTCACTTGGTATGAGATCACAGGCAGAATCGCAGACTTTAAAGCATTTCTATCACATAATTGCATCCATAACACCATTACTTTATTGGAGAACTCCAGCAGGAGCCTAAGTTCAATTTTGAATTCAAAACCCCTAGATATCTTTCATACTGGCATAGAAATCGTTTGGTACTAGTCCTTTTCTTGGTGTATTAACAATTTCAGGCAATGAACAAAAGGGAACCTTTGCAAAGGTGCTTACTTTAGTGAACTGAGCCTGTAACGTACCATTAACAAAGACAGCCAGAGGTGGGTGCTCCATTAGAGTTGAGGGAGGAGTAACATCTTCATGACTGTCTTCACTCAAACTGCTGGTAGGAAAGCCAACTGCTGGTAATGGAACCCAGCGATGAGAATCGAGCACCAACTGGAATCAAGTAAAGTTTACATATTACCAATTCTTAGTGAAGAATGATAGGCTGCTTATTTCAAAAGATAACTTCCAGATAAAAGTGTTCCTATTCATGCTGACTGTGCTAATACAAGAGTTGTATCATTGGTCCAAAATATATACCTGGAAATTCTCAACAGCTGCATTCATGTTCTTCGAAAACAGATTTAGGACCGCCCTGCAAAAGTAATCAGAAAATGAAATGCATAACAAAACTAGCTTATTGATCAATTTTAACCTTCCAGAATCACAAAGAACCAATCAGATATGTACTCTTCAAAAAGAGGGGGAAGCAAGCCACGGAAGTCCAATCCAACCCAACCAAGCCCCATAGCGCAATACTGTCAACAGAAAAAGAATAAAGCATCAATAAGTGAATAAAACCCAAAGCATGATTTAACACATGAATAAGTAAATAACAAATTTAACAATAGAAACAACTATACAAGGCTATGAAACAAGCAATAACCACCCCGCCAATGCATCAAAGCAAATATGTACCCCTTATAGATCAAAAAAGGATTGCCTAAGCCTGATTTCTAATTGCTTCAAACCATACCTGTATTCACCTAAACTTGTAGGTAATAAACAGCATGTTTAGAGATCCCTCTTCATCCCACCCCCCACCCAAGTAAAAATCCTCCAAAAGAACCACACACTCTCCTAGTCACAATTTATACGACAGTCTTTCTTTTGGAAATTGTTCGACACAATTCTCAAATTAATATAATTCTATACAAGTTTCACAATTTTCAAGTACTTAAATCTCATTTAGTATGCAAATTCAAAACTTTTGATGCTATTCATACTTTCTACAATCCCTCTGACCCAATTATATGACTCACTTTTCTTTTTAGTCAGTCCCAAAAAGAATGATATAAGTTTAAAAAGTCTTTATTTCTTAAACTCCGTGTCAAGTCAAACAACATCACATAAATCAGGGTGGAGGGAGTATTACTAATAAAATATGATGGCCAAATTATATCTAACTGCACGCCAGTCAAATGATATCACATCAAACAAGACGGATGGAATATAAGAAAAAGTCTGCAGGCAAACTCTTGTGACTAATAGTTATCATTCTTTTTGAGAATAATAGTTATCATTCTGATAGAACATGCAATAAGGAAATTTCTACTTAGCTTATGCCATGAGAGCCAAGTCAGTTTAGAATTTAAATATGTGAAGTGATTGAACCTTTTTTTCTCCCAAACAAGTGGGATTTCACAGGGTATGTTGTAAGTGATTGAACTTTTCAGCCTGCATTGAAGCTTACTTATTTTCTATTGTTAGCATGGGAGAAGGACAGTAAAGTCAATGCCATCTGCTTTGGTTTCATGGAGATAGAGGCCAAAGAATGGAGATACATTCACCAAAATGTGACAAAGATGTGTTGAAAATTGAAATTGGCCATGAAATGTGAGAAAGAAGATAGGTTGGAAATTGAAGTAGACTGAGAAAAGCGACGCGACTAGAAGAAAACAAAGGGATGGATTTCGACTCTACTCTTTTAGGTTTAAGACTAGCTTTTGAGTAATATGGCTCTTCTGATTGGCTCATCAGACAAGTGTACCCAAAGGTAAATGTGTTTCTTTCTTCTAGTGCTCCACCACCCACCTTCCTGCCCACCCGAGAGAGAAGGGAATACAATTGCCTGCTTTTTGCCTTTCATAAATCATACCAAAATCTTTGGAACGTTTCCATCAGGATGGCCAACGTGCAACAAATTACATGAATGATACAAACAAAACTTAAATTATCCTTCTCCAGCCATTTCTGGGAATTTAAATCTCCCTTTGTTCTGTACTCAAAATGCAATACATCTTCTTTCACGTGTTTAGTATTCATGGTGATTGCAAGCAGAAGGCATCAAGGTCGATCACAGCCAAATAGACGTTTTACTTTGAACAAAATGAATTTTGAGGAACTGCCTAGCACAAATATATATATGCTCACCATGCACTGATCAAGAATGTTTGATAAAGAACCTCCTTCAGTGATCTTCGGTAGCATCATTTTTAGAGTTCTAAGGTGGGAAGAAATTTGATGCATGGCCCAACTGAAGAGAAGCCCACCATCATAGTTTTCTTCCCTCCCTGAAGTATCATCCGCAAATATTGCACGGTACTGGTTAACAACATCAAAGAGATGCATCCGATGACAATTTACCATCCCTTTGAGGTATTCATAAGCATTTCTCTGGTCCAAGTCATCAAGGATCCCAGAAAGCCATGCCTGACGGCACCTTAGAAACTGTTGAAGGGGCAAAATCAGACAAATCTTGGTAAAAAGAATAGAAGAACCAAATGAAAGAAATGAAGACCAAAAGCAAACTGTTCGGTAAACCTGCTGTTGTTCAAACATATCAATCTCACCTGTAAGCGCATCTCATACTCATTGAATACCCCTATACGACGCAAGTATCCAATAATACGCAGGCATTCTGGCAACTGCACCAATAAATTGTAAATAGTTAGGTATCGAGCTTCATAATTTATGGATAACTTCCATTCCAGTATGCTCCAACAGCATAACTGTGCCAAAATCAAATAATCTATGGCAAAAGTCACCTGAATGTTTGACCTAAGTCTTTGGAGAAGCTGAGAAAGAAGAGATTGGGTGGTCTGCCGAACTTCTGCAGCAAGGGCTTGAATGACTGGTAACCTTCAGGGGGAGTCAAAAAAGAAACAAAAGTACCTTAGTAAGTTATCATCAAATTTAATTGTAGCAGTTCCTACAGAAAAAACAAAGAAAAGGACCCAGGACTCACTTGGGGTGCATTGCTGAAAGCTTAGAAACAAATGCTTCTAAATCAAGAGCTTCATCATAGTTTCCATTCCGCACACATCTGCAAAATTAAGAGACCAGTCAAGTCTAGCAGCACGGAAGTTAAAAGATACGATACTGTTCATTCACTAATATGAAATATTAAGAATGTTCAGAATCTCCCTTTTCATGTGGGAATCATCCTATATGACGTATATTAGATCTCACCTTGCTAAGCACTGGCTTAAAGTGCTCACTGTATTTTGCTATAGGTAATAGGAGTTAAAGGACTATATCCCCATCCTATGTATTTCTATGTTAACATTTAAAAAAAAAAAGAAAAAAAAACTTGACTACTAGCATGGCTGTGTTATGCAAGACAATTCAGGCTGAATCTCCAGATATGAAGCAATGATGGCTCTAAGAAAGACACAGTTCATCACCCAACATAAAAGAAAACTTGGGATCTTTTCATATACTAAACCCGACACCCCAAACCCCTCTACCTAGAGCCAAACACTACACCTCTTTCCACTTTACTCTCTTTGGTGACTCCACTAACCTCATGGCTCATGGTTCGAGGGAAAAAGCCTTTTCCATCTAAACTAAGCTTCCTTGTCTAAAAAAGAAAAGTTAGATACTATAACTCGATCACAATGTTTGGTGATTCACAAACTTACTAGTCAAATACATACACTGCACTTTGGAAGGTAACACACATCATTAGCAAACACCACTGACATTTCATCCGTTCAAAATCATGGATGTAGTAGTTTCAATTCTAACAAGTGATCCTTACAGCATTGACGAAAACATACGTGTCCATTAGCTGAGGAATTTCAAGCAAGTCAAGCAGAGTACTATGGTTTGCAAGCAATGTTTGATTCATCTTCCTTTTCTCCAATATATGTTCTGCAGAGGTGCTGAACTCACTGCAACCTGAAGTTAGCTTAGGTATCTCATTGATCTGCAAAACAAGAAACATAACCATAAGTTTTGACACCCTTTTCTACCTAAAAAGTTTTACATGAGAAATTATGAATTACATTTCCCATTTACATAATTACACTGAGAAAAACAAAGGAAGCAAGAGCAGGAAACAAGCCAATAGTTTTGCAATTACAACTGCAGCATGTAAAGGTGAATACATAAAAAATCACCAGTGAAGCAGCCTTCTTAAGCTTTGCCCAAAACGATGGCATATAGGGTTGAGATAAAACAAAAAATAGCATATGAGATGTTCCCTGATTCTGATCACTACCAAATTTGATGTAAAAGCTGAAAGGTTCAGATAAATAAAAACTTAATTTTGACTAGATTTGGTTAAATCTAGTAACAAAGTTAACAGGAAACCTTTGCACATTATTTCTCTCAATTTGAATTATTTTAAGCTGCTAACCTTAAAATTTATTTCTGAAAGAAAGTGAAGAGGAAAATTTTTATTTAAAAATAGTTCAGTGTCAAAATAGCCAAAAGGTGAGCTGATGACTTGATCTTTATACAGATAAGACGACCTTTTTAGCTTAAAACTGCTAACTCCTTAAGGCATTTGATGGGTTTCTCTGATTTACTCTGTTGCACTTTGAACCAAATGAAGTGAGAGATTTTTACCATATTTAACAATATTTCATGTTATCACACAATTTCAAGCATTAACCTGTATCAATCTAAAATTGGTTTGGTCGTAATAATTGGTGAAATTATGTCTTGAGTTTATTTTCCAAAAAATCAAGAAATTAGCAATTTGGACTGTCCTATTACAAGATAAAGTAATTTTACTGGAGGTGTGATGTGCTGGCTGCTGGACTGTTTCGTTACAGACAGTGCTCAAACAAGGAAACATACCGTGCGGCAAGACCAAGAGGAGTAGATAAGATAATTCATTTTTTTCTTTGGAGGCTTTCTAAATCCAGGAAGCGATTGTTAGACATCCACCTCTACTTGGAAAAGGCTTAGCCAGATCTACTAAGAAAAGTTCATAACTTTTGAAGGTTTAAAGGAGGGCCAAGAACATCCTTGAGCTTCAAAGATAAAGAGAAACCCGTGGATGACAACAAGAGAAGTAGGAAAAGCCAGAATAGAAGATCAAGCCACACTGACAATAGCCAAGTTCTTCTTCAATTGTAATTAGCATGATGATATCTTTTGAGCTTCTATTTGGTTTGTTACTACTCGACTGAAATAACTATTTTGTTAACATGGAGGATTTGAAACACATGACTTGAGTTTGCTTTACTGATCTCAATGCTTTTTTGGTTGTTTGATATTGAGTTTAACATGGTGATTTGTTGAAGAGAAAAACTATGTTAGATAAATTCTTTAATCAATAAATTGAAATGATGCCAACACTGAAGCCAACTATAAGCAAACCTAAATTGAATAAGCTATAGGAAAGGGTCCGTATAAGCTTTCTATGGTTAGCTTAAATCTTCTTCAGGAAAGAGATTTAACCAACAAGAATTCATGCACTAATATTCCAGACGTACTTTTTCGGAAATCTATTCGAGCAATAGCAATGGAATAGACCAAATCATTCAGTGTCAGTTAGTTCCTCAGATTTACTATCTTGTTTATAGACAAATATACACTTTTAAACCACATGAAGCTAAAACAACAATTCAATAAACCAAAATCAAAGCAATTGCTAAAATTTCTGCAAGGAAGGATGAAAATTACCAAGGAGTCCAGATGCTTATCAACAGAAGAAACTTCTTCCCGGACCGCATGTAGTGCATCAGCAGCAGAAATGAAGGCACGGTAGTTTCCAACGGCGACCTCTTGCATCTGCCGCCGAATTCTCTCCGCATCCACTCTCAAGAGCTCCGGTTCCTGCAGAAATAGAATCCACATAAAAAAAATCCGTGCATATCAAAACAACTACATTTCAAACTTGCGTAAGTAGCAATTTAACGGTACTTTGTGAAGGCGATCAAGAGTGAAAGAGAGGAGTTCGGAGATGTAAGGTTGTTGTGAAGCCGATGCCAGTGGGAGAATTCCGGTGACCGGTGAAGCTTCGTCCATCGGATCTTCGGAATCCATCGACATTGCTGAGACGAAGCTGAGAATGTACGAGATCTGGAAACTCTAGGAGGATCTACACGTAAAAAAATTACAATAGGTGTAAAAATGAAATTTTGCCAGATTTCAAGAAGTTATTTGTTCAGTGGCAAAACTTTTTGTCCCTGAACGAAGTTAAAGATACTTTCTGGGAATTATTTTTTCCCTTCCGGGGAATTTTTCCATTTAGTCCCTATAATACTAGAAAAAAAACATTCGGATTCTTATAGTATCTAATTAAGCATATTTAGTCTCAGATCAATTGAAATTGAACGTATTTGATCCCTCAGCTTGTGAAATTTCTCAAATTTATGGAATTATTAGCACTACATTATTTACTTTTTGTGTGCTATATTGAGTTTGTATTATTGCTCCATATTTGAATGTATTATAACTTTAAAATATTCAAAATGTAATATGTTATGAAGGGATCAAATAAACATTTTAATTAGTTTAGGATAAAATATACTTATGTTTTATTATTTGTTTGTATTTAGTGAATATCTTGATTTAAATTATTTAGATCTTAATATGTATGTTTGAATCATAACATAACTATACATATTTATTCTTTTCATAATATATAAATGTGTTATTTAACTTAATCTCAGCTGATAATTATGTCCTTCAATTTTTGGTATGAAAAAGTAGACATTTCAACTATCATAAACATAAAGAGAAAGACAGATACATTTTATATAACAAATCTCGTGAAATGCAAGCGTCCAACATGTCAAATTATGTGATATTATTTATAGAATATGTATGCATCGATTTGTTTAACTTTATCATTAAAGTGTGTGTTTGTGCACACTCAATGTTAGAGATATGAATATCAATTGAAATCAATTCAGACGGCACATTTATATACTTTGGCGTTTTTAAAATTATTGAACGAATTTAAGTAATTAAAATATATAACTGTCAAAGTTGTAAAAATGTTATCCACTTAAATATTTCTGCAAATAAAATATTTTAATATTACTCTATTCACTTTCATTATAGTCCACAATTATCAACTATAGCTACTTGTCATCCATCATCACTAGTAATTACATTTGATTATCATTAATCACCATCATTATAGTCATCATAGTTAACTATCACTAACAAAATAACTATTCATTGTTACTAAACTATCACTACTAAAAACATTGCTCCTTCCATCTCATTTTGTGTGGAAATATTTCACGGTGTTTAAGAAAAAAAGGAAAGACTTTTAAAACTTGTGGTTTAAAGTTATTCATAAATATTTGTGTGGTTGAAAATCATTTTATTAAAGGTAAAAATAAAATTTTAACTTAAGCTATTTTTAATTCAAGTAACGCGACATTCTTTTAATGTCACATAAAATGAGACGAAAAGAATATTATATACCGCCAATTACAACTATCATCATAATTATTGGACACCACCACTAAGTACTTCTATTAATATTATCTTAATCATCATTTCCATTAATTATTATCCACAATCAAGGGTTGAGGCATGTGGATACATGGAAATTTAATTGAACCCTTTATCGAAAAATTAGTATTGTATATACATAGTAAAAAAAAAAATAGTTACCCACACTTTATAATATATTATAGCTAAAAATAAAATGAATAAAAACATATTCAAGCCGATGTGAAAATATTTCTCTCTCTTTAAAGAGATCTCTGGATCACAATAGTCTAACAACTCAAACAACCCTGAATTAGTCGAGAAATCAAAAACTCCAGCATCAATACATCTTTCTTCAATATAAAATGATTATCTCTTGAATAGTGAATAAGTTAGAGATGGTCTCAATTTAGTGTTTCACTCCACTAACCTCATTAGACACACTTCTTATCATTATAATACTTTTCAAAAATGAAGCTACTCCATTATTTATAAGTATAGAATTTTGTCACAAATAGATATTAAGAATGTGGATAGTCATATTGTGTAGGACATATAATTAATGGACAATTAATGGTAGATCATGACAAGAGTAATTACACAAGTTAAATAAAAAATAATAATGATTATATTTTATATCCACTAATAAATGCAATTAATATTCTAATTTTGATCATAAAAATACACAAACAAAACACCACAAAAATTCTAATATTTATACACTAAATTGTTCCTTTCCCACTACCCAAGCCTCGCACAAAGAAAATGAACAGAAAGGGGCCATTTTTTCCGTATTTCTATTTAGCCGATATTAGTCATTGTTTCAAGAGAAAAGAGTCAAATATGTCATCGAATTTTGAAAAAAGACTATGTCATTCTTTAAAATTTTGGCTCATTAATGTCATTGCTGTTTGAGAAAAAACTCATGTATACCATTACTTTTTTTAGGGGAAACTATATATATATATAAAAATATATAAAGTTTACAAAAAATGTAGCACATATTTCATTTTCATAAAAGGTAGCCCTAAATCAGTGAAATATACAATATAGTTGTCAAAAGTTATAGAAAACATACATTGTTATACAATGTATATTACTTATACATGAGCTATACACTAAATATACATTATGATACTCAAATATACAGTGACTATACATGCCTATACAACGAGCACTTGTTTTTTTTTTTTGTAATTATTTTAAGTTAAGTGTCTCTCGGTGTAATTTGCGCTATTTTTTAATTCTGATTTTGCAAGACCACTCAAACAACTTTTAACACTTTTAAATTAGAGTTTTTGATCAAATGTACTCCTTTTATTCATTTTTCTTTAAGAACACCAAAACTCCCAAATTTTCAACTTATTCAAATTTTCACGAAATCACCCCAAATTTCAAGAGTAACATTCCTTCGAATTCGATACCAAAACTTAATATCTATTGAGTTCGAATTTAATCTAACTCAACAAGACCTACTTGAAATTTTTCTTTTAAATTTGAAACTTTGAAGAAAAATTATACCATTAAAAAAGTTTAAAGATCTGAAACTTTGAAAGAAAAAAAAATTCGAGTAAGTCTTGTTAAGTTAGGTTAACTCAAAAGATATTGAATTTGGTATCTAGATCGGAGAAACGTTACTCTTAAAATTTTGAGGTGATTTCGTGAAGATTTGAATAAGTTAAAATTTTGGAAGTTCTTGATGTTCTTCACGTGTTGTTGAAAAAAAAGGAGCAAAAAAAATACATTTAATCCATAACTTTAATTTAAAAGCGTTAAAAGTTGTTTGCTTAGTTTTGTAAAACCAAAGTTAAGAAATAATGGCACAGATGAGCCTTTTTTCAAACGGTAGTAACATAAATAAACCAAAACGGATCAAAAGTTGAATGACATATTTTAGCTTTTTCCCTCGTTTTAACCTGGTAGGTCCAGTTAAATTAGGCATTCAGTTACCAAATCAAAACCAGTGCTGTTTTTGCCAGAATCTTAAAAGGACCAAGTGTAAATTTAGGCAGTAAAAGACTTTTGTTTAGGTAAAGTAGCCGAAGCAGTAGTGTGTGTATATATATGTATTACGGCCCATTTTAAAGTTGTTTACATTATCTGTATAACTCGGAATACCAATGGAAAGAGCAAATAGTGGAGAAGGAAAGGTAGTATGTGTAACAGGGGCATCTGGTTTCATAGCTTCATGGCTGGTCAAGCTGTTGCTACACCGTGGATACACCGTCAACGCTACTGTCCGCAACCTCAGTCGGTTATTTTTCTCTCTCTTCATCTTTGTGTTGTTTATTCTATTTTCTTGGTCAATGCAAGCTCCAAATTCATGAGATGCTCTTGTGAAATTGGAACTCCTTTGATAGTGTTTGGATGATATATTGAGAAAAATACCATTGAAAATGTTCATCAGTCACAGTTCCTATGTCCTTTTTTATTGATCACCTGAAAAACGGTCTTTGCATCTATTTATGGCCATGGAGGATCTCATATCCCTAAAAAAAGTAGAGCTCATTTCATGTATATTCACTAAGCTTTATGGACTATGCTAAAGTCACGGATTAATTTTTGTCTCAATAAAATATGATAGTAAAGTCACTGAGCTTGTAAGTTATTGATTTGATAAACAATAATGTGAAACTAGCTCTCACGAATGTGAGGTACATCCAGTTCTTGGTTTAGTCAAATTGAAATGGTGGTTTCACAAACATTTGATATTTTCATGACATGGCTGTTACTATTAATCCTTCCTCCTTCATATGTGTTAGAGAGTTCCCAGCTTCTAAAATGTTAGTTATAAGCGCGCAGAGGACACAAGTAAAGTGGCTCACCTGCTAGGCCTTGATGGAGCTAATGAGAGGCTGCATCTATTCAAAGCAGAGTTACTTGTAGAGCAATCATTTGATGCTGCCGTTGATGGTTGTGAAGGTGTCTTTCATACAGCTTCACCTGTTTTTCTCACAGGAAAATCCAAGGTCAGAAGCCTACTGTGGCATTAAAATATGTCAAGAGATGTCTTTAAGGAGGAACATGTTTGTTTGCAGTTACATAGATCTGGATGCTTTATTTCAAATACTAATAAATATTCTCTTTCTTCATCTTTCAGGAGGAACTTGTGGATCCTGCTGTGAAAGGGACGTTAAATGTCCTTCGGTCATGTGCCAAATCACCATCTGTCAGAAGAGTGGTGATAACTTCTTCTACTGCTTCTGTTATATGCAATGAAAATATGTCAACCCCTGGAGCTGTGGCCGATGAGACTTGGTATTCAGATCCAGAATTCTGCGAGCAAAGAAAGGTGCTATGTGTCTATAAGTTGGTAGTTCTTTTCAATTTGATGAGGCTTACATTTTGATTATTGAAGCAAGAGGTCTGGAAAATGTATGACCGTCTTTCTTGGAGTTGCATTAGACGATGATTTTGTGTTTTGTGCTCTTCTTGATTTGATCTTTCCCACATCTTTTTATTATGGGAAGAAGTCTAAACTTACACATCGACTATAGAGATGTCTTAATTTGATCATATATTGGAACTGGCCTAGGAACATGTATTAATGTACCAGATAGGCTAATGCTCCCAGATTTAAACTTGGGGGACATTCATATTGGCGCATAATTTCCTATAATTGTGCATTGTTAGTTATAGTGTCACTGCACTTCCTTTAATTGTGCAGATTCTATATTGTTAGGTAGTTATCTACTACTCAGAGGATTAGCATTGCAGGTTATTACTAAGAGTCCACTAGGAATAATCCTTCTATAATATAGGAGTTATTGTTGGTCTTGACTTGTATTTAAGGTGCTTTCAGTACATTGTAAATAAGAACTCAATCAATCCTGAATCTTTATGGTGTCAGAGCTGCTTTAAACTCCAACAAGTATCAATAGCTAGTTCACCTCGTTCATTATTTTTTTCTCTTTTCTGTTCCTCTATCATGGTGAATACAAGCGATTCCATTGTTGTTGTTGATAACACCAATCACCTGGTTCAATTTAATCTAGATTCCCCCATCAAACTTATTGGTCCAAGCAATTTTGTTATTTGGAAGGCTCAGGCTGAGTCTCTCATGTCAGGCCACGACCTTTACGGTTATCTAGATGGGACTATGACAGTGCCACCAAAGACGGGTACCCAATCCCAAATATAAAATCTGGTTTTGACAAGACCAGTTAATTCGCAATGCCTTGATGGCATCGATTGACCAAATGATCATGTCTGCAATCACAAAAACCTCCACCTCCAAGCAAGCCTGGGACGCATTACATCACTTGTATGCGAACAAATCACACACCCGAGTTTTCAGCTTCGAAACTCCTTAGTCACAATTACCAAAAATTCTCGCAGTATGACTGCGTATCTCCAAGAGATCAGAACTATTTGCAGATGAACTTGCAACTGCAGGCGCTCCCATTCCAGAGGTCGAACTTGCAGTCAAAATACTCAGTGGCTTGGGACCTGAGTATGATTCAATATCTGCCGCTATCCAAGCGCGACATACACCTTTCTCGTATGAAGACTTGTATGACAAGCTTCTCAACAGAGAGCTTTTTCTTCAGCATAAGGAGCCTCATCAATTAGCGCCCTCTATTACTGTTGCAATGGCGCAAAAGTCCTCCTCCCCAGCCAATTTTGCGCCTTGAACCAATAGGCGCGGACAAGCTTCGCGTCCACAAAATTCTAGTTAGCCGAATGCATCACCTACCACATCAAATTGGCGTACAACTGCTTCTCCTCAACAAAATCGTCCAGTTTGCCAGTTATGTGGTAGGGTTGGGCATACTGCCAATGTATGTCGTTCCTGTTCTCACAATCACTTGGAAGCCAAGGCGTACTATGCTTCAACGCCTTGGATTGTTGATTCAGGAGCATCCCATCATGTGACTACGAACTCTCAAAATTTTCAACGTTCGGATGACTACACCGGGACTGAGCAAATCACCATGGGAAACGGTAACAAAATCCCTGTAACTCACACTAGTAATGTTCAGTTAAATACTTTCACAAAAAAATTTCACCTTTCCAATACTCTATGTGCCCCCGCTATTAAACATAACCTTATATTCCTGTCTAAATTTTGTCAAGATGACATCCATGGAATTTTTTCCTTATTCGTTTGTTGTGAAGGATTTGAGCACGGGGGCGATGTTGGCAAGCGGCCAGAATAGAGTTGGACTTTCTGAATGGCTCTTTGGAGAAGGTCAATGCAATCTGAGCTATCCAACAAATAAGGCAGAATCTCAGCAGTCTTGGCATAGAAAATTAGGACATCCCAATAAAAGAGTGCTTAAAACACTCTTGCACAAGTTTCCAATTCCTGTTTCCAATTTCGAAAAGTTTGAGTATTGCAATTCATGTTCATCTAATAAAAGTCATCGTTTACCTTTTTTGAGAATACTTTACAAAGCACAAGGCCTTTGCAAATTATTTTCAGTGATCTCTGGGGGCCATCACCTGTTTTGTCGATTGACAAAAATTATATTATGTAATTTTGTTGATCAATTTACCAAATATATTTGGCTTTATACAATTAAAAATAAAAGTGAGGTTCAAAACAATTTTTTCTAAATTTAAACCCCTTGTTGAAAACTGTTTTCATACTAAAATACTCTCGAGATACACTGATGGTGGTGGTGAGTTTGAAGGCCTTAAGTCATTCTTTCATGCTATCGGCATTGAGCACCTTGTATCATCCTCCTATATACACCATAATGAGTCGCCATGGCTGAACGTCGACACCGCCATATTATTGAAACAACAAAAACCATTTTGCATCAAGCCTCCATGTCTCCAGTATTTTGGTCTTTTGCTTGTCAACAAGCCACATTCCTGATTAACAAATTGTCTACCCCAACCCTTGCTAATGACTCTCCATACCAAAGGTTATTTGGTGAAATTCCAAATTACAAACTTATTCGGACCTTTGGCTGCCTTTGTTACCCATGGCTCAGACCTTATACACACAAATTAGATCCTCAATCTACTCCTTGTATTTACCTAGGCTATTCTAATGTTCATCACAATCATCAGTGTTATGATCCTATTTCTCAAAAAATATATATTTCCCGAGATGTTATTTTTTATGAGAATAAATTTACTTTTTCGGATTTGTTTTCCTCTCTTAAGGAAAAAAAAGTTTCGAATCTACATTGGGATATTTTGCACAAAGAATCACAAAACTCCACCCCCGAATATGTTTCCTCAATAAATCATGAGATTCCACCATGAGGCTTCTTCTAAGGATCCATCTTCAAATCCGTCGCTTGAGGTTGTGCCACCTTCAACCACTGTCTCAGACACCTCCATGCAGCAACTTGCTGCTCCAGTTCGTTCTACTCCTACTCCACATACATCACCACCCTAATACAATATTAATGCAGAAATCAGCAAGCACAAATTCCCTAAGCAACACCTTCTTTTCCTGCAGTAGATTCAGTATCAACCCAAGTACAGTTCCTGTCTCCTAATCCATCTTCTGGTATGGATCCCTTGTCTCCCAACACCATAACATATAGCCATCCACCATCTATTCACCGCCCTATCACTCGTTCCCAAAATAACATCACTACACCCAAGAAAATCTTTGATTATCTTGCCGTTACTACTACTGAATCACTTCCCACCACTTATAACCAAGCCCAAAAGAGTGCCTACTGGAGAGAACCCATGCAGCTTGAGTTTGATGCCTTAATGAACAATTTAACCTGGGAGCTCGTACCACCGTCCCCTTCACAGAATGTGGTTGATTGCAAATGGCTTTATCGTATCAAAACCAAACCAGACCGAATTGTGGATCAGTATATAGCTTGGTTGGTTGCAAAAGGCTTTACTCAACGTCCAGGTGTAGATTATCACTCTACCTTTAGCCCAGTGGTCAAATCTGTTACTGTTCGACTTGTTTTGTCACTTGCAGTTCAGTACAATTGGCCCTTGCACCAGCTGGACGTGAATAATGCCTTTCTTCAAGGTCACCTTAATAAAGATGTCTATATGCGCCAACCTCCTTGATATGCTCATCTTGATGTTCCTCATTATGTGTGCGAATTGAAGAAAGCAATTTGCGGCCTGAAGCAGGCTCCTTGTGCCTGGTATTCTGAGTTAAAACAGTTCCTCATTCAGATGGGGTTTCAAAAGTCCAACTCTGATTCCTTCCTCTTTATTCGACATCACAGTAGCACGTTGGTTTACATTCTTGTTTACATTGATGATATTATTGTCACCGGTTCTAATTCTGATGTTATCCAGCGAGCTATTCAAGTTCTTTCAACTCGATTCTCTCTCAAAGATCTGGGACAATTGCACTACTTCTTAGGTATCGAGGTCCTTCGAACATCAGCTGGAATCATTCTTTCTCAAGCCAAGTATGTTTCTGATCTTCTAGCTGACCTTAACATGTCAGAATGTGAACCTGTTCACACACCCATGAGTCCCTCTGCTTTGCTGTCTCTCAACGATGGTACACCTTCTGTCGATGCCACCTTGTATCGTCAAGCCGTTAAAGCTTCAGTATTTATCGTTTACTAGACCAGATATAAGCTTTGCCATCAACAAGCTGTCACAATTTATGCATGCTCCAACACAAATGCATTGGTCTTCTGTTAAACGACTTCTACGATATCTCTAACATACCAAGAATCATGGGTGACAAATAACGAGCAAGACATCTCCTGGGTTGTTTATGTATTCTGATGCAGATTGGGCAGGTGACATCAATGATAGGACTTCCACTGCTGGATATATTCTTTACTTTGGTCAAAATCCTATTAGTTGGTCATCCAAGAAGCAACGTACTGTAGCTCGTTCTTCTACAGAAGCAGAATATCATGCTGTAGCTTCTGCTCTTGCTTACGTCAATTGGGTTCAAAAACTTCTTGCAAAACTATATGTGACCTGAACCACCAATAATCCATTGCGATAATGTTGGTGCCACTTATCTCTGTCAAAATCCGGTCTTGCATAGCAAGATGAAGCACATCGAAGTTGATTTTCACTTTGTCAGAGATCAAGTGCAGAGGAACCAGGTGCATGTCCAGCATCTACGTGCTGCAGATCAGCTTGCAGACACACTTACCAAGCCCTTATCTCGTCTGCTCTTTCACAAACATCATCCCAAGTTTAAGATTGTGGATGCCACCTTCAACTTGCAGGGGCGTATTGGCACAGAATTTTCTGTAATTGTGCATTGTTAGTTAGAGTGTTATTGCACTTCCTTTACTTGTGCAGATTCTATATCGTCAGGTAGTTATCTACTACTCATAGGATTAGCATTGCAGGTTATTATTAAGATTCCACTAGGAATAATCCTCCTATAATATAGGAGTTATTGTTAATCTTGACTTGTATTTAAGGTGCTTTCAGTACATTGTAAATAAGAACTCAATCGATCCTGAATCTTTAATTCATACTCTTGTCTTTACCAAACTCTTGTGTTATAGGAGTATGTGTAAAAGCTACCCTTTGTCCCTCTCTTAAACATCTCAATTATTCTGAAAATAAAAAGCAATAAATGCATCTTTTTTTCTCTAAAGTCAAATATTTTAAATTCAATTTACTAAAATGGCAATAATATGGACCGGAGATAGTATTATATACTTCATTTGCTAGATGAATTTGAGAAAGAAAAGGAAGATATCAGCATTCTCTTCACAATTGGCTTGTTGAAGGTCTTCTGTTTGTAGGATTGGTATCAACTCTCCAAAACCCTGGCTGAGCAGGCTGCTTGGAAATTTGCAAAAGAGAATGGGATTGACTTGGTAACACTTCATCCAGGTCTAGTCATTGGTCCACTTCTGCAGCCTACACTAAATTTCTCTTGTGAGGCTATACTCAACTTCATAAAAGAAGGTAAGTTTGTTCAGTGACATATATAAGACACCTTGAGATATTCTTACCTCCTCTAATTAGCTTACACAACATCCTCAATGAAATATTTATGTATAAAATACATAGCAGGAACATGTGTACTCTTGTCTGTATTTGGATAGCTTGAAATGATCTTGGAATCTAATGATCATTCATCTGGAAACTTCTTTTGCATCATACATCTTCTGTTAGTGTTTCCTCGATTCAGACACAGAGACCTCTGTTACTGATAATCATTTCTAACAATTTTCTTTTCTATAGCCTTTAAGATTATAATGAGAAGAACTACTCTGAACAAGAATCAGATATTTGCGAACGAAATGGTAGGTCTGGGAAATGATGCTTAAGTCCCTTCTTAACCTTCTAAGGCAGTCTATAGCCTACCACCCCAACCTCCTTAAAGATTTTAAACCGGCTAATATACCCAAGGCTCAACTTGCCCTTTCTATCAAAACTCATCACACCCTGCATGGATGGAACTTTTAGGAGGACCAATGCACCTTCCTTGTCTTGGACAATATTAGTTTGTAAAGGGAGGTTAAGCTGAGGCAATATTTTAAGTGAGTTGGTGCAGAACTCCAAAGGTGTGGGCTTAGTGTGAATATTTACCATTTGGACAACATGTTGGCAACTCTTTTGTCGAGAAAAAGCATACCAAAACAAGCATGTGCTTCCAAGAAGTTTCAAAAGAATACTTCCCTGAAAAACTTAACCAATTAAGCTGCTTCCAAAAACTTTGCTAAAGCTCACAAAGCTTTAAGAAGTTTCGTCTGGCCAAATGAAGTAGCTGTATATTTGGGTGGTGAAAAAATGACCGACTCATATTATTTAGTTGATATATGAAGCTCCTTATGCATTTTTCTTTTTTTGGATTTTCTCCTTGTTTGGGATTCAAAGCAAGCTTTTGATAATAATAGTACTAAAGTTTGACACAATGTCTTTATTTGATGTAGGAAAAGAAGCATGGTCTGGTGGAACATATAGATTTGTCGATGTTAGAGATGTCGCTAATGCACATATTCTAGCCTTTGAGGTTCCTTCAGCAAATGGAAGATATTGTTTAGTTGGAGTAAATGGATACTCTTCTTCGGTTTTGAAGATTGTTCAAAAGCTTTACCCTTCCATCACTTTCCCCAAGTAAGTATTGCCAATAACACAGTTACAATTTTCTTCATACTGGTTAGTTTTCATTACTGTCTTCTATTCAGCATATAAAAATGATCAATTGCACCCTTCTTCTGGGACAGCTAATGTGTAGAGTTGAATCTTTCTAACACTTTACAAATGTGATAATTCAAAATAGGAGAACAAAGGCAGACGAGATGTAAATTTAAAGTTTTGTAAGGTATTGACATGGTTAAAGCTACAATTTTAGGCAGATGATGAAGTACTTAATGTCTTGGATGGCACAGTTGGCTTGTGCCAACAAAATTGGCGGTATAAATTTACCATGACAATGTTGCTTTTCCATGTCACATGATTTCTTTGGTGAATTCAGAGGGATTGCAGTGGACTATCTAGACACTGCAGGCTTTATAATTGAACATGTTTTGCTTCCTTAAGCTCGAGTTGTCTTCTGCTATTAATTAAGAATCTTTTGTTCTAAACAATATGACATGGGATTAATCATAATTCTTAAATTGTTGGATGCAGTATTGAAGATGGATTACCTCTTACCCCACTCTTCCAAGTATCGAGTGAAAAAGCAAAAAGTTTAGGAGTCAAATTCACATGTCTTGAATTGAGCGTGAAGGATACTGTTGAAAGCTTGATGGAAAAGAACTTCCTCCACATCTAAACAACATTCCGTTGGTGGAAATGGAATACACTGGGGCTGAGCTACAATTCTGCCTGCACGCCCACACCCTGAATTTGTGGGTGAAAAACCACTTAGTATGTACAACTAATTTATGTAATCCTATTTTCCTAAATAAGTAACAAACACTGAATACATAGACAATGTAATCCTACTGAATACGTAGAATGTAATCCTTTTGGTGATCCTATGCAAATTTTTAGCCTTTGTGTCCACTTTAAATTTGAAAGATCAGATCCATACAGATATCCTAAAGATTTTCATTTTCCATGGTGATGTCTAAAAAGTGAGGCAGCATTTCGTCTTCAGTCTTAAAACTCCGAAAGAACTAGTGTTGTGATTCATGAAATCGTTTCTCGACCGCCACCTTTGTGTTATCCTTCTAAACTCCCTTGTAAACTTTTCCAAACCACCCAAGCCTAAAAAGGAAACCTTAAAAAAAAAGAATTGTGTAAGAAAGATTTAAATATATAAAGGAAATCTTAGGCACGTGAAGGATGGAAGAGAAGAGAAGAATATTTAACTCTTGGAGCAGGTGGAACTTGTGGAAGAAAGAGAATTTAGCATATTTATATTAGTAAATTATTGTCATGGCCACCACCAACAGTTTTTTTTTCCTTCCCACAACCCAAAGCGTTTAAAGAAAAATGAAAGAGAAAAGGGCAATTTTTTCCTTATTTTTATTCCCTTTTTGAGGAGCGATGGTAGTCAAATTGGAATACTATATATTATGTGTTATGGCTAATTAGAATTACATTTTCTAACTCAGATTAGCAAGCATCTGAAAATGGAGAGCGCAAAAAGTGGAGAAGGAAAGGTAGTATGTGTAACAGGGGCATCTGGTTTCATAGCTTCATGGCTGGTCAAGTTGTTGCTACACCGTGGATACACCGTCAACGCCACTGTCCGCAACCTCGGTCAGTTCTCTTTCTCTCCATGTTTGTGTTTTTGGATTTCTTATTCAGTGTATCACCATGGCTTTGGATCCTTCTATTTGATCTCTGGGTTGTTTTATTCTTCTGTATCTAAGGTCCAAATTCATCTTCTAGGAAAAAACAAGTTTTGCTATCCCTATACTCGATATGTATTTGAGGAGCTCTAACTGCAAACATGGAATGGATTTGTTATTATATATAGATAGTAGAACTAGAATAGAAATGAACAATGGGATTGTAGTTATACATAGTAGGGGATCATAAGTAAAACCTTATTTAACTATATAAAGTGTTAAAAGACTACAAACTGCAGCTCGACCGCATAAATTTCTTGCTAATTGGCTTTTCTTAGCTTATCAATCTACTGTAACTACGAAATTGGGTCTATACATCCAATTATGGTCACTAACCTATCATAAAAAATGGATTTAATTTCAGATATACTCACTGAGCTGGTAAGTTATTGATTTGCTAACAATAATGTGAAATTAGCTCTTACAAATGACAAGTTCATTCAGTTTAGCTGGTAAGTTATTGATTTGCTAACAATAATGTGAAATTAGCTCTTACAAATGATAGTTCATTCAGTTTTTGTCATCAAACTGAAATGGCGGTTTCACATACATCTGATATTCATGACAAAGAAGAAATTCTGCAGTAATTTTATGTGATCATTGTCACGTCCTTAGTCTTTTGCTAAGCACACATGTTGGCACTTGATGACTTACTCACGTTCTTGCACGATGCACTTACGATCTTGCTATGCCAAATCAGTCTAAAACTCTAGAAATTGCTAAGAGAATGGTAGAGAGAACACAAGAGAATTGATAGAAAAAATATAATATTTTATAGAGAACTTTGATTGAATTTTTTTTTGATGATTTTACAAATGAATGCCCCTCTATTTATACTACTTACTTAGCTACTAATATGTAAATAATAATTACTAAACAAGTCCCTACGTATTTACAAATAAGTTCTTTTCCAAAATGCTCTACATAACTAGAAGATTCTAAGGACCTTCCATGCAAATCCATGGTATTCTAAAGCCTTCCAAGAAAATTTTCCACACTTTTTTGATGACCTGCCACATCATCATGCCACATAGGTGCCATATAACACAAAGTTCCCCAGGTGGAGGGCTTCCATTCGAAAAAGATTTGTCCTTGTGGATGATCCTAAAGATGTATGGAAAATTTCCCTAGAAGACTTTAGAATTTCATGGATTTGCATAGAAGGTCCTCGGAATCTTCTAGCTATGTAGAGATTTTAGAAAAGGACTTAATTGTAAATATGTAGGGACTTGTTTAATAATTATCATTTGCATAGTAGTTGATAAGTAGTATATATAGAGGGGCATACATTTGTAAAATCATCAAACAAAAATTCAATCAAAGTTCTCTATAAAACATTATATTTTTCTTAATAATTCTCTTGTGTTCTCTCTACCATTCTCTTAGAAATCCCTAGAGTTGACTGACTCGACATAGTAGCAAGTGGTGCAAGAACGTGAGTATGTTGTCAAGTGCCACATGCGTGCTCAACAAAAAGACTAAGGACGTGATAATGTGGTATCAAAGCAAGGTTGTGACTAAGGGAATGGAAAACGATGGAGAAATCAATGCTTCTAACACCCAAGCCAGTGTCACCCAAGATACCACTGGCAAGAAGGGATATAGCAAAAAGAGGAATATCACTATTAAGAACCAACAAGTGTCGCTCGAGATTGAGCCAAATGAAAGGCTTACATCCCAAGAATCTTTTACCACTAAATGAGCGAGAATGTTGTAGAAGTCCTACTTGAAGACGTCTCTCTCGGTAGAGAGTGGATTATGAAGGTTAATACGAGGATAGATGCAATCGAGATATTTGGCCAATACTGAAGGAAGGTAGAGGGTATCCTAGCGTTCTTGAGGTATATACCTTGAAGAGATCGAGAGCATCCGAAGCGACTTAGATGGGCGTGTATAGACGGAGATAGAGATGAGACAGATAGTCGCTACCTTATGACTTATGGAGGCATTGAGAACTATTGATGCCATGAAAGCAAAGATAGAGGCACTCAAAGAGCATGTCGATGTTGGAGTGACTGAGAATGCTAGGAACGTTGTCATTATGAGGGAAGCAAAGATCGAGGCTCCTAAGCCACCAGTGTTCAAAGGAGTTCGTGATACACAAGAAATAGAGAATTTTCTTTGGCATGGAAATACAAAGGACAACAATGCCAAGATCAACATTGCAGTGTCATACTTGACTGCCATGTTATGGTGGAGACAAAAGTCGACTGATTTTGAGCGAGGTTTGTGCACAATTAGCACGCGGGATCAGTTCAAGGTTGAGTTCAAGCAAAAGTTCTTCCTAAATAATGTCTTGTATGAAGCAAGGCACAAACTTCGAGAATTGAAGCAAACAGGGAGCGTATGCGACTACATTAAAGAGTTCACCACTCTTATGCTTCAAATCCCCAATCTTACTGTTAGAAGAGGAATAGGTAAATATAATCCTACTTAGAATAGGAATAGGAATTAAAATATTATATAGATTCCTATTTGGAAAAGGATTCTTTTATAGTATCCTAGTTGGAAAAGGAGTCTAATATAGTATCTATAAATAGGGTCTCAATGTAATAATGTAGACAACAATTCATTAATATTCTTCTCCAATATTTCTCACATGGTATCAGAGCTTCTACGTTCCTGGTAGAAAATCGAATAGCTTCCGTTGCCGGCGGGCGACTATGACCCAGATTTGCTGCCCGTCTGGCCAATGGTTATGTTAACAAAAGTAGGGTCAGTGATATATATATGATTCTCATATTCAAGGGAAGAAAATTCAATCAAATAGGTCGTCAATTTTCGGTGACTTTCTAGGGTTGTTTTGTGTCAACCCCACATCTTTCAGTGTTTGTATAGCACCGTGCCATTATCCGGTGACTACATTTTTTTATATCTAATTTGTGTAGTACCATATCATCTTTTCGGTGACCATTTTTTCATATTTATCATGTGTAGCACCGTACCATCTTTTCGGTGACTACTTTCTCATATTCGATTTGTGTAGCACCGTGCATCTCTCCGGGACTACTCATATTCAATTTGTGTAGTACCGTGAATTTTTCGAACTACTTTCTCATATCTGAGTTGCACAACACTGTGTCTTTTTTGATGACTCAGATTTGATTTGCGTAGTTCCATTCATCTTTTCGGTGACTCATCAAATCTAATTTGCGTAAGGTCATGCCACTATTCCGACCCTACCCATATAATTCTCTTCTCAGTAGGGTCGTGTCATTATTCCAACCCTACCCATATAATATTATTTCTCAATTTGTGATCATTTTCAGCCATCAAATCTAATAATTTGGTGCATAAGCAGGTCTCGAGAAGTTTTAAAGTGACTTTCTTAGAGTTATTTCGAGATGATCCCTATTGTCATTCTCCATTGACCTTTTAATCAGTTGAACATTAAGAGTGCTTTTCTCTATGATGATCTCGAGGAAGAAATCTATATGGAGCATCCACCTGATTTTGTTGCTCAGGGAGAGTCTGATAACCTTGTATGTCGATTGTGTAAATCATTCTATGGTCTAAAACAATCTTCTCAAGCTTGGTTTGGAAAGTTTAACAATGCAATCCCATAATTGCATGAGAAGACTAAGACATTGAGGTTGTCTGTTAATTTTGTGAAGCCGGAAGATCAACTTGCTGATATCTCAACAAGCCCGTCGTCGACCCTCGTATTAATTACATTTGTAACAAGCTAGGTACATATGACGTGTATGCACTAGCTTGAGGGGGAGTGTTAGAAGAGGAATAGGTAAATATAATCCTACTTAGAATAGGAATAGGAATTAAAATAGTATAGAGATTCCTATTTGGAAAAGGATTGTATTATAGTATCCTAGTTGGAAAAGGAGTCTAATATAGTATCTATAAATAGGGTCTCAATGTAATAATGTAGACAACAATTCAATAATATTCTTCTCCAATATTTCTCACACTTACTAGTGATGACTTGTTGTTCAACTTTATGAATGAGTGCAGAATTGGGCTAAGCAGGAGTTGTAACCCCAACAAGTCACAGATATTGATCAAGCCATAGTGGAGGCTGAGAGTTATTATTCGAGTGCCTCTATCTTTGCCTTCATGGCATCGATAGTGCTCAACGCCTCCATAAGTTTGCACTCTAAGGTAGCGATGGTCTATCTCATCTTTATCTCCGTCCGTGTACGCCCATCCAAGTTACTTTGGATGCACTCAATCTCTTCAAAAGTATATTCCTTAAGAACGCTTAAAGTACCCTCTACCTTCCCCAAGTGTTGGCCAAATAACTCGATTGCATCTCTCGCTGCATTAACCTTCATAACCCACTCCCTGCAAGATGTCCTCAAACAAGACCTCTACATCATTCTCGCTCATTTCAATGGTAGAAGGTTCTTGGGATGTAAGCCCTTCATTTGTCTCAATCTTGTGGCACCTCTTGGTTTTTGATTGCGACATTCCTCTTTTTGCTATAATCCTTCTTACCGGTGGCATCCTGGGTGACATTGGCTTGGGTGTTAGAAGTGGTAATTTCTCTATCGTCTGCCATTCCCTTAGTCACAACCTTGCTCTGATACCACGTTATCACATCCTTAGTCTTTTGCTAAGCACACGTGTAGCACTTGACAACTTACTCACGTTCGTGCACTACTTGTTCACGATCTTGCTATGCTAAGCCAGCCTAAAACTCTAGGAACCGCTTAGAGAATGGTAGAGAGAAACAACAACATACCTAGTGAAAATCCCACAAGTGGGGCCTGAGGAGGAAAAAATGTACACAAACATTACCACTACCTCATAGAGATAGAGAGGTTGTTTCCGAAAAGAAAATGGTAGAGAGCACCCAAGAGATTGATAGGAAAATTATTTTACAAATGGATACCCTTATACTACAAAGTCTAACATTTAAATAATTATTAAACAAATTCCTACGTGTTTACAAATAAGTCTTTTTTAGAATTCTCTACATACCTAGAAGACTCCAAGGAATTTTCATGCAAATCCATGGAATTATACAGTCTTCCAAGGAAATCTCTACACATCTCTAAAATCATCCACGAGAACTAATCTTTTTCCGATGGAAGCCCTCCAAATGGGCAACTTTGTGCTACATGGCGCCTATGTGGCATGTTCAAGTGACAGGTCATCACATCATGGACTTAGCTGTTACTATTAATCCTTCCTCCTTCGTATCTATTAGATTGTTCCCAGCTTCTAAAATGTTGGTTATAAGCTCGCAGAGGACACAAGTAAAGTGGCTCACCTGCTAGGCCTTGATGGAGCTAAAGAGAGGATGCATCTATTCAAAGCAGAGTTACTTGAAGAGCAATCATTTGATGCTGCGGTTGATGGTTGTGAAGGTGTCTTTCATACAGCTTCACCTGTTTTTCTCACAGGGAAATCCAAGGTCAAAAGCCTACTGTGACATCAAAATATGTCAAGAGATGTCTTTAAGGAGGAACATGTTTGTTTGCACTTAAATAGATCTGGATGCTTTAATTTCAAATAATAATAAATATATTACTTGTTTATCTTCCAGGAAGAACTTGTGGATCCTGCTGTGAAAGGAACGTTAAACGTCCTTCAGTCATGTGCCAAATCACCATCTGTCAGAAGAGTGGTGATAACTTCTTCTGTTATATGCAATAAAAATATGTCAACTCCTGGAGCTGTGGCCGATGAGACTTGGTATTCAGATCCAGAACTCTGTGAGGAAAGAAAGGTTCTCTGTGTCTATTTAATTTGGTAATTCTTTTTAATTTGATGAGGCTTATCCTTCGATTATTGTATCAAGAGGTTTGGAAAATGACATCTACCAAATTAATACTATAAATTTGTAAATTTATAGACATGTATATAATCCTAAATTTGACAATAATATGGACTGGAGATAGTATTATATACTTCATTTGGTAGATGTGTTTGAGAAAGAAATGGAAGATGACTGCATTCTCTTCACAACTGGCTTGTTGAAGGTCTTTTGGTTGCAGGACTGGTATCGACTCTCCAAAACCCTGGCCGAGCAGGCTGCTTGGAGATTTGCAAAAGAAAATGGGATTGACTTGGTAACACTCCATCCAGGTCTAGTCATTGGTCCACTTCTGCAGCCTACGCTCAATTACTCTAGCGAGGTTATGGTGAACATCATAAAAGAAGGTAAGTTTGTTCAGTGACATAAGACACCTTGAGATATTCTTACCTCACTGTTCCCCAACCCCGCCCCACCAATTCCTTCTGAAATATTTATACAACACCCTTGCTGAAATATTTATGTATAGAATACATAATAGGAACATGTGTTCTCTTGTCTGTGTTTGGCTAGCTTGAAGTGATCTTGGAATTTAATGATCATTTAACTGGAAACTTCTTTGGCAGTCGCACATTTTCTGTTAGTGTTTCCTCGATTCAGAAATACAGACTTCTGCTTCTGATGATCTTTTCGAACAATATTCTTTTCTAAAGCTTTAAAGACGATAACAAGAAGAACCATTATATACAGAAGTAAGAATTTCTAAATCCTACTTTACATCTGTTACCCTGCCGCTGATGAACTTTGTTATGGGAACAATATATCTTTCAGCACTTTCGGTTTATCTCACACAAAACTAACTCTGAACAAAAATCAGATATTAGCACATGAAATGATGAGTCCCCTCTTAATCTTCTTCTAAGGCATCTATAGCCAACTGCCCCAACCTTCTTAAGAATTCAAACCGACCAATATACTTCAGTCTCAACTTGCCCCCCGTCAACAAAGCTCATCACACCCTTCATGGATGAAACTTTTAGGAGACACAATGCACCTTGTCTTGTCTTGTCTTGGGAAATATTAGTTGGTAAAGGAATGGTCAAGCTGAAATCTGTTGAGTTTAAAAGGTCAGTTATAACTTTTCTGAAAAGGTTGTGACCTTTCCGATAAGACACAATAAACACTTTTTGTTCTCTTTATATAAAATTTTCCTATCATTTCTAAAAGGAGTTTTTCTGACTTCACACAAACAAATTCTAGTGTGCTTTACTGTTGTTGAGTGGTTCGTGGACATCGTGGTTTTAGGTACCGATATACCAATGAGTAAAATTGTTCCTGGGAGGATATATTCTATTAACCTCAGGTACTTGAGGGGGAATAATTCCTTAACAATACACTGTTTATTCAGTGAGCTCGATTTTTCTTGTCAATTTTATTTTTTGATTTTCTTTACATATTTTATTTTCATTACTAGTTTTAGTTTCTAATTTTAAAAACTTGTTAGAATCTTTATGATTATTGTTTTCACAAATTTCTGTTTTACAAAAAAAAAAAATTCTACAAAAGCTTTGTACCGCAAAAGTTTTCGTTCAACAAAATTTTTGTTCTAAATATTTTAGTAATACATGTTGAACAACACAATTCAATGGTGTGGACTTGGTGTAAATATATTTCGTCTCCACTCTGATTTTGAAGCATGCTGAAGGCATACAAGGAACTTAATCTTAACTCCTCTGGTGCATTTCACTCAAAATTAGGGGGTAGTTAGATAGAGTCTTTACCATTTGGATAACATTCTGTAAAAGCTCTTTGGTCGAGAAAAAGGGTACCAAATGTCCAAAACAAATATGTGCTATCAAATACTTTCTTGGAGAACTTTACCAAACAAGTTGCCTTAAAGAAGCTTTGCCAAAGTTTGCAAAGCTTTTAGAAGTTGTCTGCCCAAACGAGTTAGATATATATGAAAATTACAACTCACTTTATTACTATACGAAGGTCGTTATGCATTTTCCCTTTTTTTTTTGGATTTTCTTCTTGTTTGGGGTGCAAATCAATCTTTTGATAATAAATAGTACTGAAGTTAATTTGACACATTATTGTCTTTATTTGATGAAGGAATAGAGGCATGGGCTGGTGGAATATATAGATTTGTTGATGTTAGGGATGTTGCTAATGCACATATTCTAGCCTTTGAGGTTCATTCAGCAAATGGAAGATACTGTTTAGTTGGGGCAAACGGATCGTCTTCTTTGGTTTTGAAGATTGTTCAAAAGCTTTACCCTTCCATCACTCTCCCTGAGAAGTAAGTATTGTCAATATCACACTTGTAATTTTCTTCATACTGATTAGTTTTCATTACTATCTTCTTTTCAGCAGAGAAAAATCTTCAATTGCACCCTTATTCTAGGACAACTAATGAGTAAAGTTGAATCTTGCTAACACTTGCAAACAAATATGATAATTCAAAATTAGAGAACCATTTCATTTGTTTGTGCCAACAAACTTGACAGTATAAATTTACCATGATGTTGTTGCTTTTCCATGTCACATGATTTATTTGATGAATTCAGAGTTCTTGAAGTGGACTATTTAGACAGATTAATCATAATTCTTAAATTTTGATGCAGTTTCGAGAATGAATTGCCTCTTGCCCCACACTTCCAAGTATCGAGTGAAAGAGCAAAAAGTTTAGGAGTCAAATTCACATGTCTTGAGTTGAGTGTGAAGGATACTGTTGAAAGCTTGATGGAAAAGAACTTCCTTCAAGTCTAAACAACATTCAATTGGTGCATTGAGCTCAATTCTGCCTGGGCGCCTCCGTCCTGCATTTATGAGTGAAGAATCCACTCTATATGTATAAGTAATTTATAAATAGATAATGTAATCATTTGTTTTCAACTAAAGTAACAAGCATTGGATACATAATGTAATCCAATTTTTCCTATTTATTACGGGTTGGTTTATACAAGTAAAAGTCAACTATATTCAGGTCTCGATTGACCCTTTATTTTCAACTATTTTGCTTTAGGATTCAACCCTTGTTTTGTGTGTGACAAGGCGACTAACTATTAATGTGGAAAAAAAAATCCAAAATGTACAATAGATCTTCTTCCCATTTCAGTACTACAGGTTTCCTTTAGTTTAAAATATTTAGAGAATATTTGATAATTTTAATTAAATAGACAGGGAGTACCATTATACTAGTCCTTGCTGGTCTTGGATTTGTCCTTGTACTAGTGCCAAAGGCGCATAAATTAAGTGTGAGAAGCAAGGACAACCCCTACAAAAACTTTTATTTAATTGAACATCATGTATCATCACGATGATTAATTGCTGTATTTGAAGACAGATATTCCCCATCTACTTATTAGGCTAACAATAATGTGTCCCCACATGCTATGACAATTTTATAACACCTCCCTTTTTTCTCGTGTATTCTAAAAAGAATGACATCAACATTTATAAATCTTAAATACCTTAATATAGTTTTGACATATGACACGTTTTAATGTGTCAATTTTTTTTTATTTCAATTTTATCATTATATCAGTCAAATACTTATATACAACAGTATTTTCGAATAACATAGAGTTGACGTCATGCTCCACAGAGTGGTTTTACCGATGATACTCAAAAAAGATGACCAGACCTGAAAGTAGCTCTATTCAGGCTGAACTGGTACAACCAGCCGACCGGTGCCTAGTGCAGTAATTACCTTAATTTCAGACCTCCTTTTAACTAATAAAAAACTTCGTCCTCCAAAAGAACATATCAGAAAGTGCCAAAACAAGTATTACTCTCTAGTAGTCTAAACATCTAAATGTGATTAGCTACATAATTCAATCAGAGCACGCAAACGATCTTGTTTTCAAATCTGTGTCATCTGTACATACATTTGGGTCACGAAAAAGAAAACCTAATTTACCTGCACAGGGAAAAGTGGTCACTCATTACTAAGCTTTGTCTGCCAGACTTTCTGCACAAAGGGAGGTCCCCCCACCCCCGGGGGGGGGGAGGGCTGATTGAGCAAATAAGCAGTACGCTTGTTCAACAATTACAAAATTCAATTTGTTCTTCATTAACTTTGACCCTGTAAAATTATAGAGCTCCTTTTCACCTTCCATAGAGTATTCAGCATCAGAAAACTAGCAACCCGGCAATAAGAGGTGTTTTGGCATACCCGTTCAGAGGTAAGCCAACAACACTTCAGTAAATAAAGAACAATAAAGCTGTCACAAATTCTATTTTCCCACGGCAAAATTAATAGTCTCTTAACCACATTTTTTAATAAGAAAAATCTGAGCACATATGTAGATCCGAGTACTACAAGGCAAAATACCAACCAGTCACTTGACATTCACAAATGTGAGCATTTCACTTTTAGTTGATTAAACATGCCAAACTTTACATTTCAAACCAACAATCAATTTTTTATTTAAAACATGGCAGCTGAGACACGTCCACCAGTGTATTTCCACCACATGATAAACCTAAAATAAGACATGGAGATAATGAATATCAACAGCCGAAAATAATACTAGGTACACAGGTATGCTATAGTAAACAATGCCACTGGCACAATAAAAGCAAAGCTCATAACTAGATATCACACAAAGAGCACGCCAGTAAAAAGCTGCTTCTTAACTGTCAAGAGGAAAAAGTGACCTCTCAGAAAAAGGTCATCAATGTATCAAATACTCTCCTCCAAAAAAGGAATTCATTCAAAACTTCAAATCTAACACACTATCAGTGCAGAATGCTTGCCTAGTCCTTCACTCTTTACCATGTAGGATGTCTCACACAAAGCACGCATGATATTCCCCCCTCCCCCAAAAAAAAAGAAAAAAAGAGAGAGAGATAAAGTACTGTTTTCTTCTCTTCCCTTCTTGGGAATCTGCAGTCATGTAAACAAGTTAACAGCTGCTGTTGTTCAAACGACCACCATGTCAGTGGACATTTAACAACTCTACTTTGACTACGGTTCAACAATATAATCAAATCAATAGACTTATGTTCTCCTATGTATTGGATCACTATATTGATGTTCAATTATAATCAAATCAATAAGTTCATATATAAATAATTCATCAAGCTCGTTGATGTTTAATTATAATCGAATCTATAAGCTAAACTCCAGATGATCCTGAAAACCTTTGGTAGGGGTTTTAAACAAATTTGATAGTTGTTTAAACAAATTCGCTAGTTGTTTAGCAAATCAATAAGTTTATTTCTTCATTAATGCTCAATTACAGTCAAATCAAGAAAGTTACATTCACAATGTGTAGATTCAAGTGATTGATGTTCAATTACAACCAAATCAATCAGTAAATGTTTTACCATGCGCAGAACACTCAATTGTTATTCAACTATAACCAAATCAATACGTTCATGTTCTATAATCAGATGAATATATTAATATATTACACTGTGTGATATCACACAATTGATGTTTAGTTATATTCAAGTCAATGGACTTAATTTTTTACAACCTTGAAGATCGAACTGTTCGTTTGCAGCTCTTGTAGGCTGTCTTTCTAATTTTTTTGGTTTAAATATGCTGTATATCCTATTCTGCTATTTTATTTTCACTTGTCTAAAATTGGAATTTCCATTTTGAGATTTGTTGCCTAAGAATATACTACTTGATAATGTGAAAGGTAACTGAGTATTGTGTAGTTAGCTAGACGACCTTTATTTCCACATTCAAACAGCAGACAAGTCTACAAAATTCTATTTTACTCTTGCTTACTCTCATTTGGGATTTAGGAGGAACAGACAAATACTCATAATTAGGCGTAAATATTTCATGTATACCGTACAAGTTGACCATCATATGTGTCACAATTAAGAAGCTGGATTAGCTGGGATACTACATCTTTCTAGTCTTATAAGGAAAAAATCTTTCGATTACAGTAGAAATGAAGTGCTTTAGAGCCAAACATATACTGGTATAGTTGAAATGAAATGTCAACTGATCTTGTTGAAAAAGGGTGGAGGTTATAGATCATTGCTTCTTTTTTTGGAGATGTCGATGGTTGCTTCTTTAGTTGATTCATTTCTTTTTACAATTGCTTTGCCCACTTACCCAGAGCTGTACCTTTTCGTGGTTTACCTTTTTCCTCTTTTGTTTATCATTGTCATGGTTCACACTATGGAATTCTTCATTTCTAGTTGGAACTAGTAACCTTTTAGGCTAGTTTCTATCAGATACGTCATCATACCTAGAGTTTTGTTCTCAGTATCCACATATTTATGCGATTTCTGTAACATGATCCAGCTCTTGAAAATTATATTTGAAGAGTCAAGGACCTCAAATTTTGTTCATTCTTGTAGAAAGCATGTAGCTGGAGAGAGCTTAGCCTAGACTTTAACTTCTCTTATCCATCACACCAAACGATTCCTTAATATTTTCACATAACATAAAGTTGAAATTATGCTTCTCAAAGTGTTCACAGCACGTGCATTGCACGTGTAAGTCTATGCCATAGGCCATTGGTTTGTAAATAATACTCCATTGCGCCAGTTTAATTGACCATCATACATGTTTTGTTCCTTGATTGTAGGAGGGAAATTTAACACCACCTTATTTAACAATTCTAATTACTTTTGTTTATGAAATTTTCATTGAGTAACTAAATGATCAATAATTTTACATTTCATTTACACCGAGTTTGACATGCATGTCACTTTTTAGTAGTACTCAAATAATTGTAGTCCAATTGCAACGTATTTGTTTTATCCGATAATCTTGGCTTCTTTGGCAACTGTCTTGAGCATATCAGCTCTTCTTCTCCCGAACTTACTAACATAACAAATGAATAATCTTTTAGCTTCATGTAATGTGTAAATTTTTTGGCAATTCGATTACTTTCAAATAATTTATTAATCATATCTCACCTAGAACTTCCTCCTAGATATATTTTGTGTGTTTTCATGTCTTTCAATTTGGTTGTTCAGTCATAATCAATTCTTTCATTGTTGATCATTGATATTTTTCTTGAAAATGTCATGTATAGCTGGCCATCTGAAAAAAGATATTACTGTAGTTTGAGATTGTTTAACCTCATGATTTTTTCCTTTAGTTATCGTCATTACAAAGCATAGACATATTAAAAATTATTTCTGGATAAAATTTAACTGGATAATATTCATTCTCGTGTGGTGATAGTTGTATCTTGAAATAGATACCTGCTTCAAAAGCATATATGCCAATTGTTATTTCGGTATGTATGACATTTTTTTTAAAACTTCGAGGTGGTTTGTTGTATTTGATTCCAGTTTATTTGGGAGTTGGTTTATACTTATATATTTTTGAATAAATGAAATTACCCTTTTCTTCTTTTTGATATGATGGTCCTTGTTTGATCAAGAAACCTACCAAAGCCGCCAACACCGCTACCTTTTTGAAAAGGCAAGATGATTCTTTTATATCCTATTATTTTGCATTAGTTTCTGTTTGTATTCGCCATGCACATATGAGCTTATTTTTCGGGTTTGCACTTGACGTGCCTGAAGTTCTTTCCACTCCTAAAGTTGGTACTTTGGTTAGATATGGTGCAAATTGTCCAAGTTGAGGGTGTGTCATAGAACATTAGAGCAAATTACGGATTAGTCTTATTCATGACACTATTTAATATGAAGACGATATGAAGAGCAAGACTGATTAAAGACCTTTGAAAATGTAAATTAAAAAGGGGCCAATTTGCTCTGTTATGGGGGATATTAAAAATGTTACTATTTGGACCGAGGAATCATCACCTTTCTTAGATTGAGCTGCACATCCATATCTTACAGTTGACTTCTCCATCTTTTCATTTTGCAATTCTCTGCTAACCAGTGCTGCTAATGGCACAAGATCATGATTCAACCTATGCCTCTATTCTTTTGACCCTATTTCTCTTCCTACCAGCTATTCCAAGTTAAATCTCCCTAATTCCTCCACGACACTGAGAACTTATACCTTGTTACAATTAAATCTGGAGAGTATGAACTTCCCACGCTCTCAAATTCTTTTAATCCTGAAAGCACCACTTCTTTTTTAAAATCTCAGCTTATCATTAGAACTCCATAATAGTCAAGAATAGAGCTCTTAAGCAGTCTATTCAATCACAACAAACATTTACTCCCAGACAACCTTAATATTCTCAAAGAAGAAATCTTCCAAAGTAAACATGATCCTAAAATCCAATCACACAGCAGAAAAACACCAGAACCAACATATAAACAACATTAAACTTCAGGAACCTCCAAAACAATTTCATACCAAAGAAGAACTCTCCCAAAGTTTCAAACTCGATCCCCAAATTCAACCACAGAAACACCTAGAACGAATGCATAAACAGAATGAACTTCACGAAGCTCATACACCAACAAAAAGGAACTCCAGAAAATAACACACAAACAGCATGAAACTTCAAAAAACTCCTAACAGTTTCATTCCCAAATAAGAACTCTCCCAAAGCACAAAACTTGATCTCAAAATCCCATCACGCCTGAACAAACACATAAACAACATGAAAGTTCAAGAATCTCCTAACATTTTCATTCCCAAACAAGAACTCTCACAAAGCTCAAAACTTGATCCCCAAATCCCATCACACCAGAACACACACAAAAACAACATACAGATTTCAAGAATCTCCTAATAATTTCATTCCATCATTTGAGCATATTCCTTGGTGTTGTTTAACATTAGATCAGCCATACAAGTAGTTCATATCTTAACCAAAGTTGATTCTATGTACTCTTGAATGTTGCAACCTAGTAAATATTCCGCCGCTTCAAAAAGCATAACTCGTGCACGTCGTTCTCCTTCACACAGCTCAAGAGGTAAGTGGTATCTATTGAAAAGGGAGAGTAATTTTATCATGAACGTAGAGATGTTTGCAACTCAGTAAATATTAAGTGGTGTGTTAGGCATTTCTAACCTTATTTCATATTTCTATATTCTAGAGGCTGCAGTTGCTACAAGCTATAACCTATCGAATAATTTGCACTTTCTTGCGGCACTTTTTGCAAGATGAATACCAGGGCTCATCCTTGTGGTAATAAGTTCATCTTAAAATTATTGTAAAATAATAATTAAGTTAAAGGAGATAGTAATTAAGCGGTACCTGTGAGAGGGGTCCACTGTCTCATGTACTGATAACGTCAAAGAAGGGGCGCTAGATAGATTGGAGGCAAAAAGAAGGTTCGCAGGGTGATTTAAAATGCAGCAAAGGTAAGGGTGACATTTAAGTATATATGCAAAGAATGTGTTGGAATTGGGAGGCCAGCAAACAATAGTAAGGTATAATTTGCAGGAACTATAAAATCAGCAATGACATTGATATGGGAAGATGGTAAATGTAAATGGCATTGCCACACTCCGTGGAACAATTTAAAGTCCGCTTAATTGAGTTTATGCAATCATAAGATCGGCAGTACAAGATATAGATTAGCAAAGAACGTATTTGGAGTTAGGAGGAAATTGTTTGAACACCGACCAAAAAATAATAGGAACATATAATTAGCGGGGAAAATAAGGTTAGCAGTAACATAGATATGGGAAGAGTGTGATTGAAAAAAGAGTTGGCGGCATACAGTCGAACAATTTTTAGACCATTTAATTGTGTTTAAGTAGTTGATGGTAAGAAGCAGAGAAGTAGGCAGAGAGGGACATGGTGTCAAAAGAAATTGTTGAATGTTTTAGTGTGTTTACGTAGTTGATGGTGCGAAGCAGGGAAGTAAGCCAAGTGGGAAAACACAGAACTGTAGATAGTAAGAAATCGCGGGAGAATTTACCAAGAGTAATAGGTGGAGATGTAACATAGCGTAAGCAGGAGTCTAAATATGATTCACGGTGAATAATGTGCATGTACAGGGGAGAACCCATTGCGAGTGAATAAGCAGATGTTATTGTAGACTATTTCAGTGTGTTTACGTAGTTGATGGCGAGAAACAGAAGAGTAGGAACAGCGTAAAAAGGCAGAAGAGGAGATAGTAAGAAATCAAGTGATAATTTACCAAGAGTAAAGGGCGGAGTAGTACCGTACCGTAAGACAAAGTCAATGTGATTTGCAGTGAATAATGTGAGTGCACAGGCGAAAAAGCATTGCAATTGAATATGCAGATTAGAAAGCTTAAATTGAGAAAGAGGGTATGCATACCTGTTTGTTCTTGCAGAGAATGGGCGTTCGATGATGAAAAACTTGCGATGGAGAGGCGAGGGATTGCGTCTGGTCATAAGGAAGCAGCAGCTGGAGGCGACGGTTGTGAAGAAGTTTGTGTCATTAGAAGTGCGATGATATAGGGCTAGAGAAGTGACAACACATTAAAATTTAATAAGACGGTATTTACGTAATTCAACTTTAGATTTTTAGAGTTGATTGGTGTATTCTTAGAAGAGTTGTAGCTTACTGAGTTATTAGTTCTTAGTTTAGTGGCGTCAGGAGCTAATGGTGGATTAGGGTCATGTCGCCGGTTGGGGTCAGAGGTAAGGGTGGTGAGAGGGGCACCGGAGTATCTAAGTTAAGGATAGGATCACTTACAGGGAACTCCATAGGGAAATCCATAGAGCTAGTGAAGTGTCTTAAGAGGAGACATATTAACATAGCGTGTGTTCAGGAGACTGGATGGATAGGGACCAAAGCTCGGGACATAGACGGATTCAAGTTATGGTACTCGGGTGGTTCTAGGGATAGAAATGGTGTAGGTATTCTAGTAGACAAGGGCCTTAGGAAATATGTGGTGGAGGTTAGGAGATTTTAACGATAGGATGATGTCCATTAAACTTGTGGTTGGTAGGCATGTACTGAATGTGGTGAGTGCCTATGCGCCCCAAGTGGGCCTGCATGAGGAAGTCAAAAGGCTCTTTTGGGAAGATTTGGATGAGATTGTGAGAGGCATACCAGAGATGGAAAAACTCTTCATGGGGGGAGACTTCAATAGGCATATTGGGGCAACCACTAGCGGGTTTGAATGTCACGCCCTAAGCCCTATTAAGGCGGACTGGCACCCGTTGCCGACAAGGCTCGGGAGAACCAACATATAACTATACATCTGCTATGAACATTTAAGAGGTTTCCATACTCAATATGCTGTCAAACGAAAGTAAACTGTACTAGCAAACCAACGTAAATGCATAAGACTAGGCCGTTGGAGCCACGATGTCTATAATACACTATATGACCACACTTTAATTTACATAGTCTACAAAGCCTCTAAGTAAGGAACAATAACCAAATGGGTCGGGACAGGCCCCGCCTCAAGACCAACTATACAATACAAAATATAAGTCCTAAACACATAAGCCCCGAAGCAACCTGGAGCTTAGTAATAGCAGCTGGAAGTCCTGTACTCTTACTGGGGAGATCTAGTAGCTCCTGTACCTGCAGCATGAAATGCAGGTTCCCCGTAAGGGACGTCAGTACGAGATAATGTACTGAATATGTAAGGCAAGAAATACTGTATATGCTATATGAGCTCAAATGAAATCACATGCTGGTGTGTATGTATGATAAGACCACCTTTAGTCATACTGTGGAATCATGTACTTTATGTCTTTTTATTACTGTATAATCTGTGCACAATATATCATGTAAATGACCAGCTGATCAGTGGTAAATCTGTAATGGGATCGACCCTGGCTAGGTGATTCCTTCACCCCTCGGGCTACCACCCAAATGAGATCGACCCTGGCTAGGTGATTCTTCCACCCCTTGGGCTACCACTCATTTATAAGCAACTGTAAGTTATCTTTTATTTACTTTGAGATGGTTCTTTTGGTGGTCATAACCTTTAGAACTGTAGGAATATAGACATGTGACATATGAAAAACCATGTAAGGTAATACCACGATGGGAAGAGAGATACACAACTAATGAATCGTATCAAAGATTGAACAACACATAGACTTTGTTTGGTAAAAAGGAATTCATGCATATTCGGTATTCAAGTACATATGCAGGTTGACAATGACTATGTATGGAGACATATGGACATGTTAAAGAGTGGGAACACGGTTAGCAGCCATGTCGGAGTTTGTACGTGCCTTTATGGGCTAAGGAAAACTATAGATTTCATGCCAGGTAATAGGAAATCAAGTTGTCTTACATACCTCACTGTGCTATGTCGTTATTACCTCGGAATAGTATCCTTTTCCTCCAAACACTTATCTACAACATATTAGGTGATAAAACTAGTGTTAGTAGCTAATAAACACGTCTTAGTAATCCAATTTCACCCAAAAACAACATCCGGGCAGCAAGCTCGGAATTAGCACCCAAATAGTATTCTTTCAACACTTCCGCTCCTAATCGTATTTTCTAACACACATTCCCATATACATGTCATATCCAGCTATGCTTAGTCTCATAACAGCATTACAACAACTCATACAATACAGCATACAACAACTTTACACAACATGTAAGTAGACAACGCAACATTGCGTCTTTCCGCTACATTTCGACGTCAACCATTCCAAATCCGTTCCAACCTTACCCAAACTGTCCTCAACATATTTACACATAATTACAGTCCTAAACCAGTCCAAAAACATTCCCTAAGTAGATGAAAAACATGAGACAACAATTCCCAAAAACAGTCCACAAATTCTTACTAATGACCGGAATTAAGACATCATTTAAGAACTTGTTTTTGCGGAAGGTACAAGTGGTCCAGCAGCCTTCTTACATCACTATGGACCCAAGACTTCTTAAAAATATACATATTACTTCATAAATCAGCCAACCAACAAGATAAAAGTCTCTTATTTAACAAGAAAAGTGAACTACAAAATTGGAACACATGCTGTCCCAAAATTCCTGCACAATACAACCAACATACTCTTCATGTTTTTCATGGAAAAATTACACCAAACCATGGGTATTTTTACTTACCTTAACTCTCAAGTATTAGGTTCTCTTCAAGAACCCTAGAAGTGTGTCTTGGCTGCTTTAGAAAATGGAGAGAGAGCAAAAAGAAACTTGAGAAAAATCTGAAAATTTGGCTTAAGAAAATGGCTGAAAGTTGCTGCTGGTCGCTCCCTTTTATAGGCCTCTTTTGGCCGACTTTCTTTTGGGCTTTTAGCCTTATTTTAATAAGGTTATGGGGCAGCAGCTTGGCCCTTTCATTTGGGCCTTATTGGGCTTCAAATGGGATGGGCTTTGTTGCAAACATTTACTCCCTAAGCCCACTTAGTTTGGGCTTTAGTTTTGAATTGCATTGTAGTTGTAATTTGGCCCTTTTTCTTATCCATCTTGGGCTGCAAATATTGCCCTTTTATGATGCCAACCATGGGCCCAAATGACATCTTTAACTCGGGGTTTATTCTTTATCGGACTTGAACAAATTCGGTGTTGGGCCTTGTCTCCGTTTACCAAGCTTATTAAGCACGTAGGTGACTCACCTACTAGCTTCCTAAGTCCCACAAGCACCTCAATTATTTTACTTCATTTAAGGTCACACTCTCCTTAACTTGACCTAAAAATTATATACGCTCGGTCATCTTAAGCGTTAGATGTACATATAACCCTTAAATCTGGAATTCATGCACTTTTAAAAATATGTGCAGATTTGACCTTGTCATATCATGTTTCATCTATGTTGTACTAGTACATGTAGGATGTGGGGTGTTACATCCTCCCCCCCTTAGGAACATTCGTCCCCGAATGTAAGCATAATTGAATAGGTTAAACAAGTTATACAGACTTTTGAAAACATAGTAAGAATTCATATTCACATACCAACTACTCCTTTAACTCTGTATCTTGGACTTCCTCTTTAGCTTCAAATAAATACGGATATTTAGACCTCATTGCTTCCTCAGCCTCCCACGTTATCTCTTCTACCTGTTGGTTCCTCCAAAGCACTTTCACTGAAGGTATTTCCTTATTTCTTAGCTTTCTAACTTGACGATCTAGGATAGCAATAGGTACCTCTTCATAGGTGAGATCTTCCGTAACTTGCATATCTTCAATAGGAGTAATACGAGATGGATCACCTATGCATTTTCGGAGCATTGAGACATGAAAAACTGGATGAACCATTGAAAGCTCCTGGGGTAACTCTAATTCATATGCAACTTGTCCAAACCTTTTAATAATCTTATATGGCCCTATGTAACGTGGGCTTAGTTTCCCTTTCTTACCAAATCTCATAACACCTTTCATTGGAGACACCTTTAAGAATACCCAATCTCCTACTGAGAACTCTAGTCCTCTTCTTCTAGCATCTGCATATGATTTATGACGGCTTTGGGCTGTTTCTAGCCGTTGTCGTATTACCTTGACTTTCTCCATGGCTTGTTGGACTAGATCTGGACCGAGCAAGGTGGTTTCACCCACTTCAAACCATCCTATTGGTGATCTACATTTCCTTCCATACAAAGCTTCATACGGTGCCATCTTGATGCTTGAATGGTAGCTATTATTATAGGCAAATTCAATAAGTGGCAAATGGTCCACCCAACTACCTTTGAAGTCCAATGCACACGCCCGCAACATATCTTCAAGCGTTTGAATGGTGCGTTCTGCTTGACCATCTGTCTGCGGGTGGAAAGCTGTACTTAAATTCACTTGTGTCCCTAAGCTCCTCTGGAAGGATTTCCAAAACTTTGCGGTGAATTGAGCTCCCCGATCAGATATAATGGAGATTGGGACCCCATGTAGTCTAACTATCTCTTTAAGGTATAGCTTTGCATACTCTTCAGCCGTATAATCACTCCTAACTGGCAAGAAGTGTGCTGACTTTGTAAGTCTATCGACGATTACCCATATGGAGTCAAACTTCTGAAATGAGCGAGGCAACCCAGTAACAAAATCCATATTAATCATATCCCACTTCCATGTTGGAAGCTCTATACATTGCATATAACCTCCCGGCTTTTGGTGCTCTACCTTAACTTGTTGGCAATTTGGACATTGAGCCACAAATTCTGCAAGGTCCTTCTTCATTCCTTCCCACCAAAACATTTCCTTCAGGTCATGATACATCTTAGTTGATCCTGGATGGATAGAATATCTTGAATGATGGGCTTCTTCCATTATTCTCCTTCTTAGTCCATTTATATTAGGAACACACAATCTGTTTTGACAGTAAAGTACTCCATTTTGGGTAAGTTCAAAGCCCTTCATTATGCCTTGACTCACCTTCTCCTTAAGTCGCCGTAGAATAGGATCTTTGAACTGTTTTTCCCTTACCTCTGTTATCAATGAAGACTATGTAGCATTATGCACAACAACTTCTTCCTTTGGAGTTTCAATGAGGCGCACTCCCAAATTGGCTAGTTGACGTAGATCCTTAGCGACTCCTTGACGTACCACGGTCTGATCATCAATATTCACAATTGCCTTGCGGCTCAAAGCATCGGCTACCACATTTGCTTTCCCTGGATGGTATAGTATATCAACATCGTAATCCTTTATTAGCTCCAGCCACCTCCGCTGCCTTAAATTTAGGTCTTTTTGTTTAAATATGTACTGTAAGCTCTTATGATCAGTATATATGTCAACATGAACCCCATACAAATAATGGCGCCATATTTTCAAGGCAAACACAACAGCTGCTAGTTCAATGTCATGTGTCGGGTAGTTTTTCTCATGTGGGCGCAGTTGTCTCGAGGCATAAGCAATTACCCTACCATGTTGTGTCAGTACACACCCTAAGCCAACCCCCGAAGCATCACAATATACCGCATACCCCTCTGTGCCTTCTGGAAGCACTAATACAGGTGCAGAAGTTAGCCTGCTTTTCAACTCTTGAAAGCTCCTTTCACATGCATCATTCCATTGAAATTTGGTCGCCTTATGTGTCAACTTTGTTAGAGGTGCAGAAATAGAAGAAAAACCTTCGACAAATCTTCTATAATAACCTGCCAACCCTAAGAAGCTTCGAACTTCGGTGGGCGTTGTTGGCCTTGGCCAATCTTTCACCGCCTCTATCTTTTGTGAATCAACCCTTATCCCTTCATCGGATACAATATGACCCAAGAATGCCACTGATTTCAACCAAAATTCACATTTGGAAAACTTGGCATACAATTGCCGATCACGAAGAACTTGTAATACCTGCCGTAAGTGATTTGCATGGTCATGGTCCTCTTTTGATCTTGAATACACCAAAATGTCATCTATAAATACTATCACAAAGACATCCAAATTTGTCAGCCCAAATGACATAACAAGAAATTCAAAGTGGCCATAGCGTGTCCTAAAGGCTGTCTTGGGTATATCTTTTTCCCTCACTCTCACTTGGTGATAACCTGACCTCAAATCAATTTTTGAAAAACATTTGGCACCCTGTAATTGATCAAATAAATCATCAATCCTGGGGAGGGGGTATTTGTTTTTAATTGTCACCTTATTCAATTGTCGGTAATCAATACACATTCTTAAAGTGCCATCCTTTTTTCGTACAAATAACACTGGTGCACCCCAAGGGGACACACTAGGTCTTATAAAGCCCTTCTCTAGCAAATCTTTCAATTGCTCCTTTAATTCACGTAGCTCTGCCGGGGCCATTCTATATGGAGGGATAGAAATAGGTTGAGTGCCTGGGAGTAAATCAATGCCAAAATCTATCTCTCGTTCTGGAGGCAAACCTGGAAGCTCTTCGGGAAACACATCAGCAAATTCATTCACTACCGGAACCGATTGAAGAGTTGGTGATTCAGCCTCCATATCCCTTACTCTAACTAGATGACATATACACCCCTTTGACATCATCTTCCTTGCCTTAAAATAGGAAATAAACTTCCCCTTTGGTGCCCCAACATTACCTTCCCATTCAAGGACTGCCTCATTTGGAAAGTGGAAATACACTCTCTTAGATCGGCAATCCACAATAGCATAGCAAGAAGCTAACCAATCCATGCCCATTATAACATCGAATTCCACCATATCTAACTCAACAAGGTCCGCCCACGTATCACGGTCACAAACAGTTACAACACAATCATAATAGACCCTTCTAGCTATAATAAATTCACCGGTTGGCGTAGATACTTCAAATGACTCATTCAATAATATAGGTGTTCTTTTAAGCTTCCCAGCCACTAGTGGTGTAATATATGATAATGTAGAACCAGGGTCAATTAATGCATACACATTATGTGAAAAGATGGACAATGTACCTGTGACCACATCGGGTGAAGCTTCTAAATTTTGCCGACTTCCCAGAGCATAAGTGCGATTCTGGGCTCCGCTGGAGCTAGCTGCTCCTCTACCACCTCTACCACGGCCTGTAGGCATTTGCTGACCCTTACTAACGGGAGGAACTGACGATGATGATGCAACAGCTGACCCAGCAGGTTGTGCCATATCACCCACACGTCTCCTCAGGCAATCTCTTATCACATGCCCTGGTACACCGCACCAATAACAGGCATCTGTCCCAACACGGCATATACCTGAATGACTCCTCCCACATTGTTTGCAAGACTGCCTAGGAGGAATCTGCTGGCTGGCCGAATATCCTGTAGTCCGTGCACCTTGTCCCTCACTTCTTTGATTAAACTGATTACCTCTAGGCCCTTGAAATTGCGGTGAAGCACTGACTGCAGAATATGAGGATGATGGTCTAGGTGGTCTACTAGGAAATCGGGGCCTAACATCACCTTGGGATGGTACAAATTGCCCTGTAGATCTGGCCCTCTTGGACTGGCCCCTTTCTATGTCTTGTGTCCTTCTCCTTTGTCTCTGATCCTCTAGTTTCTGCGCAAATGCTTGCATTCTTGCTATATCCATGTCTTTATTCAATGAAGCAATAGTACAGTCTCTTACCAGATATGTATCCAACCTATCCACATACCGATGAACTCTATCTGCCATAGTAGCAACTACGTTGGGAGCATACCTGGCCAAGGAGTTAAACTGGAGGCTATACTCCCTCACGCTCATACCCCCTTGATGAAGATTCAGAAATTGATCTGCACGGGCCTCTCGAATCTCATATGGCAAGTAGTGGTCAAGAAAGGCCTCTTTGAACTCCTTCCAGGTAGTTGGAGGTGCATCTGTACCCTTGGATTGCTTCCAAGCTTCATACCACAATATAGCCACACCTTTCAATCTATATGCTGCCAGTTCTACAGCTTCTATACCACTCACATGCATAACATCTAAAGTGCGCTGGATCTGGTCGATGAAGTCTTGCGGATCTTCATTAGGGTCTGATCCGGTAAAAGTTGGAGGGTCCAAATTAAGGAAGTCACGTATCCTCGTGCTAGCTGCCCTATTCGCACCATCTGCACCCACAACTTGGCCTTCTTGTCTTTGGCTTTGGCTAGCAACTATGCGTGTCAATAATTGGACCACATTTCTCAGATCCTGCACAGCAGCATCGGCAGGTGGTTCTGAGGGAGTTTCACTACGACCTGGTTCATCAGGAGCTGGAGGAGTTGGAGATGTTTGGGACAGAGACTCATCTTGAGCCTCATCTCGTCGTCTCACCCGACTGGGCATACCAATTACCACTTCCACCTCCTTCCCCTTGCCTTTGCTTTTCCTTGTTTCAGGCATGCTTACTGTACAAAATAATTTAGAGGTCAGAAATAATCAACCTACAACACTTGGCTCTATGGCACGATCTAAAGAATGAAAAGAAAGTGACAACTCCTAAATGCCACGTAGCCTCCTGCTTATAAATGTGGTGCACAACACATACATAAACAAGACTCTACATAGACACGGCTTTGTAGACTCCCTAGGACGACCCGCTCTGATACCACTTCTGATGTAACACCCCACATCCCACATGTACTAGTACAACATAGATGAAACATGATATGACAAGGTCAAATCTGCACATATTTTTAAAAGTGCATGAATTCCAGATTTAAGGGTTATATGTACATCTAACGCTTAAGATGACCGAGCGTATATAATTTTTAGGTCAAGTTAAGGAGAGTGTGACCTTAAATGAAGTAAAATAATTGAGGTGCTTGTGGGACTTAGGAAGCTAGTAGGTGAGTCACCTACGTGCTTAATAAGCTTGGTAAACGGAGACAAGGCCCAACACCGAATTTGTTCAAGTCCGATAAAGAATAAACCCCGAGTTAAAGATGTCATTTGGGCCCATGGTTGGCATCATAAAGGGCAATATTTGCAGCCCAAGATGGATAAGAAAAAGGGCCAAATTACAACTACAATGCAATTCAAAACTAAAGCCCAAACTAAGTGGGCTTAGGGAGTAAATGTTTGCAACAAAGCCCATCCCATTTGAAGCCCAATAAGGCCCAAATGAAAGGGCCAAGCTGCTGCCCCATAACCTTATTAAAATAAGGCTAAAAGCCCAAAAGAAAGTCGGCCAAAAGAGGCCTATAAAAGGGAGCGACCAGCAGCAACTTTCAGCCATTTTCTTAAGCCAAATTTTCAGATTTTTCTCAAGTTTCTTTTTGCTCTCTCTCCATTTTCTAAAGCAGCCAAGACACACTTCTAGGGTTCTTGAAGAGAACCTAATACTTGAGAGTTAAGGTAAGTAAAAATACCCATGGTTTGGTGTAATTTTTCCATGAAAAACATGAAGAGTATGTTGGTTGTATTGTGCAGGAATTTTGGAACAGCATGTGTTCCAATTTTGTAGTTCACTTGTTAAATAAGAGACTTTTATATTGTTGGTTGGCTGATTTATGAAGTAATATGTATGTTTTTAAGAAGTCTTGGGTCCATAGTGATGTAAGAAGGCTGCTGGACCACTTGTACCTTCCGCAAAAACAAGTTCTTAAATGATGTCTTAATTCCGGTCATTAGTAAGAATTTGTGGACTGTTTTTGGGAATTGTTGTCTCATGTTTTTCATCTACTTAGGGAATGTTTTTGGACTGGTTTAGGACTGTAATTATGTGTAAATATGTTGAGGACAGTTTGGTTAAGGTTGGAACGGATTTGGAATGGTTGACGTCGAAATGTAGCGGAAAGACGCAATGTTGCGTTGTCTACTTACGTGTTGTGTAAAGTTGTTGTATGCTGTATTGTATGAGTTGTTGTAATGCTGTTATGAGACTAAGCATAGCTGGATATGACATGTATATGGGAATGTGTGTTAGAAAATACGATTAGGAGCGGAAGTGTTGAAAGAATACTATTTGGGTGCTAATTCCGAGCTTGCTGCCCGGATGTTGTTTTTGGGTGAAATTGGATTACTAAGACGTGTTTATTAGCTACTAACACTAGTTTTATCACCTAATATGTTGTAGATAAGTGTTTGGAGGAAAAGGATACTATTCCGAGGTAATAACGACATAGCACAGTGAGGTATGTAAGGCAACTTGATTTCCTATTACCTGGCATGAAATCTATAGTTTTCCTTAGCCCATAAAGGCACGTACAAACTCCGACATGGCTGCTAACCGTGTTCCCACTCTTTAACATGTCCATATGTCTCCATACATAGTCATTGTCAACCTGCATATGTACTTGAATACCGAATATGCATGAATTCCTTTTTACCAAACAAAGTCTATGTGTTGTTCAATCTTAGATACGATTCATTAGTTGTGTATCTCTCTTCCCATCGTGGTATTACCTTACATGGTTTTTCATATGTCACATGTCTATATTCCTACAGTTCTAAAGATTATGACCACCAAAAGAACCATCTCAAAGTAAATAAAAGATAACTTACAGTTGCTTCTAAATGAGTGGTAGCCCAAGGGGTGGAAGAATCACCTAGCCAGGGTCGATCTCATTTGGGTGGTAGCCCGAGGGGTGAAGGAATCACCTAGCCAGGGTCGATCCCATTACAGATTTACCACTGATCAGCTGGTCATTTACATGATATATTGTGCACAGATTATACAGTAAAGAAAGATACAGTAATAAAAAGACATAAAGTACATGATTCCACAGTATGACTAAAGGTGGTCTTATCATACATACACACCAGCATGTGATTTCATTTGAGCTCATACAGCATATACAGTATTTCCTGCCTTACATATTCAGTACATTATCTCGTACTGACGTCCCTTACGGGGAACCTGCATTTCATGCTGCAGGTACAGGAGCTACTAGATCTCCCCAGTAAGAGTACAGGACTTCCAGCTGCTATTACTAAGCTCCAGGTTGCTTCGGGGCTTATGTGTTTAGGACTTATATTTTGTATTGTATAGTTGGTCTTGAGGCGGGGCCTGTCCCGACCCATTTGGTTATTGTTCCTTACTTAGAGGCTTTGTAGACTGTGTAAATTAAAGTGTGGTCATATAGTGTATTATAGACATCGTGGCTCCAACGGCCTAGTCTTATGCATTTACGTTGGTTTGCTAGTACAGTTTACTTTCGTTTGACAGCATATTGAGTATGGAAACCTCTTAAATGTTCATAGCAGATGTATAGTTATATGTTGGTTCTCCCGAGCCTTGTCGGCAACGGGTGCCAGTCCGCCTTAATAGGGCTTAGGGCGTGACATTGAAGATGTCCATGGAGGCTTTGGTTTTGGAGAGAGGAACGGAGGTAGGCCGTCTCTCTTGGATTTTGCCAAAGCCTTTGAGTTAGTCATCGCTAACTCATGTTTCCCGAAGAGAGAGAATCACTTGATCACCTTTCGTAGTACGGTAGCTAAAACTCATATTGATTACTTACTTCTCCAAAAGGGCGATAGACGCCTTTGTAAGAATTACAAGTTATTCCGAGTGAAAATATCTCCACTCAACATAGGCTTCTAGTGATGGATTTAGAGATTAGGAGAGAAAATAAGAAGGTTATTAATGCCCAACCAAGGATTAGATGGGGAGGCCTGACCCCTGTCCTTTCACGAGAAAATAGAAGAAATGTTGGGTAATTTAGAAGCTTGGAGTAGTAGCGAAAATGTGAACGATATGTGGGACACTACTGCTGGTTACATTAGAAGAGTAGCTACCGAGGCACTAGGGGTTTCGAGAGGGGCCTTTGGTGGACGTCAGGGCGATTGGTGGTGGAATGACGAAGTTCAACGCAAAGTGAAAGCCAAGAAGGCTGCTTATACGAAGTGGTTGGAGTGTAGGGATAAGGATGAAAAACGACGACTTAAGGAGATACGTAAGACGGCTAAAACAGAAGCAAAGATGGCAATGACGAGTGCTAAGACAGCAGCGTTTGAGCGCCTATATGAGGAGCTAAGTGATAAAGGCAGCGAAAAGAGATTGAATAGGCTCGCTAAGGAGAGAGAAAGGAAAGCTCGAGACTTAGACCAAGTGAAGTGCATCAAGGATGAGGAGGGTGAGGTATTGGTGGATGAGACTTCCATTAAGCTAAGGTGGCAAGCTTACTTTCATAAACTCCTAAACGAAAAAGGAGATAGAGGTATTGAGTTGGGTAATGGGTCAAAATTTTGGTTATTGTTGGCGGTTCAAAGTTGAGGAGGTTAGACGTGCTATTAGTAGGATGAAGAGGGAGGGCCATCAGACCCGATGAAATCCCGCTGGATTTTGGAAGAACATGGTCAAGGATGGCATAGAATGGTGACTAGACTATTCAATGCTATTACGAAGACTGCTAAGATGCCTGATGAATGGAGGAGTACAATGGTCCCGTTGTACAAGAATAAGGGTGATATTCAAAACTGTAACAATTACAGGTGTATCAAGTTGTTAAGTCACACTATAAAGGTCTGGGAGAGAGTGGAGGAGATGAGGGTAAGAAAAGTAGTGTCTATCTCAGAGAATCAATTCAGATTCATATCGGGACGATCGACTACTGAAGCAATTCATCTTGTTTGGAGATTAGTGGAGAAATATAGGAAAAGATAGAAGGACCTTCCTATAGTGTTCATTGATCTCGAGAAAGCCTATGACAAAGTTCCGAGGGATGTCCTATGGAGGTGTCTAGAGGCGAAAGGTGTCCCAATGGCATTTATTAGGGTGATAAAGGACATGTACGACAGAGCCAAAACTCGGGTAAGAACGGTGGGAGGAGACTCAAAGTATTTTCCCGTTGAGATGGGATCTGTGTTGAGCCCTTTTCTGTTTGCCCTGGTGATGGATGAGCTAACGACGCGGTCTATCCAAGAGGAGGTCCCTTGGTGTATGCTATTTGTAGATGACATAGTACTGATTGATGAGACTCGGATTAAAATTAATGATAGATTGGAGGTTTGGCGACATGCTTTGGAATCCAAAGGGTTCAAATTGAGCAGAACCAAAACAGAACACATAGAGTGCAATTTTTGTGTTGCGAGGGATGAAGCAGACACTGATGTGAGGCTTATCACTCAATCTATCTCCAAGAGAGATAACTTTAAGTATCTAGGGTCCATCATCCAGAGTAGTGGCAATATCGACAATGATGTCACACACCGTGTTGGGGCAAGCACTCGGGAGTATTGTGTGATAAAAAGATACCACCTAAGCTTAAAGGCAAGTTTTACAGAATGGTGGTTAGACCATCTTTGCTATATGGGGTGGAGTGTTGGCCTAATAAAAATTCACATGTTCGGAAGATGCAGGTTGCAGAGATGAAGATGTTGAGATGGATGTGTGGACATACCAGGAGTGATGGGATTAGGAATGAGATCATCCGGGAGAAGCTATAGGTAGCTCCTGTGGTTGACAAGATGAGGGAAGCGAGACTGCGTTGGTTTGGACATATACAGAGAATAAGTATCGATGCTCCCGTTAGGAGATGCAACAGGCTGGATTTAAGGGATACGCGGAGGGGTAAAGGTAGGCCGAAGAAGTATTAGGTGAGGTGATCAGACAAGATATGGTGAAACTTCACCTCACCGAGGACATGACATTAGGTAGAAAAGAGTGGAGGTTGCGTATTAAAGTAGACGACTAATAGGTTAGTAAGGGTAGGTCGATATATGACTTGGTGATAGTAGGATAGTAGGAGAAGTGATGTCTTTATCTCGTATGTTGCCATTATATTTGTTTACTTTTTGCGTATTTACATTGCCTTTATATCTTTAATTGTTATGTTAAATTTATCATATTTGCATATTATCATGTGTTTTTCCTGTCCTTTCCTTATCCTATATCTAGTATGTTCTGCTTTTGGATTTTTGAGACGAGGGTTCCCAGGAAACAGCCTCTCTACCTCTATGAGATAGTAATAAGGTATGCGTACATTCTACCCTCCCCAGACCCCACTTGTGGGGGTTCCACTGGGTATGTTGTTGTAACTTCAGATTTTTTGAGTTGGTGCTTTTAAGGTAGTATAGATATAGATTTTACCTGCTAATACTTAGATAGATGATCCAAACCTGAAAGTAGGCTCCATTAAGATTGAACTGGTACAAATTTCTAGTTGATCAGTAGCTAGTGCAGAATTACCTTAGTTTAAGACCTTCTGGCAAGTAAAAGCACTTCAACAAAAGACCTTATCCTTCAAGAACTCATCACAAAAGGGATTTTATGAGGTTGCTGTTCAGGAGAAACGACACCAACTTGTTGGCATCATACAAGTGTATGCACAACTATATGTTTGATGCCGTTCTACATGGTTTCATAAGCAGTTGGAATAAACAACTATTCTATATCATACACTTAAGACTAATTTCTCAAAGTTGGCACTTCGCCCCTCAATATCGTCTAACACACAGGCCCCTCTCAAACTACAAGCAGAATGCTAAATTCACCAAAAGAGTAACATGCAAACAAGCAAAATCTTAGAATTGCAACTCATGCTTCTAACTCTATACCAAACAGAGAATTGCAAAAATTCAGCACACCAAATTCTCAAATTAAATAAAATTTCCACATTTCCACAGCATACATGTGTAACAAAAACGGGAATTAATAACAAAAAAGACGATTAACCTTTCAATTCGAAGCCAATTAAAGCATCAGAAACAAAGAATCAACGCATACCAAAAGAAACCTCAAAAATTCTACGAAACCAAAAGTTACCTATTGTTTTTTTCTAGTTGTAGTAGAGCTCAAGTCCCATTCCATCGTGAATCTCGTAGTCCTTGAGAGTAATATGATCTTTGTAAACATTGTACCACTTCTGGATACGAATCTTGTCGGCACGTGTACCAGTCTGTGCAGCAACCAGCTTCTTCAAGTCACCGATGGTGTCATCTTCGTTGCACTTCACCTTCACCTTCTTCCCCAATCGATCGTTCAACACCACCTCGATCATCTTCGATGCTTCTTCAGATAGCAACAATGCAAACCCTATGAATATTTCCTTTCTCTATTCTGTAGAGCGCGAAGCGTGTATATATATTCTGTTGGTCTTCACCGCCTTTACTGAATAGACAGAAATACCCTTGAATTATACGGAAATTTCAGTTTAGTCAACTTGAAAAACTTTGGGAGGAGGGGTATAAATTGGTAGTCAAACCTTTACGCGGTATACACGCACACAATTTACTTTTTTTATTATAAATAAATAAAGGAATTTGTCCTATTCAACTTTGAGAAGGAATAGATGCAAAGTAGAGATGAATTTGGATTGAATTCAAGGGCGGCTCAACACTAAAGCCTCTATTAACTTGTTACTTTGATTAAGAAATAATAAATGACAGATAATAAATATAATATTTTAAAAAATATAATGGAAAAATGATTATAATTAATGGTAAAAGTAAATTTAGGAATTAAGTATAAAATTAGCTCTTGATTTCATAAAGTGGACAAGTATTGTTGGACATCCCAAAATAGTATAGAAGACAAGTAAAGATGGACGGAGGGAGTAGTCAATATTTATATAGTTTAGCTCTAAAAATGAAAAATATGATAGCTAAAATGGGATCGAGGTAGGGGTGAGCATAAATATCGAAAAATCGAATCAAACCAAACTAATTCAGTTATTCGATTTTTCGACTCGATATCGATGCTTTTTTTTTTGAAAAATATGATTTTTCGATTGTAGAAGTCTCGAAACTTCAGTGCACCGAAAAACCAAACTTTTGTTTTTTTAAAAAATTGAAAAAATTATACATATTAGACACAAAAAATAAAATTACAAATATATATATATATATGTGTGTATATATATATATATATAAAATCAATTAGCAATTAAATCATTCATGAAACAAGTCAAAGTAACAACAAATTTATAATTTATATTGTTAACTTGAAATATTATTTTTCAAGAGAAATTCAAACATATTTTCACAAAATAAATTCGTCTTCGTGATTTTTTTTCTCAAGCAATAATTGGAGACGCAAGTTCAAAATATTGTTTTTTATTACAGTAAGTGTTCCATGGGGTCGCATCATCACTTGATGTGATTTTAAATTTTTAAGTGTCTTATACTTTGATTTTGTCCTTATTTTATTTTTCAACACCGAAACTCATTTCAAAAACACCGAAGAAAACTTAACCGAGCCTAAAAAACCTGAACTAAACCGAATAAGTTCAGTTCGGTATATGCCTATATAGTGCACACATTTTCAAAACCAAAGAACCGAATGCCCACCCCTAGACAGAGGGAGTAATAATTTTTTGGTTATCTCTTATAGATACTTTCTATTTCTTAATTTTTCTAATTTACTTTAATTTTAATTAACTATATTTAAATATTGACTTTGTTAGATTGTCTTTTCAATTCTTTGTGATATTTTATAAAAAATTTCATGCTCAAATTAACTATATTATTAAATAATTAAATTTTAAAAATTATTATCTTAACTCTGAATGTCACGTAAAGATTACAATCACTATAATGTTGACTTTTATACTCAAAAGTAATATGAAATATTATATAAATAAAAAATTAATACTCTAATTGGTATATTCAATCAAGTGGAATATTAACTTTTTAAATACTTTTAAAGAATTTTTAATAGTTTATATAACAATTGACCTATTGAAAAGGTTTTCGAAATAATAATCAATAAAAGAGATTTAAACATTTATATTGTTACGTACCGTACAATAATTTATATATGTTATTCTTATCTTATAAAATATTACAAGAAATGTTATATTGTCAATTGAAAAAAAAAATCAATAGATAAAATATATCAAAAAATTAAATAAATATAATACTCTTTTTAAAATTTTGACTTTAGGCCACATATTTTATTGAGTCGTCCCTGGTTGAATTTAAGCAATTTAAAATAGTTTGATCAAAAAGAAAATTATTTTCTATTATATATAAGATGGAGTTTCATCTCCTCAAGCAAGCAGGTTGATATGTCTATTTGGGCAGTTTGAGAGTATATTTAGAATTTTATTACGGTTCTTCAGTTTTAATTTAATTATCTTATTTTTTTATGTTTTATACATTTAAAAACTGCATAAAAAATACTACTAATCATAATAATTGATAATTTAAAATAATTTTAAAAACATGTTAAGTAAAAGCATGAAAATATCATAAATCTAGTTAACAACTTAAGATATTTTTAAAATTAAGAAGAAAAAAACTTATTAATTATTGAAATTAATATGAACTTGGATATATAAGACATACATGTTAAATATTCTTGCTATATTTATAACTTGTGTCTGCCTTATTGTTTATTTCTAACATTTCTACAACTCTTTCGATTGTGGCCTGTTTGTCCACAATTATTGCATGAATCTTTAGATCTTTTGGGTTTTCTGCCCTCACTGATTTTGATTCTTGTTTTTCTTGGTTTACCCTTTTTCCAATTGGAGGTAGGACTATCTCAACAGATACACACAATGGGTGCTTGAATCAGGAAGATTTTCCACTTGTGCAGTTTATTTTTGTATAGTATGGGAAGCAGTGGTCTTTATAGACAAGATATCTTTTGTATATAACCGCTAAAGCATCTGCGCATTGAAACTTTCCGCAACACCATTTCTTATTTGTAATGTCGTTGATGACTGCATGCAAGTATTCAGTTTTTTCAATATGACAAGATGATGCATACCTCATTTTGTCTGCTTTCTCTTTGTTACATTCCAAAATTTCATGATATTTCTTATCAAGGTAGAATGCGGAAAATGTAATCTTTGATCGATTGTTGTTATTCCATTTTTGAATTAGCAATCTCATGAAATCTAGTAGTGGCGAAACTAGCAGCCCTAACTTCCTTATTGACTGCATTTAATGATTCTTCAATATTCGACGTCATTGTCCATGTTTTGTTCACCTGCGCATGCAAACGTGTACCCAATACAATAGTATTATAACTAAATTCAGCAGAGTATTGTGAATGAATGCACCAAAGTGTTATATTTGAATTATATAATACTATTGTAATTCAAATAATTGTAGAATGCACCAAAGTGTTATATTTGAATCATATAACCTCAAACAACAAAGTGAATTCAAATATAGTACTTTCCACAATTACTTGAATTACAATAGTATTATAACTGAATTCAACAAAGTATTGTGAAGGAATGCACTAAAGTGTTATATTTGAATCATATGACTCAAACAACATCAGTGAATTCAGTAGGACAAAAAGAATAAATCAAAAAATTATACTTAAATCTTACAGACTCACACAACAAAAGTGAATTCAGGGGAAGAAAACGAAATTAATCATAGGATATTACAACTGGATCCTACAAAGTTGAACAATAAAATTTGATTGATGAAAATCATAGTATTATATTTTGAATCTACAAATCATGAGGGGGCTAGGGTGGGTTGGATGGGAGCCATAATCGAACATATAGCTTGTATGGTGAACTTAGTTAAGAACTAAAGTTACACTTTTTGCTACTAGCTATAACTTTTGACATAATAACAAGCACTTGAACCTAACAAGTGGTATTAGAGCCAAGGTCATGAGCATATGGCGAAGTCCATGAGGGGCCTACGGTGGCCTAGTTGGTGTAATGATCAAACATGACGTTTGCATGATGAACTTGGTTAAGAAATAAGATTGCATCCTTGCTATTAGCTATAATTTTTAGCACAATAACAAGCTTTTAATCCTACAAAAAACTTTCATCTCTCGTTTCTCTCATTTATTGTCTATGTTCTTATTATATGCTAATATTCTAGAAGAATAAGAAAACTCTCATCTCTCGTGTCTCTCATTTCTTGTCTACTTTCTTATTCTATATTGTCAATATTTTATGGTTAAACTATCTTATTATACTATTCTTATTTATTCTTTTAAACGTTACATATATGACCATTAGTGAAAAGTTTTGTATCATATGAAGATATATTTAGATATACATATTCTTAAAAATTAGTTTTTATTAATTCTATGCACAATTAAACTATCTCAATTCAAACTTTCATGTTACTCGACTCTCTTTCTCTCTTATCAACCTTCATCTTCACCATCGTTTTGTCTCTTCCTTCCTTCTTTCCACTGTGATTTTTCCCATTAAACGCTTAAAAGTAAAATCTGAAATAACAACACAATAGTTTGGGGTTTATATCTATTTAATCTTCACTCAAAGTCATGTATTTACAATAGATTTCAATTTATTTTGTCTTGTAATTTTATAAGTTAAGGTAAAATTCTATTGACTTAAAAGCTTTCTTAGTTTTCTTTCAGAGAAGTTATTCTCCAAACGAGAAGAATGTTTATTTATTATTGCTTGAAAAATGACATAAAAATTATCACTGTGATTCTCGGTATTTCAGCCACTCAAATTTAAAAATTCCAAAAATTCAACAATTTTGATTAACAAAAAAAAAGTATGTAATTTGCTAGAAATGGCTGAAGGATTTATGCAATAATTGTGATAAAATCTTAATAAGGAAGAAGATGAGAAATAGGTTGTTTGGATCGTATTGGATTATTGATGCATCTGGTTCATTATTGATGTGTCTGACATATTATTGAGTTAAGATTATGTCTACCTATTTTTTTTATCAATATATCTGATTAAGTGTATACGTATTTGAATAAATATATACATGTATTGTAGATTTATGCATTATTGAAGATTTACAAATGTATTTGGCACATTATTGATATTAACACATTATTGAGTTAAAATTATATGTATCTCGTTTTTAAATTTGTTCATCTGATTAAGTATGTCGTATATGACAAAAATATACGCCCAACATATATATTTGAATATGAGTTCACAAATTTGAGTTAAGAAGTCTAAACTTTGCTGCATCATGAAAAAAGAACAATATTTTTTCTTTAGAAATTGTGGCATGTCATATACTTTGAGGGACCTTTTGATGTGAGGTATAAATTATAATAATTCCGAGATAAAATGTAGAATTATTTTATCCCGTGTTTGATTGGAGGTATAAGGTAATCTTTGGATTATTTATCCCATCATTTTTGCCTCAATGATGGGATAAATTATCCCATATATATGTTATGAGATAACTTATCCAGTCTAACTTATCCCGAGATTAATTATCGCGAGATAACATGTTGCCAACCAAACGACCCCTAAAATTGTCACAAATGTGATTTTCTTCTTAATTAATGACTTTCAATTCTTAATTAGACACACTTATTAAAAAACTACTTTCAATTATATCACTAGTTAGACATACTAATTGATATGTATTCAGATACATGTATCCTAGACCCAAAGTATGATAAAATAGTTAAACTTGTGTAAGTTACCCACATTTTATAACATGAAAAACATACCTTCTTTCTTCATAGGCAAAATATAACAAGTAAAAGATTAAGTGGATGTTTGAATCAAACTTATTTTTAGTGGCTTTTGATTTTTAAGTAATTTTTTTGTTTTGAAAATATTTAAACAACACAAAAAATAGTTTTAAATATTTTTTAGAGCTAAAGAAGTATCAAAAAATCAAAAATCAAAATTAAGAGTAACTTTTAACTCACAAAGTGATGTGTAACCAATTTTCGAATTCCTATGTCTAAGATAAGTCAATAGAAATTATGCTTTCTCCCTTATCATTATTGAGGAAGCAAACAACTAAGAACACTAAAGCAAAATTATCACTTATTGGATCTAATTGTTTAATGTTCAGATTCCCATATTACTAAACCTTAACTTTGAAAATTCCAAATACCCAAAAACCTAACAAAGAAAAAGACATAATCTATATCATTTGGTATTCAAATTAACATAGTATATGTGATTAGCAACCATCACACTCCTTTCTGAAGCTCCAAATTCCAAGAAAATATGATAAAGTTAAAGTCTTGGTTTCTCCTTGCAATTCTTTCTGTGTTCCTATATACAGCATTGGGATCAGATGCTGTAGAGTCTGTGCTAAGGCATTTGGATAGCAAAAGGGCACCATCTGTAGTGCAAGAATCTGCAGCTAAGGGTGTTTTGCAGAGGTTACTTCCGGCCCATTCGAACAGTTTTGAATTTAAGATTGTTTCCAAGGTGCTGTACTGTTATGTCCATTATCTTTTTTCCAGTTTTGGGTCTCTCTCATTTATCCCTTTTTGTATTGGTAATAAGTTGTTTCTATAACTAAAGTTTACTGCTTTTCTTTGTTTAGTTGATAAATGCTCAAGATTGTTGAGATAATTTCATTTTTGAAGAACTAGTTGACTTTTATGGTTATAAGCTTAAATGCCATCTGTGTATTACTACTTTGTGCGAACTTTTCATTGCTTCAGTAATAAATTATTTCCAGTTGTACAATTTTTTTTGATAACTGTGTTGTCCACCTCGACAAATTCCACAGGATACTAGGTAATTCTATCCAGCAAAACTAAGTAAAATCGGAAGAAATCATCTAGTGTTTTTTCTTTTCTTTGCTGGGGTTTGAGCTTGAGACCTCATGGCACAAATTTTGGGAAGATATTATTGTTAGGACCATCAGAATTGGTAAATGATGCTTAATTGAGCTTGAGACCTCATGGTACAAATTTTGGGAAGATATTATTGTTAGTACCATCAGAATTGGTAAATGATGCTTACTTTATGATCACTGTGTACATAAGGGTACAATATGTAGATATTGAATGAAGCTGTAAAAACTGTATTTTAGTGGCATTGCATAACTATATGTAGATGTTAAATGTCACACATCGTATTGGGGCAGCATGGACAAAATGGAGGCTTGCCTCTGGAGTATTGCGTGATAAGAAGATACCACCTAAACTCAAAGATAAGTTTTACAGAATGTTGGTTAGACCATCTTTGCTGTATGGGGTGGAGTGTTGGTCAATAAAAAATGAACATGTTCAGAAGATGCATGTCGCAGAGATGTGAGGATGTTGAGATGGATGTGTGGGCACACAAGGAGGGATAAGATTAGGAATGAGACCATTCGGGAGAAGCTAGAGATGGCCCCGGTGGCTGATAAGATGAGGGAAACGAGACTGCGATGGTTTGAACATGTGCAGAGAAAAGGTACCAATACTCCTGTAAGGAGGTGCAAGAGGTTGGATTTAGGAGTCACTAGGAGAAGTAGAGGTAGACCGAAGAAGTATTGGGGAGAGGTGATTAGACAAGATATAGAGAAACTTGATCTCACCGAGGACATGACCCTAAATAGGAAGGAGTGGAGGTCGCGAATTAGAGTAGAAGGTTAATAGGTTAGCAGGGGTAGGTTGATGTCTAGCCGTGGGGTATTGTAGGGTAGTAGGTTTTGTCAAGTTCGTATATCATGTGTTGCTTTTATCTGTATTATATGTGTTAAATTTATCGTATTAACATAATATCATGTGCTTTTCATTAGTAGTTGCTCTTCCTATTCCTTTCTTTTCCTTTCCTTTTTGTCATATCTAGTTTATTCTGCTTATGGGTTGTTGAGACGAGGGTTCCCAGGAAACATCCTCTCTACTTCTATGAGGTAGTGGTAAGGTCTGCGTACATTCTACCCTCTCCAGACCCTACTTGTGGGATTCCATTGGGTATGTTATTGTTGTTGTTGTTGGCATTTTTTTTCTTTTGAACTGATTTATTACTTGAGTATTGGAAATCTTTACGTGACATTTCAATTTTCACATGTAAATGTAGGATGTTTGTGGTGGAAGAAGCTGCTTTCGTATAACCAATTGCAAGAGTTCGAGCAGAAATTCACCTGAGATTTTGTATGTTAACTATTGGCTACAAGGATCTCATTATGTTACTTTTTGATGTGTATTTTTCTGAGACTCGTATTGCTTAAAATGTTATGTTCTTTTTTCTGTAGAAAAGTATTGTTTTTCCTTTAAGCACACAATGGTGGTTTTATACTCCTAATTTACTTCTTCCAGATGCACATTGTTTAATTATTTATTGTTTGGTTTAAGTCCTTGGTTTTATAATATTGCCAACTTTGCCCCCACACCAGGTGGCTGCTGATTTCTGCAAAGGGCAAGTTTCTTGTGAAGTTCCAAAAGAGACTAGTTTGTTGATACCAATTAGCACTCTCCGTAATCAGTACGAGCTTTTGAATATGATATATTTATGTCTTAAAGGTTGACAGTTGATTGCCGTAGCCTCTTTTGGCATCTGTAGTCCAGGTTTTCTTTTTAAAGTAGAAGACAAGATAATATTTAAAACTTTTTTTCTTATCCAGTGCAGAGATACAGTTGAGCATGTGGCTCCACGTCTAGTTCTGCTTCAACCACTAATCTGAAAAAGGCTTGAATTAGGTTATGAATCTATTTTGATTTGTTTTCTCTTAGGATTCAAGGAACTACAGCTGTTGAAGTCACATCGGGGCTACACTGGTATTTAAAGTATAGGTGTGGAGCTCATATTTCATGGGACAAGACAGGGGGTGTTCAGTTAGCTTCAGTTCCCAAGCAAGGTTCACTGCCTCTTGTAGAAGCAGAGGGAGTGACTATCCAACGGCCAGTACCATGGAACTACTATCAAAATGTCGTCACTTCCAGCTGTAAGCATACAACAAACTCTCTCTCTCTCTCCTTCTCAACAACCTCTTATGCATAAGTCGTTATTGCATAATAAAGTGCAGTTACAGACTCACTATCGTCGAAATACTGGTAGTAAGTCTTCCCCCAATACATAAATGATGGAGAACATAATGCAGTAGCTGATTTTTAAAGTGTGTGAGCATCTGTCTTCTGATATCCAAAGCCTTATGCCACTTCAATTTTCTGTGTTTTCGCAAGTGAAATTGATGTCGTCTTTTGCCTTTTCTTTTCTAGTGATTCTTCCTTGTGCTCTTTAGAACTCGTTCCTTTTCTCATCTAATTATAGGAAGATGAAACCACATTCATGATGTTACTCGATCCTCCCTGGCATACTTGTGCATAATTAAAGGCACTTATTATTTGTAATATTAGCGGTGTGGTGTTTGAGGACTTTCATTTGGATATCTTATGCACTACCAAGGTTCTCTTAGAAATTCTCTCCTGTGCCTAAGCTAATTAGAAGATGATGTCCTAAGAGCAAAATAGAGAACATGTTTTGGGAAGATGACTGGACAGGAAGTGGCAGTCTCAAGCAACATTTTCCAGATATTTATCTACTGAATCAATAACAAAAAGGCTAGTCTGCAAGAAGCATGGACTCCTCAAGGATGGAACCTGACATGTAGAAGATTGATGCAAGATTAGGAATGACTGAATTTTATGGCACTTTAGATCAGTATACAGGACCAAAGGAAGGAGAAGATACCCTCAAATGGCAATGGCATACCAAAGGCCTTTTTACAGTCAACTCTGCCTATAAAAATTTGAATCAGATGGACTCTCAAATGAACTTCTTACATGGAAGCTTATACGGAAAGTGAAAATCCCATACAAAGTAGCAGTTTTCACTTGGTTGGTAGTGAAAGAGGCTGGTTTAACTCAAGAAAACCTCATGAAGAGGGGCATAGAAATGTGTCCAAGAGGTTTTTTTTTTGTGAGCAAGAGGCAGAGACAATCAACCATCTATTTTTACATTGTAAAATGGTCAGCCAGCTATGGAACTTGTTTACTGGTTTCAGTGGCATAAGGTGGACCATGCCAGAAAGGGCAGGTCAGGCTCTAGTTAGTTGGACCAATGAAAGGAGTGGAAGCACAGACAAAAACAGATGGAAAATTGTCCCAGCAGTGATATGGTGGACCATTTGGAAAGAGAGAAATTCAAGATGTTTTGCAAGTATCAGCAGTCCTCTACATAAGATTAAAATGAACTGTATTATCACTTTTTGCTATTGGTGTGGTTCTGAGTATATAGATGACTCTGTAGCAATTGTAGACATTCTAGGATCCTTGTAAGATGAAATAGGACCTGAGATAGTTTTTTTCTCTTTTTTGGGTTGTTGAGCCTACTCAGATGTATGCAACTATGTCATGTAAATTTTTGGGATTCCAGCCTTAGTGCTGAAGATTTATAATACAAACTTGTCACATTTCTAAAAAAAAAAGAAAGAAGAAGAAGAGTGAAATAGAGAATACAAACAGATCTAGTTGGGGGTTCATCATCCCTATCTATTCTAGACTGTAACCAGTCTTACTCTGGTCATGGACAACTTATCAGGAGATGACATCTTGTCAATCAAGAATGTTAACTTCATAAAGCAAACCATCTATAAAAAGTTATGAAGCTGTAGATACATCGCGATTTGAGCCATTTTTGTGAACTATTCCACTAGGTTTAAGCTGTTCAGATTGAGTTGAGCCTGATTGAAAACCATTTTACTCGATAAATCTACTTCGTTGAATGTTGACATTTGGAGAATCATGATTTTTCTATTTATGGATGCTTACTAATTGTATTTTTTGAGCTGCGGCTGGTATAACAACTTAGCGTTGTTCTACTTATTGGTATTTTAAGATGTTGCAAGTGTAACAGCTTCTACTTTTCCATGCAGATTCATATGTTTGGTGGGATTGGCAAAGATGGGAGAAAGAGATTGATTGGATGGCACTGCAAGGAATCAATTTGCCTCTAGCGTTTACGGGACAAGAAGCTATCTGGCAAAAAGTTTTCTTGGTATTTTTATAGCTTTGAATTTTATGGGTTCAAGTAGTTTAATTTAGACCATGGTTGTTGCCATATTATATGAGGAAAGTCATACAAGCTGTTTGATACCTTTGTGTTAGGGCCTGAGTTGTGTGTATGTTAGGGGAATCAGTTGTGGTAGTACCAATGCTGTAAACCTATCGTTTTGCTAACCCACGTGTTGTCTTCATATTTCTAATCTCAGCACTTCCGTCTTGAATGTACTTTGATGAAGTAGGCCAGAACTTGGGCTCTATTTCAGATGAAGTTTGCTAATTAAAATGTTTATTCTTTACGCCGAAGTATTTAAGGTTTCATCTGGCATCAGATCATCAGTTTTCTCTGAGATTTACTGAAAATATATACCCTACATTCTATTAAGTCTTGACTATTTTATTTGATATAAAGAGCAATGTGCAATATCTGCTTAGTGTTTACCTTCCTAGTTCTTTATGGTGGCTTATCCTTATCTTATGTTCCTAAAGAGATTATATCTGCTCGATGTTTACCTTGGTATTCTTAATACTGTATGTGTAAGAGACAAATACCACTGCATTTGATTAATTATATTTCATGAAAGTCTGATATTGATTTATAAGAAGCTCCGTTAGCCACTTATACGCACTTTCTGGCTCATGTTTGTTGATGATCAGGATTATAATATTACTACCCAAGAGTTAAATGATTTCTTTGGTGGACCTGCCTTCCTGGCTTGGGCTCGCATGGGAAACCTACACGCGTGAGTGCCATACTCTGTCCCTTACTTCTAACTTCTTTTCAGATAAGGGCATTTCTAGCCACAACAAATGCTGGCAAACTGTATATTGTAATAAATATTTTCTGTTTAAGGTATATTCTGGGGCCAGGGCATATAATTTGTAAAGTTTATGCGAATTGTGGGATTCAACTGGGTTAGCAAAACGATATGGTACTCAAAGTTATGCAAATTAGATGTCATGCAGCAAATTGTCTTTGAGCTTTGGGATATGGTACTCAAAGTTAAAGGGTGTAGTACCTAAGAAAGGAGGCTACCTCAGATGTGTTGAGCAGGTCTATTTTTGGCTGCTCCACTACATTTCAGTGAGTTTTGCTTGCCAATAAGATCCATGAAATTCTAAATTTACTTGTCACCTGATTGATTCATGCAATCCTTGTCATGGGATTGGATGGCCAGCAGGTGATAGGCTAGGTCTACCTATAAAATTTTCCATCCTATTGCATAGATTCTCGTTATGTTGATTTTCGTATGTAAGTCGATTTTTTTATCAAAGTTATTAGACCTTGAAAAAACGTTTGTGCCTCAAGTTTACTAAGCTTAACTGATTCATCTCCATGCTTTTTTTAGCTGCCTATTATCCTTTGCCTTTGTGTCTTGCCTTTTTCGTGTCGAGGTAAGAAAGACCAGGATGGACGTTTTATCTTCACAAGGATTTACTAGCTTAGCACGATCCCTCATTTTTCATAAGAGACTTTGTATTTCTTAACGATGAAAGTGAAATCATGGATCCTTATCTGCACGCACTTGTTCATACAGCAGATCTGACTGAATTCATTTCTATTTGTATTACATTTCTCTTGGGATCTATGCTTCAAATTTTGCTGTGGATTGCTCTCTGTATCACATTGTGTTTCATTTTCGTATATTTACACTCCAAAGCTATATTCCGCCGCAGATGGGGTGGGCCTTTATCTCAAAACTGGTTAAATATTCAGCTAGCATTGCAGAAACGGATATTATCTCGGATGCAGGAGTTGGGCATGACCCCAGGTATGGCATTATTTTTGGTTTCAAAGGAACCTTTCAACTATTTTATCTTTCTACTTTATGACCGATTTCTGATTAGCAGACTATGGCTTCTCGTAGTCTGGTGTTCCAATTAAGCTAAAGGTGTTTCTGTTCTTTACTTCTCCAATACACAATATGGTTACTTATATTAATTTGTTTGTCTTTTTTCCCCTCTTTTTCCTGCTAGTGCTTCCATCATTCTCTGGAAATGTTCCAGCTGCATTAAAAAAGATATTCCCGTCTGCAAATATCACGAGGCTTGGGGACTGGTATGTCAATTTGAAGTGTGCAGTATCACTAACTTAAATTCTAGTTTATTGTCTCCCTTAAATGTTTCTGTTCCTTTCCTTCCTCTTAGATTGTATTTATTAGAAGTGCTAATATACTGTGTCTGATATGATTTAGCATATTTGGGTAATATTCTCCACTTCCACTGAATTCATGTGAGATGCTGTATGCCACCATAGCATGTGAGATGAGGTGTTGATACTCATTTTATACCTTCATTGCCTGCCTCCTTTTGATTTTGAGAAGACATAGGAAACATCACTTCTATTGCTACTCTCTGCTGAATATTGCTCATTCTTGAACATTTTCGCCTGAGCCTCTGTATAGTTTGAGATGGAAACTGACATTGCACATGGGAGACATCTTTTCCTTCCCTCCTATTTTTGGCTAATTATGTTCTCATCAGAAAAATAGATGTCAAATAGGAACAAATCTTTTTTATGTTTTTTGAGAATGGTAACAAGTAATAGGAACAAATCTTTGGGCAGATAGAACACTACTCTTAACTTACTGTCTGGATATAAATGACCGCATTTCCATCTTGCTGGTCCTTTTCATAACATTGTCTTCTCTTGTTTTTGTTTTGAGAATTTGCAAATATTTCACAATCTCTTTTTTCCCCATCGCTTCAATCTCCATGCAAAGTTAGAGAACTTCTATTCAACATGTTTCTAAACGAAGTTTGATTTCTATGATGTGCGCTAGATGATAAGCTTATGACAGCTAGTGAAATGTGCCCTTTAGTTTGTTTCTTCTGCCCTCTAAATTTATGACCAACTTCTCTTCTATAATCTAAAAATGGAGGTTTCCAATTTTAAATTCGTATGGAGAAATATATGAATTCCGATAAACCCTTTTGTGTGTGTGCTGAAAAGGTAGGAGTATTTCAAGGACTCACTTTTGTTCAGGTGATAATGAACCTTCTGTTTCTGAAAGTAAAAATCCTAGCCCTGGTAATTTTGATTTCTATATGTTTCTGAAGTGCTCCTTAAAAAAGTACATCTAACTTGGCTGAAAAACATTTATTGTCAGATACTGGGAAGATTTGCTCTTTTAACTTGATGGAGTTTATACTTTTCTTAGGAACACTGTTAATGGGGACTCTCGATGGTGTTGTACTTTTCTCCTTGCTCCTTCCGATCCCTTATTTATCGAAATTGGAGAGGCATTTATCCAGAAACAGATTGAGGGTGAGCTATACTTCTGCTTTCAGTTGAATGATATCAGGATTCTTCTTTAAGGAACAAAACATTGACAAAAGTTGTTTGGTCTCGAAAAATGTAAAAGGATTCTAGACTTTTGTGAAACTTAATAACCTCTTATATCCTTGTTCTGTTGCTTTATCTTTTCCCATTTTGAACATAAAATATTGAGGAGCCAAAGCTTTTTTAACACATTACACTTATCTGTTTCCAATTCTATGTTAAATGAACTAATGGAAAGAAAAAGAATATACAAGACATTACATGCCACTACACTTCACTGGGAAAACCAACGAGATCCCCACAACTCTATACCTCTAAAATCATGTTCAGAAGTCAAATGCCAGTACAAAGAGATGAACCCGCACCAACTTAGGGGAATTTCTGTGTGTCCACATTGTCACAAATAACTTTTCCAACTTAGAATATCCTGATAAATAGCACAAATTCGAGAACGATAGCGATAGTTATTGACATATTTTTGCCTGCCTTGTACATTTAGAACACAGAAATATGATGAAGCTTAGGGAAAAGCAAAATTCAGATACATGATAAGGACATCATTAAATATTTCCTAGAAAAGAGAGAAATGGCAAGCACTTGAATCAGCACTTTTCTAGCAAGATGAACTTGTTTTGCCCTGACTACATATCTTTTGGGACCTCCCCAGGGAATTAGGACCTATAATTTATGTTGGATCCATGCTATGTTACTTATGGAATTGTATTCTGTCAGTCTGTTATAATTTTTTATGGGAGCATGGGTTTGTTCCTATCGAGGATTTTTATATTTGGTATTTACGGGTTTACTGGAATCTACTAGTCGTATAACATGAATCCAGTTTTCGGCAATTTCCCCATCTGTGCACTGACTCCAAAATTGCGCAATGGCATATTTTGTATTTGTGCCTTCAAAATCACAAGTTATCATGATTTACTACTAATGGTTTAACAATTAGCACTTGTATTAATCATGCCTTGATGAAAGCTTATATGAGATGTGTTTCTGTCTTCTTTTTCTATTTGCTTCTTTAAGTGCAATTATTTCCTTTCTATCCTTGAACAACCATTTTTGGAGCAACAGATCTAATATGAATGTTATTGTATGGTTTTGATAAATTTCGCGGTTAAGTTAAATTTGATAACATGGTAGGGAGGGGAAAGCGTATAAAGTGCTTGATGCATTTTCTATTCTGACAGATATCTCTTAAAAGAGAAAAAGCATCTTGCAATAAATATCAGAAAGCCGATGAGGGTGGTGGTCCTGCCGATAATCGATATACCATTAGATTTCTACGATCATTGATGACGTCAATTGATCTTAAAATACATATTGCTGTTTTTGGTGATGTTATGTGCTAGTGGTTGCTAGCCTCTCCTCCCCCCCCCCCAAACCAAACAGTGCCTATATTTTATGCACCTGCAGTATAGGGTGCTTTAACGGATCAAAACTACCCGTTTGACCTCAATTCCTGCTGAGGAAGAAGCCAAAACACATATGTAGTAGATCTAGCTTTATTGTGATGCTCATATTTATGGGGAAGTGGGAGTGATGCAAATTCCCAATTATAGTGATATAGCCATATTGCTGATTATAGATCATGAATTATTGTTTATGTTGTTTGTTTGGCAAGTCGATGGAGGGTCAACTTCCTGGCCTTTTCTTTGATTAAAAAAGAGTCAGTGTTTTTGCAGCCTATAATTGGATATGCTGTCATTTGATCTCAACTGACTCTTTTGTGATTCATGTTTTGTATGTTCACTGCAGAATACGGAGACATCACTGATATCTACAACTGGTAGTGCATCATTCCACTAAACTACTTTATTTGGCCTAATTAAGTGCATTGACTCCACAAGCAGTTTCAAGTTTTTTTAACTTTGATCTACTCTATTCAAAGAGTTTCTTTTTTCACTTTGATCTGGTTTATTATTCGTCTTTTAGAGCATCTTACTTTTTTCTAAGCCTGAAAAAGTTGATTTTGTTGCTCGTGTCTTTTGTATGTTGACTGCTCTGCATAACAATGGTTCTGTTGATTGAACTGAAATTGAGTTAATGACATTAGGAGAGATATGGGGCTATAAAGATTTATAACGTATAACTTAAACCTAATTATAGAAGAGATTTATAACTTAAAGACAGTGATCCTAGTTGTTTGTTATGCCCTTAAATGTACAATCATCACCTTTTGCTTCCTGTAAGTACTAGTCACAATATTCTCTTTTTTGTTGAAGTATCTCTCTCCTAGATGATCCATATAAGAATGGAGTGTCAGAACACTTTTTGATCAGAACATTTAAAGAGTGAAACTTGTAAGTTGTAAGGGTCTTGCAAAATAAGTCAATAACTTCTTGATCTTGACATAACTGCCCAGCTTAGGGATCTTATCTGCCTGTTTTAGGGCATCAAGTTTAGAATTCTTTTAACTTCCACTCAAGGCTTATTCTTGGTGCCTAAAACAGGGAAATTGAAAGTTCCATTTCAATTTCTGGTTCATGATTCATAATCTGATAAGTTACACGTTTACACAGTGATACTTTCAACGAGAACACTCCACCTACTGATGATCCAACATATATTTCATCTCTCGGATCTGCTGTGTACAAAGCAATGTCAAAAGCAAATAACAATGCAGTGTGGTTGATGCAAGTATATTTCTCACTCTTACCACTAATGCTCTTACTTAGCTAGTGATTTACTTAATGATAGCATTATTCGAGCTCCATTGTGCTCTGTTGTAAATGTTGACATCTTAAAGCAAGTAATATAGAAAACTATTTGGAAGTTAAAAACATAAGAATGTGAGCTCAATTCCTCTGTTTTTATTTTATAAGAAGAGAATTATGGTAAAAGGTAGATAACAACCTGGCCATTACTGTCAAAAAGAAGAAAAAAGCAGACTTAAAGAAAGGGGGATGTAAAGTGCATAGAGCGGTAAGATGTGCCAATTGGCTACAAATGGGTGAGATCAATCAGTTGGGAAAAAATATATTATACGCTTGAGTTTCTTAAACTAAGTCTTACATTGATTCAAACAGATAGGGAAAAGACGTTTAAGTTGTCTAATAAAAGAACCCCCAATTAAACTACTTGTCTGGATAGAAAAACCCCTAGTCGACGGAATCCACTTTCTGGTTTTCCAAGTGGTCCTTGAATATGTCTTAACAAGAAGATGGAAAACTTCTGAAGCCACAGATGTGCATCAAACTAAAGACATCCTTATCTTTTAGCATCTAGGGAAATAGCTGGGCTGGCACCTTTCACTATTTTTGATCATTTTCTTTCACTGGCAATCTACATATTCTATGAGCTATTCATGCAATTGAATGACTTAGATAGGAGATCGGAGATCTTACTTGTAGATGCGATTAAAAGTTGTGGCTTCTGGAGTTTGGGATTGGCAAAATTCCTTATTGATAAATAAAGTACTAGAGAGAAGAAAAGAAGATATTTTCAGAATGAATTGCTTGGTTATTGCCTCAAGGCATTTGAATTACATAGCGGTTACAAACAATCTAGAAAACTTGTATTCACATCCTGACAGATCTCCTAATTATACATTCAAGGGTTCGAGATGAATATGCAAATAACATACATCAAATTATAGGCAATTGTTAGCCACCTGAGCTGATGATAGATGGTCTTTTGACCAGCTGTGCATACTTTTGCAATATACATCTTCATGGTGCTTTAGTTATCATCAGAGTACCTGTATCTTTTCTCAAAAAATAATTATAGGGATTTGTGAGCATTTGCATGTATACAAGGTATGGATTTCTGCAGGTTCTACCTGTTTATAGTGTTCCCCTTCAAGTTGTAGTGTATATAACTACATATCATATATTACTAGTTTATCACAAGTATAATCAATTCTACACTTCAGAATGGTTTCTTAAAATTATTTTCTAATTGATCATTTGAGTTGACAAAAATAGTAGCAATGCATCTCAACTCAATTGATTGTAAAATGAAGTGGCACCTATTTCTACATGCTTTCTTGAAACACATGATATGAAGTAGTGTGTTGTGTGACGTGATTGTCAAAGATAAGATTCATTGTTTGATATCCTTCCCAGCACAACTCTTGAAAAGGTTGTTTTAGCAATATAGGTCCTCATGTATCTAAAGCATTGCTAAATACTTGAAGAAAAATATGTTTTACACCCTTACTGGTCTCCTAAATTCCTCAGATACAGGAATCCTAGATCATTTCCATATATACAAGGTATTGATCCTTGTCATTTTCATAGATTCTTTACACAACCCCTTGATTTGGAGCATACATGTCATTTGCTCCCAGCTTGCCACAAAATAAAATTAATCCTGCAGCATGAGTGGTTTTATAAGAATGTTTGCTAGCTATTGATTTGACTTGACAAAACTCGTTGTAATTCTTTGTTGTTCTGAAGTGTAAACAACGAAGAGCTGGCACATGTGATGTACATACACATCTTCCTGGAAACCGAAAGCTGTACTTCCTATATGTGTAGGAGGTGATGTTTGGGGATGGGCTAGAAGTGAAAAATGGGTCATATCGACCCTTCTTCGCAAACCTTCCGACTCTGCTTTGAATAAGGGTGCATCTACCCTTCTTTGCAAACTTTTCCTATTCTGATTTGGATTTCTTAAAATTGGAAAATGGGTTCAAAGAAGGGAATGACAGCAACACCTTGACTTTATATGTAAAAGTGAGAAGAGAAGAAGACATTTTGAGAGTGAATTGTTTGATTATTTCCTCAAACCATTGGTTTTTAGTTAGTATTTACACGTAATCTAGAAAGGGAAAATGTCTACATGCTCTAAAATCTCCAAATTATGTAGTTATAGGGATTTAAGATACTTCAATCTTTACAAGGTGTGAATCCTTGCTACTTAGACTAATTCGAGACTGTACCTCTTTTTAATGGTTTATTTCATGAAAGTTTTCTCTGGGAATTTCTGGGATTAAGTGCCATTGACTGTATTTACCTTGTCAAGTTCAAAAGTGCCATTGACTGTATTTACCTTGTCAAGTTCAAAAGTGCCATTGACGGGTGGGACTGGATTCTCAATCAAGTTAGCACTGAGACGCGATCCTTTTTACAGAAATTTTGTTTCTCATACTTCTAAGATTTTAGCTTCAATTGTCCCGACTTTAAGGTTGATCTAGTGAGCTCATTGGTTCCGTGTGTTATTAGTTTAACAATATATCATTATGCATGTGAATCTGGAATCGCAGTGGCTTAGAGTGAAAGTTGAATCAGTAACAGGATCTTTCTTTCATAGTTATTTAACAACCCACAGATGAATTAGTATGTCATTAGGTTGGATCTTGTGATGAATGAGAGTTCATTTGTCATTGAATCCATTTACCTGGTATTGGTATTTGTTTAAAAGATTTGCCTTGAGACAAAATTTTCTTCTGATTGTCCTCTTTGCTCTTGTCTACATTAAAAGTTACTTTTGTGTTTCTAGATGGTGCATGAAGTCATAACAAACTTCTATTTGATTGAGAAAATGCAGGGCTGGCTATTTTATTCCGACTCCAAATACTGGAAGCCACCACAGATGGAGGTACAATTCTGTAGAGAAAGTAATCTTATTTCCTTATATGACATAATCAGACCGCCATGTTATTTTGTACTTAAGAATATTCATTTATTGCTTCGTAATTTATTATATGTTGTCTTACACTTTATTTAGAATGTTAGAACTCTTAAATTCTTAAGTGTTTTTTACCTTTTTTTTAATCGGTAAAATGCTTTTATGTTATCCCACATTTGACAAATATCATATGTATTGAATTTGACACTTGTTAATAAGTTTGTCTTGGATTCATATTAACCAGTCATCAATGCATCTTTTCTCTTCTCTTATTTTCTCATGTAATATCACTCTCAGTGGTTTTGGTTGAGAACCAAGTAGCTTCTGGTCTTGTGCTTACTGATGGGTAGCAGTCTTATATTGTCTGCAGGGGCAACATTTATATTTGTTTTCATAATTTAATAATACTCTCTTCATAGTTTATCTATTCTGATTTGTTTCTGGCAATTGTTCCGGAGGCACTACTTATTTCTGGTGAACACTCTATTCACCGTCCCTATTTGGGATGATCATTTTGGGGGGCACCATATCTATTTTCTGTGACTGTTTTAGTGGCACTGTGCCTCTACAATGGCAATTGTTCTGTGGGTTCCCTATGGTTGTTTCAACATCACTGCACTGCTTTCTAGTGATCACGAGTATTTTAGGTGACCATTCTGGTGGGCACCACACCCATTTGTTTGGTTGCCATTGAGGTCTACACCGCCTTTTGCGCTTACTACTCTGGCCACTTCTCTATGTTCTTTTACTTCAAGTGTCGACAATTTTTTTTTTCTGGAACTGGTTTCATGTATTCTTCAGCATTAAGGGTATGCTGGCCGCCTCCAAAAGTGTGCTTACACAGATAGCTAATTACAAGAAGCCTAGGAAATTCACTGTCCGTATTTCATTTACTATACATTTTGCTCTTTACACCAAAAATAAAGTAGAGATGCATTTCCTTTTGATATTTTGAATGGAGTTTGATCTTCCTTCGAAAATTTTGTCATTCCTTTCCTTCCATATGGTCCACCATACGCAAACTGTGACACTTTTCCGTCCTCTCTTCTGGCTTTTGCTTCCTCCCTTTCTAATCCAGCAGCTCAATAGATTAGCAGTGTGCTCTGGCATTGTTCAGCTTTTCCCAGCCAAGGTAATGATGACTAGGGACCAGACTTGGGAAGTTACCTTGCAGTGGAGGAAGAGGTGGCTGCTTGTTTCATTGGCTTCCATACAAAGAGGGCATATGGAAGCTAAATGATATTCCCTTTTCTGTAATGCCTCCTGGGTGAGACAAGCCTTCCATACTACCAGCCAGGAGAAGCATTTCACCTTAGTAGGTGCCATGCTTCTCCAAGTAGCTTCCCGAGGTCCTCTCTTCCTGTCTTCTCTAGAAGTCCTCTCTTGTAGACTCTATTGACTGAGAATTTTCCATCAGTGTTGTGACTCCACTTGATGATATCAGGCTTATTGGTAGTCCCTGTGAAGGTTCCTATCCTGCCAAGTAGAGCAGCCACTCTTTCAACCTCCCAATCAATCAGAAACCTTCTGAAAATTAGGTTCCATCCCTGAGCTGTCCAGATGTTCTCTATTGTGCTATTCTGATTGGTGCTGATGTTGAAAAGGCTAGGGAAAGCCTCTTGCAGAGTCCCCTGACCATCGCAGTTATCCTTCCAGAAGAATTTGTTTTGCCATAACTTTTATGGCGCCTTTCTTGCAAAGTTTTCGATAGTTGTCCTGGCATACTATTATGTGATTGTTTTACTATTCTATGTTAACAAAGTAAGTTAATTCAAGTTAATCTTCTCACATTTCAGGTAGAGGGTGCATGTTCGAGTTTAAATATTAGTGTTAGAATGTTAGATTATGTTTTTAAGCTGCACAGTATCCCACATAAGACAGCGTTTGACATCTACAAATGTAGGTGCCTTGTTTTCGCCAGGCTATGATCTTATCAATATATTTGTTCTTATTTTTCACAACTTACAACACAGAAAGGTGTTTCTAAATGTCTCATGCTATTTCACAGCCCAAATTCCCCTTTTTGCTTCTAATTGTGACTCTGCTTATATATGTATATTCACTTAAAAACTGAATGAGATGAATCAGGAGAAAATTAGAAAAAAAGAATCTCTAATTTGAAGTACATGCGAGTGTGTGGTTCTTACATTGCTTTATCTCAGCTCCAGTTATGTTATAGTATCACTTATCAAAGAAAAATAATCTGATTGTGTCGTGATCTTGATGATTTTTATTACAAATATAGATGCCACAGGGAGATTTTGTGCAGAGTGATACTCTGAGAAATATGGGGAAAAATATATTATTAAATTGTGTATTTACATTGCTACATAAAGACCCTATTTATAGATACTACAACCTAATCCAAATCCAACTAGGAAACAACATACTATTCCTATTCCAATTCTAAATAGGACTATGTAATCCTATTCCTATTCTAACACTCCCCTCAAGCTGGTGTATACAAATCATAAGCACCTAGCTTGTTACAGATTTAATTAATACGAGGATTAGTGAGGAACTTAGTGAAGATATCTGCAAGCTGATCACTTGACTTCACAAACTTTGTAACAATATCTTTTGAGAGTATTTTTTCTCTGACAAAGTGACAATCAATCTCAATCTGCTTGGTCCCTTCATTAAACACTGGATTTGATGCAATATGAAGGGCCGCTTGATTATCACACACAAGTTCCATCTGATCAACCTCACCAAATTTTAGCTCCCTCAATAACTGTTTGACCCAGATAAGCTCGCAAGTTGCTATAGCCATCGCTCGATTCTACCTCTGCACTCGACCGAGCAACCACACTCTGTTTCTTGCTCTTCCACGACACCAAATTACCACCTACTAATACACAATATCTTGATGTAAACCATCTATCAGAGGGTGATCCTGCCCAATCAACATCTGTATATCCCGTGATATGCTCATGTCCTCGATCTTCGAAGAGTAGTCCTTTTCCGGGCGCTGACTTTATATATCGCAGAATACGAACAACTGCATCCCAATGACTATCACAAGGGGAAGTCATAAGCTGACTTGCAACACTCACAGGAACGAAATGTCAGGTCTAGTCATTGTGAGATAATTTAACTTTCCCACTAGTTGTCTATACCTTTTAGGATTACTGAGTGGCTCCCCCTATCCTGGAAGCAGTTTAACATTCGGATCCATAGGAGTGTCAATGGGTCTACATCCCATCATCCCTGTCTCCTCAAGAATGTCTAAGGCATACTTGCGTTGAGAAATAACAATACCTGACCCAGACTGAGCAACCTCAATACCTAGAAAATACTTTAATCTGCCAAGGTCTTTAGTTTGGAAATGCTTAACGAGGTGTTGCTTCAAACTAGTGATACCATCTTCATCGCTGCCAGTGATAACAATATCATCGACATAAACAACCAAATAAATACATAAATTTGCTGCAGAATGCTGATAAAATACAGAGTGATCAGCTTCACTGCGAGTCATGCCGAACTCTCGAATTACTGTGCTGAACTTTCCAACCAGGCTCGAGGAGACTGTTTCAGACCATAGAGTGACTTGCGCAATCAGCATACAAGTCTACTAGACTCCCTTTGAGCAACAAAACTAGGTGGTTGCTCCATATAGACTTCTTCCAAAAGACCACCATATAGAAAAGAATTCTTAACGTCCAACTGATGAAGAGGCCAATGACGAATGACAGCCATAGATAGAAGAATACAGACAAATGCCATTTTAGCCACGGGAGCATGCTGTGAAGGAATTGGAAGACGTAAGATTGTAAAGGCCTTGTGATTCATGTCCTGTGCCAATCATCTGTCCCATACTGCGGTCCTGCATAAGAAAAATATCATCAGAAAAATAAATGTCACAATGTAAGTCCTGCGTCAAACGACTAACATATGCCAAATTAAAAGGAGAACCAGGAACATAAAGAACAGAATCTAAGGTGACAGAAGGTAACGGTTGGGCTTTTCCAATTCATTTTGGTTTTGTCTAGATCCCATTGGCCAAAGTAATAGCAGGAAGGGATTGTGAGTAAACAATATCAAATAAAAGTGTTTTGTTACCAGAAATATGATCAGAAGTGCCTGAGTCCATAACCCATGATCTAGGAGTACTAGACTGTGAAACACAAGCAAAATGATTACCCGCAACAGGAACAGTAGGTTGAGAAATCGATGCTGCTTGTGGAGACAGTTGCTTACTTGCTCGATACTGAAGGAACTCATCATATTCAGCTTGAGCAATATGAGCATTATTGGATGATCGATCAGGTGGAGCAACAGAAACATTAGGCTGAGCAATAGTTTGCTTATTTGCTCGATTTCGAAGGGGTTCATTATATTCCTTTATAACAATAGGATCATAACTAAGGGTGGACCATGCAAAGTATAACATATGTCACGAGTGTGTCCAGACTTGTGACAATAACTACATTTAGAGCGAGATCTTCCAGAACGGCCTCCTCCTCGTCATTTTTCTATGGTAGATGTCCGTATATCAATAGTTTGAGATGCAAGAATAGAGGAGTCAATGGTAGGTGATGAAACTACTTTATGACTGGGCGGCGAAGCAAGACAAAGTAAACGAGAGAATAATTCATCCATTGTAGGGATGGTAGTACTAGCTAAGATTTGGTCACGCACACAATCATGATCAACAAGAAGTCCAGCAAGTGTAAGGACTAAAAAAATGTCTGTTTGTGCTCTTAATCTGTTGTGACGTTCGCTGTGACTGGCATCAACGTTTCAAATTCCTCAATGACTGCTTGCACTTGTCCCAAATATGTAGACATATCGGATTCATGTTTCTTTAAGTTGGTCATTCGAGATACCACATCATAAAATCGAGACATGTCATTAGTATATAAAGCACGAGCCTTTTCCCAAACTGAATAACATGTCTGGAATGGACGAAACAAGGGCATCAACGTGGAACAATAGAACGCCATAGGAAACTACACAATTGAGAATCAACCCTCTCCCATTGTGCTTTGGCCGTTGTAGATTCCTCCGTAGCCTTTTTCTTTTCATCTACCACACATGTATTGGTTGTTAAGTATTCGTGAACACCTTGACCTTTGCACCATAATTCAACCGAGGAAGCCCATCCTAAGTAGTTGGAACTACCCATTAATGGTTCTGAAGTAATCATAGGATTAGAACTTCCTATTCCTGTACTTTTGTAGCCAAACATATCGATCCCAAAGGGCATCTTTAAAATCAAACTTTAGGAGTAACCGGAATTCAGTCAAAAAATTAAAAAATATGCGTGGTCTGCCTCGGAATGCAAAGGCGACCTCACTGAGGGAAAAACTGCAAATAAAGATGGTCGGGAAACTACCTGGAACATTGAAAAAGTCGCTGGAACCCTAATTCCGGCGGTCGAATCTGAAAAGAAAGGCTGGGGTTTGGTCAGAATTGCTGGCCGACCCCAGTAGAAGAAAATAATTGAAAGAAAAGTCACCATAGACCCCTCACGCGCTGGCGCGTGAGTCGATCTCACCGGGAAAATACTCACTGCCAGCGGTGCGTGAGAAGGATTTTCCGGTGGGTTTTGGTTGGAATGTGGTCGCCCGGGCTTCCCGAGCCTAGTGATGGTGTTGGTTTTTGCACAACACCCACAGAAATGAAGGTGGCATAACAGTGAACAGCCACCGGAACACTCTTTTTTTTTCCTCACCGATGCTCTGATACCATGTGAGAAATATGGGGAAAAATATATTATTGAATTGTCTATTTACATTGCTACATAAAGACCCTATTTATAGATACTACAACCTAATCCAAATCCAACTAGGAAACAACATACTATTCCTATTCTAATTCTAATTCTAATTCTAAATAGGACTATGTAATCCTATTCCTATTCTAACAGATACAATGTAATTGAATAGTACTAAATGACACATTTAGCCCCTTTTTTTAGTGAATTTACTAATATATAGTAATAACAAAAGAAATTTGCAATATCAAAACTTTAAGAATTAAAGTGCAACTCTTGGAATTCAAATTATATTATTAAAATATTACTATTTAGTTACATATTTAATTATTTTTATAAAGTTAAAGGGCAAAATAGTAATCCAACTTTGCACTTTGGAGCTTCCCACTTTTAATAATATATATGATATAATAAAAAGGATTGTCAGATTTTGCTGTCATTTATGTGGTGATTACTTGCGTCTTCAGGAAACAAAATTATTGCTCGTGTTACTTATGTGACTGGAAGTCACTTATTTTTTTGATGCTACAAAATTCTCAATTTAGATGACAATATGATCTCCTTATTCCTTCCACATTTGTAAAGTCAATCATTTAGCAGCAAAAAGGACAATGAAAAATTGCACTGTTGAAAGAACATATTTTCTCCATCAGAATTTTATAATTCGCATAGATGGTTGTTCTTACTTAATTTTAACTTTATTTCTTCCAAACAGGCACTTTTACATTCTGTTCAGCGTGGGAAGATGATAGTTCTTGATCTATTTGCTGATGTTAAACCAATATGGAAATCATCCTCTCAATTCTATGGCACTCCTTATATCTGGTAATCAGTGGATTCTATGTAGAAACAACTCTGTATAATTCAGTTTCTGAATATGTCATTTCACCTATTATCGAAGCTTGACTAGCAATCAATTCTTTTTCTAATGTTACTGTAACAAAACTTAAAGGTGTATGCTGCACAACTTTGGAGGCAACATCGAAATGTATGGAGTGTTAGATGCAGTGGCTTCTGGTCCTATTGATGCCCGCACAAGTGAGAACTCAACAATGGTAAAATCTCTTGTCAGTTCTTAAAAGTTATTTTGTTCTTTGTTTTCTTTTTAAAGGTATTACTCAGAATATTAAACTTTTTATGATTCTATATCTTCTTGCACCGGTTGCACTACTATGATTTACTTGAGTTTTTAATCCATTTCCTTGAATTTGTCAAATGTCTGTTACTATTTTCTTTGCTTGCTGGATCCTCTTTGTCAGGTTGGTGTTGGAATGTGCATGGAAGGAATAGAACATAATCCAGTTGTCTATGAGCTGATGCCCGAAATGGCATTTAGGGGGACTAATTTTCAACTTCAGGTAACAACCTTGTGTCAATAAGAAATCACGAGAATTCATGGTAATTATCACCACAGAAATCTTTTGCCCATTTTACTGTAAGGGCCTTTTCAATTCAATCTTTCCTTCTATTTTGACTATATGCTTTCTAAGCTTGTTATACAACAAATTTGTTGCATAAGGTTATACTTTTGACTTTAGAATACAAAACTGTAAAACCTATAGAAGTGATTTAACTTTCAGCCAAAAACTCTTTGTTTCTTGGTTTTGCTGTATTCTTCTGCTTTTGTCAATTTCTCCTGTTATCTTTTGAAAGTTTACTCTAAAATAACTTGAACCTTGTGAAAATATGTTGATTTGGATCAGAGGTGATTTTTAATCTTGAACTATATGCTAGACATAAAAGCAGTAACGGTGCCTTGAGGAAGAGGTTTGAACTGATTGGCCTCTATTGTGTTCATATCGGCTTTTTATCAAAAAGCTCATGTTTATGCACTTCTTTTTCCTATGCAAATGCAGGAATGAGAATTACTGAGCTTAATTATCTTTGATGACTTCTACTGACCTTTGGACATATTTCAACAAATCTCTTTCTCTATATAAAGCTGTTACCGGTGCATGTTGAAGGGTGTTATATAATTCAGTTGTTGTTTGCTATTTTACTGAAAACTGATTTATGCTACTGCAATTTCCTTGATACTTGCTGGGCTCAATATCAATCAATCTTTTAGGCTAGTTCTATAAGAAACCAAAAGCCTTTAAATGTTGTTTAATCTGACAAGGATGTGCAGTTTTATCATCTATTATTGAGTACACTATCAATATACCATTTACTTGTGTCATATTATTGTGCTGTCTAAATGTGGAAAGGCATAGAAAACATTAAGACAGAGTTATGTCTGTGCTTAACGCCTTAACCTTGTGCTGAATAGTGTCTATTGCGTGAGTGTTGACATCTCTTATCCCAATTTTTTTCCAATATGGTAAACCCTACCCTGAATTTTAATGTGTCACAATTTTGTTTCTCAATTTTTTTTTTCTAATGTAGTAAATCCTACCTCCCAAAGTCCCAAACCTCCTACCCAAGAGTCAAAAGTGGCCCTTTCCTGACCCCCTCAAGGGTCGTTATAATAATTAAAAAAATAACAGTGGCCCTTTCACTTTGTTCCCTTGGTGACTCGAACTCCCAAACTCTCTTGGGTGGGAGTGAGTGATCTTGCCAATGAAGCTACCAATTTATCTTCTTTTCTCCTTGATAAGGTTAAAAACAATTTATACTAGTAGTTTTTAAAAAGCCAAGCCGGTACAGTATATGTACAGAACTTCTCAAGAACGCCTACTGCAGTGGATTTATCTTTGAAACTTGTATTCGCTGGCATCTCCTGTGTTTAAATCTCCTTAAAAATGTTCTAAGTGCCAATCCTCACATCAGATTTTATTTGTTTTGCTGCATAGGGATGGTTGAAATCCTATTCTCGTAGACGTTATGGTAAAGTGAATGATCAAATTGAAGCTGCTTGGGAGATCCTTTATCATACAATCTACAACTGCACTGATGGAATAGCTGTAAGTTCTTCATAATTGTCTGTGCTTGAACATTTGATTCTACATCTTTTGATACTAAGGAGAATGAATTGATAATCATTTCTTCTATATCAGGACATGTAATATACTGGAGCTTCTGATGTATTACATCATATATGCAAGATTAGTGCTGTTAGGGAGTCATAGGTCTAAGATAGTATGTGTGTTTAGGTTGAACTGATGACTAGGCAATATGTTTCTAGCTAAAACTATGAGCATTAGCTGCTCATTGTATCTATCGAAATCTTATTAGTGAATGCTATTCGAATGCCAGAGCTAATTTCTTTCTTCAACTGAAAATGCATATCTTGTACATTGGAAATCCTTCACAAATTTCTTTGCTTGTATGTATGCTTACTCTGAGATACATCAGGACTTCGGGTGTTTAGGCTTATTAAGGTTGAGGAGGTGAAGCGTTTGCTATTAGTAGGATGAGCAAGGGAAAAGCGACAAGACCAGATGAAATCTCGGTGGAGTTCTAGAAGAGCACAAATAGAGCAGGTTAGGAGTGATTGACTAGCTTGTTCAATGTCATTTTTAAGACGACTAAGATGTCCGGAGAATGGAAGTGGAGTACAATAGTTCTATTGTACAAGAGCAAGGGTGATTTATAGAATTGCAACAACTACAGGAGGATTAAGTTCTTAAGCCATACTATGAAAGTTTAGTAGAGAGTGGTGGAGATAAGAATTAGAAGGGATGTGTCTATTTCTGAGAATCAATTTGGATTTATGCCAGGGCGATCGACCACATAAGCCATCCATCTTGTGAGAAGACTGGTGGAAAATATCGAAAAAGGAAGAGGGATTTATATATGGTATTCATTGATCTTGAGAAGGCTTACGATAAAGTCCCAAGAGAAGTATTGTGGCGATGTTTCCTTGTGGAGATGGTATTACACCAAGGGTCAACTCTTAGTCCATTTCTGTTTGCCTTAGTGATGAATGTTTCGACGCGAGACATTCAACATGAGGTGTCATGGTGCATGTTTTTTGCGGATGACATAGTACTGATTCATGAGATGAGCAATGGATTTAATGCTAAGTTAGAGTTGTGGAGACAAACTTTGGAGGCGAAGGATTCAGGTTGTGTTGGACCAAGATAGAATATGTGGAGTGCAAATTCAATGAGGTGATGTATGAGGTTGGCATGGAAGTGAGGCTTGATACACAAAATGCACCCAAGAGTGATAAAGTCAAGTATCTTGGGTTTATAATTTAGGAGAGTGGGGACATCGATGATGATTTCGCACACTGCATTAGTGTGGCTTTGATGAAGGGGAAGCTTGACTTTGGAATCGTGTGATAAAAAGGTACATGATATGACACAACTTCAGGATATTGAGGATATGGCCCTTGATAGGAGGGTGTGGAGGACATGTATTAGGATAGAAGAGTAGAATGTAGTGTAGTGTCGTTTTGCTTAGGATGTTGGTATTAGCGATGGTACTAGTTTTAGTATTGTAGTTTTATCATTGTTTATTACTCCCTTCGTCTCATTTTATGTGGCACCCTTTGACTTGGCACAATGTTTTAGAAAAGAAGGAAGACTATTTAAACCTTGTGGTCTAAAATTATTCTTATATATTTGTGTAGCTGAGAATCATTTCATTAAGAGTAAAAGGGGAATTTTAAGGTTACATTGTTTCCAATTAGAGTAAGGTGACATTCTTTTTGAGATGGATGAAAAAGGAAAGGGTGCCACATAAAATGGGGCAGAGGGAGTATTGTTTTTTGTTTTATTAATTTACTCTAGTATGTTGTTTATAGTGTTTCTATCATCACATGATTTTTTTAATTGTTTTGGCTCCTCTTTGGTAGACTTTTGCATTGTTCTCTCGTTATTTGCTATATTCTCTTCATTGTTTTCATCGTCTTTATATCGGAATTTGTTGCACATGAGCTGAGGGTCTTTTGGAATTAGCCTCTCTACCTCACGAGGTAGTGGTAAGGTTTGCGTACATTCTACCTTCCCCAGACCTCATCTGTGGGATTTTACTAGGTAGGTTAGTTTAGTTTAGTATGTATGCTTGCTTATCTGAGAATGTTCAGTTATCGTAATCTATTCAGGATAAACGAGGAGAGGAATCCTATATTAAAGTCATGATCTGATAGAAAATTCTTCGAAGCACTAAATGTTTACATCCCAGTTTTAATTTTTTTGTCACTGGCATTTGTTTCTTTCCCTCACCCTGGCCTCTTCCTTGTGCAATGTTGTAGTTTCACAACACAGACTACATTGTGAAATTCCCCGACTGGGACCCCTCGGGGAAGAAGGGAACTGATATTTCCAGTCAGAATGGGATGCAGAAACTTGCAGGATTCCAGTGGAATAGACGGTTCCTTTTCTTTGAAAAAAGTTCCAGTCTACCAAAGCCTCACCTATGGTATTCTACAGAGGATGTCATCAAGGCATTAAAGCTATTCCTTGATGCAGGAAAAGAACTTTCTGGAAGCCTCACGTATAGGTAAAGGTTGTTTCTGGCTTTCACAAGTGATGAAAAATGACCTTTGCTTCCTTCTTTTGCAGGCACATAAAGTATATCCAACTATTCACTCTAACTCTTAAAAAGGGGTAAAAAGAACTAAATTTTCTAAGAAAAGCTTTGCATCTATATCAATAAAGTTGATCCAAATTTGTCAGTTAGGAAGCGTAAAGAATTGCATTAGTGCTTTATTATGCATAAAAGACTCAACTATTGGATAGGTATTATCCAGATTAGACACGTTATATTCTTTAGAAACAAAGAGAAAACAAAGTTGCACTACTTTCCTTTTTCGTCCATTGAAAAGAGAATGATTCTTTCCTTTTTTTTTAGCAACTCTTTAATTTTAACTTTCTACATAGCATGTTAAGACTGCAAAATTAAAGAGCATTTTGGTACATTTGATATATCTTTAATTTAAGTCCAAATGATGCAAATGTCTTCTTTACTTTCTTAAACACCGTGCCAAGTCAAAATAAGCCAAACAAAATAAAACTGAGGGAGTAATTCTTTGTTCCCCCAATCTGTCAGGGTACTGTCAAATGTAGTGGCGAATGAACAAAAAAGCCACTTATATAATTAGCAATTTCAAAAGTCTCAGAGCACCCTATAAAGCCTAGAGTGGTACTGCGGTGATATTGGGGTTCAAGAGAAACTGCAAATCTGAGTAGCTACTCCTGAGCAAGAAGCCGTTACTCATATAAGCAGCTTCTGTGCCTTTCATGGCAAAGCAGCTCACTAGATGTCCCTGATCTTATACAGAACTCCATGATGCATGAAGGATATTCATTTTTGGGCTCAACTGATGGCTTCGACAGAACTTTCCCAGGCAAGCGGCCTGATATTCTGCATCTACAGGCTTTACCTTTTGCCAATATGAGCTTCACCTCTTCCATTTTCCTTCTCCGATGCACTTAACATGAACCAATAATTCTAAAAACAAGTCTCTGTTTTTCAAAAGAAAGCGTCTGATCTGTTTAGTGGCTTTCTGTTAACAGTTATCTCGTAATTTAGTAACAACAACAACATACCCAGTGGAATCCCACAAGTGGGGTCTGGGGAGGGTAGAATGTACGCGGACCTTACCACTACCACATAGAGGTAGAGAGGCCGTTTCCTGGGAACCCTCATCTCAAAAATTCATAAGCAGAATAAACTAGATATGGGAAAAGGAAAGGAAAAGAAAGAGAACAGAAAGAGCGACTAATAAGAAACAACACATGATAGTATGCAAATACGATAAGATTTACATATCAAGATGAAAAATGACAACACAAGATATAACGGCAATGTAAATACGCTAAAAATAAACAAATATAGGACTAATAATGACAACATACGATGTAAAGACATCACTACTCCTATTAACCTACTATATGGCAAAGTCATATTGACCTACCCCTACTAACCTATTAGTCCTCAACTCTAATACGCAACCTCTACTCTTTTCTATCTAAGGTCATATCCTCGGTGAGACGAAGTTTCACCATATCTTGTTTGATCACCTCCCCCCCGATACTTCTTCGGTCTACCTCTATCCCTCCGTATATCCCCTAAATTCAACCTCTCGCACCTCCTAACAGGATCATCGATACTCCTTCTCTACACATGTCCAAACCAACGCAGTCTCGCTTCCCTCATCTTGTCAGCCACAGGGGCCATCTCTAGCTTCTCCCGGATGATCTCATTCCTAATCCTATCACTCCTGGTATGTCCAACACATCCATCTCAACATCCTCATCTCCGCAACCTGCATCTTCTGAACATGTGAATTTTTAATTGGCTAACACTCTACCCCATATAGCAAAGATGGTCTAACTACCATTCTGTAAAACTTGCCTTTAAGCTTAGGCGGTTATCTCGTAATTTAGCAACTTCATTTTTATGATAAGAATTTTCAAATCGACCTGTTACTTGGATAATTTCTTCGTTGTTTTTCCATTCCCTTTAAGAATGAAAAATTATTTTTAAGCGACTTTTATGAGGAGCTGCTTTTACAAATGATCCTGTTTGTTAGTAATTATTTTTTATAAAGATATGCTGTAATAATTTCAAAAGCAGTACTGTTCTAAGAAGAAAAAAATCAAATTGCTTATAAAGACAACTTTATTTCTACTTCTGAATCCATTTTCCTTCAAGTATAATAAAACCCTAACTTTTACCTTAATAGTTGTGTCTAAGCTTGTGACCTCTAAATTGGAAGGAAGAGAGTGCACCCCAACAGTGTCAATGATGGGGTTTGGGAACCATGAGCTTTCAAGTTTAAATCCTAGCAAAAGGCAGCCAAAAAAAAAGAGAGAGTACCAGTAGGAGTACTTTGGGCGGTGGGAGATAGCAGGTACCCTGTGGAATTAGTCAAAGTGTGAGCAGGACAACTTGGACGCCACAATTATAAAATTATTGGAAAGAAGGGAGTATAATAGCTAAATAAAAAAGTAGTGATGATGTACTGTTTTCATTAAATTTATAATATTCTTGAAGAAACCTAAACAGAAAGTTTAGGATGTTTATATTTGCTATTTCAGATAGTGGGTAGTACAAGTCAAGTTCAAATTCCGAAAATCTTCTTTTCGATACCATTTTAATGTATTCATGGATTTCGCATTGTCCTCATGTACATGGCATGCACTTTCTGATTAATATGCATTGCTCACTTTGTTTCATTTTTCATGAAGGTTGTTGAGTCCCACATCGGATGTGGAAAGGGAAATTGAACTCTTTATATGGTCTTGGGAAATCATCACCTCATGAGCTAGTTTTTGGTGTTGAGTTAGACCCAAGATCCATTTTTTTGTCAAAGATGTTCGTTAAAATGGAGTTAAAGAAAGAGAGACTTTCTTTATATAACATAAACACAAGATAACAAAAGTACCTTGTTAGCAGCTAGAAGTCTTCTATATGCCATGACAATTCTGATGAGAGCATGTATAAATACAAAACGAAATTTTTTTAAGAATTAAGAATTATCAAATACAGAAAGAGAGTGCCATATAAAATGCGATAGAGAGAGTGGTTATTATGAATAAAATAAACTTCAAAATCCTGTAACAAAAAAGAAAGGCATCATGAGAACGCTAAATAGAATAGAATGACAACATGTAGAACCTTGAACTCTGAAATTGTGCCATTTTGAATTCACTGGAGGAGATGAATACTCTGAAATTGTAGCTTGAATTCACTGGAGGAGATGAATATGTATTGTTCTTCTCATGTGCACAATGAAAATGATCATAAATGTGAGAATCACCTCTACTTGGTTATTTGGTTTCAACAGATATGATTTGGTGGATTTAACCAGACAATCACTTTCCAAGCTTGCAAACCAGGTTTACTTGGATGCAATATCTGCGTTCCACCATGAGGACACTAAAGCATTGAGTCTGTATAGTCAGAAATTCCTTCAACTAATCAAGGACATTGACAAGCTTCTCGCAGCTGATGATAATTTTCTACTTGGAACGTGGCTGGAGAGTGCCAAAAACTTGGCGATGAATTCTGATGAAATGAAGCAGGTGAGAACAGCTAAATAAAGATATCATATTTCTTTTGCCAATTTGAGTATAACTTAATTTAACAGGGAAAGGAAAAGGAGAGTGAAGTTTGCAAGTTGAATTAGTTTTGGTAGTGATTAGAATGTACCTTGCCTTTGTAGAGTGATAGAAAATCAGAAGATCAACCAAGTTAAAGTAAAAACTCAATGAGCTTTTTCTCCATTTGCAGGCCAGACTTTGTATGTGATCTAGTTTTCTAATTTGGGACTTTTGTGGTGAACCCCAGACTATGACTCTTGGCATTAAATTATTCCCCATTGACTCACATCACTAAGCTACATTCTTTTATCAGAAACCCGACAAGTAGCCCCCTTTGATTGGACCAACCCGATCACCCACACCCCATGTGAAAGTTTGCTTAGACTGTTAGAATGGAAATAGGAATATATAGTTCTATTTAGAATTGGAATAGGAATAGTATATTATTTCCTAGTTGGACTTGGATTAGGTTATAGTATCTATAAATAGGGTCTTTATGTAATAATGTAGATACACAAGTCAATAATATTTTTTCTTCAATATTTCTCACATGGTATCAGAGCATTGGTAAGAAATTTTTGACAGACCATTGTACGTCAATTTCCGGTGGCTGTCAGGGCTGATTTGTGTTCGGCATTTTTTTTATCAGTGGTGTGTGAGAATTAACACTACCGCTGGGTCCCTCATCCTCCGGCGACAAGATTCCAGTCAGACCCACCGGAAAATGGCACCCCCACATGCCCACACGCACCAATTAGAGGTTCAGTTTTTCCGGCGAGATCTGACCACGCGTCGGCGCGTGAGGTTAGATCCGACCACTTTCTAGCCTCCTGTTTTTTCTCATCTAGGTCGCCTCTTCATCCAGAGGCTACCCATGCAATTTTCCCGTAATTCCTACCTCCAAATAGGGTTCCAGAGATTTCCAGCACTTGCAACTGTTTCGTGTTTTCGGCCAGTTTTATTTTAAGTTTTTCTTCTCAGTGAGGTTGCCTCTGCATTCTGAGGCAGACCACATATATATTTTATTTTTTTGATCAGTTTTTTACTACAAAATTTTCGATTTCAAAAGATGTCTTTTGGGTTTGATATGTTTGGCTCCAAAAGTCGTTCTGGAAGATCGAGATCTAAGTGTAGTTATTGCCACAAGCATGGACACACTCGGGACATCTGTTATACTTTGCATGATCCACTGCTCAGTTATGATCATATTGTTATAAAAGAATATAACGAGTTCCTTCAGTATCGAGCAAGTAAGCAACTGTCGTCACAAGCAGCATCGGTTCCTCAACCTACTGTTCCTGTTTCGCTTGTGTTTCACAGTCTAGTACTCTTGGATCATGGGTTATGGACTCCAACGCTTCTGATCATATTTCTGGTAACAAATCACTTTTGTCTGATATTGTTTACTCATAATCTCTTCCTGCTATTACTTTAGCCAATGGGATCCAGTCAAAACCAAAAGGGATTGGAAAAGCCTAACCCTTACCTTCTAACACCTTAGATTTTGTTCTTTATGTTCCTGGTTCTCCTTTTAATTTGGCATCTGTTAGTCCTTTTGATGCGGGAGTTACATTGTGGCATTTATAACTGGCACAAGACATGAATCACAAGGCCTTTACTATCTTACCTCCTCAAATTCCTTCACAGCATGCTCCATCATAGATCCTCCAGACCTAATTTACAAACGTTTGGGACATCCTAGTCTATCTAAACTGCAAAAGATGTTGCCTAGTTTGTCTAGTTTATCCTCATTAGATTGTGAGTCGTGTCAACTTAGGAAACACACTCGTGCCACATTTTCACGTATTACTGAGGGTCGTTCCGAGTCTATCTTTTCGTTAGTTCATTCTGATATTTGGGGTCCTAGTCGAGTTAGTTCAACCTTAGGATTTCGTTATTTTGTTACTTTCATTGATGATTATTCGAGATGTACTTGAGTTTTCTTAATGAAAGATCATTCAGAGTTATTTTCTATATTTAAAAGTTTTTTTGCTGAAATACAAAGCCAGTTTGGTGTTTCCATTCGTACTCTTCGTAGTGATAATGCATTAGAATACGTGTCCTCTCAATTTTAGGAGTTTGTGACTCACCAAAGAATTATTTACCAAACATCTTGTCCGTACACCCCTCAGCAAAATGGTGTAGCAGAACGAAAAAATAAGTATGTCATGACTCGAACCTAGGGTCTAGGAGTGACATGGCGAATGAGGACGCGAGAGTCCATAAACAAACCTCAAAGTATCTCAATTCACATCATCGGTTCAGAAGCGTACTCAAATGATAAACACATAATTCTAAGGGACGGGAAAGTAGGACTCACGCTATGGGGATAATTCGGGACTTAGGATCTTTCGCATCATATCATACCATCAAGTCATAAGACTCATAAGCAAACCACATAACAATATTCAATAGGTAACCAAGCCATAACATAATCTCCAACATAGCACTTAGCATATAAACGAAAAGGAGTTACAAGATGTCCAACAATGCCTCTGATCATAAGATAGGTCGGGGGCCAAGACATACCCCGGGCTTACCCTCAAAGTGAATAAAATAAGTAAGACACTATAGGTAAAGGAATGGTGGCTCATCCTAGGAAGATAGGACTCACCACAACAAGCAAAAACTTGAGATCCGAGCTAAACGTCAAACGGTGGATGTATGTGGTCCCCGACCCCTACATGGTGAAATCATGTAGGCAAAAGTATGCGTTAGTACGTTTGAATGTACTAGTATGCAGGCATGCAACATGAAAGAAAGATGACGTTAACCTACACAATATGTCTTATGCAAAACCATAGAGTAGTCATAACCCACATATACAAGCACTCAATGAGTCACTCCTTGCCTGAATTGTGTAAAGAGAGGGTTGTACCCATCCTCATCAATACACATGTAGCTCATGACATGACTTTGTATAAGGAAGGTTGTACCTGTCCCCATCTATACATTGTGTAAATGGAGGGTTGTACCCATCCTCATCAATACACACTTAGCTCATATAACCATGTGCATAGGGAAGGTTGTACCTATCCTCATCTATGCCTTGTGTAAAGGGAGGGTTGTGCCCATCCTCATCAGTACACACTTAACTCATACATACATGTGCATAGGGAAGGTTGTACCTATCCTCATCTATGCATGGTGTAAAGGGAGGGTTGTGCCCATCCTCATCAATACACACTTAGCTCATACATACATGTGCATAGGAAAGGTTGTACCTATCCTTATCTATGCATGGTGTAAAGGGAGGGTTGTGCCCATCCTCATCAATACACCCATGCGATTACATACTCATGCAAGATGTCATATCATATGCACACCCATATAATTCATATTCATGTAGAAGTCAAGTTCATATTACTATCAATTCACATCATAATGGTGTTCAACTTATATCATGCTCATGTTCATAGATTCTTACTCAATTCTTGTTCATAATCGTAATTTCATCCAAATCGTGTACATAAACATATTTGGGTTTTAACCCACTTCATAATTTATATAAAAAAAACCAACGTCTGTGAATGCATATGCCATGAGTGATGTGAGAATAGCATGGCTAATATAGATTCAATCTAAAACCATCAATGTAATATGAATTGAAGTAAATCTATAATTAAATCCACATTTAAATCATAATACATATCGCCCATGCACAAAACAAGCTTTAAAGAGGACATGCGTATGCATAATTTCATGATCTCAATGAAACAATAATATAAGGGCTTAAATCAACTTAAAATCATCAATAAAGCACATCCCATACTTCAATTGAATTTAATAGAATCAAATAATAAAGACCCACATTTAAAGTAAGCTAAAATTTATGAAAATCAATTGAAAAGAGTTTGGGTCTTCTTGGTTGGAAGGGACCAAGAATCAATCTCACATACCTCAGCTAGTGAAGAGATTCAACAAGAGATTTGGTGAAAAAGGAGCCCTTCCTTGATTCCTAAGCTTAAAACCCACAAGAGTTCTTTGAAGGAGACTTAAGAGTGACTTGATAGGATTCCAAATGTGAGGAGTGAATTTTGAATGAGAGGAAAGAAGTTTAGGTCATTAGGAGGTCTTTAGGTAGCATAGGAAGTCAAAAGACCCTTAGAATAAACCATAATTATGAAAATGCCATTAATGAAACGGGAAATTGACTCGTCACGACTTCACTGGCACTTACACGGCTCGTGAAGCACTTCACTGGCCGTGAACAGTGCCCATGAAGCCATACTTAGACAAATTTCAGCAAATTTTCTTTAAGGCAAGGGTGCTTCCAATGAAGGTCGTACGGACCGTGTGAAGCTTCACGGGCGGTACAAGAGTCCGTATGAAGGTACCAAGCTATGAGACGTGATTCCACACTTAGAATATAATTTTCCAAAGAAATTTCATGATATCCCACCCACACGGTTCATGAGAAGCCACACAACCCGTATGGGTGCCCGTGTGGCTTGCCTTAGAAAAAAGGAAGGAACACAGCTCGGGAGGGCTTTACAAAAAGGGCAAACTTCTTGATCCGAACTCGGAATTAGGTGAAACCAAGTGCGTTGGAAAGCTAATTCAAAGAGCTTCAATTTGGTAGGACGTGGGCCACTCAGTTCGTTGACCCTTCCACCGAATCATATGAAAACTTAGAAATGGAACAAATTTGAACTTGGCTTGATGTAGGAGACTCATGATGACCCTAAAACACATAAATAAGTTTGGATTGAAGGCTTGAAAGTGAACTTAGCTTGAGCTTGAAGGTTCTATTCTGAGCGAACAACTTGCAGGGTATTACAAAGCATCTGATTGAAACTGCTCGCACTCTTCTCATTAAGTCGCATGTTCCGCTGAGTTTTTGGGGTAATGTTATCCCTGCATCTTGTTATTTAATTAATAGAATGCCCTCATCTTCTATTCAAAATCAGGTTCCACATTCCATATTGTTTTCCTTGTCACATCTCCATCCTATACCTCCTCGTGTCTTTGGGAGCACATGCTTTGTTCATACTTAGCTCCATGAAAAGATAAAGTAGCCCCTCGTGCTCTTAAATGTGTCTTTCTTGGTTACTCTTGAGTTCAAAATGGGTATCGTTGTTATTCCCCTGACCTTAATCGATATCTTATGTCCGCTGATGTCACATTCTTTGAATCTCAACCTTACTATACATCATCTGATCGTCCTGATATCTCTGAGGTGTTACCTCTACCTCAGGTCCTACTTGTACCGACCTTTGAGGAATCTCCAATTGTAGTGCCACCACTGCCAAAACCCAACAAACCTCCACCTCTCTTGACTTATCATCGTCGTCCACGTCCAACACCAGTTCCAGATGATTCATGTCATGCGCCAGACCCTGCTCCTACTGTGGACTTACCTACTCCTAGCCAACCGAGTGCACTTCAAAAAGGTATACGGTCCACTCAAAATGCTCACCCACATTATACTTTCTTGAGTTATCATCGTCTCACATCATCCTACTATGCTTTTGTATCGTCTTTGTCCTCTATTTCCATTCCTAAGACTACAGATGAAGCACTTTCTAATTCGGGATGGAGAGAGGCTATGATTGATGAGATGTCTACTTTACATACGAGTGGTCCTTGGGAACTTGTCCCCCTTCTGCAGGTAAATCCACTGTTGGTTGCTGTTGGGTTTATGCAGTAAAACTTGGTCTAGATGGTCAGGTTGATTGACTTAAGGCTCGCCTTGTTGCCAAAGGATATACTCAAATATTTGGGCTAGATTTTACTAATACGTTTGCTCTCGTGGCTAAAATGACATCTATCCGTATTCTTCAATTTATGGCTGTTGTTCGTCATTGGCCTCTTCATCAGTTGGATGTTAAGAATGCTTTTCTACATGGTGATCGTGCAGAAGAAGTCTATATGGAGCAACCGCCTGGTTTTGTTGCTCAGGGGGAGTCTAGTAGACTTGTATGTTGATTGCGCAAGTCACTCTATGGTCTGAAACAATCTCTTCGAGCCTGGTTTGGAAAGTTCAGCACAGTAATTCAGGAGTTCGGCATGACTCGTAGTGGGGCTGATCAAGCTGTATTTTATTGGCATTCTGCACCAAATTTATATATCTATTTGGTTGTTTATGTTGATGATATTGTTATCACTGACAGAGATAAAGATGGTATCACTAGTTTGAAGCAACATCTCTTTAAGCATTTTCATACTAAAGACCTTGTCCGATTGAAGTATTTTCTAGGTATTGAGGTTGCTCAGTCTGGATCAGGAATTGTTATTTCTCAACGCAAGTATGCCTTAGACATTCTTTAGCAGACATGGATGATGGGATGTAGACCCGTTGACAATCCTATGGATCTAAATGTTAAACTACTTCCAGGACAGGGGGAGCCACTCAGTAATCCTGAAAGGTATAGACGACTGGTGGGAAAGTTGAATTATCTCACAGTGACTAGACCTGACATTTCATTCCCTGTGAGTATTGTAAGTCAGTTTATGACTTCCCCTTGTGATAGTCACTGGGATGCAGTTGTTCATATTCTGCGATATATAAAGACAACGCCCAGAAAGGGACTACTCTTCGAAGATCGAGGCCATGAGCATATCACGGGATATACAGATGCTAATTGGGCAGGATCACCCTCTGGTAGACGGTCTACATCCGGATATTGTGTATTAGTAGGAGGTAATTTGGTGTCGTGCAAGAGCAAGAAACAGAATGTGGTTACTCGGTCGAGTGCACAGGCAGAATATCGAGCAATGGTTGTAGCAACTTGCGAGCTTATTTGGGTCAAACAGTTATTGAGGGAGCTAAAATTTGACAAAGTTGATTAAATGGAACTTGTGTGTGATAATGAAGTGGCCCTTCATATTGCATCAAATCTAGTGTTTCATGAAAGGACCATGTCACTTTGTCAGAGAAAAGATACTCTCAAGAGATATTGTTACAAAGTTTGTGAAGTCAAGTGATCAGCTTACAAATATCTTCACCAAGTCCTTCATTGGTCCTCGTATTAATTATATCTGTAACAAGTAAGGTGCTTACAAAGAGATGTTAAAATAGAAATAGGAATATATAGTTCTATTTAGAATTGGAATAGGAATAGTATGTTGTTTCCTAGTTGGACTTGGATTAGGTTATAGTATTTAAATAGGGTCTTTATGTAATAATGTAGATACACAAGTCAGTAATATTTTTTCTTCAATATTTCTCACATAGACAAACACCCTCCCATAACCATTAGAGACCAGCATCTTTTAGAGGGTGTTATTTTCCAGCTTATGCAAATGACATGGATAATAGTACGAAAATTGCAAGATGCAACATAAGGTTATCCTTCTTTCAGTGAAAAAGATCATCATTTATTATTTGTTCACCTTACCCTAAGCTTCGAACAAAATGTCCTTATCTGATGAGGTTCTGTCTGCTAACTTATTGGAGATTAACAATGTAACGAGTTCTTCGTTGCTGTCTACTAATCCTTTGGTATTTTCTTCTTAGTACGAGTGGAATGCAAGGACACAGATAACTATGTGGTATGACAATACAAAGTACAATCAGAGTCAACTTCATGATTATGGTAAACACTATTTCCATAAGTTAATTCAGCCTCTTCATTTTCACTTCATCTCATAAATAGTGTTAAGAATTTTTATCTTTTTCTTTTCTTCAATCAGCAAACAAGTTTTGGAGTGGCTTATTAGAAGCATACTATCTTCCACGAGCATCAATGTACTTCAAGCTTCTATTAAGAAGCTTGGAAGAAAAAGTGGACTTCAACTTGTTGGAATGGAGAAAAGAGTGGATAGCATATTCAAATAAGTGGCAAGCAAGTACAGAGCTTTACCCTGTGAAGGCTCAAGGAGACGCCCTTGCTATTGCTACTGCTCTATATGAGAAATATTTCAGTTGAGAGGAGATTATCCATTTCCAGAGTCCAACATGAACAGAAATGAAAAACTTCTTCATGATTGTACAATAATAACTTTGGTTCTATTTTTGTTTTATCTCAGTGGATGATGTATTTCATAGAAAGGGTTGTTGGCTGTGACAACTAGGAAGCAGTGAACAACTTTTCCTACTACAAATCCATTAACTTTCATTGTCCTACAATCATGCAACCCAGTCAATGCATGGATAGATTCTTGATTGTTCTTGTTAATAACTTTCTGCAAGGTTCAACGGAACATCTTTACTGCTATTTCAGTTTCTGATTTCCTTCTCCTCTAAAAACAACTGTCAGTATATTATTCAGACAATTGTATATGAGTTTAACCATTCGTCAAATGCATTCACATATTTTGTAGTGTGTTTAGAGATGGCTACTTTTAATATCAACTAATTCCCACAATCCACAAAAGATATTGAAAAACAAAATTCAATCAACTAAGGTTGTACATCAATTGTCAATGCGTATCAGGTGGATAACAGAGGAACGAGTACTGATTGTAAGAATACACACTTGAAAGACTGCCAGAGATTGCTCAAGAGCCATCTCTGGAAAAGCAAAAAAAAAAAAAAAAAACTACAAGATTTCAGTATATACTCTACCTTTTTCTTTTACCTCCAAGTTGGGAATGAGCAATTGGAAGAGTAACTCTATTATATATGATTTTGTCTTCTACAACTAATATTTTCACAATAACATGAGTTCCTAAACCAATTCCATCAGCAAAGGATCTCCTGCTGCCATGAGTCTTATCAACTTTATGAATTCAGATTCTGTGGAAACAACCAATGGGTGCACAGCTGGTACTTGAGCAGAATACAGTTTCAACGAATTGGTAGACGATCCTCCTGTCTTGTAAACCATTTTATTCAGCAAGGTATCAAAATTCTGAGGTAAATCCATGGCCATGAAGAACATGGGTACAGCAATTTTCTGGTGTATATCAAGATCACCAACTAAGTCTACAAGATCAACGAAGTCCTGAACGAAACGTCGAGGAACATAGAACACCTCAGAACCGCACAAAGCAATGCTCTGATCAGTTGGACCACTCTCCTTGTAGTTGACTTGGAGGTGAACGGGCATTGTGCTTACCACTTTCTTCACCAATTCTGCTTGCTTTACAAACCATGAAGAGTCCTTTCCGCTGATCATGTTTCGAGATGTAGGCACCTGATACAAATGATTGTGGGATGAATATTTGGCTTTTGAGATAATTGAATTTCATGATGGGTCATATTACCTTATTGGCGATCCACAACTTAGATTTCTCGGCTTGCAAAAGGTTCCAGTAGTTCAAAATTGTATTGTCCTGTAGGAAGAGAAATCCTTCTGTGCTATTGAATCTTTCAAATATCCTTGGGAGATACCTAAGATACGATTTGAGAGTCAGCAATAAATGTGAAAAGGACTCCTTCAACATAGAACCAATCAACTTTTACAAAGTTTAAAGTGCCAATTGAATTAAACTGCCTTATTATGAATTACTGGAAGATGATATTCTTTCTTAGTGGTAGACTAGATCATATTTTCATGGAGAATTTACAGTTTTCTTTGTGAATAGAAGGACAAAGGAGGTCAATGTTCTTGGAGGTCAATGTTCTTACTTCCCAAGCTGGGAGAACTCCACTCTGATTATTCAAGTAAAAGGAAGTGAAGTCAAATGTAAACATCATTGCTGGGAGGCAAAGTTAGATGCAATATATTTCCAAGAGATAAATTAATAGGTGGAAGATGAGACAGTAAGAGAATGAGATTCCCATGGGAGAGAGCATATTTTCCACAACAATTTTGATCGCACTAGAGTCGACCAATATGTAAGATCATCCAAAAGACTTCACACCATACTTTATGCTTTAAATCAAGAAAAGATACATCACCTTCCTTTTGTGTGTGTGTAATTGTCCAGATGGTATCATTATATAGGATCGGAAATGCCTTCGAGAAGTTGAAGACGTATGAATAACGAGTTATTCAATGTTATATCAAAGGGAGGAACAATATTAAATGAGTGGACAAACAGTATCATGGTTTCGATATACAAGAACAAAGGAATGATCAAAATTATCCAGCTTCCAACAACAACAACATACCCAGTGAAATCCCACAAGTGGGGTCTGGGGAGGGTAAGATGTACGCAGACCTTACCACTACCACATAGGTAGAGAGGCTGTTTCCTGGAAACCCTCGTCACAAAAACCCATCAGCAGAACACGCTAGATACGATACACAGGCAAAAAGAGAAGAGCACATAATAATACCTAGATACAAGATAGTAAACATATAAAGGCAGATAAATAACATATAAAAGACAGACAATTACCACTCCTTCCTATCCTCCCTATTAGCCTGCTACTCTAATTCTCGACCTCCACTCCTTCCTATCTAAGGTCATGTCCTTGGTGAGATCAAGTTTCACCATATCGTTTCTAATCACCTCCCCCCAATACTTTTTTGGTCTACCTCTACCCCTACGTATAGCTCCCAAATCTAATCTCTCACACCTTCTAACAGGGGCATCAGTACTCCTTCTCTGTACATGTCCAAACCATCGCAGTCTCGCTTCCCTCATCTTGTCAGCTACAGGGGCCACCTCAAGCTTCTCCCGAATGACCTCGTTCCTAATCTTGTCGCTCCTGGTGTGACCACACATCCATCGTAACATCCTCATTTCTGCGACCTGCATTTTCTGAACATGTACATTCTTTATTGGCCAACACTCCACCCCATACAACAAAGCAGGTCTAACCACCATTCTGTAGAACTTACCTTTGAGTTTAGATGGTATCTTCTTATCACACAATACTCCAGAGGCCAACCTCCATTTTGTCCAAGCCGCCCCAATACGATGTGTGACATCATCGTCGATATCCCCACTACTCTGGATGATAGACCCCAGATACTTGAAGCTTTCCTTCTTGGGGATAAGGTGAGCTGCAAGTCTCACATCAATGTCTGCTTCCTCCCTCGCTACACTGAATTTGCACTCCAAGTATTCTGTTTTGGTCCTGCTCAGTTTAAATCCTTTAGTCTCCAAAGCGTGTCTCCAAACCTCCAACCTATCATTAACTTTGGTCCGGGTCTCATCAATCAGTACTATGTCATCTGCAAACAACATACACCATGGGACTCCTTCCTGTATAGATCGCGTCAGCTCATCCAACACCAAGGAAAATAAAAAAGGGCTTAGCACAGATCCTTGGTGAAGTCCCATCTGAACAGGAAAATATTCAGAATCTCCTCCCACCGTTCTTACCCGAGTTATGGCCCCGTCATACATGTCCTTTATCACTCTAATATATGCCATTGGGACGCCTTTCATCTCCAAACACCTCCATAGGACATCCCTCGGGACTTTGTCATAGGCCTTCTCAAGATCAATGAACACCATATGAAGGTCCTTCTTACTTTCCCTGTATTTCTCCACTGATCTCCGAACAAGGTGGATCGCTTCAGTAGTCGACCGTCCTGGCATGAATCCAAACTGGTTTTCTGAGATAGAAACTACTTTTCTCACCCTCATCTCCACCACTCTCTCCCATGCCTTCATAGTATGACTCAACAACTTGATACCCCTGTAATTATTACAACTTTGAATATCAAAATTATCCAGCTTCCGTAGTGCAAAAATTGAGTCATACCATGAAACATAGGAAAAGAGTGATGGAGTAATGATTTAGGAACATTACAGAGGTGACTGGGAACCAATCTGGATTCATGCTCACTAGATGTACAATTAAGCTATAGTTTTCTAAGAAGATTGGCAGAAATTATAGGAAGAGGAAGAAGAATTTCCACAAGATATTCAATTACCTAGAAGAAACATATTATAGAGTGACTAGAAAAAACTTCTAGGGGGGAGTACTATAGAAGAAAGAAATCCATGTCAAATATACAAAGGGAGTAACACCAAAATGTTTCCCATTTCTATGTTTTATCTCAAGGATCTGCCTTGAACCTCTAGTTGTTTACCCTAGTTATGGATGAACTAACCAATATTATACAAGATTGAGGATTCGTTGTGCATGTTATTTAAAGATGATATTAATTGATGAAACTAACAAAGACGCCAATGAAAAGTTGGAAGTGTGGAGAGGTGCCTAGAAAGTAAGAGTTATTACATTTGTGGAAGTAAGGCAGAATAGTTGTACTACAAGTGTAGTTTCCATGAGAAGAATGACAGTCACATAGATTAGATTGGATTTTGGTGTCTAGAGGTAAACGATTCAAATATCTAAACTCAATCACAAAGACAGTGGACGACATGAAGATATATCACATAAGATGTGGCTGAAATGGATAAGAGCTACAGGAGTGGTATGTGATGTGAAGATGTCTAACAAAGTGAAAGATAACATATAGAAAGGTTGTGAGACCAGTAATACAACAACAACATGCCCATCGAGTGTTACATGGAAATGCCTTAGAGGCCCATATCTACAAGACGAGTGTCATAACTCATAAATACAAATGTTTGACTGGATTTATGGTTATATAAAATTAGACAAGATTAGAAATGATCACATTGGACAGATGCATGGTATATGTAGCATACTCAAAGGATTAAATTATAAGGATAACCAGAGATTGCTTGGCTATGTATTACATACACTTCTAAATGCACCAGTCTATAGGTAGCATACTATGATTATTGAAGATGATAATGGAGGAAGGTTGTCTCAGAAGACCAACAATATCTTGGAATCAATACATACCTAGCAAACAATATAACACAATGGAAGCAAAGGATCCATATAAGTGATACCAATTACATAGAATTAATACTATTTTTTTTGTTGTTGTTCGTATACTTATGTTAAGTCTGATGTTTTGAGGAGTTTAAAAGTTCTGTTTAGACTGAGAGATCATATATCAATGGAGGGAACATAAATGCAAGATTTAGAGAACGTAAAAATGTAAGATTTAGAGAACCTCTAGTTTTAGATAACCGCTCATTTGTCTCAAAAATACAAATTACCTAGTATAGGAATGAAATTATTCCAAATAAAGCAAAGGTTATAAAGATGATTCACTTAGTGGGTTAAGAGATAGTCCCTTCATTAGTTCAGTAGCTGGATGGAGACCTTTTTTCAATTTAAGGAAACATGACAAGTATACTTTGACAACCCAAAAGAGGAAAAAAGTCATTCTTTTTCCTGGGAGAGTGCATGCGTTAGGATGTCAAAATGTATGCATTAGAAAATTACCTGGACATAGAAAATGTGATACAAAATGATGGGAAGTAACAACTTGTGTTCACCGTATTCTTGAGAAGACATTCCATAAGATGGTAATACTATTTTAACTTAAATTCTAGCAAGTTATAAGTACACTCACTGCATAAAGAAAAGAATGATGATGTGTACTTACTTGTATACTTGATCTAATTGTCCTTGCTCAACAGCAAGATCTGCATCTGCTTGGGTTGACAGAATAACCACAGTTTTGAAGATCCTGCCATATAACAATCTCCATTCTAATGCAGTTTGTTGCACGGGCCCAGTGACAAACATAATTAGCACAACATTGCCAAAATTCTTCCTCCACCTTATCAAGTTCCCGATTTCATAATTCACTGTACCTGATTCCTCAACCCCAAGATGTACAGAAGGTAGTTTTCGGGGGACAAATTCCTTTTTATCTCCATGTTGAACAGTTGCCTTTTGCAGATCCAATTGCACTGCCATCAGTCTTGGATGCTGATACCCTACAGCAGCCAAGTCTTGCAACCATGCAGCTGTAAATTTGACATCATTCTCGCTCCAAAACCCCTCTAGTGCCATTGAATGACTCAATTCTAATATTTTCTCATACAGCCTTTGTTTTCCAGATCTCCAAGAAACTAAAAATTTGATCAAGCGACCCACATTTACATGCAAATCCTTTTCCTCTGAAAATGGGTATGCTTCAACTTTATCATCTCTATGTATCGAAGGAGGATAGACCACAACAAACCCACCGATCTCCCATAACAACCGCTGTGCCCAGTAACCTCTTAAGACATCAGAAGCCATGGTGCTGACTGACACTGGAAGCATCAATGACCAAAATGCATTATAGTGAAACATCGTGTTGAATGAATTGATAGGCACCATTAGACCTTGGGGCAATGCCACTTTCGGGGCATGTTCATCAAATATAATATCAAGTGCCTCTGATCCAACCTTCCTTGTAGAATAAAAAACAGAATCAACATCAGGTAGCCCATTTGATATTCCCTGTTGTATGTACTGTCGTCCTCCAGACACTTCAGTATAGAACTCTTCATGATTCACAAACCCAACACTTTCCAGTGGCAATCCTCTAGGCCAAACTGACCTTTGGCCAAAATGTATATAAGGATTGACAACAGTCTTATTCTCAATCTCAAGACTATACTGCACAATCCTCTGCTGCTTAGCAGTGGCACCGTCCAACTCCAAATCAAAATGTTTCCCAAGATCCCCACCAATCACTTCCCCACGATCATCAGCATCAAATATTCTTTTTGCACCATGTTGGATTGCAAAAAGATACCCAACGCTCTTCCTCACATAAGAATCATAAGGAAGGAAATCTGCCACCCTAAACCCCAAACTCGCTTGTTGTTCCAGAGAAAGATATATAGCACCTTTCAAGTTCCAATCTTTCGGGGTTCTTGAATTTCCAATTGCAAGAACTTGCCAACCCTTTAACCTAACAAGACTTTGGAGCGGACCGGATGGGTAATCTGATACAGATACAATAATCCATTGCTCTGAGTGAAACGCCGAAAAGGGTGAGGACTTATCTAAAATTGGCTGTACTGAATCAAGATCAAGTTTTGGTAACTTTGGTTTCTGAGGCTGACTTTGGTGAGAATTTTGGAAGCATATAACTGAGGTGGGTACAGTGGAGGTACGAAAGTAGAAAAGGGCTGCCACACTAATCGTCAATAGAGAAACAACAAGTAGTTTAACAGAGTTCTCGGATACCCATGTGGAAAAATCAAGATTTTTAGTCTCAGAAAAGTGTGTAACTTTGTGTTTCAGATAAAGGGGTTTTGAGGGTTTAGGAGATGAATGATCTTGGACCATCATTGAATCAAAGAATTACAGAAATATACACTAATTTCTGAAATGGGTGTTAGATTTAAAGCTCATTAACACCACACCATACCCTCCTCTTCTTCAAATCAAATCAAGAAAAGAAGAAGAAAATCACAAGATTTATTTTCAACTTGAACTACCAAAACTAAAAAGTATATATTGTGATCTAAGACTGTGAGTCTCACCTTTGCACTGAAATGGGGGCTCCTGAGCTTGAATCGCAGATTCACTCAACACAGTGACAGACACACCGACAGTTTTGTCGGTTAACATTTCCTTTTCAGAACTACGCGCGTTTGAATGGGAGGCGCGTGAGATACATATCCTTTAGTTTTCTATTGGTAGCTTGGTGGTTGTCAATCAATATCAGTACTGAATTTTAATTGAATTGTGAGTTTAAAAATATTTAGGGCCGTTCGGTAGGAGGTATTAGGAGAAAATAATCTATGTATTAAGTATGGTATTAGTTAATATTATGTTTGGTGGGATTTTTGGACCATGCTTAATGTTATGTTTGGTGGGATTTTTGGACCATGCATAATTAATTCATGATATTAGTTAATATCACATACATGGTATTAGCTAATACCTCGCATTTGGTAGTATTAGCTGATACCTTGATTAATACCATAGGATTAAATACACAAAGATAGAAATATCCCTCAAATTCTTTTACATTTTTTTGTTTTCTTGATTTTATATTTTAGTAAATTTATTTAAATAAATTAGCTTATAAATTTTATTTATTCGAGGGTTCATATTTTCATAATATGAAAATAAATAAATTTACCATGACAAATTTTTAAATTTTATTTATTTGTTTCATATTTACATATACACAAAAAAATATTTTGACATGTCAATTTTGTTTTATAACTAATTTTAGTTGAGTGATTTTATTGATACAATATAAAGTCCAATGATGTTAGATATATTTTCAAAGTTGAGTGACTCGTAAGATACAAACACTATATTAAAATTACAACTTTTTATGTGTAAATATAGATTGTCTATTTTACAATTGTTTACTATCTTTTCTATTTTAATAATAGATGGTCTATCTTTATCAAATTAAAGATTGACATTTTATTAGTGATGAATTTATTAAAATTATAATTATTCATTCTCAAATAATTCAAGGGAGAAAATAGCAAACATAATGACATATTATTATTTTCCTAACTAGTTAGAAGTCATAAAAAATAATCTACTTTGATCTAATTACATAAAATAGAAAATCGCATTATAGTTCAAGGGCATAACTGGAAAGAAACATTTTATAGAATTTTAAGCCCAGCAAAACAATAAACCAAACATGGGATGAAAAATAATCTGAGCATTACTAATCCCTGCATAATTAATCACTGCATTATTCATTTTGTACTAAACGATTCCTTAAAGATAAAATTTACACCATATTTTAACTATTGCTTAATAAATATATAGTGTAATTTATTTTCTAGAAAATATAAAACTTCAACAAAAGAAAGGGCAAATGTGAAAAAGTTTCAACATTCAACTTGAACAATTCAACTATTTTGAACAATGAAAAAAACTCAAAAATTCAATTAATTTGGGACGGCGAGAGTAACAATTAATGAGTTATTACATATCTTATTTTTGAGTTGATGTTATTCTACCTTTACCTGTTTTATTTTGTCATTTTACATACTCGTATATTCCACGTATTGACGTCTACTTGGGCCTGCATCTTTTCATGATGAAGAAACAGATACTAACAGTCATCAATAGGTGCCCCATTGATGATCCATTTGTATTCAGTTGATTGGTGAGTCCTCTCCTGCTTTCGGAGGATATCATGTTTCTATTCTAGCTTTGAATTTAGACTTATTTTATTTTATTTTGAGATAGTCATAGACCTGTCATTGGCACCATTTAGTCAGATGATTTATAGGCATCATAGACTAGACTGTCGAATTGTGATTGGATTATGTTTTTGGCTAGTTTCTTTCTTACAAGTCTTCCTCAATCGATTAATAGATTGTTTGACTTTGACCTTTGATTATCGAATTATTATTGCTTTCCATTAAGTATTCTTAATCGTTGATGTCTTCCACTGTTAGATTGTGATTGAGTGAATGTGATGAGGCCAAATGGTTCGTTTGGGGGGCTAACAATAGTTTCTGAGTGGCGCTCACGCCAAAGCTACCCTCCCAGGGCGTGACATTTGTAGTTTAATACGGAAAAAAGATAATTTTTTTAGATTTTTGTCCAAAATTTATAATTAATATTTAAATATTACAAATTTTTCTATATTTATTACTTGTGTTTTTTGTAATAAAAGTTTATTAATGATATACAAAATGATATTATGACTATATATATTGTTTATGAAAAGAAGTTGGATGAGAACAATGACATAACATTCTGACGAAATATATTGGTAACTCTTTAGACTTGTAAATTAATTAATTTCATTAAAATGTTTGAACTTCAATCTGCTCTCATATATCAACACATGATAAAGTATACCCATTAGACTCTTAAATTTTGTCACATCATTTAATTATCCCATTAGCCTCCACAAAACCTTGGACTTATTTCAAAGGAGATGAGATATTTTGTGATAACTTAATTGTGTAATAGATGTTTTAAAAAAAAATGTCTAATAAAAATACTTTATCATATGCTATAAATACTTTATATGTAATAAATCCATCATATTTAAGCGTTCAAAAGATATTAAAATTATTTTTTATCAATATAGTGAAATTCATTTTCATTACTTAATCAAATATTTCATTTATAATTTTTTTCTAAGCAAATTGTTATTCTTATATATGTTGTATTGACCCAATGTACATGTGCAAAGCACATTGGTTAAACTAGTATAAAAGAAATTGAGAATAAAATAATCTTACATTCTGAAATTGAAAAAAAAAAAAAAGATAGCATATAAAGAACGAAAATTTTGCAGATGAACACTTGAAAGTTCTTAGAACTGAATGTAACATTCGTCAGTCATGTAGGTCTTATTTATAGTGTTTAAAACTTAACTTTTACTCTATTTGTATATTGCTTTTTCGAAATGTGATTACTTTAATAAATGAAAGTTAAATTAGATGGGATTAAATTACTTATTGACAAACATTGCTATAGTGTGAAACAGAATAGTCATACTTTTAAAATGGTCAAAAATTTTATTTCTAATATTGAAATTATGCCTATATTATTGAAATTCCGTTTGAAAGAAAAATCACACATCTCCTATTTGTTGAGTAATTTATTTAAAAAATTGTTATTATCTTGTCAGAACTTGAATAAATATCAATATTTGACTGTCTGGCAGAATATGATAATATGATCGCGTGCAAATAGGTGACTTACGTGCATTCAAATGTATGTATGTGTTTAACTTATTTATAATATAGTGGTTCACAGTAATGATAAACTATGGTTGTTAGTGGTGATAGTGACTAATTATTGACAGTGAAATGATATTGATAGCTAATGGCATTGGTGAATGATGATAGCAACTAGTGAAAGATAATGTTAACTGATATTAATAATTTCTAATACTATTAATGAATTTAATAATAATTGCAAATAATGGCTGCAAATGATGAGTAATGGTGATGACAATTAGTTTTGATGATTGACAGTAGATCAAGATAGTTGTGGTTGTGGTTGGTAGGTGTGGTGATTGATGGTTGTGATAGTTGTGACTGAAATTTTGAGTTTTGATGAATTATCATTTTCGTAAAAAAAATTTAACTATCATAAGAATCTTATGGACTTTAGAAATACTTTTGCAGTTTAATACGTGAAAAACTAGATCATAAATTGTTGTCCAAAATTTATAATTAATGTTAAAATAAAAATGTCTGATAAATTTTTTTATCATGTGCTATAAATACTTTATAAGTAATAAATCCATCATATTTAAGCGTTCAAAAGATATTAAATTTATTTTGTGTATCAATATAGTGAAAATCATTTTCATTACTTAACCAAATATTGCATTGAGTATGACATTTATAGTTTTTTCTAAGCAAATCGTTATTCTTATTTATTTTGTATTGACGCAATGTACATGTGCAAAGCACGCAGGTTAAACTAGTATAAAAGAAATTGAGAATAAAATGATCTTATATTCTGAAATTGAAAAAAAAGATAGCATATCAAAGAACGAAGATTTCGCAGATGAACACTTGAAAGTTCATAGAACTGAATATAGCATTCATCGGTCATGTAGGTCTTATTTATAGTGCCTTAACTTTTACTTCATTTGTGATTACTTTAATAAATGAAAGTTAAATTAGATGGGAAGAAATTACTTATTGACAAACTTCGCTCTAGTGTGAAGCTAAATAGTCATACTTTTAAAATGGTCAAAAATGTTATTTCTAATATTGAAACTATGTCTATATTATTGAAATTCCTTTTGAAAGAAAAATCATACAACTCCTATTTGTTGAGTAATTTGTTTAAAAGAATTGTTATTACCTTGTCAGAAGTTGAATAAATATCAATATTTGATTGTCTTGTAGAATATGATAGTACTCTTGCGTGCAAATAGGTGACTTGCACTACAAGAAAAGAGACTTTTAACGATCATTTCTTAACGACGAGAAATGAATCCGGTCGTTATAAATACACTTATAGTGACCAAATTCTTTTCCAGTCGTTATAAATATACTTATAATGACCAAATATTTTTTCGGTCGTTATAAATTACCTATAGTGACCAAATTTTTTTTCGGTCGTTATAAATATACTTATAGCGACCAAATTATTTTACGGTCGTTACAAATACACTTATAGTGACCAATTTTTTTTTCGATTATTATAAATACACTTATAGCAACCAAATCTTTTTCTAGTCGTTAAAAATAAATTTTAATCTAACATTAACGAGGGGACACATTTGATTTTTAGAAAGCATAACATGCCATTGTTAAAACATATTAGTTAGTGTAAAAATATGTTTAACTAATATGAGAATAAAGAGATCAGACCAAATCATGTTATAAGTATAACAACTGGGGTTTTGTTAATCATTTTGATAAAAATCCTCCATCTTTTATAATTTTGCTTATTCCATGAAAAGTTTAATAAAAAGAAAAAAATATTAATTTATTATTTTCTAATAACTCTATCCATCATTTGTATTATATTCAATTATATAACATTTTGAAATATTATAAAAAAAATTTAGTTACAATCTTTTTGACATAATTTTTTTAACTTACATATTTTCTTGATATAGTTTTTATATATGTTTTTATTTTGAGAGACAATTTATTCATCTTTACTTGACATTTTTAAAGATGCAAGATGAAGTAGGTCAAAACAAAAAATTGTAAATGAAACAAAAAATTAACAATAAAAGTAATAATATTAAATATATAATTATGAGCTTATGAAATTGATTTAAGATAGAAAAGTTAAATAAATTTGGTCGTAAGTAATTTTCTCAAGAGGAAAGATGTTTCTCCACTTGCAAATTACCTCGATCAATAGACTTAAGAATCAGTATCCAGTAATAATGTTTCTTCTAATAAAAAAATATATATTGTACTGATTTTTTTTCCATTATTGGTTGTGAAACCAACAGGTGTATACAAAGAAAAATCATTTGTTTAAGTTAGAAAAGTATAACGTGAAATCTTACAAATAGAAAATTTAAAAACTTTACATGACATATAATCGACAACTAATTAATTAAGAAATCGTGATTTTTTTATTATTTAAAATTTAAGATGATATAATTGATTTGTATCTTCATAATAATTTTTATGATATTGAATTATTTATATTAGGTGAATACCATTAGTATAAAAAGTGAAACTAAAAGAAGTTGGGGGTTTTATCCATGAAACAATATGCAAAAAGTCAATATCTTAAGGTGCAAAATACAAAACAAACAATTTTAAGTCTAGAACTAGGAAGCCCAACTTTCTTTATATATGGTTGTGAAAAATAAATTTATATTTCATTATGGTTAATCTTTGATTTTGCGAAAAAGAAAAAGGAAGATAATAGTTATTAGAAGTATTATTAATAACTTTACATGAAGTTTTTATACTTGTTTTTTGAAAGGTCATACAATTTGAAGAACTCATCCTCAAAAAACGTGTAAAGAAGTATAAGCAACAGAAAATTTTGAAGCACAGGAAGAATGCATTTCATATTTTAAAAATTATTTTAAAATATTCTAGTTTTTATTTTATTAAGAGTTAAAAAATATCATATTATATAAATTTGTATGTCTATATTTTTGTAACTTTACGCAATATCATTCTTTGTAGTGAGCTATGAAATTTTATATGAATATAATAAATTTGTATGTTTTCATATGTGCATGTTTTTGTATGTTTCTGTGTGTAAATCCATATGTAGTTTGCACTTTTGCTGATTTGATTTGTGGTTATAATTAAAGTTTTAATAACTAGAACTGAAGAGAGCCTTGAAGTAACTGGTAAAGATGTTGTCATGTGACCAGAAGGTTCAAACCTTGGTAACATCATCTAGCAGAATTGCAAGGTAAGACTACTCTACAATATAGATTCTTGTGGTTAGACCCCTCCTCGGAAGTGCACCGGGCTTGCCTTTTTTTTTTTAATAACTAGAAAATCAATTAGTGAAGGAAAAATTTGGTTGCTACAAAAAATGTATAATGACCGGATTTTTGTCGTCGTTAAATTATTTTTAACGACCAAATTTAATTCGGTCGTTAACTTTTAACGACGAAATTTAATCTGGTCATTAACTTTTAACGCCTGAGCTACTAACGACCGGTGACGACGGGATTTTTATCAGTCGTTATTGACTAATCACGACCGGATTTATACTTTTAACAACCGAATTTCCCCTCGTTAAAGACTTATTTTCTTGTAGTGTTGCGTGCATTCAAATGTATGCATGCATACGCAATGTACACATGCAAAGCACGCAAGTTAAACTAGTATAAAAGAAATTGAGAATAATATGATCTTACATTTTGAAATTGAAAAAAAAGATAGCATATCAAAGAATGAAAGTTTTGCAAACAAACACTTGAAAGTTCTTAGAACTGAATGTAGCATTCAATGGTTATGTAGGTCCTATTTATAGTGCTTAAAACTTAACTTTTACTCCATTTGTAGATTGCTTTTCCAAAATGTGATTACTTTAATAAATGAAAATTAGATTAGATGGGATGAAATAACTTATCGACAAACTTCGCTCTAGTGTGAAGCTAAATAGTTATACTTTTAAAATGGTCAAAAAATTTATTTCTAATATTTAAATTATGCCTATATTATTGAATCTCCTTTTGAAAAAAAAATCATACATCTCCTATTTGTTGAGTAATTTGTTTTAAAAAATTACTATTATCTTGTCAGAACTTGAATAAATATCAATATTTGACTGTCTTGTTGAATATGATAATATGATATTACTCTCGCGTGCAAATAGGTGACTTACGTGCATTCAAATGTATGTATGCATTTGACTTATTTATAGTATAGTGATTCACGGTAATGAAAAATTGTGGTTGTTAATGGTGGTAGGGATTGATTATTGGCAATGAAATGATATTGATAGCTAATGGCGTTGGTGCATAATGATAATGACTAGTGAAAGGTAATGTTAACTGTTATTGGTAATTTTTTATAGTATTAGTGAATTTAATAATGATTGCAAATGATGAGTAATGGTGATGACAATTAGTTTTGGTGATTGATGGTAAATCAAGATAGTTGTGGTTGTTATTGGTAGGTGTAGTGATTGATGGTGGTGGTAGTTGTGAGTTGTGATTGAAATTTTGGGTTTGGATGATAGGTGAAAGTAGATCGAGTAGTGGTGAATTATCATTTTTTGTACAAATTTTTTAACTATCGTAAGAATCTTTTGGACTTTAGAAATATTTCTGCAGTTTAATACGCGAAAAACTAGATTATAGATTGTTCTCCAAAATTTACAATCAATATTAAAATAAAAGTGTCTGATAAATAAGTAATAAATTCATCATATTTAAGCATTCAAAAGATATTAAATTTATTTTTTATATCAATATAGTGAAATTCATTTTTATTGCTTAACCAAATATTGCATTTAGTATGATATTTTTAGTTTTTTCTAAGTAAACCATTATTCTTATTTATTTTGTATCGACTCAAGTACACGTGTAAAGCACGCAGGTTAAACTAGTATAAACGAAATTGAAAATAAAATAATCTTATATTTTGAAATTGAAAAAAAAAAAGATAGCATATCAAAGAACGAAGATTTCGCAGACGAATACTTGAAAGTTCTTAGAATTGAATGTAGCATTCATTGGTCATGTAGGTCTTATTTATAGTATCTAAAACTTAACTTTTACTCCATTTGTAGATTACTTTTTCGAAATGTGATCGCTTTAATAAATGAAAATTAAATTAGATGGGATGAAATTACTTTTTGACAAACTTCGCTCTAGTGTGAAGCTAAATAGTCATACTTTTAAAATGGTCAAAAAAATTATTTCTAATATTTAAGTTATGCCTATATTATTGAAACTCCTTTTGAAAGAAAAATCACACATCTCCTATTTGTTGAGTAATTTGTTTAAAAAAATTGTTATTATCTTCTCAGAACTTGAATATATATCAATATTTGACTTCCTTGCTGAATATGATAATATGATAGTAGTCTCACGTGCAACTAGGTGATTTACGTGCATTCAAATGTATATATGCATTTGACGTATTTATAGTATAGTGGTTCACAGAATGATAAATTGTGGTTGTTAGTAGTGTTAGCGACTTATTATTGGCGGTGAAATGATATTGATAGCTATAGCGTTGATGCATGATGAGAGTGATTAGAGAAAGGTAATGTTAACTGTTATTGGTAATTTTTTTATAGTATTAGTGAATTTTAATAATGATTGCAAATGATTGCTGCAAATGATGACTAATAGTGATGACAATTAATTTTGGTGATTGACGGTAGATCAAGATAGTTGTGGTTGTGGTTGGTAGGTGTGATGATTGATGGTGGTGGTAGTTGTGACTGAAATTTTTTGAGTTTTGGTGAATTATCATTTTTGTACAAATTTTTTAACTATCATAAGAATCTTATGGACTTTTAAAATACTTTTGTAGTTTAATACATGTGAAATTAGATTATAAATTGTTGTCCAAATATAATTAATTTTAAAATAAAAGTGTCTGATAAAATCTTTTTTATCATGTGCTATAAATACTTTGTAAGTAATAAATCCATCATCTTTAAGCATTTAAAAGATATTAAATTTAGTTTTTGTATCAATATAGTGAAATTCATTTTCATTACTTAACCAAATATTGATTTAATACGACATTTGTTCTTTTTTCTAAGCAAATTCTTATTCTTATTTATTTTGTATCGATGCAATGTACATATGCAAAGCACGCGGGTTAAACTAGAATAAAAGAAATTGAGAATAAGATGATCTTACATTCTGAAATTGAAAAGAAAAATAGATAGCATGTCAAAGAACGAAGATTTTGCAGACAAACACTTGAAAGTTCTTAGAAGTTAGAACTGAGTGTAGCATTCATCGGTCAATATAAGTCTCACTTATAGTGTTTAAAACTTAACTTGTACTCCATTTGTAGATTGTTTTTCCGAAATGTGATTACTTTAATAAATGAAAGTTAAATTAGATGGGATGAAACCCATTCTACGGGCCATAAATATTTCTATGGTCGTCTGATAACTCGTAACTCAAGATATTGAAAAGTTGATTCTTGGATCAGCAATTCACAAAACCAATCTACGGTGTTGTCTCGTACATAGGGCTCAAACTTAGAAAATTTCACCAAGTCATCTGGGGATTTACGAGGCCTCTTCTATGGGCCGTAGATCTCTTTGCGGATCGTAGATAGCCCTCGTGAATTCTCTTTCAGCAATTTTTCTCAGTCATTCTCTTAGTTTTCTCTGTGCATCTACTCAAACTAAGTGGAAGGAATTAGGGAGTGTTACATTTATAGTTTGTTTTCTAAGCAAATCGTTATTCTTATTTATTTTGTAGCACACTCGTTAAACTAGTATAAAAGATATTGAGAAGAAAATGATCTTATATTATGAAATTGAAAAAAAAAAGGATAGCATATCAAATAACGAAGATTTCGCAGACGAACACTTGAAAGTTTGTATAACTGAATGTAGCATTCAACGGTCATGTAAGTCTTATATATAATGCTTAAAACTCAACTTTTACTCCATTTGTAGATTACTTTTCCGAAGTCTAATTACTTTAGTAAATGAAAATTAAATTAGATGGGATGAAATTAATTATTGACAACTTCGCATTAGCATGAATCTAAATTATTTATATTTTTAAAATGGTAAAAAAAATTATTTCGAATATTGAAATTATGCCTATATTGTTGAAATTTCTTTTGAAAGAAAAATCACACATATCCTATTTGTTGAGTAATTTACTTTAAAAGTTGTTATTATATTGTCAGAACTTGAATAAATATCAATGTTTAACCTTCTCGTTTGCGTGCAAATAAGTGACTTAGGTGCATTCAAATGTATGCATGCATTTGACTTATTTATAGTATAGTGGTTCGCAATAATGAGAAACTGTAGTGGTGATAGTGACTAATTATTGGCAGTGGAGTGATATTAATAGCTAATGGCATTGGTGAATGATGATAGCGATTAGTGAAAGATAATGTTAACTGATAGTGGTAAATTTTTATACTGACTAGTGAATTTAATAATGATTGGTGATGACAAATAGTTTTGGTGATTGACGGTAGATCAAGATAGTTGTGGTTGTGGTTGGTAGGTGTGGTGATTGACGGTGGTGATAGTTGTGACTAAAATGGTGATTGTGGGTGGTAGGTGAAAGTAGATCGAATAGTGGTGAATTATAAGCTTTGTACGAATTCTTTAATTATCATAAGAATCTTATGGACTTTAGAAATACTTGTACAGTTTAATATGTGAAAAAATAGATTATAGATTATTGTCCGAATTTTCTAATTAATGTTAAAATATTCCAAATTTTTCTATATTTTTTACTTGTATTTTTTATAATAAAATTTTAATAATCATATATAATGATATTATGATTGTATTTTTTATGAAGAGATGTTGGATGAGAATAATGACATAACATATTGACCAAATATATTGATGACGCTTTAGACTTGTCAATTAATTTCATTACTTGAAATTCAATCTACTCCCATATATGAACACATGATAAAATATATATGTTAGACTCTTAAATTTTGTCACCTCCTTTAATTATCCATTAGCCTCTACAAAATTTTAGACCCATTTCGAAGGAGATGGGATATTTTATGGTAACTTAATTGTGTAATAGACACTTTTGCGGAAAAAAACGTCGAATAAAATATTTTATTATGTATTATAAATATTTTGTAAGGAATAAATCCATCATATTTAAGCGTTCAAAAAGATATTAAATTTATTTATTGTATCAATATAGTAAAATTCATTTTCATATACTGAACGAAATATTGCATTTAATACGATATTTATAGTTTTTTTTTAAGCAAATCGTTATATTTATTTTGTATCGACGCAACATACATGTGCAACACACCACCCGTCACATCTTGGGAATTGGTTTCGCCCGAAGCAGACTCAGCGTGACCCTTGGATGGAATTATTGGCTATTTATCACAACTGAAATGTTCTATTCCTAAATATTGCTGGTTAAAAGAGTGTTTACTTGTGCTAAATATAAAGACCATCTAAAAGCTAAAACTAAGAATTACTATGTGAGACAGGATGATGTTCTAGTAAGAATGAATTTAAAAAAAGTGAGCATCTCAATCAACACAAAATCAAAATACCAAAGTAATGTTTTGATATACAAACTTCAGGATTACATTAGGAATAATAATCGATGAAGAGAAGAAACGACATTTAAAAGCAAATGAACATAAGTCATCTCTTGTTACTTAATTTTCATGTATTTAAATATCATCATTAGTACTGCGCATTTGTCACCCTGATACCTTTCTATGACTTTACTCCTAATAACAATTGTATGTATCTGCAATGAATTTCAGAATGAATATCCTGGAAACTACCCTAGATCCTTCTTCTCAGGGAGAGGAATTGCTTGCACCCTTGTCAAGTTTCCTCGCTCCAACAAAGGACTTGTACGTCTTTTCGTTGGAGTCCAGCAAACCGAGTTTTTATCAGTAGTTGGATAGCAAGAACTGTCAAGAGTAAATTTTATCCAGAGGTTCACTTAATCATAAGATAGCCTCTGGAAGTCCCAATTTGCTGTTACTAAGAAAGAGTTGTCGTGGAATATCACATTTGTGAAGACTTGATACGGTCTCAGATTGTGTCAATGTCAAAGATCCTGTTAATGCTAGCAATGGTTCCAACAGAAAAGCTTGACTCTCATTTTTTCTTCCATCATCCCTTCTCATTTTTCCAAGTAAAGCATTGGTAGTGTCTATACCTATGCAAAATATTCATGCCAAGCAACGTATGAAATCATGGTTTTTGTCCAATTGATCGTTGCCTAGGGAATTTTTTGAAATTGAACTAACCTGAAAGGTAACCTCCATGGACGTAGCCACTAAATTTTTCACTCGTGTGTTCTCCGGTGAAAAATATCCGCCCCACTGGTTCCTGATGAAAGAAAGAATGTCATTGCAACAAGATCATTAAAGAAGTAGTTTTCTCAAGCATAGTTTGTTTCCCATAACACTGGCTAATCAAAAGTTGAAGCTATTTCAAACATTATTGCAGTTCCAATTAGTAGTGGTGGTTGAAATTAAATGGAGGAATATTCAAAAATAGGTGTTCCCAAAAATTCGATGGCTTAATTCAATTAAAGGTTGTTTTGCTGTATAACAGTCTGAATATTAGAGTTAACCAACTTTTCTATGTAGTAGTCCTATTCTACGTAATCTTGACATAAAAGACTCACAGGTGAGACAATTCCTCCATGACAAGATTGCCAATACAGTCTAGCATCAATTATTCCAAATGATGTAATTTGTTTAGATTGGACGGTGTAAAATTACTATTGCCAAGTGAGAAAAGAATAAGATTGCTAACCTTAATATCATGGACGAGTTGATGATTTGCATATATGGGGTAATTACTGTAGCTACCACGCTGAAACCGATTATTCCACCAACGTGGGACTAATATGTCAGTGGCATCGGGAATGTCAAGCCCAAACATGTTTCTTAAGACTTCCATAGCTTCTCTTAATGTGTCTTGATCAGATTGAGCTTCCACACGTTTCGACTCACCATTTGTCAAGGTTACCACCAGCATATTGGAGCCCGGGTAAGCATTTTCCATGTGCTGATGAGATGAAAACAGTTCAACATCAACAGACAGCTAAGAGCAGTTCTTGAGCACATTATGATGACTAGATAATATATTCGGCAGCCATACTAAATTGTAGATAGAATAAGTCCTCCATATTATAAAGCAAGTTGAAAAAAGGTTCAATCAAAAAATAGAAGTCTGAATTTGATGCAAGTGTACTGTTTTATTCTCTCAATAAGATATCTTAAGATACATAATTGGTGGTCAAGTTATATTGGCAGCTCCAAGAGGGAAGTTGAACCACAAGGTCTGCGTACATCCTACCCTCCCCAGACCCTCCAAGTGGAATTCCACTGGGTATGTTGTTGTTTTATACGCGCAGAAGCCAAAATTAAGCTCAGATGGGTGTACAATTGTATAACCAAGAAAATTTGTCCGTGACTTATCAATAGATGGACACGAGTTGAACACTACACTGATGTTCATATCAGGAAGTGGTACTCAGAAATAACATAGTGCATCAGAAGGACCGACATCATTTTTAAACTCATCAAGAACCTCTGAAATTAGTTACTGAAATATGTGTAAACTCCAGGATATCAAGAACAGAAGCCTACCTACTCTGCTAATAAGAAGAAAATAGAAGAGTAACTGAGTCTAATCCTACAGATAAACACATGTAGATAATTTGAGGATTTATGAAACTGCTAAGCTAATGCAAACACATTATTTTATATATTAGAAAAATACTGGTGTGTACTTCTGATGACCCTGATAAATGGGATTCTGTGAGAATGATTAAACAAGAGTCTGCAAACTTCTCCAGATTCATTAAGATGCATGTGCACCGCACGTACAGAGCCAGGATTACTTGATTTTAATAAAAATGTTGTAGTACCTAATGTGGGCCACATCATCACAAGTAACGACAGAATTGCATATTATATTAGCTAAAGCACAGTTCAGATCATCAGTTACTGCATAATCCATTGGTCAGACAGAGAGATTACGGCTGTCACACATGGTTTTGTTTTATTAGAAAATACACATAGAATGAGCTCGACATCAAGTTCCAGATTCCCAATGGTGATTAAATATATGGAGATAATAAATTAATAGTAAGTCACCGTACTATTGAGCCCCTTATAGTATTTTAAGGCAGTCATTTTGTAGCAAAGTATCTTTGTATTAAATTATAATCTCTCTTGGACAGAGAAGAGGATGAAAAAGAAGTCCTATTATCAACCATATCCCTGAATGTGAGAGGACTTGACAAAGGCCAAGATGAAGAAGTTGTCAGGCAAGTAATGAACTAAAAGAATGCACCAATATGCATTATTAGAATTAGAGAAAACATGCATTAAAGAGATACTAGATTTAGACAATAAATTGTGCAAACCTGCCAGAAAGTATAGTAGCCTCGTCGCTCGTGAGCATAGATGAAGAACTCCTTTTCAGGTTCACAAGGCCAGAACTTGTAAGGAAATTTGAGAAAGATCTTTGTATAAACCATCACATCCAAGTTTCTGACGGCTTCCATCTTCCATCTCTGTTGCAATTCATATAGATATGAGCTTAATTTTTATTTATTTTTAAATAAAAGAAGAAGAAAAATAGGGTACAAATGCTGATAAGGTGTATTTGTAACTGCATTAACAAAATGGATAAATAATTAACCTTCCCATTAATATTTTGATCACAAAATTAATAGATATTTAATCAGGCACAAGAGAGATTTTCATGCGCACTAAAAAACAAATTAATTTATCAATTACTTCTAAACAACCTGTTTTCTTCGCCGTCAATTTACTATATCCTTGATTTAGACGTTTACAAGTAATTTTGAAGTTCCCTACACTAGCGTGTACATTGTATAATATACCAATTAACCTTGTTTAATCAATCAACAATAAAAGAAACAGCATTCAATCACCCTCAAAACCTACAAATTATTTATTTTTATTATCTACAACTACGAATTGCCATTTCTATTAACTGATGATAAGCAACATCACCATCTGGATTCTTTATTGTATTGGTAGGTTTCGCTCCACTAAATTAAAATAAAACAGCTGAGTACTACTAATAATAAAAATTTAGGAGATAAACTAGCCAATGATGAAAATGGTCCAATTTGCAACCACGTCAATGCCAACAAGAAAACAAGCTGTATATCAACAGTACATTACAGTCCACTAGTCCATACTAGGCACATAACCAATTAAATCATGAATCTGAAAGATAGCTATCCGTGGAGACCATTTTAATAACAAAGTCCAGAAATTAATGTGGGTAGTTCACTGTCTAGAAATACGACCTCTTGAGTATTTAATATCCCATAGGTTCAGAATCTCAATAATTTGGAGGTGGTGACTAACTTTAGGTAGTCTAACCGGAAACAGGGGACCCATATTAGTAAATCCTAGCCAAAATCCTCGAGCTACTTACATTATTGGACTGTAATAAGTGATATGCACTTTTTGTGAACATCAAAGGCTCAAAGATCTCAATAATCCATCCATGTGCACGTGAAGCAAATATTTATCATGCATACAGCATACATGTTATTGTTACCTTTAAATTATTTGGCGGGCCAGGGCGGTCCAGACATAAAGATTCAACCTTTTAAGCTTCATAAGTTAGCACTATTTCCTCAAAAATTTCAGCTTTTTTATTACTTATGTACTACCTTCACAGATATGTACAAAATATTGGGTTGAGTTGAGGAGACGTACAGGTAAAGGGGGTGAGAAGGAAATGAGGTCGCTTTGGAGAACACCAATGCTAACAGACAAAATCACATAATTGGCTTCGTAAAGGGAACCATCTTCTGTTGTCACCGAGACGCCGTTTCTCGAGTGCTGCACTTCCCGAACAACCTGCCCCAATTCCGTGAATAGTTAATTACTGCACCAATATTATATCATAAATGCAGCAGTATTTCACAAGATCAATCAAACAAACACAGTGGCCTAGGCACCCTAAAAAAGACAAATCTGCACAGAGTCAAAACTAAGAAATACTACTACTCTACGTAACACTGTATTTTGAATCAGTTGGCTAGCTAACCAGTGTAGGGGGTGGAATTGAAGGATTATACTAACCCTCCTCTTTTGTTATACTTACTTGGTGGATATTTGGACCCACGTTAAATTGCATTATTTATGTAAAAGTGGCATTTTCAAAGGGGGTGAAAAAGAACACACATTCAAGAAAAAATAAAATGCTGAATGGGAAAGTTCTCTCTTTAATGGTACCATTATAATGATGAGGAACAAGTCTCTGTCATTTGATTAATAATAACTCTTATCATCATATCGAATAAAAAAAAACGAATCTTTATTTTGTATGAATCGAAAATCACTTTCATTAGGTTCTTTAGTTTTCCTTTTCCATGCCTTTTTACTTTCCTTTTCCTTTTCTGATTTATACAATCTTCCAATAACAAACTGGCGCGAGTTACCTTCACAAGTGATGAATCTCTTAAAAGTTAATCTATTACAACTTGCTTTTCTTTTATGCTTAAATAGGGACTACAACTTAGTAAAGCAATTTAAGAAGCTTTTCAATTAAAAAAAACAATAATAATTGAAAAAAATGTCCTTTTCTGGAGACTCTTGGTGGGTCATCAATCAATCTTAACAGACCCAGAAAAAGAAAAAGAATAATAAATTACTCCATGCAATAAAAAACAAATCTTTAAAATCTTATCAGTTTATCACAGCTTCTGTTCATCAACTTTGCCTACCATTTTCTTCTACAGTAGTTGTCATAAATTGACCCATCATGAAATAAATATTAATTACCGTATTGAGCTTGAGTCGGCTGTCCATAATTTTACCCTCTGAGGTGAAAAGGAAATTTTCTGCCATTTTATAAAGCAAATGCTCATACCCTCTCTCATCAGCAACCAGAAATTCTCTTTCTCCAAAATCCACATACGTTGATATTGGCTCAACCTCTGTAAAATTCAAAGGTAAAAAATGTACTCATAATTATACTGCTACTTTTTAATCAATTAAAAAAATTGGCACAGAGTTCAAGGAATCGATAATTGAAAAATTGACCTGCCATTTCAAAGTCATGGAGAATGAAGTCAATTGCCAGTTCTATCGGTGTTTTTGGAGTACTGCAAGGAAATCCAAAATGACCAAAAATAATTGAGAATTTTGTTAAAAATAAGAAAAAAAGAGAATGAAAACAGAGTGGTGTTGTATGTGTAAATTGTTGATCATACGACGGCGTCTCAGGATCTTCAGTGGCTTCATGATGATTTCCTTCTTGGCTTCTCAGTTTCTGAATCGCCGAGTCCACTGCTTTTTTATACGAGTCCGCCGCAATACCGCTCGGAAATATCTTCCCACTGTAACACACACAATAAAATTAAAATCAATTTTACAACACTTCGCAGTTCAAATAGTACTTTTTTTCTTCTAGTAACTTTTACGAACCTGTGATCATATATATTATAACGAGCATTACTGTAATCAGAGAAGCATGTTCTGAGATTAGACTGAAGTGCAAGTTCCCATACTGGATTAGATTGTTTACCGCCGACGCCGGCGATCCAACCGGCACCGAGTTCCACCATTACTCCGCCAAATTCCTCCTTCCTTATCCTTCCGCCTATCTTATCAGCCGCCTCCAATATCACCACATCATCCACTCCATTCTCCGATAACACCTTCGCCGCCGTTAAACCTACACAAAATTGAAATAGAACCACACATATGACGATTCATATCAAAATTCGCATCTCTCCGGTGAATGCAGATGTTATACACATGGAAACAGAAGCAGATTCAGAATTCAGATTTGACAGGTAATTACTAATTTCTCGCATATAATTTGCTCTTAATGTCGAAATCTAAGGCAATAAACTAATTACCTGAGATGCCAGCTCCGACGATGATTACAGAGGAGCGCCGGGGAGTTTCCATGAAAGAAGAGGTTAGTGTAATTAGGGGGAGAAGCAGAGTGTATGAAGAGTGTTGAATTGTTCTCCTTTTAATAAGAGAGATGGAGAGTAGCTGAAGATATGGCGGGACCGCCCCTCGCTATTCATATTATATTGATCTAAAATAATTTATAAAAAATATTATAAATTATAATAATATAAAAAATATTTATTTAAATCGGAACAATTTGATTTGACCCGAAATTTTAAAAATTAAGAATTTTTTTATAAATAATTCTAAATTCTGATGGATCATGGGCATTAAGGTAATTTAAGACTAAAGAGTTAAATTTTATATCTCATGTACTTTTTAAAGACACGCTGCTTTTCATGTCCCAATTTATAAATATTTTAATAATTGTACTTTTTTCTCTTAGGGACGTTCTAAAACATGTTAACATGATTCCATCTCTCATACAATTTTGATCATAATTTTCAATAGTTAAAATTCATCTATTTATTCAAACTAGTATTGTTGTATGCGCGCGTAATCAAAATGTGTATATCATCTGATAACAAATATATCCATTGGAATTCCATAAGTGGGGTCTGGGGAGGATAGAACATACGCAGACGTTATCACTACCTCATAGAGGTAGAGAGGTTGTTTTTTGGGAATCCTCGTCACAAAAATCCATAAGCAGAATAAGTTAGATATGGAAAACAGGAAAGGAGAAAAAAGAGAGAGTGAACAGAAAGAGTGATTAATAGCGAAATGCACATGATAGCAAGTAAATACGAGACAATTTATATAAGGCAGATAAAGACGACACACCGGACAACTTTTTGAAATAATTAGCTGATACACTTGTACATAGTGCATTAATACTTGTAACTAATCAAGCAATGTTAGTTAGTTAGTTAAGCCAATCGGTTAGTTAGTTAGGATTAGTTAATTTAGTTAAGAGTTGATTAGTGATGTGTATATAAATACACAAGTGGCAGTGTAACCACTTCACTTCTAATGCATGTGAAATAATTTTCCCAAATCTGTTCTTCATCTCCTTCATCCTCTTCTTCCTCATTTCTCCAACTGTCAATTGCTTCGAGTGTGATTATCAGATCACATTTTATCATGGTATCAGAGCGGTAAGATCAAGGAAGGATTCTGCAAAGTGAAGTCGAACTTACAGCAAGAAAATCAGAAGCAATCTCAACTGTCTCAGCCATGGTGAATCGTGGAGGTAGACTGAACATGGAGAATGCAGCTGTAGGAGTCGATCCAGTGTTGGAAACTCTTGATCAGGTAGAGAAGAAGAGGAATCATCCTCTGTATCTCCATAACTCAGACACTCCTGGGAGTGTTCTGACTTCAGTGCAGCTCACTGGGACTGAGAACTACTCTCTCTGGAGTCGGTCCATGCTAATCAACCTTCGAGCAAAAGGTAAGCTTGGATTTGTACTCGGCACATGCAAAAAAGGAGATTATGAAGGAGAAATGGAGGAGCAATGGGAGAAGTGTAATGCGTTTGTACTAGCCTGGATTATGAACACAGTGTTAAAGGACTTGCTTAGTAGCATTGTTTATGCTACAGATGCAGCTATGGTATGGTCAGATCTAAAGGAGAGATTTGACAAGGTCGATGGATCTAGAGGATACCAGTTGCATAGGGAAATTTGCACAATTAATCAAGGTAATCTGAGTGTTTCTGCCTATTTCTCAAAATTGAGGTTGTTGTGGGATGAATTTGATGCTCTTGTACCTCCTCCTTCATGCAATTGTGATAATTCCAAAACCTACATAGATCATTTAGCATGTTTAAGGCTATTTGCATTTCTGATGGGTTTGAATGAGGTATACAGTCATGCTAGAAGTCAAATACTAATGATGAGTCCACTACCTAGTGTTGGGAAAGCATATGCCATGATAATGGCTGATGAAGGGCAAAGAATGACAGCAAATGTGCATGTTGGAGTAAACATGTTAGAACAGACTGCCTTGTATGCAGGAAAGGGTGGTTTTCAACAAAGAAAGCCACAATTTAAGAAGAAGAATTGGGATGTGACTTGTGATTTTTGTAAGATGCATGGTCATATTAAGGATGACTGCTATAAGCTGAATGGTTACCCTCCAAACTGGAAATTCAAGAAAAGGACTGGACACACAGCATATCAAGTCAATCATGTCAACACTGGAAAAGATGAAGCAAAGTTTGCTGATGAATTTACACCTCAGATGGCCAAAGGGAAGAACATTGATTCTGATACACCACTAGTTACTCAACCCACATTAACACCAAGGCAGTAGAACAAAATTATTCAGATGCTGAACAAAGTAGAAGCTGGTTCAAGCTCAGAAAATGGAGTGGATGAAGTGGCTAACATGGCAGGTATTCTCACTAATCCTAATAATTTAGCTGTTCCCCATATGATAGAGGTCAAGAATGAAAGGTGGATTGTAGACTCAGGAGCTACCTGTCATATGACATCTAAAAAGGATAAGTTGAAGAAAGTATCTGACTGTATTGGAAGAAAAGTACACTTGCCAAATGGTGATAATGCAACTGTTACACATATTGGGCAAATTAGTACAGACAGGGGTGATATATTAGACAATGTGCTTGTTGTTCCAGCCTTCAAGTATGACTTACTTTCAGTGTCTAAACTGACTAGACAATTACAATGCTCAGTTAATTTCTTCCCTGAGTTCTTTGTACTTCAGGACCTCTTCAATGGGAAGGTGAAGGGGATTGGTAAAGAAATTGATGGCCTCTACTACTTATCAACTCATGGAACAAGTATACAGGAACACAAGATTGAAGGAGTATGCATGACAAGACACTCAGACTTACATGAATTACTATGGCACAATAGGCTGGGGCATCCATCCTCAAAGGTGCTTCAACAAGTGCTACCAGACAAGGAACACATTGATATAGATAAATGTAATAAGTGTTCAATATGTCCACTTGCAAAGCAAACCAGGTTACCTTTTAAATCCAGCATATCTAGAACAGATTCTGTATTTGAATTGATTCACATAGATGTATGGGGTCCATATAAACTTGCCACTCATAATGGATATAGATATTTCTTAACAATTGTTGATGATTGCTCCAGAATGACTTGGGTTTACTTACTCAGAATGAAGACTGATGTACTTTTAATGCTGAAAATATTCATGAACTTGGTCAAAAATCAATTTAGCATGCACATTAAGAGAATAAGATCAGATAATGGGACTGAGTTCTTCAATACTGAATGTGGAAGTTTGTTTAAATCCCTTGGAATCATACATGAGAGTAGTTGTCCACACACTCCACAACAAAATGGAGTGGTGGAAAGAAAGCACAGACATATACTTGAAGTGACTAGAGCACCTATATTTCAAGGAAATATCCCAATCAGATTTTGGGGTGAGTGTGTTTTGGCTGCTATTTATCTAATAAATAGATTGCCTACTGTTGTGTTAAAAGGAAAATCTCCTTATGAGAGATTTCATGGACAGAGGGCAAATATTGATCATCTAAGAACTATAGGATGCTTATGCTATGTTACAAATATAGTGAAGCCTGATAAATTTTTTCCAAGAGCAGATCCATGTGTACTAATGGGTTATTCACTGACTCAGAAAGGCTACCTACTGTATAGCTTATCCAAGAAGAAGTTTATAGTTCATAGAGATGTTATATTCAAGGAGGACATATTTCCTTTCCAAAATTCAACTGGAGTTTACAAGCCTTTGTTTCAAAATGAAGACAACAGGTTGCAGAATAGTGGTGATGATATGCACAATGAAAGTATCATTATCCATACAGACACTTGTTCAGAAAAGGATGGTGCAGATCAGACTAAAGATGGTCATGTAGATAATGCATATGCAGGTAATGATCCAACAACAGAATCAAGAAGATCCACCAGAATATCTCATCCACCTATTTGGATGAAGGATTATGCCACTGTCAAGACTTATCCTCATTCACAAAGCAATTATGTTTCTTATGATAAGGTGACACCAAAATATCAAGCATATTTGACAAAGTTTTCTACAGATGTTGAACCTAGAAACTATGAAGAAGCAGTACAAGATAAAAGATGGGTACAGGCAATGAAAGAAGAGATCCAAGCACTGGAAGACAATGGTACTTGGAAGATAGTGCATTTGCCAAACAACAAGAAGGCAATAGGTTGCAAGTGGGTGTTCAAGATCAAATACAAGGCTGATGGACAAGTGGATAGATTCAAAGCCAGATTAGTGGCCAAAGGATACAACCAAACAGAAGGGATTGATTACCAAGAGACCTTTTCACCTGTAGTCAAAATGGTGACAGTAAGGTCAGTCATAGCTCTAGCTGCTGCAAAAGGTTGGAACATTTATCAAATGGATGTATTCAATGCATTCCTGCAAGGGGATTTATTTGAAGAAGTATATATGGAAATGCCAAAGGGATTCTGCAGTTCAGAGAAGGGGAAGAATCTTGTCTGTAAGCTGACTAAGTCTCTATATGGGCTTAAACAAGCCTCAAGACAGTGGAATGCAAAGCTAACTGAAGCACTATTGAATTCTGGATATGCACAAAGCCATCTAGACTATTCTCTATTCACAGAGACAGAAGGATCAAGTATGGTGGTAATTCTGATATATGTTGATGACCTATTGATCACAGGGAATGATTCAAGACTTATAGAAAACACCAAGCAGGTTTTGCATAGTCATTTCAAAATAAAGGATCTTGGGGAACTCAAATATTTTCTTGGAATTGAGTTCTTAAGGTCTAGCAAAGGTATTTTGATGAATCAAAGAAAGTATGCCTTGGAATTGATTGCTGAAGCTGGATTAGGAAATGCTAAACCAAGCATGACACCAATGGAATGCAATATGAAGCTGACAAATACTGAGTTTGACAAAGACATTAACTCAACTGATGCTCTATATGAAGATGTGCAGAGATACCAGAAGCTAGTGGGAAAGCTGCTCTATTTGACAATCACAAGGCCAGACATTGCTTTTGCAGTCCAGACCTTGAGTCAGTTCATGCAACAACCTAAAATCTCACACTGGAATGCAGCTATGAGAGTTGTCAAATATGTTAAGCTGGAGCCTGGGAAGGGAATACTAATGAGTTACTGCAACAAATCTTACTTAGTAGGATACTGTGATGCTGACTGGGCTGCATGTCCAAACACTAGGAGGTCTATCACTGGGTTTATACTCAAGTTTGGAGATTCACTTATATCTTGGAAGTCAAAGAAACAAAATACAGTGTCCAGAAGCTCAGCAGAAGCTGAATACAGAAGCTTGGCTACTTTGACAGCTGAAGTTGTGTGGGTTACAAATTTATTCAAGGAACTAGGAGTGGAACTGTCTAAACCAGCATCCATTCATTGTGATAACAAGGCTGCCATACAAATTGCAGCAAATCCAGTGTTTCATGAGAGAACCAAACACATCGAGATTGATTGCCACTTCATCAGAGAATGGATTCAGAAGGGGATCATCAGAACTGACTACATCAACTCTAAGGATCAGCAGGCTGATATTCTTACCAAAGCTCTGGGAAGGACACAGCATGAGGCTCTACTTAGCAAACTTGGAGTACTGAACATTTTCAGTACACCTAGTTTGAGGGGGAGTGTTGAAATAATTAGCTGATACACTTGTACATAGTGCATTAATACTTGTAACTAATCAAGCAATGTTAGTTAGTTAGTTAAGCCAATCGGTTAGTTAGTTAGGATTAGTTAATTTAGTTAAGAGTTGATTAGTGATGTGTATATAAATACACAAGTGGCAGTGTAACCACTTCACTTCTAATGCATGTGAAATAATTTTCCCCAAATCTGTTCTTCATCTCCTTCATCCTCTTCTTCCTCATTTCTCCAACTGTCAATTGCTTCGAGTGTGATTATCAGATCACATTTTATCACAACTCCTACCTATCTAACCTATTAGCCTGCTATTCTAATTTGCGACCTCCACTCCTTCCTATCTAAAGTCATGTTCTCGTCGAGATCAAGTTTCACCATATCTTATCTGATCACCTCTTATAACAGTGACCTTTTAATTATAAGTACTTTTTAGTTTATTTATGAACTATAATTTACTCATTTAATAAGATTGTATAAGAATTGTATCACGCCCCGGGAGGGTACCCTAGACGTGGCCGGCACTCAAAGACCATTGCTAGTCCCCAAGCGAACCACTCGATCTCAAGACAGTCATTCAATCATCTAATACAACGAAAATCATCAGAATAAAGAAAATAAGACAGTGCGCAACTTAGTTACTTTTACATCAATGAAAGAGGGTCATAGGTCAACAACATCAGTGTCAACATCTATGACATAATAACAGGTTTAAGAAACTCAATATAAAAAGGGAAAGACCCAACATCAAATCTTCATCTCTAGTCTATGAAGCCTCTACCTCTACAGTCTAGTCTAGGATGGTACCATGACAGGCCATGGCTACCCAACTCAAAGAGAATAAAGCAACTGGTAAAATAAAAGAAAGGCTACTCCGAATAGTAAGGAGGGCTTACCAATCTCCGGAACTAGGGAACTCTGAACCTCAATGGTATGCCTGCTGAAGTCCTCTCTTCTGTATCTGCATCATGAAACGATGCAGCGCTGAGTGGCGTCAGTATGTGAAATGTACGATATGTAAAATGGCTGAACGAAACAATACAGGCAGAAATAACATGGAATAACATCAACTCATAAGCTACTCACACAGAATGACAAATGTCCATCTAAGGTAAGGATAAAGGGGTAGACAATAACTCATCAACATCAATCAAGACTCATACCAACTCAACATCAGAGTGTTATCAGTGTGAAACCTATCTGGGAGTTTCTCTAACCGGGAACCATCACCTATGACCTCGTGATAATACAACAAAGCGATGTCGTTGCCAGATCCATCCAGTACCTTGCCGGGGTAAAGGACATCACATATGTGGATCCACAAAATAAAGAACATCAAGTCCTCTTTTGGAAATAAGGAAACATCCGATTTTACGGTTCAATCCTCTCCTACCCTGGCCACGTAGTTAATGAGTGCAAGTAGGACTTACTCTTACTCATTTCGGTGCTCAATACTCCTCCTAGGACTCAACATGCTCATACGACATCCAATATCAAGATTACTCTTCTCACTGGTCTCATTGGACATTTTTAATTTAAATCATCACTTTAACCATCAACTCTTGGACTTGGAACATTCTTTTAGAATTAAGTTTCAAGCTTTTTAAGACTCTAAGGACATCAATCTCATCAACATCATCATCAACACTCTCAAATCAGGACCACAACCACAAACAACAAGCACATTATTACCATCAAGGCTCTAGACTCATCCCCTAAGCTCATTCTTGCAATCTTTAACAAAATAACATATAGAGTTTTATGGAATAAATTCATACTAAATCATTTATGCAATAAATCAAAATTTGTGATGATCATCAACATAAGAAATACATAATATAGGTATAGATTTCAAGAAATACTCAAGAATTACATACATAAAACTCATCACATTCAACTATCAATTTATTTCAATCGAGGGTCCACATGGAAGAACAATTCCATATTTCAAATTAGCCTTACATACCTGGGATGAAGAACAACACAAATCTCTACAAGAAATTGACCCCAATCCTCAAGATCTCAAGCTCTTCTTCTCTTCTCCTCTCAAACTCTCTTTAAGAAGCCAAAAAAATGGGTTTTGAACCCTATTTTGAGCAAAAAAACGACAATTATACTCGTTTATGAAACTTGGGAGGGGTTAGGAAAGTTCCAAAATCCCCCTCACGAAATAAAAAAAATTCCCACTTTGAAATATGTCGCGGATTGGGCGCGGAGTAATGTAATTTTTTTCAAAAATTCTCCAAACGAGTTTTTCAATCCTCGTCGAATTTTTTTTAAAAAGAACTAAGTGTGGGTCCGCTACGTTAGCGCGTCGCAGCCCCGACGTGGATCAACACTTCTTCGGATTTTGTATCGAAAAATTATCTTTTGATCCGGTTGCTCTAAAAATTGATCGAGACCATTTTTCCACTCAATTTTTCGTGCTGATCGTAAATATGGCCTCGGATTTGCCATCAGAGCATGGGAAGATGCGTTATGTGCACAATTCTCCTCTAGGAGTATTTCGGTTATTTCACTGGGCGTTGCAGAGAAAAAAATTTGATAGTTTTCACAACCTGTGAACATTTCAAGTTTATGAGAAAAAATACAACTTAAAAAATCCAAATTGAAATAACCAAACAAAACTTTAACTTTAAATCGATCTGATTTTACAGTATGATTTTATAGCGCATGTTCAAATAGACCCTAAATTTAGTGTGCACAAGATTTTCGCTTATAAAATTAGATCATAGGTAGCATTAGGACTTTCTGACGCAAGATTGTATTAGTCAAATCCTAAAACCAACATCAAATGTCATATGAGACATTATATATGATACCTAATTTATTTCAATCAAATTTTTAAAATCTGCATATATATTTTTTTATTATTTTTTATTTTTTGGGGGCTTTTACCCTGAAAATTTTGAACTTATTTGGAGAAGTATCTTTTTTCTATAAATGTTTTTAAAAAATATCGATTAGAAAATAATAATTCATGTTTCATAAGACATTTATTATTATTAGAATAGAATTAAAAACCTGAAATAAGATAATTTCAAATTAGATGAAATATTTGAGCATTAAGCCTAAAATAAAATTTATAATATATTTAATTAATAATATAAATTTTAACTCAATAACTTGTAAACCAAAGGATGAACGATAAAAGGTAATGCCAAGTAAAGGGTATTTGATAGGGGTCAAAGGAAAAAGGAGTGTGAAGTCAAATAAAGAACGTGAATGGCATTGTGGGAAACAAAAAGAAGCTTCCGCGTTTTATTGTTAACAACAAACACGTGTGCACAATTAGCACACGTGCCCAATTAATATTTATTCAGTTTATTTAAATATTATGTCAAGATATCACGTAAAATAGGACAGAATGAATAATTTTTATTTTCTTATAATTAGATGGCTTATATATAATTATTCATATTAATAATGCCAATCCGTGTTTTCCCAAAGCTGCCAGCTAATTTTTGTTTTTTCCTTAATTAAATTAAATTAGTTTGACAGCTAAAACTCTCAAAAGATTTTTGCGACTTGGATCAAGTGAAATGGAAGCTTGCGACTTGGACCAAGTGAAATGAATCAAGGATGAGGAGGGTGAGGTGTTGGTGGATTAAGCTAAGGTGGCAAGCTTACTTTCATAAACTCTTCAATGAAAAAAAGAGATAGAGATATCGAGCTAGGAGAGTTGGCACACTCCAAAAGTCATGGAGATTTTGGTTATTGCAGACAGTTCTTAAGGTTTGCCTCTAGAATATGGTATGATAAGAAGATACCACCTAAACTCAAAGATAAGTTTTACAGAATGGTGGTTAGACCATCTTTTCTATATGGGGTGGAATGTTGGCCAATCAAAAACTTAAATGTTTAGAAGATGCAGGTTGTAGAGATTAGGATGTTGAGATGGATGTGTGGACATACCAGTAGTGATAAGATTAGGAAAGAGACCATTCGGAAGAAGCTAGAGGTGGCTCCTATGGCTGATAAGATGAGGGAAGCGAGATTGCGATGGTTTAGACATGTGCAGAGAAGAAGTACCGACGCTCCTGTTAGGAAGTGCGAGAGGTTGGATTTAGGAGTTACACGGAGGAGTAGAGGTAGACCGAAGAAGTATTAGGGGGAGATGATCAAACAAGATATGACGAAATTTTATCTCACCATAGACATGACCTTAGATAGAAAAGAGTGGAAGTCGCGAATTAGAGTAGCGGGCTAATAGGTTTGTAGGGTTAAGTTGATGTTGGACTTGTGATATAGTAGGGAAGTAGGATTAGTCGTGTCTTTATATCATGTATTATCATTATCCGTCATATATATGTTAATTTTATTGTATTTTACACACTATCATGTGCTTTTCATTATTAGTCGTTCTTTCTGTTTTCTTTCCGTTTTTTCCATATCTAGTTTATTCTGCTTATGGGCTTTTGAAATGAGGTTTCCGAGGAAACAACCTCTCTACCTTTATGAGGTAATGGTAAGGTATGCATACATTCTACCCTCCCCATACCCCACTTGTGGGATTCCACTGGGTATGTTGTTGTTGTTGTCTTCTTTTCTTTCTTTTATTTTATTTTATTTAATTAATTTTATTTATTTTATTTTAAAAATCTTAATTTTTATTATTCTAATATTTTGTAAAAATAAATTTTTATCATTTATATTCTATTTTATTCTCATTCTCAATTTTGACTCCTTCCTGTGATTTCATGTATATTTTCATATTATTATTTTTAATTCTAGTTTATGTTTTCTTTAGCATAGTTTTGTTAGCATTCTAAATTTTAAACTAAAGTAGGATTCATTGTCGAATAAGGTCATAACGTTATATTTTCATTTTCTTTAATATTACTAACATTTATAATATTGATATTTTTGTCAAAAATATGTTCATCAAAATTTTGTACTTTTTAGTTTTATGATTAATTTAATAATTTAAAAAGAGCATTTTGAATGACTTAGTTTAACTTGACACAAAATAATTAATATATACTATTTTCAGTGTCCCAGTTTACGTGACACATTCTTTTTAGTTGCTTCCAACAAAATTTCATATTTCTATAGTTTGAAAGAATTGAAGTTTGATTTCTCTTACCCTTGGTAAAATAATTTATAATTACATAAATATATAATCAAAAAATATGTTGGACCACAAATTTTAAAAATTTTATTTTTTAAAAATAAAATTATGCCAAAGCAAATGATGTTACATAAAATTTTCAGTTGTATGTAATTTTTGTAGTAATAAGAGCAAAGTTTAGTTATTTCTATATTAAAAATTATAATTAAATTACTTTAATGGGAAAAAAATCATACTTATGTGATCATCTAAAATTTACCATAAAAATAGGTACATGAACAACAAATTTGCCCTTTCGCTCCTTTTTATTTTTATTTTTTATCTATATTATACTATATTAAAAGTGTGAAGATCTTTAAAAATAATATTCAAACTTTTTGTCATTCATTGAAAATCTCTTTTCTAAATAAAATTATTTTTTTTACTATTTTTCTTTAAATTATTATTCAATTATATTTATAATATCGACTTTTTATTATATTGACTTTTAAAATATATAGAAAAAAGTGATAAAATAAGGACTTCTGCGATGGAAAAACTCTAAAATCGTCCTTATTTGATAAGCTTCTTCCTTATTTGAATCATGAAAATACTGTACAGTCACTAAGGAAACTTCTAATTTACCATGGGTTCTAATTAGTGATAAAATCTTTATATGTAGGACCTTTATAAATAAATAATTTATTAAAACTAGTGAATTACTTATCTTCTCATAAGTTCATAATTAAATTTAATTTTTTTTATCATATTTGTTATTAAATTAGGTACATGTTTTGATCATGCGCAAAACCGTACTATAATATTTTAAAAAGTTGGAAGTGATTATTAGGAATAAAAATATTAGGTGATGACTCATGACATATATTTTAAATTCTATTTGGAAACTTATGTCACACGTTATAGTCATTATGACCAGATACATCATAGCTTTTGGTTTGTTTTTGCCCCACGTTATTTCAATATTAATACATAAAAAAAAACTTAGAAAGCTTCTCAATATTTTAAAAAATATCTAAATTTGTTTATCACGTATCTTTTTAATAAATTGATTTGATGAAAAAAAATTCATTATTAATTTACAGTAAAAAAAATTATATATGTTATTATTTTTATTTTTTTCCGCTCTATGTTCGAAATCTTCATTAGAGCTTCAACTAAATTTAAATTGCATATTAAAATTCGTTGAGGAGTGACGCTCCTGAGAGGATTTTCTATATGCTTTGAGTTGATCATCTTAAAAGTTAGGTAGTTTCTTGAGAAAAGTATTAACACCCACCACCCTTACCAGATTTAATATTTATAAATTTAAACAAGCAAGTGGTTGATAATTGGTTAGATATGATGATAACCCATTAATACAAGAGAATGCAACGTCGCGAATCTAAATAAGTAGGAAAAAGAGCTTCTAAGAGAATAAGAGATTAAAATAAATAAGACATAACTTTTATCATAAGGAAAAGAGAAGTGAAAGTTGTCGAAGATCATCATCGTCTTCACCTAAGAAATATTAATGATCCTGCGACCAGACTACACCAAATGATATAGTAAAAGTAGTATCAATACAAACAACACATAGCGATAAACATTATCAATCAACCCGAAATCTATCACATAATATAAAGCAAACATTCAGGAGAAAACATGCAATAAAAAATGCATCGCCCAAATTCCGGTCCACATGCCCTTACCATCCCAATTACACTAACCATAGCTAGTACATTTGAATGAGTTTTGTAATATTTTAAAAAATTTAAATTAAGATCCGGATCATTCTTCATATGTGTATAGGGTTGTACCAGGTGATTCTAAATTGTATATATGTGTTAACGTCGATTACTTAGAATAAGAATATATTGGGAGATGAATTAAGGTCAGAAAAATTCTCTATCACAAAGTTAAGTTGAAAGCTTCTTAATCAATTGAGTTTCGATACAAAATTTTGTAATAATCAACTTCAAATTATCATATCTCTCATAATATAAAGAGTTAGGCGAACCTTGGATGAGTTTTGGAAGAAAAATAACATTTTAGATCTGAAAAATATATGCATTTAACTATGAGTATCCGATTATGGTGGCCCCGCTGTGGCGGTCTCCTCTATAGCAGCCTCAACTTTTCAACATGGATAAGCTCTAGTAAAATTGCAACAACTCATCTTTAAATAGATGTTCCACATGAGGCAAAACACAAGAAAGATACTATGTATATAAGTAAATAAGCCCTGCTTACTAGTAACACATTTTAAGGCCATGCGATCCTAAGCCTAAAACGGACAATATCACTAGCGGGCAAGACTATTACAGATGGTATCAGATCCACTATTGTGTCAGCTTGGTCGATGTGGGCTAGAGCTCAACTAAGTTTAGATAAATTATGGTGAGACAGGGCAAACCTTAATGCTGAGTCTAGGTGAATCTCATCTGGTGGGGCAAACCTCAGCAAGGACGTTGAGTCCATAGAGGGGATGTATGTAACAACCCATCTTTAGATAGAAGTCTCACATTGACAAAACACAAGAGAGATGTTGGGTATATAAATAAACAAGCCTTACCTGTAGTGACACGTTTTAAAGTCGTGCGAGCCTAAGTCCAAAGCGGACAATATCACTAGTGGGTTAGAGCTTACAAAAGTAGTCATAACTTCTAACTCCAAACTCTAAATGATGCAAACTTATTAATGTTGGAAAGAATTAAGACTCATAGACCTTTAATTTGATAGGTCATGGACTACCTAATTCATTATAAGCTGAGAGATATCATCTTTTGAATTTGACCTAAGTTTAACTTTAAGCCCAAAACTGAATCGGTAAGGCACTTCTAACTTACCTTTGTAGTAAGGACATTGTATGACCTTAATTCACAAATAATGCACTCGTGTACCAAGAAATTGATCCTAAAACTATAACAAATGATAGGTTTGCCCCGGCTATAAGCTTTATTGTTTGGTACAAGGGATAAATGATAATAATTTTAGAATAAAATATAAAATATTTTATCGTGTGTTTGGTCAAAGATATTAATCAGTCTCTAAATTATTTATTCTCTTTGTCTCAATTTATATGGTATCGATGAAATTTTGAGAATCAACCAAAATTCTTATAAGGTTTCTATATTAGATATTGTTAATTATTGTGATTTATATTACTTTTTACGCAACTTTACTGTTACTTTTTTAATCCCAAATTATTTCGTATAGATGAAATTTCTAGGTTCAACTAAATTTTATTATTATAATTTATAATACTTTTGTGTTATTTTTAACTATATAATAAACTAAAAAATAAGAGAAATCAATAAAATATTAAAAATATCCTTGGCCAGGGAAGCCAACATGTTGTCCAATACCTGCTTCCCTAGTCGCTTGTTCTATATAGAAAATAATAATAGAATAAATGATTCCATATATACAATTAAATAACTTATTTACCTTTATCTTCTATGCCAAAAATCGCTAATAAAATTTTAGATATTCAAAAATTCCAAAAAAATTATTATTGATTGCAATTTTTTCCATATCAATATGATGAAAAATACATATTAAAGTATTAATTAAAATTTATATAATCTAACTCTAAAAATAATAGGTGTAACAATTAAAGAGGACTAAGGGAATATTGTTTTGAACTTCTCAAAAATAACTTGGCCAAACGAACTAAAAGAAAACGTTATTAATTCAATGAATCTTGAAATTATAAAATTAGTAAAAATTCAATTTCCTTGTCCTCATCAGTACCTAAATTATTGCCCATAATATCAAATAGTAGTGATTATGACATTGATTTAACTTACTAAAAGTAATTTATATTAGGTATGTTACGTAACTATAATTTAATATTGTCAATCTCCTACATGAATATTAATTAATACAGCTGAATCTGTCACTAGAATTAGTTGTGACTTGTGATTTGATCTAAGATTAATAATATCTATGTCATCAGCTATCTGATTACTTTCTATGGGTGGGAAAATCTTATCTAGTTGCATATTATAGATATGCATTTTTAAAACGTTTGGTATTCTATATTTATTAAAAAACTTATATCAAAATAATGAAGAATATAATCACATATTAAATTCATATATATTATTATATTAATAGTAAATATATATAATTAGTATTAGTAAAAAATTAACTATTTAGATGTTGAAACTTTGACTATTTCATCTCCGTTAAAATGTCCTCTTGAAGGAAATTATTTGTACTTTCTTTTGAATTTTAGTATAATATATTCGAGACATTTCTTAAAAAGTTAAAGTCATAATTATCTATTATATAAGTATATGTGAATTAATGCCCGCCAAACTATTACATATCGTTATTAATTGACTGTATTATAAAATATTGAAATTAAATTCTAAAGTATCGAATCATATCAAGTTAATTAATATGATAATAATATAATATTTTTTAAAATCAAAATCATCATTACCATACCATGCCTGCCCCTAGGTTATAAGCCCACAAGTTTTAAGCTTTGTTAACATATGGCATTAAAATAAGCTCATAAAATGCAAAGTTAAAATTTTGTTACTAACTCCCTATGTTACCATTCTTTTAGGTAATTTTTAAATATATAAATTTTATTTTAATATATTAAAAAAAATTGATCTCTTCGTTAGTTAAAAAATCGAAGAATAAATTATTGATAATTCGTCAGATCATTGATATAAAAAATGTTCAAATGTCAAATTCGACTTCTAATACTCCCCACAAACTAGCTAGACGAAGCTCGTGGGAAGGTCAAAGAAAGAATTTGTTCTTCCGACGTTAAGAATTCTTTCAATAATTTCGAGCCTGATCTTTTAAAAAAAAGTGTGTACAATACTTTTGTGTTTCCGAGCTAAAGTTCTAGCACAAGAAAATCAAAGCTAAGAATACACTTTATTCGATATAAAGCTTTTTTTTATTGAAAAATCTGCTATTATTAATGAAAAAGATTTCTGCATATACACCCGAATCGATCAATACAATGTCTTTGTTTTGTCCAATAATTGATAATGACTTAATCTGGATTTGGGGACAAGGATTAACTCAAAGTTACTAATAATTACATAAATTGTAGTCATGTTAGGGTTTCAATGATAATCTCATGATGTTGATATTGTTGCTTAGCAAATGATTTAAACGCATAACAACAAAATATAAATAATTTAATTGTCATTCTTATTTCAATAACATACGTTGAACACGAAAATAATTAAATACTTGATAAGATGTAATAGTTAACTAATTATAAATATATAATATTTCATTTTCATAAACGTTACATCCTGTCGATCATTATATATATATCTTTGGAATGCACATTATTTATTGCAAATTAGTTTGCATTAGCCCCTTAATAACTTTAATTATATATATATACATCATTTCCTGACATTATAAAATATAATGAAAAAATAATTTATTTTAAGTGGTTAACTTATTTACGTTATGAATACTTAAGAATGCATAAAAGAAATAATCAAATTCAAATTGAAAGAGTCTAATAAAAATATTTTATCATGTACTTTAATCAGGTACTTCATTTTAGAAGAAGGAATAATTTAAATATCGAAATAAAATTCATCGAGGTAATTTTTTAAGTGGGTGAAAATGAATTTAGATGTTTATGCTTCACTTTTGTGAATTATTTATTAATTAGTCTATATTGGCTGCATGATTTGATACAATTAGCTCATGTGGTTCTTGTAAATTTTCTTGTAAGTTCCTTAGTTTATAGATGTATTTTGATGAAAGGTTCGACAATCATATTTTATAGCATAAATTTTTTTAATTTATAATGGGAAAATCTATTTTTTTTTTTAATGACAGACATGGTTGAATTTACATATGTAGCTTAAAAATATGTGGATTGAGATGCTCACACGCTTGATTTGTATACTATAACTTTTTATTAATGCGAACAAATCGTTCTTCCTTTTTGCTACTTTCAACCGTTAAAACTTTTTCGAACTTTGATTTTAAAATTGGATGTGTCACAAATGTGAATTATTCGAGTTAATAATATATATGAAGACTTAAAATATTGAGAGAAATACATATTTAAAATTTGAAACTATTTAAAGGAGATTTGAGTCAATCGAAGCTGAAACACCCCATGTTTAGCTATTAAACTTCTTTAAAGCTCGACTTTAAAATTTACATGCCGCAAACTTGAACCATTTCTAGATAATAATATAATAAAAGATTCGAAATATCTAAACGAAGTTCATATCTAAAAATTTGGATCTAAGTTGATCTGAATTGAAAATATATGTATATATAATCATTGCATAACCAATGTATATACATTTTCGATATTTATATATATATATATATATATATATAATATTGATATATTGCATATACATGTAATATTTTTGTTGATTTTTTTTATTGCCTATACAATAAAGTAAGAAGCCCTTAAAAATTGCATTGTTTTTCAGTATATAATATAGTTGTAGTGGTAGGTTGTTGATGAAAGTGGTAGAAATATATAATTTATAAAATGTTGACAAGGACAAGCATAGATATTCCTACCCCTAAATTAAAATAAAATGTTAAAAAGGACAGTAATATGGAATTCAAAGGCAATTGGAAGATGTATAATTTTAAAAATGGTAATATTATTTTTTGAAATTGTATAGAAAATTTAAAAAAATAAAGAAGAATAAAATATAAACATGACGCAATCTTTAACAAGTTTGGTTGTGTTTGGCAGAAGAGAAAATGACTTCCACAAAAATATTTGATATGATGGAAACCAATTTCTATGAAAATATCTCTCTGTTTTTTTTTTAATTGTCATGTTACGCTTTTTAAGAGTCAATTTAACTAATTCTCAAAGTTAAATTAGATAAAATTAAGGAGGATTTACATAATTTTAAGAGTCTCTCACAGACTCTCTACTTCTGTGAGGTAGTGATAAGGTTTGCGTACAATCTACCCTCCTCAGACCCCACTTGTGGGATTTCACTGGGTATGTTGTTGTTGTTGTACAAAGTGTAAATAGTTAATTACCATTTTCCACTACTCTTTTTCAATTTACAGAAATTCCTTGAAAAACATGACAATACGTATACATTTATCCAATATCGGATACAAAAATTAGAATTTTTAAGTATCAGCAGATAACATTTAACATAGGCGCAGGCAAGCGTAGCGAATCACATAGAGTTGCCCCTACCTGCCAGCGTGCGGATGGATGATAAATTGAACATTGAGATAATTTAAGAATCAGAATTAATGTATCCGGATTACTGAATTGATGTGTCTGAATAGAAAGAAGGGATTTTTCAAATTTTTGAAATGGGTGGGAATAATGAAAAAAATTGTGACAAATAAAGGAGTGTAATTAGGAATTTTTTTTTTCTAAAATATTAATTTGATATTTTAAAATAAAAATTTGGACATTCAAAAACTATAAGAAAAGTGCAACTTTTTCATATCAATAATCAGCAAAATCATATCTTAAAATATTAATCAAAATTTAGACAGTTTGACTCTAAAAATGAAAACTTAACATTTGATTTTATTCAAATTGCTTCAACTAACAGTTTAGACAACAATATTATCAATCTCCATTACACAAAAGTTTAATACCTAATTTGCTTATATATTATTAGAAACTTTTAATATTCTTTTCTGAAAATATTTGCCGTAACCAAACAGCATAAAATACTTTGTAATTAAAAAAATATTTTCCTTAATTAAAAAATGATTGCTATTGTACCAAACACACCCAATTTTTTTCTTGGAAAAGGGACAGTTCCTAGCTCTGCCAATTAGATATTGCATTTGTTGAACTACGTTGAAATATTATTATTACTTTAGAACTAAAAGTCACTAATATATATCTGTTTTTGTCATTAATGAAAGTGTTAAAATAAATGATGTTTTACTTGAAAAATCTTTGTTGAAGGCCCATGTAATAGAATACAATAATTCTTCATAAGACTTTGGAGTTGAGATAAATGAAACAAGTGTCACCGCCCCATTTAGTTTCATCTAACCTATATGGTTAATGGACATCGCAATCGACACGAATTGTGATGGAGTGATAAGTTTCATTTAAAATGTGGATTATATTACTATTAGCAAAAAATTTGTGCTATAGAATATGTACTTTCTTCGTTTTGTTTTACGTGACATTCTTTGCTTTGGTATGTTGTTTAAGAAAAAAAAAGGAAAACTTTTAAAACTTGTAGTCTAAAATTATTCTTAGATGTTTGTGTGGCTGAAAATAATTTCATTAAGGTAAAAAGAGAATTTTAAAGGTAAATTGTTTCCATTAGGATAAGGTGATTTTTTTTTCGGATGGACCAAAAATGAAAGAGTGCTACATAAAACAAACAGAGGGAGTAGTAATTTTTTTCATTCATTTTTCACCGAATCTGTTCGTTGTATGACGATCTCGCTGAAATAATGAAAACTTTCTAATTTTTTCACAGGAAAATATTATTCATTTTTTTCTTTTTTTGATCGAGATTATCAAAATATACGTAAAAATAGCCACTAAATATTTTATTCATAGAAAATTTTATTGGAAAAATAGTAATTTTTCATATCAATTGAATTGGGACAAAATTACTTACAATGTGTTTTCACTATAACATTTCCTAATGAAAATAGAGAAATATCTAACAACTTTTAAATCCAAACACCCCAAAAATGAGTGAATGTTAGGCTCCACTTATTATAATTTATGTAAAAGTTTTTTGTGGCTCCACCTATATATTAATAAAAAGTAATTATGTGTGTGTACAACATTAATATATAGTGTAGAACCCTAATTAGTAAAATTTAGTTGTGATGGTTGAATTGACATGTGTCATTAGATTAGATCATTCATTATTTGATTTAATCATTATATTATATAGTGGAAAATGACATTACAAGTTTGGTAAATCCACTCTGGATAAATTCCAAAAAATAATCCACCCAATTAGGGTTTGACAACATTATACATAGGGATGTAAAAATAAACAACTTTTTGTAAAATTATAATAAAAGTGGAGAATATATATATAGTGGAGCCAGCAAATACTTTTACAAAAATTACCATAAGTGGGAGCCAACATTCTATCAAAAACAGGAAATTTTGGGGGGATTAAATCAAATCTTGGGTTTTGGTTTTATTGGTGGTTAGATATTTGAGAGAAGTATTAAAATTATCTTTTGAATTTTACATAAATTATTCACGAAAAATTGTAAGAGCATATAATTTTAGAGCTTAAATTATAAATTATATTACAACAACAACAATAACATACCAGTTGAATTTCACAAGTGGGTCTGGAGAGAGTAGAATGTACGCAGACCTTATCACTATCTCGTAAAGAAGTAAAGAGGTTGTTTCTTGGGAACCCTTGACTCAACAACCCATAAGCAAAATAAACCCCACTTGTAATATTTATACTTGTAAGTTTTTTATTTACATTCATGTCATATTATGTTTTTAAGTTCTTTTCCTTATTTTTTTTTAAAACAAATAAAATAAAATGCACACTTAATGATTATTCAATGCATTGATTGTCGGATTTGACAACACATGTTTTATTTTTTTACATTGATTGTCGGATTTGACAACACATGTTTTATTTTTTATATTCCCCAAATAGTCTATTATATATTTATTTTTTTCTGGTTAAAAGCTTTTGCACATTCTAAGGTGATCCAAATTTTTTTCTTTGTCTTGGAAATCATCCGCATACCTCTGTCTTTTCTCTTTTTAATTCTCCATCAGCACATTCTTTCAATCTCATAATATTTGTATACGAAAAAATAAATCAAACACTAACCTAAACACCAATTATTTCACCATTAATTCACCATTAAACCGAAAACAAAAAATACACAACAAATCAAATAAAATTTCAACTAGACATTAATAACATAATTTCACCAGGTAAATACTTAATTATAACCAAAGACAACAACAACAAAATATACCCATGTTTTTTTCACAGAGAAAAAAAATTCAAAATAAACATCATTTATTCACCATTTAACTTAACAATAAAATAATACACACCAAATCACACCAAGTATATCAAAACTACCAAACACATTCAACAGGACACGCGAATTTTGCCATATAGATACTTAATTATAACCAAATACATCAACAAAAATTTTCCAAGTTGTTTTCACAGTACATTTTAAAAAAGCTAACAAACACGAACCTAAAAACCAATTATCTCCCATTTAACTAAACAAAAAAAATGCACAAAAAACCATACTAAGTTTCAACTAGAAACACACAATATAATTTCACCATGTTAATACTTAATTATAACCAAAGACAACAATCTAAAAATATCCAAAAAAAATTCAAGAAAAAAACCCAAAAAAACCGAATATAAACATCAGTCAATTCACTATTTAACTGAACAGGAAAATTATAATCACATCAAATATAGCAAAATCCCCAAACACCTTCAAGTCGACACCAACAACATATTTCACCATATAAATACTTAATTATAATAAAAAATATCAACCAAAAAAATTTTCAAATTTTTTCACCAATGCATTACAGTGTATTAACAAAAAAAAAAAACATACCAACCTAAACACCAATCATTTTAACATTTAATTTTAAACAAAAAAAATACACAACAAACCACCCCAAGTAAAATAAAATCTCATGTCTTTTTATTATGCCATATTGATGCACAATTACTATACGTAATCTTGCTACATCAATAAAATTTTAAAATGGAGAATTGAAAAGACAAAAGCAAGAGGTGTGCAAATGGTTTCCAAGACAAAGAAAAAAGAAAAAAAGTTTAGAGGTCATCCTTGGAACTAGAAAAAGTAATGAAACTATTACCAAATTCCAATAAATCAAGGACCGGAACAAAAGAGATGAATGAAAAATTAAAAACGAAATTAATAATTCGTGCCAAGTTCGAGGGTGTTTTAGTATTTTTCTCTAGATATTTCTCAATTTCCATATTTTAAGTAAAATTAAAAAGCACATTATAAAATTTCCGAGTTGAGAATTTTTCTAAAATATACAAGTTTAGCAAATCATTTTTTACTTTTAATTATTATTTTTTGATCGCTTAATTTCACCTATAAACATAGAGAATGGACACAATTTTGTAGAGCTTCATTTGCTACTCTCTCTATATTTTTACAATTTCAAAATCTTCTTTCAAAATTGTTATTTGATCATGAAATTTTAACATTGCCGGAAGTCCACATCAATAAAAAATAATCATAAATATATTAGGAAAAGAAAGAGAATTAAGCAATAAAAAATGAGAATGGAAAAAAAATTAGATCTTGCTTTAAGGTTGCCAAGTTGAAGAATGTTTTTAGGTCTATCAATAGTTTAAGAACGAAATTAATAATTCTTGCCAAGTTCGAGGGTGTTTTTAGTGCTTCGCTCTAAATATTTCTCAATTTCCTTATTTTAAGTAAAATTAAAAAGCACACTATAAAATTTCTGAGTTGAGGTGAATTTGACGGAAATTATTTTTGACTTTTAATTATTATTTTCTGATCGCTTAATTTCACCTATAAACATAGCGAATAGAACACAATTTTATCACGAATAGAAATATTTTCTTTTGGGAATGACATTTGGAAAAACATTTTAAAGTAAAGATTACCTTATTTGGAAATTTGATAAATGAAACATTAATGGACACAAAAGGCCTAAAAGAAAAGTATTTTTTTACTAGAAAAAAAAAAGCTATGACAAGTGTATTTACAACAGTAAATTCAAATAATTTTATAGATGAGATGGAAGAAAAAAAAATAATGTATGTGGACCTTAATTCTACTTTTGTTGGTGTATTTAGTTGTAACAAATTTCATTGGACCAAGTCTTGCACTTTTTCAAAGTAGAATTGAATTTTTGTGTGAACTTAGGATTCTAACTATTTAAATTGTGTGAAAATAATAATATTTTCCACATGTATTCAATCTATGAAATGATTACTTTGCTTGTAACATATTGATTCAAAGTCATGATGGTAAGTGTTAAAATAACATATTGATTGAATCCACTAGAAGCTTCTTTCTTGAGAACAAAGGTCAACTCCCCATCTTTGATTGAATTTAATTATAAGAATTTTGACTTAGTAAAAATGCTACTAATAATTTTGTCTTTTTTCATAGTTTCTTGGAAGGTTTCCACAGTTTCATATCATTCTATGAATGCACTAGCTTAATTTTCAATGTTCTAATTATTCTATTTGTGTCACAAAATTAGATCCCTTTCACATGCATGCATTTACACTTGCCAAACTAATTATGAATGTTCAAATTTATTCATATATTGTATGGAATATGATAGTTTAACCTTCTATTATAAATTTAAGGATATTCATGATCTTGTCGTGAGCAAATTATTTCGTATTTTTCATTATTTTTGACAACCATAATAATAACATATTTATTATAGTCTCGAAATTAAAATATAAGGAGGATAGAGTGTACGCAATTTTAATTATATTCTTACCTTTATGGATTTGATAAGTTATTTTCAATGAACCCTCGACTCAAAAGTATCATTTTTCATAATAGTTGAAAGCAACACTAGAGTAAACGTTATGATGAAAATATTAAACAAAGAAAAATACTGACAATAATACTAGTAAAGAAAACTAGAATAGAAGAAATAGAATAAGAATGGGCTAATGTTGGTGCAATAATAATTATAATGACAAAGGATAAGCGCTCTAGAATAAGACCCTGCTCTATCGCTATAGAGAAAAAATACCCGACTACCTACTAATCATCTACCATAATAATTAACCACTATGCTCTTCTATATAAGGTCATGTCCTGTTTAATCACCTTTCTCCAATTCTTTCTCGGTCTACTTCTACCTTTCCTAAAATATATCATTGCCAGCATCTCTCGTATATCCTCATTGCAACATTTGCATCCTTCTCTTCACATGTTCAAATCATCTCAACCTTATTTTTGTATCTTGTCCACCAAAAGCTGGGGTTTGGAAGGGGGAGAGGGGGTCAACTTCCTTTGATTCGACTCCACCACGTAGCCAAACACCTTTAACTCATCCCTCTTATTTTTTTTCCCCTCAATCTAGTTGAACACTTGGATTTAAACAAGCATATGAAATCACAACACAAGGCATGTATATAAATTGTTTGCTGCGTTTTAACTCATATCACAAAGAAGCACAAAAGACAGCCTTAAATTTGGACGCAAGCCAAATCTTGCCTTTGATAAGTCTACAGGTGCCAATAAATGTTGTAACGCCCGGTAAAAATTACAATAATACCCCTAGAAGAGAGGTGTGCGCATAATGTGTCTTCCCATGCTCAGATGACAAATCCGATGCGGAGTTTGCGATCAACATGAAAAATTAAGTGGAAAAGTGGTCTCGGTTGATTTCTAGAGTAACTGGATCAAAAGATAATTTTTCAATGCGAAAATGCGAACTAGGGAGGGTGTGCGACAGGTGTGCGACACGCACCTGCCGTGGACCAACACTTGGTTTAATTCCAAAAATTTTCTACGGGATTGGATCGTTCGGGGAATTTTCAGCGAAAAACACCAAAAATTGACATGGTCCACGTCGCGGACCCCATGTGCCGAGACGAACTTTTTTCAAATTTTGTGAGGGGCATTCCAGACCTTTCCAAACCCTTCCTAGGCCCAACCCATGATCAAAATGAGCCGTTTTAAGCGTAAAAGGGATTTTTAAACCCCATTATAAGTCATTCTAAGTCCTTGAAAAAGACTAGGGCTAAAGAAGAAAGAAGAGGAGCGTAAAATTTAGGAGTTTGAGAAGAGTTCTTGAGGTTGATTGTCCAAAGCTTCAATCCAGGTATGTAAGGCTAAACTAAAAGCATGATATTGTTCTCTCATGTGTCCCATAGATGGTCATAGAAAAGTTGAAAGCCTAAAGAGTCTACGTACATGATTCTTGATGGTTTTTCTTGCAAATTTATGTTAATTATATGTATTTTCCTATGTTGATGATCATCATAAGTTATTTTCGTGAATTGAATAGGTTTCATGAGATATTGTACAAACCCTAAGTGTTAACTTTTGAAAGTATGCATGAATGAAACTAGGGATCGAGTCTACAACCTTGATTTGAGAATGTCAAATGTGATTGTGATGTGAGAACGGTGACGGGTTGATAGAACTTGATAGTCCAGTGAGTATCCATAAATAAACTCTTAATGAACTGTCTATTTGATTATTCCCTAATGATTGATCTAAGTCTTGAGCTATTGATTGAAAGTTAAATTGATGAGATGATTGGAGTCTCTATGAGACTGATTGAATGATGAGTGCCTCCATGAGGCTGATTTGAGATTAGTTGATTGAGATGATTTGATTGGATTGATTGTCTGATGAGCATTGAGTCTTGGGAGAAGTATCGAGCATCGAAAGATTAAGAGCTAATCCAACTCACACTCGTTAAACTACGTGGCCAAGCGTAGGTGAGGATTAGAACCATCGCATTACATTGTGGATCCCTCTAGAGAGAGTCCCTGAAACAATAGAGTACTTGTTGATTGCAGTTTCCTTAGTGGATTCGTTTCGTTCTCTACTTGGAAAGTATAGAACGATTGTGGCAACAACGACGACTTGTTGTACAATCACTGGCTCATAAGTGATTGTTGTCGGATAAGAGAAACTCCCAGAAAGTTCCCGCATTGAGTACTCTAAGTCGAGACGAGATGAAATGAGATGTTTTGAGTTGAGTTCCATTCAGTTGAGTGTGATTTGATTGATGATGGTTGATTGGTCGATGGGTCACTTGTCTACTCTTTACTCTTTCTTTAGATAGACATATGACATTCTGATTTGGTTATTATTCTGAGTTAATGTTATTTTTATATTATTCTACCTGTTTCTGTTACATTCAGCTATTTTACATACCGTACATTCCACGTACTGACGTCACTCGGGGCTGCATCATTTCATGATGCAGATACAGGAATTAGAGACCGTCAACAGTCGCATCGTTGAGGATCTGAGCAGTTCAGCGGATTGGTGAGCCTCCCTACTTTGGGGGATTCATTACATTTATTTCATCTTGCTTACTAGAGTCAAACTTTTAGAGTAGCTTTACTATTTCTTGAGTTGAGATAGCTATGAGTCTGTCATTGGCACCACTTGATAGTGATAAAGGCTTCATAGACTAGAGTCGAATGTGGATGTTGAGACTTGTTAAGCTAGTTTCTTTCTACTAGCGCTTTTATTTATAATATTATTTTGAGAATAGATGAGATGTGTCCATTACTCTCTTTTGTCTTCTGCTGATTGTCTTGAATTATTGATTGAATAATGAGACCAAGTGGTTTGCTTGGGGATTAGTAATACTCTCTAGGTGCCGGCCACGCCTAGGATACCCTCTCTGGGCGTAACAAATATGGCATAACACCTTGTTACATGTCCTAACCTATTTAGTTAAGATTACAAATCGCTCAAACAATCAAGTTGATGGTCTAACAGAGGCTACTCCCAGTTTACCTTGTATATCTTCACCTTTCTAGGTCGATGAAATGTACATCTTTCTAGATCGATGAAAATCATATGTAAGTCTCTTTTTCTCTTAGTGTACTCTTCCAACAATCTCCTCAAAAGGTGAATGACTTCTATTGTCAATCGCTCTGGCACGAATATGAATTGATTTATAAAATTAAGCATATTTTTCCTCATCTTGACCTTCTTTTTCAAATTTCTAGGTTGAAGTTTTAAATATTTCTCTCGTATATTGTACAACAAATCATTAGTCGTTACTTAACAAAGCGTTGAGCCTCACAGATTTCACTAAAAGTTTTGAACCAGAATTATTTTCATATTTTAGTTAGAGATATTTTTGGAGAAATTATTTTTGAAAAATTAACTAAACCTTGATTGCCATATCAAAAAATGACCATTCCACCTAGTATGAAACTAGATAACAGAGTAAACAGAAACAAAGTGCTGGCCTTGTTAGTATGGACGGCTTAGGCCCAACAAGAGAGCCCATTCCCCTATCAAATGGGCCAGGCCCATACAGCGGAGGAGGTGACTGAGCTCTTTAAAATTGGGTCAAATTTAGAGAATTAATTGCACCGCGTGGCCTACTCTTTAATATTTGCCCCAATTCTAAAAATTGAGAATAGTTTTGACAAAGTCGCACTTCGACAAAATATTTGAAATTCAAATTTTGATTATATAATTCTTATTTATTCTTTGAACACAATTTAATATTATTATTATTTTCATTACATTAACTTACTGGATACGTATAAATATGAAATTAATTATTAGATCAATTCCACTTACCCCCTTAGCGTTTAAGATTGGAAAAATAATCGAAAAAGATTTCCGCTATTATTATTTTGTATAGTACTTCTCAATAATATATTTTATCTGTCGCATTTTATATTATATTTTTCGACTTAATATGGTGTCTAAAAAAAGACTTTTGAAGCTTGTAGTCTAAAATATTTATGTGGCTTAGAATTATTTCATTAAGAGTAAAAAAATTTAAAAATTAAATTATTTTTAATTAAAGTTGGACAATATTCCTTTTTAATGGATCAAAAAGAAAAGAATATCGGAAAAAAATGAAAAATGGATTAAGTCAACACGTGAGCTTAATGGTCAAAATACTGGTCCAATATGCCGTTCCAAAGAAAAAGGAAATATTCCATACTTTGTATTACTCCCTTCCTCCTAATACATATTATTTTTATACAAAGTAAATGTAAAGATATTTTATATTTTTAATACAAAGTAAATTATTGTTGAAAAGTTCAAGAAAATTGTTAAGACTTTTTTTTTTTTTATATTTACCTTTCAATTAATGAGTTTTTCAACTATTTTACATTTTGTAGGAGAATAATTTGAAAGAAGTAATCTATAATTTATGTCCTTAAAAGAATATTTCATACCCTAATAATTTACTTAATATAGATTCAAGGGGTGATATTTTATTAAAAAGTGTAAAATAAAATTAACATGACAAGTAAATCGGAACATAGGGGTTACGTTATTTGAATGGGCCTAGACCAATACTAGCAAAACAGCCCAACACCAGATTAAGTGGTTATGTGTGACATCCGAGTTAATAAATAGAGACTTTTGAGAGCAAAATAGATTCACGTGTATTGTGATTAGTTTGTAATCGTCATTAAAAAAGAGAGACCAAATAGAGCATCAGTTTGCAGCTTAAAAACGTTGACTACGTGTTATTATTATTAATTTGTTAATTAATTGTGCCCTCCACCCACCCACCCAACCAATCAAACTTAAACAATGTGGTCAAAGAAAAAAGAAACTGACCCATTCAGTCCTTTTATAATTGAAGAACGTGTAAAAGGAACTCTCATGGAAATACAAATGGTCAAACCAAAAGAGGACTATAAAACACCAGTAAGCTTCATTCCATTTCTCTCAAGCTAATCGACTGACTTTTCTGTTACGAAACGAAGAAATTACAATCGAGTGATTTTTCAATCGAGAAATGGGAAAGTACGTTGAGCTATTGGATGCCGGAATAAGAATTGCGTTAAGGTTCAATTCTCACTGTCCTCAAACATCGGGGATGTATTATCATCCTCCTACTCCGATGAACAACAATACTCCGATGGCCACCACCACAATTACAGTGTTTCTAGAGGCGGCGGCGGCGAAACTGGTGCGATGATAGGGTTATTTTTCTCAAAGAGGATATTTTATTCTTTATACGGAAACATATTCATTAATTTTGTTCTTTATTCATTGTTAATTAAATACAAGGAAAGAAAAATTTAAATCAATTGTTCGATGAGTTACTGTTCAGCCTTGAAACTTAAATATTGGAAAAGCAAAATTTCATTTTTAGGGTTCTAATTTAAAGAATGGCTAAAGATAATTTTCTAATATTTTATTTAAATATATGTGAGGCAGACTAAAAGTGAAATCATTAATTTGTCATTTCACTTTACTCGACTTATTCACATTCATTTTTTTAAAAGATTTCTTTTACACGATAAGACATTAAATTCTCGTAATTTTTTTTGTCTAATAGACGTTTTTTGCTCAAGTTGGGTATGTTGTTGTTGAACAGATCTACTAATTCTTTGATTCTAGTTAGTAAGAGAGATCTTGAACTAAGAAATGGACCTAGAAGCTTAAAAAAGTTATCCTAAGCAATTGCGATAACCAGGTTCATTGATATTCCTGGTATAGTAGATGTCATCACACATATCATCATACTCAATTCGATGGAATTGTTTGATCTTAAAGGGAAATCATTACACATAGTATGTCCAATCGACGTATTTTATTAAATGATCGCTATGAGTCAGACTTAATATAATTTGATCAACCCTATTACCTAGGGGTAACATTGGGCGAGTTGGGTCAAATTTGATCAGGTTATAATGGATTAAAACAACAAATGGTTCAAGATTTAATCCAACACAAATTTGCTTGGGTCAAAATGGATTGCTTAATGGATTAAAAAGCAGGTCAAGACCCAACTGACCCAACTTTTACTAAATTTTATTTATTTTATTTGTTCTTTTGAATATTTTAGTACTTAATTAAATTGTATTATTCTTTATCATGGCTATATAAAATATATATATAATTAAAAAATAGCATTTAAAAATTATTTGACAAGATCTCTCTCAAATCAATTCAAGTTGAACATCAACCCAATTTCAAATGGGTTAAAGTAAGTTGGCTTAAGATGAGTTGAGCTATTAATAACCCGCTCAAACTTCAACAAGTTGGTTTAATTTTGCCACTCCTAATTTCTATCGTTAAGGTGGAGAAGTAACTCAAGAATTCTCTTTCTTCATCGTTAATTCAATCGCTCTTTGCCATTCAAGATTTTATTTTCTCATCAATTCAATCTCTATTCACGTTAGACACTCTTGGCTCATATTTTAAAAACATGTTTGTACAATTCACAACCATCTATTACATAAAGAAGTTCATCACACAAAATTTTATATTTTTTCTCGATAAAATATGGTTATAACTTATAATACTACGCTCTCCAAGAATGATCAAAAGCCACAACAAACCGTGCAAATATAAATTTCTTGTCAAGTCACCTTGGTCAAAGAAGTAACAAGTCACCTTGATACACGCCACAACAAGCCAAAGAAGTAACAAGCCACAAAAGAGTTTTTGGGATTAATTTCTTATCAAGTCATCTTGGTCAAGAGATGACACATGGACATTTAACATAAATTTTACAACAAAAAGAACAACTTGGGTAAAACTTACGACATAAGTTTATTTGCACTTCGCATTATCACGTATTGCTACATACTGCTGATCAAGTTGAGATTCTAGCATATTGGTTACATTTAAAAAAAAAATGAATCAAATCTTTATACTGTTAACTGGTAAAACGATTCAACATTTGTTAATTAATTTTAGACTGCAACTTTTCTAGCATTCTAAGTTACAAAAATAAAACTTCAATTTTTCTTTTGGAATTCAATATCATACGTAATTCTCCTCACTTCTTTTTAAATGTAATAAATTAGATATTAAAAAAATATATTTAAAAATTAAAAAAAATATAATAGAGAAAGAAAATGATTTTTGAAAATCAAAGGACGCAATAAAGGGTGATTCATAATTCATAATAATCGTCAATCTATTTGAAATTCAACTTGAAAATAAAAGCAAAGTAAAATTATGATGAAAAAAAAAAATCAAGTAAACAATTTACAAATCCGAGGAAAACAAAAATTAGAAGAAAAAAAGGTAGAAAATTGTATCTCAAGGCATACCTTCAAAACTACTATTTACAATCAAATTTTATTCCCATTGAAAGTTACTTCCTCATTTAATTCAAGCGTCTTATTTTAATTTTTTGAGGTTTATCTTATTTTAATTCATGTCCTTGGTGAAACTTGATCCCATCGAGTATATGACCTTAGATTGAAAACAGTGGATGTCGCGAATTAGAGTAGCAGGCTAATAAGTTAGACAGGTAAGAGTTGTCCGGTGTTATCTTTACCTGACTTATATATGTTAATTGTCTCATATTTACTTGCTATCGTGCTTTTCGCTACTAATCGCTCTTTCTGTTCACTTTCTCTTTCTCTTTCTTTCTTGTTTTTTATATCTAGCTTATTCTGCTTATGGATTTTTATGACGAGGGCCCCTAGGAAACAGCCTCTCTACCTTTATAAGGTAGTGATAGTCTGCGTACATTCTACCCTCTTCAGACGTCACTTGTGAGATTCACTGGGTATGTTGTTGTTGTTGGGGATTTAACTTAATGAATCTTTTTATATGAGCATTTGACCATGTTTCATCATAAAATTTGTATTTTTTTTAGGTTAAAAATAATAGTATTTGAAAATAAAAATTATGTCTGAACATTAATATTAACAAATTATTTTTTGACGATATCAAATTGAAACGACCTTAACCTCCTGAATATTCCAATTTAAGGCTAAAAAATTTTCTATCACTATCATACAATATTCATCGCTACGTGATATAAAGCATCCGAAGTTGTTTTTGCCTTTTTATGAGTAACTTAAATGGAAAAAACGTAAACACTTTTTTTTTATTTTTTGGCCAAATATGTTTATAAAGTTCAATTTGAAAAAAGCGTGAAAAAATTTTATAGACCAAACACCCCTTAATAATTTTTAGTTTCAACATTCTACCCGATAAGTTTAAGATACTAACCACAAGTCTCCCTTTGTTCTAAATTGGAAGCTAAAAGGTGTCCAGGCCCAACTCCACAAAAGTTCGGCCAGGCCCAGTTAAGGACCGTCGAACACATCTTAAACCCTAAAAATTCATTATCATTAGTCTCTGTGCTCTTCTCCCTCCAAGATCCCAAGCGCAGTCTCAAGGAAAAAATGGTATGCTCTAGCCATGGTTACATTTTCTCCAAAATTTGGAATTTGTATTCATGTTTTTTTTTTATTTAATATAGGCTCCAAAGAAGGGTGTTGCAGTAGCAGCAAAGAAGAAGCCGGAGAAGGCAAAAGTGGTGAATCCACTGTTCGAGAAGCGGCCAAAGCAGTTTGGTATAGGTGGAGCGCTGCCGCCGAAGAAGGATGTAACAAGGAATGTAAGATGGCCACGGAATGTTATCCTCCAAAGGAAGAAGAGGATTCTCAAGATGCGATTGAAGGTCCCACCTGCTCTTAACCAGTTCACCAAAACCCTTGACAAGAACCTCGGTCAGTATACTATTACTAGCCTAATTTTCCTTTTGCGTTTTTGGTTAATTGTTGCTGTATTTTTTGTCAACCTGTATGTTATTTGCAGCTGCTTCATTTCGATAATGGAGAAAAAAGATTTGTTGTTTTACAGTGTAAAAGCTATATCTCTGGCCACTCGGTTTTGATTTTGTCTAGCTACTTATTATTTTAAGCTTTTATTTCAATATGCTTTATGCTGCATGTTATCTATCCGAGCTTAACAGGAATTGGTGGCATAATGAGTGGTATATGTATAATGTCTCCCTCGTGAAACCATAGTGTGTTTCCATGTACGTTTGAACTATGCTTCACTGTGTACTTGAAGGCAATTGAATGTGTGGTTGTTTATGCTTGGCTTGTGGATTCTTTTAATTCCAATTTTGTTGCCTCTCAGTGAAAGTTTGCAGACACCCCCTGCTTTTTCTGGTTGGTCAAGGATAACATCTCTAGTATCACACTCTGAGACTGTTGGCTAGCTCGTTTGTTTTATAGTTCATAACCAAGTGGCAGACCAAGCTATTACTGTCCCTTTGAGAAATTGTGAAAAAGCTTCTTTTTTTGAAGTAGAACTAATTTAGCAACTAATACTATCATGTTTTGATGAAACTGTCATGTGGCTGCTGCTGTGTAACCATTATGTCTTCCCACTTTTCCTGTAGACTAACACATTGTTTTGGTGTTTGTTACCCATTGTATAGTATTGTTTGAATTCTTAGTTTAAATACAATGTTTATTTTGATAGTTACATAAATTTTATTGTATTGTATTGTTTATATCCATTGTTAGGTAACGATGAAAAGTCCCATTTTATGTAATGATCAATTTGGTGTGATTGCATTTTCACAATATTATTTACTTCTCATTTTGTCTTTATTTTTTATTTAATAATCCTATTTATCCATTATGGACCTTCTTTCATAGTATAGCATCCCTTACCCTACTTTTCTTGTAGGTTTATCATTTAAATTCTTGATGTGTGACATTAAGCAACAATGGAAAACAATGCAATCTCTTCAAATGTTGTATTCATTAAAATGATACGATACAATACAACGCAATACACCATAATACTTTACATTATGAACCAATACTATACAACCATCCAAACAGAGTGTGTATAATTGATTGTATTGTTTAACAGCTCTCAATTCATCTTTTGTTCGGTTTTACTTGCATGTGGTGTTTTATTTCAGTGATGCTGATTTGAATTTTCCCATTGTTGTTGCCTGTTGAACATGCAGCTACAAACCTTTTCAAGATGCTTCTCAAGTACAGACCTGAGGACAAAGCTGCAAAGAAGGAGCGTCTTGTCAAAAGGGCTCAAGCTGAAGCTGAAGGGAAAACTCCTGAAACAAAGAAACCCATTATCGTGAAGTATGGGCTTAAGCACATCACTTACCTTATTGAGCAGGTTTGTTTGGGTTTTGATAATTCCCTTATACTTTCTCCAGCGCATCTCTTTTCATCTTTCTAGTAACTATTTTCCATTGATGTCCTTTCAGAACAAAGCTCAGTTAGTGGTGATTGCTCATGATGTGGACCCAATAGAGTTGGTTGTCTGGCTTCCTGCACTATGCAGAAAGATGGAAATTCCTTACTGCATTGTGAAGGGGAAAGCACGTTTAGGATCGGTAAGCAGTATTAAGTAAGTATTCTTCATGCTTTTCAACAATAAAATGCTGATATTGAATCTGTGCACAGATTGTGCATAAGAAAACTGCTTCAGCCTTGTGTTTGACAACTGTGAAGAATGAAGACAAAATGGAGTTCAGCAGAATTTTGGAGGCAATTAAGGTATATCCTTATTAATGACTAGTTTGGGTTGCATTTTGCTGTAAAGCTCTTGTAGGATTTTTGTTGATGCTTGTTAACTTTTTCAGGCTAACTTCAATGACAAGTATGAAGAGAATAGGAAGAAGTGGGGTGGTGGTATCATGGGCGCCAAGTCACAGGCGAGGACCAAGGCCAAAGAGAGAGTTCTTGCCAAGGAAGCTGCCCAGAGATTGAACTAAGGTCTTGCTGTGATATATACACTGCAATTTGATTGGAGAGATGCTCTGCCAAGTTTTGTGTTCGGTTCACATGCTTTACAATATTAGAAGTATTAGTTTTTACGAGTACCTTCATGTTTTCCTTAACAATGCTTTATCAGACATTTTGTTGAGTTTGTTTTTCTATGGTACCGAATTCTGCAGTTATTCAAATTACTACAAGTTCCTTGCTCTTCTTTATGAAGTTCTTCCTGCTACCTAGGATTGGGAAATGCAAATATCATATTGACTTTCTTTCGCCCTACTTAGATAGATGGAAAGGGTCGGAGAGAATTTCAGAAAGTCATTCTCTCCTTTCTAAAGCTGCGCAAGGCGGCTATGAATGCATAAGTAGGTACAAAGTATATGTGTTTGAGCTACCAAAGAAGTAATAACCCCTAAAGAAGCTAGAGCAAGGCCTAATTGAAAATGAATTAAATCTAACTGTAATTATAGATTGAGTTTTGTATAATTTGCGTGATTTATACGAACGTGATGCGCGATTTATATAAAAGTTGTGGGCGAATCAAATCGTATGGTGAAATTATATAAATATTGTGCATGAATTGTATAGCAAAATATACAAACACTATACATAGACTGCTAATTGTATAACGAATTATACAAACGTATACAAATGCTGTGTGAATTATAAAAATGCTGTTATAAACTATAGTTACGAAATGTAATTATACAAACTATAATTATTAAACAAAATTAAAATATTTTTTAATAGCTATATGCAAAAAATCCTCTACTATAAATTTGTGGTAGTTTTTCTTTAAAAATTATTTTTTTGCAATCGTCATTAAAAAAGAGAATGAATAGAGCATCATTTTGCAGCTTAAAACGTTGATTACGTGTTACTATATATTTTGTAAATTAATTGTGCCCTCTGCTCACCAACCGACCAATCAAGCTTAACCAAATTTGGTCAAGTATACAAATACTCCATCCGTTCATTTTTATTCGTTCCTCATTGACTTGGCGCAGAAATTAAAAAGTAGTAAATGAGGCGAAACGATGGTGTCAATGGGGTTATTTTTTTGTCAAAAAGGATTGTATTCATTGTTATAACTAAATACAAGGGAAAAAAATTTGAACCAATTGTTCGATGAGTTACTGTTCAGCCTTGAAGTTTAAATATTGGAAAAGCAAAATTTCATTTTTTGGGTTCTAATTTAAAGAATTGACTAAAGATATTTTTCTATTATTTCATTTTAAAAATGAAAATATCTGACGCACAATAAAAGTGAAATCATTAATTTGTCTTTCACTATACACGACTTATATTCATTATTTTGAAAAAAATTCTTTTTTATTGTGCAACTTTACACGACAAGATATTAAATTCTTATATTTTTTTTTAATTTCATAGATACTCTCGACTCAAGCATTGGCTCATATATAAACAAAACAATTGTATATATTCACAAGAGTCTATTACGTAAAGTTGATGAAATATGAGAATCCCAAAGATTAGATATGTGGGGTTCCTACTTTTTGTCAAGTATGAATAATGATAAACTAAAAGATAAAAAAAACATGGGAAAATGTATGGTATAAACATATCTCTCTCTGCACCTTCTTATCTCAAAAAAAATTTACCCTTTCCATTTCAAATTTATTGAATTTTTTAAACTTTTTTCAATGATCAGAATAGTTAAATTGTTCAAAGTTTAATAAAGTATTTACACAAATTAGTTTTATTAATGACATTTTAAAAATTTAACTACTCTCTCTGTCTCAATTTAGTTGTCATGATAAGATCTGGCACAATTCTTAAGAAAAAATTAATTAGAAGTGTTGTTTTACCAATATATCTCTTATAAATAATTAAGTTTTTATTTATATATGTGCCTCTTAATTATAGAATAATTAATGCTAAAGGCAAAGTTGAAAAATAATAATTAATTCTCTCTTGATTATCTAAATTGACAATTATTTTTAGTATACATGACAACTAAATTGGAAAGGGTGGAGTATTATACTCCAAGTAGTCAATAAAGGTAAAACGGAAAAGGGCCTAAAATGCCCTCAAACTATTGAAAATAGTATAAAAATACCCTCTATCTACCTATTGGGCCTAAAGTGTCCATGTCATTCACCTTTGGGTTCAAAAATATTCTTCATTAATCTTTTTGTCTCACTTATATCCTCGAAACTAACCACCCTCTTTTTTTTCTACTTTGTCCTGATTTTTATGTTTTTAATGTTGGAGATAACCCTCTCACTTTAAAAGAAGTTTTATCTTCACATGATGCAATTTTCTGGAAAGAGGATATAAATGATGAAATGAAATCACTAATTTCTAATAAAAACTTGGAAGTTCGTTGATTTACCACCGGGTTGTAAAACAATTGGTTACAAATGGGTCTTAAGAAAAAAGTTAAATCCGGATGGATCTATTGATATATATAAGGCTAGACTAGTTGCAAAATGATTTAAGCAACTTGAAGGCCTAGAGTTTTTTGACACTTTTTTTCCGGTAATTGGAATAATATCCATTAGACTTTTAATTGCTATGGCTGCAATTTTTGATTTGTAAATTCATCAAATGGATGTAAAAACTACTTTTTTAAATGAAGACCTAAATGAAGAGATTTATATGGAACAACACGAGAGTTTTGTTGAAGCAGGCCAAGAAAACAAAGTATATAAACTTACTAAATCCCTATATGGCTTGAAACAGGCACTAAAGCAATGACATGAAAAGTTTGATTCCTGCATGATTGAAAATGGATCGGATTTAAAACAAATAAGTGTGATAAGTGCATATGTCATAAGTCTTGGAATAATTTACATGTTATTATTTGCCTATATATTGATGACTTATTGATCTTTGGCCCTAACATGAATGTTATCAATGAAGCAAAAAATATTCTTATAAGCCATTTTGATATGAAAGATCTTGATGCGATAAATTTTATTCTTGGAATAAAAATTACTAAAAATTACTAGAAGCTATTAATCTTTTTGGCTCACTTATACCCTCAAAACTAACCATCCTCTTTTTTTTCTTTTTCTTTTTTAAATATTTATTATGTTTCATTTTCATTAGTTTCGAGGGTTGTTAGTTTCAAGGGTTGTGCAAAACGCACTATATTTTATTCCTTCCCTATGATGTGAGTGCATTATTTATGAATGAAAGCCATTTTAATGGGAGTTTGTTATTCTAATTATGTTCTTTACATGTCAAAGTTTCTTTTTTCTATCCAAACTGAAGTTTTATGAGATTTATGAATTTCATGTGTTTATTGATAACTCTGATAATAAAGGTATTAACTTTTAATTGTGATTTTGCTAAGGTATAAGAAAGTGATTTTGGATTATTAAAGTCATAAAATAGTGCCAGTTGAAAATAGACACGACTTATACAAGTAAGTTTTATATTTGATCTATGTCAGTGGTATTGCTGATATTGTGACCATTGATAAATTTACTTGCGAATATATGTCACAAAAACTGCTTTGATTAGATATTGGTATTATCAATAGACCAGATTGTGTTGAGATATTTAAAATAAGATAGCAAAATTTGTGCACAATAAAATTTCATTTATGTACGATGCTTCAGAAACACGTGGTCCAAGTAGGAGATTGTTAGTAATATCTATTTTATGGACTCGTATACTAATACATTTGTATATAAATGTGCTATCATTTAAAGAGACTCATTTTTTTTATATAATAAAGGGATAATTTCAAATATATACAATAAACTAATTAATTTATAACAAATATAGCCCTCTTTTATTTACATAAAAAATAGCCCAATATCGGAGAACTATACATGAGTATATAATATAACTTGCCAAAATTCATAAAAAGTATATATTGACTATACAATGTAGATTAGTTATACATGGGCTACACTGAATATACATTACAATACACTCTAAACTAAATCTGACTTGACTATACATGAAATATACACTGACTATATTTGCCTATCCAATGAATGACTATTTTTTTGGTAATTTTTTTTGCCAAATGGTCATGCACTGTAATTGTACCTATAATATAAATATCTATTAGTATGAATTTGTTTTAGATAAGTTAAAATTCCGTGAGCTTTTTCTTATTCGTTATAATGGAAATTTATAAGAAAAATATTTCTCACGAAAAGATACCTCAAAATCTTTTAATAGACATGATCTCTAAATCAGAAGGATAATATTTTTTCTCGTCTCCTTCCATCTCAAAAAAGAACCTCAAGATTTAGAAGATTTTGTCTTCTTCAATTAAATTATGATAAGGTTAGTTCTCTTTTCATCTTATAAATTTACATCTCTATTATTTGTGATCTTGGATAAATTCTGTAAAGTTTTTCGAGAGTAATATATTCCTTAATTCCTCGTCTCAATGGTTGCGTAGAATCTTGAAACTAGAAATTGGCATAAATTTCTTTAGAATAACCAACACAAAATTAAACACCTCATGTCAATTGGAAGAAAGCATCTAAGTTTCTTTGTTAATTAGCATCTTCATTATTTTAATCAATGGATGTAGAATAGGGAAACATATAACAACTCCCTATCAAAGTCAACACTCATTACAATAACAATATATTTAGTAGAATTTCATTACTGGAGTCTGGAATAAGATCTGTGTATATTCTACCTTCTCAGACCCCACTTGTGAGATTTCACTAGGTATATTATTATTATTGTTATTGTTATTAATGTTGGCTTTGATAGGGAGTTGTTGTATGTTTCCCTATTCTACATCTCAAGACTTGAACATTACTCCTTCCGTCAAGTTTTACTCGTTCAACTAGTAGAACTAAAAGATAATTTATCATTTTAGTCTTAATTTATTATTATTAATAAATAAAATTATTTTTAAAATATTATATTTAAAAAATGATATAAGAATATATATAAGTAAAATTAGAAGGGAAGTGGATTGTTGAAACAAATTCTTGCCATTGGACCAAAAGTGACAATAAATCAATTGAATGGTTCTTTATATTCTGTCACTAATTTATTCCTTTCTTGAATATTATAACATTGTTATATATTATTGGACGGTATATAAATCATTATAAAACAAATCCCAATACTTTTTGGGCACTCTTACCTATCGTTTTGTTCCAAATTCTCAATTATTCCCTGCAAGTTATTTTTGAATGAAGTTTGTAAAAAAAATTTATTATTTTTTTAAGAATATTTTATTATTTTAAAATATATGATTGGTATCCATAAATTTTAATTATTATTTAAAATATTCAATAATGAACATATTTCGTCAAAAAATAACTTTATAGTATAATTAATAACAATCAATAATAATAAAATAATAATATTAACAAGATTAATATATTAATCTCATATTCAAATTTGTCATTTGTTCAATTGGAGTCCATCACAAGCAAATTATATTTTTTTCTCAATTTTGTCACTTAAATTATAAGGCAAACTTCTTTGACGGAGGCAGATAAATATTCGTCGAAATATATAAATAATAGGAGTTGTTTATAAATTATAAAAGTTTGAAATAACTTTTAAATATTTAAAACTTTTTAAATACTATTCCAAGTTTTCAAATATTATTTTTTTTCCAAGTATTTGACAACTACAAACATATATTTGTCAAGTTTTACGATCAAACACCACTATAATATTTTTCCTAATTTGTATCGCTAGATTTTTCCCCCATTTTTTTTTCCACTTAACAAATAGTCAAATATTGAACACAATATTTCATCCTCAAAAATTGGAAGGACAGTAGTATAAATACTTACAAAAATAAAATGAAGAATACAAATTGATGTAATTATCTAAACTAAAAGCAGTCATTAATGAAATTACCCATTTTTCAACGGGAGTTAATGCTCCCTCAATTCATCTTTACGTTTTCGTTGACTTGACACATAAATTAAAAAATAATAAATAATAAAAATAATTTTATTAAATTATTTTTTGAATAAAATAAATATAATATTTTAAAAAATTATTATAATTAATGATAAGAATAAATTAATTAAAAAATTAAGTGCAAAATAGTCTCTTAATTTCATAAAGTGAACAAGTAAACCCCTTTTGTTGTGTTGGGTAATATCGGAATGCGAACTCGATTAAATAATATAACGAACAAATAAAGATGGACGGAGAGAGTAATAAATGAGCAAAACCAAAATCGAGGGACTTCATAGCAAATAACAATTAATACCCCAACCCCAGCGCACATCTAACTTTGTAACCGAAAAGAAAAAGTTGAAAACCCAAAATCATAAGGCACTATATATATTCCCCTCAAGCCTCCCATTTTTCCTCAAACTTGTCTTCTTCCCCAAAATTTTATGGGCTCCGATATTTGGGACGCTTTTTAAACACTTTTTCTTCTCCTTTTTCCTTTCTATTGCTTTTGCAGAATCAACGAAGAAGCAAAGGAAAGAGATGAGTAAGTACGTGGAGCTGTTGGATACCGGAGTCAGAATGGTGGCCAGATTCAATTCTCACTGCCCTCAAACTTCCCGCATGTACTACCATCCTCCCGGAAGCCACGACGAAGAGCAACACCACAACATCCAATTCTTTAGCGGCGGCGGCGGATACAACCACCAGATTGGAGTCTCCGGCGGGGAAAATGTGTCTGGTGTTCGATTTGGGGGTGTTGCTTCTAAGAAGGGGACTGATAGCACTGATTTCATTCTCTATACTCTAGTTTAAATCTATCACAATTTTTGAATATTTTAATATACTCTTCCAATTATTTTGCTCTGTTTTCTTCTATTGTTTCCTGGAAAAATGGAGGCTATTCGCTTTCTTAATTTTTTCTTTTCTTTTGGTTTCAGAGAATCTGATCTGGCATTCGGATGTCCAATTAAAGCTGTTTTAGCTTAATTATAATATGTTTAGCATAATTTATTTATACAAATATTTTTTTAAATATAATTGAAAAAATGTAAAATAAATTTTAAAAGGTAATTAAGTCTTTAATAATATTAATACATTCATTAAAATTATTAGTATCATAAAATTTTATATATTAATAATATATTCCACAATACGTATAAATTAAAAAAATATATCAAATATAATATTATTACTGATATATAAAGGTATTATTTTTTCTAATATATTCTTTCAACTACCCTTAAATGGCTAGCGTAAAGTTACAGCATCATTATTATTATTATTTTTATTTTATTTTTTTGTCAAACATGAAAATTTTATTGAATCAAGTCAATAAGTTTAATTATCCTTTTTGAGTGGTGATAAAGTTTTAGGTGGAAAAGGTGCTAACTTGTATAATTTTACTGAAATTATTTTTTATTTTAAGGACTTGATATTTTTTTTAGACGAAGATTTTTCAAAAACAGTTTTTGACTAGAATTTTCTGGAAATCATCCCTTTGCCTAATATAATTTTCCGGAGCCATTTTTTATTACTTTATTTTAAATTTATATATATATATATATATATAAAATTTCTTATACTAATGTGTTCATTTGTTAGGTGAAGCAGGTAAAAGTTGAAACGTTCAATAGAATGGTCTACACAAACAAACGATGCAAGTTGCAATTCTAATTTAGGGTGTTACGCAATATTTTTTAGTTTTTTTTATATTTGGTTAGTCAATATAAAAAAATAAATTTCTAACACAAATAACAATATATCCGGTGGAAAAAAATTATAATTTTTATAGCAGTAGTAGGAAATATAAATTACAATTTCATTCATTTTGATTTGTATATTAATTCAAAATAGTTTTTTTCACTTTTATGGGGTCTGGGGAGGGTTTTTGAGACAAGGGTTTTCAGAAAATCAGAAAATAGTCTCTTTACTTCTATGAACTTCTATGAGGTAGTGGTAAGGTCTGCGTACATTCTATCTTCCCCAAACCCCACATGTGGAATTCTACTTAGTATGTTATTGTTGTAGTTTTTTCACTTTTAATTATCATTTTTAACATATCAAAGGTTCTTTTCTATTTTATCTTTAAAATTAATTAATTATTTCTCAATTTATTTTCTCAAACTTAAAAATATAAATGAATTAATGTAAAAATATAGTAAAATACTCTTACTAATTATTATTATTATTATTATTATTATTATACCTCACTTCACTTGAATTTCTAGCAAAAGTGAAAAGGGGCTCATGATATTTCCCTTCCCGATAAGAAGATTCTTTAATTTCTAATTGTTATATTTTACATGAACTTCACTTTTCTCAAAATTCCTTTAACCTCAACAATTTCATGAAAATATTTGTTTAAATTATATATAAATAAATTAATTGCTTGCTCAATATTTAATTTTTTTATTTATTTAAAAGAAAATGTTTTTTTTAAAATGATATTTTACTCGGAGCAATCAAAATTCTATAAAAATCGTCGGCATTAATTATCAATTAAATTACATTGGACCAAACTATTTGGTCAAATAATGAAAAGTAGGAAAAGAAGAGAAGTCAGGGAAATTAATGGTAAGTTGTAATTTTGGTCCACATTGAGCCTACTTATAAGTTAAAAATTTATTATTATTATTATTTTTCCTAAAATAAAAGTATCCCTACTTATAGTTTTTTTAAAACACTCCTTCCTAAAAAAGAAAATTCTCTTTTTGCTCTCTTGATAATTCGAAATATATAATTTTAAAATTAAAAGTAAAAATATTTATTATTTGAAGAAAAAGAGAAAATAATTTATTATCTTTCTTATTTATTTATTTGAGGATGCATTTTATTGCAACTAAATTATATAAAATAAATAAATGGAAAGTGACCTTGCGAGCGCCGCGGCGGACATTTCACGTTTACAGCAAAGGTTTTACGCGGTTTCAGGAGAGAGAGTGAGGAGTATATTTTCGTTTTAGTCCTTGTACTAATATATTATAACAAGTGTTCCTCCAATCATTTTGATTATCTCTTACTTCCCCCTATGTCTTAGTCAATCACACTTTCACCCCAAACACATAAAGGGACCTTTAAAAATTGACGGATAAATATTGATTTTTTTTTTAAAAAAAAAAATATTTTTTTTGAGAATTTCTTTGTATTTTTGCATGAAAAATAACCATAAAAAGTGTATCGATTTTCTTTGTATCGATTTTCTTTCATAAGAAAATCAATAACAACCCAACAGAGTATCAAATTTAATATTTCTTTAATAGTGTTATTAGCAATGAACAAGAGTTTTTTTTAATTTGTACTGAAGATGAGTTCTTTTTACCCATATTAAGTTGAACGAAAAATTAGAAAAATAGTATTTGAGGTAAATCAAAATAGCTTGAACATGAAAAAAAAATATGGTGTTGTTTAATTCAATTGATTGTTTAAGAAAGAAAATCGATACAATTTTCTTGGTTATTTTTCAAGAAAATAGATAGAGAAACTCGAAAAATATTTTTTTAAAAAAATTTTATTCGTTAATTTATTTAGAAGATATTTTTAAAAATAATGGACAAACGTTGATTATAAAATGAAAAAGTGAAAATACAACAACAACAACAACATACCCAGTGGAATTCCACAAGTGGGGTCTGGGGAGGGCAGAATGTACGCAGACCTTACCACTACCTCATAGAAGTAGAGAGGCTCCTGAGAACCCTCGTCTCAACAACCTATAGGCGGATTAGACTAGATATGATAAAAATGAAAGGAAAGAAAGGAATAGGAAGAACGACTACTACTGAAAAGCACATAACATTATGCAAATACTATAAATTTAATACACATGATACAGATAAAGACAACACCCTACACTACCCTGCGGCTAGACATCAACCTAACCTTGCTAACCTATTAGTTTTCTACTCTAATACGCGACTTCCACACCTTCCTATCTAAGGTCATGTCCTCGGTGAGATCAAGTCTCGCCATGTCCTGTCTAATCACCTCTCCCCAGTGCTTTTTCGGTCTAAGTGAAAATAAAGAGTATAAATAAAAATAAAGAAATTACAAAATTAGTATTTGTATTTAAATGATACACAAAAATTAGAACCGAAGTGTAAAATGAAACAAAGGTAAGATAAAGTGTCAAAATAAAAAATGAGGACAAGTTAGAGAGGTTGTTTATTTATTTTTAATTAGCTTTTGTGTCATATCATAGCATATGGAGCACACTCTCTCCAAATTATTGATTCTTTGGACAAAAATGTCAAAATAAAACATAAAAATTAAAGTTGAAAGAGTTAAAATGAAACAAGGCTAAGTTAAAGTGTCAAAATGAAATTTAATGACAAATTTAAAAGTTTACATATGTGTTTGGCCAAAAATCTATGGCGTTGTTATTCTTTTCCCACGTAACAACGTCATAGATTTAGAAGCTTCGTTTGAAACTTCTTTTCTTTTGTTAGCGTATTTTCAAAGTCATACAGACCGGAAAGCATCTCTAATATAAAATCATGAAACTCTAAATTATTCTAACAATAATACCTTCCATGATATATTTAACTTATAATATTGTTAGTGGGATATGTATGATTTTTATAAAAAAAGAAGTATTAAAAATATTTTTGAACTTGATATAAATTATTAGTTTCATTTCTAAATTATTTATAGGTTTAAAAACATTTCTCGGCTTCATGCTTTTATGCTTATTAAATTTTGATTTGAAATTTTGTAAAGCTTCATTTGTTGCCATATTTTTACAATCTCAAAATCTTTTTACGAGATTGTCAGCCGACCATGACAAAAAATAATCATAAGCAAAATAGGAAAAGAAAGAGCATCAAACAATTAAAAATGAGAATGGAGAAAAATAGATCTTGCTTTGAGATCAGCATTAATGGAGGAAAGGTTAAATGAGAAGAAGAAGGGTATTAGTATAATTAAAAATTGAAGGGAATTCTTTTTTAAAAGGGGAAAAATTAAGGCTGATGTGGTCTTTTTTTAACCTTTCACGCGCTTTAAATAAATTGTACTCACATGTGGTATGGAAGAGATCTATCTAAGCTTAGTTTGTCAAGTTGAAAAGTATTTTTAAGCTTATCAATAGTTTAGGAATGAAACTAATAATTCGTAGCAGAATGAGCTTTTTTTTTTAATTTTTTTTTTTTATACTAACCCATAATTACAACCTTTGAGGATAAATGATTGTAGGTGTCTCATCTAGAGGGAGCAAAATTAATTAGTAGGTATGCTTAGTTTTTGGTTTGAATATAATGAAATGCTCTAATTACTCTTTAATTTAAATTTCATCCCTAATTAAATTAAAATAAAAAAAGGAGTATTAAATAGGGTGAAATTAAAAAAGACAAAGGGGTCCCACATACAGGGCATCTTAAACAAGCTGTCAGCAATCACCCCCGCACAATGGACATTCTCAGGCATGTGAACTTTTTTGTTTTATTATATGCTTTGATATCAAATTAAAATTTAATTAATTTAAATTTATATCGAATAAAATTTGTTATGATTTATTAGTTGCATATGTAAATCACTATTAGTCTTAATTATTTTTTAAAATTTAGTTATTTAATATTTTTTTCGTTCCAAATTAAGTATGTCTTTAACATATTGTTTACTAAATTATTTTTATTTACGATTAGATATTTCTTGAAAAATGAAAACTATTAAAATAAGAAAATATATAAGAGTATAATTCAAAATAACTACTTAGTTTTGTCTCGAATTTTTTTAAAGTAGTTGTTATTTTGAACAATTTATCTTTTATTTTGGAATAATGAGTCAAGAGAGTAGGTTTTATTTTAAATAAAAGTAATTTTATTTGAGCCAAGTTTTTTATATATTGACTTGAAATGAAAGAAATATATAATTGAAATAACCAAATATGTGATTAACAGATGGAAAATAATTTATTGAGAGCTGAATTTTTTAAATATTTTGGTCCCCAAATAACTAAAAGAGTATATATATAACTAACGTTTAAAGTGTAAACATTATTAAATAGTCCAGACAATAATTAAAATTAATTATTTAGATGTGCAATAAATAGCCAAAATTTAGAAAATCTTCAATTATTCTATCTAATTTTTATGTTAATTTTAGTGATTTCTTATTTTTATTTTAAAAGGCTTAGTTATAAACGATCTTTTAAAAGTGTTCTATACTTTTACAAAAATATATAATTCAGTAAAATAATTATATGTATATAGTCCATAAAAAATAATTACACGTGCATAACTTATTGTTTATATGATATATTAAATTATACACTTACAATATATAAATATTTACACTTGTATAAATATACATAATAATGTATAAAAAAGTATTTATATACATTTTTACATTGTTATACGCCTTATAAATATGATAAGTGCGCATCAAAGGAAAAAAAAGAAAAGAGCAAATAATACAAATTTCATTAATTTAGGTCCTAACTACGTGTGATCATATTAGTTTACAAAATTACTTTTTTTTTCTTTATCACTTTTTATTTATAAGATACATGTATCTGACGAATTTTGATACATTTATTTCAAATACATGAGAGTTAATTAGGTGGAATTTATTTCAAATACATTGTATTCGATAATTTGCATGTATTTAAGATACACTCACTCTCTCTTCTCAGGAAACAATATATCTACTTCTATGAGTAGTGGTAAGGCTTGCGTACATTCTAACCTCCCCAGACCCTACTTGTAGAATTTCACTGGGCATATTTTTTTTTTCCACACTCTCTATTTCTCTAGCTTGCCTTTCTCCTCTCTCGTTCGCCTCTTTCGATATTTTTGATGTATCATAATCAAAGTACATGTATCAAAGAAATATTCAATAATGTATCCATGCACAGAGAGGAGAACGAAGGAGAGAGAGTAGAAAAAGAGGGGAAGAGAGAACTAGAGACCATAGGAGAAAGAGAGGAGAGAAGGAGAGCGCGAGAGGCAAATTTGAAGGACTGATGTACTTGACTTAAAATTTGGTATAAAACTATTAATCGATGATATAATATATAATTATTTTATTCCATAGAATGAATTGATACATATGATAGAAAAATTTATGTAATTAGATAGTTTCTCTGGACAAAAAAAAGATCGTTCTTGAACTCTTAAAATGTGCATTATTTTCTTCTATTTCAAACTCCATAACATAACTAGTTTTTCAAAAACAAAACACAAAATAGTTAGATTGTGTTTGGTTTGGCCTTTTTGCTAAGATCCAATGTTTGGTGTGAAGGAAAATGTTTTTCTGAAAAACAAGTCGATTTCTAACTTATTTTCTCATGTTTGATTGGTGGATGAAAAATATTTTTCAGAAAATCATTTCTATTGTTTGGTTTGTGCACGAAACTTTTTTTTTAAAAAAATATCTTTTATTTTTGGTTAGAGAGTAGAAAATATTTTATAGGAAATTAGTTTCTAACATGTCCCATTTAGGACCCTACCCCAACACTTAAGAGAGACCCAACTCAACTTCTGACCCGAGATTCGACTTACAAACATAGACTTGGCCCGGAATTCATCATAGATGACTAAAGATAACTTTGAAACACATGAAATATATATGTTTGGGAAATGGAGCAGCATATTTTTCAGAAGAGCAATAAGTTTTATAGTTGACAACAAGAGTGAAATGGCAAAAATTTTAAGAGACAAGCAACGCAAGAAAAAACCTGTGCTAGCTAAGTCAAAAACTACTGGGACTCTGAAATGGGCTTGCGAACCAAGAAGAAATACATTGGTGTGAAGATCCCTTTCCTGAAACCATACAGACAGATTTAGAATGTATGTTCAATACTACTACAAATATGTATGTATGTAGAGACAGACATAAACTTACTTGGCACCACCAACAAGACCTTCTGCTGCTTTTTCTAAGAATGCTTGAACCCTTTGACTACCTTTAGGAGCAACTCCCAAGTATTCAAGTGCAGACACCTAACACAACATTTAACGCATCCCTTAGTTTATATGCTCTCCTTATGAAAAGAGTGGGATAATAATGCTTCACTTGTTATGAAACCGACAGAATATTGCCACAGGAACGGACGGGGAGTATGATTTTAAGGGGAGATTATATTATTGAATGAATTGGGATGCCAAAGTTATCCAACCTCCTGTACAGGTCTACAGATGAACCATCAAAAAATAAAAGAAGGTAGCTTTGTAAGAAATGTTACCAGATTTCTGGTGAAAAGTCTGCCAACTGCTGTTAGGCGGAAGCTACTGAGTGAGAAGTGACTTGTGTCTAAAGGCATGTACCATGCAACAGGTGAGTCCTCAGCGAGATCCTTATCCCACACAACCTACATATTCACAAGTAGCATTTAGTAATCAAATGGCAAGGAGCAATCAAATGCTTACTAATTTTATTAGAAGAAAAGGACTCAAGAACTTACTTCAAAACCAGCTTTTTTTGCTGCTTCTAGGCACTGTTGTGTGGATCTAATCTCCGGGAGACCATTACCGAGCTCAATTTCTTCCTATGGCCAATGAACAACTAAGATAAGCCCCACTATCCAATGAATAAACATAAATGCACAGAGACAGTCCAATAAATTGATAAATGATTTCAAAACTTCAAGATTCACCTTGATCCTTTTCTGCTCTTCATTATTTGGATTGTATGCATCAGTCATGCACCACTCATACACAGCAAAGCACTGACCAGGCTTCAGCACTCTATAAATCTCTTTATAGCATCCAACCTGACAAAAATTAGATGTATTAACAACAAATTAGAAGAATACAACAGTATGAATCAGTCATGCACCTCAAAACACAGCAAAGCAAATCGTTTAAAAATACAAAGTCAAAATTGAACACGGTAAAAATATACACACCGGATCTGGAGCATGGCAGGTAGCTTCTATTGCATACACTGCATCAAAGCTATTGTCAGGGAATGGCATTTTCATGAAATCACTCTGCATAGACACCACACGAATATCAAGCACTGTACAGGCAGTTCAAAAGGGATTGACTTGATCTGTCAGTTTTTACTACCTTTACAAAGTTGCAAGTTTGATCCAATCCCACTTTGCGGTTCAACACCTACAGAGTAAAAGGTATTAGGCAACTACTCGGGGGAACAGAACAAATTCCAACCATTAAAAATGGGAGCACAAGATCGGCATCCTTTTTATTTTTGTGTGTTGACCAGAAAACTAGATGACATGTGATGTTAAAATCCAAGTACAATCAAGTTTCAGGTGAAAGTAAACAGGTCCAACGTGCTTCAATTGTGTTCTTCTAATTTGTCAAATAACATCACCTCTTGCAAGAGATTGTTTTACAAACAAAAATAGGAGCAACTAAATACCTGTCCCCTAGATATCTGATATTCATTGTTGTTGACGCCTGTAACTGATGTAGAGCTGCGATTTACAATAAAAATGATGAGACTCTACAGAAATAGTTAGGTAAGATAGGCAGATTAACACAAGGAAACTCATAGATCACGTTATATACAATTTACCACTAATAGAAGTAAAAAAGAAGCAGATGAGGAATTTGCAGGCCTTGCTACCTGCTTTCATTGTGTCAATTAAAACTGTTAAAACTCAAAAGTTTTGTGAACATTCTAACAAGCACCTAAATAAACAAGCATCCCTTTTGTTGTGATCCAACTTCCAAATGTTCAGTACAGTCATTCAGCCTCAGCTTTAGATAGAGTGTCTATGCATAACTTAGCTAAAGATGTGAAATTGAATAAACAAAGTTTAGCCTAAAAAGTCATGAAATGTAAGGCAGTTTCCAAACAATGGCATACCACTAGCCTAATGTTCATCCTACCATTAGCCATGGGATAAAGCGCGATAAATATATAAATATACACTTTCAGTTGTAGAGGAAGTATGTCAAAGGGACATGCTAAACTTCCATCATGAGGATCCATTAAATTTGTTCTGTGGCGGAGTTGGCATTATATATCATGATGCATTATGGAATTTCATCAAATTGACCACCACGACACATGGTAGTTAAAAGGGGTAAGGAACAAATATGTTCAATCACATTTGAATTGAATAATCACCCAGTAAAGAATAAACTGGAACCAACTGATGGTGGGTTCTCAATAATTCAAAAGAATATCTTCATTCACCTGAATCGAGCAATTTCTCTTAATGGCCCTCCAATTCCACATCCTACGTCCAAGACCTGCAGTCATAATCTCGGTTTCAACAGGCAATTTGGAGCAGTAGTATAAGGCAAGTACTTCATTATGTCTTCTTTTTTATTAATGATAATATATGCAAGCCAAACCTTTTGTCCTGGTTTCAATCCCAGCTGCAAGGCAAGGAAGTGTTCATGCCTCTTAATGCTTTCCTGGAGTGATTCTCCTTTCCACCTGCAGGCAGTGTGATTGAAATAGTAAGTAATAACCAAGTGACCAAACCTAACATTCATCCACTTATGTATGAATGGACCAAAGATTAACAAACCTGGGTGCAAAATGGAAGGACTCTCCCCATCCGTATTCATAGAAGCTAGTGCAAAGATCATAATATTTGTTTACCTGAATAAAATGTGTTACTAATTTAGCAGTTGAAAACACAGTATATAAGTTTGCTTCAACTAAATGTACATGAACAGTATATGTTAACCACGACAATGAATAGATGGGAGAATAAAAGCTTCAATAGCTACATCAACCTATCAGCAGCCAGTTAAGCCTCAATCCAAAGCTAGTTTTAGTAGGCCACATAATCCTTTATAGCCGTTCCACTCTATTCAGATCCATTTCATTGCAATAAGGAGACTCTAAATCCTTGCACCGAGTTGAAAAAGGTTGGTGGCAAACATCAGATTAATGTAAGGGCAAAAATACAACTGTCTTAATTCTAACCAGTAGGTATGCTAGTTCACCTATGCGGATTTTTTGTGATCTTAGCAACTCTACCCATACCAACTTTGACATGAATATCCTTTGAGTTCTAATTCTTGTAAGTTCTTTGCTGGTGTACAGGAGGAAGAACGCGAGAACTTGCATAACAAAAACTAAGCCATGAACTTGCATAACAAAAACTAAGCCATATTAACTCCAAGTGATTGTAGGTTTTTTTGATACAGCTTCTCTCCAACTTTCTTTAGGTTTACACTCATCCTGATTTCGCACCATTAGTCATCATAGTATTAGACCCTACTGTGTGGTGGATTTAGAGTTTATGTAAAACCATTTCACAACTAAAGAAAAATTTGAGAACAATGAAACAATGATCTGCTGTAATCCTAATCCAACTTCAATACAGATGTTTAGTTTCAAAAACTTTGCCTCCTCAAATAAAAAGAACTTGTTTTCTCACTTAAAGCAGAGTTCTAGGTTCCAAAACTTGAAAAAGCTGAAGCAAAAGAGGCTTCTTCTCAAAGAAATTAGTTTCCTATCTTTCAGCTCCAACTGAAACCAATAATATTTGCTACCTCAAAAACCTTTGCGATCACCATAGCTTTAGTATTTTCCACAAATATCAAGAATTCAGCTTACGGAGCAAAAATAAAAGACAAGGAGTTGTCTTCATTCATCCAAACAAAAAGTGATGTCCTCTTTGTTCAGCAAAATCAAATCTAAGAGTCAGGAGCAAGGTGTAAAAATCAAATCTTTTCCTTCTTTTTCGTAAACCAAGACACCCCTCCTCTCAAAGGGATAATGATGTTATAAGATTGATAGAAGTGTCTCTCACCATGTCAGTGTAGTTATTCTTTCTCTCTTCTTCTTCACCTCCATAATAACCATGGTACTTCTCATACCTAAAGCATTTGACAAAAATTTCGAATCAAGACATACATTTACAACATCCATAAGGTTAACACAATCAAACAAGAAAAAAGGAAACACTATTGTCATTTATTTGGCTACAAATGATCCAAGAACCTTCTAAAACAGAGATATGCACACATGCCAAGAAAAACTCTCTTTTAAGAGATCCACCAGGTTGATTAGCATTTAATGTTCAAACAACAGTAAAGAGTCAGAGTATTGCATGTTTTAGTTATGTATATATAACTAATATATATATATATATTAGCTATTTCACTGTATAAAGGCATACATCAATTAACTCTTTTAACTTATATAATATTTTAGATTAAATGAGTAATCAAGTACTGTACTTGGTATGATGTATAAAGTGCTGAATTATATACTTTGATAGCAACTAAAATGCTACCAACCATAATATTAGTAAATGCAAATTTAATGCATAAAAAATTGACTTCCCAACTAGCTATCAAACAACCATGAGTGGCTCAAGAATTTCTCTATTGTTTTATTACTAGAAAACCAATAAATAATACTACCATGGATAAGGGGAAAAAAAAGGAAAGAAGAAAGAAAGAATACTTTTTTATACTCAACTAAACATTTAACGATACGAATATAATACAGGACAGCAGAGTAGCTTGCTACCAAAAAAGATCTATCTTACTACTCTAAATAAAATATAATTGTGGCCTTCAAGGTTAAAAAAAAAAAAAGTTGTGGTGGCAAAAATATTGCTTCCCATCCAAATTTTGTTGGTACTTTAAAACTTGTGTTGTCAGGGAAACATTCTTGACTTATCCAACACTAGGTTGCGTGATGGCATTCAAAAGAATCTTTGACCAAAATGACAGATCAGCAGCATCACAAAGTCCGCCAAACAAGTTATGCATAACAACAATTAAAAAGAAAAAAATGGATCTACAGTAATAATCACCAAAAGAAACCTCTGTGATCCAGACCTACAATAACACATCAATCAATCTGAGAATTAAAGGATACATAAACAAACCCCACTTTCTGTCATCACTGATAAAAATTGAATCTTTTTGAAGAAAACAAAAACAAAAAAGATGCCCTCTTCTTTTTTCAATTTCTCTATTGAAGGGGTTGCATTCAAATCTCACATTTTCAGGTTCTAAACTTTAAAGGGTTTATCTTTGATTTAAACCCCCAAAACAACAGAGTGAGAGAGAAGAGGTATACTTGTCAACAGCAGAGAGAACTTCATCCTTGCCAATTTTTCCACCAACCCCAAATGCCAGATCAAAAGCTCCGTGCTTTGACATGTCTTTTCCCAAATCACAAGATCTAAGAAAGAAAACAAACAAATCAAGAAAAGAGTTATAGAGAGGTTTTAGAAGAAGAGATGAAGCAATGCAGAAACTTACAGAATGGGGATTAGTCTTTGTTAGATTTGGAAGTGGAGAGGGATTGTACAAAAGCAAGATGCTTTGAAGAACAAAGAGATATATATGCCCAACGCCAGCACAAATACACACTAACGCCGAACCATATAACATAAAGTCGGGCTTCGGGGCCACGTCAGATATATCTATACGTCTCTTTCATCTATTTTTTGGGCCCGCCCCAACAGCCAATTAAATCGCGATATGAAATCATAATATCAAATTTTACGCCTTCAAAATTGATATCTAATTTTATGATACAGTAATCAAAAAATTAATAAGACTAATATATTTTATATGTACCTTTTAATTTTAGAATAATTAATGTTATGAGCAAAATTAAAAAAAAAAATTCTCTTTTGATTATCTAATTGACTGGAATAACTATTTTAAATTATAGTTCAAAATAAGATATCAAAATATCTCAAGACGTCATATACATTAACTACATATTTTTAGATATGCAAAAATAATTTTTTAAATACATATAATTTTATAAAGATTAATTAATGAACAATAGTAGAAATAGCTATTTTAATATATTTATTTTATATGATTTTTTTCCAAAAATTTTAAATTATAAGTTTTATTTTTACAAAATAAAAACTTATAAATGAAATTTCGCATTAAAAATTTTTTAAAATCATAATCTCAAATCTCATATTTAAATATTGATTTGAAATCATAGGTTTTAGCAAGCTTAATTTTTCTATTTGTCCATCTTTATTTTATTATTAGGAAACTTTGGTCTATAGTGCCGCTTTGCTATTATTAGAAAACTTTGGTCTATAGTGCCGCTTTGCTATTTACATTGAGCGCACGTAGTCCCCCCCCCCAAAAAAAAAAAAAAAAGTTAAAATCGTAATATTTATATTAAAATTTAATTAATTAAAATTGCAAATTCAGAAATAAGGTGAAGGTTCTCGGAAATTCAATAACTTTTATTAAATAAACCTTAAAATGATAATAAAAGCATGTCGTTTGAACAGCTGGAAGTTGTGGAGTAGTAGTGTTAAGATATCCAGCTTTAAATAGACAAAATGTGCAAGCATGACTGTACCAAGGGACCACATATACAAAATGGAAAAATTGTCTAACTTATTTTGACATCATAATTTTATTTCTCTAATTTCATTTCTCATACATACGTACTATTTAAACATAAAAGTATTATCTTTTCTTTTATTATCTGATAAATTAGGTCGGTCTCGAACGAAATATAAGTAAGGTAAGGTCTAGAAAAATTCAAAAAAGAATCGAGGTAAATGTTTTGCTAGCTGAGAAGTTGCAAAGCCTATAGAATTTTTCGAAATTGAATCTGGGTAAGCAGAACTTCAGATATTGAATTTAGAGTGAAGGCGATAGTTTGGAACGTCAAAATTTGAATGTGATGCAAAATGGAGACCATTGGGAAGAAATTTCGAGATTCTGGTTTGTGCATCTCGTTATAGAGGATGAGATCTCATATGGTGGGATAGTGGCCTCTTTAGCGAGTGTTACACCTTAAAAAATGATCAAAATACTCCTAAATGAGAGATTGCCGCATATATCAGTCCAATTTTTTTTGGCAAATTCAAGGTCGGAATCACGATCAACGCGAAACATTGAGTGGAAAAGTGATTCTAGTTGAATTTTAGGCCAATCGAAGCAAAAGATAATTTTTCGGGGCAAAATACGATTTTCAGCAAGGTGGGTGACACCTCCGCATCGTGGTGATGTCCCAAAATGGGTCATTCTCATATTTTACACATAAAACTCATTCAACTGGTGCGATTTATGTATTGTGTAAAAAAAATAAACTAAGATAGAACAAGTCGGTGACGGGGACCTACTCCATCTCAGTTCAAAGCTTTTCTGTCGGCTGAAATTTTAATGAGGAGTTTTTCATACTTTTACCCACCTTTCTTACACTTAATCCACGACTAATATATGTCATCTTTTGCCTTAAAAGGGTTCCTAAACCATCCCTAAGCTCCTTTACACGTTCTAACTAAAGAATTATGGCTAATAAGAGGAGAAAAGACTATGGTTCAAGTGTTGGAGCAAAACTCTTGCGAATTTGGTTGTCATCCTTCATCCCAGGTATATAAGGCTAAACTAAAGCATGGACCTTGTTCTTCTGTGTGCCCTATGATTGTGATAGAATGAATTGTGATGGAATTGAAGTCTCCATGATTGTGTTTTCTAGAAAACTTCTTTAATGTTTAACCTATTTTACTTATATTGTATAATTGATGATTTTTGTAAACTTGTTTCTTGCACAAATGATTTAAACCCTAATTATATTTTTGAACTGAGATTTAATTGCTACGCCTAAGGATTGAGTCTAGAGTCTTAAACTTGTGAATGCATGATTATGATTGAGATGTGAACACGATGAAAACCCAATGAACTTGATGATCAAATGTAATCTTCGTAACTGAACCCAAAAGATTGAACCCAATTAGATATTATCACAAATGTATGTCTAATCTACTCTTGAAAGATGCGATTGAGGGTTGATTGTATGATTGATAGGTCAAAAGGTTTGATTGCAACAGAATTGATAAGAGTCCTTACAAGACTTGATTGATTGGATAGATTGGGATTGATTGGATAGAGTCTTAGGAGCATTGAGTTTTAGAAGGAGTATTGAGCACCGAATTGAGTAAAAGTAAGTAACACTTGAGCTCAATAACTATGCTGCCAACATAGCATGAGAAAGGAGTCATACCTCTAAAGTCTTTAAACAGGGTTTGATTTGATTGATTGTATATCCAATTACGGTGCTCGTCTCTTATCATGGAAAGGTATTGGACGGATGTACAACAACATCACTTCATTATATCATCACCAGCTCATAGGTAATGGTTGTCGATTAAAGAAATCCCATATTGGTCTTGATAGTACTCTGATTGGATTGGACTGTATATGATTGGTCTTTATATAAACTGTGTTCTTACTTTAGACTTTTAACATCCTGCTTGAATTTCTTACTTCTTGACTTGAGCATCTCAGTTGATGTTAATCTACCTTGATGTCTGTTTCATTTTGCTATTTTACATACTTGTATATTCCACGTACTGATGTTCATTTGGACCTGCATCATTTTACGATACAGAGACAGGTACTAGGGATCATCAACAAGTGTTTTGTTGAAGATCCTCTCGCATTCAGCTGATTTGGTGAAACCTCCTTGCTTTCGAAGGATTTCCATATTGTTATCATCTAGCTATTAGAGTTTAGATTTGCTTTTATTTTGTTTTGTTTTGAGGTAGTCATGGACCTATCAGTAGCACCATTCGAATATCAATAGAGGCTTTATACACTAGATTATCGAGTTGTGATTGGATATTATTTTTGGCTAGTCCCTTTCATACTAGTCTTATTAAGTTGATTTGATAGATTGGTAGACCTTTAATTGTTGATTTGGTTATTCACTCCTTAGAGTTATATCTTGATGGCTAAATCTTCGGTTGATTGTGATTGAATGAATGTGATGAGGCCAAGTGCTTCGCTTGGGGGACTAGCAATAGTCTCTGAGTGCCGGTCATGTCTACAATACCCCCGGAGGGTGACAGCGAGGCTAGACGCATAATTAACACAAAAAGCTCCAAAATCAATCATTAGTTAGTTATTTTATTTTGAGCAACTGCAAAGGCGATCAAGGATGCTTTTCACATGTTTTTCATCATTCTCTTTAATAAAAAGTAAGTTAATTACTCTCTTAACTATTAATTCAATTCTTAAGTTGTAGATACCATAGTGACAACCTGAGAGGAGAGGTTTTGACTCAAAATAATGGTGAAAAAACTTTGATTTAGAGCTTTGACAGAATTCAGGAATAATTAGGCTTATTGTTATGTATGCCCAACTTGTTGTTATGTTAGACCAAGGACAATCAAGGCTCCACAAAGGTTTCAGAAGTTTAGATGATTGAATGTGTTAGTTATAGGTTGATGATGAAAATTATTAGCTAGTGTTGGCATAATGATGAATGCTGGGAGGGTGATGGTTATTGTTTTTTCTGTTTATGTGCTTTTAAATTATTTCGTTACTGTTTCATGCTTGTTATATGATTGAAGAAAAAAGTACACGATTTGAATAATAAGTGTGTTTTGCTATTCATTGTAATTGTGACTGTGATGTGTGCTTAATGTTGGATCACGTACCGTGACAATATGTATTACTCATTATATTTGTTACATCGATATAGATTATTTATTGGGTGAGATACTATGTCGATATATACTAACTATTGAATCAAATATCACGTCATTATATAATATTTATTGAATCGAGAGTTATACCATTTATAATTAATCGTTAGATCGAGTACCACATCAGTTTACTAACTATTTGTATGTGGGGTCCATGAGAATATCAATTTTACTTTTTTTGCACCGTGATTATTATATGTAGGTTCATGAGTGATTGAATTTTATGTTTAGATATTGGATTGGAGCTTGTGTAGGTCAGATTTACGTGTTAGACACTGATGATAATATTTTAGAGATCCATGGTAATTTGAGTTATTTGAAAAATGTGATTAATTAGATATGACTCGTCGAAAGTCCATGCTTGTTCATGTTTATTGTGCATACCAATTTGAAGTAAGGGCTAGGAGGCAGAGTATTGCTATAATTGTGATTGCATTGTATGTTTCTATTGTACTAAAATTTGGTTACATATTCATGTTTTGTATAATTGAAGCATTTGTTAAGATAAGGTATTACATATTCAGATCGATAGATGATGTCTATCAGTACATGTTGATTGTATTGATAATTACCCTTGCTAAATTACTTGGCGTAATCTAATTGCAGGATTCAATGATGTTTTATAAGTGAAGACGATGATGATTTTTAATAGTTTATACTTTTCTTTCCTTCCAATGGAAGTTGTGTCTTAGTTCTTTTATAAATTGTATCCTTAGAAGCTATCGTGTCTGTTTACACTAATTCCCTGAGAGGATCCTATTGATGTTTTAAAAAAATAGAATTAAAAAGTTAAAATGGTATATATTGAGGTAGAAATATCAAAATAAAAATTGGATATACTTTAGAAGAGTTGCCTATGTATTTGGCCATATGAAGAGTGTGTGTGTGTGTGTTTTATTGCTGCATTTTCATAGTGTAATTTTTATATATGGGGTAAGCTTATCATGATGAAGATATTTTAAGTTCAAATATTTTATCAATATCTTAATGACATCTTACAGCTTGTTTTAATTGCATTGTTTATACATAAATTAGGAATCTAATTATGTCTCTTTTCACCACTATTCAGAAAAGTGGTGCTGCACATGCCACCTTTTTAAAAATTAAGCTTTATTTTCATGGAATATGAGAATCAAGCATTGTTTGTTGGAAAACATGCAAATATATTTTTTAAATTTGCGATTTAGAGCATATATATCACTCCTTTAAAAATTAGTGTGTGTATATATATATATATACTAATTGGTTGGTAGGATTAGGTGAAGGTATTGTAAGGTAGCAGAAGTAGACGTGTTTTATATTTGTCGTATGTGTGTTAAGTCTATCGTATTTACATATTGACATGTGTTTTTTGTCATATCTAGTTTATTCTGCTTATGGGTTTTTGAGACGTAGGTTCCCAAGAAACAATCTCTCTACTTCTATGAGGTAGTGGTAAGGTTTGTATACACTTGTGGAATTCGACTAGGTATGTTGTTGTTGTTGTATTGTTTAATAATACATATATATTTTTATTGTTCAATAAATAATATTATATATTTATTTTCTTCGTTAACAAATTAAATTTATCAAAATCAAATCCCTCTTCTATTTAGATTCAATTCAAATTCGTTTTATTAAGAAGATTAATTTGGGGGTTGGCGTTTTATCTGGGTTAGGTGGGGTAAGTTGAATCTTTCTTAATTAACATTATTGAGATCACAAAATATTACTTTTATCGTTTTATTTTATGTGGCATCATTTGATCTGATGTGATGCTTAAAAAAAGTTTTTTTGAATTTGTAGTTTGAAATAATTGTGATATATTTGTGTGGCTGAAAATTATTTCATTAAAGATAAAAAAATAATTTTGAAATTAAATTATTTCAACTTCTAGTAATGTGATATTCTTTTTAAGACAGAATAAAAAGGAAACACTGCCACATAAAATGAAAGAGTATATTATTTTGTAAAAGTAGTATTCGGTCAATAAACTAACGATATTTATTAATTTAAAGAGTGTTTTTAAGATTCAAGAAAGATTAGTTTTGATTACATCAAAATCATGTATCTTATTATTTTATATATTATATTTATTGAATTAATATAAAAAAATAAATCCGTTATACATAAAGTACAACAAATGATGTGTAATTCATTGTAATGTTATTGTTTATTTATTGTAATTAATAATTATTATAATGTTCATTATTTCTTCATAATCAAATATTATTCATTATATTTTTATTAAAAACATTTAATGTATGGTGGTGAGAGAATAAATTATATAACCAACACAAAAGTTTTCTTCAAATCGTACCCAATAAAGAAGCCTTAAGAATTTTAAATGAACTCACATGTGAAAATAATATTCATCAACTTGAGGTCGTAATCAATAATCTCGATGAGAATAGCTTGTTGGGTTAACTGGGTGAAAATGATACATGCTTAGAGGTTCAGAGCTTAAAATAGAGTATGAATATCATTGAAGAAAATAATATTGATGATGAAGCTGGAGAAGATACAATACCTTTGGAACTCTTCACGATTGTTTGATGTTGTTCGAAAAAACAACACCAAAATATATGCCCTAAGAAAAAGTTAGAGATGAACTTCAATATTTTTTAAATTTTAACTAAAAAATAACTAGAAGTATACTTCACTAAATTGTCTTAGATTTTTTTAAATTTTAAAGAATTATTAACTTATAATATTAATGGGGACTATATATTTATAGAAATATTCCAAAAATATATTATCTTATTGAAATTGATGATTTTTTCAGTGGCTCAAGTAGGGATTAAAAAAAATTATTTAAAAGAGTTTATTTATTTATTTATCAAGTATTAATTTAGAGAGATTTTATGGCATTTTGGAGACACGTGATATTTTAAAAATAATTTAACTCAATAATTTTTTTAATCACCTCTAAAATCACAAAGTTCGAAAAATAAACTAATTCATTTTCCCTCGTTTGTTTATAATGTAGCCTCAAATCCTTGACCATGATCTCTTAAATGACATAAAATCCAAGAACCTCCTTTATAATATGCTGCCAAACGTGTCCTCTATGATTTTATAATGAACTTAGTATATTATAGCCAACCCCATTCTCTTTTAAATCACTCTTGATTTAGTTTATTTGTGTCATGCCTCGAACTCTTCACAACTTATCAATGAATATAACTTTTTTGGTATGAATAGTTTATCGGTTTAGGCATGGATGTTCTTATTTGGACATCTTGTTTGGGCTACTGGATTTATGTTCTTAATTTCTTGGCGTAGATATTGACAGGAATTGATTGAAACTTTAGCAAGGGCTCACGAACGCACACCTTTGGCCAATTTGATTCGCTGGAGAGATAAACCATTGGCCCTTTCTATTGTAGAAGCAAGATTGGTTGGATTAGTTCACTTTTCTAGTAGGTTATATATTCAGAGTGTACATTTGGGATGTGATTGATATTTAGAAATCATTATTAGTAATTGTTAGTCTGATTGACTGATGAGTGAAAAACTAATGTGCATGTCAAAACTTTATAACGTGAATATTTAAAGTCATCTAAATATATCTCGTGCAAATGTCGGAAATAAATCTAAATATAAATCATAATAATGTTAAAACTTCTAAATACTAAAGACTGAACCGACTTACTAACTCTGTCCATGAAGTCTTTACTAAACTTGGATAACTGTCAGGATAAAATCTATGGTTACCTGACCACTCTGCTAAAAATAATTCATAATTTGAGTTGAACTAATTAAACTGGAGCCCTCGAAAAGTGAAGAGGTTTCACCAACTTTCAATAAAAATAAGTCATACTGAAGCATTTGTGATCGTGAGTACCTGCATCTCTATCATAAAATAATGTAGCATTTAATAACATTAGTACATTAAATGTACGGTATATAAAATAGCTAAAGAAAATACTTAATTGAATTGAGTACTCATGCCAAAAGAAATACTGAAAGTAACTTGACTAAAAGTAAAGCATGCATGTGATTAAACAATAAAATTTTACAATTATTCACATGCAATGATATAATTTAAAAATAATATATTTTATTTTCTTGGGAGTTTCTCTAACTGGAACACCTCTATGAGCCTCGTGGTGACACATGTGCTGCTCATGTCGTCAAGCCATCCCAATACCTCGGCAGGATAAGGGATGCAACTCATTTCATTGATCCATCTTAAAGCTCACAGTGAGACTAAGTGAGAAGTTACTCAAATTAACGACACAATTTATCTACATTAACAGCATGATTATGAAATCTTAACTTGTACACAAATTAATGCTCAATACTACTCTCAAATGTAATAACTCTCATACTACTCTTTCGTTGAGTTAAAAATTAATTTACTCCTTTAAAGTATAAGTGAGCTCTTCTTTAATAACTAAAAATTCTTTCTCAAACTCGTTGTGCTTTCTTTAAAATAATCATGCTTTTCTCAATACAAAATCGTGCATTTGGAATCATTTAGGCCCCACTTTAAACTCTTCTAAAATGATATCTCAAAATACACAACTTTATTTAATCTCTAAAATTAATGCATAATGATGAAAAAAATATGCTTTCCTGGAACTTTTTTAAAATAATGTATTGTAAAGAAAAACATTTTAAATTCTTGAACTTACTTCACTCATAAAAAATACATACAAAATAGATAGACAAGATTTTAAAATAATTTTGACTAAAATGAGTCCATTGTAACATCTTAAAGTACCTTAAGGTATCTTTGCTAAAAGAAAAATTGGATCAAAGTGTAACATCCCAAATCATTATAGCTAAACTCGAGTCAGAATATCAAAAAGGGTTTAAAATATGTCTAGAAATGCTTTCAGTGAAATTTTTTATCAAATAATTCGAAAGATAAGTTTTTGGGACAAAATTGTTTATCCAGAAGAGTGAGCGACGGTTTTGTGTTGCGAGCTTGCCCCAGTGTAGTTCATTTTTGTACTTTGTTCATAAAATGCACTTCATAAGTGGATTTACGCTATTGTACATAAAATGTAATCCATGAGTCCAATTTATGCTTTCTTTCATAAAACGCATATCATCAATGCGCTTTATGTGTTTAGAAAGAAAATAAAATGAAATGTAATTGTTGTTGGCTAAATTGAACTTGGTAAATTTTGTGAATTGGATTAAATTGTGAAATTCCCTTATGACGTGAAAGTGTATGTTAGAAATTGTTATGTATTAACTTGTGATTTGATATTGGGAATCCCTCGTGATATACGAGTGTGGATTGTGAATCATATTGTGCTTGACCATAGTAAATATTGGAAATTCACTTGTAGGTTAGAGAATTGACTATAAGCTTGGAACATATGGATCATTATATCTTGTATATTGTAATATTTGACTTGAAGTGATATATTTGTTATAATGTGGACTCTTGTATGCACTTCTTATTACTCTATATGAACATATTCTTCTTGTGCATTCCTGACTAAGTTTCACTGATTGATTTATTATGATGACGGGCCATACGAGCTGTGGCATGTGACATTGATTATACTGAGGATGAGATACACGAGCCATGGCATGTGACATTGATTATATTGGGGACGGGCCTCACGAGCTGGGGCAAGTGTATGGACAAATATGTCCCCCATGGATTTCAGATTAATTACATTATCTACCTCGGATAGACATGCATCATAATTATTTGACATTGCATTGGTTCATTTCATTTCATATCTTTTACTCATGAGTATGACTTGGTTTGGTTATTTAAAATTGTATATGAGATGATTATTCAAGAACTGTATCTGATGAGAATTTGAGATTACTTGGAGATATGTTGTATATATTTTGGTTATATATTAAGAAATTGAATGTATATTTCTTCTCTACCTTGTAACAACTGTTGGGCCTTTTTATTGTATGGTTTATTATATATTGTCTGTTGTTGTGTTGGGATTTTTCTGAATGCGGATGTGTAGTTCAGCAGTAAGTGGTTGGTGAGAAAAGAGTATTTTGTTCAGTATTTTTTACTCGTTTTTAGATCTCCTTGTTGAGTGTCTGTTGTTTTTGGTACTCACCCTTGCTTCTATACATGCGTGTAGGTTGTGAGCCTAGATCCAGGTGGCGTTCTCACTCTTACCTTGGACCGTGCCATGATAGCTGGGAGGTAGATGACTAGTCTGTCCTGACCTACTCTCAAACTATCAAACTACTTTAGTATTTGTCCTATTTGAGAAACAAAGACTATCAGACTTATATTTCTTTGTTGAGTTCCTATATATTGGAGGCTTATGCATGTGACACCAGTTCTGGGTTGTTTTGTAGAGTTGGTTTCCTGGTGTTTATCTTATCCTATCAGACTCTATTTCTTTCGCTTTTACTTCTGTATATTTGACTGTTTAAGATCTAGGCTAATTTGCCTTGGTGGGTTAGACAGGTGTCATCACACCAGATTTTGGATCCTGACATAAAGGAAGTATTCCCTAATATAAGGACAAATCTTTTCGTTTATTCTACCGATGAAGAAGAAATGACTATTCATTTTTCTTTTACTTGATTCTTCCACATTTTTCAATTTTCCTTTCCTATTTCACACCTTACTTAAACTCAACATTAATTAATTTGTTGGCTATTTATAAATAATTAATTCGAACGAACTCATATATTTAAATATTATATTTTTCATAATAAAATAATATAGTACAATGCACTATAAAAACAACAATGACCATTCAAATTATGTGTTACATGATCAAGATGTTCTATATATATAAAAATTAATTTGTTAACACTTTAATTAATTTTATTAAAAAAATATTTTTCACCAATACAAAGATCAAATTATTCGATTCAAACAAATAAAAAATCATCTAACATTTTTCATCTTCACTAAACATTAAATTCTAAATCTCAAGATTTTGGATTGGCCACTAATTAGATTTTTTTTATATAATAAACAATTGTCCTTTGCATGTGTCTATTTAAAAAAGCACATGACAAGGGGGACAAATCTAGATCTCACAAGATTTGAGGTTAGCATATCTACTTTTACCAATCGTATTATATTACTTTATCATATTTAGATTTGGTTATTGTCATTGTCATTACTTGATAAAAAGTTAAGTTCTTTTTTAAAAAAAAAATATTTAAAATAGCATTTTAAAATTTTGTACGAAAATAATAGGACGTTCATATAATTAAAATGTCTTTTTAAAAACTCGGAATAACTTGCTAAATTTTGCAAGATACTTTATGCCCTTAATGTTTTATATTATTTTGCACTTAATATTTTATCTTATTATATGTTGAGTTCTCTATGTATACTTTGATAAATCTATCCATATTTAATTTGGGAACAATTTGTACTTTCGAAAAACATGTTGTCTAACAGACAACAGATTTATAATTATTTTTTTTTACATAATTTAAGGATTCTTCACAATTTTTGATATACCAACTTTAGTAATATCTTTCACGTTTTGGAATATTAAAATATTCAGAAAAAAAGGATTAATCACAAATCATAGTCTCAATCTTCATTTGAAAAAATTTATTATAATGTAAATTCCATAAGTAAAATTTCCATTTTAGATTAGAAAAAAATGAAAATATTTTCGTGTTTCAACATGCATTTTGAGGAAGTTTAAATGAGATTAGAACTAATTTATTTTTACATTATTATATATTTTACATTTGGAAGAATATCTACAAATTATGTTTGCAATTTAACTTCGTAATACAACAGTGATTGTAGCATATAAGATTTGTTCTTGCATACATCAATATTTTGTATTTCCAAAAAAATAAAAATGAAACTATTCTATTTTTCTACCAAAATTATTTTTCACTTTACTTTACATTACATATATACAATATTTATACAAATGCCGATATACATACAACCATTTTTATTGATTTTTTTTTATTCACTTTGTACAGTTAAGTAACGCAAGAAGCCCTTCAAATTACCCTCACTTTTTCTTAAATCTCTTAATTTAGGTAATTATGCCATGTTAAAAAGTAATTTTTTTTATTTATTCTTAGTTAAATGTCTTGGAAAAAAAGTACTGTTTTTAATGATTTATTAGTGATGTAAAATTTCATTTTATTTTTTAAAAATAATTAGTATCTTCTTGATTTTTTAAAATAGCACTTATTACCAAAAAAAAATAAATGAAAATACCACTTACTCCATTTTAAAACGGAAGAATTATTTCAGAGTTTTGAATATCTTTTTTTTTTAATGATTAAATCAAGTTTTTATTACTTTTTTTTATTTTTATTAATTTTCTATGATATAATAATTTTGTGTACCATATTAAAGATGCAAAAATAAATCTGACAATCTGACACATGAGGCATGTGATCTCATTAATTAAAATAATAACGTGAGTATGGACATAGATCAAGACAATACATATTTAATAGAATCACATAAATAAAATTTTATGTGTACATAGTCTTATTCTTATATTGTAAACCTAAAAATTTTGTTTTTAAAAAATTCTTAATTCAAGTAAAATATGTATAAAATTAAATATAAAAAAATAGTGAAGAATCGTATAAAAGATATCAAAAATAATAATGAAATGATATAATAAATAATTACGAAGATAAAGTATAATATTATCTTGAAAATACAAAACCAATCTTGTGGTGGGCTGGGTTTTACACAATGCCCAACATATAAAATGCCACCTTATTTTATTGGATAAATTATGTAACTGCGCAAACATATCTATAGTTAGAATTTTATTGCTATTTTCTCTCTTCTCTCTTCCTCTCTCGCTTCTCCCCCTCCCCTCTGCTATCTTTTGCCAGATATATAAATATATATATCTACCAGTTACATATATACAATCTTTCGACAAATTTACATACACAATTTGCCTTCTTCCTATCTTTGCCCTCTCTCGCTCGTATTTCTCCTCCCTCTGTCGATTTCACTCGCTTCTCTCCTACAATATGTAGCTGTGAATTGTAATTATAGCAAACTATAACTATTTTTGGACTTATTATGTTTCAAATGTTTGCTCTTTTTAAAAAAATCTTCTATTTGTATTGTTTTGCAGCTCCATATAAATATTATCAAAGTTTGAAATTTAATAAATAAAATTGTAACTTTAATAAATAAGATTGTGACTTTAATAATTTTTTAAAATTATTTTTTATTTATTTCTTAAAAAGCACTGATAGGATATTAATAAACTAATGAAGTATTATAGAGGACTAGGCTCAATCCAATATGATACTATAGTGTTATCATATACCAACAAAATATCACATAATAGTGATACTGAGGTTAAGCACAAAACAAAAAAAGTGAAATAAGCGAATAAATAATTTAGACTAAATTTATTTTTAGTAAACAATTTTACAATTAGATTCATTTTATCTAACTTCTTCATTTTTTAATTCAAGCATAGATCTCCTTTGTGAATTTCCTTTCTAGTGATTCTCAGTAGTTCACGAGCATTTCGGAAAATATATATAACTTATATATAAGATGCAGAGGCAGAGGCAGTTGATCAAGCAGGTAGCAGGTCGATATGTCTGTTTGAGCAGCTTGAGAGTATATTCATAATTTTTTTATGGTTCTTTCGTTGTACTTTGTCTGTCTTATTTTTAGTGTTCAAAAATACTGTTAATCATGATAACTAAAGCTGCTCAAGCAAGCAGCAGGTCGACATGACTGCTTGAGCAACTTAAGGGTATATTCGTAATTTTTATCATTCTCCCGTTGTAATTTGTCTGTCTTATTTTTAGTGTTAAAAAATATTGTTAATTGTGATAATTATAGTTGCTCAAGCTATAAGAGGCAATTTAAGCTGCTCAAGTAGGCAGCAGGCGACATGCCTGCTTGAACAGCTTGAGGGTACCTACATAATTTTTTATGATTCTTTCATTGTACATTATTTATCTAATTTTTAGTGTTAGAAAAATGATGTTCATCATGATGATTAAAACTGCTCAAGCAGGCAGCAGGTTAACATGCCCGCTTGATAATTTTTTATGGTTCTTCTATTGTAATTTATCTTTCTTATTTTTAGTGTTAAAAAATGTTACCAATCATAATAATTAAATTTGCATTTTTTCTCATCTGATGTTCGGTATCCGCATTAAAGTTCTGACTAAATTTGAATCACGCACTATAAGATTCATTTAAGGGTAGAGTTTCTGATAAAATTTTCTTCATACTTAGGCCTCAAACCAGAGACCTTTAATTAAGAATGGACAGTCTCACCATTGCACACAACTCATGTTAAGAATTCTATGTTCTTCTAATATTCAAGGGAAAGAATATCTCAATTTATCATTAAGTTTTAAATTCATGTCCATGTCCTATCTACCTCGATATGAATTATAATAAATACGTTCGCATTTTTTATTACAATATAATCAAATAATTTATTTACTTTGAATATCAATTTATAGTTCCTTTGGTTATGAGTTGTAGAGTTGTATTCTGAAAGCTCCTTCAATTTTTAAATAAATACATACATTCCTTTCAAGCATGCATGCATACATATAAACAGAAATTGAAGCCAATAAAAATGCAGACAAATTATCAACCCACATGCATATAAATTACGAGATGATATAATATTATGAAAGAGAGAAAATATTTATTACATCTAAATCCATCGGTGTACAAGTGTGTTGCTTTGGCACCAATATATAAATTTACTCCTAATATAAACATGTGTCTTAGTGTTATTGTCTAATTGAAATTAATATTGAATTGTAGAACTTTATGTTTTGTGTGTTAATTTGTTTCAATCCTAAATTGTCCTTTTTTTCATATTTCTTGGAAATTTTTTTTTTGGTTGGGGGGGGGGGGGGGCAATTTTTAGACTTTTTTACCCTTTTTTTTTTTAAAAAAAAAAAATTATTTTAAAAGTTTTTTTATTAACATTTTTGGATCAAATCTATTTTTCCATCTTTTGGACGGTCTTTAAACCCTTTTGTGGATTTAAAAAAAAAAATTCTATTACTATTATTTGAAAGCTTTTTTGGATTATTTTCTTTCCGGATCATCAAGTATATTTTAGTTGAAAAAAGATTCTTTGTGTAGAAATTTAACCAATAAGAAAATCTTCTCCATCTATTATGTTAATTATATTTAATAATTAATATTAATATAATAGGAATATAATAATTAAAAAAATGTGAAAAAACGATTTTGTCTAAAAAGGGGTCTTTTATTGAAGTGCACAAAGTTTAAACAATATTTCTAAGAGTCTTCACGCTTTTATTATAGTATAGATATAGACAGATAGCTTACAAGTAATCTTTAAACATATAATATAAGTGGAATTAGTGTGTCTATATATTCTGGATGTATATCCAATAAGTTAGTTTATTCTTTTCTGGAAAAATAACATAATTAGGCAAACATATGATATGTATTTATATGATACAATTACAATTTGATTTTTTTTTTATTATTTATAGCTATAGTTAGAGTTTTGTTCCTATTTTCTCTCGCCTCTCTCCTCTCTCTGCAATTTCTTGCAGATATACAATTATAAATGTAAATCAGCCGTATATATACAATTATTTTGATCAATGTACCTAGTCAATTCGACAAATATATAATTCGCCTCTCTCCATTCTCGCTCGCCTCTCTCCTCCCTCCCTCAACTCGCTCGCGCCTCTCCACTTTCTCCCAATCTCACTTGCCAGATATATATATATATACACAATTATTTGATTGATATATATATACAATTCGACTCTCTCCTTCCTCTCTCGATCTCGCTCGCCTCTCTCCTCCCCTCCAGGTCACATACCTGATATTATATTGTGTGATTATATAAAAGGTAGTTTTTTAACCATATTAAATTTTAAGCCTAGATTATTTATGAAAATTCTCTTGTCCTTTTTTAATATGGCCCTTTTTGTTGTTTACTTTGGCAACTATGAATTTGCCGCTTTTGCAATCTTAATTTTTCTAAAAATGTTCTTTATAGAATAACATTACTATCACATGCAGTTTAAATAACAATAACTATAATTCTTTTTTTTTTTTTTTTATTTTACCAATTCAAATTTCATATTTCGATCCTACTTATTACATTTTTTTTTTCCATCACATGCCTTTATAATAATTTTAACCTCAAAATATAAAAGACTCAATAAGTAAAATATTCATCGAGTTTTACTAACTTATCATACGAAGATAGTGAGTTATAAGTATATACATTTTTTCATTCACCAAAACCCCTTACTAACTATTTAATGTAGAGATTTTCAGAAGGTCTTTTGTTCTTACACTTAAATTCCTTAATTTCATCATATTCATCACCACCATTTTCGTATTCCTTCTCCAATTTTTTTTCGTTGTTTTATTTTTATAGACTTCTCCCCCAAATTTTATTGTCTATAAAAATTAATTACAAATAAATTAAATATCACATTTTAAAATCGAGCGAGTCTTTATCAACACAAATAATCGCATTTAAAGAATCACTCACTCAATTTAAGAATTAGTTCTTTTAATTTTCCATTATTCTTTCTATTCAATCAAATAATAAAGAATCATAATTACAAGTAGAATACTTTCATCATAGAAATAATGAAGGATTGAGGTCTTAGGAATGTTGGAAATAATTTTATGTTTTGTTAATCATGGAAAGAAGTGAAAATTGAGAGAGGAGTGACAAATAAGTGTTGAAATTAATTTTGGTGACAAGTTTGACCAAGACCGGTCAAACTTGTCATTAGTTAAATTAATTATTTGATTAAGTTAATGATGGGTGTAAGTGTAAAGTTTTAAAACTTTTGGAACCCATATGTAAAAAAAAAAAACTTTTTTTTATTAAAAAATAAATAAAAATTATTTTTTTTTTAAAAAAAATTTTTAAATTTTTTTTAAAAAAAATAAAATTACCAGCGGTTGATTTGGCATGTTCCGCGACCAGTCCGCGTCGCGCACTGGTCGCGTAGTAGCGTATAAGTTTGATTGAGGATTTTTATTGCTAAGTCTGGATCCGCGATCGCACTGCGTCGCGGATCGGTCGCGCAGTAGTGTATTTATTTCCTCGTTTTTCGCGTGACCCTAGGACTATATAAAGTCCCTTAGCCGTTTTTAGGGTTTTTTCTTTGTTTCCTTAGCCGTTTTCGCATTTTCTCTCATCTCTCTCAATTTGTTTGCCCTATTGTTCAAGTTTTCAAACTCCTACGCGACGCACTGTGCATCCGCGACGTGTCCGCGTCGCGGATGCATCGCACACATGCACATTTCCTGTGCTTAAAATGTTGCGTGATTTTGCGATCGATTCGGGAGTTTTTTTGGGATTTTTTTTGGGTAAACCCACTTGTCTTAACATATTGAAGGTTGTATAGGTGTTGGTTGAATTTTTCGGGGCCCGGAACGAAAAATCCCAAAATTTTGGAAAGCAAAAACAGTGTGCATCCGCGACGTGTTCGCGTCGCGGATGCATCGCGGACATGCACTTAAATTCCCAGCAGCTGCTGAGAATTTCCCAGAAGCTGCTGAGAATAATCCAGCAAGTTGCCAAGTTGCTACAACAACTTGTAAAAAAATATTTTCGAATGAGTTATTTCTAGTGTTGAATTGGACGAAATTCCTTATATTCATGTACAACGATGACCACGTCGACCAATTAATCGAAACAACCACCGATTGATTGATTGTGCAATTGATCAATTGATTGTTTATTACTTCTGAGTTAGTGAAGGCAATGTATAAGATCATTGGTGAATTTACCATTTCAGTTGTAGTCGGAGTAACAAAACTCAACTTACCACTACACATGGATGATAGCATCCCCTTATAGGCATGTTCCGATACGCATTAACGAAAAAACGAAGGTCGGTTCCAGCAGCTGCTGGGAAATGCCCAGCAGCTGCTGGGAAATGTACAGCAGCTGCTGTGTCTTTCCCAGCAGCTGCTGGGAAATTCCCAGCAGCTTCCCAGCAGCTGCTGAGAATTTGTAAAAAAATGTTTTCGATCGAGTTATTTCTAGTGTTGAATTGGACCAAATTCCTCATATTCATGTATAACGATGACCACGTCGACCAATTAATCGAAACAACCACCGAAATAAGTGTGATTTACTTAGTCAGCATCACTTACATGTGCAATTGATCAATTGATTGTTTATTACTTCTGAGATAGTGAAGGCAATGTATAAGATCATTGGTGAATCTACCATTTTAGTTGTAGTCGGAGTAACAAAACTCAACTTACCACTACACATGGATGATAGCATCCCCTTATAGGCATCTTCCCATACGCATTAACGAAAAAACGAAGGTCGGGTCCAGCAGCTGCTGGGAATGCTGCTGGGAAATTCCCAGCAGCTGCTGTACATTTCCCAGCAGCTGCTGAGAATTTGTAAAAAAATGTTTTCGATCGAGTTATTTCTAGTGTTGAATTGGACCAAATTCCTCATATTCATGTATAACGATGACCACGTCGACCAATTAATCGAAACATCCCCCGAAATAAGTGTGATTTACTTAGTCAGCATCACTTACATGTGCAATTGATCAATTGATTGTTTATTACTTCTGAGATAGTGAAGGCAATGTATAAGATCATTGGTGAATTTACCATTTTAGTTGTAGTATGAGTAACAAAACTCAAGTTATCACTACACATGGACGATAGCATCCCCTTATAGGCATCTTCCCATACGCATTAACGAAAAATCGAAGGTCGGGTCCAGCAGCTGCTGGGCAATATGCAGCAGCTGCTGAGAAATTGGACATGGAAAATACTCCGCGACGCATGCGCGTCGCGGACGTGTCGCGCACAATGGTTTGTATTGATGGGTTAAAGTGTAACAAATTGAAGTTGGGGACCTTTTTGCAAAGTCAACTTAAACTATTAATCCTTAATTAATTTTTTGTCACCTACACCTAATTCTTAAGACTTGAGTCACTTTTTTTTAATTTTAAAACATTTTTGTCACCCTTAATTAAAAAGCCCTGGAAAGAAGAGATGATAGAAGGAATTAATGTTTTTTTTAAAAAAAATGATTAATTGAAGTCATAATTTTTTTTTCAATTTTCCATATTTATTAAGTAATATTAAAAAGTAAAGGGGGGGGGGGGGGGGGGGGGTAATTGTTATGCTTGAAATAGTTTAGGCGTTAATTTACCAAACAAAACAAGAGAACGCGGCAGATGGTGGTACTCTTCTTTATGCACAATGTACCACACTAAATGCTTGAACAGTTCTATTTTTTTTCAAATTTTGATAAATGCTAACGGTATGGATCAGCAAATAACAATTTGACATCGTGCTGTAATTTCAGAACACAATTGCTATTATATTGTACTTTAATTGTCCCGAAAAATTGAATTGAAAAAACTGAATCGAAACTAATTAGTTTGGTACAGTATTTCGCACACACCGTTAAAAATTCGAAATTCAGAAAAGCGATTCGAAGTTCAAAAGAAGCAGGCAAATAGGTAAGTACCCACCTTTACTAACAAGAAAATTTTGACTGTTTGAATGAATATGTAATATAAATCCCTAATGTTATAGTCATTATTACTTGTATCTTTCTTCTTCTGCATTGTAGTAACATGATTTTTACCCCATTGATGTTGAGCAGAGAAACTGCGATCATGAGATATGTTTTTGTGAACATGAATTGATGCATGTCGATGATGATGAATTGAGATTGAATTCCCATATTGTACGATGCAAAACAAAGAGAGAATCGCCAAGAAGACAACTAATTTTGTTGCAGTAGCCATGTATGTATTTGTTTGAAATTATTACGAATAAGAGAATAAGATAATTGATATACGAATATATATTATATATAGAAGGAAGAACTGGACCTAATCCTAATTCTACTTGGATTCTTATTTGAAACTTAACCTTTTCAAATTCAGTTTATGTTTTTCTCCTTAGAAATTTAGAAAAATTTTTTTATGATCAAATTAAATAATTAAATTGGAGTAGGAAAAAGAAAGGCAAATCAAGGAGACAAATAGAGGCGCAATAGTCCTTTAAAATTTATTTCCTATATTTATAATAAATAAATTTCTTATGAATTTCAATTATGTGTTATATACAACTTTAAGTCAGTTTATGTATAGTAGACGTAGAATTTGAATAGGAAAACCATGCTAATATCTTTATTCATCTGTCTTGAAAACAATGACCTCTTTTATTTTTGGTAACATTTTAATTTTAAGATATGTTTAATATCACAAGATTATAGATCTGTTTGAAAATCACTTGATAATTGGAATTGATTTGACAAAAATATAAATATTATAAATATAATATCATAGCAAAATTATTAATATATCTGATAAAAAAGATAATCTATCAAAATCTAACTAAAAAAAATAAATGACTTGTAATGTAAAATATTAAGTCATATATTATTTACACAAATGAAACTTAAAATATAACGTACGTTTAAATTTAAAATAAAAAATTTAACATAATGCTCTTATGTCAAATTTCAACATAATATATATAAATATGATTTAAAGAAAAACTAAGTTTATAGATTTATTTAACAATGAATGCAACTTAAATTTAAAAATTAGAATTTACTAATAAGATCATACTGATTTTAAAAAAATACATCTAGAATAAATAAATAAAAAAGATAATGTGAAAATTGTGTGGAATCACATGAAATAAAGATCAAGAATGAGAAGAAAACGAAAAATAAATAAGGTAAATAAAACAACTTATAATTGCACTATATAACTGGGCCTTTTAATTATAGGTGACAAAGAAGTTTCAAAATTAAGAAAAAAGTGACACAAGTTTTAATTATTGGGTATAGGTGACAAAATTATAATTAAGAGTTAATGATGTTTGACTATTTTCAAAAATGTCCCCAAGTTTTTCTTTATACACTTTAACCCAAAACCCCCCCCCCCCCCCCCCCCCTGCAAAAAAAATCCCCAAGCTTTCCCACGACATTTTTTCTCCCATTTTCATGGCTTCTTCTACTTGTTGTTGTTGTTGTTGTTGTCACTATTTTCCCAACACAACATTTGAGCTTCAAATTTGGGAGGAAAAAATCATTTTTTTGGGGGCATTTGTTCGTGTAGCCTTCGAAATTATTTGAAAGGTAAGTTTTAATCATTATTATGACCGATAAAAGTGTATGTGGTGCTATTTATTTGGATTTTGTGTTTTTATTGATGTTTCCACCATTGTTGCATTTCTTCACTGCTGAGCCCTTTCAGGGACGACGCAACAGCTGCTGGGATGCAACAGTTGTTGGACTGAGTGCAACAGCTGTTGGACTGAGTGCAGCAATTCCAAGCAACTACTGAGAATAATCCGCTACAATAGATTCAAACAAAATGTTTACCATCGAGTTATTTCTAGTGTTGAATTGGACTAAAATCGCTATATTCATCCATAACCATGATCAAATGGACTAATTAATGGAAAAAGCCACTGAAATAAGTGTGATTTAGAACTGCGATCGTATTACTTGTGTAAGTACTATCTCATTGTATAAGATCACTACTGATTCCACCTCAACGCATAAGATCACTACTAATATATTATAAAATATATTGACGCAACCAACTAATAGTCAATTTACTTAGTCACCATCACTTACATATGCAATTGCTCAATAGATTGTATATTACTTGTGCAATCGCCACGTCAATGTATAAGATCACTCTTGAATTTAGCGTTTTATTTGAAATTGGAGTAACAAAACTCAATTTATCACTACATATGGCTGATACCATCAACTTATATTCAACTTGCTATAGCAACTAACAAAAAATCAAAAGTAGGGTCCAGCAATTGCTGAGAATAATACAGCAACTGCTGCACAATTTCCAGCAACTGCTACGACATTTACAGCAGCTGCTGCACAATTCCCAGCAACTGCTGAGAATAATCCAGCAACTTGCCAACTTGCTTCAACAAATTCAAACAAAATGTTTACCATCGAGTTATTTCTAGTGTTGAATTAGACTAAAATCGCTATATTCATACATAACCATGATCAGGTGGACTAATTAATGGAAAAAGCCACTGAAATAAGTGTGATTTAAAACTGCGATCGTATTACTTGTGTAAGTACTATCTCAATGTATAAGATCACTACTGATTCCACCCCAACGCATAAGATCACTACTAATATATTATAAAACATATTGACGCAACCAACTAATAGTCAATTTACTTAGTCACCATCACTTACATATGCAATTGCTCAATAAATTGTATATTACTTGTGCAATCACCACGTTAATGTATAATCACTCATGAATTTAGCGTTTTATTTGAAATTGGAGTAACAAAACTCAATTTATCACTACATATGGCTGATACCATCAACTTATAGTCAACTTGCTATAGCAACTAACGAAAAATCAAAAGTAGGGTCCAACAATTGTTGAGAATAATACAACAATTGCTGCACAATTCCCAGCAACTGCTACGACCTTTACAGCAGCTGCTGCACAATTCCCGTGCATCACCGATTTTCGGTAATCCGTCGTTCAATATTGAAATTTTTATGTTGGGACTAAGTGGTGTTGATGTTTTTTAGCTATTGGCATTGTTCGGTGAATTTTTCGGGGCCCGTAGCTCAAATTCCAAAAAAATTTGGCCCCGAAAACAGTGACCCTCCGCGACATGTCTGCGTCGCAGAGGCGTCGCGAACACACACTTGTTCACCTGTTCTGGGTCAAAAATGCATCATCGATTTTTTTCCAAATCCGTGAGTTGTTTTTGTTATTTGTTTGGTTGAACTAACATATATTACCATTTTGAAGCGTAGTGCATTGTTCGGGGAATTTTCCGGGGCCCGTAGCTCAAAATTAAAAAAAATAATTTGCCTGAAACAGTGTCCGTCCGCGACAGTACCGCGTCGCAGAGGCGTCGCGTACCAGCTACTTCGTGAGGCCCCGGTACTGTTGCGGACGGACACTGTTTCGGGCAAATTTTTTTTAATTTTGAGCTACATGCCCTGAAAAATTCCCCGAACAATGACTACGCATCAAAACAGTAATATATGTTAGTTCAACTAAACAAATGACAAAAACAAATCACGGATTTGGAAAAAAATCGATGATGCATTTTTTGACCCAGAACAAGCGAACAAGTATATGTTCGCGACGCCTCCGCGACGCGGACATGTCGCGGAGGGTCCCAAATGTAGCGGATATTTCTTTTTTCTTAAAACTTATAAAATCTTTTTTATTTTTTTAACTTATAATTTTTTTTAAAATTAATTTCTGTAGTTTAAAAATATACACTTTAACCCTTCATTAAATTAATCGCACTTAATTTTAATTAATCAAAAGTCAAAACTTTATCACTTTTTTTTAATTTTAAAACTAAAGATACCTTCCCTTCAATTTTCACTGGTTAGTCCGCCCATCTTCTTTGAACGAAAAGGGTCGGCTCCGGACGAGCAGCGAAGTAGAGGGAAACAACAACCCTTCCGTATTTGATCGAAGAAATTTCAGAAAATTCAGAATCAAAGATCGATTCTTGAGTGTGCCGTCTGCTTCTAGGTGCTTTCTTGAGGGTATGTGATTTGGGACCGGCAGATTTCGATAGCTCCAGCGACCTACGGTATTTTCTAGCAACGTCTAATTTCATATGATATCTTCCATTTTCCTTAGTACATATATATTCCTTGTTCCTTCTTGTTCAATTTTTGCCATTTCTTGTTGCCTATTGTTCTTGATTGCACTATTTCATTTTTCTCTTGCATTATTTCATTGTTCTTGACTGGTTGTGCCTAACTCTGTTCTCACTAATATTGTGCGTTAACTTTTTTACTTTTTGGCTTACTGATATTGTTCTACAGTTAAATTTCTCCCGTTAAATTTCTACTGTTAGGCTTACTCTTAAATTTCACTTCACTATTGTTTGTTTATATTTTACTTGTTCGTGTGTAATTGAATTGGGTTCTTAGCATATATTTGATTGCTTCGGTATTATTGTGTTAGGCTGATTATTTGTGTGAGTTTGTGTGAGATTGGGCTTTACCTTCTGTCTCGTTTATTGAGTTAGTAGTTCATAGTTTAGTGGCGCTTGGGACTGATGGTGGATTAGGGTTATGTCGTTGGTTGGGATTGGAGGCGAGGGGTAGTAGTAAGAGGGGAACGGGCTTACTTAAGTCAAGAGTAGGGTCGTGGAACATAAGATTATTTACATGGAAGTCCATAGAATTAGTGTAGAGTTTTAAGAGAAGACAAATAATATAGCATGTGTAATGTTGATTATTGTATTTTTAATATTTTTTTTTTTTATTATATTTATATATTATCACTTGCTTTCGCTTTAGTCATTTCTCTTTCATGTCTAGTATCTTCTGCTTTTGGGGCATTATATTTTTGGGCTAAGGGTCTTCCAGAAACAACCTCTCCATCCCTATGAGGTAGTGGTAAGGTCTGCGTATATTTTACCCTCCCCAGACCCCTTTTGTGGGATTCCACTGGGTATGTTGTTGTGGGAATTTGAATTGTTAATTAGTCTTTGAATAGCTATATGTTTGGGGTTCTTTATCTTGATTAATTGGTGAGAAGTTGACCCTTTTTATGGATTATTGGCAATTGGATGTTTGGATTTTGATGGTTTTTAGCTAATGTGATATTTAGACTGTTGTAGAGTTTCTTGGAGTTGATTCATATGTGAAAAGTTGATCCTTTTCTTGGTCGGGATCAGCTAAATGTGATTAATTTAACTTAGTGATGCTAGAGTTTCCTTCAAGTTAACTGCTTCATAGGTGAAAATTTTGACCCTTTTCATCATTACTTGTGCTTGGTTAAGCTTGAGACTTATGTGATTAATCTAATACTTCGATGTTGTGGCCTTTTTCTGGAATTCTAAAAGTAACAAGTTGGAAAGTTTGAACAATTCATCTTCTTAAACGGGTATGGAGATCATGGTTTCCTTTTTAGTTAATTTTGTTATATGCAATATTCCTTTTCTGCAAGATTTCAAGTAACGTAAAGTTGGAGTGGCAATTTCTTGCATGCCATTTAGCTCAGGAGTGTATCTAAATAATTACTAATGAGATTTGAGCTCTTATCAGTTAGAAAAATTGTGAAACTTTGTTGGTTGGTGTTGTTCAATTATTTATCCAAGAATTTATCCCAACAAGGTAATTATGATAGAAAGAGAAATACTATCCAAAATATTATCTGTCCAGTAAAACAGATTCACTTTGAAATTTAGCTCTGCCTCTGCCCCTAGCTTAATAATGTATTCACTTTGAAGATGGTTTGGTTCCTTCCCTTTTGTAAAACAGAGTTGTAACTCCATATCAATTTAAATTAACTTATATATTATAAAATAGGCCAGAGGGAGTATCTTATTTTCCATTTATTTATCTTTAGTTCTTGATTCAATTGTAAATCAGGACATTTTGCTATATTTGATATAATTCTAAATAATTTTTTTTCTTAAACTCCGTTCTAAATCAAATTAATCAGGAGGAAGAATGTTAGATAAATTAATTAGATCAAACTTCCTTAGGGTATTTTGTTTCTTCCCATTGTGCTATTGGGGTTATACAGACAATTAACAGTCACATTCTTCAACGCTTTCATCTGATCTTGTTGTCTCTTCTATGTATGTATATGTATCTTTTTTGATAAAAGGAAAAAAAAAAGATACATATACATATGTATCTCCTTCATCTGCTTTTGCTTCTTCCTTTAATCGGCCGAATTTGATGTTTTTTATGTATGTTTTTGTATTTGAGCGAACTGAATTTGGGGATTTCTGGTTCAATTTTTTGGCCTCGAAACCATTGCTGGCTTTAGGGTTGAGCTGTCCTTGCTTTATTGCTTACTGTTGATGTGTTCTGGGACGCGTTAAGGAATTTGCAATTCAATTTTGAACTTGCTTGTGATTTTGACAAGTTAATTTGCTCAATTATGATGATCTGCTTACATTCCATATGCCTTGTGAAACTCCTTTTGACGGAATTTGATTTCTAATATTGAAAAATTCAATCTTGTGAATTTGATGTTGGGGTTATACAGACAATTAACAGTCACATTCTTCAACGCTTTCATCTGATCTTGTTGTCTCTTCTATGTATGTATATGTATCTCCTTCATCTGCTTTTGTTTCTTCCTTTAATCGGCCGATTTGATGTTTTTTATGTATGTTTTCGTATTTGAGCGAACTGAATTTGGGGATTTCTGGTTCAATTTTTGGCCCCGAAACCATTGCTGGCTTTAGGGTTGAGCTGTCCTTGCTTTATTGCTTACTGTTGATGTGTTCTGGGACGCGTTAAGGAATTTGCAATTCAATTTTGAACTTGCTTGTGATTTTGACAAGTTAATTTGCTCAATTATGATGATCTGCTTACATTCCATATGCCTTGTGAAACTCCTTTTGACGGAATTTGATTTCTAATATTGAAAAATTCAATCTTGTGAATTTGATGTTGGGGTTATACAGACAATTAACAGTCACATTCTTCAACGCTTTCATCTGATCTTGTTGTCTCTTCTATGTATGTATATGTATCTCCTTCATCTGCTTTTGTTTCTTCCTTTAATCGGCCGAATTTGATGTTTTTTATGTATGTTTTCGTATTTGAGCGAACTGAATTTGGGGATTTCTGGTTCAATTTTTGGCCCCGAAACCATTGCTGGCTTTAGGGTTGAGCTGTCCTTGCTTTATTGCTTACTGTTGATGTGTTCTGGGACGCGTTAAGGAATTTGCAATTCAATTTTGAACTTGCTTGTGATTTTGACAAGTTAATTTGCTCAATTATGATGATCTGCTTACATTCCATATGCTTTGTGAAACTCCTTTTGACGGAGTTTGATTTCTAATTGATTGAAAAATTCAATCTTGTGAATTTGGGGTTTTTTGGTTCAATTCTTTGGCCCTAAACCCTTTGCTTTAATGTTTTATTGCTTATTGTTGATGTGTTCTGGATGCATTAAGGAATTTGCAAATTCAAATTTGAACTTGCTTGTGATTTTGACAAAGTTAATTTGCTCAATTATGATGATCTGCTTACACTCAACTGGATATGCCTTGTGAAACTCCTTTTGATGGAGTTTGATTTCTAATTGATTGAAAAAATCAATCTTGTGTAGTCAGCTGATCTGAAAGACCACCTCCAATCACTCTATTCTAATTGTATTATGTCGAAACAAACTTGCTTAGTTTTTTTTTATCATGCCGACCCTGGCTTTCGGAAACAACCTCTTGAGGTAGTGGTAAGGTTTGCGTACATTTTACCCTCCCCAGACCCCACTTATGGGATTCCACGGGGTATGTTGTTGTTGTTGTAGTTGTAATATTGCGCTAGTTGAACTTGTGGTCCAGTAAAAGAGGCAGCTTTTGATATATTTTTTGTTCTTTTCTTTTGGTGGTATGTTTTAGCAGTTTCAGTTAGATGTGGTTCTTACTCATGAGATCAATACCCCATATAACTGCTGATTGTCAATTATGCACTACACATCATTTATTCACTAGGAATTTTGGATCCCACGTTTTAGGCTGTGTTATAAACTGTGTTTGCACTTGCCAGCGACATATCTGGAACAAGTGTCTAGCACTAACCTGAGAGTTCCTCTTTTAGTTTTTATTTATAAATATTAATGTCAGCTATATGGGGCAGTCATATCACTCTACAGGAAATAGAAAAACTTCTCAATACCATGTCTTTTAACAATAAATTAAAAATTTTAGAAGAATGATGTGGTCTTCTGTAATGAATGAGTTATGACAAAACAAAATCTCTCAATCCCTTTTATCTTTGAAGCTGATCAGCCATAAATTGGAAAGGAAGAGGAACTGACCTTTGTTTCGATGTAAACATTTGTGTAATCAAGGATATTGATGGTCTGATTTATGTCCTTTTCTTGTTTCTTACTAATTTAGTACTAATACGGTCATAATTTCTACTGATGTTGAGCAGCATGAATAATAGTGTCCTTATGTTGGCGTCTCTAAATTGATATTATTTATCTTCTATTGGGTAGTTTGTTATGTTTTTGTTGGTAATTTAATTTAATTTAATTTTGTGGCATATAAATAAATACGAAGTCTCCAATTACTATATAATGTTACTCCGGTTTCAAACACAACTTTGGTGTTAATGCTACTACTTTATATTTGGTGATAGAAACTCACTCTAACTTTTTAACTTTTTTATTTCCACCAGATTTCTTGGAGAGGACCTTTTTGGTTCGTGTCATTGCTCAGCTGAGCTAGCAATGGCTAATGATGATGATTTCACTTTTTGTCAGGTGCGTGCCATAGTAACACCTTGTAATGAAGGACATCTGAGACGTTTATGCTTGAAGATCAAGTCGTATTACCTAGTTAAATTTCTCTTTTATCAGTTGAACTTGAAAGATAATTTGCCTATTTAGGTTGGCCAACCTGATAATCAAGATTATATGGATGCACAGAAGATTGCTCAAGATATTAGTGAAATTAGAATAAAAGATGAGCCCTCAAATGATGCTGGTACTGGTCAAAGTAATGATGCACCCTGGGAAGGTAAACTGGGCAGCATGGCTACCTCAAAGAAGCAGGGAACAGTTGGTTCTTTGTCTTTCAACGTTATAGACACATCTCCAAGCAAGCAAGCAAGTGGAACTTCTGGTCAAGTGGCATCAAAAGATGGTGAATTTTCAGTCCCAACTTATCAGAAGCAAATAAAGCCTGCTAGTAAGCCTGCAGCTCGAGCCAAAGTTCCCTTTGAGAAAGGTTATAGCCAGATGGACTGGCTTAAGCTTTCAAGAACACATCCTGACCTTGCAGGTAAGAATCATTTGTTGTAAATCTTCCACTCTTTAATGAAATTTGTCATTGTTTCAGTCATATTGACAAGGATAGGATAGTAATGGGGAATAAATACATTTGTAACTAAAGTGCGCCTTAGCTTTATTTCTGCAAGCTTTGTACAGGTTATAGTCAATGGACGTACAAGTATAGTACTTCATACGTGGAATGTTTTGTAGATCAATGGAGAAGTACTATTGTTTTGCTTTATTCTATAGCAGTTAAAAATAACTCAATTTTGTTGCCATTCGTAGACACTTTTATACTTTCTTTTGTTAATAAAAGTAGTTAATAGATCAACTAGACTTGGTCCTTTAAATCCATTAGGTAACACAAGGTAAGGAGTGGATATGTGGATTTCTGGACGATTACTGGATATTGTGTCCCTCCTTAGCTTGAATGATATGAAAGCCCAAAAATCCTGTCCGATAATGGACCAGAAAACTCACTGATGCACTCCATCATTGTCACAACTATTTACTAGGGTTCACGTGCAATATTGTGTAACTTTATAAAGGAGGGTTGGAACCCCGAACTTCATGAGCTTTTCTTGGACTCTGATACAATGTCTGGTTAGGAATCCTTTGGGCCATTTTATGAAATGCCAAACCTTCGGTTAAGAGGCTTTTGATGAACTAAAGAACTACTCGAGAAGATGATGTGATATCAATTGATCAATTGATCTATTGTCCCTCTATTTTAAGCTAGTTGGGGTAAGCTATATGAATACCTCAACCTATGAGGCATTATTTTTGGGACGTTTCATTCCAATACTAAATAGTTTCCCTTTATGGGTAAATTAAGGGTCCTCTAAAAAGTCACGCAATATGAAATTTTTTATTTCCTTTACTAACTCTAGACAAGTTCCTATTCCTATAGTTTGTAGGATGCGGTTCCATGCTGCATGATGCATGTAGATGATATCGTGTTAATACATGTCACTGTTTTATTAAAAAAATAATAGTACATGTTACAGTTTAATTACAAGTGAAGTTGAGCCTGTGTCATTTTACATAGCCTTAAACAAAGAGGTCTTATTTTGCTAGCTTATTGGTGCAACCTGGTTATTGTACAGGATGTTGATGCACTTTTAGATGCAATAGGGGATCTGCACAATCTGGAGTTACGTTTTCTTGCACTGGCTTAATGCAAGCGTTTATAAATCTTTGGTTACTTATCAAAACAAAAAAGTTGAGCCTGTGTCATTCGAGTGTCAGAGCCTCAAATCTAAAACATGCTTTAGTGGAAAATAGGAAGTGGCTATTACTCCACAACATGGAATTGTAAAGCTTGGTATGTTGCAGTTTGTTCTGCAGTTAATTTTCATTTTATATGTCTTTTGAATCAATCTTCAGATGCCCCGAATGCACTGAATCAAGATTAAAAGTTTATAGTACTCATAACTATGGCTGGTCTATATCTGGCTAAAAAAATTTCTCTGATAAGAGAAGTAGAGTAAACAAATAAACAGAGCATGCAATGCTTATTGTATACCATCAATTTAATTTTCTATCCTACATAATATAAATTGAGCGAACTTCTTTATGACCTAAATCTTGACATATTTTAAGTGCATAATTTTCGGTCGGTCATACGGTTGGCTTCCTCCTATGAAGCTTCTTTTTCTAGTGCTTCTTATTCCAGTCTTCATGTATCTATGGTTCAGGGTTGAAAGGACAGTCCAATAGGAGACTTATATCAATAGATGAAGTTAAGGAACACCAAAATGCAGAAGCAATGTGGACCGTACTAAAAGGACATGTCTACAATATAGCACCATACATGAAGTTTCACCCAGGAGGTATGGATCAAATCTTGCTTTGCTCTATCTCATTAATCAGTTATGGAAATCATTTCTTATTCCATTCTTCTGCATGGTTTTCCACTATACCTTGCTGTATCAAATGATGTGAAAGATGCATTCCGATCTTAATAATTCTTTTCTCCACAAATATACTTGGAGTTGCAGTTAAGAGTGTGAGTTTGCCAGCTTGTCAACTTAGTAACAAACAGTTATGAGTGTGAGTTTTACATGCCATTTTTTGCTTCATAGTACATAGTATGAAGTTGAACTATACTTCAAGGAATGCATCATAGGAGAAACCCATAATGGAAACCTCCATGTAGCAACTAGCAAGTACAACTAGCATTAATATCACAGTTGTACAATGACTGTCATATCCCTCACGTATATTCCTTCATGAATGCAAAGTCCAAGTATTATCTTCATCGTCCCTTTGATTTAATCATCTTGATCGGACTTGAAGATAATCTGATGACTACTATATCTCACGTTTTTGAAGATATGATCTCTGGTACATGTATATCATCATGCAAGAATTGACTTCTTCTCATCCCTAATTTTCTGAAGAGGATATGGAAGGGATGGGATGGTGGAGGGTGGCATGAGGTTTATGGATTCATATTCTAATTGTTACTCTCAGTAAGCAGTAAATCATAGAATCACCACTTTAGATGTATGTTGTGTTGAAGGCAGACCGTCGAAACGGGCATATTTACCTCATCTGAAAAAGTATACATCCTCGTCCACCTTCCTTATCCTTTGCCTTAGGAATCCCTTCTGTAAACATTGCATCTTTTCAGACCTTACTGTTCCCTGATTTCCATAAGTCCTCATTTCAGAAGTAATTGTCTGTTAAAGCATTTGCTTTTTCTTTGGGCTGGGGCAGATTGTGGACCTTGGATCTTAAATAGCATTCCTTCTGAAGTATGGAAGTTAGGCTTCTTAGTAGCTGGCATCTGCATGATTCTTTGCACTTCAACTTCCATTATGTATAGCAAAAAAGGCATGTTTATGGATTTGATGATATACCAGACTCTGGTGGTAAAGATTCCAGAATTGTTAAGAACTTGAAATTCTTTCGAAGTCAATATTTCTTTTATATTTGACATGACAATGGTTTTAGTTTTCTTTAATATTTTGACCTATTTGTTCGAGTGATAAGTTGATAACCTATATAATGTCATGGAATTTGTACGTGACGGAAAAAAATCTGATTTAAAGTAGCTGTTGCTGAAGTTTTACAACTGTGAAATCAACTGATGTGACATTTTCACTTTCAAATTAACAATGATACTTTGACAGAATCATTCATAAGAAGTTCCTTATTCCTTTCCCACGTTCCACCTCTTGTAATTTGTTTGCACTCCAAGATAATTGCTATTCTCCGTGCTGTTGCTTTAGTTTCATGCATCAGACTTTCTGTGTGTTTTTGCCATCCGACTTGTCATGCATTCGATAGATTACTTTAGCTATTACCAAGCGAAACTTTTATTTGGTATTTATTTATAATGCTATTTATTTGACTAGCTTGCGTACCTTTCTTTTCAGGCGTTGACATGCTGATGAAGGCCGTAGGAAAAGATTGCACGGCATTGTTTAGTATCCTCTTTGCTAGCTCTTTTGTTTTCGTAGTTGATAAAACTCATCTAGTGGTTCTAGATTCAACTATAATTTAACAGGAATTCATATAGAATCTGTTACTAGTTCTCAGATTGGCTATACACAGTACATGAAAAGTGGATTCTCTTCTGCTATTGCTGATGGACTCCTCTTTCAGCAATACTGGCAATAGGCTTCATGAATACCATTTATGTGTTATCCCCTCTACACAGAACTTCCTACCATAGTTTTGCTAAATCTATCCTGTTTCTCCTCACACTCCCCTGACCTCCTCCTTCCTGCCGAAAGAGTGAGTGAACATATGAGAAATATGAATGCCGTGATTGGTAATACTGACGTCAGGCTTTGTGAGTACCATTTAGATGTTATTCTCCACAGCACAAATCCTGCCATATCATAGTTTGCTAAGGTTGACCTTCCTCATGCTGCCATGACCCCCCCCCCCCCCCCCCTCCCTGCCGAGAGATAGAGGAATTTGCTAAGTCGCGTGGACTCTTCACTTTTGCTCTTCACTTTTGGTGCTGCACCCGTGTCACTACTTCTGGAGAATCTGACACGCACCTGTTGACATTTTTGAAGAGTCCGAGCAACATAGGGGAATTTGAAAGAGAGTAAGAGCAAACATATAGGAATTATGAAAGTTATGCTAATAATGGTCCTTGTCACCAAGAGGATGGTCTACATACATCCTACCCTCCCCGTACCCTATTTGTGGGGATACATTGGGTATGTTGGTGCTTAGAATTTGAATTTTCCTTTGTTTCATCAAGTTCTGCAATTCCTTAACGCTTGGTTCAGACAAATACCATGCCTGGGTTAATGCTGAAGTTCTATTGGAGAAATGTCTTGTGGGCATTTTGGATGACAGAAAATGAAAACTCCTTGTTTCATTGACCCCAGAAACAACTGTGTCAGACGAACATTGTCACTAAAAGAAGATTGTCCTTAACAGAAGACAAGACATTTTGCTTCTTTTGAGGAAACTCTTACAAGCCATAGTATATTGGACCAACTATTTATATATTCAAGGATTTTGATTTGTACAAGCTGTATGTCAAAGCAATACATTTACAAGGCTTCAAGAATAGACAGTTTCTTTCTTCTGAAGGAACGCCCATAAAGCCAGAAACATTGTTTTAGGGGTATGTCTGCATTTGGAAGAAGTTGGGATTTATATGGGATACTTCCCTTACACAGGGGATCTAATTAACCAATAAAATGAGATTGGTAATCTAATTACTACTAAATTTCATCCTCCAGATAACATGAAAGCTTTGAAATGTAATACAACTGTGTGTCACTACTACTTGATCAATTTAGGAATGAGATGCAAAGTGCTCACAGGAAGCTCTACTAGTTTCACATTTTCTTTGTAAACAAATAGTACACAACTCTTACAGCAGAAAACACTGCATTCTTACTTAAAACTATATTCAGGAACAAGTAGCGTAGCCTGGTCCATCGCTTCGACGAAAATCAGGCATAACCTGATTCACCACCTCTTCTGTTATTAGGACGTCCATAATATCATTTTGTAAATAAATACTAGTACATAACTCTTACAGCAGCATTAAGCAATCACATAGGTAAAATGCAGCAATTGCCTCAAAATGGTCCTATTGATAAGTGGAATATGATACGACCATTGCAAAAACTCTATGACAAAAGCTTTTCTTGAGTACTTCTAGAGAGCCTAAGCAACAGGGGTAACCTTAACTTCATCCACAACAGGGCCACAAAGAGCACCGTAGTCATTGATCTTTGTGTGGTAAAAAGAGCTATAGAAAGTAATTCTGGTCCTGTCTGCAATAGCTGTGAACTTGAAACTAACAGTTTTGAAGTTGCCTTTTCCTTGTGATTTGAAGGGAACTTTGAATGTTTCTTTAGCAGCAAATGCTTCGACCATCATATCGCCATGGCAACCGTTCTTTGCATCACCAATAGTGAATGTGAAGGCATAGACCTTCTTAGGGACTGTCCTAATGATTTGGGCAAGAGCACTTTCTCTCCCTGCAAGGAGTTCCACTGCAGCTCGGCCAAACGGAACATTGAAATGAGCTGAATCCAAGAATTTCACAGCTTTGAGTGACTCAATGATCCATCCTGGAAGTGGGGATGTCAAATCTTCCTGTTTGGGAGGGAGGAGGACTCCATGTGAAGAATTGATCAAGAGGTGAGGTCCTTCTTCAAAACCAGGATTTTTGAGCAAGTTCACTGCAGGACACCAAAGAGCTAAATCAAGAAACAAAATTTGCACACTTTTACCCAACAAAATAGCACAACTTTAACAATGACTCTGTTCAAAATAATAATTTTAAGTGGAACACCAGGTAAAAACACAAACAAACAGAAGGAATATGTTGAGATGTACCTCTGGTAGGGCGAGGTGGGAAAAGTTCCTTGATAGCAACAGCATCCAGGAGCGGACCACAAGCTGGATCCTCTTGAACTCCAGGATTATGAAAGGTAACTTTAACTACATTAGAGGTGGCATAGAAACCCCAAGCATAAGTATCACCACCATTGCTGCTATAAAGGGTCTGCAAAGGAAGATCTCCTGTTTGAGGTGGCACTGACACCCTCAAGACCTCTTCTTGGGCACAAGTTCTTGATGCCCCAAATGTGAGTGCATACAGAGAGCCTTTCTTGACTGGAATTGTCTGAGAAATTGAAGCCTCATTCCCAAGCCTCACAGCATGGATGCCGTGGGCTACTGGGAAGTACATCCCGCCAGGCTGTGGCCCGCCAGAAATGTACTCCACCAAGCCATTGATCTCCCATTTAGGCAAAGCATACTTGCCTTGGAGCACTGTTTTTTTCTTTAGGTCTTTTGGCTTTGGTGGCTCTTCAAAATTACCATTTGGGAGTAATCCTGAAAACAGAATACCTCCCTTATATCAGTAACTGTAACCTAACTATATATCCAAGAAAACATTCTTTATTTAAACAAAAATAAGCTCTCTTGAGTAAAGACTCAACCTTTTTGCCCACCACATGAACACCATTTAAAATAAAGAGACCCCCATCAAGCAAACAAGACTAATTCAAGTACAGATCCTAACAAAATGTTGTATAAACTAAAAACAAGAGCTTTACAACATGACCCTTCTCTCAACACACACTAAACAGAGCTGAAAGCAGTCTAGAACTAGCATTGTTGAACACAACCAGTGGGGTATCTGAAAAGTAGGACTTCTGAAAGGGGCTTATTTTCAAGATAGCATTTTTCTACTAAAATAAGTAAATAAAATGAGCATGTTAAAAGCATAATGTGAAAGATTAGTATTACCTTCAAGAGGAGGAGCTGGTCGAACAGCAGAGGCTGTGAAGAGCAATGAGAAAAGAAGCAAAACTGAAACTTTGACCACCATATTTGCAGAGTGGAGAAGAAGTAATATAATAAGCTGAGGAGAAGAATGAATAAGGAAAGAGGGTATGATATATAAAAGGGTTTTAAGAAGTAAGATTTAGGACTACTGTTTTTCACTTATCCCAATGTTACACATTTGTCACTGTCGGTTTTGTTATAAAATTAACACCAATAGGAGAATGTATTGCGGTGGATATAATTATTATTTTTTAATCAAGGTCTCGGGTTTAAGTTTTTAGTATGAAAATATGACAGTTTTATTCCTGAATGAACTCCGACGTGGCATGAATGAGGTTATAGTTGAGCCACTTGACTGTAAGGAAAGAAGCGACTATGAAATGGTGATTCCCCCTTTTTATTTAAGTAGGAGGGGCCTCTTCTCTACCAAGCATTCAACTCGATGAATTACTCTCGCACCAGATAGTTCTCAATCGTAAGGTAATCGACTTGGCCCAATGAGCAGGATCGTCTCAATCATAAGATCACTAAAATAATTGTTTATTAAAGCCCCTATTTGTTCATAAAATGTATATATATGTTAGAAAATACAATAATTTTTTCACCTCATTTAATATAAAGATCGTTATAATAATTGAGAGATTATCTAGCATTTAGTTAATTATAGCATCCTTTTTTGACGTGGTTATCTATTTTGTTGCCCGATTGATATTCTAATGATTATTATGAACCAATATAATTATTCTTACATTTTAAAATTTTCGTTTTCACTATTTTTATTCTCTCATTATTGAATATTTTAAAGTCTTTTAAACGGTTATTGCTTTTATATTATATATTTTTCATTGAAAATTTTACAATATTTATCTTTCTTATTCATAATGTCAATGTATAAACTACCTCTCTAGATCTTATTTAGAATTGCAGTCAATATGTTATAAGTATTCAATTTATGTATTTCAACTAAAAAATAAAATCACTATATAAAATTTAGCTTTAAATTTTCAAACTTGTTGGGACAGGCCTACCTACCCGTACACTGCATTTCTAGTGAACATAGGATAAGAAAATAAAAAGTAAAAAATGCTCTAAAATAATTTTTAATTAATAATTTAATTTAAAAATATTATTATCATCGATAATTTGATTAAACAATTATCCCCATATTTACTTTTTAGTATAAAATTATTTGTTGTATCAAATTCTTTTGAATTGAATATTATAAAGTTAGATCCTCATAATTTTGAGTTTTGACCAAACATTGAACATGACTTCTTTTCTCCGTAATCCATGCAACTAATTGCATTATTATATTTCAACAATACTTAGCTTGCTTTCATATACTTAAATCACTTTTTCCAGGTTTATTTAAACTTTACATGGAAAAACGTACTAACTATTGGTGTGTCACCGAGAAAGTCATTTCATAGTTAATATCTTACTCAAAAAGTTTCTCGACCAATTTAAATAAATTGGTCATTGAAGTACAATTTTATATAAAAGATCGTTGTTGTCTTTCCTCTATTTCATTGCTGCCCTTGAAGACAACAAAGATCTTTTAAAATTATGTTTCAACAAAATTTATGGAAAAAGGTTCATAAATACCTCTAATTTATGGAAAAAGGTTCATAAATACCTCTCGTCCATCTTTGGGTCTCCTAAGAGCCAAAAATAAACATAGTATTTATGAGCCTAAAAATAAACCTTAGGGGTATTTTTAGACCCAAAGATGGAAGAGGGGTATTTATGAACCTTTTTCCATAGGTTACAGGTATTTATGAGCCTAAAAATAAACTCTAGGGGTATTTTTAGACCCAAAGGTGGAGGAGGAGTATTTATGAACCGTTTTCCATCGATTAGGGGTATTTATGAGTTTTCTCCCTATAATTAATGATAAGAGTAAATTAAGAACTAAGTGTAAAATTATCTCTTGATTTCATAAGGTGAACAAGTATTTTGGACATCTATTTTTCGTATAGTTGATAAGTAAAGATGGATGAGGGGAGTATCTTATTATTTGGGAAGAAATTGAAAAGTAAGTATTTTAGTATTTCAAAAAAAATAATTTAAAACAAAAGTTATATTTCGACAAAATTCAATAAAATCTAAAATGAGCATCTTATTATTTTTTTAAAATTAATTTAAAATAAAAATTATATTTCAATAGAAAATTTTAATTAAAAGATTATTTAAATTGATCGGTTGACTTTCCAAGTTAAATATTTATTATTGAATGACATACAAATAGTTAAGTAATTTTTGAGTTCTAAAACAAAGTTAAGTGACTTGCTGTGAAAAAACTCATTTTAAGTGATTTTCTGTGAAAGAAATTCTTATTTGAGTGACTTTGCGATTAAAAATCAAAGTTAAGTGAGACCTTTTAATTGGCATTTGTAAAATCTCACTTTTGGAGTAGAGTACTATCGATTAAAAATGATATACTTTTTAAAATCCAAATTCAAAACTTTTTATCAAGCATTTATTAGTAATCTTTAATTGTAATATTTATTTTCTTTACAAACATTTGAATTTGAAACTATGATGTTGATTTCCACGTGAGGTTGGTTATTGTTTTGGATTTTTCAATTATGTTACGCGGAAAACGGGAGAATAAATGGTGTTGCTTGATGTTTGACTGGATTTCGAACATCGAGTGAAAAAAAATTATTATGCTATTAAAAAATAATGTCAAAAGTTTAATTGAATCACCATATCTCACACTATTTAGATTTTTTTTTAATACTCATATTGAATTCTGATTAATTCGACTTTGATTGCACAGGTTACCATTCAGGAGAAAATGCTTCATATAAAAAAAATCATATTCAGAATCTAAAACTTGATACCTCTGATTATAGAAAAAATATTTCATCCGCTGAACCATATCTTTTGACGACGCAGTCATGAAGGTCCTATTTTGGCGTTTAAGAAAAATTGTGGGGTTGTTGGCGTGATTTACTCCTTTTGTCATGTGATATGTTGACATTAGCACTTTCCTTGGTGACCCACAACTCCATAACTTCCCACATGCCTACAAATTTACATTTCATTTCTTATTATTATTCATATTTAAACGCCTTATCATTAATATCTCTTTTATTACTATTTTAATGCTTATAAATTGATAGTAGTTCAACAACATCAGCCTTAAAAATTCAATGAAAAGAAGCTAGCTTTAAATTAGAGTGTGCAATAGAACTTTGGTTACTAAAGTTTTTGTTTTTTTGTTTTTAAAAAAGAAAAGACTAATTATACAGTGTAATCACATATAAAAATAAATTGCACCATATAAAGTCACAGTTTATAAAAAGAAAATTTTAAATTTTCCTCTAAAATAATTCTTTTAAATATGTTTAACTCTATAAGAAAATAATTTGGAAGCAACATACTTTATTTATATTGGAAGGAAGGATATAAAGGGATGTATATTTAGTCATTTATTAGGCTTTGAAAATTTAAGTTTAACTCGTAGTAATTCGAAAGTATTGAAAAATGATTTGAAAATTTTAATATAGTATTAAATAAGAGTGAAATGAATAGAAATAGATAAATTATCCATTAATTTTAGAAAATGAAGAAGTATTGCTCGAATATTAAATTGACCCACGTTGATGACTCAATCCAAAAAAAGAAGTGTGATACTTGAATAAAGCTACTAACAAAAGAAGATGGAATCAGAGAGCTAAAAGAAAGAATGTGATTACAAGATAGAAATATAATTTGAAATTATTACTTTACTTTGCTACTTATATTTAAGGCATTAAGGCAGCAGCTTCTGCTGGTGCTACCTACCTGAACAGTTTTCGATTGTCCTGCTTGTTTCTTCTTCTTTATTATGTGAGATAAATAAAAATATTTCGTGCGCTTTTTAATTTAATCTTTTCAACACAGCTGCGTATTGACATATTTGCTTCAATTGCTTCATAATATTTCTTTAGTTGCTTCAATTATAATTTTACAATAGTTTTTGAAATGTATATAAAAAATCTATCGATGTCACATAAATTGAGACTAAAAAATAATTTTATATTGGATGCTTGCTTGAGCAGCTTCCGGTGGGCCAATAAAAAATAATTTGTGGGCTTCTAATTTAACCTTTTTAAGGCAACTGCATATTGACGTGTCTGCTTCAAACGACTTCATAATATTTCTTTTAGCTACTTCAATTATAATTTTACAATATCTTCTAAAGTATATAGGAAAAATTTATCAATGTCACATAAATCGCGATTAAAAAATAATTTATATTGAGCCCGTGTTCGCCACTAGTTTGGTTAGAAATAAACTTATGTTTTGAATTATAATGGCGGGATCATAAAGGTAAGCTAGCAATGATGGCATTATTTTTTTAGTGGATATAAATTTATTGGGAGACGTTTGGTTTATTGGACTAAAAATTCTACCAACCGAACAGATTTCAATATCATGTTTTGAATTTTATATCTAATAAATTTCATAATATACTAAAACTAAAATTACTTAAACTAAAACTAATGAATTCGAATTTTAAACTTACATACCAAAACAATGTTAACGAATGCGTGCCAGATTCTATAATTTACTTTTGAAGAATTCGATACGAGTACAACAAAAATAAAACAGTAAATAGGACTATGATACTCATATTACGTATTGTTTAGAATGTCTCATTATTGATCATATAATATCACATATCGAAAAGTATAGTACATGATAAAGTTACTATGATGTCACATATCGAAAAGTATAGTGCATGGTTGCTATGTATTGTTTAGAATGTATAATTCTTGATCATATAATGTCACATATCAAAATTTCCACACTAGAGCAGATTCTGTTTTGGGACTCATGTTTTGTTTCCAACTCTCCTTTCATTTTTGTCATATCTAGTTTATTCCGCCTATGGATTATTGGGATGAGGGTTCCAGGAAACAACCTCTCTACTTCTATGAAGTAATGGAAAAGTCTGCGTACATTCTACCTTGGGATTCCACTGGGTATGTTGTTGTTGTTGTTTTGTTTCCAGCTCTCAAATTTTTAAGGTGTTTAGTATTTCGTTTAATTTGTATCCCTTTTTTTGAAAAAATAGATATAAATTAAACGAGTGCTGCTGGGAAAGTTTAAAAATCAGGGAAAAACGAGTTAAAAGAAATTTTTAAATGCATATTACTGCAGAGGATACCTTTCATTCTTCAATATTAATGTTAAAAGGCTTACTAATCTGTACTAAGTTAGAAATGAACATTTCATTTCCAACTAAACAAAGTCTAAACTAATGTACAATAGACAATCCCATCTTTTTCCTCAACTTCCTATGCTTTTCTTGTAAATTGTTTGCTGCAAAAATCAACTCAACAGCTTCCAGTAAGTTTGACGTCCACAAGGCTGGCGCACAAACTGAGTTAACATCATATATTGATCCAAAATGTTAATCATTTATTCAATTCCCATCACCTAACAGCTTCTGGTGCAGAGTTGCAGTAAGGTGTATGCAAGCAAACCAACTTGGTAAATGCTAGACATATACTTGTAAACAAAATGCCGATTATCAGTCCTGTTATGCTCTTCTGCTTTTGGAGGCTCATTGCTCTCTTGAAAATGCTCCCAAAACATGGAAGTAATACGCCACATGCAAACATCATAAGGTGATCCAAACCACTGTAGTCAATACCTGCAAGTATTGCTCCGATTGCAGAGGAAGGACCCATGAAGCCAATAAGAGCAGCAGCTAAAAGGGATGCATGCCAGCTGTCAGTTGCTCCATAAATGCAGCTAGCAACAGCGGCACCGCGTGGGAGTCCATGAAGTGAGACAGGAAGAACCATGTGCCGACCAAGTCCATAAGCTTTTGGAGCAGCAACACCCAAAGCGAGCCCCTCTGATAGTGCATGGAGGGCAACTGCAGCACAGCACAAAATTGACTGAAGCGTGAGAGCACTCACTGGCAATCCTGTTACAGCAGATAAAGCATCTGCTGAAGTCCTCTTGCGACTTCCAATTTTAATGACACTAGCAGTTGAAAAATGGGAAAATGAAAATCCTGCTGCAAGGAGAGAGACGAGGGGGATAAACTCCATCTTTGATGTTAAGACTAGCAGCAATGGACGCCATACACCAAGGACGAAGGCCGTGCCGCAGGCTACACCAGTTAGTAGAGCATGCTGAAGACGAAATGCAAGAGCAAACGCAACAAGAGATACACCGCCAAGCAGTGGACCAAAACCAAAAAGTAGAGAAACAAGGAAGGCAGAAGCATCCTCCGAACTGCCATTGCAACATGATTTGGTTAGAGCACAGGACAAACATCACCACAACCTTTAATTACTAATATTATCAACTTAGTAATGAAAAACATTATGACACAAAATATCTACTACCTTTGATTCTAATTATGACATATAATTGCAATGTTCTCCACAATATCCACTTGACCACTATAATTATAAGAATATTTTACAAATATTCTTGATAATTCCCAGACTTGTTGGGAAAAATTATAGCAACCTATGTGTGTGGGCCAGACAAGCTACCTGGTAGATAAGTCGAGCTTTTTTTTTCAAGCTTAGAGGATTAGTCAAGATACATCCAAGTTCACCAGGATGCTACGGATATTTTAAAGAAAATCCAACTGATTATCTTGACTTCCAAAAGAACTATTCTTAACATCCCATAAAACCCTGAAAAAGCTCCAGTTTTCCCTGATATACAATCTCATAGATTTTTCAATATTATCAGTTGGCCACACTCTAAGTAGGACGCAGCAATGATAAAAAATATACAAACAAACAAGTTGCACCACAAACCTAAAGCAACAGAATATAGCTACCACTTCTCAGGTTCAATGTCAGTTAACCAATTAACTAAAAGCAAAAGATGATTTCAAAATGAAATCTAGAATGGAAAAAGAGAAGACACAAAAGCCGCAGAAGACTCTTATCATCCTAAGACTAACAGTATGTCTTTTCTACTTCTCTTCACCAATCTGGTTCTACTTCTTCTCCTGTTATTCAGGGGTAGGGAAGCAGAGATATAGGATGGGTGAAAGATGATCTCACTTGTAGTTGTGACCAACACTCTCGAACACAGCACTAAGAGCTTCCATAAATGCTACTGAAAGAGTAGCAGCTGATGCAACATGAGATGGTGAGGCTTCCTGCACACACAGAACCATAAATTAAAAGGAAAATGTAATCAATATTTCCGGAATACTTGTGCAGGACTACTGGAGATGGTATTAGAATATGAAACATAAAATCCAGCTTTAGGTTGTGGAATTACGTAACCATTATCTCGAGAAATTGTCAATGAAAAAATTACAAAATAGAGCATCTCTTTTACAACTAACATCCATAATGTTAAATAAAATAAAAGTGTCCTTTTTTTAACCAAAAGTCTAGATAGAAGTGTCATTAACGTTTCAACCTACAGATTCCAGTCAGTTAAAATTGAAGGAGCCAAATCTATTCAAAGTTCCATAGAACAGTACATTAAGCGCTTCTCTAGATATAAGAGTTCAACACAGACCCATTTCTGGCCAGCTAAAATCATCATAGATCATTAGAGGGTGTTTTTTAGATTTTTCTATATCCTTATTTTTCTGCCTCTTTTTCCTTTATTTTCTTTTTTCCCCCTTTAGTGGTTAGAGGCCTATAGGGAACTATACAAGTGGGTGATGAAAGATCTTTCAAAAATTAAGGGGAAATTAAACAAATTACCTTGAATCCATCAGGAAGGACCTCAGCAACAACTATCCAAATCATACACCCAGCAGCAAAGCCAGTAGCAAAAGGCAGAAATTTGTGAAATGCATCGGCACATACATATGATGGTACTGCAACAATTGGCTGCATTAAGAAGGAATTCAGGGCTTAGATATCAATATATCATGACTACTGACGAAGGATGGAAAATAATTGACTATAACTAAAACAGGAAATTAGAAATCATATACCATACCTCACTTGTTCGTGAATATGCAATAATTTATATTAGTACACGTATGAACAGTATAAACTATCATTACAATGATTGGCACAAGCACCTCTTATAGAAGACAGAGACTACATCAGTGTTGTTGAAAACAAGAACTTCATCACTTACTTAGACATACATATCATGAGCACTAACAAAGGATGGAAAAATAATTGAATTATAACTCAAACCGGAAACTAAAAATCATATACCATACCTCATTTGTTCGTGAATATGCAATAATTTATGTAAGTATGCACATGAATGGTCTAAATTATTGTTACAATGATTGGCACAAACACCTCTTAGAATACAGACTACATCAGCGTTGTTGAAAGCGAGCACTTCAGCACTTTAAGCAGCGAAGTGAGGCACCGATTTTTTGCTTTTCGAGCGAGAAGTGAGGTGAAATGAAAAACAGCCACTTCTCAGATGAAAGCAAGAACTGTGTGTGGCGAGGAAGCAATGGAAGCGTATGCTTTTGTTTTAAATTTAAAAAGATGCACTCTTTTAGAAGAAAAAGAAATTGCACAACTGTATCCTTTTATTCCTCACTGCTTGGTGCAACTTTCTTCTCCGAACTACGCTAGGGTTCACTTTCTGCTGCCCTTCTTCTAGCTCCAGGTATGGCTTATCCATCATTTTTCTACGTTGTCGTCGCTATGCTACTGGGGGGACTGGCAATTTTTTTCCCTTTCTTTCCTGGATTGCTGGACTCAGTTTTTTCCTCTGCTGGAGGAGCTGGCTTCTCTTATTTTTCTTTTCAGTTTTTTCTTCTTTTTTACTCTTATTTTCTTCTGCAGGAATCTGCAGACTTATGTTCTCTTTATTTGTTATTTTTTGTTTACTAATTAAATTGTATTAGCCTTTTTTAACATACAAGTAGTCAGTTACTTACAAATTTCTGAATTTTTTGTTTTTTTTGTTTTTTAAATTGCACTTCACTTCAAGGAAGCGAGCGCTGCACTTGAAGAATGAAGCGGGGGCTTGTCTCTTATTTTCTTCGTGCTTCTAAGATCACTGGACTATGTGCCCGTTTGGATTGGCTTATCTTAGGTGCTTTTAAGCAATTCTAAAGTGTTTGGATAAATTTAAAAAGTGCTTATAAGCACTTACTTTTAAAGCAAAACAACAAAAAAAAAAAGCCAAAAGCCATAAGTTAGAAATCCTAACTTATGGCTTTTGGTTTATAAGTCATAAGCCAATAGCAAATCCAAACAGGCTCTGCATACCACAAATGACAAAATATGGTTTGACTAGTATAACAATCAGGTAATACATATAGAAATCAGTGAGAACAAAATGTAAATACATCCCAACTTTCACTAGTCTGCTTAGAAATCCCAATTTGTAAAAGATGGTATATATTCAATCACCTGGGGTAAGGAAGTTAATATACTCCATAACATGGCATTCTGTGGAGAAACTCCTCTTGATGCAAGAACCATGCTCACAGCTAAACCTTCTGGTATGTTGTGCACGGCAATTGCCAGAGTTACCAAGATACCCTGAGACAGACCTTTGGAGCCAGCAAAGGATACTCCAACACCAGCACCCTCCCCAAATGAGTGAAGTGTCATAATTCCAACAACAAGGATGACTTTTGTTGCATCTGCTCCCTTAATGTCCAGCATACTTACTTCACCATATTGTTCGAGAAACTGAATAAGAAAAACAGACAAACAACATGAGGAACTGCAAAGTGGGAATGAAGAAACTTGTCAAACTATGCAAGAGTAAGAAGAGTTATGCACAAAAGATAAATTTTAACAGAATAATGTTTGAAGATTACTTCAAACGCAGAAGAAACTATGAATCCTGAACTCAGCCAAATCAATACAACTAGCTTCCACTAGTAATGCGACAAGGCTTTTATAATGTCATTTAGTAAATAGAACTTAGAGATAATAATTCAACACACTATATCTGATATTCACTCAACAGAATGACTGGAACTGAAAAGCAGTAGCTTCTCTACTTAACTCCTTAAGACCCATTACCAGCCCTTTGGTTGTAAATTTAATTTTTGAACTCCACTCCAACTCGAGATAATATATATGAATAGCGTACTGCAGTGAAGGGAATATTAGCTAAAACACTATATGTTCTTCTAAATCCTAGTAATTGCAGCTAAAGCATAGTCAATCTTTTCTTTTTTCATTTTTATTGAACCTTTTTTTTTAATAAAGATAGTGGTCAGGCTAGGTCATGCACACCTCCACTAATCAGCAAAAAGCCTGCAACATTATACCTGCACTTAGTAATTTTGTCCAAATGGCTCATAGTAAATATATTGTGTTGGTATTCAAGCCAAAAATCTCAACAGTGTTAGTCCTAGACCTCAACCATTCAGTCACTTAGAATGCACAGTGATTCTTTTCATTGATAAACTAAGACTGAAGATTAAACTTACACCTAGTCCATAAAAGCAAAGAAATACGTAGAAAGCAGAACTATAGTATATGGTATGTCGCACAAATCCTTCAAAATCCTTGTCGCATCCAGGACAAACTGACACGATTTGGGTGTGGGTGTAGTGTGGGATCTGCACTGGATTTAGTCAACCTAACTTGGGTGCTTTGACTACAGCTATAGGCATGAAATATAGGTTGATTGGGTATTATGTCTGACTTTGGCTTATGCCAATATATTAACAAAAAGTAGAAAATTTTGCTATCATATAACATAATTTACGAATAAAATATCAAGTGTATACAAAGAATTTCACACACACAGTAAAATGCATTTATCAGCTATACCTTAGCAGCCCCATGACCACCCTACCATGAAGGTGATGATGAATCCAACTTCCAGAACCACAGCAGTGCTGGGTACCCACATTCTTATCCAAGCAAACAATAGCGTATATGTTTTTGAAGGGCAGTGATTGAGGATAAAAACTTAAGAGAAAGTATTGCACGTTTAGATTTTTTTAATCTAGTTGCACATTTATGGATTTCCTATATCAACAGGTATAAGTTTGATCTGAAACCTCTAAATTCCAACAAAGCCATGAGAGTTATTTCCTTAAGAGATAGCAACTGCCAAGAAAACATTATACATGTATTGAATAGCGTAAACCTACTACATGGAATCATGGACAATAGTGATCTGCAGAGTGGAACAGCAAAGTTTTATCAGACGTGTCAGGAAAGTCCCCAACCAAAGAAACGACGGAGACCAGTGGAGAATAAAAAATAATATCCATGCATGCATTATTAGAATGAAAAAGGACTAAAATCAAAATAAAGGTGGACGTTCATGGATTTCCTTCAAGAACAGAAACTGTTTCAAGACAATAATTTGCAGGAAAGTTGAAGCTAGGATATCCAGAAGAAGTTTGAATCCTGCAACGTACTATTTATCAAACAAAATAATTTAGAGAAATGTAATTTCATTCCGATCATAAGAACTCTAAGGCTGAAAATAGCGGAAAACTAATAAATGTTGTGGCAACATAGAATTTGAAAAATAATAGGTCAAAGATACTGAAATACCAGTAGCTCATGCCATGTATTAAGCTTTACCTACTCATGGACCGTTTTCCATTTTTATCTAGATTAGTAGTCATAACAAAAACATGATAATAGAAGTAATTAATCTTAATCAATGAAATCATTTAATGTTATTTAATAACAGATATGACACAAAACTAATTGAAGAATGAGAACTGGACAACAAGAAAGCGGAAAACTAGGACTTTCACCTTCTTGCAAAGCAATATGAAAATTCCACCAGCCAAAATACCAAACACAACCCATCCACCACTTCCATGATACTGTCCTTCCTGTATAAGATCAAAGCTCGCCGCCAACATCACTCCAGCAGCCATTCCATTGCATACTCCCGACCATTGAGGATCTAGCTCCACAAAGAAAAATGGTACTGCACCCAAACCACTAGCCGCAGCCATTGCCAAAGTGAACAATGCAACTGTTGAAACAGACACTCTGGTGTTATCACCTGTCCATTCACCTTTTCCTTCCATACTGACAGAATCAATACCATATTCTCTACCAGAACCATCAATTATATTGGTTCTGGCATTCCTTAGAGGAGCAGTTATCACCCTTTGTGCACTCACTTCTTCAGATGCCGCTGTGACATTAACAATCAAAGCTGATACAAACAGAAGCAATAAAAGAACTTGCCCAAATTTCAACCCCATATTCATCATGAATAGATCAGCAAATCATTGTAGCCCTCAAATTCCTCCAACCAGTATAACCATCAAGAGAGTCATTGGAAATTCATCATCTCAGAGGCTGCAGATTTCACCAGTCTAATTCCGTTTAGAGCAAATAGCTTTGTGGAGCACTTCTCCAACTATCTAGATGGGTAGAGTTTCTTAGATACACTATCTAAAAGAATTGGATTCAAAATCCATGGCATACTAAATCAACAATCAATTTAAAAATTTATTGTTCCTCATACTGTTGGTCAGAGGGTGTAACTGGTCCGTTCTGCACTAGAATGAATCGCAATACAGTCAGATCTCAATCAATTCAACAGCACTGTAAACAAATGCCAAGATAAAAACAGAACAAGCATAAGAAGACTAACAGTAAACAGAACAAAGAAGCAAATTATTGCACCTAACTATCCACAATCCATGTATTCTCTTTATTCAATCGAATAGTTCATGTAGATGATTTGGGTACACATACCAAATAATATACACACGATAAGCTTGTTTAGAGAGTTCGCCAGTTAACATTGAAATGGAGAATGGTCTGAGATATAGGAGAATGAAGTACAAGAGCCAGATAACAAGGAACACGAAAGAAGAGTCTAACAACTTAAACATGAAATAATAACTCCAGAATACAGTCTTTCCACAGTATTCAAAAGTTGTAATGCAAGTGAAACTTGGCCCATTATTAGATGATAAAACAGCACAATTCAGCTGACAATCTGTTCTACTGATACATTTCACGCCTCAAAACCTCAGACACAACAAGCTCAACAGTACTTATACTACAACATTAATCAGCAAAAATTAAAGCACGAAAATTCATATGAATACAAAGTTTGAACTAATAGACAAAGTAACACAAAGATATCGACCAAAATAACAGAAGGCATCAAGAACATTTCATAAACAAACCACCATTCCCACCTAACAAACCCCAACATGCCAAAACCCACAGAAGAAAATAGAGGATTACCTCCAAATCATATATCCAATCATGGGCATTCAAAAAAAGAACAATTTTGACAGGAAACACAACCACAGAGAAACCATTGACCTTCAAAAAAACCCCACACGGAATACAGCAAGGAATTTCAATATCTTTTACCTATTTCTCCGTGTCTCAGATGACGATCAAAGAGAGTTGAATTGTTCAGAATTTAGGGTTTGTGACAAGATTTATTGAAATGACCTCAAAGACAGGGCAACGTACACAAAAGGGATAAAAAAACCGATCTTTTCCTCTGTAGAATTGTTGTTTTGGGGGCTAATAGATGGAGGATCCGATCAGTTGAGTAACAATGGCGCCTATGGGTGTTCTCTTCTCTCTGTGTATGTGATGAAATACAATGTCCCGGCCATGGTTTTCTTTTCCGGCACAGATATAGGCACCTAAATTTATAAATTTTTTCCGTTTTATTTTTTGTAAAGATATTTTAAAATAATTCTTGTCTCATTCAAATCATTTATCAGGGGCAAATATGCCCTCGTACTGTTAGAAATAATTTAAATATACTTTTTATTGTACTTTAATATATTTCTTCGATTATACTTTTATATCATATATATCTCTCTTATTATATTTTAATATAAATTTATCTTTAATTTTAGTGAATGATAGTTCTTTTGGATGTGTTATTTTCTCTTTTTATGTTATTTAACTATTGATGAGTTTAAATGTAGATTGGTAGATTGGATTAGAGTATTTCATACTATGAAAATGGATAAATAAACATTTATATGTTGATGAGTTTAGTTAAAAATAAATAAATACATAAGTTGTTTTTTAATTTCATAACTATAATTTTATAAATTTTTCTGTTAAAAAAATCAATGTAAAGGTATTTATGTAAAAAAAAGGGTAGGAACAACAAGTAAAATGTGAAATGGAAGATAGTTGTCTTGTTTTTAGAAAGATAGTTTTATAAATAAAAAAGTAAAATATTTAGTCAAACTAAAAGTTTTTATAAGGTGAAAAGTCATACAGAAAGATTAGCTTATTCAATATTTTTATCTTTACATACGTTTTTTTTAACCAACAGCTAAAATTAAGGATAAATTTGTGCCAAAATATAATAAGAAAAGTTATTTGATCCAAAAATATAATTGAAAGGGTATATCTAAGCCAAAAGTATAACGAAGAGCATTTTTAAACTATTTTTAATAGTACAAGGGTATAAATAAACCTTCTCTGTTAAATAATTTTTAATTATAGTAAGATGATATTTTTTTTGGAATAGACTAAAAAAAAATTGTTTCACATAAAATGGTAATATATGTGTATTATGTGTGACATATAGTACATCTCATTATTCAATTTTATACGAGCACATCTAAAATTGGATAATAATAATATTAACTGATGAAAAGTTAAAATATAGATTTATGATTATGTTAATATTATTTTCAAAGTTCCATTCAATTGAATATGCATAATATATTTAAAGAAAAATAAAAGTACTCTCTTCTTACAAAATTTTATACTCCATTGAAAAAGAAAAATTACTTTAAAAAACTTCAAAAAAAAAAAAAAAGAAAAAATAGGGGAGACAGATTTTATCTCTCCATATAACAACCTTCAAATTACATTTGGTCTTATTATCTCTTACAATTTGTTTCCTAATACTCTTCTGCTTTAAAAAGAATTGTTTAATTTAATTTGATGTGAAATTCAAAGAAATTAATTTTGAAGATGCATGTCTTAAAAAAAATTCAATTAATTGAAGAAATAATTTGTCAATATTTTTTGGGGTACTTAGAAATACATTGATTTTAAAACGAAAAGGGAGTATAGTACATAAATGGATTTAATTTATGAGCAAGTCAGCAAAGATTAAAATATTAGTTGTTACCAATGGCATGTGAAAGCTGTTTTGGCTGGACAATGTTCTGTCCTTTTGACACTTACATTAACCTACCATATTTTATAAATAACATAGTAAGATTCGTAAATTGGACGATCGTCTCAAAACTCAAGAATAATTATAATATTAGAATCATTGAGTAAATATGTTTGATTTGTTACGGAGTATAATCAAGAAACAAAAATTTCACTTTCGCAAATCTGTTAATCGAAGGATCAGTTACAAAATTCAAAACTAAGTGGACGATGTAAAATTGATAATTGATTCAAACAATATAAATTTCGATCTATGGAAAAACAAAACATGACAGTAGAACCGAAGAGAGAGGTTTAAATAGTTGATATCTAATACTTAGAGCTTCATCCTAATACTTACATATATTTCAAAAACTCAAGTACATAACACAGGTATCAACTAGTTGGGATTACAGTTTAGTTATTACTCATACACTTAGATATTAGGTCAGTGTAAGGGTAAGTGTCAGTATGATGGGCATCTTATATATCAATGTTGGGCAAATACAGCAACAGTATGAATGTCTCAACAACATAAGTGTTAGAATCTACATCTTAAGCTGCCACAGTTAACATACCCATTTTGTTTTCTTTTTTGCAGCAATCCCAGCAATTAGGGGAACTAGCAAGAGCACATTATTAACAGCTGCTTCAAGGCAAAATATATGTACGTTTACAATACTTCAGCTTATAGACAGATATCAGGCCTAATATCGGCTCTAGCACGAAATTTTTTGAAAAAAAATATATTTTGGAATAGGAATTCTAGCATATGCAATGAGTGGAGCTTACAATCAATGTTTAGCTTACCCTAAATCTTCTCCAATCTTCAGGGTGGGGTTGATATTTCTATCTTAGCTATATGCTCCTATTATATAAGGAAACAAGTACCCATTCAAGTCGTTATGATGATCATACTTGAGATCTTTATCTCCAACTTCAACCTCTCTGTATTAGGGATTGTGAAAACAGCAAAGAGAGCCAACTAAGTTGCTGGTAGTTTTTATTAGACAATGAGCCGAACAGTATGTTCACCGAAGTTGGCAACTTTATAGAGCCAAAAATGCAAAACATAAGTTCCTTATTTAATAATACCTAAGAAATTCCCAAGTGCCAGTTGAAGAAATTGTTTCTTTATTGGCTGTCTTCAGAATAGACTACTAAACCATCAAGGCTGGTACAGACTCAGTTGGGGCAGCAGCAAGGGAGGAACATGTTCAGTTACTGCTAACTACACGGTTATGTGCTCTAACAAAGATTTGATGGAGCAGAGACCTTGGAAAATCGAAATTATATGGTAGACCAGTTAGTGTTTTCAGCCTGATAGTTCTAGATGGTGCATGTTTAACTCAAGACAATCTCATCAGGAGGAAGTTATAGGTAGTTAAATAGATGTCATATGTGTCTCCTTAGTGCTGAAACAGTCAACCCCTTGTTTTTCACTTTCCTATTGCAGCAGAATTGTGATCCATGTTCTTTTCCCTACTTGGACTATATTTGACTATGCCAAGCAGTGTTACAGAAGCTTTTCTCAGCTGGAGTTTTTGGGAAGTTGAGAAGCCCATCAAGAGAATCTGGTCTATAGATCCTGCATTTATTTTGTGGTGCCTATGGATTGAAAGAAATCAAAGGTGCATAGATGGCATCACAACTGCCACTCACTTGCTCAAAGCCAGATGTTTGGTTTCTCTTTTTTGTTGATCCAACCTTACACCATTGTATAATGCTGACCCTTTTTCAGATTTCATTAACTCAGCTTTTTTTTTAAATGACAAGGGAACCCACAACGCTACCCCCTGGATGTGCACAAGGTAAACTCTGCTCCTATGCAATAGCTTGCAAACCACACAAGAGAGGTAAACTGCACAAGGCAAGCGCATGCAACAAGCTCGACCGAGGTGGTCAACCACTGTTGTCGTAGGCAAGAGGTTTTGAACTTGAGACCACCATTATGGAAGTCCCAAGCCAAACCATATGAGCTCCTTAGCCTATTGATAGTGTTGTTTTTTTCCTCTTAGCTTGGACCTGTATAATCCTTTATTTTGTAATCACTGTATCTGCTAACTGCTTGATGCTTTTGAATTTAATTCATTTATCTTACTTCATCAAAAGATAGATAAATAAAAAAATGCCCAACTGCCAATGCACACGGATTTGAAACACATCTTCCCACTAAAATATCAGGCATTTGTCTGTGATAGGGTTTGAACTCGTGACATGCGCCTAACCTACACACATGCTATACCCTTACCACTAGACCGAAGCACTGGGAAATGGTAAAATAGCAATACAAGTAACCACAAATGGCATCTTCCCTTAAATCCAAAGTATAGGTGACACATTGAAGCGTGATTTAATTTGTGTATCAGAAAATATGGTAGAAGCAATCAGATATTGATCAGAAATATAGTATAAGCCATCAATGATTACCAGAAGTTAAAGTACTGATTTTTCTCTAGGTAAGCAGTGCACTTTTGGAAAACGTGCAAGAAATTCTCTAGCTAAGCAGTGCACTTTTGGAAAACATCCAAGAAATTTTATATACCATCACAAATGCAAATGCCTTTGCACCTGAGGTTTACATTCTGTTACTCTCTGCCCAGGGATATCCCTAATTGGAAGCACTTGATTCGATCCACATATCTGAGCCCATCCATCATATATCGTTGACTTGATTTGCGGAAAGCTTTTTTTTTTTTAATTATGGTAATCCTTTTATTAATGTAAAACGGCACTAAGAACATGCTGATTGTGTACCAGAAATTACTCTTTCTCAAAATTTATTGCTCGACCACTAGTATAGTTTTGAATTGTCTTAACAGTAAAATTGTTATATTTGCATGGTAATATATGCTCAATTACTTTTTGATAAGTATATCATGTGCAATCTAATCTCGTCCTTCATTTTTCCTTTTCTGCTTCTAATTATAATATACCTTCTTCTTTTATACTTATCTAATATGAAATACATGCACATACACTCCTCCGTAAAGAAAAACATGCCTCATCAGCTAAGGCTAACACCTAAAAAGTCCAATTCATTCAGCACATAGCACAATGCAGCAACAATTTTGATAGAAGAAAATATGCTGCAATGCAGCATTTCTAACCTGCCAGTCCAATTACTATTGAAGGTCATTCACATATGATGCATATCACTTATTTACATAATTAGTTTACAAGTTAGTCTTTTCAAATAAATCCATGGCTATTAAATCCAGCTATCCACAGTGGAGAAAACCAAGGGTGATATCTAAAATTGCAACAACTATAGATATAGGGGTATCAAGCTGTTGAGACATACTATGGAAGTTTGGGAGAGGGTCATGGATGTCTAATTCCAAAAACCAGTAGATTATCAAAAACCTTTTTCAAATCTTCAGCCTTCAGCTCTCCGAATTTATCGGTATTAATTTAGACTACCACAAGTTTATCACCATTATCTGAGATTCATTATTGGTAACAACAAATCAATGGAAACCCAAAGAAATGAACTAATGTAAGCATTTTCTTATTTCAAAAATTAGATCTACAAAATGATACACAAAACAATACTTGTACACATGATTATTTTTCATATATTCAGAGGTAGACAGAGTTCATTTAAAAACAATAAAATTGTGATCAAAACTGAAATGGATTAATCAAGAAACTCAAACTCATCTTCCTTAAGGTGGGCAGAGAACTTCACCGGAGTACTTCGCCCTTCCAAATCGTCTACCACGAAGTCCACCTTGTAAGGCAAATTAGCTGATATTTGTTTGCCTTTATAAACACCCACATACTGCTTCAACGTCCCGATCCTCCCTTCCAAATCCAATTCGGTAACCTTGGGGACATGGTACACTTTCAACGGAACCGTAACCCTAACCTTAGACCCAACTTTCCCCATTGCTGCAGCATCTTTTTGATCAACCCCCTCATCTAAATTCAATGAAGATGTAGAAGAAACAGTGGAGGGGTTATCCACACTAACAGACTTAGAAATGAAATACCCATTTGGCTTTTGAGTGTTTCTTGATTTACTAATCTTGATTTGGGTAAAAGGGTTAGGGTTTAAGATGTTCTTGTGAGATGGGATTATGAGGGATTGGTTCTTGGAATTGGGTATGTTGAGAACTGATGATGAGAAGAAAGCTGGAGTAGAAGCAGTCATGGTGATTCTCTGGTAATACAAAGATTTCTTTTTTCTTTTGATGGGGTTTCTGTGGGAAGAGATTTTATTTGTGGTGGTGGGAATTTATAGGTTTATCCAAATATTTTGATTGTTGATTGAACATTGAGATTTTTGTATCTGGAAATTACATGGCTATGCTTGAGGAATTGTCTGATAAAATCCAACTACTCATTTAACTAAGGTTTTTGATGTGATTGATATCCTGATATTTTTCATTAAAGAACGATTGTGACTATTTTCTCACACACCTTCGAGATTCAAATTAAATGTAAACATCATTTCTCTTTCGTTTTCTCTCTAATCCTGCTCTTGTGGCTTCTTGTTCGAGTTCATTTTATGTCCCTTCGATTACTTTATCTCTAATATTCCTTTCTTCTCTTTCATCTTCGGTCAAGCCATGTGAATTACAGTCTTATGTAGTGTTGAATTTAATTTGAGCTCTTTTGAACAAATTTGGAACAAGTGATGACAAGTTCCGCTAAAACGCTCGATATGCAATTAGCTTAAATCATATTTGTTTATGTGGTCGAGGTGGGTTCTTCCACTTTTTCACCGTTCAAAAGAGTGGCCGATACGCAGATAGGAAAAAGGGAGAGATTAGCCTCATTACTTCCCACTAGGCGAGAGGTGCACACAATTCATCTACTCACTCGTCAATCATAGTGTTCAGCTAACTTCCACTGATTTAAACACCTATCTTTTTATTATTGATAATGAATCTCTTTCACGTTTGATTCTACTTTGTGGTAGAACAATTCTGAAAATGTTATTCAAATTTAAATGGTCTTATTTTTAGAAGAGACTCATGGAATGAAAGAGACAAATAGAGCTTTTGCACATTTTCGTTAATTCATGAACAAAATTTATACATATCGATTGAAAAAAAAATCAACAGAAAAAGAAAGAATCGAACACCTTTTACCTAAAAGCAGCGAGTCTGAATGAGATTTTTTGATGAGCGTAGTCTATTAGTATATCTAACATATAATTTAGCTGTGAAATAGATTATTCTCTAAAAAAGGAAATGTTGAATGAATTGATCATAATTATTATGAAATTTGTTTTTTATTACCTTCGAAAGAAAATATGAAGATATTAATCACAGAGAAAAATGAAAATTTCACAATAAATGCAAAACTAAGCAACTACTAAGCTCCCAATTGGTTGTGATTTCGTGTCTCTTAGTGTTGTCAACACCAGAATCAGGCTACCTAATGAAATGTTTAGTCGATCCATTCTATTAGGGTTAAATGAATTCCAATGTCATAACTTTACCTTCCTTGCTCGCTCTGTTTTTATTTGAAACCCAAATTTCATCACTCTATCTCACTAAACACATGTTGGAGAAAGTTATTCTATCGCACTGGGATCATGTGGAAGAGATTACTGGACCACCTTCTCTTGTATTACTCAAGCTGAGATGGGCGCTGGCTCCCTAGATGCTAATGATTGGTACACAGGGAAATGGTTACCTGATTTTATAAACCTGATGCCTTGCTACTCGTGTTAAATCGCTTTTTATGAAAAATTATATTATTTCTTAATAATAAAAAGAGGTCTCAACATATTAATATACTGTGAAGTGTTCTTTCAGATTCAGAACTTTTTTTTAGTACTCACAATTTTTATTAGTTAATTGATTGAATTTTTATGCTTACTCTGATAAAGAACATGATACATAATAACACGTGAAATCTCATGTGAATCAACAAGGACCATCTTACAAAGCGCTCCTTAGTGGGCACTCTCGGAGGCAAACCAAAAAAAGAGCAAAAAAAGGTTGTGTGCTTGGCGGCCATCCGGCATCGAATAGGAAGGGATAACACTCATTTCTGTCCAAACGCCACGTAGACACAATATCTTTAAGTCGTTATTCGATTAGACACAACTAATCAAGTACTTAAGTTTGTAATGAACATGGATTTGTAGTATGGAAAAACTTTTGTTTCAGATGCTATCACAAATTTAAAGATATCCGTCACAAAGTGGAAGTGATATTAATAGAGGACAAGATACAAAGATGAGATTATGATGGTTCAAGCATGTGAAGAAGAGGAGATACACGAATGCTTCAATTAGAGGTGTGAGAGGTTGGCTATACATAATTTCAGGAGAAATAAAGGTATGCTAAAAAGGTAATAATTGTTAATACTCAAAGAGGAAAAAATAATTGTTAATAAATCATTTTTTACGCTCTAAATACATAATACAGTCCAGAATTTCTCTTTCTTTAATTTCTTCATGCAAAATCAAATTAATATATCCAAATGGAACTATGACAGCTGCATAGTACTCGAGCTGTGATGGTCAACTAGGAAAGTTGTCTACACCTTCTCCCTTTATATTTTATATTTTTGTTTATTGTTGACTTCTGAAAACTTGATAATATAAATAACAAAAGCTAACGACAAAAACCGAAAGATTGATGCTCAAGAAAAAATGACCAAATCATTTCCATATCTTGTGACCAGTTGACTAAACAACCTGAAAACCAATTTCCTTATCCCTTTACTTGTACTTGATTCACCTAATGATGAAAAGTGACTAACCATTTATTTATTTTCAACCATCTAATCCCCTCCTGAAGAAAAAAGGTGTTGTGCTTGTTCTATGGAGAGGCTCCAAGTGTATATTCTTTTTGTTGTCATTTTGCATTCAATAGCAGTAGAATTTGCTTGTAAGAGCCAAAACCTTGCTACAAGTTGTTCGGCTAATGATCTTGAAGCACTTGTGGATTTCAAGAATGGCCTGAATGATCCTGAGAATCGGCTTTCGTCATGGCAAGGAAGAGATTGTTGTAACTGGAGAGGAATACAGTGCAGTAATTCTACTGGTTCTGTTATCAAAATAGACCTTCGCAATCCATTTCCAGTCGATTCTGCTGATGTTACTAGGTATGGATTTTGGAACTTGAGTGGGGAGATTAGGCCGTCTTTGGTAAAAATCCAATCTTTAAGATACTTGGATTTGAGTCTAAACACATTTGGTGGAATCCCAATTCCAAGTTTTGTTGGTTCTTTGAAGAATTTGGAATATCTGAATCTTTCAAAAGCTGGTTTTTTTGGTACATTACCTCGTACATTGGGTAATCTTTCTCACTTGCAGTATCTTGATGTTTCTTCAGAATTCTCAGCCTTGACAGTTGAAAGCTTTCAATGGCTAACTGGTGTTGTTTCTTTAAAATATCTTGGGATGAACCAAGTAGATCTCTCTATGGTAGGATCAAGTTGGTTGGAAATGCTAAATCATCTTCCCAATTTAACAGAGTTGCATCTTTCATCTTGTGGCTTATCTGGTTCCATTTCATATCTTATTCCTGTCAACTTCACTTCACTAGCTGTTATTGATCTTAGTTTCAATAGTTTCAACTCAATGTTCCCGAGTTGGCTTGTAAATATCAGCACTCTTGAGTACATAGACTTGAGCAACTCTGGTTTTAGAGGCAGAATTCCACTTGGCATCAATGAGATTCCAAGGTTAAGATACTTGAACCTTGCACTAAACAAGAACCTTAGTGCCAATTGCCTTGAGTTATTTAGAGGAAGCTGGAAACAGATAGAAGTTCTTGATTTAGGTTCAAATAAACTACATGGAAAATTGCCTAGATCCATCGGGAATATGACTTATCTGACTCACTTCAATCTCTTTTTGAACAACATTGAAGGTGGAATACCGGGTACTATTGGAGGATTATGCAATTTAATCAACTTTGATTTATCAGGAAACAGCTTGACAGGAAGTCTACCTGAAATACTCGAAGGAATGGAGAAATGTGATTCCAAGATGCCTTTGCCTAGTTTGACGTACTTAAAGCTGAGTAGCAATGGTCTTGTTGGTAAAATACCAGAATGGTTGGGTCGGTTGAAAAATCTTCAACAACTTGAATTAGCTTCCAACTTTCTTGGAGGCCCTATACCAGCTTCTGTAGGAAAGCTTCAAAATTTGACCAACTTGGGACTATCAGGAAACCAGTTAAATGGTTCTCTACCGGAGAGTTTTGGACAGCTTTCTGAATTGTCTGTTCTTGGTCTTTCTTCTAATTTCCTCACTGGTACTCTATCAGAAGTTCATTTTAAGAACCTGCGCAAAGTGAAGATTCTTGACCTTTCATCCAACTCCTTGACTTTGAATGTTAATCCCAACTGGATTCCTCCATTTCAGATTCGAAATCTTGACATGGGGTCTTGCCATTTAGGTCCTTCTTTTCCTACTTGGCTCAAGTCTCAGAAAGAGCTCAGGTTCCTAGACATTTCAAATGCAAGTATTTCAGATTCCATTCCAGGCTGGTTTTGGGACATCTCTTCTAATTTATCCCTGCTGAATTGTTCTTTTAACCAGTTAAGTGGTACTCTACCAAATCCATTACCAATATTCCCCTTTGCAGATGTTGATCTGAGCTCAAACCAATTTAAGGGAACCATTCCATTACCTAGTGTCTCAATTGAATTGTTTGATCTTTCAAACAATATGTTTCAAGGTCTCATCCCGCAGAATATTTCTGAACTCATGCCAGAATTGATATTTCTGTCTCTTTCAGGTAATGAAATTTCGGGTGAAATACCAGCTACTATAGGAAAGATGACCCTTGTTCAAGTCATTGATCTATCAAACAATAAGCTAACAGGAAATATCCCTTCAAGCATAGGGGAGTGTTCTTACTTGAAAGCTTTAGACCTTGGGAACAATAATCTATCTGGCTCAGTTCCAAGTTCTTTGGGCCAATTGATTCAGCTTCAGTCATTGCACTTAAATGACAACAAATTCTCTGGAGAGGTTCCCATTCCATTGAAAAATTTATCCAGTTTGGAGACACTTGATCTAGGCAACAACAGACTATCCGGAGAGTTCCCCTCATGGATATCTGATGGTTTTCCAAATCTTAGAATTCTCAGATTAAGGTCCAATTCTTTTTCCGGAGAACTTCCTTTAGGAATGTCAAATCTGAGTTCATTGCAGGTCCTTGATCTTGCAGAAAACAACTTAACTGGCGCCATTCCAACAAGCATAGGAGACCTGAACGCCATGGTACAAGAGATAAAAGTGAATGAATATCTGTTATATGGGAAGTATAGAGGGATTTACTATGAAGAAAGCTTGGTAGTTAATTTGAAAAACCAGTTCCAAAGGTACACCAAGACTCTATCACTCCTTACCTCAATAGACTTGTCTAGAAACAACCTCAACGGAGCACTTCCTGTGGAATTGACAAAGTTGCACGGACTCACAGTTTTGAACTTGTCCGGAAACCAAATCAGTGGACAAATCCCAGAAAACATTTCAAGTTTACATCAATTGGCATCGCTTGATCTCTCGAGTAATAAGCTGTCTGCTGTCATCCCATCAAGCATGGAATCAATGTCATTCTTGAGCTATATCAACTTCTCAAACAACAACTTATCCGGTATGATTCCTTATAAGGGGCAGATGACAACTTTTACAGAATCTGTGTTTGAGGGGAATCCCCATCTTTGTGGAGCTCCACTTGTAGTACTATGCCAAAATGGAAACTCGGACAATAGAACCATACTAGAGAATGACAGCAGTGATGAATTTCCTGATAAATGGTTTTATGTTAGTGTTGGATTGGGATTTGTTACAGGTATTCTTGTTCCTTACTGTATTTTACTCATTCAAAAGCCATGGAGACGAGCATATTTCAGTTTCTTAGACGCAGTCATCGATAGATTTGTCCCAGTCAGAAGTAACAGAATAACCAGTAACAGAGCAAGCAGCACCAAAAGATCACATACGAGGACTAGATTTTCGTTTTAGCCATCATATTAAGTTCCAGTCATCGTTTGTAGAAGGTGAACCCCTGTAGATAAGACATCTTTTCTTGTATGTTCTGTGATGCCATTAGTGAACATCAATACAAGAAATTGATGTTGTTGACTATTTTCACCTAAAAAGCTTGCGCAATATTCAGTAACAAGCTAAGGCAACAATACAGACAGGTTAGTTCTTCCTGATGCTTACAGCTTGTTCGGATGGTGGTTTTCCGTAGTATGGTATGGTTATTAAGACAACGACGTTTGTTTTGATTGTTTCATCAATTATATGGTATGGTATGGTTTTGTTTCATGGAAACCCCCACTTTTTGAAACCGCTGGTGGTATCCATGGTTCTCTTATTTTTATTTTTTAATGTATTTTTTGAGGTTCGTTTATTTAAAAGTTCTTACTTTTTTATTTTCTTGTATTGTTTGTATAGAATGAAGATATATTAGCTTGTATGTCTCCCTACTCGATGTATTTATTTTTTTTAAAAAGTTATAAAAAACTATGATAAATTTTATATTTATAACAATTAAGGATATTTTTGTAAATTTATAAGTTACGATACAATACCATACAGTCAAATCAAACAACAAATTATTTTTAAACAATAGCAACCCGTACAGTCCATTCAAACATTGTATGGTATGATACTATACAATACCATATCATACCATACAATACCATAGTGGTTTGCCATGGTTTCATAATGTATGGTATTGTATGGTATGGTATGGTATCGTACAGTACAATACCATACAATGTTTGGATAGACTGTATGGGTTGCTACTGTTTAATGATAATTTGTTGTTTGATTTGACTGTATGGTATTGTATCGTAACTTATAAATTTACAAAAATGTCCTTAATTAGTATAAATATTAAATTTATCAATATCTTTTTAATATTTTTTTTAAAAAAAATAAATACATAGAATCAAGTAGGGAAACATACAAGCTAATTTATCTCCAAACCATACAAACAACGTAAGAAAATAAAAAAAAAGTAAGAACTTAAAAAAAAATTCAAAAAAAAACGTGAAAGAAAAAACGGGAGACGAAAAAAAGTTTCAAAAATTGATGCAGAGAAAAATAAGTAATACAAAAACAATATATATATATTAGGGTAAAGTTTAATAAAAAATAAAGAATAAATTAGAACTATTTAGATTTAAATAAGGGTATAATTGAAAAAAAAAAATAAGGAAACCATGGAATACCACCAAATTGGTGGTTTAAAAAAGTAAGGGTTTTCATGGTTAGAGAACCATGAAACTAAACCATACCATACCATATAATTAATGAAACAATCAAAACAAACATCGTTCTCTTAGTAACCATACCATACCATACCATCAAAAACCACCATCCAAACAAAGCTGTAAAAGTCCTCATTGCACATTCTGAATATTAGGCAAGATTTTATCATACAAAGTTGGCTATTGAGCCTTAAATGATTTTCTTCCTCTAACTATGTACATTAAGTCTCATTAGATTGCGACAAAAACATGGAGCAAATAATGAATAACAGATATTTAAAGCATTAGATACAGCAACATGTGGAACAATAACTCTACTATTATTTCCATGACCCAGTGATGGACTAAGTACACAAATCTAATGATACTTTATTAATAGTCTCCAGAATAAAGAATCAGAATGTCAAAATCATCTCCTATTCCAGTGGCGTTTGGGAGCGTCTTTAGCAGGTTTAGGCATCTCATGGAAGTCCACCATTGCAATCCTTCTTTTGGCTACCTTTTGTTCCGCAGACCTTTCCTCGAATTTCCTCTTGCTCGATTCAAAATCCATCTTCTTCTTCTTCTTCAAGCCTTTGATGTCCTCTGCTTCTGTTGTTTTTTGAATTGGTGTCGCAACCCCCGTGTTCCTCAAAACTCCTCCGGTACTGCACTGGTTTGCCTCTGATTTCTTGTTGTTGCAGTGGGTATTGTAGGTTGTTCCCTTTTGATCACCACCACCATCCTTCAATTGATGAAGCATGTCTGTCTCCTTGTTCATTGAACCAGCAATGCAATTGTTCTTCTTGTGTTGAGTGTGGGGTGTCTTGTTGGAACTCTCTTTTTCTTCTTGTTGATGATCATCATCATGTTTATATGTTCCTGAATTGATCAACCGCTTCAACAGCTTATGTCTACACTTGTTAAAATGTGTTGCATAATTGACTTGGGCAACACCAACAGCAGCTTCAATCAAATCAAAGATATCGTCTGGTTTTTTCTTTATTGAAAATTGCTTCATAAACATTCTTTCCAAGTCCATACGCACCACTATTCTTACCATCTTTTTTCTTGTTGAGAAAATATAAGAATAATGATAACTTCCATACCTATTTATAATAATCCTTAATCCTTATCCTACTCGGAATGGGAAAACAATATGGTAAATAATGTTGTACTCCTTATCCTACTCAAAATGGGAAACAAAAAAAGATTAGGTAATTCTATAAATTCTTCAACCCAAAGCAACCCTTTTATCGAAATTTTTTTTTCACCAACACATATGGAAAGCTTTTTTAAAAATAATTTTCATTTTCACAAACGCATTAACCATTTTCAACAAGCAATTCCTCTGTCTTTATTATTGTTTTTTTAAAAAAATATTTTTGTTGGTCCACATTATTACTTAACAATTAGGAGTGAACAAAATCAAATTAAAAATCAAGTCAAATCGTAAATTGAGTCAACCCCATATTATTTATAAATATTTATTATACTTTTTCATAGTTTTTATCTTTTAACATATAAATTTTGAATGGTCTAATAAAGACTATAGTCTATACATATTATTAGGGATAATTATCTTTTTTAGTTCCTTTTACAAAATATTTACTATTTTTAAATACTTTTTTCCAAATTTATTCCCTAGGTATACCATATTTAGAAAATATTTATCATTTATATTAACTGTACTATATATTAAAAGTGAATTATATATGTCGCACCTCATTTTCGAACCGGTCGAAATAGTTCATAACATAAAGTGGTTGTACTCTCTAATTTTAGAAAAATTATTTAGAGTCGCCGCCTAACTTTAAGGAAATATTAAGAAATCATTTTTTTTAAAAGAAAAAGTAAATGTGGACTCTATTTTGATTTGCGAAACCAAAAAAATTTTAGGTAAGAGTTTTGGTTACTAGAGGGAATCAAATAAAAGTGAATTATATATGTATTAAAATGTATATTTATTTTTGTTTAAAAATTTGTATTATGTGTTAAAACGAATTACGCATGTGTAGAGTATTATACAATGTATAAAAATAAATTTGCATGCAATATCGATGTGTTATAAGTGTCTTAAAATGTATTTGGCTTGTGCTGACAAAAAATCTAAATTATGTGTTAAAAATGAATTATATAAGCACTAAAATGAATTTATATAGCTATAAATGGTAAATATTTTTAAATATGGTATATTTAAGTAAATTTTTCATATTAGTAACCCTAAAGCTTAAATTAAAAATCAAATCATATTAATGCTAGCAATAAAAATTAATTCAACACTAAGAATGACAATAATTATAAATATTTATTCTTTAGTTTTACATTGGTTTAGACAACTTAAATACATAACTTAATTTTAGTTTTTCTTTCTAATTAATAAGTAAAAATTATACTTAGTTTAGCATGATCTAATATTTTAAGTTATGATACTTTTTGTAACTTATTTTAACACGATTTAGTACTTTAAAATTATGATCATTTGCATTATGACTTATTTATATATAATGTTTATTTTATGCGATCTCATTATTATTTTTTATTGAAATTTTAGTATCTTCATTCATATCATGTTTTGTGTTGTTCTAAAAAAAAAACCTCCATATTTGTATTTTGATAAGACTAAAGAAATATTTGAAGCATAAGTATATGTTTTTATGAATACTTTATTGAAAAATTGAGAAATTCAAAATAATTTCAAAAAAATCCGAGAACCCGAGAAATTAAAAAAAAATTGAGGTTGAAAAACTCAATTTTAATTGATTTGATTTGGTTAATATATTTAAAAACCCGAGTACATAAATATCAATTTGATTTAGTATTTAAAAAGTCGAACCAATCCGATTCATGTTCAACCCTAATAACACTTTCTATGGATATTTTTAGTTTTCAAGTATTGACTTGACAACTTTCCACTTTCAAAGAATAATGCATAATTACTCCTAAACTAAGAGTTTTTTTTTTTTTTTTTTACCTCTTAGACTATTTAAAAAAATATACCTCAAAAAGCTGACGTGACATAGAGTGTTCACACTCTCTTAAAGGCAAGTGAAAGATCAAAAAATTGAACACCTGTCTTGTTTTAGTTAGTCCGTTTACAATTAGTTAGTAAACATAATTATTTATATCTATATTTATCAAGCGTGAAGACCCTTAGAAGTACTTGTTTAAATTTTTCGTTCTTCATTAAAAGATTTCGCTTTAGATAAAATTTTCTTTTTCACTATTTTTTTTAATTTATTATTTAATTTTTTATTTATTTAGTTTCAGGGTTCACTTTTAGATTAAATTTTTTTTATATTTAGAATTCATTTTTGATTTAGGACTATTCTTTGTAAATAATTACCTAAAATTTTGACTATCAAATATTTTCTTAATAAAAGTATATAATTCAACAAATTTAAAAAGAAAAGAATTAGTAAAATTATGTTGGAAACATTAAACTACTCATTTTATATTTAGAACTTTTTTGTTACATTAAATTTTAATCAGTTAATCATTTAACTTCTAATTATTCAACTCTAAATTATTATTTTATGTATTAAAAAACTATTAACATATCTATATTATAAGCAATTGAATTGATTTTTTCATCTTTGCCGTTTCACAATAGACTAAATTATTGCATCAAACTAATAATATTTATTTAATCTTTTATATGAATATAATATTTATTTAATGACAAGTACTATTTATATTTAAATTGATGTGGCACATACGTGCAAAAGCACGTAGACCGAAACTAGTATTATATTAAAAGCGTGAAGACCCTTAGAAAACTTTTTGCCCTTCATTATAAGATTTCGCTTTAGATAAAATTATTTTTTTCACCATTTTTCTTCAATTATTATATCTTTATTTTAATGATATTAAATATTGACTACAATAAACATAATACAAATTAAATTAAAAGAATTTCTTATTATAGTTAAATTCATACAAGGAAAAAAAAAATTCCAACTAAAATAGACTTGATCTAAAATAAATAATAAAAAGACTTTCAAAATAATAGGTAAAAAATTTTTTACTCAAAGGTCCAAAAACAAAAAGTGAATTGTACTTTTACTCTATTGTAAATCCTACTTGTACTCTTACTCTATAATCCTTTGCTTTTACTAAATGTAGTATATTTCCTTTTTTGAGTATTGAACCTTTTTTTTTGGTGTTCGTGTAGCTATGGCGAAGAAGAAAAATGGTCTGGCTACCATGGATATCTCCATTGTTACGATGCCCAGGCAATGGATACTTCAGAATCAGCACCTCCGAAATCACATATAGGTGGATCACATAAAAAGATGAAGGAGTACAGATAAAAAGGACAAAGAATGTCAGGAAAATGAAAGCAAGATAGAGAGAACTAAAAATGCCATGAAGTTATGTTTCTTTTTCTGATTAATTATGAATGAATGATGAGTTTGTTTTGTATTATAAATCAATATATAAGCGTGAACTCTTTTTTCATTTTTTTTAAAAAAAACTATTTTCTTTTTGGAAAATCAATGAATTAATCTGCAGTACCATCAGATTGAAGTGAAATGTGCAAATTCTGACGCAATTATCAGCCAGGCGATACACGAATTCATTTAAAGTACTTGGTCTATTTGTCCCACATTGAAGAGAACTAATGCATAGACAGACGAGAGATACAATAAAAACCGAGGCCCATCGATTGATTTAAGCATACCTTTCTCGGCCTTTTGGCTAAGATCAAGTGTAGTATCTGTTCTTATCAGTTTAATATCTGATATGTGGGCCATTGGCTCACATGATATTAACTTAATTTTTTGAGGGGGAGAGTCCATTAAGGTAGCTTGCTACCTGGGCTCTCGAGCGTCGCCTAGGCTTTGCACTATCGCCCAGGCCCGGCGCACCCCACCAAATCTAGTACAGGTCTTTCAGCACAGGCCCGTAAGAGTAAGAGGAGTCTGGTCTGTTAATAGCATAATTCTTTGGCCTGTAATCTAATCTATGAATGTTAAATTCCATAGAGCTCCCACTTAGTCAGACCAAATAATGATCACTTTTTAAAGGATTGAGCATAATAATAGGTCTCCATGAATCATTATGTGTCTTCAACCATGTCCTTAGTGACCTTAGTCTCATTGCATTGCACCAGAAAAGCACAAAGGTCTTATCGATTTCCTTGATGCCCTTTCCACGAATGCTTCACTTCTCTTCAATGAACAAGAATGATTTCTGAAAGTGTAACTGTATTCATGAAGAGACAGTACTGCACAATGCTATGAGATTGGTCCTCCCCCTGCCTGTTCATTATCTTCAATATTCTCCCAATTTCAGACCTCACTTGGGGGTAAATTTTCTTGTTAAAACTATGACCTGCCATGAGTCAAATGAAGTTTGGTATGAAAAATTTAGCTTACAGTGAACATTAGAAAAGACACAATTGAGGTTGACTGGAAAATGGTATAATCAGGACCAAAAAACTTTGATTTGCTAAGTAACGTGTTCACATGATGCAGCAAAAGTTTATCAATCAATCTCGCAATAATTCTAAATAAATTTAATTGAAATAAGGTAATCATTGCAATCAAACTAAGATATAGTATAACCCAAAAGTTATTTCTGTCGCAAAGGATCAGCACAACAATCACCAGAAATACCATCCATGCTAGACCTCAACTAATTCTAAGGGATACCAGCTACCTCCCACTAGCTTAGGTATAGGGTCACTCTATCCTCCAAGGCTTGGATACACAAGAAGAAATCACCTAATGTTTTTTCCTTTGCTGGGACTTGAATCTGAGACCATATAGCTTTCAACCAATTTATTGACCACAAGATCACACTCATGGTTGCAAAACGAGCATCATTTTCCAATGCAATCTATTTAAAACACAATAGCAAATGTCTTGAGTCTTTCTGGAGATGCAAATGAAAAATCACCGATACACCAGTCTTGGATATCATTGACAAACAAAGGTTGTTGGCATTAAATAGACGAGATAGGAAACAAAAGACATTATATTATTGACAAAAGACATTATATTATTGACAAGATTAAAGATTTACCATGTAAAGTTCAAGCATTTACTGCATCTAAGACAGTAGAACAACAATATGCATATATTAGCCTCACTTCACGATGACTTTTGGAATATGAGCTATTTTAGGCCAGTCCTCTCCTTGTTCATTTTGACACCTTTTCCAGAGATTAGGGCACATGAGAATTCGGAGTTCTTCAAGGGAAGTAAGGTGAACCATTCCTGCAGGAATTGATATCAATTTTGGGCACTTGTACATGAAAAGTGTATGAAGCGATTTTAGATTACTGATCCAGTCAGGTAGGTCCACTAAACTATAACATTTCTCTATATGCAACACCTGCAAAGAAGGAAGATACTGAAGCCACACTGGAAGATGAACTAATTTTGGAATCTCTTGGACGTATACTGTCTGGAGGCTTTTTAGGCCTTTAAATTGCAGATATTCCTGATCATTGTCAGTTGATAAATTGATCTCTTTGCAGGAGCTAATCACTAGGGTTTCAAGAGCATAGAGATGCTTTATAGCTTGAAATAAAGAAGTTAACCCACAATCATGAACATGCAGAAACCGGAGCATATTCAGCGCTTGCATTCCTTTTATTGGCAAATTCGATAGGTTAGGACAACCATAGATTTCCAAGTTCTCAAGTAGACTTAAATTTTGCAATCCCTCTGGTAAAAGGAATAACTCTCTTACATCAAGAATGTACAATGATTTCAATTTTGAGACAGCAAGGATAGATGAACAATTTGCAGACAATGTTGTTTCCAGAAGCATCATTAGTTGCTGCAAAAGGTTATCGCTAACTCTGATCAAATTCAATTCCTCAAGATGTGGATTAATTGGCATCAACTCAAGCATAAGGCAATCTTGGATGGTCAGCTTGGAGAGTGAAGGAAATGATGAAAGTAGGAGCTGGGCAGGAAATGACAATAATTCATTACCAGCCATTACTTCTTTTTTCCACCATCCTTTCAAGCAAGGCAAGTTATAGAGTTTCAATTCTTTCAATGATGGGAAATACATTGCAGATCCTTTTTGTTGATCCACTCCAAATTGAGATCCATCATAGGAAGTATGTTCAATGTACTCTAGCAAGGTCAAATTTTCAAGTTTAAGGTATTGGAGAGAAGGAAGACACCCAAATGGTGGAAGACTTTTGCATGCTTTCAGATTCTTCAGATTAAGTTTTGTTAACTTTGGTAGTGATGAGTGCATGTCAACCATCATCCATTTTGGGAAACTTTGACCTCCGTATCTTTCTATGGAAAGTACCTTCAAATTTTCATGTGGCTGAAGACCTTCCAACAACAGCTCATCATATTCATCACCGATGGCTTCATTTGTCCATTCTAATCTCAGTGATTGCAAGTATTCCTTGTTTTTCAGAACTGCATCATCAATTTTAGGACATAAACACTCTATGCAGCCCAAATTTCTAAGTGTTAATTTTCCTCCGAGCTTGACAAGACCATTCAAGTCGGTTAACACAGCATGAACTTTAGAACTCGTAGAGGTTTCTTGACCTATGACAAACTGTGACAAAGTCCTAAGAGAGGTTAATTTTCCAATCCCACATGGCATTTTGGACAAATTCAAACAACCATCAAGCTCTAGATGTCGGAGGTTTACCATTTTGTGAATATTTTCCGGCAGTTCACAAAGGTCAAAACAACAAGACAGCTTCAGAGTTTGCAAATTCAGCAATTTGCTCATTGATTTTGGAAGTGTCACAAAATTGTTCTCAGATAGGTCGACATACCTTAGATGCTTCAACATGCTCACGGAACCTGGCACTTCATTTATTCCCAAGCCATGTAGATTCAATACTCTTAGGTTCCTGAAATTTGATATAACTGCATCCACAACTGATTGACTTTGTTTCAAAAAAAATTCAGACCCAGTAAATCTTCCCAATTTCAGGGAAGCCCTTGTCGTAATTGGCATAAAAAACGTGCGCAAATTTTTTTCTTTCAGCAAGGAATGAGGGAGCTCCCATCCTGAATCATGAGGGGGACCAACTGACAAATGGCAAATATTAACGCTAGATTTATTTCCTGCGGAAGTTAGCGTCAAAGTCTCATTCTCTGCAACCATTTTTGCTAGGTCATGAATCAGATCATGCATTTTGCAGCTGATAATATTGCCCAACCTATGCTCTTTAACATCCTGAAAAAAGGACCTTCTCAGCAGACCCATGAAGTAACGTTCTCCAACATCCTCCAGACATTCATTTTCCTCATCATTTGACCTGATAAAACCTTGGGCTATCCATAACTGGATCAAGGTTTTCTTGCAAATGGTCTGATTCCTTGGGAATAATGAACAATAACTGAAACAATGCTTCAAATTTATAGGAAGATGATCATAACTCAACTTTAGAATAGGCAAAATTTCAATATCTTCACTTTCCGCCATGTCTGTGAGTTGATGATTCTTGACATACAACCATTCAGCTTCAGTCTCTTTATAATACAAAAAGCTCCCTAAGATTCTTATAGCCAAAGGAACACCAGCACATTTTCTCAATATTTCCTTTCCAATTGCCACCAGCGATGAATTTATTTCTTCACCTGGCTTAAATGCCAATTTACTGAACAGGGACCAAGACATGTCTTCAGGCAGACCTTTTAGATTATAAGGTGGAGCAGTACCCATAGCTGCTGCAACTAGTCCCGATCGAGTGGTCACCAATACTTTACTTCCTCTAGCACCACCAATTAAAAGGTCCTGCAATTTCAACCAAGCTTCGCGATTTTCATTCCACGTATCATCCAAAACAAGGAGGTACTTCTTACCATCAATTTCTTTTCTAAGTTGGTCTTGCAACCTGTCAAAATGGAGGCTTTGAGGTTTCACACCAGTGATAGATTCTATCATCTTTTCCACAATGAGTTTCACATTAAAAATGTGCGAAACATACACCCAAATTCTCACCTCAAAGTGTTTCCTAACCCGATCGTCATTATAAACCAATTGTGCAAGTGTTGTTTTTCCAAGTCCCCCAATACCAACAATAGGAACCACAGAAACATTTTGTCGAACATCTAGTAGACAATCGACGATTGCCCTTTTCTCCTCTTCCCTTCCGATGACCTCGTCAACATTCACAAAGGAATGAGTTTCCCTATCTGGAACCTCCAAATCAACTGCTTGCTTTTCAACAAGGTGCAAAATATGCTTGTCCTTCTCTATTGCTTCAAGTTTACTTCTAATAACCTTGAGACGCTGATGGATCTCAAGACTATACAGAACAGGATTTAATTTAGAGAAGAAAATAGATATTTTCTTTGATGGGCTTTTCTGTGTCAGCAAATTGCGCCGAGTAATCTCAGTGTAGAAGTCATCCAACAAATCATCAGCCTCAAAAAACACAGCTCTGAGCTTCCGAACCCAATTTTTGACCTCGTGGCTCTCCCTTTGCTTCTCCTCTACGTCAAGAAATACTGCTTCCATGGAAGAAACTGTATCTCTGAGCTTGGAAAGATCATCTTTGAGGCCCCATAATGATCCAAGCTCTTGGGCTGCTAGGGAACCCAATTTCATCAAGATGTCAGCTGCAAGAGTGTATAGAATTTCTGTCATACTTTTGCTGGGCTACAATGGGAAAATACGAAAATCTAAGTTTCAAACATACATTGGAGGGTGGTGGATAAATACTTTTGTCAGAAAACTTTTTGAATCTATTAATTGTTAAAATTTAAAATTTAATCAATACTAATAATATTTATTGGATATTAATTTTACACTTGATGAGAAAATTTAATGGTATATCATTACAAAATAAATTTATGAGTAACAGTTGGACCGTGCAATGCACAGGATTTTTGTAACTAGTTTATCATAAGGGGCTCTTGATTCTTCCCCTTTTGTTGTTTGACTCTCCGATTAATCGGTTAATTTATCAGGCCCGACGAGCGATTCACAGAACTACAACCCTACTCACCTGGTTTATGCACATCGCCATCTTCCGCAGGTTGGTTGCCAACATTTTCATATAGAAAAAGTAATTTGTAAATCGAACAAACAGAGCTCTTTTATCACTGAATTAGACCTGCTATCAACATCGACTTAACTGTCAGTCGCGTCAGGTCTATCGTTAAGTTGAAAAGAGGGTGCTCTATCTCCCGATATTTTCATATAGAAAAAATTAATTTGTAAATGAACAAACAGAGCTCTTTTATCGCGAAATTAGACCTGCTATCAACATCGGCTTATCTGTCAGTTGCGTCGGGTCTGTCGTTTAGTTGAAAAGAGGGCGCTCTATCTCCCGGAGGTTGGTCGCCGACATTTTCATATAGAAAAAATAATTTGTAAATAGAACAAACAGAGCTCTTTTATCTCGGAATTGGACCTGCTATCAACGTCAGTTTATCTGTCAGTCGCATCGGGTCTGCCGCTCAGTTGAAAAAAGGGCACTCTATCTCCTGGAGGTTGGTCGCCGACATTTTTATATAGAAAAAAGTAATTTGTAAATCGAACAAACAGAGCTCTTTTAATCGCGAAATTAGACCTGCTATCAACGCCGATTTGTCGGTCAGTCACGTCGGGTCTACCGCTCAGTTAAAAAGAGGGCGTTCTAATTCCGGAAACAGAACATATTTTTATGAGCCTCACGCAGAATGCACACTTATTTATATAATTTATTCTAGTATAAGTATTATTAATTACAATATTTTTATTATTTAAATCTTGCTTTGTTAATGTACCATGAAACCGTTAGATGCACAAAGCATCTTGTGTGAAACTCACGTAGAATGCACGCTTTATGATTCTAATTGTTTAGATGTTAGATTTTTGAGTTTTTAGGAATTTTATATGCATTGAGATATTTAATACCATCAAACTAAACATAAATCAGACACATTGTTATTATCAATAAGCCCTTCAAGTTTATATTCTCGCCGGAAATAACAAAAATCAGTTACGGAGTATAAAAAGGAAAAGAATACTTACTATTTTTATAGTTAAGGCATTTGAAGAGATACGGCGAGTATTAATTGTAAAATGAATACCTACAAATTATTAACTTTGTATGTTTTAAGGGGTATTTAATTATTATGGCTCGATTCTTTTATGGCAGATATTGGTGCAACCTTTATTGGGTTCGTTATAATACTTTATTATGAAGAAGAAAATTGAAATATAAATAAGTACTAAAATAATTTTGACAAGGGTAATTTGGTAAATAAAATTAAAATTATTTTTAAGAATAATTTACACGAGGTTATTTTATAAAAATAATTAATCCAGAACAAATTTGGAGAGGAGAAAACAAAGAAGAAGTGGGAAAAGTGGGAACAAAGTCGTAAGTTTTTTTCCAAATTCTAAATCCACATTTAAGGTATTTGAAATTTTTATAATTAATTGTTGATTTTCATCGTGCGCCACAAAATTAAAATGTAAAAATTTTGATGATCGTTTTAAGATATACCATTTTTATAATTTACTATGAGAATCATTTCAAATTATGATGTTTTTCGTATAATTTTTTAATATTTAAATTTATCAAATTTAAATTAAAGATATATAAAATGTATCAAATTATCATTTAATATATGATCTCAAATATATAATGTGGAAGTTCAAATTAAAAAATTATCAAAAAAAAAAGTCATTCATTTTAAAATAAACTAAAAAAAATAAAACAAATAAATGAAAATAAAATAGTAATAAATTATCTTTTCAATCTTAAAAATAAATTGCTTGTAATGTGAAATATCAAGTTAATACTTCTAAAACAAATAAAACTAAAATTATAACATAAGTTGTAAATTCAAAAACAAACAATTTAACACAGTACTCTTCTATCGAATTTCAACATAACGTACATAAATATTATTTAAAAGAAAAAATATAAATTTATTATTTTATTCAACATTGAATTCAACTTTAATGTAAAAATTAAAATACCAATAACATTAGGCTAATAAGAAACATAAACATAAAATAAATAAGATATTATGAAAAAATGCATGAAATCAAATGATATAAAGGTTGATAATGAGAAGGAAATGAAACCAAATATCATCAAGTACAATATAATTTTTTTTAAAAAATATTAGAATAATTAAAAAAAAAAAATTAACAACGTATAATTACACCATGTAATTATCAAACCTAACCGTCTCTCCATATGAATTGGAGAGTATAATTAAGCTTGTAACTGAACACCATGAAAGAAAGCTTTTCTTAGAAGTTCAATCTGCAGTTTGGCACCATGAAAACAAAATTGCAAGTAAAAATGGGCTTAAAGTGAAATTGTTTAGTAAAATATACCCCTATAACAAAGGAAAACAAAATTGCAATTACATTACAACAGCCAATGGATGTCTTGTTCAAATTAATTAAAGCTGGGAGTTGCTAAAAAACGCGACCATGCATCTGCTATTTTGGAACAACTTATCTATCTTTTGCCAAACTGCAGATTGAACTTCTAAAAGCTTTCTTGCCTTCTCCTGCAGTTTTGACTGGCGTCGGACTGTTTCACCATGAATCTGTCCACCACAAATTAATAGAGATGTTAAATGGCATTATTCAGCAAACATAACAGAAATTTTAAGCAGGACGACTAATAGCCAATATGCAATCAGAGATGGACACTATTTGAACCTAAAGTTGATCATCTCTCACACCAATGTAAACTAGAGAGCTTGTGAATGCAGAAATTTACCATCAAAAACAATCTAATCAGAGCCTGTATATACTCGAAATTGCTTCTGCATGAAATCTCGTGTATAAAGTAATCAAGTAACAGTTCAATTAAAGGCAATTCTGATCTTTTCTCAGGTTCCTGCTCATCATCGTCATCTATTATCTGAAGTATTCGTATCTCCGTATCCAATGTTGAAGGAGGCAAGCTTTTGATATAATTAGTGAATGGTGCAACTGCAAAGGGCAATAAACGTGTCATCCTAGAGTCTGTCCAGTAACAAAAGTAGATACACATAAAGAGAAGAAGAGGAACAGAACTTACAATTCTCTTTCTCTGCACATGACTGAAGAATGTACCAGAATTTGGATACTGGAAGATCAGTTTTCTTACTGCTCTCTTCCAATCCAGGATTTTGCGTATTATTCTCCTCATTAGAACCTTCGCTTGGTTTAAATAATATCTCACCAGACAGAGATGGAATTGAAGGCAAGAAAAAAGGTGCCTTTTCAGGTTTCTTTGGAGGCTCGATAGGTTTGTTGCGGGCTTTTATTATATCCAGGTTGATCAAGCTCTGCCATTGACTCTTAGGCAAAAGTGAAAGAGTGACTAGATCTGGAATTTGATGGCTTGAATTTAGAAACTGAGAAGTATCAGAGGACTCCAATGGCTTAAGGGTAGTTTTGTTATCGCTCTTTTCACCATCACTGTCAGGAGCAACAGATGGCATCTTAACGTTGACTATCTCTTTCCCACTTCCATAGGATGCAAAGCTGGTTGCTCCAGAGAACATTGCTTGATTGACCCATAGATAGACACCATTTTGATCAACATGTGATGTGGCCAAGATATCCATATTAGGTGATAAAGATAATGCAGTGATAGACAGATCAACTTGTATTGCATCTATCTGTCTAGCTAAAATTACGTCCCAAATTCTGAGAGTCCCATCCATACTGGATGTCAAAAGCCATTTCCCATCCTCACTAAAGCATATATCAGTAATACGGTCAGAATGACCCACAAATTTACGAACCAACCTCTGTGCAATAACATCAAATAGACGGATTACTAAGTCATCTGCCACAGTAGCCAAAAGACCATTAAAACGGTTGAATACAATCTTAACCAAGGAACACCCGACCTCCCATTTATACTTTAACTGACGTCCTTTGAAGTCCCAAACTTTTACATCGCCATGGTATCCAGCACTTATCATGATGGTATTTGTTGCATCACAAGCTATGCCAATTACTTCCCCATTGTGAGCAGCATTGTCACCTTCCAACACATCAACATAATTACCACGGCTGATTCCCGACTGAAGATTAAATCGCTCAATCCAACCGCCAGCGGTCCCTAGTACAGCAAAATTGCCACAGGCACTAATAGCACAAGACTTGACTGGAGTTGGATTTTCAGGGCATGGATTTAAAATATGCTCACCAAGAACAAAATTTTGAAGCCTCCATACATAAGCACGCGGGGTGTCCATATGACACGTAACCACATTGCACCAATCACGTTCCCTAATTTCAGCAACATCGAATGCAATAACAGGCTTCAATTTTATCTCCTCCTTTTTCAACTTAAGCTTCTTTGCTCTTTTAGAAACATGTCGCTGGGAAAGTTCTCTACTTTGTTGATCTTGAACAACAGAAAAAAGACGAAAAGCTCGATCTTGACCAGCAGATAAGATGTGACGCCCATTTGCGTAGAACTTGATACATAGAGGAGGAGCACTATGACCACTTCTAAACCGTAGTAAACGAGGGTCCCCATCACTTGTATCAAAGATCCACATTTTCATTGAATTGTCTGCAGATGAACTCATGAGGACAGGCTCATTAGCAAAAAACTGAAGTGAAACTATGGAGGAGTCATGGGCCTCCTTGATGACAGACTGCAGCCTTCTCTTCTCAAGATTCCATATGCTTATAACACCAGATGAACCTCCAGATGCAAGAAGGGGCTGCCCATCAGTGCTGAATGACAAGGCATTAACAGCGCCTCTTGTAGAGTGACTAAATGAAGCTATCTCTTCATCATAGCGAATATTATGAACATGAATCTTCCCATCTGCACATCCAACAGCAATAACATCTAGTGCTGGAGATGAAACACAACATGTAATTGAAGATCCCCATCCCTTGAACTCATAAATTTTCTTCTTTGTGCTTATATTCCAGAGTTGCAAAGCACCTTCTTGACTTCCTAAAATAACCTGTTTTTGCACACCACTTAATGAGATTAATCAGTCAAGCGAAACATAGGAAACCAGAGAAACTAGCAAAGTACTTCATCAACAGAAAAACTAGCTAAGCTATTACCTTTTTCCTTGTTTACGAAATGCGTTTTATTTTTCATTTTGTTTTGGGACTCCAGAGGAAAGGGGGAGGGGGGGTTGTATTAACTATTCTTAATTTGTTACCAACTCATGCTTCAGTTATTGTGTTACCCAAAAGTAAAAAATAGAAAATTCATACCTTATTTAAATAAGTATCTGGATGCATTATGCAGCTAGGCGAGAATTTGTCCTCTAGCTTTATTTGTCCGATCGGAGCAGGATTTTTGTCTATACCTTTAAATTGCCATATGAAGATATTGCCTTCAACATCAACACTTAAGACGTGTTCACCAAAAAGAAGCAACTGGTTAACCTTAGCACTATGTCCACTCCATGTAGCCACCTGACCAAAGAAAACCAAATCATTTGCACCAGGAAAACATAAAAAAAAAGCTCATCAATCACTCTGAAACTCGAAGATGAGCCCAAAAAAATAAACCTTTTTCCTTTAAGCATTTTGGTTAGGATTATTCTTTTTTCGACAAAAAAAAAAAGGAATAATCCTAACCAAAATAGTTAAAGGAAAAAGGAGGGAAAAAAGGGTTTTAATAACATAACAAGAAGAAAGAATGACACAGAAACAGGTATTATAAGGACCCAAGCCTCGCACCATTTGAAACAAAATCTGACCTTCATCCCAAAAAAAAAAATGAATGCAAAAGGAAAGGAAGATCAGAAAAGGGGATTATTCAAGGAAAGATCCCCTGACAGCAGATGCTTCAGTAGAATTCTTTCCATCCTACTCTAGAAACATTCAGATCATCAACAAATTATAGGAAGCTAAAACGGATCCTCAATTAAAAGTAAAAACTTTCCAGAGATGATGGATTTTTGAGAACGAAAAATTGCAGAGGCAACAGGAACAATAATGGCCCCAACAGAATCCCAAGTATTCAAAGTATTAAAAAACTAGAAGCCGTTCTTCAAACTGACACAAGAATGTGATCAATCATCACAAGATTCTTTTTCCTCTCCATGGAAGTTCGTTAGAGCAGGGATGTCTAAATGGTTGAGCAGCTTCAACAATATTGAGTAACATGCACAATTTTTATTATTACTATTATATTTGGTTGGAGCGCAGGGTGGGGGGGCAGCTACAAATCTTATCAGGACAAATACATTTAAGGGTCATTTGGTTCAAAAATGAATAACGCAAAGATTATTTTTTATCAAGTGTTTGGTTCATTGCTTCCCATCTAATCTTGTGTTTAGTTTATAACTCTACAAAAAACTTCTTTCCAAATATATCCTTGAATTATTATGGAATTTTCTATTTCGTGTAATTGGGTCACAAAAGATTATTTTATTATAACTTTTAACTAACTAGGAGAACACCAATTTTGTCGTCATGTTTGCTATTTTCCTACATGAATTATTTTAAAGATTAATAATTGTAATCTTAATAAATTGATCACTCATAAAACGCCAAGTTCCAATTTAATAAAAATAAACCATCTACTTTCAAATCGAAAAGATAGTAAACAATTGTAAAAATGAACAAACTATCTATATCTAAACATAAAAAGTTGCAAGTTGTAGTTTTAATATGGAGTTTATATCTAATAAAGTCACTCAACTATGAGAATTTATCTAACATAGTCATTGCACTATGTTTTGTATCAATAGAACCACTTAATTTGACCTATGTATCAACAAAATCAAACAACAGTGGAATCCCATAACTATGGTCTGGGGAGGGTGAAATGTACGCAGACCTTATCATTACCTCACAGAGGTAGAGAGTTTGTTTCCTAGGAGCCCTCGTCTCAACTAGATTAATTATAAAAGAAGATTGACATGGCAAAATAATTTTTTGTATGTACATGTGAACCTACAAATAAATAAAATTCAAAATTTTATATGATAAATTTATTAATTTTTAATATTATGCAACTATGAACTCGCAAATAAATAAAATTTGTAAGCTAATTTATTTAAATAAATTTACTAGGACAAAATTACAAATATAAAACATAAAATCAAGAAAATTTAAAAAATGCAAAAGCATTTGAGGGATATTTTTGACTTTATATATCTAATTCCATGGTATTAAATAGAAGGTATTAGCTAATACCACCAAATGGAAGGTATTAATTAATACCATGTAGGGTGTATAAACTAACACATGGATTAGTTATACACAGGCACAAGATCCTACCAAACATAGTATTAAATAATACCACACATAATGTATGGATTAATTTATCCAAAATCTCCTACCAAACGACCCCCTAGAGAGAAAAAACAAACCTGATGAACACGCTTGACAACTGCAATGTCACTCCCATAGGCAGCAAAAGTATACTCACGATAAGAAGCGAGAGCTCGAATCTTCTTTGGCAATTGCGGGCCTATATTCAAAATTCAAATATGAATGTCGAGGAAGTGCAGGAAACAAAATGAATAATGAAATTAAATACCTCCACAATGAATTAGGTACTACTTTTTTCACCACAAAATAGGTTGAACTCCACTTGCATTAGGATGTTTGACATAGGTCCTTATTCGGGTTTGACACTTGTATATTAGTATAGGAATAAATGAAGATTCAGAGAAAACTATAGTTTTAGTCACCAGTCACCACTAACTTGCTTTGAAAAGACAAATTAATTGACGTTGAAATGAGAAGGATGCAAATAGAGTGTAGCGCGTATAGAGGATCCATATAGCCAACACCAACTACTCTGGGATTGAAGCATATATGACTTTTAGCTGTGTCAATCTGATCATGGATGTATAGCTAACGAGTAGCATTACAACTAATAGTAAAAAGTAAAAGTAAACCGATCACTGTTTCTAGAAGAGTAGAGCCTATTGTGTTTCTTCCTTTTTTCTCTAACAGCACACCGTTTCTCTTATTTTGCTGAAGTCTTCTTACATTATGCCTTTTCCATGTATTAGGCAGCTGAGCTTCCCCTAACCCTATTACTGCAAAACACTAATGATTTCGCTACGAGCAATAAAAGCCCTGCACATCTCCTTCTAAAGACAATTTCATCTCAAAACTTGTATCTATTTTAATTTTACTGTAAAGAACTTGTATCTAATTTTATATCTTATAAATTCCTTCCCACATTTAAATCGAACTCCATAAAGAAAACCTAAAATGAAAAGTTCAGTTCCAACATCACCGACATTAATTCTCCCATCCTAAGTTATTGATTAATAACAGCTTGTGGGATGCCAATAAAGGTGCGATATCTATGCATCATTTCTTTTTCTAGGTGATTAGAAGGTAAATCTATTGATAGATATATGGAACTGTATTAACTAACTAATAGAATGAAGCTTTCATGGAATCCCAGAAGGGGTATCGTGTAAGGTTAGAAGAGTCTAAGTGTTCGGTTTTTAGGAACTTAAGAAGCCTAGACCCAGATTTTATCTTAAGCGGATCAGTTTTCCAGATGGTGATCACTTCAAGGATGCTTACACGAAATTAGGAACATCTTTGCAGCAAAGGCAAGATGTACTGCAGCAAACTGAAAAGAAACACAATAAGCTCAATCTGTTCTAAAGCCCAGTAAACACAGAGAACATGAATGATAACTAATTTTTTTTTTGAAATGGAAAAAAAAAAATTAGTTATTATTTGTCAGCCTATTATTCAAACTGAAGATTGAGACTACAATAGCCTCACAGTCCAACTCATTGGAACACATTGTACGGTAATATTCTAATTATGCTCAACTATATTTCAAAAATCCATGTGTATAATGTTATCTCATCTGTCTTTGTCTACTACTGTCCTTGTTGGCTTTAGGTTAATGATATATTTAAATGTTTTACACTCCCTCTAACAATTATAAACCAACTAACTTCTTCAAAACACAAAGTCCTCGTTCTTTGCAGCATACAACTACTGAAAATATTCAAGAGTGCATTAAAATATTTCAGTCTCAGATCACCCACAGGATGTAAAAATAAGATAAATTACGTAGCAATAATTTCATACATCTGAAATGGGGCTCCTAATTTAGAGTTAACAGTTAACAAGGGTATGCATATCGTAGATCCTTCAACATACACCCAAAAAAGCTTAGTAAAACTTGAAGTACACGTCTACATAACCATATCCAAGCCCATGTAATGTAGGCTTATATTCCATTCATTATTCCCCTTTCTCTGTGTAACTTAAGAGACCTAACTAACGCATAAACTACTTACCAGGAAATCTTAATGCTAATAACAACATCTAATACCTCACATAAATTGCACCTAACAGCAAAGAAACTAGGTTCTTTCTCACTTCAACTACCCCAAAAGCAAAAGGCCCATGATTTTTAAGTTACTAACTGAATCTAAACTTCAAATTTAATAAATTTCAAGAATTAAAGTGCTTAGAAATGCAGAAATTTTACAAAAAATGGATCAACAAATTGCTTACCAACAAGAACCAAACTGAGTTTAGCGCACTGCACATTCAAACAAAATCCAAAAAAGAACAATTAATTCTTCATCCAAATGGGAAAAAAATTGACAATGATCAAGCGTGGGAGCATACGTTGTAAACTTGGAAAGCTTTGCCGACACTGACGGTGACGAAGGTCTCAGTACCAAGTCTCTGTACAGAGAAAGGAACATTAGTCGTAATGTATCCAATTGCTCTAAAAGGCTCAAAAATCCCCATTCCTCAAAGAAGCTTGAGATTTGCGCCCAGAAAATTGAAGTGTTCAGGTTATTGTGTAAGGGTTTAAGAAGTGAAACATAAACCCTAGTTGGTGCAGACGCCCGACTTTGGGTGTGTTTCAAGGGCATTACAAAGGCCTAAATTCAATTCTTTATCATATTTCTATTTCTTGGAAAAAAAATCAATCGAATATCACAGATAATTAAGCTCTAGTATATTAATACGATATCAATATATTGATGAAATTTTACAATAAATATATATTTTACGAATTTAGAATTTCATAATTTTTTATATTGTTTCTTATTTATTTCAAAAAATATATAATCATCCGTCAAAATATTACGGAGGATTATTTTATAGTATTCATGTTAACGTTAGCCTTGACGTCGTGGACGAAATAAAAAAGAGAAAGTGAGGTAAAAAAAGTAAATAGTTTGGATCATGGGTCTATTAAGGATAAATAGTTTGAGTTGGATCCGAGATAAATAATTTCACATTAAATCTATTTTGTATAGTTTTCCTTAGTCTTTTTCTTTTCTCCCCGTTTATTGTTATTTTCTTGTCATAAACATAAAAATTGAAAAAAAAAGAGTTAATTGTTAATGCATAATTTTATCAAATAAATAAATTATAATTCATAAACAAGATATCAAAATATTCTAAAGCATCTGTATAAATCACATTTTCATATTTTTCTTCTTCTATACTATATTAAAAGTGAAAAAAATCTTGAAACTGTTGTTTCAACTTTTTTGCGTTTCATTAAAAGACAATACTTTAGATAAAATCACCTTTTCACCATTTTTATTTCAATTATTATTTAATTATATTTATAATATTGACTTTTAAAATATATGGAAAAAAATAATAAAATAAGGGCTTCTAGCCGTGGAAAAACTCATAAATCTTCCTTATTTAATAGACTTCTAATTCTTCCTTGTTGGAATCAAGAATATATTTACGGTCGTTGAAGAAAATTCTAATTTACCGTGAGTTCTAATTAATGATAGAATATCTCTATATATAGGACCTTTAAAAATAAATAATCAAAATTAGTGAATTATTTATCTTTTTACAAGTTCATAATCAAATTTAATTTTTCTCTGTAATACTTGTTATCAAACGAGATACACACTTCAATCACGTGCAAACTGCGAACAACAGGAGTATAAATAAATGTTTGTAGTCACAAATACACAATTTTATACAGATTCGATAATCTATAATAGTAATAACTAGATTTTCATTAATATAATATTTTCACATAATATGAACAATCTCTTCACATTGAGCATGATTCTTTTTTTTTTTTTACAAACTATATAATGATAAGTCCTTTTTTTTTTACAAATGTAAATTTATGAGTCAAGTTTTACATTTAAAAAAAATTGAAATAATAAATTTTTTTAGAAAATTTGATTTCAAATCACCATCTCAAATTGCAAATTCAAGCATCAATATGAAATTATAACTTCATATAGCATTTGAAGACGCGAAGTTTAGATTGTTTTATGTTTAGCTAGTGCACGTATTCTCGTTGTATAAATTCATTTAGAGAAATTGGCATAAACAATTGCTCACCAAAATAATAAACAATAAATAAATATTGTTTATATTTTTTCTATCATTAATAAGTGAGGCTTGCCTTGGACGACCAAGGGCAAACCCGTAATTACGTTGTGTTCCCATATATTTATTCTTGGCATTTTCGTAATATTACTGCTTTCGGAGGGCATTTACGTTCCCCGGACACTTTTGCTTCCTAATATAAATAGGTCAGGCGTTGCTTTGTCCTCTTTTTCCTCCTTTTCGTGCGTCTGTTGGTCTTCTCGGATTCTTCCAAGGATTTTCCACATTGGCTGGTACTCAGTTGGGGTTCTCCGCCGGCTTCAAGGTTCTCCGTCGTTTCCAGGTAAGTATTAGTTCGGCCAGTTATGAATTTTGGACTTGCGGCTTTCTTATTCTTTGAATTTGAAGATTTCGTCCCCCCCCTGCATGTGTGGTTTTTTTCCTCCGAAGGGTTATTGGGGGGAGAATATGACTTTGACCTTCTTCTTCCCTGACATATCTCCTCTGTAATTCCGAGTGCATGTCGGTTCTTCAGTATGTTTGAGGTAGTTTGAGGTAATTCTTACCATGCAAGGTCTTTGATGAAGGGGGGAGGTGGGGTCTTCGTGTGTAGCAGTTATTTCTTTAAGGTTTAATTAAATAGTGAGTATTAAATGTTGCATGCAAGGTGTTTGATGATATGTTTCGGCCTGTATTTTTGGGTATATCGCAGATTTCGAGGAGGTGGTTTGAATTTTGTGCTAGGTGTGGCTTAAATTCCTCAGAGCTGAATTGTGCAGGTAGGACTTTTATGCCAAACTTTGAACTTTTCTCCTCAAATAGTCAAACCCAAAACCCAAATTCCCAACCATAAACACACCAAAAAGTACAAACCAAAAAAAAGGTAAGCAAAAAACAGCAATTTTTGGTCAAGTAATTCAGTGGCTTTGTCCGTGTCCTCTGAATCTTCTTCTTGCTTCTAAGGTGGGCACTGTTTACTCAGATTTTCCATCTTTTTTTTAGTCTTATAGCTTTTTAACTAATCTTTTTCTTGGTTTCTCATTTATGATCTTGAAAACCCAAAACCCCACTTCAGAATTTCACATTTTTGCTTATCTTTTTGTTCTCTCAATTCAGTCTTCTTGTTCTGCTGATTGTTCTTTGGGCTTAAGTTTGGTATGGTTTGTTTTCTTTGCTTTGGTGATTCTGGGAGAGTGAAAAAGGAATACCTTTTTTTAGTTTTTATGTTTTGGTTTTGAAATCATTGAAAATGGAATGAATTTTAGAATTGGATTGTTGTTCTTGGATTGTTTTAGCTTAAAAATTGAATAGATTTGATTGATGGATTTTGTTCTGTTTCTGATAGGTGTAAAGTTTGAATCTTTTTGTCCCGTTTGAGTGTTGGGAGAAAAATGGGAGGTGTTTGTACAGGTGGGACAGCGAGGAGGAGAGTTGAAATTCACCATGAGAGCACCTCGGAGTCTTCAAAAAAGCTAAAGTCAGTTGAGAGCATCGGAAAGCAGAAGAAAGATGAATCTTTTCCGTATCCTGATCTGGGTGCTTTCCGTGGGACGCCTAATCTCTATGATTCTGGTGAATTGTACATGTCTATTTCTAGGGAGTTAAAGCCATCAACGCCTGCTAGGACAGGAGGGAACAAGGTACTCATTTTTATTGATGTATTTGGATGCATACCATTTTTCTTTCACATTCCGTATAATAAAGACTTTTGGAACTATTGTAAATCTTGTAAACCTTATGTTTTCATAAATAGTTATAATAGAAAACTGTTGTCAATTGCCTAATAGAACTTTGATGATTGAAAGACAGCGAGTAACTTTATTTCATGGATACAATTCTTCAGTTCTTCAATAGGGAATTATCCCCAAGCTGACTATATCTATAGCAGCAGTAATAGTGAAGAGATATGCCATTGCTTGGAACTGCATGTCAACTTATGCCAATTACTTTGCTCAAATTACTTGCAGGAGGCACATTGTTGTAGCCAGTGGGGACATAATTTCCGTCCAGATTACAAGAATCTTGGTATATGGAAGACCCAGTTTCCTAATCCTCCGGTTGCTTTAATAGTATGTAAAGTGAAGTATGTTTGATCAATGTTTAAATAGATTCAACTTATTTGTACCAATAATTATTTTAGTTTTCTTGAATGTGTACAAGTTTCGTTATAGATTTATTTTGAGCTCTAAATTACATATAACCTTTTAATAAAAACATATACAAAGTATTGTGAAACTTATGAGGTTTAATTACTTTTTTTCCATAAGAATCAACCAAACTTTCTTAAGTGAGCAACTTTTGCAGAAGATGTTCCCTCTAATGTCTACTTTGTGTTGGTCCCTTTGCTGCGGTAGGAACAGCTGTCTTTGTAGTGGTTCCTAGATTTCTGACTTTGATTTTTCTCTCTTCTGATTTGATAGATGGATGAATCTGCCGGAGTAGAAGTAGAATACCATCACAAAAACAATCGGGTTAGTTCTTCATCCTTTCTGCTTGGTTTTTTTCCTATACTTATTTTACCACCATGGCATTTTTTTCTTGGTTACTGCTCAAGTGACCTCTTGTTTTAAATAATGGCATGTTTAAGAAGACATTGTAGCAACAGACTTCTAGCGAACTCTGATTTATATTACTGAAATATATTATGAGTCATTTTTGTATCATTATCTTTAATGTAAAATGGAGAACTCACGGAGAAAATTGTTGTGTTTGATATCATCATACATCTTTATGCTCTGCTTACGATGCATATTTCTATGACTTCTTTTTCTTGGATGCATGATTTTAATGATATCCTGGGATCGTTCCAGGTCTATTGTTGGAAAGGTTTGCGGTTTTCAGCCCGGCAAGACTTGGAGGGATTTTCCAGAGTATGAGCTAACTTATGGGTGCGATTTCAGGTCTTCATTGTTAAATGTTAATGAATTCTCAATGCATGTGTTACTTGTTTCCTTTTTCAGTTTACACAACATGGCATTGAGGGGGTAGTGCCACTGGAGCTTTTGCCTATTGAAGTACGGGCCAAATATCAAGCTAAACCAAGTGAAAGGACTAAGCGGACTAAGAAGGAGGGTACAAGAAACTCAGCGCAACAAGCAGAAGAAAATCAGGTTACCTGAAAATGCACTTAGCCTTATATTTCCAGTTCCCATTTTTTTCCTGGAAGTTAATCCCTGTGGCAGTTCTGTGCTAACTTGAAGATAGTAAGTGGCTTTACCATTAGATTCAAGCATACTTCTGTGTTTGGAATTTCCCCTGGTTTTCATGTCCTGTGTGCCACATGATCTGTACACAATATAAACAGGAATACCCTTCCACAACATTAAACATTGGCGTTTGCCAAAAGCTCACCAAATTAGAGTGTATAACTCAAATTATGAAACTCGATTTTTTATCGCTTTTTATAGTTCATTCTCGCCTGTCTTGATTTTAAATTAAAATAGAGATTCTGCTTAGAGAATGGTGAAACAAATACAGTTTGTTTGGATTTCTAATTCATTAGTCCTCCTTTTTTCCCGCCCTTAATGGTTCTTTTTGTTTAATCTTGTCTAGATTGCAACACCACCTGGTGAGGTGGACAATGAAGTGGGCCGAGCAGACCCTGAAGCATCTGCTGCTCCCACGGATACAGATGCAGTAATAGGTACTGTTAACAACTCAGGCTGCATGTTAATGATATGCTTCCCGGATTAAAAAAGGGGTATGGGCTTTGGATTATTACATTGAAATTGTACATGCAAGCCCAATCTGCTATCCGAAAGAAAAGGGAATGGCTCGGCTATCCCACCTAGCCAAGCCAGAAAAATAGATTAGACTAGGATCAAAAAAAGGGAAATGTTAGTGGGAGTAACTCAAGAGGGTGTGCTTACTTTTCGTTATCTTTATTAAATGATAATGAGCATGCTTACTGTTTTGATGAGCAATTTTATTTAGGTGATCTGTGGTCTGGATCTGAGGGCGGTTCCATCAAGATCTGGCCTTGAGAAGGAATTGAGAAATCATTTTCTCTGATAAATGAGGGAAGGCATATGGCTGCTTTGTCAATAGAGAGGTCATATGTGGATCTAAGGAGCCAAGTAATGCAGAATGGAACAGGAAATAGCATATTTTCTGTTGATGTCAAATATATGCTGTCAGACCGTTCCGAAGCAAAAGTTTGGACGGCTGGTTATGTGTCATTTGCACTTTGGTGAGTACCTTCTTAATTATTTTAGAGACAAAGTTCTCCATTATGTTGTTTCGGTAGTTTTTGCATTGTTAACACCGTTTACTTTTGAATCAGTGAACAAATGTAATAGAGTTATGCTGACCACCTTCAATGCACTCACATGTGTCAAGTCCCAACACATACCATCTAGGATTTTCAATTTACTCAATATATTCACACTCAACATACGATCCACATTTATTTTATCATGGCATATTATTATTCAATAATAATAAGATTATGCATAATATTTATACATATGTATATATATATATACTGAAGCTGATAATATGTAATTGTGTTGCGTAGGGAGATAAGTATATGAAGCGGTTTGACCAACTGAAAAAGGAAATTAAGAAAAAAGATTATGATAATGGAGGAGGGATCACTACAAGAATTAGATATTAAGTTAGTGTTGATTTACATACAAATTCGCATTATTGCCTTACAGTTAATGACCTATAGTGCGTGCATTCACACGATTTAATGTCCCCCAAACTCTGACACTAACATTTCCTACCCATGTACAACAACGTCAACTATTGAAACCACTTCAATAGCTTGTAGAGTGTGAGTAAAAAAGGGGGACATGTTGTCGTGACAGCCTATAGCTGATATCTGAACTACAATGACTTCTAACTGCTCTCCATATACTGATGAAAAAATCAGACTACTAGAAACTCCAATTGTCTGGTGAACTGTAGCTTTTTTAATATCAGTGGCCGGATGAAGCTACCATGGGACAGTTATCATGTTGAACTACTAGCTTTATTGAGGTCGATATGCATTCCAGTTGCAGTTTACTTTAGGAGCACTTGAATTCTACCCATAGTCATCTATTTACAAGCTTGACTTCAATAGTCGATCCATTGCGATCCAAAACTGGATCACAACTAATTATGCCCCAAACCAAATACGATACCCAATATTAGAAAGAAAACCTAAAATAGACCACCACAATACTTGGTCAAAGGCCAAAACTCAATAATTCTATCTCAGGTTGTTCAGAAGTGCTCATATCAGCAATCTCGCTGCATTTGTTGTTGGTCAACAGCGGTTATGATTTTACTAACATGAGGGAAATTGATGATTTTGTTCTTTTGGAACTTTTGACAGATTGAGAATGAATATGGACCCATGGAATGGCAGTTAGGAGCACCCGGTAAATCCTACGCAATGTGGGCAGCCAAAATGGTTGTGGTTCTTAACACAGGTGTCCCGTGGATCATGTGCGGGCAACACGACACCCCTAATCCTATTGTAAGTATTTCCCCGAGTATAGTTCTGTTTTTCCTTGTATCATTGTTATATCTTAAAGCTTCTTTACATTACCTTCTTTGCATTGCTGATTTTCAGCACATCCAGCTGTGGTAGACTGGAAGGAGATAGAATATTATGCTGCAATGCTACACCTCACTTGCAGAAGGATTCTTCTGAATGATATGTTTCAAACCCAATCTGTGGGACTAGTTTGGTGGTGCTTCCTGTGCATTAAAGGAGAAGAACTTTTAGAATATAGAAAAACCACAACAATTAGCTTACCTTAATGGAAAGGGAGTAACATTGGAAAGAAAATGCCCCACTGCATACTCTTGCTTCCATGTTGTTGCACTCACTGTGTCACTCTTCTGGAAAGAAGTGTTCCAAATCTCACAGTCTAATGATTTGTTTCTGAACTTCTACTTCATTCCTAATAGGCCTTTTTTTTGTGTATACCATCCAAAAACTTTCTACCAAAACCCTCTACAAGAGCAAGATCCATTCTTGATATGATGAAAGCGACTCGAGTCCCTCAGTATAATTTCATGTTCAATGATTCTGGAGATGTATGTCATTGCTGTATGACAGTCTCCACAAACTCGCAGGTTCTTGGTTATTCTAATAGGCACTCCAGGAGCTGACGTCAGAATGCCATAAGCAAGGGCCAACTTTTCACTATGTTCAATAAGAAGATCACCTTTCTCCTCATCATCTACATCATGAAGCGCAAAACTTGTCTCTGGAATATAGCCCATTGCTTTGATACGGTGAATCAGGTCTTCTAGGAGATCATATATCTTTTCAGACATCGGATGACATCTGTCCCCGACAAAAAATGTAACAGTCTCCTTCTTTCCTTGAACCCAACTACATCCAGGTCTCTTACTTATGCCAGAATGTTTCATAAGAGATCTAATCCGGGCGACATCTTTCCAACGTTTGGCATTAGCATATATATTTGAAAGGAGTAAGTCCCATCATTCTCAGATTCCAATTCTGACAGCTTTGCAGCAGCATGCTCTGCAAGATCCACATTTTTATGGACTCTACAAGCACTAAGCAGTGCAACCCATACTACTGAGCTTGGTTCCATTGGCATGCATTCAATGAGCTTCATAGCTTCATCCAGTCTACCAGCACGACCCAAAATATCAATCATGCAGGAATAGTGTTCAACCCCAGGAACAACTCCAAAGTCTCTCTCCATATTGTTGAAGTAATTCATACCCTGGTCAACCATTCCAGAGTGGCTACAAGCATATAACACAACAAGAAAAGTTACACCATCTATGGGAAGACCTTCTCTTCTCATTACGTTAAACACTTGGAGAGCCTCCTCCCCACGACCGTGTATTCCATAGCCAGTCATCAGGGATGTCCATGAAACAGTGTTCCTCTGGCTCATGTTATCGAACACAAGTTTAGCTGCATCAACATCTCCAGATTTGGCATACATGTCGATGAGACAGTTAGCCACAAAGGTTATTGTAGGTTCATACCCTTGTCGTAACACATATGCATGAATTTGCCTACCAATCCTAAGACTAGACATACGAGCACAAGCTACCAGAGCACAAGCTATAGTATATGCATTTGGGATTACAGAGTACTCATCCTTCAACATCCCCGAAAAAAGTTCTAAAGCATCATTTGCATCGCCATGCTGGGCATATCCACCAATCATGACTGTCCATGTGACAACATTTCTATCTCTTCTATCAATATCATCAAACATGGCCTGAGCAATTTTCATCTCTTTGCACTTTGTATACATGTCAATCAGAGCATTAATCACCATAAGATCCTCCTCAGCACTGCTGTCTTCCAAACTCAAGATTCTTTTAATGGCATAGCAATGAGTTTCCTTCCCTTGACGCAGTGCTCCAATAGCAGCACAACCAGAAAGCACAGAAACAAGAGTGATCACATTTGGCTCTGCCCCAGAAAGCCTCATCTCCTTAAAGATACTGAGCGCTTCATAGCCTAAATCCCTCTGTGCGTACCCCGAAATCACAGCACTCCATGTTACAACATTCAAATCAATCTCTTCTTTCCTCATTCTCTCAAACAGTCCCAAAGCCTCATCAAATCGTCCTATCTGAGAGTACCCAGTCACCAATGCGTTCCAAGAAACCACATCTTTCACCTCCATTAGCTCGAAAACCTTGTTAGCATCATCCAAACGTTTGCATTTCGCATACATATCCACAATTGCATTTCCTACAAAAACGTCCTCATGAAAACATCTCCGTATGGCATAACCGTGAATTTGTTTTCCTCATTTCCACACCCGTAAAGAACCACAAGCTGGAAGTACATTAACTAAACTAACAGCGTCAGGACGCAGCTCAAAACTATTCAACGAAACCATCGAATCAAACAATTCCAAAACTTTCTTATCCTCATCCCTCTGTACATAAGCCGCCACAATCGAATTCCACGAAATAACATCAGCAGTTCCTCTCACAACCGTTTCATCAAACACCTGGCGTGCATGACCCAAAAGCCCACATTTGCCATACATAGCTATAAAACCATTACATACAAACACATTAGAGTCCAACCCATAAGCTAAAATCAGGGAATGGACAGATTCACCGCAAAAGAGGAACCGAAGCTCGCCACATGCCTTGAGGACATAAGGGTATGTGTATCCATCTGGGTTCCAATCAAGTCTCAACATTTCGCGGAAGAGTACCAGGGCACTCTGGTGATGCCGGAGAATGACGCTGCGTTTGATGAGGTTGTTCCAATAGAACAGAACCTGGGACAACCATGTTGTGGGTTCTGCTGAAGGTGAAAAGGTGCCGGCGACGACGAGTTTGGCCTTGATACAAGACTTGCATTGTTTGAGTAATTGGGTAAAAGAAGAAGGAGTTGGTGCTCTTAGTAATGGAGTTGATGAAGAGAAGAAAGCGAAGAAAGAACTGGATTTGAAGCGAAAGTGAAAGAGAGCTAAGTCTGAAAGTTTTGGAGGCAAAGACGAGGGAACAAGCATACTCCCTAACTACCCTGGTACTTCAAAAAAGAAAAAGAAGAAAAGAAATACAAAGGAACTCTGTCTATTTAAGTATTCTCTATTTTTCGAATATCAAATTATTTATTTAATGAAAATCATATATCAACAATAAGAGAGATAGTAACAAAGGAGTTCAACTCCTTTCAATAAAAAATCATACTATTTATGTATGATAAAAATATTTTTTATGTATATAAGATAGACGTCAAACCCCTTTCTATTAGTTTACGTGTCTATTTCTTAAAATTTTAAATAACATCAAAAGAAAATCATGACTCTGCCACGATATATCTATATGTTCATTACTCATTAATACTAGTGTAAAGTGAAATTTAAAGACCAAAACAGAAGCAATCTAAATATGTATACTTTTTAGTTGTGGGCAATTTTTTTTCTTGATATATTCTTATTCGTTGATCTTCTAATATATCATGATGTCACATAGAAAAATAGAAATAATTGGAGCGATAGTATTAACTTTGTAATAAAATTGCGTACGACTTCAATACAATGTTACTGAGTACTATATCGAATCAAAGTTTGATTTATTGATTACCGAACTAAGATCCAAAAATTCAATAGCTAGTATCTACTTTTAACTATCAATTATCAAATTATCGAACCCAAAATTTAAAAATTCGAAATTGAATGCCAAACCCCCAATCTATAATTGTTCGGTTCAAAAAACATATTTTCGATACATATTGTGGAATGTGGCGGGTAAAAATTGATGTGAAGATAAAGTGTGTTGATGGGTGGAAAAATATAATCAATATAAAATGTTATTTGTATAAGTTGGTTTCACTATTTTCATGATGAATTTTTTTTTTAATTTTTATTTTTGAAGAACTTGCATTTCTAAATATTTATTTTTCAAAAATCTAATATTTATATTTCCATACCAACTTAGTTCATTTATATTTACTTATATTAATAAAACAATTATTTTGTATTAACAAAGCTCCATAAATGTTATCATTAATCTTAAAACAGTTATCAAATCAAGTCAAGATCCATATTTAGCAAGAAAAAGGGGACCATGTAATCGAAGGCAGCTCAACTCTATACCCATAAAAGCAATGACTTTAGGTCCAAAAAATAATGCTTCAAAATTATTTAATGTTAGTATATATAAATATAAATAATTATTTATTTATTATTAGTAGTGTTGAAATTTTCTTAATAATTTTAGATGCATATATTTTTCAAAGAAATTTATTATTTCCTTAAAATACAATTGATATAGTTATGATTAAAAATTATCGTCCATTCAATTTTTATTTACCTTTTACTTCTTTATTTGTGTAACTCTGTTCAATTTCAATTAATGATGCTTTAGTATTGCTTTGTAAAATGAGATAAGTGTCAAAAATATATTTACATTTTTTTTTAGTTTTATATCTAAACTATCACTTATTAGTTTGAGAAATACATCGCTCTCTTTTATATCATTTTCACCGTGATGTGTGTACTACGCTTTCTCTTTTATTTTAAAAAAAGGTCACATCACACATGAACAAAATATTCCGACAAAAAATAAATAAATTATAATACTAGTTAAAATTAAATATTAAAGTATTATTATTTTTTTAAAATCTAAAATAAAATGTAAAATATATTTCTTATCGCATGTTGACATTCAATTTTTACCCTTCACAGTATAAATTAATCATCGAGCTTTTAAATTTAACATAATTAGCTTTCAAAAATGCAAAAAAATATTCTTTTCAAGTGATTTTTAGGTTTAAATCTTTTAATTTTGATTATGTTTATATATTGCATATTATATATATTTATTTCGAGTATTAATAGTTAAGTATTATATTTTAATCAATTTATATAAATTCATCTCGTGATCAAATTAATCAATTGATTCAAATTGATCATATTTTAATTGGTCATATTTGTAATTGAATTGGTTAATTTTTAAAATTTTCCCTTAATCCATTCTTTTAATTTTAATTTCAACCCAATTTCAATCCTAATCCCAACCCAATATTATACCCAAATCCTAATACCCAATTTTAACTCCCAAAACCCCAACCCAACTCCCTGACCCGGTCCAATTCCAATTGATATCCTAGCGTGTGGGGCCCACGCGCTCCCAACCCCTTTTCTTTCCCCTCTCTCTTCCGCACAAACTCACGCTCCCCACTCCTTTCATTCTTCTTCAACAGCAAAACAACGACCCAAACGGACAGCCCAGAGCCAGCGCAGCAAAACGCCAAAATCGCCAACGGTCACTCGACAAACCTCAACCAATTTCTCTTCTACGGCTAAATCACCAACGGTCACCAACGTCCAGGTGGTCTCACCTCGAGCCGTCGATCTATGATTCATCCCGAATCAACGGCTCATCTCTTCAATCCGTTGAAGATTATCCAACAACTCGAGAATATTCCGGATACCTCAAAGGATTTGGATTGGAATTTTGAATTTCCAGTCCTAAAAACCCGAAATTGACCCCCGGTCGTTCCCCCAACGTTCCCTAAAATTATCCTATAAAATCCCCATTTTTACTTACCGTCAAGAGAGCGGTTCCTCACCTTGAAACCCTGAAAGCATAACCAGATCTCCATTTAAGGAGTCGAGTCATTCTTAACCCCCAAAAACCTGATTAAAACCTTTACTTCTTGAAACCAAATTTCCAGATTTTCTCGTCGACTCGAAGGATATAAAAACCAGAAGCTTTGGTATTTCGGAGCCAAGAAATTGATTAACGAGTTCAACTTTGGTGGTTACAGCTTATTCCGGATCGTCCGTCCCAGTTTCTGCTCCCAAAGAGGTAATATCTTCATTCACTTCGCTCAATCTCTTTTGAAGAATTATGTGTCTCGTTTGGGTCGTTTGATCATTTGTTTTGGAACCTTATTTGATTGTTGGGTTTTGCACTTATTAATTTAGTCGGAAAAGGACTTCGGATGGTGATATTATGTTAGGAATTTTCCTGTTTTCTGTTAAGTAATTTTGATTACTGCGGCTATTGTATTGCCATGGCTATACATTGAATACCTCAGTTTGTCCTGTCTCTCTGAGTTTGTAGTCGTGTGAGCACTTCTCCTTAATTGGTATTTCGAGCGTAGTCCTATATTACTTCTGTTTGTCGTGGCCGAGATTCCATAAGAAGTTTAATAACTTCTGATTTCTGCAACCTTATCATGTCTCAATATTCTTGACAATTCTAAATTAGGCATGGCTTATGTCGAACACAAGTTATTCTAGTTCAATTAGCAAATGTTGTATGCGCAGTACTTTGAAAGCAATTATTTGGTTACACAACTTGCCAGTTCATATGCGGTTGCTGATTATATGATATGTTTTGATTCATACACACTTGACGTGTTTTATATTCTTGTTAAAACCATCTATTCATCTCTTAAGATTTTTGGGAGTCTAAGGTCTTAATATCATTTGTTTAGCTTGACTAGAATTTCCAGAAGCTTGCCTGTATTTTCCTTTAATGAATGCCCAAGCTTTTACTTCACTTCTTTCGGTATATCCTCAACTTGTTTGCTGTAAACACTGGTCATTAATTTCTAATTATTTGTGATTAGTTGCTTAAGAATTAGACATATTTAGCTCATTCTATTGCTACTGCATGCTGTTGCATTAATGTGTTGTTATTGCTTTAAGTTGTGATAAAATCATGCTTCATTTTGCTTGAATACTGAGAAGCCCCTGTTTTGAAGTCTGGTTTTTTCCCAGCACTTTGAAAATGGTTTCCTTTGGTAACACAACAGTTGATTTGCCTCTATCTTATAGCTACATAATAGGTATTATTTGGTTTTAACAAAGTGAAAGGACAAACCTCTTGAACCCTTTTTTAATAAAGGTTAATACGGTTCTAAGCTATTGTTGGCGTCGGCACAATTGGGTCTCGTTACTTTATGTATCTAGACGGACTTTAGATTCTTTTACTTTATTATTTTGTCTCATTTTCATTCTTATTTTAATTTATTGTGAATACAGTTGCTTGGTTGTTGCTATCGCTTCATGAAGGCCTTATGTTTTGTTGGTTTAATTCTGTTTAAATTTTTGGTTGGTTCTGATTTTTAATTTTTAATATTGCCATTCCATATGTTACTTTTAATCCTTGTTACTGTTTTCTTTGCATGGTGATGCCAATCTGGGTCGATTTGGACACATCCTTGCATTCCATCGGGGCAATCTTATCGCTTCCCGAATCTGGTGCATTGAGATTCAATTGGAACCAGGTTACACGTTTAGAAAGCTGTGTCACAATTTCTTTTTTTGGTTCAAAACGTCACTGTATACACTGATATACAGCGTGTATACAGTGGCGTGATATAAGGAAAAATGAAAAAAATCCAAGTCTTAGGCAGGAATGATTCAAGGTTAATGAGATATCGGATTCACATGTTGATATGCAAGAGAAATATAATATATATACTGATATATGGCGTATTGGAACCAGGTTTACACGTTTAGAAAGCTGTGTCACAATTTTTTTTTTTTGGTCAAAACGTCACTGTATACACTGATATACAGCGTGTATACAGTGACGTGATATAAGGAAAAATGAAAAAAAATCCAAGTCTTAGGCAGGAATGATTTTAAGGTTATTGAGATATCGGATTCACATGTTGATATGCAAGAGAAATATAATATACACTGATATATAGCGTATACTCGCTGTGATACAGGGATGGATGGGCCAAAAGCCCAATTTCTGAGCATTGCAGTACCTGATTTGAATGGGCTAGAAGGCCCAATGCTTATAATTAGGACATAATTATGGAATTTGGGCCTGTGAAGCCTAATTTTATTTCATTTATTGTTTTCTTGTGTATTTATTTGTTTGTGATATTTGTTATTTTGTCTTTAACTCTAACATTATTTTTTATGTGTTTTAATCTAATTTAATTTCCCCAAAGGTTAACCATTTATGTCAATACTTATTTTAGTGTCTTTGAATATTTTGGTGTCAAAATCCCTTTTTAGGAAATTAGACTTTATGAATTTTCGTTAATATAGTTGAAGTATTTTCCTTAAAATGATTTATAAATTTCTTCTCTTTAACACTTAGCCACTTTAACAGATTTTAAATTTCAGTAACTTAAGCGCAACCCCCCCCCCCCCCCCCCCCCGCCCCTATTGCTATTTTGTTAAATTCATTAGATATGGTTAGATTTTAAATGCCCTAAGATTTTTTTCTTGAATAATTTTACTTAGGATTTTTAAAGCCACCTCTTAAAAAAAAAGTGTAGTACACACCACTCTTGAGAGTGGAATGAAATAGATATGTGTATCTCAAACTAATAAGTGATAGTTTAGAAATGAAACTTACAATAGATTATATATGAAACTAAAAAAATGAGATAGTTTAGATGTGTTTTTAACACTAATATCTTCTTGTAAGATTGTTCTTTTAAATGTGTTTAAAGAGACATATTTCAATATATTTTATGAAAAGCATTAGGGACTAAAATTCTTACAGAATATAACAAAAATACAAAAAAATTATTTTAAAAAAAATCTTGGGGCAAGTAAAAAGTAATTTTCTATATTCTATAAGTGAGAAAAAAAAATAAAAGTGGAGGATTAGGTGGATAGGGTAAAATTAATTTTTTTTAATAGATTAAAAATTTAGTATTTTAAGAGGAGAAGGAGGACGGAGATGAAGTAAAAAATTTCTTTAAAAAAATTTACAAAAATTCTATTTAAAAAAAAAAACTAAAACATTTGTTGGTTTGGATGCAGTGAGGAGTGGGGTATAGGAAGTGGTGGAGTAGGGTAAGAAAAATAGTTTATATTTCTTTTATATAGAAAAATAGTTTATATTTCTTTTATATTTTTTAAAATAATAATATTTAACTTTAATTAAAGTTAAAATTTATTTATTTTTTGTTAAGGTGAAATGTTTTGTGCATGTGTAACATGGTGTGACTTTTTTAAAATAAAAAAAAAGTGTAATACAGAGAGTGAAACAAAATAGATATGTGTTTCTCAAACTTATAAGTTATAGTTTAGAAATGAAATTTATAATAGCTTATATATGAAATTAAAAAAATAAAATAGTTTAGGTGTGTTTTTAACACTTATATCTTCTTGTAAGATTGTTCTTTTAAATGTCTTTAAAGAGACTTATTTCAATATATTTTATGAAAAACATTAGGGACTAAAATTCTTTGAACCATTTTGAGAAAGTTTTATCTAATTCAAGTCATGAATAGGGCGAGAACGCTTAAAACCTTGCGCACAAAATCTATAACTATCACAGCGCAAAAACCATACAATATTTTTTTCCAAATTAAGTTTGATCGTTATTCCAAATCAAAAGTTTTTTCAGATAAGTCAAATAATAAACTATAGAAGAGTCACTTTGACAATTTTATAACAAAACCAATATACTTTGTAATAAAAGTTTTAAATTGAATGATTAAAAGTATTTAAATTTATAAAATATTAAACTTTTAAAATAAATCAGTTAGCTTAAAAAGTAGATATCCATGGTTGAAGAGTTCTAAATGAACTCTTATTATTTCATGCATTTATCTTTTCAAGTGTTATAAAATATAACAGAATATATTTAATTCAGATATTAAATAAAAGATAAAAATATAATAATAAAAATAATACTAATAAGTAAATAATTATAATCATTCAATTTTGTCAATATGCTTTAATTTTATCTGAATAACAACAGTAGTAGTATGTATTAGCAACAACAACAATGTAGTAGTAGTAGTAATATATTAATAACAATAACTAAATAATAATAATAATATATTATTACTATACAAATGGGGTCTGGGGAGGATAGAGGGAACCAATGAAGTAGTCTTTTAAAATGTGACAATAATTACAATATTGCAGAGTAGACGTATTTTTCTATTTAAAGTAATATAAATAAAATGATACTCAAAATGGTATATAAAGGTTTTGATTCTATTTTTTTTTTTTTTTGAATACTTGTACTAATTCTAAAATAATGTTTATAATATTAAATAATGTATAAGAATGTGTTGTGTTCTTGTTCTTCTCCAATATTTTTAAGATGAAGATTTCACTATCACGAATTTTCAGGAAATCATTTTGTCTCAATTAATCAATCGTGTCTTAACTAGATAAATTCATTTATTTCGCACAATCCTTTTCCTCTTTACTTTCTATATTCCTATATGGAGATGGAGATGCAATGATGATGTATTCAGGTTTTGATTCTATTTTTTTTTTGAATACTCATACTAATTCTAAAATAATGTTTATAATATTAAACAATGTATAAGAATGTATTGTGTTCTTCCTCCTCTCCAATCTTCTAAGATGAAGATTTCACTATCACTAATTTTCCTAACAGCTCTGAGGGAATCGTTTTGTCTCTATTAATCAATCGTGTCTTAACTAGATAAATTTCATTTATTTCACACAATTCTTCTGGTCATGCCTTTTCCTCTTTACTTTATTTATTCCATTCAGGTTTTCATTCTATTTTTTTTGAATACTCATACTAATTCTAAAATAATGTTAATAATATTAAATAATGTATAAGAATGTGTTGTATTCTTGCTCTTCTCTTGAAGATTTCACGAATTTTTCTAACAGCGGAGGGAATCGTTTTGTCTCAATCAATCAATCGTGTCCTAACTAGATAAGTTCATCTATTTCACATAATTCTTCTTGTCATGCCTTTTCTTCTTTACTTTCTATATTCCCATATGCAATGATGGAGATGCAATGTGTTGTGTTCTTGCTCTTCTCCAATCTTCTTAAGATGAAGATTTCACTATCACAAATTTTTCTAATAGATGAGGGAATCGTTTTGTCTCAATCAATCGTGTCTTAACTATATAAATTCATTTAGTTTACACAATTTTGGTCATGCCTTTTCCTCTTTACTTTCTATATTCCCATATGCAAGGATGGAGATGGAGTATTTGGGATTAGCAGAATTCTCAAACTGGTTTCACACCGGGAGAACAAGATCCGGAATGACGACCCAACAGTTTGAAAGATATTTTGAGAAAAGGTATAAAAAAATAAAAGAAAATTTTATTATTATGGTATACCAATAACTATATATTCTATAAGATTTTTTTTTTTAAAAAAAATTGGTTTTAAACCTCTCCTTTCATTGCTGGTCTAGAATAACTAGCCCCGATTTGCTATTACTACACATAGTTACTATTCATTAAGCTTGTTCCTCTAGATATTAAATAAAGCATATAAATTAGGATTGTTACCTATCAATTTTTTTTGGTTAAACATATTTAATGTTATTCATTTACATCATAGGTTCTTTCAAATTAAACAATATGTTCACCATCTATATTTAATGTATTACCTTGATTTTTACTGTCAAAAATTTTATTGATCATTATAAAAATTTAAATAGTTTAATTCAAAGTTTAAAATATTAGATAAAATTAAAATATTATGAATTTAAAATTTAATCTTAAAAGAGACTTACTACTTGCTATGTCAATATATATGTTCATGGGCTCGGTTTGGGTCAGTTATTGGTCAAAACCAAACCAACCTAAATCGGTTTTTAAATTCTCAAAACCGAATCAACTCAATTATAATATACATTTATCGATTTGGTTGTTATCAGTTTTGGTTTGGTTTGGTTCGGTTATTAAGCATACACAAAAATAAAAGCAATGATATATTTAAAATGGAGAAAAATTGACAACAATCCATTTAAAACGAAAAATAGTTAGAACGAATAATATTATAGAACTCTCAATCACTAAATTTACTGTGAATTTTTTTTTAAAATTACCATTTTGGCCTAGAAGAAAGAGCTTGTCACGCCCCGAGAGGGTACCATTGGCGTGGCTGGCACTCAGATATTATTGCTAGTGTACGAGCGAACCACTTGGCCTCATCGTCATCTTATGCTTAAGAGGGGAAGAAAAATATTCAAGGGAAAAGACTGTAATGTAATCAAATAACCAAGTCTTTATATAAAAAGTTAATTTCCAATAAACAAGAGTTGGAAAAGAAGTAATACTCAACATTATCTACTCAATGTCTATCTCTAACAACTAGATGGTACCACGACTGGCTATGACTAGCCAACTTAAGCAAAATAAAGTACTAACTCAAGCTAGATGATAGCAATATGGAAATCCTTTGAAAATAAGGAGGTCTCACCGCTAAGCTGAGTGCTAGTAGATCCTCAACGAAACGTCAATTGATGACCTCTAATACCAGTCTCTGCATTACGAACCGATGCAGTCCAAAGGGGACGTCAGTACGTGGAATGTACGAGTAAGTAAAAATGGCTGAATGAAACAGATTAAGGTAGAATAATATAGAAATAACATTAACTCAGAAGATACTCAATCTGAATGTCAAATGTCTATCTAAAGCAAGAATAAAGAGTAGACAAATGACCTATCAATACCAATCAAACCTCATCAATCAACTCGACTCAGATAACTATTAGTGTAGGACCTATTTGAGAGTTTCTCTTATCCGACAACAATCACTTCGGAGCTAGTGATTGTACAACAATCCCATTGATGTTACCACAGCCGTTCCGTACTTGCCAGGTAAAGAACAATCAGAGTCCATAATGGAAATCCAAAAAGGAAACGACCTTAGAAATCATCTATTGCTTTCAGGGACTTCTCCTCAAGATGGAACCTCTAATGTGATGGTTCAAGCCTCACCTACGCTTGGCGACGTAGTTAATGAGTGCGAGTGGGACTCACTCTTACTTATTTTGGTGCTCGATACTCCTCCCAAGACTGAATGATAGACAAGGGTAGCAGTAAAGTAGCCCATTTTGTAAAAACCTTTTCCTTCCAAAAGGCACTTACCTATGTACTCATATAACTTCTTATTTTGTTTGGATTACCGATGCCTTTCTTAACTGGAACTTACCACAGCCTACTCCGATGTAAGGCCTTCTTGCCACTCCGCCCGTGCGGCGCATGGGCAACACTCCTCTAGTATTTACATATATGTGTGGTTGTGTGACTAACAAGTGTAATTATATTAAGCCAATCTACTAATATGTAACTTGTTCAATTATTTAAGGGTGTATTTAGTATGTCGAAATAATTTTTCATAATAATTATAATTTTTCATGTTTGTATGGTGAGTTGAGAATATTTTCCAAAAAATGTATATGATATTGTAGATTAATAATATTATATACAATGTCAATGAATGCAAGAGTAGTTTGATGAAATTTTCAGTACCAAAAAATTTAATAATATCTAAATTTTAATTTGTTATTTATAATCTGTTAGTAAATCATATGCTTTTAAGGCTTAAATAAATATTTACACGATGATAATCACTAGAAAAATAACCTTTTATAAATCACATTGGTATGGATACCAATATGACGTTGATAAATTTTAAATGGTATTGATTAAATAATTTAAAATTTTTGCTCCAAAATAAATTATATGTATTTGTTTGGATCATAATCATCTCAGTCCTTTTTATTTTTGGAAAACTTAATGTGAGCGGAATGTCCATAATTATAAAAAATTTCTTCATAGATCGCGAATTTTTACTTTAAGAAATTATAAAATTCACACAAATATCAATGACATTCAAAGTAATAAAATTAGAATTAAAGAATATGAAAAAATATAACTAAAATGTGTTCATAATTTAAAAAAAAATTATACGCTAATTAAATTAAAATTAAAATTAAAATTAAAATATATTTTTTTTCAAAAATACCTTGCTAAAACCTATTTGATTCAGCTTCAACTCTCCCTAACTATATAAGTCAAGTTTTATAGTACAAGATCCTTAAATTTCTCAATTAAACCTGTCTTTACTTTTACTTCTTCAATAATTTCAATTTTTTGTTTGATCATAAATAAAAGTTGTTTTAAATTCTTATTGACATTTTTTTATTATTACTGAGACCAATTTTAGTAACAAAAAATTGTAAAATTATACTTTTTAATGTTTTATTTTACAATATAGGTATATGTTTAAATTTATTTATAAAAGTAGGTTATTATTTATAATATATACAAGTTTATTATTATCATTATTATATTTTTTTTAAGAAAAGGAGCATTTAATGACTACTTATGAGATTATAAGCTATTTATGGTATTAGATTAGTTATTTATTGCATTTTTTTAGTCTTTTATTTACTGTTTTTTTATAGACATTATTAGATATTGTGTTTCTATTTTTGTGCCTATATTAGGTTATTTATTTATTGCATCTTCTTTAATTCTGTTTTAATTCTCTTGAACAAACTTTTTTTTTACTTTTCTCTTCATTTTTATATATTTATTTTAGTAAAAAAATTAATATTAATGTCCACTTTTAATTATACTATACGTAATAACTTATACCAAAATTTTAACACGTCTGGAGTATGATTATATGATCAATTGAAAAGAATTACTAAATAAAATCAATTATAATTTTTTTTAAATAATTCTGCATCTCAAAAAGATAAAAAGAACAAAATTTATAAAAAAATATATTAATTTATTTTAAAATTTAAGGTCTCCATTCAATTTTCGTACGAAACTATCAATGTGCTTGAACTGCTTCTGATATGGTATAAAGTCACTTTTGATGAATAAGCATTTTATGCTAATGCAAATCCAAATTAGTGAGACTTGTGAATCGGTAAAGCACACTAATAAAATATGTTACTATTTTCGTCTCAGATTAATTGAAATTTTTTTAAGGGTTTTTTTCAATGTTTAAAATATTTAAATTGTTCAAAGTTCAAGGTGAATGTTTGAAACTTTTTCCATTTTGTTCTTTCATTTATTGAACTTTTATAATTTCTTGGAGATAAATTACATTTCATATTTATGATTTTACAAAGGACAATGATGGAAAGTATGATGTAAAATTTGTCTTTGAATATTTATGTGTGTATCACCTCACAAATCTATCTATCCATCCATACCAAATTAAAAGTGTGAAGACCGCTTGAAAATGTTGTATGAATTTTTTGCCCTTCATTGATAATCTCATCTTCAGATAAAGTTGTGGTTTCACCATTTTTTTAAAAATTATATTTAATTATATTTATAGTGTTGACTTTTAAAATATATGAAAAAAGTGATAAAATAAGGACTAGCGTTGAAAGACTCTCAAATCTTGCTTATTCAATAAACTTTAATTCTTTTTCTTATTTAAATCAATAACTTAATTCTAATTTATTATATCATGCACCAAGCGCATACAATAAAAAATAGTTCAATTAAAATGGGACAGAGAGCGTATAATTTTTTGTTTTTTATTTAGAGAGATATTATACCCGCCAAAAGTCTGATAAAACACAAGTGGCATTTGGTCTTTGATAGTTCCAAGTCCGAACTCTTTATTCACAAAAATATCTCTCTCAGTTCATCTTCAATGGCTGCACTAACTTCAGTTTCATTCACCCATCTGCCTTTTTCCATTTCTAACCTTCAAATTCGAAGAAATTATAGACGCTTGCCTGCATCATCATCATCATCAGCTATGCCTTCTCATGAATCATCATCATCCACAGAAATTGGGAGTATATTATCCTCACCAAAAGTGCCCTTGGTTGATTCTTCTAAAACCCCTCAAAATGGATTCATGGCAAATCCCAATGGAAACCCACTTGTTAGATTTGTTCAGAACACTGAATCAGCCATCGAAAGGGTATAAATTTTATTTTCTTCTTTGGTTCAAACTCTTTCTGTTAAGAAATCGTACTATGAATTGCATTAATTTTGAATCTGTTAACTTAAAAGGGGCTAAAATCCCGAATCTGTAAGTTTCAAATACTAGCTCCACCTGTGGGTTTAATCATCCACTAAGCGATTTTAATTTATCCTGATCTTTCTCAAGGTTGTTTTCAACTCTCTGATAATCTTTCTAAAAGTTATTGGTACAACATATTTGAACATCATAATATGATATCTTAAAGCAAGATCAAAGAGTTGTATCATAGCACCTAGGGGTGATATCCGGCTAAACAATTGGACACTCAGCTTGTTTTACACAATTGTACTATAATTGGAATCAGAAAATTAAGAATATGATATGCCCATATAGAAGCGAGTTAAGCAAAGGAAAAGCTATTTAGTGCAGTTGCACTTGCAGTAGTTCTAACAATCGTTTCATGAAAGATGAGGTTTTCAAGTCCTTATTCTCAAAACATAGAATCATACTACAAGATGGTATCAAGAATTGACACTGTTCCATATGAATGGAAAATTAATTTTTGTTTCAGACATCTATTGTTCTACCTTGTTGGGGTAAGGTCGTGTACACGCTATCCTCCCTTGACCTCACTTGTGGTATTTTGTTATTGTTTCACATATCTATTGCTCACTGCTTATCTGTATTTCCGCAGGCAATATTTGACTTTCGATTTCTGGCACTCCTTGCTGTTGGTGGTTCATTGGCTGGGTCTTTGCTCTGCTTCCTTAATGTAATTCCTTTTTGAAGCATACCTTATTTTTTAAAATTTGAAGTATGAAAATATATGAGTATCATCTATTAAGCAGTTTTGCAGTTTTAAAGTGTTTCAGTAAAATTAAAAAGTGCTTAGAAGTACTTATTTCTAAGGCAAAATACAAAAATAAGCCATAAATTATAAATCCTAACTTATGGCTTTTAGCTTATAAGTCATAAGCCAAAAGCCAATCCAAATAGGCTCTTACTCTCTTGTCTACTACATGTCATCATCAGGAAAGGAAATAATTCTACTTTAATCAGTTCTATCAGTTGTTTATACAGTCAAATTCCCTTTGGTAGGGCTGTGTCTACATTGTTGACGCTTACAAGGTTTACTGGTCCAGCTGTGTCAAAGGAATCCACACAGGACAAATGGTTCTAAGATTGGTTGAAGCTATTGGTGAGTTTTTTTTTTTTTTTTGAATAATCTTGATTTTTCTTTTAAGATCTGATGCTTGTCTTCAAAAATTCAAAATAGAAGAGCATCTCAGTGCAGGGGAGACATTTGACGGTTGCATTTAAATGTAGCTTCAATCATCCATCTTTTGATGACGACTCTAAAATTATTTGTGCACTGTAGTATATATGCTATCCTATTCTAACCTGCCTTAGAAATTTCCCTTAATGTTAGAGTCATTTGCTGCTAAATTGTCTCAGTCTTTTAGCTTACTATCGTTTTCTAGTGGAAGATTATAAGCAAAATTCATCAGTCGAGAAGAAAGCTTAACACTTTAGAACCATATAAGATATTCATATTTGCACCGGAATGTGATATTCATCTAAAATATCACTGCATAGATGGATAAACAATCCTTTCTAATCTTCCCAAAGTGAATCATCTATCATGCTTCAATAAACAACCTGTACACTTGCACTTAACTTTGTTTACTGTAACTTCTTCTATTTGTCTTGTAAATTATCCGTGTAAAGTATTTTTACCTTATTCAATGCACTGTTCATGAAGTCACGCTCTAGTTATATAGAGGCTGTGGTTGCAAAGAGTATTCAGTTGTCACTTCTATAAAAGTTGCAGAATTTCCAATTAAGATGTCAATTTACTGGGTGATATAGTACCTCATCATTCACATCTAACATGTAATGTCTTCTCTTTCTGTTCCTGAGTTTATTATCCTTCTAATGCAGATGTTTATCTTGCTGGGACCGTGATGTTAATATTTGGGATGGGGTTGTATGGATTGTTTATAACTAATGTCTCTCCTGATGTGCATCCAACTGCCGACCGTGCCCTCAAGCAGTCTTCTTTGTTTGGGATGTTTGCTCTGAAGGTAGTCACTCTCTGGATTTTCATGCCTTATGTACCCTATTTCTTTCTCAATTTCATTTGCCAATTTTAACGGTTCTTATACTTCCTCTATAAATTGTTTCCTTCTTCAGAAACTTCAGTTTATTCTTTCCTGCTTGATTACTGAAGAAAGGAATTTGGAGATGAAAAAAATTGTTTACTCCTTCAGAAACTTCAATTATCCTTTCCTGTTTGATTACTGGAGAAAGGAATTTGGAGGTGAAAACATTTGATGATTCTCTTTCAAAATAAAAACTATTATATTTAGAGGGAAGTTTTTAAGCTGGAATTGCATTCATCTTGCATGATCTAGTGTGGTTCACTTTTCAACAATAATGAATTAAGAAACATGGTTTTACGCTAATGTAGCAGCAAAAGCCTTGATTCTGCTGCAAAATAGGTTTTCTAAACTTGGCTTTAGATATCAATGGATCCCGGAGTTCTTATTGGATAGATGCTAATGAATCTCCGAGATCATTTTCAAACATTTATAGGCTCTTATTGTAAGGCCTAATGAAACTCCTAAAAGTTCACTGTATCATCTGACCCTGCTGCTGCAGTCTGCTGAAGCTTGTGGTATTATCAGGACTATAATGATCTCCGAATATCCTAAAAAGACTAAAATAACTGGTAATAAGGATCTGCTGAGTGCTGAACATCGTTGTAATGATAGGAAACATAAATTTGGTGGAGCTAGCCTAGATACATTCTTTCTTTGGTCCCTGTGACTGTTATGGCCTCTATGAGAGCGTTGACGACTTGAAATTGTAGCCTAGCTTGTCAATGGCAGAAATTAGTGTTGTAGCATGTAAGCTTATGAAGATGGCCTCATCTTGCACGCATCAACCAAATAATTGTAGGTATAATGTTGTCTGTTTAGTATTTTTGTTCAAATCGGTTATGGTGCCATGCAGGAGAGGCCAAAATGGATGAAGATCAGTTCGCTTGATGAACTAAAAACCAAAGTGGGACATGTCATTGTGATGATCCTTCTTGTCAAGATGTTCGAGAGGAGCAAGATGGTGACTATAGTGACTGGTACTGATCTATTGAGTTACTCCGTGTGTATTTTCTTGTCTTCTGCTTCCTTGTATATTCTTCATAATCTGCACAAGTCAGAATAACTGTTGACATATACCATAATGATAAATATGTATGTAGCCAAGTAACCAAACTTTTGAAGCTAGCATCAACTTTTTTTTTTCTTTCTGAAAACCTTGTGTTATTCAGTATTAATAGCTCTCTCTCTCTCTTAAGTAGCTCACTATTGCTTACTAAAAGTAAATGTTCCATCAATCCAATATCTCCCTTTCACCATAGACTAAAGAAAGAACATATAATCAGCTCCCTACATCCAACAAGAAAGCAAGTCTGTAAATTACGCCCCCAATCTTGTTGAGCCGAGCCTGTCTGTACAAGACATGCAGCATTATAGAGAGAGGCAATGGCAACAAGGTTTTCTCATAAATTTAACAAGTGTGCTGAATGAATCATGAAAATTAGTTGGCAAAAAATAAAAGGAAAATCCTTACATGGTGATTACAGATTTCAGTGGTTAGCTATAGACAAGGCTACCAACGCACTTAACATGAATCCTTAAATATACCATTGAAACTTTAGTACAGTATCCACTTTCCAAGATGAGGAAAATCACCAATATGGATACAATTTCTAAGAACACTTTTTATGGATTTCCAATTAGATATCCTTTTCTTCACTGAGGATATATACTTAGACAGAAGGAGTGAAGGTCACGTATTAAGGTAGAAGGCTAGTAGGGGTAAGATGTTGTCTTGCCTTGTGACGATTTAAGGCTTGTCTAGGGATGGCAATGGGGCGAGGTGGGGCAGGTTGAGCTAAATCTGCAAATTTCTTAAACCGCTCCGCCCTGCCCCGATGGTGATTTTTTCATTTTAAATCCGCCCCGCTCCACATAGGCCCACTCCCATAAACTCGCCCTGCTTAAAATTTTTAAGTTCTTTGATTTTTTTTAATTGAATATAATATGAAAAATAAAAATTGGTAATTTTTGTAAAAAAAATTCACTAATTAACATCCCAATAACTAATTAACTATTGTTAATTGATATTTCAACAATTATTTCTTAATCGTTAATTAAAAGTCGCAAATTAATATTTCAACAATTAACAATTTACTTGACATGTTTAGTTTAAATTTTAGAAAAAAATAATATTAAAGTGTTTAATATAAAAAGTTTGTATCTTTGATTTTTACTAACTACATTTAATTTTCTTCAAATTCCTATTTGATTCTTTAAACCCTCAACCCGCCCCACGCCACCCTCATTAGTTTTAAAAAATAATTATTTCAACCCACCCCATTGCCATAAGCCATTCCTAGATTTTATAGTTTTTCTTATAAATTAACAAGTAATAATAAAATTTGTGTATATTCTATCCTTTCTTATCCCTGTCATGGGAAATGAAAAAATGGATTGCGTCTGCCGGGAGTCGAACCCGGGTCTATTGCTTGGAAGGCAATTATCCTAACCGTTGGACTACAGACGCTTATTGCTGTTACATCTCGTACACACTATATATATCTGTTGCGTTCTCAAACTCTTATTACTTATTATTTCATGATGTATACTATTATATTTGTATATTGTACTGTATTATTTAAATAGGTCATATAATTTTTGTCTATGCATAATATCATGTATCAATAAATTGAAGAATAAACCAACAAAAAGAGTAGCGCATGAGTAGAGCTGCTATAAAAAGACAGGACAAATGATACAGTATGATTATTACATAATAACTAAAAGCAGCATAAGAAAAGAATAATACCTTAATGAGGTGATCACACAAAATTAATTATTTAACTCCTAATTATTCAACTCCAAATTGTTACTTTTTGTATCCATAAACTATTAACAAATCTATATTATAAGTAATTAAATTTATTTTCTCATCTTTGTCTGTACATAATAGATTAAACTATTGCATCAAATTAATAGTATTTATTTAATTTTATTTATATGAATATTATATTTATTCTAATGACAAATAAAATATACATATAATTTTTAAATTGAAACGATACATACGTACAAAATACGTACACTAAACTAATATTAATTAAAAAAAGGGCGGAGAGGAACGAACTAGTGAAAGCTATAAAAAAGCAAAATTCATGTTAAATTAATATGATCTCACCTAATCACATTCTCTATAGCTGGCATTTATAGGCTTTTGGTGAATTCAGTGAGTATCATGATATAAGTATGATCTTAGAATTTCTTTTAACTTCTAATTTACCAATTATATAAATTAATAACATCTACTATATACTTAATTATATTTTGGTTTACTGCATTGTAATTCAAATTATTTTATTAAAATATTAGTATTTAATTAATTCAAATTATTTTATTAAAATATTAGTATTTAATTGTATATTCAATTATTTTAATAAAATGGAAGGGCAAAATGATAATTCAATTTTGTACTTTAGAGCTTCCCACTTATATATGATGATATACGACGATGATATGATTAGTTCAATTTTGCTGGTGAACAATGTATAAAAGATAGTATGTTTACAAAGTATTTTCATGTTATGTACATTTTAAAGCCGTCTAACATACTACTTTCTCTTAATTTTGTGAAGGCAGTGCAAGTAATCTGTCTAATCCTTTCTCTTGAAAGCTTAAGCATTCTCCCAATCTCCTGAAGAGATTGAGGGGTATCTCCATTTAGGCCAAAGTGTAATTTCAGAATCTTTGCTTCTCTATCACTTAACACATCCTGGAGAATCTTCTCCAAGTCTTGCTTCATCATTTGTCTTATCACATTTTCTTCTAGTGTTGTGTCTTCCGGCCTTGATAAGATATTCTGCAACAACAAAAACATATTTAGTGAAATCTCACAAACGGAGTATGGGGAGGGTAAAATGTACGCAGACCTTACCACTACCTCATAGAGATAGAGAGGCCGTTTCCGAAAGACCCTCATCTCAAAAATATCATCCTCAAACGATATGATATCCTGCAAGAATAAAAATTTGACAAAAGGCAGTTTTTACTTATCATTAGTCGAGCGCCTTTTCGTGTGCAAGTTTTTGTCAATCTTGATCAACATTATCTTAATAAGAAGCTCTATTTGGTTTATACGTCAATTTATCAAAATAGGAAGGAAAGGAAATGGGAGGGAAAAAGGAAAGGGGGGGAAAAAGGAAAGGGTGCCTGAGAGGGAATGAAATAATGGAAGGACAAGATGAAGTCTCCCTGTACCTTATTTTATGTGGCGCTCTTTGACTTAGCACAGTGTTTAAGAAAAAAAAAAACTTTTAAAACTTGTGATCTAAAATAATTTTCAGATATTTGTGTTACTGAGAATCATTTTACTGAGGATAAAAGGAGATTTTGAAGTTAAATTGTTTCCAATTAGAGTAAGATGAGTAGATGACATTCTTTTAAGGGGAGAAAAAAAAAGAGTGCCACATAACATAGGACAGAAAGAGTATTATTGATGTGGTTGGATAGTAGACAAAGATAGGATAAACATGGTCTATCTTTTACAAACAACAACATACCCGGTGAAATCCCACAAGTAGGGTCTGGGGAGGGTAGAATGTACGCTGACCTTACCGCTACCTCACAAGGTAGAGAGGCTATTTCCTGTTCTATCTTTTAGAGTTGAAAAAACTTAAAGTCTTTCCTGCCAATTCACATAACTAGTCAAGCTATTGTTAGTCCTCTCTGTTTTCTTCCCAATTTTATTTAGAACAATCCCCCATATACGAATTAGGATAGGGTAAGGTCTGTCGTACATTCCCATACACCACTTTGTTGGAAAAGTGTGCACTAAACTAGGTATGCTTTTGTTCTTGTTTGTTATATCGAGTAGCAAGTTTATGTGTTTCTGCTCAAATATATTTTCTTCTTTCCTCTCTAAGTAGTAAAATGGAAAATTCTATTATACCTATTATTTTCCCTTTGGAGAAAGAAGGCTACCCTTTTCTTTTTCATTTTATTTCACTTACTACTAATAGTTCATTTCTTTCTGTTGTAATTCACCAAGTACTACACATTGGAAAAGTTGGAGGTATCAACTTATTCTTTGTAGGCAAGACTTCCAATTTCCATCAGCTTATAAGCAACAAATTCTCACTAGAAAACAATTGTTGAAACAACAAAGATTTGGACAAACCTGCAATGACAAGTAGCCATGGCTAGTTAATATTGATCAATGGAAATTGGTGCTCGGCTTCTCTCGATAACTAATCTAACAGTTGAAACATCCATACCAAGAGCTTCTGCAATCTCATCATAGGAAGGCATTCGTCGAAGCTTTCTGCTTAACTCAGTGTTCGCATTGCGAATCTTTGGGACAAACTTAGATATGCCCCCCTGCATATAACAGACTAATCAATGCATTTCACTATACAATCACACAACTAGCTGTACATGTATTTTCTACTTAACCTGAAAAGTTCATGAAGAAGTTGGCCTAGTGCACTTATTGTTAGTACTAATTTAACAATCATAATAATTTCGCGGGCTAATCTAGCTGAATTATCAGCATTTCATTGCACGAGTATGCTGAAAAAATCCATATAGAAAAAGACCCTGAGATATGATGCTCAGCTCTAGACTACTGCAAAATTTCATCACCTTTGCACTAGAGCCATCACAAAAATTGACAGTCATCACTATATTACAAGCAAAACTGCATAACGATGAATATAAAGAGTAACGAAGTCCTTCTCACCGGTAATCTAATAACTCTAGACTTGTTTGCTACGGCACTTGAAACAGCTTGCCTAATCCACCAATAAGCATAGTAGAAAACTTATTCCCTTTCTTAGGATTGAACTTTTTTGCAGCACGAAGTAGACCTATGTTTCCTTCTGTAATTAGCAGTGAAGAAGGCGGTGATTACAGTAGAAGAAAAAACAGGATTGCAATAGCAATAAAACCAAACTACAGTGGGACCTGTATTAGATCTTGTAAGCTTAATCCTTTGCCCTGATATACAGCTGCAACAGATACAACAAGCCCTTTATAGCATTGTATTATCTTCCTCTGTGATGCTTTCGCCTTAACCAATAGCTTATTTAGTCTTCTTGTGCTCATTCCTGCAGCCATAGCCAATTGATTTGGACTTAGCTCAAGCCCACTTGTCTCTTCAACCATCTTTCTGAATGTCTCAATTCTTGCTTCTTCCTAGTACAAGAGTAAAACAAATAAATAAAGACAACATAAACAAGCAAGAAAACAATAACACCATAAAACCATGTAGTTCAAGCTAAGGGGTCCTTTGACCAAGTTCTTTCCACCATCTTTAGTTAAATCTTCAATGTCTATTCATAATTTTATTTGAATATATCGATTTCCATCGCGATTATCATCACTATAATCTCTTAAAACAATGCAAAGAAGATTAAGTTTCTACATAAATGAGAGAGCTAAAGTTCTCAGCACTTACAATGGAGTAAATCATATTTACACAATCACGTCACCTTACAAGTTAGTCACATTTTCATTAAGAGGTTCAAATGTGAAAAAGCAAACACACAAAGTAACCCTAATAGATTCAACATCTACTGGAGTACATAAACAACAATTTTAACCCGTGTAATTAATTCATGGGACTCAATTGCCAATCCTAGAGTTGTACCTTAAGGTACCATGAATACTCTGAATCTTCCTGATGGGTCAAGTAGAAATTTTTCTTAAGGATTCGGCAGTGAAAAGCTTATCCCCTTTTTCATGTCCAAACATCTGAATCACAACACCTTCTTCTTTTCCTTCTCTGCTTTCTTCTCAATGCTAACTCTATTTTCTCTTCAAAAATGCAACTTTATGGATATTCTCCTCAGTATTGGTTTCGAAAACCAAAGGATTTCCTTCAACTGTAAAAGCTTCGTTACCTGTTGCGATTGTCAATGCATGAATTGGGTCCAAAATAGAGTAATTTTTGGGGCAATAGAGAATTGAGTAATGAAGATTGGTTTGGTGGATAATTTTAAAGGATAAGGAAAGAGTGAAGCAGCCATGGCCATAGAAATAAAAACTTAAAAGAGAAAAATGCTTTTTTTCCCCTCTTCCATTGACGCAGATATATTTAGACGCAGTAGATATTTTCAAGTCTTCTGTTTTCACTTTTTGGATTTTTTTTTTTTCTGTTCTCCTCTTCCTATATCCCTTATTTAATTCCTTTATAAGAAAACCATTGACAAACTTGACACGAAATTTAAAAAAATAAAAAAAATTAATTTAATTATTATAATTAAAGGTATGTCAAATGTATCAAATCATCGTTTTAGGGCATATTTGAAAGGCCATGGTAATTGAATTTAATGCAATTGGGCATAATTATAGTGACATACTTGGTTGAACATGAATTATATAGTCAACAGGTAATTAAGGTGTGATTATACTCTCAATTCACGGGGAGGCTGTGAATTGCAAGTAACTATATAGTGCAATTATAAGTTGTTACTTTATAATTTCTTTCTTTTATTTCTATGTTTATTTTTTATTTCTAATTATTCCAAATTCTTTTTATTTTTATCATTTTAATTTTTTAAGATATATTTTGTTTATATCATTTATTTTTCGTTTTTTTCTCATTCTCGATCTTTACTTCATGTGATTCCACACAATTTTCACATTATCTTTTTTATTTATTTATTCTAGATGTATTTTTTTTAAGTCAATATGATCTTATTAGTAAATTCTAATTTTTAAATTTAAGTTGAATTCATTGTTAAATAAATCTATAAACTTAGTTTCTCTTTAAATCATATTTATATACATTATGTTGAAATTTAACATAAGAGTATTATGTTAGATTTTTTATTTTAAATTTAAACGTACGTTATATTTTAAGTTTCATTTGTGTAAATAATATATGACTTAATATTTTACGTTATAAGTCATTTATTTTTTTTAGTTAGATTTTGGTAATTATTTTTTATCAAATATATTAATAATTTTGCTATGATATTATATTTATAATATTTATATTTTTGTCAAACCAATTCCAATTATTAAATAATTTTTCAAATAGATCTGTAATCTTATAATCTTAAACATGTCACATAAAAAGTTAAAATTAAAATATTTCCAAAAAAAAAAAAGAAATCATTCGTTTTAAGAGAGACAAATAAAGATATTGGCACAGTTTTCCTATTCAAATTCTACGTCCACTTTACCTAAACTGACTTAAATGGTATATAAGACACAATTGAAACTCATAAGAAATTTATTTATTATAAAATATAGGAAATAAATTTTAAAGGACTATTGCGCCTCTATTTGTCTGAAAAATTTCTAAATTTGTTGTTGATGTCAAGGGGAAAAACATAAACTGAATTTGAAAAGGTTAAGTTTCCAATAAGAATTCAATTAGAATTAGGATTAGGTCCAGTTCTTCCTTCTATATATATTATTTTTTCTTATATCAATCGTCTTATTCTCTTACTCATAATAACTTCAAATAAAGACATATATGGCTACTGCAACAAAATTAATCGTCTTCTTGGCGATTCTCTCTCTGTTCTGCATCGCAGAATATGGGAATTCAATCTCAATTCATCATCATCGACACGCATCAATTCATGTTCACAAAACATATCTCATGATTGCAGTTTCTCTGCTCAACATCAATGGGGTAAAAATCATATTACTACGATGCAGAAGAAGAAAGGTACACGTTATAATGACTATAACACTAGGGATTTATATTACATATTCATTCAAGCAGTCAAAATTTTCTTGATAGTAAAGGTGGGTACTTACCTATTTGCCTGCTGCTTTGAACTTCGGAGCGCTTTTTTGAATTTCGGATTTTTAACAGTGTGTGCGAAATACTGTACCAAACTAATTAGTTTCGATTCAATTTTTTCAAGTTTGATTTTTTTTTTAATTTAATTCTTCGGGACAATTAAAGTACAATGTAATAGCAATTGTGTTGTGAAATTACAGCACGATGTCAAATTGTTATTTGCTGATCCATACAGTTAGCATTTATCAAACTTCCAGAAAAATAGAACTGAATCTGAACCCAAAAAGCAAATTAATTTGATTTTTCGATATTTATGCCAACTCTATTAACGTAATTTATATAGTAGATGTCCGGTAACAAAAAGGTCATTAAACAAGTGTACATGCATAAGCTTTGTGTATTATTAATACTTTGTTTGTGATAAATTTTATCTAACTCTTCATGTTTCGATTACATATACCAATCAAATAAATTAAACTTCTCACAATTTAATTCACTGACTAATTTAATTATTTACACTTAACTTATGTTATATAATGGGAATGCAGAATCTACCTATGAAATTTTCACATGAAAACTTATAAGCAATCATAAAGGGACATCGTCAATCTTCAGGTGGATACATAAATTTAATCAACTAATTATCATTTCATAAATGTTACTCATGAATAACTCGGTTATATTCAGTATTAGTTTTATATATTGTTTGATTTGTAAATACAATAAAAATTATTCATGTATTAATTTTATACAATATTTGGTTGATAAGTTTCAAAAGTTATATAAAAATTATTTATGTATTAATTTTATACGATATTTTATTGTATTTTAATAATTCTACGTAAGTAATACTCATATAACCTATGAGAAAATTTATATATAATTTTATGATGAGTAGAAGATAGTAAGTTGTATGGATATTGGTTATATAAGGACTAGAATAATAAAATTACGTATTTACACTATCAATTTACTTGTAATCTTTTTTATTGTGTACTTTTCAAAATATCATACTATTTGTTTACTTTAAAATAAAAATTATACTATTATAATATTTTAATTTTATTTCTTTTTTCAAAAATAAAATTATATTTTAACCCCTATTTTTTTATTTGTGTTTGTAAATAATGTATTATCTTTAGTCCATATTAGATGAATTTGTGGGATAAAAAAGAATTATTAAAAAATAAATTGAACATCACTTTTCACTCTTGCCCCTTTAAGTTATTTTCAAAATATTTCTGAAATTAGAATAATTCGAAGTACAATCATAAATATGAGGAATTAATTTTCTTGAATTTATCATCTTGAAAATATAAATGAAGGGCAACAAATAATTTTTAGGCACTAAATGCTCAAAAATTCAATTTTTAGGCGCTAAATGCTTAAAAATCCAATTATTCGTGGACTAGAAGGAGTATATTAATTTACAATAAATAAAATATTCCATAAGAAATAATTTATGTATTATAATTTCTATATAACTAAATTCTATATATTCTAATATTTGCATAACTAATATCTATATAATTAATACTTATAAAACTAATACATGCGTAACTAATATCTACATAACTAATTATAATGCCTGTGATACAATCATTAAAATATTTATCTAGGTTTATCTTTGATTGTAAACATAACTTTATAACGTATAAGAATCGATGATTTAATATTTTGTATATGAGTTAAAAGATTTCATACACGAAATCATCTACTATATAAGTAAACGATAACATATGAAAAAATGATTTATTTAAAACAGATTTTTATAAGATAGAATAAATAAATGAATAAGCAATTGTTCCATAAAGAATAAAACATAGTACCATAGCTAAACTAGGTTAGGAGTACGGATATTAAATTGGGGGGGGGGGGGGAGAGAGGCGGAAGCAGGATCGAAATTGGGGATGTTAAAATAAAAATAAAAATCGGGTTGAGTTATCACCCATCAGTTTTTTGGGCTCAAAAGGGTTAAAAATTTCAGGTTGGGTCATTACATACCCAATTTGACTCATTTAATCTCAATAATTTTAGCATATTATTGTTTACCTTTTATAATCAAAATTTAAATTTCAACTCAGGAAACAAAAATAAAAAAATTACAAATAGATAGATAAATCCTAAAAGATATAAAGTAGATGGTAATTCATACTTTTAATATGAGAACATACATTACACCAAAGCACTAAACGCTCAAAAATTCAATGATCATGGACTAGAGGAATTTTATTAATTTACAATAAATAAAATATTCAATAAGAAATAATTTATGTATTATAATTTCCAAATAGCTAACTCCTACATAAATAATACTTACATAACTAATATTTACATACTAATACTTGCATAACCAATACATGTGTAACTAATATCTACATAACTAAGTATAATGCTTGCATAACTCTAATAAGTAACCAAACAATCTCTCGATAACGAAACGACTCATATATATCACGATCCAAACCTAGAGTCTAGTCGTGACACTGCCAATGAGGAACCCGAAGGTACCTCACATAAGTCTCTTAGCATTCATCAAGCATTTCATAGATAATGAACATAATAAGAGTGAAAACTAAAGGGAGATCAAACATAGTAACAAGCACTAAGTCCAATCATCTCATACATGTCCAATGATAGCTCTAACATTAGATTTGGGCGGGATCTAAGACATGTACCTAGCTCACCCTCAATAAAAGTAGCACGGAAAGCACAATAAAGGAAGTCTAAACGTCTCAAGCTTGAATGAAATAACATGTTATCCCCAAACTAGAGAACTCACCAAAATAAGTCTTCAATCAACTCATCAACTAACCACATATAGGAGGAGGAAGAGCATGGTCCTGATATAGTGAGATAACATAGGCAAAAGTATGCGTTCGTACTTTAAATGTACTAAATATGTAAGATGCAATGCAATGAAGAGGGCTATAAATATAATAATAGGCAATATGCACAACATAACAAAGAATAAGCCTACAAGAGATAATGGATGGCCAATGCATTTTAAAACATGATTGAAGTGACATAAACATCATAAGTAATCACATATACATATATAGAAGGAGACTATAACCGACTTATAAGACTATGCGAGCTATAACATGGAATCCAACATAATCTCCTATATTGGGCGGGGAGACTACTTGCCAGGTAGAACTCCGTCAAACTTATTCATCATTCATTCATTCATTCATTATTAAGGCTTTTGTAGATCCACTAACCTAGCTAGCATACAAAGACCCCTATGGTGGCACATAGTTAATGAGGCAAGAGGTCACTACTAGATCCTCACCGAACCCCACCTCATTTCCCATTCGATGCTAAGTCAAGTCCCATAGAATAATAGTAAATGAAATCATATGCCTATAACGTTCCATAAACTTTAAAAACATAACTTCATCATAATAGGAACAACTCATTAAACCTTTATGATCCATTCAAGCGAGAATTTTCCTTTCATGAGAAGGATCCTTCGTTCATATATTCATAGAAGGGCTTTCATAATCTCTTTCATAGCTTTTATCAACATTTGGTTGAAACCTTTATCATTCAAAGTATACTTCATTTGGACGTGGTGTAAAACTAGGAGGGTTCAATGCATCTAAACTTTAAATCATGTAATGCAAGCGGATTATGCTTAATTATTATGAAATTCATCAATTCAGACAATTCATAAAAAAAGCCTACCATAAACTTTCAAAACCCTAGGTAGCATGTCATAAAACATCTTGTAGACCATCAACCTTTCATAATATAATATAAAATCATAGCAAAAGACATTATATGACAGTAAATACATCATAATATAAGCATTTGAAAAAAATATTATAAAATTTTCGTAACTTAAAACTAAGTAAATAAGTGAAAATGCTTGGATTTCATAGGTGAAAGGAACCCATGAAGGAAATTCACATACTTAGAATACAAAAGCTAGAAGGAATTCCAACAATAGAGGTCCAAGCTTTAAACCCTAATTACTTGCCTTCAAATAAGCTTTAAGAGTTGAGAGCCTTAAGAGAATTTGAGTGAAATTTGGAGTTGGAAGAGAAAGAGAGTGTAATGGGAGGTCTGAGATTGATATGGGAAGATTTAGGTCTTAAATGACGTAGTTTAAGACTTAAGAAGCGAGGAAAAGTCAAAACCTTCCTTTATTTAAAATTGTCGAGGAAATTTACGATCTTGATCTACGGGTCATATAAGGATTTCATCCTGGCTACACCCGAAAGCTTCGTAAACTGGAACTCTGAACCCCAATGTAAGAATTTCCATCCACGATCTGTAGTTCCATCTACGGGTCATAAACACCCTCGTAGGTCCACCCAACACTTAAGAGATTTCACATCTTAGAATCCAAATCACAAAAGTTATTTACGACTCGTCAACCGAACCACAACCTGTACATGGTCTCGTCTTGGTTACACCTCCCCAACTTCAGAAACTTAAAGCCTGACCCTTCAATCTACGAACACCTGTCCACGACCCGTAGCTCCTTTTACGGGTCGTAGGTACCCTTCATACATCAACTCCCAACTTTAGAATTTTACCAAGTCCCTTTCCCATTTATGAGGCTTATCTACAATATGTATACTCAACCACGGATCATAAATAAGGCTTGTACATCACTGTATCAGAATCAATTTGCGCTTTCTTTTCATATTCCAATCTTTAGGCATGCAGGGTATTACAATATAATCATGATTAAATTATATTTTAATCTTGTGATACAATCATCATGATATTTATTCAATTTTATCTTTGATCGTAAATATAACTTTATAAGAATCGATGATTTAATATTTTGCATACGAGTTAGAAATTTTCATACACTAAGTGATCTACTATATGAGTAAATGATAATATGTGAAAAATAAAACTTTATTAGATAGAATAAATAAACAAATAAGCAATTGTTTCATAAAGAATGAAACATAGTACCATAGTTAAACTGCATGGTTAGTAGTAAGGATATTAAATGGTAGGAGGAAGGAGGGAAGAGGGGGTAGGGTGGGTAGGGAGAGGGGTTTGAAATTGGGGATATTAAAATGGGTTGAAATAGAAATGCGGTTGAGTTACAATCCACCCAAATTTACTTCGGGATCAAATGAGTTAAAAATACGGATTGGGTCATCACATGCCCAATTTGATACGTTTAATTTCAATAAGTTTAGTATATTATTGTTTACCTTTTATAGTCAAAAATTAAATTTTATCTCAAGAAATAAAAATAAAAAGTTACAAATAATTAAATAAATCCTAGAAGATATAAAATTGATAGCAATTCATACGTTTAATATGAGAACATACATTATACCAATGCAAATAAAGAGTCTTAAAACTAATTAGAATCGGATCCAATTGAAGATTTCACAATAGGTGAAGACTTGAATGAATTGAGATTAAATCCAAATCAAATTATCTTGAGTTCAATCCATAAAATTTTGGACGAATTTGATTAATTACCTATATTTGGGCTTATTTTGACACCCCTAGTTAGTAGTGTATCTTAACAATTTGATATTTACAAATAGTTGGTATGATAATGTGTATGACTAATACATGATATTAGCAAAGATTTTTTATTTATGTATTAGCATGGTTAAAGATACAATTATCCCTCAAAATTATTTTCACTTTGTAAAGGGTATTTTTTATAAAAAAAAATTGAAAAAATTATGTAATGCCTATTAGTTTTACTACACTAAATCAAACAATACATAAAAACTAATACTAACATAATTAATATCCATTATTCTAGGATAAATTATTCCATTATGTATATGAGATAGTTTATTCCATCACCGAGGTATAAATAGTGGGACAAATAATGTAAGACTTACTTTATATCTCCAATCAAATGCTGGATAATCCGCGTTTTATTCTGAGATTATTATACCCTATACTTCAAACCAAATGATTCTATATAATATTTTCTCTATCCCATTTTATATGACACCCTTTAGTCTTTCCCTAAAAGAATATCATTTTACTCTAATTAAAAATAATTTAATTTTAAATTTTTTCTTTTAACCTTAATGAAATGATTCTTAATTACACAAATATCTAATCACACATTTTAACAATCTTCATTTTTTCTTAAATAGCATATCAAGTAAAAAAGTGTTACATAAAATGAGACAGAGGGAATATTACTAATATATCTTTTTGGGAAAAAGGCATAAATTCACTCCTCTTGTCTCGAAAAGTTGATTCCATGCTTAAATTATTATAGTGATCTATTACACATCTGTACTATTCAAAAGTGAATTTATTTACTCCCTGCGATGTATAACATCAATCTCACAATGAAAGGCGTATTGCACTCGCACTATAAACGTGATATCACTACCACATTAAATTAAATATCAAATTTTTTTTTTAAAAAAAATTATGTCATTTAATTGCTTCTTCTTCAGTTAACACTACCATGGGACCCACCATATTAATATCAAATCCATATAATCACCATAAAAAATCAAAATAACCATCACATATTTTAACGCCTACCATCAAATCCACTATCGGGATTACACTATCACTGTCATTTCCATAAAAATTATAAAGAACCACCACAAAATTCAACACCCATAACCAAACTCATTGCCATCAAAAGGTACAAAACCACCATAATTAATATTAATTTCTTCTTCTTTCACTATCTTCAATTCTCTCTTCGTTTGCCACTCACCACCCATAACTAATAAACCCATCATTATATTTTGATTTTTAAACACAATCATCAATTTTATCAAACACTAACAAAATAAAAATAATAGTACTGGTGAAATAGAATACAAATTAAAATAAAATAGATTGGAAGAAAGGGGAAGAGGATTCGGGTGGAGGCGGGGTGGGGATGGGGTGAATGAAAATCAAATATGGAAGATGATAAAAAAAAAAAAAATGAAGAAGATGAAGAAGAAGAGTCCAACCCATTTTACATGCATTTTTTGTCTTTAGTCCATCCCAAAAATAATCTCATTTTATTCTACGTAATAAAAAACAATTCAATTTCTAAAGTTCTCTTTTTATTTTAATGAAATGATTATTAGACATACAAATATTTAACTATAAACTTTAGAAGTTTCATTTTTTTAAAATACCGTATCAAATAAAAAATATTACATTAAATAATACAAAAAAATAGTATTAAAATATCTTTTTAACACTATTCTTACAGGCTCTATCAATCTTTGTCTGGCAGTGTCGTATGAGGGATCTTTTCTAAGCGGTGTCATCATTTAAAGAACAAGGATAGTTCAAGAGAAAAATTAATGAAGCTTTTGCTTTAGAATAGTGAACTTCATGGAAAAAATATTTTGCTTAAATAATATAAAATTTAGATAAAATTTGTCTACTCTTTATATTAAATAATATTATAAAATTTTAAATTAAATTTCTCACGTCTTCACATTAGTAAATAAAATTTTGTTCATATTTTTTTGACTCATTACCCTTTTCTTCCAAGTCTGTGGAAGTTGAAGCTTGAATTATTAAACTTGACTTTGTAGGTTTGGAATTTTTCTTAAAAAAATATCGCTCCATTAAATTTAGACTAAGATCATAATCCATATTCAATTGGTCATATGTAAATCCAAAATTAAAATACATGTATATATAAATTTAAATATCACTTTAATGAATCCTAAATTATTTCTTTGAAAAGAATAAAATTATTATTATGAACAAATAAAAATAAAAAAACTTCAAATACATAATTAAAAATAGAATAAAATTAAAATACCAACATGATATGAAGACTTGAGATGTTGAATGAATGATGATGATTGACGAATAAGAATTAACTTTTTTTTTAAGAAACTCACAAGTCACAAATATATAAATATAAGGAGTCTAACAATAATTTTATTTTATCTAACTATACTTCCAATTGATAAAGGACTCAAAGATTTTAAGTTTTATTTAATTTTATTTTATTTCTAAAATAAAAAAGTAATAGATTAATTTTGAATAAAATAAGTGGACCTGCAAGTTTTTAATGAGGAGTTAAGAAGAGAAAAAAAAGTGAAGGAGAGGGAAAAAATGAAGTGCTATAAGAAAAATCAAACACGGGACGTCTAAATCACCAGTAGAGGGATCAAGAAGAGCAAAAGAAAAAAAGAAAGTGATGGCAGTCAGAAACGAACTCGAGAAGTTCAGCTGCCAAACCACCTGAGCTGTGTATCCTTTTATTTAAAAAAAATATCTTTTAGTTTTTTTTTCTTATCTTTCTTATATTATTTTTAATATATATATATTCAATAAAAAAATTTAACGAATTCGTGTCACGTGACGCCCCACGGTTGATTCGGCCCCCGGATGTCTAGTCCAACAATTTGTTGGTGGACCCCTGAAGTTAGAAGAGCTAATAAGAAATGTTAGTAAGAGTGTCCTTTTCTGACAGATAATAGACGCCAAATTATAGCCTAATCGAGAAAGGCAGCTTCTAGCTGGTCCCAAACAAATCACGTGGTATATCTAGCTCTTGTTACTAGTTCCTTGTTAGTATTCTTCTTCACAAAACTCTTTCAATTTTACTCTCTTCCAGTTTCAATGGCTGCATTAACCACTGTGTCACTATCATTTCCCATATCTAACCTTCAACGTCCAAGAAATTACAGACGATTGCCTATCATACTTGCATCATCATCAGCATCAGCTATGCCTTCTCAAGAATCATCTTCATCGTCCACACAAAGTGGAAGTACTGTACTACCCTCACCAGTAGTGCCCTTTGTAGAGCCCTCTAAAACCCCTGTCAATGGAATCGTTAGATTTGTTCAGCACACTGAGTCGACTGTTGAAAGGGTATAAAAGAATTTGATATATTTCTACTTATTGTTAATAAATTTAATATGAACTGAAATTGATATACTAAATTTGAACAGGCAATATTTGACTTCCGTTTTCTGGCATTCCTTGCTATTGCGGGTTCATTAGCTGGTTCCCTGCTCTGCTTCCTAAATGTAATTCCTTTTTTCAAGCATCCCATCTCTTTCTTTTTTATTTTACCAGTGTTTATTAGTATGAAAATATATGCTATATGTGGTTAGATTTTCATATTTTCTTTGGTACCAAGACTAGTGTTTAAGGATGTACTTAAAGACACAAATGAATAACTTGATTAATTTGTATAGTTTAGGTGTTGGGCTGACCCAATAGTTTTGATCTAAACCTTGTTTATTTGTCTTAAGGAATCTATTGAATAGGTGGAAATTATTAATTTAGAACTGAGTAAATTAAAATTACTAAAATCTCAAACCCGTAAGTTTCAAATCATGACTCTGTCTCTAACTTTGGAATACTTATTGTTTTTAGACCATACATAATGTAAAGATGGTTCATACACCGTTCGTCCAACAGTAGTTATTCATTGTTGACTTGGAATGGAGATTAAGAGGGGTAATTTTATCAAATCACCCTTTAAATATAACAAATACAATGTGTTGAAAAATATAATAGGAAAATAGTATAATTAATGTGTAGGGTAATTAGGAACTAAGTGTAAAATTATCTCTTGATTTCATAAATTGGACAAGTATTGATGGACATTCCAAAATAATATAATGGACAAGTATTGATTGACATACCAAAATGATATAATGGACAAGTAAAGATGGACAGAGGGAGTAGATTTATATGATTTTTACATGCTTTAAGGTGATCGGGTATGTGAAACTTCTTGCTTTGAGCAACTCTAGGAGATTAGGAGATCTTATATATATGATGAAAATGGCATGTTGAAAATTAGGCTGACATTAATCTATTTGTAACTCTTGATAAGTTACCCCTAATCCATTTCTGAAGTCGTATTCGTGCTCATTCCTCTGAGTTTCCCCCCCAAAAAAAAAAAATAGGCGTAAAAGATTGATTTTCTGTCTATAGTTACTAAGTACATTAATGTTTTTGAAAGCCTTTCTCTAGTGTTTTAAGGCATTAAACATGCACTGGTTTTGCTTCATATCCTTAATCCTTGACTTTAATCTGCGTCTTGTTCTTCCTTATAATACACGTCATCATCAGATAAGAGGTAATGCCATTTTTTCGGATGCTGTCAATTGTTTTACAGTAAAATTTCCGCTTGTAGGGTTGTATCTACATTTTTGACGCTTACAAGGTTTACTGGACGAGCTGTGTCAAAGGAATCCACACAGGACAAATGGTTCTGCGATTGGTTGAAGCTATAGGTGCGTTTTTGAAGTGATTTTTGATTTCTTAAAGATCGTCATGCTTGTAATCAGAAAAATCATTTAAGAGGTACCTCAGTGAGGAGAAACATTTGATGATTGCATTTCATTGCATGTTTAATCACCCATCTTTTGATTTCAACTGGCCCTTGGGAATTGTTTTTGCTATCGCACATTGCAGGAAATATGCTTGACTAACTTACCTTGAAGTTTTCCTAACATTGGAGTTATTTGCTGCCATTTTGTCTATAGTCCTCTCACTGTTCTAGCTTTGTTTTCAAGATGAAAGCTTATCAACAGATTAGAACTGTATGAGATATCCATCTAAAATATCACCTAGAAGATGGGTTGACAATCTGGATCTCTTTAAAGTGAGTCATCCAAGCGTATGACTTGTTAGTCTTTCTTTTGTTCCAATCGGTTGGTGTACAGTTGGACACACTTAAAACTTTGTTGCGTTGTAACTTCCTCTGGTAGTCATATAACTGCTCCACGAGGTAGTGGTAAGGTCTGCATTCATTCTACCCTTCCTAGACCCCACTTGTGAGATTTCACTATGTAATTGTTGTTGTTGTAGTATTTACATCTAAACTTTCAGTATTCCTTCTGTGATCCTGAGTTTGTTTTCCTTGTAATGCAGATGTTTATCTTGCTGGGACCGTGATGTTCATATTTGGGATGGGGTTGTATGGATTGTTTATCACTGATGCCTCTGCTGATGGGAATCCAACTGCTGACCGTGCCCTCAAGCATTCTTCCTTGTTTGGGATGTTTGCCCTGAAGGTAGTGCACTCTGGATCTTCTTATGTACCCTATTCCTTTCCCTTTTCCATTTGCACCAATCTGAACGGTTCTTATACTTCCACTATATATTGCTGCCTTCTTCATCAATTTCAGCATGTTCATCTCTGTTTGATTACTTGAGAAAGAAAATTAGAGATGGCATAAATGATGGTTACTTTAGAGTTGTTTAAGCTGAAGCTGCATTCATGTCACCTGATCTTATATGATGCACTTTTCAACCATATATAATATACTAAAAAGGTTCATTTTATCATCTAAAGATTGTGATGCTCTCAGAACTACATATTAATGGTTTTGAAGATAAATGCATCTAAGCATACATCAAAGTTCAAATACGAAATGCATGTGCGATTGTTAAGTACAGAGTTTTCTGTTTAGTACTCTTGTTTGAATCGGTTGATGGCGCCATGTAGGAGAGGCCAAAATGGATGAAGATCAGTTCGCTTGATGAACTAAAAACCAAAGTGGGACATGTAATTGTGATGATCCTTCTTGTCAAGATGTTCGAAAGGAGCAAGATGGTCCCTATAGCCACTGGTACTGATCTATTGAGCTACTCCGTGTGTATTTTCTTGTCTTCTGCTTCCTTGTATATTCTCCATCAACTGCACAAGTCAGAATAACAGTTGACATCCATCCACAGTGATGATACATGTATAGCCAAGTAATCAAACTTTTGAAGCTAGCATTAAAAAATAAAATTGTGGAAACTTTGATTTATTGCTCTAGACTTAGTGGAGGACTTGATGCTTCTTTAGCTCAACAGGTAATAATCAACTTCCTTAAGAAAATGGATTGCGTCTGCCGGGAGTCGAACCCGGGTCTATTGCTTGGAAGGCAATTATCCTAACCGTTGGACTACAGACGCTTCTTGTTCATGTTAGGAGAACTTTCTTAATAATAAAACATTGGTTAATTAAAGCGGAAAAGAAAACAAATTACCTAGCTTAGGAATAGATTTATATATTGATCCCTTTCGTAATAAACATTTTATGTTTCTTAAGTTATGATGAAAAAAGTATGAGGGGTATTATGTCGTATGGAATATTAAGTTGTGTTATTTGTTATTAATACTCAAAAAATTAGTTTAAGGCAAGTTAAAATTTGTAAGTCGGATCGATATAAATTAATAAATTATTATTATCATATGAGCTTTAGATAGTCCATACTTCTGAATGTTGAGGCAAATTAGAAAAGGAAAATAGATACACTGCAATATATTATTTCACCACTTTCTTTTTTATTTCTTCAGATTTTGCTTCCCCTTAGTATAAAACTTGAACTTTGAGAGTGTGGGATTATTTTTCAAACACATAAAATGTAATTGTGTGAGATTATTTGAAATTAAAATATCAGAAAAATTTACTTTCAATATCGTTGTTTTTCATTATTATCAATTTTTGTTATTCCGCTAAAAATATATCAAGATAAAAATCAGATGTTTATCACGATTTAATTCTAGATAAAGTTAAACGTCGTAATTGAAACATAAAAATGTCCCTCCTATCGTAATAAGTTTAATCCAATATTTTTTTTAAAAAAAAAATCATGTTTAAATTACTGAGTAAGGTTGAAAAGTTTTTGCACTTAACTAAATTATGTTTCTTTTAGCAAGTTTAAATTAAAAATGACACATTTATTAAATTATATAACGTATTTTTTGGAAAAGCTAAATTAATGTTCCTTTCATGCAAAATATTTAGAGTCATATACCTCTTACATTTATGCTTCCTTAATTAATTAAGGATTAATATTCCAATTAATATTTCGCTTAACTAATTACATATAAGTCCTAGATATTTCTCTCAAGGAAATTTTAAGCAAATATACAAGTTTGAGCATTGAAATTACACTTCTCAAATTATTTACTTCAATACCGATTTTTTTACATTTTTACCAAGTCATATAAATTGACTTTTTCATTAATAAAGCAATTTTTTTTTTTAAATAATCTGACGCGAATGCTGCAGCATTAAATGCAAGGGCGGCTATTTAAGGTACTATCATTTAATGCAAGTGATTTTTTTATATATTTTTTTATTAATAAAGCATCCGGATTTTATTTTTAATTAATGAGATGGAAATATTCTCTCACACGCATTTATTATTACACAGTGTAATTAATGCGTGCAATTAATTATACACTGACAGACGCGACCCTTATGGAACGACGCGTCGGTCTGTCAGCGGCGCGTCTAATCAAATTATTAAAAGTGATCTTTGGTCTCCTTCTTGGTAATATTGTTCCATTTTGACAAAATTTCATCTTCTTTCTTCTTCATATTGTGCTTTTTGTTCTTCTTCTTGGTAACAATTTTTGTTTTCGTGAAAGATTTCATCATCGTCTTCTTCATTACCATTCAACTCGCGGATATCCAGGTATGTGATTGTGGTTTATTTTTTTATTTTCCTTTTGAAGCCGATTATTCAAGTAATGTTTTATTGTGTAAAGTTTATCTCAACATTTTTTATTTGAGTTTTCTTGCCTCCCATGTCGTTTTATTTCTTCCGAAGTCCCCTTTTTATGTATTTTCGTTTTTATTGAATAAATTTCTTTGTTTTGTGTTTTGGTGTTATGTATGTCATCCTTCACTGTTTCTTCCTCCGAATTCCCCTTTGCTTTTTATTTTTTTGTTTTGCAAGTGCTAATTAGGGGGTCCTTCGACTTTAGCATGTGATGTATATCCTCTTGTTTGAATGTAATTTTTTGTTTTTGGCATTAAATGTTTCTTTGTATTGCAAAAGTTGGTGTATCTTTTTTTTGGTATTAGGCATGGCGGGGAGTTGGTATTTTTTATGGTGTCAAACTTAGGATGCCGGTTTGGGGATAATGGTATTACTGATGGCAAGATTGTATGCTAATGTGGTAATTGGGGGTTTATTGTTATGTATGTTGTTTTGGTATGCATTATGGTAGTTTGTATGTGTTTGTTCATGTTTAGTGACTTTTGGTATTAAAGATGTAAATTTCTGGGGTAGTTTATGGTATTAGTCATTATTTTCAGAAATGGTATTTCTATATGGTATTGCTGATGGTAAGGGTTGTATGCTAATTTGGTAGTGGGATGGTTTTTTGTTTGTTTGGCATTTTTGGTATGCATGATGGTAGTTTGTTTGGTTTGGTACATGTGTACTGTTTTTTGGTATGAATGCTGTAATTATTTGGTGCATTTTATGGTATTCTTCATTATTGTCACAGTTGGTATGCTATATGGTTTTTTGTTGATGGTAAGTTTGTATGATAATTTGGTAATTGGATGGGCTTGTTATGTTTCATGTTTTGGTATGCATGATGGTAGTTTGTATGGTTTTGTTAATATTTACTGTTTTTGGGGATGGGAGATGTATTTTTTTGTTTCATTTTATGGTATTCTTCATTATTGTCAGATTTGGTATGTTATATGGTATTGTAGATGGTAACTTTCCTTGGTATTTTTCATTGATGGTAAGTTTGTATGATAATTTGGTAATTGGATGGGCTTGTTATGTTTCCTGTTTTGGTATGCATGATGGTAGGTTGTATGGTTTTGTTAATATTTACTGTTTTTGGGGATGGAAGATGTATTTTTTGGTTTCATTTTATAGTATTCTTCATTATTGTCAGATTTGGTCTGTTATATGGTATTGTAGATGGTAACTTTGCTTGGTATTTTTAATTGATGGTAAGTTGGTATGATAATTTGGTAATTGGATGGGTTTGTTATGTTTCCTGTTTTGGTATGCATGATGGTAGTTTGTATGGTTTTGTTAATACTTACTGTTTTTTGGGGATGGGAGATGTATTTTTTGGTTTCATTTTAAGGTTTTCTTCATTATTGTCAGATTTGGTATGTTATATGGTATTGCAGATGGTAAGTTTGTATGCTAAATTTGGTATTTTGGATGGGTTTTGGTTATGTTTTATGTTTTGGTTTGCATGATGGAACTTTGTATGGTTTTGTTTATGTTTACTGTTTTTGGTATGAAAGATGAATTTTTTTGGTTATTTTTTTGTGGTATGCATTGGTGGCCTCTTTAAAAGTCCAAAACAGTCTGATTTTTGGGTTTTATGTTGTATACTCTTTTGTATATAATAGTAGTTATATTGTGTTAATGTGCAGTGCTGGAAATTACTATGGAAGTGACACCAACCAGGAAGAGCCCTCGTTTTGCTAGCACCACTCTTTCGCCATCTATGCCAAGTTTTGATTTGGATGCTTACACGCCCTCACCTCCCAAAAGGGCATCCGGTTCAGCTTCAAAAAAGTCTAAGGAAGAAGACATAAATGTTTCTTCCAGCAGAAGACATGGTAAAATAACTTCAGAGAGTAAGGGAAAGGGTAAAATGGCTGATGTGGAATTGCCCCATGACAGCGATTTTGAGGACGAAATTCCTCTTTCAAAGAGGGCTAAGCCGAATAAAGCGCAGAAAATACCCCCTGATGTGAAGTCAAAGGTATGCATTTTATTTTTTTATTTTTTTATATATACATGTATTTAGATGGCTTACATTTAATATATTTTAAATGGTTTTTTTATTATATATAGAAATCTGTAAGGAACAAAGGAAAGTCACCTTCCGGCAGCAAAAAAACTAAACAAGCCAAGGAGGGGAAGAAAGATCAAAAGGAAGTGCAGGTATAATTATTAAAGTTATTGTATTCGGCATGATTTATATTTGACTAATTATTATTTTTTTTGCGTACCCCATCTATATTTGGAAATACATTTTTTTTATTGCCATTTTTCAGGACACCAAAAAAGCTTGTCGATGGTGCTCCTACGTGAATGTCAAGGTTTTCGAGGAAATATCGGAGTTTTTGTCCAAGTTTGGTATGTTTGATCATTTTAAATCTGGTCCCTTTGGCTACTTTCTTGACTTGCCTCAGTTGACAGTACAGCCACAGGTTATCCGAGCCATGGTTCATTACATGACCAATAAGGATAACATTGGTGATTTTTTTATTTTTAATTTGAATGGTAACGAGTTAACATTTGGTTTAAGAGAGTTTCGGGCTGTCACTGGCCTGAAGTGTGGAACCGCTGATGAATATACCATTGACTTGTCCGGGAGTTCGAGGCTTATTGAGCGATACTTCCCCATGGTATGTGATAAGGGTTTGGAGAAGCACTATTTAATTAGTGCTTTTAAGGAAGGGTTGTTTGAGAAAGACGATGTTGTAGATATTGCTATTATTTATTTTATTAGTACATATATATTGTCATCTCCCCCGAAGAGACATTTTATACCTGTAGAGCATTTTCTGTTGGTTGAATCTGGTCACTACGAATCTTATCCTTGGGGTCGTCGGGCTTTTTATGACTTGAGGGATTGCATTGCCCGTCAAGTAGCCAGATACCCTGATTATTTCAAGTTCTGTGGATTCCCCTTGGCCTTGCAAATATGGCTTTACGAGTGCTCCAACAAGGTGGATTCCACGGTTGCTGTCAGGATGCAGAACCGTAGTCCGAGGATTTTCAACTGGACTACGCCAGATCACAGGCTTTATTACGACAAGCTGTTGAGAGGAATATTTCGTCGCTATGGTAGTCAGGTAAGTACCTTTGGTATTGTTTTTATTTTTGTTGGTTTTCATATCTATTCTTAAATAATATTTAAATTTTTTTCGTTACAATTGAAGTACAAGTTTCAAAGAATTGAATTTCATGCGGAAGAGGCTGCTGCTTTTGAGATTGAGCAGTTGGAGGAATCAAATGTTGATGAGTATGATGTCCCCCAAGCCTCAGCACATTCGGATGAAGATGTTGTCTCACGCAACATCAAAAAGTTGTCTGCGGAAATTGTGTTGGTAAGCATTTTATTTTATTTTGAGTTCTGAAAGTTTCATGTACTGTAATCTTCCCCAAACTACCTTTTTTTTCTAGGTGCGCAAGGACTTCAAAGCACTAGAATTGAAGGTTGACGCGCACTTTCAGCAAGTCAAGGCGTACATGGAAGACTGGTTCCAGAAGTTACTCCATGAGTTCAAGTTGGTACGCAGTGAAGGTTTTAATAACCAAGGTGTCGGAGTTGAGGTAATATAGAAGTGATCATTCAACAATTTTTTTGTGGTTATTGAATTGGTATCCTTTATGTGAGTACATAGGTCCCCTTGGTGCAATCTTTGGTATCCTAATTGGCTTTTATCTTTATGTTTTGTTTTAATTTTTTTGTCACTGTCACTTCTGGGTTGGTATGCACATTGGTAGTCGTTATGGTTGCTTGTTTTTTTTATCTCACTGTTATACCTTGGTGGTATGCACATTGGTAGTAACTATGCTTTGTGGTATTTTTTTGGTCACTTTCACATATGGGTTGGTATGCACATTGGTATTCTTTATGGTTTCTTGAATTATTTTAACTCACTGTTTATACCTTGGTGGTATGCACATTGGTAGTCACTATGATTTGTGGTATTTTTTTGGTCACTGACACATCTGGGTTGGTATGCACATTGGTAGTCTTTTATGGTTGCTCACTGTTATACCTTTCTGGTATGCACATTGGTAGGCCATATGGTTTGTGGTATTTTGTTGGTCACTGTCACATCTGGGTTGGTATGCACATTGGTATTCTGTATGGTTGCTTGTGTTTATTTTAACTCACTGTTATACCTTGGTGGTATGCACATTGGTAGTTACTATGGTTTGTGGTATTTTTTGGGTCAGTGTCACATCTGGGTTGGTATGCACATTGGTAGTCTTTTTATGGTTGCTTGTTTTATTTTAACTCACTGTTATACATTGGTGGTACGGACATTGGTAGTCTTTATGGTTGTAGATTTTTTAAATTGGTATGCAGATTAATTATTTTCATTTTTTTAGGTGAATGATGTGGATAATATAATTGATGCTGATGCACCTGTGGGAGATTTTCAAAATCCCACACCAGAGGTTGACACACATGGTCAAGGCACATCTCACTCGCCCAAATATCCTGTGTTTCCGGAAGGTAAGTGTCTATGTAAGCAATTGATTGATGTGAATAATAATTACAATTGTACAGGTCGTAACTTGCTTTCTATAATTTTTCAGTCGGAGAAATGTCTGCACACAAAACTCCTACGCTGGATGACTTTGAGTTACCTGAGTATAGGGAGTCGCAGATTGTTGCGCTGGAAAATAAAATTCCATATGTAACGCCAACGCAACGTGAACGAAAAAAGGCCCCCGGGAGGTTTGGGCAGTCACCATACACTGATTTAAGCAGCTCAGCGTGTAAGTCAACGGATTCTCCAGTATATTTTCCAAAGAAACACCCTTTCGCTGGCTATGGTGAATTGGAGGTTAATCCCGAGTTGGTTGATTTGTTTAACAAGTGGATTAGAGAAAGATTATCGAAAAAACGTGGCAGGTACGTTAAATTTCTTCCGATATATTTACTATCTTTTTGTTTATATCACTTATTTATCATCCTTTTGTTGTTGTTTAAATAGGAGAGCTAGTGCATTCACGATTACTTCAAACAAGATAAATCCCCCATTCGACTTTGGGGTTGAATCAGTTGGATTGATGGATTGGTTTTATGTCATGGTTACAACGGGGAAAGCTTGGACTGATTCGGTAAAACTTTTAATTATTTTTTCTGTTTTTTAAATTTTCGGATTTTTATGTTTTCTCCTATCAGTTTCTTTTGCTGATGCCAGTTTAGTTATGTACTCACTGACATAGTTGGGGTTGTATGCACTTTGGTACTCACTATGGTTTGTGGTATTTTTTTGGTCACTGTCACATCTGGGGTGGTATGCACATTGGTAGGCTTTATGGTTTCTTATATTTTTAACTCACTGCTATACCTTGGTGGTATGCTCGTTGGTAGTCATTATGTTTTGTGTTATTTTTTGGTCACTGTCACATCTGGGTTGGTATGCACATTGGTAGTCTTTATGGTTGCTTGTTTTTTATTACTCACTGTTATACCTTGCTGGTATGCACATTGGTAGTCACTATGGTTTGTGTTATTTTTTTGCCACTGCCACATCTGGGTTGGTATGCACATTGGTAGTCTCTATGGTTGCATGTTTTTTAATTGCGCACTGTTATACTTTGTTGGTATGCACATTGGTATTCTTTTATTGTAATAGATGTTTTTTCATTGGTATGCAGATTGTAGATTTTGTTTTCTGGTTATTATTATTAATTATTGTTTATGGTTGTTACATTTTTTTTATTACAGCATGTTAACGTACTTATGTACTACCTACGTAAGAAATGTAAGTACGGCGACGCATCCCAGAGTAGAGTTACCACGACGGACACCTTTTTTATGAACTGGGTGGATCAAATTCATGACATTTGGATGGCAAACAACAGGGACAACACACTCATCACAGAAGATCATGATGTTGCGCAGTACATTAGGGGATACAAGATATTGGCGAACACGCCATGGGACAAAGTTGACTATGTATGCATACCCCTTCATGTGCCCGAGAAGTGTCACTGGGTGTTGGTTGTTTTTTATATCCAAAGTAGGTGTCTCTTTATATTTGATTCTCTCAATGAAGTTGGTTCGTCGCACAATTTGGCTGTGGTTCGGAGGGTCAAGAAGATTGCCGATATAATTCCTCTTTTCTTGGTGAGCACTGGTTTTTACGGCAAGAGGGATGACATTGATTGGCAAAACTCTGTGGAATATGCCGAGTATGCATTTTCGGACAGCCTCACCCTTATAACATGTGAGAATATCCCCCAGTAAGTGGAAGATTCAAAGTAAGAATTTTTTATTACTCTTCTCAAATTTTATAATTCTAAATTTTGTATATATGGCATTTTTTTAACACTCCTTTTTTTCCAATAGTGATTGCGGTCTATTTACATGCGTGTTCGCTGAACTCGTATGTAATGGGTATGATTATGTTCAGATCGGAACAAAGTCTTTTGACCCAGCCTTCTGTCGATTACGTTATGGCACTTTATTATGGGATTATGGCACCCAAAAAAATGAGAATGGTGCCATAAGTGAAAGTGAGGTGACGGGGAAGGTGGTCAGCCGCTTTGGTGGTCCGAGGAGGCAGGTTGAGCATGTTGGACAAAGTGAAAGAGTTCCGGCTTCCAAGTATGTTCCGAGGAGGAAATCGTAGTTTTTAATTTTATTGTTCGACATAATATTCCCCCCCCCCCCTCCCGACTTTGTGAACAATGTTGTATATATTTTGTTAACAGTGGATTGATGTTTAATATTAAATTTCTATTTTTACCTTCTATTTATTTTTTTTCCTCTTGTTATTTTGTTGTAAATTTGCATGTCTCACTGCTCCAGGTATAATTTTGTTCACAACATCCCCATTACACCAAAATGGAAACCATTTGAAATACCACAAGTATACCATAGAAATACTATTACTATCTTGACTGCCACAAAAAAAAAATTATAAATGCTAGTGATTTTTCGTGACGTTTATGCAGGCACTATGCATAATTACCTCACATGTATATGTTAAATGTGATGAATAATTAAACTTCTCACTAATTATTACTAATCCTCCAGAAAAACAATATGGAAACAATGTTGTATACCACAAACAACACCAAACAACTGGAAATGGTCTCTTCACTAATGGGAAGTATTTATCATTGTTACATTATTAATACCTGCAAAGGATTGTATCACACTGTGTTCCTCAATTATCTTAATACTAAAAAATTGTCATTTTCCTTATTTTACCATTTTCGTAGTATTTTGTCAACTGCCACCAATAGTGACACCTTACATTTTACCAAACAATATACCAAACAACTGCTACTTGCAAAACACATTATGAACAAAATGGTCAATCATATTATCAACCTTACTGCTCCACCCAAAATCTTCATAATACATACCAAACAAAACACCAATTCACTGTTTCATATTAGTACACCAAAAAACACCCCTTCTACAAGTCCAGCCAAAAAAAAAAGGGCTTAATGCTCAATATTACAGTAGCCATACCAAATTTTCTATTTTTTGGTGTTGCAATCCTTCTTTTCGCGACCTTCCAGCCCACTTATACTGATGCTACCTTTACTCCTCTTTGCCTTCCTTCCGGAGAATCCCATCTTCCTGTCTTTGTTTGATGGCCGGCCCGGTCTCCTTTTTGTGCTGGGGGGTAGTACTATCTCATCCATAACATGCGACGGAACTGCCCAAGTGCTTTCACACGGTAGTGGCTCTATTGGTATTGCATAAGCATCTAGGAAGTTCTTGTTACTGTAGTAGACGGAGCAGAAGTCATTGGCGCGTAACTTTCTAAACTCAATTGCAGATATTGCATGACAACATGGCATTTCATCAAGTTGGAACCGTCCACAACTACATTTGTGCGTGTTAAGACAAACAATGAATCTCCTTGCGCCGTCGAGGACCGTATGAAGATGTTCTGTTGAAGCACGCACCTTCATTCAAAAATTAATCATCACTACACAAAGGTTAAATCAATTTGAATATTTATAAAATTTACAGTATATTACTCTACTAACCGTCAAACCATTCGACAAATTCATATTTTCCACCAACAACTTGTTATATTTTTTGGTCAAAACGGTTGTCGTTGTCCTGCCTTCTTCATTGTTTTTTTCATTCCAACGCTGTATTGTTTGCCTAACATATTCCAACATTGGTATAACGGGAAGCTTTCTCCCAGGCAAAATTGCATTGTTGAAGGATTCAGCTATGTTGCTTGTCAAAGTCCATGTTCTCTTTACACTGGTATGACAACGGGACCACTTCTCAAAATCAGCCTTCTCTAGATAGGGACGTATCTTCGGATTGATGTTGTCCATTCGATCCATAAGGGTGTTAAATTCTTCTATTGTATATGCCTTTGCCAAACTGAAGAATAACTTTCTCACCTCATCAATATGTTTGTTGGTGAACTTTAACAAATTAGTCCACAAATGATAGATACAAGCATAGTGTTGGATGCCTGCATAAACTGATGCCGTAGCATTCCATATGCTCTGATTTCGGTCAGAAACAAAACACATTCCATCCCGTTCACCAAAAGCTATCTTGAAATTTTCGAAGAACCATCTCCAGGAGTTGTCATTCTCAGAGTCAGCGATACCATAAGCCAATGGCAAAATATGTCCTAATTGGTTATCAAAATAATATGTTGAATAAAACATAGATGTCTTATTGGTTGATTTTAAATTATTTTCTATTTACCATCAAAAAACAATTATGATTAATTATGAAAAACTCACACTAAAGATTTATTCATAGAATACCAACCTCCTGGATCCATTGTGGTAGCTATCAACATTGTGCCTTCAAACGTTGAACGGATGTGTGTATCATCCACTACAACAATTGGACGGCAATATTCCCATCCTCGTATGCTTGCATCAAGAGCTATGAATGAATATAGAAACTTGTTGTCATTGGTTTTTTTTAGATTAACAACGCTGCCCGGATATGATTTGGACAATATATGCAAATAAATTGGCATTTTGGAGTACGATTGTATTGGGTCCCCCCGCAAAATCTTTATTGCTTTTTGCCTACACCTCCATGCCTGCATGTATGTCATTGAAATACCGTGTTTCATCCTCATGTCTGTCTTTATATCCCTGGGGGTGTAAATTGTTCGGGGATCGCTGAACTTAGGCAGTAACATATTACCTAGTACAGAACTGTAGCATTGATTTCGTGCGTACAACCTCCCCACACCCCCGCATGTGTGTACATCGTTGAATACGCGGACTTTGAATATTTCAGACACCCCAACGGATGAAGACTTAAAAAACCATGAGCATTTCTCATCTGCACATCTCAATGAAAAGCTAGAAACAAGAAAAAAACCAAATTAACTATAATAATGCCATATTGCACAGTATGAAATTTATGTGTGTCTTTATTTTATAATACCTTGCTTTACATGAACGCACAACTTTAAATTGGAACTGCCTGACCAAGGCATATCTTTGCATAACATCATTCAGTACATGCTTGTTTAAGTAGATTTGTCCTTCCATGACTATATCTATTGAAGCGCTATTTATTACCAATTGATCTTCATGGTATTCTTGGAATTCCCCATTTTCATCATCACTTTCTTCCCAACTGTCAACAGGCAAGTTTATTTCTCTGTGGAGCACTATTTCATCACTTGTTAACTGTGTGGTGGGATCAATATCTCTTGTATTATATGTCACACACAATGGATACTTGGAGAAGAAATTCGGATCCAACCTTCTTTGATCCAAATAGACTTTTACGCCCATGTCATTGTGTATTGTCAACGGCGGTAATTTCACGTCTACGATATATTGGATTACCAACTCAACGCTTCTTATGTCTAACCCTATTTGAGATGCTATTACATGCAGTAAACCGTCGTAATTTGATGAAGAATCATACAATATCCCTTCCATTTTGTAATCACTGTAATCACCTGTAAGTACAATATGAACAGAAGCAGTAAATTCTTAATCTTTTCAGTAATACCATTACGAGCACCAAACTGGCCACAGAGATTAATTTTCAGTGGGGAGACCATATGTCATACCAACGAGCATACCACGAATGAAACAATTTTTTTTTGCATATATTTGGAAAAAAGTTGGATAACTTTTTTTTTTAATATGAGTTCTGGAAAAACACATAATATACCATATATGCTTCCAACGAAAATACCCACAGCCTTCCACAATGTATACTTCAGTTACAATACAAATTATACTAAAAAATCGATCAGCCAACAACACCTTTAAGCTCCAAGTTTTCAACTTTTAAATTTTTCACCAATATATGAATACGAATGACCAACGATATATATAATATATACATAACAATATACCTGTTACATCCCATCTTCCATTATATTTCAACAAAATAGATACCAATTTTTCGCTATCCATGTCCCTTGTTCAAAGGAAATTTTTACTTCTTGAAGCCTTTTTTGTCCAAAATACAATTCTTGGTCAAACACTTATTAAATACACCAAACAAATTCCCTCCAATATCCTTTTTGTTAACTTTTTCAGCATGGGGAAAAATGAAAGACACATGGGGCGGCTGACATCATGATGTGGCTGACCCTTTTGGGGAGGGTAGGGGCTAGGAATAGGTTGTCCAAACCCCATCCAATCAATTAATTGGATGTGACTTATCCTCTTCAATTCTTATTTTATTATTTATTAAAAAAAACAACATTTATACATTACATTATTTTGAGTATAGAACAAGCTAAATTTACATGAAAATGTTAATAAATAATTAATTCCACGAATTTGGTTACGATTATCATTTTATAATCTTAACAAAAAAAAAATCGAATGTTCAACAAAAATTTGAAAAATTTTGTCATTTATATGTAACATTAATTTTTCTCTATACTACAATCATTTTGCATACCATTTTTTGTAAGGTTTTTTGCAAGAAATTTACTACTTTTACGTTTTACATTACGTTTTCAAATTAACATTTTATTTTTTCAATATTTGAAGAACATACTTTTAAATATCTACAAATTATTTCTCCTTTACAACACCTATCACATCATAATTTAATCAATTTTATTATTAAAAAAAAATTCTCTCTCTCTTACTTTGTAATAAAAGTTGGTATCCTTTTGGTAATTTCAATCATTTTGGTAGGGGCTTGTAATTTCCTATCCAAATAATGGTATTTATGAAATCTTCCCTTCTCTCAAATACCTGCAATTTACCTTCCTTCAACAATTCAAAAAAGGCAAACTTTGCTCCATCCTAGATTCTTCTTTTTCCCTGATTCTCCTTCTTTCTTGATTCAACACAAACTCTATCAATCAATGGAGGATATACCAATTTTTCTACAACATTGTAGAACACCTCGCAATATTCATAGAACCAAATTTTTAATGCCGAATGGAAATCCCCCATGCCTATAGAATTCAAAGGTTTTGACTTCAACTTATCAACACAATTATATATATTGCTTGATATATATGAACTCCCCGTGAATAAGAATTGAGATTTCTATCCTCAACCAGATCAAAATATGATATATTAAGTACTTTACTTTTCCACGCATAAAACAAAAACATATTTACAAAATAAAATATTGTCATTCTTACGACATCAGCGTCTTTCTTAAATTTCGTATTCTTAAAGTCATGTTCCGTTTCGGCCTATGTCACATTGGTCGACCCTTTAAAAAAAATCTTCAGTAATTGATTCTCATTCGATAATATCGTGATATCTGTATTGCCCATGAATTTTAATCATGTAAGAAGGACAAACTCACCTAATGCAAAGCGAAGATGCATATCATTTATCAAAAAATGCATCACGTTCTCCTCTTCAAGATGCACTTGTCTCGTCAATAATTAAGCAATAAGTGAATATATAACTTGCAGAAAAGTGAGCTGATTCAATCAATCTTGCTTGTACAATAGAAAAAATCTTGGCAATAAAATTTATTAAAAAACATAATGTAAAAATAACTTTTGTTATAAGTTTTTGTAGGTTGTTCCGTAATATAGAAGGATTTCTCTTGTTTTGTTTTTTTTCAAAAAAGTCATATTCATTATTTACTTGTTAAAATTGATGTACACATATTATACATACGCATATATCATACATAAAGGTTGTGTTTAGTGTGAAGCCAAAAAATATTACGTCATAAGAATTAACATGCAATCTAGTAAAATAGTATGAATTTTCAGGAGTAAAATGTCATGTAATATCATAAATTGAGATATTTGGATAATATTTTATATTGAGATTTATATCTTAATAAATATTTAATTTTGTTCATAAATCGCATTCGAAGAACACCTTGATAAGTGATCTTCATTGCATTTCCTTAATGTCCCTGTTAGTAGCATTAATGTAACTACTGGGTAACATATATTCACTATTATCATACAAGAGAATTTCACTTTATTCTACCACTTTATTAATTTATTGATTTTATTTTCACATAAATACACATGTACTTAATGACTTTACTATGCCGACGTTAGGAATCAGACTTGACCCAATATTAAATTTTTTTGAATACCACAATGCCAGCCGTTTTCACCATATGGAAATAACAAAGGATATTGTAATGGATCGTAACAACCATAGTAATAATGAACCAGCTGACTGCTATTGTTATGAGTGTACACACAAGTATGTGGTGTAGAAGTAGGACACTCTGATTCTTCGTCAGTCTATATAGCTGCAACTTCTGAGAGACTGGGTAAGTTGTATGTTCGTTGGTCTAGGGTAGAATCGCATTTAAGTGCGATGTAGAAATTAGATAAATCTGAAATTTGTGTTAGAGATTTGAGAAATTAAGAGTACGGATTAATTTTTAGAATATCTAGCAACTGCACAATAAGAAGTTTGTCAAGATTTTCTGAGAAGGCCATTTTGTTGATTTTGTCATTCTCATTGTCATAGAAATAAAGTTGCATATTTTTTGCTTTGTTATCTGAAGCAGTGAGACTGGGCAGGAAATGGTACATTTGCCCCTGAACTTTGAATGTGTAGATACCTTTAGTCCTAGTTGCTAACTCCTTATCATATTTGACTCCAAGTGAAGTAAATGGAACATTTATTGTATGTTCATATGTAAGTGCGGAAATAGTTGGATTCCTCAGAGTTTCCATAATAAAGGCTTTTTAATTTGGAAGGTAGCTGGTGTGAAACTAATTTTATAGAACCGTTGTTACAGCAGAAGCTTGGAGTTTCGTATTGGAATCTTATTACTTCATAAAATTTGCAATTTGGAACCTTTTTTTAAAATAGCAGGACAGCAGGGTAGCTGCCTGATATTCCAACAACCCATCTATGTTGGTTTGCGTCCTAGGCCTGGAAAATTTTAAATTTGTAAGGTACACTTCCATACATGGAAAGAATGTAATAGAAGTTGTATTACACGAACCATTTCGAGTAGTAGGTTCATCAGTAATGAACAGAACATTCTGTCCACAAAGTATGGACGAAGCCTTCGAGGAAGTAGGAGGCTGAGTAGAACAGTTAGCGATGGAATTTTCAAAAGAATGATGCTTTCTTGCAGCATAATCTGCTCGACGTTGTTGTGAAAGAGCCGCCTTTTGTTCAGGTGGCATTTCCTTGTAAGTTGTACAATGCCTAAGATTTCTCGCCATTTGGGAGTCAGTCTGATTTCTTTTTATAGTAGACATCTGATTCTCTTTTTTGGATAGATAAGATCTTTGGTTTTCTTAGAACACATATGTCTTTACATATATACTTATAATGAGTAGGTATACAATATCGAATGCAAAGCTGATCAAATTTCATGCGAAAACATGTAGAAGATGTAATATTATAATCCCCAAAAGTACCAGAAGGTCCATGCAAGGAAGCATCACTGAAATAATTACAAAACAAAAAGGAACTGATCAAAAGGAAGAGGATATAGATATTCCCTGACAAATCAAACCGCGGAGAAGATATTTTTATTTTTTCAGCAGAAAGATCAATCACTGTTGCTACGTCTGCACGAAATCTGTTCGACAACTAAGAACATAATTAGCAACAAAAATTCAAATTTTATGCAACTTAATGGAATAGTGTAAACTTACCAGCAGAATCAAATAATGCTTTTTCAGAGGGAAATACTTGATTCTTGTTTAAATCTAAAACAGTGGGCAAGAATAGAAAGCAATTACTGGATCACAGAAGTAATCAGTCTATAATTATAGGTCACGTTTAGTTAAAAAGTTGAAGTGAAGTTTTATATCCCTTTCTGTGTTGTATCACATGGATCAATGTACGCCTCTAAAAAAAATTCTATCGGAAACCTTGATGGATATGCAATTAACTCTATCCATCATACTCCCACAGTAGATTTATGCATTATCGTAAGCTGCTCTTTAGTATTAAGGAGAGGGATGCCGTGATTTAAAACCAAACACTTATATAGGTAAGGCCATAACAAAGCCTTCTATAAGGTAAGCTTTCTTATGCACTCGTAAACGTTAATAGCAACCTACCTAGTGAAATCCCACTTCTGGGGTTTAGGGAGGGTGGAGTGTGTGCAGAGGCTGTTTTTGAAAGACCCCCAGCTCAAGTGCGATAATCCAAGTAAAGGAAGAAGGAAACTTTGAAGAAAGCATAGCAATTAATAAGGAACTATCACAACACAGAATATCATAATAATCGGAACACAATGAACACAACATATAGTGTCACCTTGTTGGCATTCGTTGCGGTTTCCTTGAACTATTCACAAAGTTGTCGTTTAAGGTTAGCCAGACTAAAAAATGTGAAGAACAAAAATCGTACATGTAATAAAATAGCAGAGTAAATAAAATCTACATGTGGATATGAGTATAAAGATATATAATGGAAGGATAATCTCTATTAGAGCAATTTATTGTGCCAGAAAATCTTTTTTCTCAAACAAAAGAGCAAAATCACGATTCCGATGCAAGAGAAAACTGCAAATGTGAGGGGAAAATGAAAGTCATGCATGAGAAATAGTCTCGTGTCGTGACAATGCAACAAGCACAACATTTACAAAATATATAAAAGGATTTTCTGTAGGGGAAAAATAGGAGGAGATTTTTGTGCAAGTCTAATTACAGACAAAAGTTAATAATTATAGACATCTATTTGTGCCTAGAATCAGTCCCAAATTTCTCCTAGTTGCTACAAGACCAAAGAAAAAAAAAGATTAATTAGTCAGAATAAGAATGAAAGCAGTTCTCTTCCATTCATATAGACACATTAAACATCTTGGAATAAATCAACCAACACAAGCAACTGACAAGCATGCTGCATACCAATATCTTTGGAGCAAAAAAAGTGATTTTTGCTATCATTTTGGCATTGCCCTTCTCTATAAAAACACTCGGAACAATCTTTAGACACTTCCCAAACTAATGTGAAATTAGAAGTTAATAGGTCAAACAAATCAGAAGGAACTGGTTCTGTAGGTGAAATATACTTCAAAGGCAATCGAACAATTGAGCAATTTGCAGGATGATCATCGCTAACCAGAACATTGTGGCTTCTATCTGTTTGTGGTTTATGATAGTATAAGTTAAATCCATCACAGTTCGAGTAGTTCTCATAATATCGAAAATAATCACCTTTCTCCTCACTATCACTACTACTACTACCACCATTCATGCATTTGAACAAAGTGATATTGTTAAATACACCAAATGAAATAGAAGGAGTATTAGCGAAACATAAGTTCCTTTCAAAAGATTTGTAGCTTCTTTTAGCCAAATAACCTTCAAGAATTGAGTCCGAAGGATCGATACCATTAACCCATAGCCACTTTTTGTAAGCATTGTATGACACTCCCTCAATCTCAGCTTTTGGATATAGTAAAGTGTTGTTACATTCAATCTTGGCTAATCCACACAATGGTTTCTTGAATTCTGAAAAAGGATAACTCATGCTACCAAGCCTTCCATAATTGAACTCTTTTAGACAAGATGATCTACTCTCAACTTTAACTAAGTTGAAGATAAGAACATGAAACATAAAGAATATTGCAGGAAAACAAGATGCAACCGTTAGTCTAACTCTAGATTTCAACAACATGTAGAAATGCTAAGTCAAACATGAGTACAGTAGCACTAATGCATGCACACGATGACTAAGAATTGTACTGCAAAGACTCGGAATTGGAAAAAGTCTCTGATTTTAATATAATACAGATATCTATCTAATTATTTTCAGCCTTTACCAGTCAATTGCATTGAGTGACCGATAACTAAGGACTTTTCTCCTCTGGTTAAAGGATGATAGTTACATTTCACTAACTTTTGATACTTATTGAGTTCTCAAATATTAAAATTTAAACTATAAAATAATTTTCTCATCAGTTTTACAGAGCCAAACTCAAACAAAATGTTTGAAGTTTAGGTATTCAACACTTTAAGTAACAAATAAGTAGCCGAAAATACTTTTGAAACTGGAAAAACAAATAACTTTCACTCAGCAGGAGGTTAACAAAGATGATTACATTTTTTGTTTAAAAATAATGGGAACTGGCAGTTTTTTAATAGAGAAGAGAAGAAGAAGAAATTAAGCAAACGGAGAAAGAGAACTAGAAGTCTGAATCTAAAGAAAACAGAGAAAGAGAAGGAAAAAATAGAAATAATGAAGAAAGAATTAAAGAAGAGAAGAAGAAGAAGAAGAAAGAAGAAAGGAAGAAAAGAGATGCGACTTACCTGGAGAATGAACTGAAGAATCGAGTCGGAGCTTGTTGCGCCTCGCCTCTCGCCTTAGGCGCTGAGGCGAGCGCCTTTCACAACACTAGTCTATAATAAAGGGAAGGTACACATCTCTCTTTTGGTGTTGTTGCAAGGTGTCAGATTTTATTGATGAAATAGGTTCACAAGGTGCCTGCTACTAATATGGAGGCACATAAATCTCCTTTGATGGGCTTTTTTGAGAAACATCGCGCTCGAAGTTACATTATCTACGTTCAGAATTATATAGAGAGTGATCCTAATACATTTGAAGGGATGGATCTAACAAGAGTGACAGAAAGAGAGCTTATTGCGTATGCTCCTGACTTAACCTTTTTGTTCTATTTATAGTACCAGGGCTTATGGTATTTCTTCCTTTTTTTTTATCAGAGAATATAGTATTGATGACAACACTGTGGACTTCATTGGTCATGTATTGGCATTACACGTAGATGACCGCTACTTAGACAAAGCTGCGTTGTATCGCATGGGTCAATGTACGCCTCTTGAAAGAATATTCTATCAAAAAGCTTCATGGATATGCAATTAACTCCATCCATCATACTCCCACATTAGTTTTATGCATCATCGTAAGCTACTCTTTAGTATTAATGCGAATACAGTAAATTATGACAAACTTTAGTGAATACTAAATAGATCTAACAGTGACACCCATCACAGGAAGAACATTTTAGAAGATCTGTTGCCAATGGCCATCCGACTGTGTCAAGCAAAAGTGACAGACGACATAGGCAGGATAAGCCTAGATGAACCGTCAAAACATGGTGATAGATAAAATACAATGGATAAATTCATCTATTTCTGCTAAATTTTGAATTGGCTAACCAATAATGAAGAATCAGAGAAGAAACTTTTGCTTAAATAGTTTCACACCGATCTTTTGGTAATTTTAAGTTGTCAACTTCTCTTTTAATCTTATCTTATTTAATGATGCAGAGTCATATTTGCAGTGTCTTAATATGAGACAAATCAACAAACAATGATCTTGCACTGTTCAAATTCTTAAGAATTCCAAAAGGACAAGATCACTTGTTTAAGATTTTGCTATATGCTACCAGTAACATGAAAAAGAACACTAAAAAACAGGATGGATATTACAGAATGTGTGATGTATCATTTGATCACTTCACTCCAGCAAAGATGACGAAAGTTGTATCCAAAATCAGGTTGCTTTCTAACTTCCTTAGACATGGGAAAATAAGGGCAAATTATACAAACACCTCATTGCTAATTCAACAATAAAATCAAAAATTTGTCTTCTTTTCATACCTAAAATTCTAAAACACAGAAATCAATTTTGGAAAAAGAGCTCAGTTTCAAGGTTCAAACTTCAAATAAGTTAGCTAAGGCATATGATCAAACAACTTACATGCACAATCCAATTAAAAATTTAAGGAATGCATGTAAGCAAATAAGTACAAGAGAGCAACACAAATGCATATGGACCACCACTCACAATAAAACTCAAATATTATAAATCAGGAAAGTCAGAAAAATGCATGTCAAAAATTCACACTCATATCGAACAAAATGGGCAAATCACAAAATTCATAATGGGCAAACACATACAAATCAACATGTTAAGCAAATTAACAACTTCATTAGGCTACTCTTTAATCTGAAAATCGAAGATTTGTCTTCTTTCCATACCTAATGGAATTTGCAGAGTAATTCTCTGAGAACGAAATTTGCAGAGTAATTCTCCAGTGAAACACTGGAACGAAATTTGCAGTAGTAAAAACGTCACTGTGTTTGTCACTTATCAGTAAAAAGAAGAGAAGAGATTAAAGAGTAAAAGTAAAAAGAAGAGAAGAGTAGAAAAGAATACATATAAATCAAAGAGTATATATTTGTGCTCTTTCTGTTTTGACAGAACACGTGTATTACATAGTTTGCTCCTTCTTTTTGGACATAACACGTGTACCATATAGTACTGCATAGTTCTTCAGCTATAAGAAAACAGTGGGCAAATATATTAAAACATTGGACAGAAGGCCTTTGTTGGGTAAAAAGTCCATATTGCCCTCTATACAAAACATTAATATTACCCTTCCCACCAAAGTGGGTAAAAAGTCCATATTGCCCTCTATGCAAAAAGTCAATATTACCCTTCCCACCAAAGTGTCACTTGTTATATAGTGTAATTTAATTAGATTTTAAAAGTTTAATCTTCAAATATTTTCAAGGCCAATATTAAGACTTTTACTCATATAATTCCAATTTTTTTCTAAAAAAGAATGCATGTCTAAATATAACTTTATAATTCAAAAACTCTCGATCTATGTTTAAACAAAACTCTTTTAAATTTGACATAATATATAAATGTATCATTTATAACATAACTAGTTACGAAGATCCCGTGCAATGCACGAACCCAATAGTTATTCATAAATTTATTTTTTAATAATATAATTAAACACTATTAAATTTTCTCATTAAGTGTAAATTAATATCCAATAAATACTAATTAAATTTTAAGTTTAACGATTTAGTAGTTTTAAGGTTTTATATGTATATTTGTTGCACTTCCTTTTTGACACAAATATAATTTTTTGACACAAATATAATCATATAGTTATTTAATCTTATTTGTCCAGCTTAAAGAGAAATTTGTTTTATCCCAATTTTAATATTTATCTAACTTAAAATAATTGATTGGGGATACGGGAAAACTATTTATTACAAATAATATTATAAAATCATAGTTAAAGTAAGCAACTGTGATTAAATAATAAAATTTACAAAATATTTTTATAGACCTCACATAATGTGTAAGAGGAAACAGATACGTCGATAGAGAGCTGCCTGCTTAGCTGTCCAACTCGTACTTATTATATAAGAGAAATTGTCATGAAAAAAATATCAAAATAGAATATGTATATTCAACTTTATATTTAAGTTTAAATAAACACGCAGCAAAATTGGGCTCCAGAAAAGTACACAGAGCCGCATCTAGTGGCACCGGTCACACCTTTTTCTAAGTTCTATTTGGCGCCAAATTACTCTTTCACATACCACTGCAGCTGCTTCTCTCCAGTCTATCGCTAGTCGCTGGCGAAATTTTCTCCGGCCAAGGAAGCCCCAGCGAGCTCTCTAGCGTGGAATTCGCACCAAGGATTTTCTCCGGTTCATCCCTTCATTCTCTACTGTTTACTGCAATGTCGGAACATCGGTCCAAACGTCCCAAAATCACCAGGTAGTACAAAACTTTCACTCATACTGCGTAAAACTTTGACCTTTCTCTCTTTTCTTGTGATCAATAACTTCTTTTCTTTTCTTTTTTAGTTCTTTTATCTGGAAAAAAAATCAAGCGTGTTCTATTTTTAGTAACAGTTAGGGTTTATTCGTTCTTGTGTTATATAATTTCAGTTGAATATATGTAAAATCAATATAAAAAAGCGTTTTACTGATATTCCTAGTTATAATTATTGTTTTACCTTATTTTAACTGATGATTTCCACGAACAAGATGAAACTGATAGGCCTACTGAGGAGGTTCTTTTGCTAAGTTTCAATAAGATCCAAATTTTTTGTGGCTTTCATTTTCATTTGCAGTGCAATTAAGTTGAAATGCTGGTTTCATTGTTTAGGATGCTTATTTTGCATGTTTGTTTTAAACCTATAGGGGCGAGGATGATTATATGCCAGGAAATATAACTGAGATTGAGCTTCATAACTTCATGACATTCAGCAAGTTGACATGCAAACCCGGCTCCCGATTAAATCTTGTAATTGGACCAAATGGCTCTGGAAAGAGTTCTCTAGTATGTGCAATAGCACTTGGTCTTGGTGGTGAGCCTCAGGTCAGAAGAAGTTGAAGGAATCAAAAGATTATTACCTGTGAATTTTGTGGATGAACTTTTACTAATGTGATGTAAATTGTGTAAAATTGCAGCTTTTGGGGAGGGCTTCTAGTATCGGAGCATTTGTGAAGCGGGGGGAGGAATCAGGGTACATCAAGATTTCATTGCGAGGGGAAACCAAAGAGGACCAGTTAACTATTGTGCGGAAAATAGATACTCGGAACAAGTCTGAGTGGATTTTTAATGGTAAAAACTTCGTTAGCTATAACAAGTGCTTCAATATACAAACTGTTTAATTCTATTTATATGAGGACATGAATGAACCAAGTCTTTCAGATCTGTTTTACTCTTTTCACGACATAATGTTGTTATAGATTTATGTGGCAAGTTGATGTCTTCTTGCATTATCTATATGAGTGAATCAAAGACTTCTATTTCTTGGAACTTTCTCATTTTTCCAAGATGAATCATCCAAATAGCAGGTTCTGAATATCTTCATCTTTTGATTGTCAAATTTCAAATTTAGGAGCTTGCACATGTTCATGTGCTAGCCTTTTCAACTCTTATTATTCTATCCCAATTTCCTCTTTCTGGCTCAATCTTTCCGTAGAAGGCTAAGATTCATACCTGAATTCTTCTCAGTTTTAGGTGGTGGTATTTGGATTGGGTTTGTTAAGTAACTTATAAGCTAAAAGCCATAAGTTGGTCATGCCCAAGTTTTGGCTTTTAGCATATTTTTGTACTTTTTTTGGCCTAAAAGTAAGTGCTTTAAAGCACCTTTTGAAGTTCTTTGAATGTGAGTAGGTTCTTGCTTTACTTTCTGTAAAATCATGTCACTCTTTGGGGAGCTCAACTTTTTGAGAGTCAGACTGAATAGGAGAATGTGAGATACTTTTAGCAGTCATTACATGTTGTATTTTTCTGTTTCAGGAAAAGCTGTGCCAAAGAAGAACGTAACTGATATAATTCAAAGGTTTAATATCCAAGTCAACAATTTGACTCAAGTGAGTTCCATATCTGCTTCTTTTGGATCTTCAACGTAGATGGCGAATATTCTATGTTGCTAAAACATCAATGCAACCTACATATCTGGACCCTAATCCATCCGTTTCTCCCCAAAAATGATAAAGTAAAACACTCATTCTAGCGGGACCTCTAAAATCTGAATTCTGAACACATTAGCAAGACCATGTTTGCTCTACTCCCATTATTAAAAATTCTTCCCTTCTTGCATGATGGGACTTTTAAGGAATTCCCCATAATTTAAATACTAATCTACATATCATGGTATTTTGTGGCCTAAAATTATGTCATTAAGGGTAAATGAAATTTTAAAGTTAAGTTGTTTTCAAATACAGAAATGTGCCAATCTTCTTTGGACAAACTAAAGGAAAGAGCCTTAATGTAAAACTGAGGACTACTCTTCTTTTTCAACTAGTAATATATATTTTCCTTGAAAGTTAGACCTTAAAGTAAACAAACGAGTTTACTTCCCTTTGTGAGATTTTCTTCATTTTCTACGTAATCTAGTTGCTGATTTATGCTTATTCTATGGGAGGACCTCAGTTTCTGCCTCAAGACAGGGTTTGTGAGTTTGCAAAGTTAACTCCTGTTCAACTCCTTGAAGAGACTGAAAAGGCTGTGGGTGATCCTCGGCTACCAGTCCAGCATGTCGATCTTATAAGCAAAAGTGAGGAGCTGAAGAAGTCTGAACGAGTTAGTTCCATCATACCAATTTATGGAAGCTTTCGTAAATTAATGCAAAAATTTATTAGTGAACAAGGCAGACGTTTTGCCTCATATTTGACAATTCAAACTGTATGAAAATATTTTATTATCTATTTTAGACTGTGAAGAGCGGCAGAGAGACTTTGGATCAGCTGAAGGAAGTCAATTCTCAACTTGAACGAGACGTGAAGCGTCTCCGTCAGAGAGAGCATCTTCTAAACCAGGTGAATGTGGAGCTTCTTTGTAGGATATGCTATTGAAATCCCCAAAAAAGTAATTTAAAAATAAAATTGCCTGTTATTAATATGTTTATAGGCTGAAGTAATGAAAAAGAAATTGCCATGGCTGAAGTATGACGCTAAGAAGGCTGAGTTTCTGGAAGCTAAAAGGCAAGAGCAAGATGCCAAAAAGAAGCTGGATGAAGCTGCTGAGAGTTTGAATCAACTCATTGAACCTATAGAGTATGCTGGCTTATCGTGTAATTTGTAGACTGATTTAGATATTGTCTCTTTATTGAAATCCAGGTCATATTTCTATTGCATGAAATTTGCAGTCACCTGTCATTAGAAAATTCAGATTTCCAAGGACCCTACTTTTTCAATACATTTCAAATGGATACTAATCAAAAAGTACATTTCAAGATGAGTTTTCATCTTTCTTTCCTTTAAACGTCTTTGTTTTGACTTTCCTTAAATTGAACAATTTGGTCTCAGGGAAAAAATGCAAGAGAAAGCCGAACGAGATGCTAAATGCAAAAAAATAAATGGCATGTTGGGGGAAAATGCCAACAAGCGTACGAAACTTCTGGATCAGGATAGCCGTTTGGTATTCTGTGAGAGCTTTCAATAAGATAATCATTTTGATTACTTCTTTTTTCCTCTACACATTTCAACTTTTACATTTTTCTATGATATAAGGATGTTCAAGTGGATGGAAAATATAAAGAAATGGAAGACTTGAGGAAGCAAGAAGAATCTCGTCAACGTCGAATTTCAAAAGCTCAAGAAGATCTCAGTGCTGCTGAATTGGAACTCGCAAATCTTCCTGCTTATGAACCTCCCAGAGATAAAATTGTAGGCTTCTTGTTTTGCTTTACTGTAGCGTCCTGTACCATACTTGGTTAAAGTACAACCATTGTTATGAGGTTACGTACGAAGGATGCCTAGTTTGACCGTTGAGTGTTGAATTTCAAGAAACCTTACTTTAGCTATTGTCTCATAGCCTTTTGTATGAGATATCAATTGAGCTCTGTCTACTGCAAATTTTTGTTGCTGAACTGGTTGAAATCTACAGGATGGTTTGGGTTCTAAAATTTTGGAGCTGCAAGATGGTGCCCGTGAGCTAAGGTCTCAGAAATCAGAAATAGAAAGAAACCTTGAGCGGAATAGGACAACATTCAGACAGTGCTCTGATAAGTAAATATCAAGATTATGTTACTGTGGTTTTCGCATTGGAAAATTACTGAAAATTCTTGCGTATCCTTTCATTCCTCTGCAGATTGAAGGAGATGGAGAACACAAACAACAAAAGGTTACGTGCTTTACAGAGTTCTGGTGCTGAAAAGATCTTTGAAGCTTACAATTGGGTTCGGGAGCATCAACATCAATTTAATAAACCTGTTTATGGTCCAGTTCTTCTTGAGGTATACACTTATGCTTATGCTACTGCTTATAGACCTGTAAGGTTGTTAACTAATGAAATGAAAACTCAGGTCAATGTTTCCAATCGGATTCATGCAGATTACCTAGAGGGTGATGTACCAGGATACATATGGAAGGTAATTTACAAGAATTTTTCTTCATCTGTCTCTAACTCCAGTGTATGTGGCTGACACAGATTTGTCGCCCCCCACGTCTTGATAGCTTGTTGGACTTAATTTATTACTGAACATATGGCACACTCAGAAATATTCTTATAAGCACTTCCTTAATGTATGAACTTGAGTATTTTTGAAGTACTCCTTTTTTAATTTGTTCTTTTAAGCTTTGCTATGAGATTTGTGGTTGCAGAAACCATTGATTGGAGTTGTATTTTTACTAAAATCTTACTATGACTGTTAAATGATTCTCTAATTGTTTACCCATTTAAGTTGTGACTTCACATAAGATGCTTTTGTCATTTGTTTGGGCATATTTTATATTTATAGAAATGATGAAATATCTGTAGATACAAGAGACATCTAAGCATTTTAGAATCAAGACTATTAATCTGATTTGGTGTTGTAGAAATTTATTTCTCATCTCATCAGTTATCTTATTTAATTACATATGCAGGCCTTTATAACACAAGATGCTGCTGACCGTGACCTCTTATTTAGAAATATGCGATCATTTGATGTTCCTATTATAAATGTAGCAGATGAAAGTCAGAGCCATGTTCCCTTTCAAATTTCCGAGGAGGCATGTATAAGCTTCTTTGAGGTCTCTTATTTTGATGCTGATCCTGTTTGTTAACTTGGTTTTCTTGCAACTATCTTCCATAGATGCGTATGTTAGGTATCGATTCAAGACTTGACCAAGTTTTTGATGCTCCTGATGCAGTCAAAGAAGCTCTAATTGGTCAATTTCGGCTGGACCATTCTGTAGGCTTACCTTTCCTAAACCTCGTGATATTTTTCTTCTGGAACTTATTCTAGTAGATTAACATTAATGAAATCCAATGTTGTTGTGCAGTATATAGGCTCACGTGAAACTGACAAGAGAGCAGATGAAGTGTTGCGATTGGGCATCTTTGATTTATGGACCCCTGAAAATCATTACAGATGGACCAAATCCAGATATGGTGGTCATGTTTCTGGCTGTGTTGAATCAGTGGACCGCTCTCGCCTTTTGCTCTGCAGTATCTCACTCGCCTTTTGTTCTTAATATATTGATGCCTTGTCCGTAGACGTCTTGGTTTACTCCCAAGTGTTTCCTTCAGATGTGGATGCTGGGGAAGTTGAGAGACTCAAGTCCCGGAAACTTCAGTTGGATGAAGCAATCTCTACATTAGAAGATAATCTCAGGGCAGTTAAGAGTGAGTTGAGGAACATAGAAGATGAAGGTGCCAAACTTGAAAAACAACGTGTAGGTGATATATACATACATTCCATGCGCGCACGCGCAGACACACATATAGATAGATAGATAGATAGAGAGAGAGAGAGACAACACACAATATGAGTATGTATTTACTTTTGGTTTCTGGAAATTGTTTTGCATGCAAGGATGTGGAATTTTCACTTGGTTATCTTTATGGTATTCTTTTTCCTCTGTGGGGTTGGGGGATTGTACACCTGGAAAAAATGTGCCTGTGCTTCCTGAGTGATAGCCTCTCTGCTTGTTTCTGATTGTATGGAGCTTGGGGCAATTAACCTCTCTTCCCTGTGAATAAGCAAAATTTGGTCATTATGCATGTTTGGCCAACAAAAATTTGTCGGGGAACTCCTGCCTCTTGATTTTCCTTTCGAGTCTTTAGAAGAGCATCCCTTCGGCCCTGCAAGCCCACTCCCTTTGACAATGACCTGTGACCCTTTCCAAACCCCTTGTGACCTTGCCATCAACCTATACAACTCACTATTGCTAGTTGCTGGCTCCCATTAAACATTCAGTCGCAGGAATAAGTTGCAAATTTGGTTTGGATTGAATGGTATGTGAGGGTCTTTTTGACTGTATGCAGGGGCTGTAGTGTGCGGGAGTTCATGTAGATGCTCATGGGTGAAAGGCTAACAGAGGGTGATAACAAGAGTTTTTTTTTTTGATGAAGAAAAAGGGTTTAATATATGACTGAAGTTGTTTCTTTAAATTAAGTTGAAGGTTTTATGTGTCAATGCTGGACAAATATGGAAATAGAACAGTTCCTTCTGTCGTGTATCCTCGATTAATGCAGCCCCAGATGCTATGTTTCAATTCTCAATTCTAGTATTAAGCGAAAGGTTACATCAGGGACTAGAACCTGAAATAGCTTGGATAGTAGGCATGAAATAGTTCCAAAAACTCTATTGTTGAAGTGTTTGTGCTGGAAAACATATATAGCCGTGGAACCATGTATTGACAGTGGAGGATAGGTATCGATGATTCTGTAAAAGAATATTACCTGTGGAACTCTGTTATATGTTGAATAGTTATTCCTAGCGTATAAGAATTCATTTTGGTAGTGCATTTCCCTTTTCCCCCATTGTCTGGATTGATCAATCTGAAAAAAATCTACTCCAAGGATTCATTCCCTATGTTTTCTCATGAATGTAATCTCAATTGCTTTGTGCATATCCTAATTGTTGATAACAATCAAATGTTAGCTGCTCTTTTGACCCAAAATGAAATGTTTTATTTCTTCAAGCATAATTAACATATTTTTGTTTATCTATTTTAGGAAGAAATTATAAATGAGTCACTACTTGAGAAGAAAAGAAGGCGTGAGATGGAAAACCGTGTTAGTAAGTATTTCTTCTAATCTTTTGCTTGAACTATGTGTAATACAAGGTGCAGGTTCAGTATTGATGATGTAGTGTTCCTTCTACATGTAATTTTTTCCAATTTCAGAGCAGCGTGCCATAAACTTGAAGTCTTTGCAAAGAGAGGATGATCTGGATAGTGTAGCTGCAAAGCTTATTGACCAGATCAAAGCTATGAAGATTCAGAGATTCCAACTTGCAATGGAAATTAAGGTCAATTACTCTTTTAATGTTTCTGTTTGCTGATGCCTCTTAAGCTATGATTAGATCCTAAGAGAGTAAGTTAGGTATCTCAGATGTATGTGCCTCCACTGATGTTCTCGTTTCTGCCAGAATTTGCTTATTGATGCTGTGGCTCACCAAAGAAGTTATGCTGAACAAAACATGGCATCGCTTGAACTTGCGCTGAAGGTACTTGTTTATGGTGCTATTTTGTGTAAATCAAAGTAAAGATGAACTACAAAAACTGAAATAAAATAAACAATAAAAAATTGAAGTAAAATAGATACAATAGTCAGAGCATTGCGGAAAATCAGCGACTTATGTCAAGCTAAGTTGGTGTGAGTGGAAGGACTATTAAGGCGTGCATGGAAAACCACTCTTATTGGATTTGGGTGTGATGGGATGTAAATATACAATTTCACATGTTTGTCTGTCAAGCAATTATTTGGTCAACATGGAATTGGGTGTAATTGAAGGGGACAAATTACACTCTCCAGTACTTGAGGGGGAGGTGAGAATTGCAGGTAAGTTCATGATGTAATAATGGGGTAACTTTTCAAATTCTTTCATTTGTTTTTTACTTGAAGATGTTTTGATGGCCTTTCAACCGGCCAATCTATGCACAAAGCTAAATGTCTTCTGGAAATAGCCTCTCTATCTCTGTGAGGTAGTGGTAAGGTCTGCATATATTTTATCCTTCCCAGACTACACTTGTGGGATCCCACTGGGTATGTTGTTGTTGTTGTTAGTTTTTCTAAGGACCGGAATAAGAGGCTTTAGAAAGAAGATCTTTTGTCTCATGGTTTTGTTGTTGAATATTTGTTTTTCCCCCAATGGTTTCCCCTGATAGCTTTTTGGATTTTGTTTGCTCTATGATAGTGTACTAGATATAACGTACTAGTGCTCGCTTTTTTGTAACTGTTTTGCATCTTTTTGATGCCATTAATAGAATCAATTACTTCATCTAAAAAAAATTCTTTTATTTATTTGTTCAATTATATTTCATCTTACTCTTATATTGATTTGCAACTTCTTACATTTTCTTGTTTGTACTGCTACCTTTTTATGAGCTTTTACATTTTAATGCTTGTTTTTCTTTTTTATTTTTTTTAGATGAATATTCTATATAACAAATATTTGTTAATGATTGATAGTTTGAAAGTAATTATATGCAATGTTATAAGCTATATAATGATAATTTTTTTGTAAATTATGTTGTAGATGGATCAATAAATAATGTTTTTATTTCTCGTATAGTATGATAGTAAAAATTTTGGTGCTGTAACATGTTTATCAGGTGGGAGCTAGGGATATGAAATCAAATATTTCCACTTAAGTTGTGCTCCAAAATATTTTCTCAAATGTTTATTTATTTTAATTGTTTCAAAATAGTTATTTTTTTATACTTGACTATTAATAACATTTAGTATTTCTTACATACACACACACACACACACACACACACACACATATATATATATATATATATATATATATATTTGCACATAATAAAACATAATTTACATGTTGATCCAAAAAAGTTCATTTAGATTTTGATAGTGAACTTTTATTTTAATTTTTTTGGCTATGTAATTCTACTTGTCTAACCAGATATGACTACGAAAAAAACAGATTTTTACAATTATTACTCCTCCCATCCTGTTTTATGTGGCATCATTTGACTTGGCATGATGTTTGAGGGAAAAAAGGACGACTTTTGAAACTTGTGGTTTAAAACAATCCTTAGATATTTGTGTGGTTGTAAATCACTTTATTAAGAGTAAAAAGAAAGTTTTAAAGTTAAATTGTTTCTAATTATAGTAAGGTGACATTCTTTTCGGGACGGACTAAAAAGGAAAGGGTGCCACATAAAATGGAATAGGGAGAGTACTAAGTTATCTAATGTTGCTGATTAGAAGGTACTATCATACTAGGTTGATAATAGTGCCAGGTATATGCAATGCACTTCGGAAAAAATGTATGAATTATTTTTCATTTTGTTTATTGCCAATTGTCTCTCAATGCAAATCAAATGTAATCTTGTTGGTCTGCAGTGTTGCATAGCAATTGAAAGTGGTCTAGCAAGCTAAGACCAGCTTCATTGGACATCAAATCTCTTCTTCTTTTTCTTATTGTTACCACAAATATTGACTTAGTTGTTGAAAGTAGTCTAACAAGCTTAGACTATACACCTTTTTGCAGTGTTTGCAGTCTTTTTGAGAAAGGTAAAAGTTACTTCTATATATTCACAGGCATACTACCACAAGTGTAGTATCCCACCAAAAAGTGTTGTAATTACATTATCCCCTGATTCTATAAACTTACATTATCCCCTGATTCTATAAACTTACATCCAATCTATACTAGTACTAATTGCTTCTGAGTATCTAAGACTCTCCGTTTACGCCAAAAATAGTACAGAGCTAAACAATTAAACTTGAATCTCTGAATATCCCACTGTTTTCCTACAAATATCTCTGATTCTACTCTAGCCAAACTGTCCACCATATACAAATGTTACAATCTTCCATCTCTCCTTTCTTCCTGCATTTCCATCCCTGTTCCAGCACTGTGAAACCTATTTGATCTTCTCTGGTTTCACCCAGATGACCTTCTCATTATGGTGAACATTGGCCACAGCTGGTCTGTCCCTTGTTGTGTAAGAAGATATGATTTCCTTGCTCTTCATCCAAAAAAACACCTGGAATACAAGTGAAAACCTCTTTTGTTCTGGTTCTCATGTCTCATTGTCTCTTTAGCCAGTAGCCATGTAAAGCAGTTTACTTTATAGGGTATCTTGGTTTTCCGAATCCTCCAAGGCCATTCTACTTCCTTAATGCCAGCTGTATTGAGGTTACTGTAAGCTGAATTAACCGTTAAGCACCCCTTGCTCTCCACTCTCCTTAACAGTGAGTCTTCTTCCCTAGATAGATCATTGAATTGAGCAATTGTAACATGGAACGCTGCTATTCTACCTCTCTCAATCATTCAAGTTTCTCCTGAAATGTAAGTTCTAATTCTGACCACTCCATAGTTTTGCTACAGTTGCTTGTTGCATTTGACGCAGGTTGTAGAAGTCGAGAAATCTTTGGGTCGGTGAAAACTGGCCACACCATCTGTCCTTCCAGAAAGCCACCTTTTTCTACCAGTAGCCACCCTGCAACATGATCTTTCTAGCACCAAATTCCACAAGTCCCTGATGGATCGGCATACACTGAACCTTTATGGGGAGGACGCCTCTGGTGTCATCCACTTATTCCCCATTCCATATTTGCAGAAATGACCTTCTACAGTGATTTCTCAACAGATGCAAACTTCCATAGCCACTTCATCTTTAGGCTTTGGTTTTGGCACTTCAGGTTTCCGATACCCATATTCAATATCTTCTTGCTTATGAATATTTCTTCCCATTTGAAAAAATAATACTTCGTTTTGTCTTCATTACCTTGCAAAAGAAATCTCTTCTGCTAACCTTATTTCTTTTGATCACACTAGCTGGTCCTGGAAAAACAGATATCATATGTTGGTAGGGCATCCATCACATTTTGATCGAAGTTAGTCTCCCCCCTTGATAAGTATTGGCACTTCCAATTAGCCAATTTTCTCTCACACTTCTTTTTCACACCACTCCAAGTGCTCTTTGATTTACTTTTAGCATCTAGAGGCATACCCAAATAAATTGTTAATAGCTCCCCTACTAGTCCCATAATGTGAGAGCTAGTTCTTCAATTTGTTCCATTTCATTAATAGGGTAGATGTAGCTTTTCCCCAGTTGATGGGCAGTCTGAAACAACTTCATAAATTATGAAGATGGTCCTTTGAATCAGAAATTGTTCCTTCACAGGTTCACAAAAGACTAAGGTGTCATCTACATAGTGAGGATGAGTGTTTTCTAAGTTGTTGTCTGTGCTATTCTGCACTTGAAAACCTCTGATCCACTTAACCTTTCTTGTGTTGATTAGATTACTCAGCCCCTTCATTGCTAGGATGAACAAGAAAGGTGAAAGTGGATCCCCCCTCGCCTTAGTTTCCTTTGAGAAAGGAAAAAACTAGTAGGACTTCTATTTGTCAGGACTGAAAATCTGATTGTACTTATGCATGGTTTGATCCACCTAATCTATTTAGATCCAAAGTCATCCTTCGTAACATGATCACTGGATAGTTCTAATTCAGGTGATTATATACTTTCTGAATCCAGTTTACAGAATATTCCTGGCTGTTTATATTTCATTCTCGAGTCTACCAGTTCATTTGGTATCATCACAACATCCATTATTTGTCTCCCCTTTATGAAAGCCATCTGTTGATTATCAACAAGATTGTGAATGGCTTTTTCCAATCTTTCTGCAAACAATTTTGAGATTATCTTGTACACCCCCCAAGCAGATGGGTCTGAAATCATTTAGCTCAATTGCTGCCCCCCCCCTCTCTGTAGGAGTAAGTGCCATAAAAGTAGCATTAATGTTCTTCTCAAAACTTCCTCTAGCATGGAAATTCTGAATAGCAGCCAGCAAATCATATCTGATAATATACCAGCATTGACTGAAAAAAACCACTGTATAACCATCCGGGCCAGGGGCTTTGTCCCCTGCACATGCGCTGATAGTCCCCAGTATTTCATGTTCTTCAAAAGAAGTCTCCAGGAAATTACTATTTACTGCACCAAAGCTGGGACAACCTCTCATATGTAGTTGTGGCCTCCACTCTTCTGGTTCTGTGTATAACTGTCGTAGTGTTCAACAATTTTTTTCTTAGTCTCAGGTTATGTAATCTTAACTCCATTGACTCTCAGTTTTATTAATGGTGTTGCCTCTCCTGTGTTGATTCGCAGTCTTGTGGAAGAAACTAGTGTTTCTATCTCCCTGTTTGAGCCCTTAAGCTCTGGATCTGTGTCTCCACGCTATCTCCTCATGCTTGGCTATGTTCTCAAACTCCAAGATCAGTGCTAATCTGGAAGCTATTTCTCCTTCTACTAGAGCTCTTTGTTCTTGTATCACTTCCAAGTCAGCTAACGATTCAACACATTAGCTTTTTGCATTTTTAGATTTTCCTGGATAGTTTTGCTCCCCTCTTTTAGCTTCCCCCTTAGGGCCTTTAACTTGGCCATCAGAACATAATCAGGCCTGCCACTGTAGTTAAATGATTCCCACCAGTCTTGACCTTTGCATTGAAACCCTCTGTGTGGAGCCACCAGTTTTCAATCTTGAAGTATTAATTTGACTGCCCCCAATCCCCACGCTGTAGCAATAGAGGTGTGTGATCTGATATTACGTTATTGAGTACAGACTGTTTAATGCAACTAAAATTTGTGTCCCATTCTTCTGAAAGTAAGAATCTATCCAGTCTAGCAACTGTTGTGTGCCTGTCCCTTTTTTTCCATGTGTATTTCCCCCGTAGAGGTCCATATCTATTATGTAACGACCCGGCCCAACACTGTAAAGTATTGTCCTCTTTTGGGCCTAGCCCATCACGGATTTGTCCCTTTGGGCTCACCCCAAAAGGCGCCTCACAGTATTAGGTTCAAGCCTTTACTTAAATACCCAACATCTCTCCTGTGTATTGCCGATGTGGGACATCTCATCTCAAGATGGTTTGTTACATACACCCCCTTTATGGACTCAGCGTCCTCGCTGAGGTTTGCCCCACCGTATGGGATTCGCTTAGACTCAACACTGAGGTTTGCCCCGCGTCACCGGGATTCGCCTAAACTCAGTTAGCACTGAGGTTTGCCCCGCGTAACCGGGATTTGCCTAAACTCAGTTGAACTCTAGCCCCACATCGACAAGGCCGACACAAGAGTGGCTCTGATACCACCTGTAACGACCCGGCCCAACACTGTGAAGTATTGTCCGCTTTTGGGCCTAGCCCATCACGGATTTGTCCCTTTGGGCTCACCCCAAAAGGCGCCTCACAGTATTAGGTTCAAGCCTTTACTTAAATACCCAACATCTCTCCTGTGTTTTGCCGATGTGGGACATCTCATCTCAAGATGGGTTGTTACATACTAGTACCATTTCTTCAATGAATGAAGTTAGAAAATTCTGTCATTGATCTGGTTATTTTAGTGCCATCTCTTTTTTCTGTTGTATATCTGACTCTGTTGAAGTCCCCCCCTCGCAGCTCCTAAATCCCACCAAGTTTCCTCGCTTTCCACGCTATCATTTTGTTCATATATACCAGGTAAGTGCCATTCTAAGTCTTGATTTTTCCCTGTCAGAGAGCAAGAAAGAGAGTATGTCCCGACACTACTTAGTTCCCCTTCCCAGAATCTCCTGTCCCATATGATCATGCACCCCCTTGTTCCGGTAACCTCCAATTGTGTATAATCTGCCACAATAGCTACCTCCAATTAACTTATTTATTGAGAGTATCACTTTGGTGAAAGCCTGGACTTTAATGTATAATCAGTCTAGAGGATTGGTTGGGTCACTATATTCTTGGGCCTTTTCTGATATTTGAGGGTCCAGAAAAGCACCCAAGTTTTCGTTTCCTCAGAAGTGGCCCATCTGTATAGCACTCTTGCTTATAATTCCTTGCCATATGTCCCAATTCAAGTTACCCCCTTCCTTCTAGGTCCCCACATGCATGTCCACGATTTCTGCTGACATAAGCTCCGAATAGGTCTGTTTCCCTTTATTAACTGCTGGACTAAAGTGTAGGTTTTTCTTTTTCCATCTCACTTTCTGACGGTGACCAGAATCTTGCATTACACCGGGATGGTATGTACGAACTTCTCTCCATCACTTCGATTGCTCTCGGCACCTTTCCCCCTTTACTCTTCACCTTTATTCTAGCCCAGTGAAGGTGATTCCTAAGGGATGTCTCCTCTATCTCAATGAAGCTACCGCACAGGTCGTCGATCTCTTTGTATATCTCCTATTGACCACAGGCACAGTGGAAGGCCTATAGCTAGGATCCACATCCAGTCTCTAACTTCTTCTGCCGGTCAAGATCCCGTTATTGGACTTCATTACTGGAGATCGGGTGTCATATTCTTCCAAGTCCATTATTCTGAAAGCACGTGTTCCACTGCTGTCCTTGACTGAAGTTTGAATTAGAACTGGCCATCATTCATTTCAAACATGTTGACTTCAAATGCTGACTTCCAATTGCTGCATGCCCATCTCCTAACATCATTAAGATTGGAAGACTCTTGAAGATGGTTACGAAATTTACCAACAATACATCTCCTCTACAGTTCGGTTTCTATCTTCGGAAGATCTCCCCCAAATTTGATCCTGTCATCCCGAGGTAGTAACACCACCCTTTGACGCTGCCATTCATCTACTTCTACTAAAAGCCTCCTTATATGAGACTTCAGGCCTCTTCAGATTGGAGATCTGTGTATGTAGTTCCTTTCTTGGTTCATAAATGAACCTAGCAATTTTGTAGGCACTGTTTCCCCATCCTTCCTTGTACTTGGATTCCAGTGTATTAATGACTGATTTAATAAAGCTGATGATGTATCTACCACTTCTGTTGTGTTTCAGAGTACAGAAAAACTGAGTAGTGTTCTTTCATTTTTCATCAAAAGTGAGTTGTGTTCCTTCATTTTTCATCTTTTCTCAACGTTCTCTTGTACCTTTGAAGCTTCAATAAATTTTGCAGCTAACCATCTCAAGACATTAATGCTGACTTTAACTCTTCTCATTCAATGGCGACTGCATTTCATCTGTTCAAACAAACTTCCTATATCACATTTGCATCTGACTATCTCATATGATTTGAATCTTGCATGCCCCCCCAACCACACACACACACACACACACACACACACACACACACACAGAGGCAGAGGGTTATCCTGGGAAGAGTGCTTGAGCCTTTCCTATGTTGTTGGCAGTTGAAAGTAGTCTAACAAGCTAAGACTGACTTGACTAGACCTAAAATCTGATTTTGAATCGTGCTTCCTTGTAATATTTTCAGGTTAAAGAGATGGAAGCTAATGTGAAGCACCAAGAAAAATTGGCAATGCAAGCATCTCTGCATTACGAGTACTGTAAGTTCTTCAGTAGTTAACATTTTCACTTTAACTTCTTTTTTTACTTGTTGGATATTGATATAGTAACTTTGAAAGACCATCCCACCGTGGTTGACAATGGAAAATAAGTGCAGTTACAGGGGTCCAAAAAAGACCTATTTCAAAGTTTAGAGAATCAGGATAATAATTTGCCAACTTTGCTTGTAAAAGACAATTTATTTATTGAAAATGAAAAGACATTCATAATGTCAACATTTACGACATGAATGGTATCCAGTTCCTTTTTGAGTTCCAGTCGAAAAAGGAGGCAGAGCATATCTTTATAGGCAAGTAGAGAAGAAAGAATTACTATATACAGTTGGAATGGTGATCTCCCAAAGCAGGAACGATGCAAGCTGACTTTAAGTTTGATTGATTCTGGGTTCGGATTTTAGGTCTCCCTTTACACCTTTGGACACACAAGGTGATGAAACAAATTGGGGACTGTGAGAAATATTGGAGAAGAATATTATTGAATTGTGTCTACATTATTACATTGAGACCCTATCTAGAGATACTATATTTAGACTCCTTTTCCAACTAGGATACTATAATGCAATTCTTTTTCCAAATAGGATTCTATATACTATTGTTATTCCTATTCCTACTCTAATTAGAATTGTATTTACCTATTCCTATTCTAACACTCCCCCTCAAGCTAGTGCATACACATCATATGTACCTAGCTTGTTACAAATGTAATTAATACGATCGATGATAGGCACATTGAGATATCAACAAGTTGATCTTCCGGCTTCACAAAATTACCGGTCAACCTCAATGTTTTAGTCTTCTCATGGAATTCAGTCAACCTCAATGTCTTAGTCTTCTCTTGAAATTCCAGGATTGCATTGTGAAACTTCCCAAACCAAGCTTGAGAAGATTGTTTTAGACCAAGGAGTGATTTACACAATCGACATACAAGGTTACTAGACTCCCCCTGAGCAACAAAATCAGGTGGATGCTCCACATATATTTCTTCCTCGAGATCATCATAGAGAAAAACATTCTTAATGTTCAACAACAACATACCCAGTGGAACCCCATAAGAGGGGTCTGGGGACGGTAGAGTGTACGCAGACCTTACCACTACCTCATAGAAGTAGAGAGGTTGTTTCCTCGGAACCCTTATCTCAAAAACCCATAAAAAACATTCTTAATGTTCAACTAATTAAAAGGTCAATGGAGAATGACAATATGGATCATCTCGAAATTACTCCAAGAAAATCACTTTTTAAAACTGCTCGAAACCTGCTTATGCACCAAATTATTAGATTTGATGGCTGAAAGTGGTCACAAATTGAGAAATAAAATTATATGAGTAGGGTCGGAATGATAACTCGACCCTTCTGAGAAGAGAATTATATGGGTAGTGTCAGAATGATGGCACAACCCTACTGGAAAATAGAAATTATATAGGTAGGATCATATTGACGGCATGACCCTACTGCAAAAGAGAAATTGTATGGATAGGGGTCGGAATGATGGCACGACCCTACGCAAACTAGATTTGATGAGTCACCAAAAAGATCAATGGAGCTTTGCAAATCAAATCTGAGTCACCAAAAAGACAGTGCTATGCAACTCAGATATGAGAAAGTTATTTGAAAAATTCATGTACTACACAAATTGAATATGAGTAGTCTGGAGAGATGCACGGTGCTACACAAATCGAATATGAGAAAGTAGTCACCGGAAAGATGGCACGGTGCTACACGTGATAAATATGAAAAAGTAGTCACCAAAAGAGTTTGATTGATTTTGGGTTTGGATTTTAGGTCTCCCTTTACACCTTTGGACACACAACAACAATATACCCAGTGGAATCCCACAAGTGGGGTCTGGGGAGGGTAGAATGCACGCAGATCACCACTACCTCATAGAAGTAGAGAGACTATTTCCTGGGAACCCTCGTCTCAAAAACCCATAAGCAGAATAAACTAGATATGACAAAAAGGAAAGGAAAGGGAACAGAAAGAGCAACTATTAATAAAAAGCACATGTCAATATGTAAATTGGTGACTGTGAGAAATATTGGAGAAGAATATTATTGAATTGTGTCTACATTATTACATTGAAACCTTATTTATAGATACTATATTAGACTCCTTTTCCAACTAGGATACTATAGTACAATCCTTTTTCCAAATAGGATTATATATACTATTGTTATTCCTATTCCTATTCTAATTAGGATTGTATTTACCTATTCCTATTCTAACAGTGACCAATGTGGTGGATGGTTAGAGACAGAGGAGGAAACCATCGTAAAAAACTATCTCCGATGGGCCCTAATTAGGGTTAAGGGGCCATGGGAGAGAATTCTAGTGAAATCAAGATAGACGATGGAGATGACACCTTTTTGCTTCCAGTGTGGTGTGAAGCTCCGGCAAGATTCAAATGAAAGAAGGGGGAGAAGTACTCTGATCGAGATGTTAGAGGTTCATCATTTGTGGAAAGTTCTCCGGAGAAGGTGATCCTTAGGTCAGGGATAGAAGAAAAATTAAGGAAAGGCAAGGGGAGCTTTTGTCGAGAAGTCAAACATGATGGGGGTCTTGTACGATGGACAAAAGTGGACACGTGAATTCTGAAAAGTCATCTAGAGAAAAGCACGTGGAGACTATGCTAGAGTTTGGGTCAATTTTTATCCCTTTCAAAGTGTAGTGGGGCTTAGCCACTAACTTAGGTCTAAAAATTATAATGACCTATTTTATAGAACTTTTTATTGAGGACATTTTCAAGACCTAAGCTTATACGGAGACTCTCATAATTTCTTCTTCAGAGCAAGGACTCATGGAAGTGATTCATAGTCCATTGAACAACACAATTGAAATCATTGACGTGTAGCGTGCGATGGATCCTCCAGAGTACGCAGAGGATACCATACTCCCTTCAGATTATGAGAAAAGGGTTAACACAGGGGATGAACAGAAACTTACAAAGGAGAATCCCCCAAGGAACAATTGGTAATTTTGGACGAGCCTCTTCCTATTGTTAGTGATGATCCTCTAGTAAAGGAAGCCATTGATGACAGAGCTTCTTTATGGGTGCAAACGAATATCCTTAAACTTAGCAGATTATTTGGTGGTGCCTTCAAAGGATGCGATAAGACCGCCTTCGAACTATTTCTGAAAATTGACCAAAAGAAGGAACTCTTCAAGCAAAACATGGAGGAACACAAGAATGAAAATGATTCCGATAACATCCCGAAGGAGGTGAAGAACTTGGATTTTAATGTAAATTTTAAAGACGGAGAACCGAGAAGCAGGGGTAGAATAACTACTTCAAGTCATCAATGATTTAAGTGGTGACATGGAATGTTAGGGTGGTAAACAACGAGAATAAAAGAAGAATAATTAGGAGTTTTCTTCAACAGTGGGGTGCAAATATTACATCCTAGTGGAAACAAAATTGACAAAAGCAGATATAAAGTTGATCCAACAGTTATGATTCAATAGATGGCTGGGAGAATTACATCTAGTGGCAGAGGGGAGAAGTAGGGGTATAGTAGTGTTATGGGACAGGAGAATGTGGAAGGGTGAACTGGTGGAAGCTTATGGGCAAACGATTACCTGTAGATTTGAAGGCATTAATATGAGCTTAAGCTGGTTCCTAAGTTGATTTATGCTGACTGTAACAAAGTTATCGGAAGGGAATTGTGGAGGGATCTGACCAATCAAAAGAACAAATGCACAGGTTCGTGGATATTTTGTGGGGATTTCAAAATGTTATTAGTTTGCTTTAAAGGGACATAATCTTAGTTTTCCCAATATTTTTGGGTCACTTAAATAAATCATTTTGTTGGATGCCAGCATGCCCTCATTACTAAGGAATACAACTTTACCTTTATAAAAAAAAAAGCAAACAACTGAGATGGAATAACGACTAAAATGAAGACAATGCCAATTCTATAAGAAAAAAAATAGTAGTAGAATAATCGAAGAACAGTAACAACACAACCATAATAACACGACTAGTCCTATAACAAACCTAAAAACAGTCACATGAAAAGACAACATTCTACCTCTACTAATCTTCGACCCTAATACGCGATTCCACTTCTTTCAATCTACGTTCATATCCTCGGTGATATGAAGTTGTGCCATATCCTATATAATGACTTCTCCCTAATACTTTTTCGATTTACCCCTATTGTTGCGCGTAATCTCTAAATCCAACCTCTTGTACCTCCTAATTGGAGCGTCAACACACTTTTTATGTACATATCCAAACCATCTCAGTATCGCTTCTCTCATCTTATTTGCCATAGGGGCGACTCCCACCTTCTCCCGAATAACCTCATTCCTGATTTTGTCACTCTTAGTATGTTCCTACATTCATCTCAATATTCTCATCCGCAACATGCATCTTCTGAACATGTTCATTTTTGACTAGCTAATACTCCACCCCATGTAACAAAGATTGTTTAACCACCATTTTGTGAAACATACTTTTAAGATTAGGTGGTACCTTCTTATCACACAATACTCCAAAGGTAAGCCTCCAATTCGTCTATGCTGCCCCAATGCAATGCGTGACAATCATTGTCGATGTCCCCACTACTCTGAATGACGGACCCAAGATATTTAAAGCTTTCTCTCTTGGGAATAGGTTGAGTGACAAGCCTCACTTCCATGTCCACATCATCCATCATCAACAACAACAACATACCCAGTGGAATCCTACAAGTGGGGTCTGGGGAGGGTAGAATGTACGCAGACCTTACCACTACCTCATAGAAGTAGAGAGGCTGTTTCCTGGGAACCCTCGTCTCAACAACCCATAGGCGGCATAAACTAGATATGACAGAAATGAAAGGAAAAGAAAAGAATAGGAAGCACACAATATTATGTAAATACGATAAATTTAACACACCTAATACAGATAAAGACAACCTAACCCTGCTAACCTGTTAGCCTTCTACTCTAATTCGCGACTTCCACTCCTTACTATCTAAGGTCATGTCCTCGGTGAGATCAAGTCTCGCCATGTCCTGCCTAATCACCTCTCCCCAGTACTTTTTCGGTCTACCTCTACTTCTCCTAGTGCCTCCTAAGTCCAACCTCTCGCACCTCCTTACAGGAGCATTGGTACCTCATCTTTGCACATGTCCAAACTATCGCAGTCTCGCTTACCTCATCTTATCAGCCACCGGGGCCACCTCTAGCTTCTCCCCAATGGTCTCATTCCTAATCTTATCCCTCCTTGTGTGCCCACACATCCATCTCAGCATCCTCATCTCTGCAACCTGCATCTTCTGGACATGTGCATTTTTTATTGGGCAACACTCCACCACATCATCCATCGTAACACTTAATTTGTACTGCAAGTATTCTGTTTTGGACTTGCTCAATTTGAACTCTTTGAACTCCAGATTTTGTCTCCAAACCTCCAACTTATCATTAATTTTGTCCTATGTCTCATCAATTAATAGTATGTCATCCACAAATAATATACATCTTGAAACTTCCTCCTGGATAGACTGTGTCGGTTCATCCATCACCAAGGCAAAAAGAAAAGGGCATAACACAGATTCTTGATGTAGTCCTATCTCAATTGGAAAATGCTCTGAGTCTTCTCCCACCGTTCTAATCCGAGTCTTGGCTCCATCATACATATCCTCTATTGCCTTAATATACACCATTACCTTTAGCCTCCAGACACCTCCAGAGGACATCCCTCGACAATTTATCACAGGCCTTCTCAACATCAATAAACACCATATGGAGGGCCCTCTTTCTTTTGCTATATTTCTCTATCGTTCTCCGCACAAGATGGATTGCTTCAGTAGTTAATTGCCCCAGAATGAATCCGATATCTCCCAGTATAAGGATCTTTTTATTCAGTATCTCCCAGTATGAGGAATTATAGTGCAATGCCTTCTCAAAAAGCCTCTTATTTCAAACAGAAATATTTGTTATACACAAAACCTTCAGAAGGTCCACGAGGCAATCTCTCATTCCCTTCTGTTAAGAAATTGCATTTCAGAAGTAGATGATCCACTGTTGTTGGTTACAATAACTCTGATCTTTTAATTTTATATGCTAGTAAAAATTAAGCGATTTGGAAAATGAAAGGTTGGTCTGTTTATTTTTCATTTACTTGAATGCTTTCGAACTGATTTTCCAAAGGTACATGCTTCTTCACTGAATGGATAATGTATTTAGAGACAGTTTTTTTAAATAATCAGATAATAGGATAACAAAGTTAAAAAGTCAAAAAAATTAGAAAAGATTAAATGGTCTTGTAGTCCATAGATAGATGCCACACCTTGTCTATGCTGAACTCTAATTAATATATGTGTGTGTGTATTTTGCCAAATTGATTATTTCAACCTAACTTTTCTTGGCTAAGGGTGAAACTTCTGCCTGTTCACAAGGTTATTGGTGATGTTGTCTCCAAAGAAGGCTTAAAGAGTAGTTACCAAAACCTAAAATGTTAGTTGGTCTCTGGAGCAATTCTCTCTAACTAATGTAGTAATTCAGTTGGTGCTAAAGATTGTGGATAGCTAAGGGGAACTCTGCATATGCCACCACTTACGGCCATGAGTGCTATTATTACACTATATAGCTTTACAATTTTTATTTTCTTGATTAGGTAAAAAGGAGACAGAGGAATACCGACAACAATTGGAAGCTGCCAAAAGACATGCAGAATCAGTAGCCATTATTACTCCAGAACTTGAGCAGGCTTTTTGTGAGGTTTGTTCCCCAATCTCAAAAGAAATAAAGCTTCTTGTGTATCCGTGGATAGACTAAGTTTTGCTTTCCTGTTTGTTATCACCATCTCTTTTTCTAAAAAAAAGATTGGTATGGACAGGAATCCATTGGCCTTTAACAAAAGCTTGTTATTCCTCTATCTAAAAATAGTATTCCTGCTGTCCTAATTTATGTGAAGGTAAAGATAGGACATTGAGTTTAAGAGAAAAATGTATGACTTTAGATACTTGTGGTCTAAAACAAACCATATAAATTTGTATGACTACAAGTCATTTCTTTAAGAGCAAAATTAGAAGTTTGATGTTAAATTGTTACTAAATATTGACAGATGTGAGTAATTGAATAAATTAAACATACTTAAACTGTTGAGAACTTTCATGTCCTTTATGTATTATTTTGATAAAGTCCTTTATATAATGGATGTAATAACACATAAAGGACTTAACGTTTATTCATAGAAAGAAATTTATCATAACTGCTTCCTGAATCGGGGACTGAATTTTTAATGAGAGAAAGAAAAGAGATTTAGGAATGAATTGTTAGATTATTCTCTCAAGCGTGTTGGGATTTAAATAGTAGTTGATGTAATCCAGAAGAGGAAAGTAAAGTAATTTCCCTGTGGGTAACTAATGCCTATTTCTAATCACCTATTACAATGATTTAAATCTTTCCCATATTTACAGGTATGGATACTTGCCTATTATTCCCATAATTTTCTTTCTTTCTTCTTACATTCTTCATAGGTTGGAGCCTATGTATTGTAGGCTCCTAATTTGTCATAGGTATACTTAATTCTGGATTTGTGAATGGATCTTGGAAGAATATATGCAACAAAACATTGGAGTCAATAAAACGTATCATCATGCACTATGGCTCAATTTTCTGTTGAATGAACTTACGATCTACTTCTATATGCTTTTCATAAAACTCTGGTTTTAAGCAATATGTATTACAGTCTAATCGTTACTGTTCAGTTCCATTGGTACATCTTCACTCCTTAATTCTTCCAAGGTCCAATTTCTTTTACATAGCAGAGCTGGCAAGTGTCCTGGCTCAAGTCTGACTCCCATGTATCATTAAAATGAATATTCATGCACTTGGCTGTTAATTAGAATCAAGTCCGCCATTAGTGGGCGTGCTAAAGATATAATTAAATAAATAAAATTATTTCCTGTCTGACAGCTCAAGTCAAATTTCCTGATGAGGTGGCCAAATACTTAAAATAATATTAATAGTATTTCTGCTCTACTTTTTGATGATAGAAGACCCTAAGGGAATTTTCTTACGTATGTCATGGGTCAAGTCTTCTAAGATCCCTCAAGGGACATAGACATAAAGCCGCCCTTCATTGAAGGTGAAACATCGGTTTCTCTATTGGATATTTGGTTGGTATGATTGCCTCATATCAAGCTCATGAATAGTAACTGTTTTTTTTTTGTTTCGTACTAATCTCTACTCATGGTTTGACCAAAATGATCTCCATTCCTAGCCCCCCACCCCCACCATGATCTCTGACCCGATTAAGTTTTGGACGATTTAGATTATCTACATAATAAGAGGAACTGTTTTATGTAAAAATCAAAACTCGATATACATATCTAGACTACTGCGATGTAGCAAGATTTCAATTGCTGTTTGCTAATAGTATCACCTCAGTTTCATAGAACCAGGCCTACTCTTGAAACTGTTGATAAATGTAGTCATCAATGAAATTTTCATATTTATCCAAGAACATGCATACTTCCCTCTTTTGTGGATTTGTCTGCATTTTTATTTGTTATTGTTCGAACAACTTTTGTCTCCCAGGTTTTCTGTGTTTCCAAGTGGTAGGTCGGGATAATTTAATAGTGCTTTGTAACTGACTTCTGTAGCAGCTAATTTGGTGTTAGTTTTCGTTGACTGTACACTAAATGGGTAGACTTAATTCTTTTGCGTTCTAATCAAGCGATTCACTATGCTTCTTATGTTCTGATCATCTCATATTGCATATTTAATGTTCTCAATTCTCAAGGATCCCCTGCATATCAATTCACTCCTAGTCAATTTTACCTGCAGATGCCATCTACAATTGAGGAGTTGGAGGCGGCTATTCAAGATACCATTTCTCAAGCCAACTCCATTCTTTTCCTGAACCATAATGTTCTAGAAGAGTATGAATCACGTCGGAAAAAAGTAATTCTCTATTTCCTTTATTTGCTTTTCCATTTTAACCTTTCAAACTATATGATGATCACATCTAATTTTGTCTTGTACTTTTGCAGATAGAATCTCTTTCAAAGAGTCAAGAGATGGAGGAAGAGAAATTAAGCAACCTCACTAATGAAATCAATGCTTTAAAGGTTAGATTTTTATGGGTCTCTAGCATTTTTTGGTTGTTATGGGGTGAAGGTAATGTTCTCGGCCAGCTTGTTGTACATAAAGCAGCAGCTTGTTGAACCATATAATAGCTCGCTTCACATATAGTTATACGCAATTGAATTTCTTTTCAAATGGTATCTATTATTTCAACGTCTTAGACGTATTCATTGATACTGCTGAATGAGTGAATTGTCTCATCTAAAAGCTACATATCCGTTAATATTACTGATTGGGTGAACCGCCTTATCTTAAAGCTGAAGTTGTTAGAGCAGGGGCTTGTTGGTCAACATCATGTCCCCTTGGGCTTAATTTTTTCATTTTGGCCTAGCACTTGGAAATAATTTGTTGTTGGGTGAAGGTTAGCCTCGACCCAAATATATCCATCTGCCTTGTGTCACTTTATTCAAAAGGTTGACCTAGCTGTTATGTGTGAATTGCCTCGTTGAAAAGCTTAATTAAGAAAGATTACTTCTTACTCTTTTTAAAGGTTTGCAGCCATTATTTGCGTGTTTAAACAAAAATGATTCAGAATCATAACAGTTTAGTTTTGCTTTTATGCTACCTAGAACCAGTATATCTTGTGACAAGTTATTTAAACACAAAAAAGGGTAATAAAAATCTGTTGCCCTAGAGAAGGAAAAAGGCAATAGGTTCTTTGGATAAGAGATTCATTAAGTAATTGGGAAAAAAATAGGATCAAAATATCAGATACTGTAGATGATTTAGGAAAATCTTTTTCCAACCTTTTCTCGGTTATATTTCTATTATCTTGGCTGTGGTTGTAAAAATAATAAGTTGTTTATCTTTACTGTGGACACATAGTGGTAGTCTACCAAAAAATGTTCTGATTTTCGGATTTTGCAGGAAAGATGGCTACCAACATTAAGAAGTCTTGTTTGTAAAATCAACCAGACTTTTAGCCGCAATTTCCAAGAAATGGCTGTTGCAGGAGAAGTTTCATTAGGTATGTTAACCTCAAACCTTGCAGAACTTACTTCGTGAGAGGTTTTATCAACCTGTATTGATCAATTCTCTCTTCAGATGAGCATGATATGGACTTTGACAAATATGGGATACTAATTAAAGTCAAATTCAGGTAATCACAGCTTTGTTCCTTATTTTGAAGTAGGTATGATTAAATTGGGATTCCTGCTTCTTGTGACTGCCCTTTATTGGAGAAGAGACAGATATTTCATATATTATTTCTTTTGCCTTTTGAGAAGACGTGTGTTATATTTCTACCGATGGGAAGTACTTATGTTACAAAGTGTACTAGCAACTTTATATTGTTTTTCTTTTGGCCTAGAAACCACATAGTTCTTCATTAGTGGACTATTATGTTTCTTTTGATGCCATATAAATTAGTTCAATATTTTTTCTTTTGAGGAAGGTTTTCATTGCTGGCATCAAAGAGATGCATATAAGTTACAAAAGAGTAGTAGCAAAAATAAGTAAGAAGTTCCATTACAGACATTGCAGCCATTATACCAAAGATAAGGAGCTAGAAAAGTTCAAAAGGGTATCTGGGGAATCTGTGGGGGACAAATAAACCCAGTTATAAAGATACATAAGGTATTTAGTTCTTAGAGATCAGTAGGTAGTTCATATTCCATCACAGTATCCTTCTAATTTTCTCATTCGATATACTCCAACAAATAGTTGCTGGTATCATCTTCCATATTATCTTGATGGGGCTATCAGCTTTCCATTCACTCTAGCTTTCAAATGCATCTTTGATGTTTTGTGGCATGACCCATCTTAGCTCAAACAGTGTTATAAACATGCTCCATAGATACGATGCCACTGGACACCGTAGAAAAAGGTGGCTATGTGTTTTTGTCTCCCTTAGGCATGTTAGAATTGAAATAGGAACAAGAATAATATCTATAATCCTACTCAATATAGGAATGGTATATAAAATCCTACTTGGAAAAAGATTGTATTATAGTCCTTGATTCTTCTCTCTTTAGATTTTTCCCATGATTCGAGGATTGTTAGTAGCGTATTTCTCGAACTAGGATGATGTAGATCCCTTTGAGATTTATTTGATCTCCATTGATCTTTGAATATTCCATGAATTTGCGGAATTCGAGATGTCTCTTTAAAGGAATATAATACCCTTTATATAGGCAAAAGCTAGGTTTAGAATAGAGTAGCCTTTGTGAATCTTAACTGGAATCAAACACATCTTGTAGTGTCCCACAAAATATCTACAACTGTCAAGCTAACGCAACTTATTTTTTGGGGTGGGTGGGTGTATGGGTGGGGTTTGCTTTTCCAAATAAGATTCCATGACCAACTCTCTGTGATTGTGCTAAGTGTAGGGGTGGCAAAAATAAACTCAACCCGTTCAACCCGCCCAACTTGTTGAAGTTTGGGCGAGTTAATAACCCGCCCATTTATTGGCTCAACCCATCTCAACCCATTTAAAATTTGGGTTGATATTCAATCCGAATTGACTTGAGAGAGATCTTGTCAAAATATTTTTAAAACACTTTTTTTCTTAATTTGATATGTTTTACACTATGTTGCTTGGACTCGTAAAAAATATTGATGGGTGCGCGTCGGATCCTCCAAAAATAGTGTATAAGTGAAGGATCTCACACGGGCGCGGCAACATTTTTTGGAGAGTCCGAGCAACTAAGGTTTTATATAGTCAAAATAAAGAAAAATATAATTTAATTAAGTACTAAAATATTGAAAAGAACATATAAAGTAAAACTTAGTAAAGCTGGGTTGGGTTGGGTCTTGACCTGCTCTATAACCCATTACTCAACCCGTTTTGACCCAATCCATTTTGACCCAAGCAAATTTGGGTTGGGTTGGATCTTGACCCATTATAACCCGCTCTAATTTGACCCAGCCCGCCCAATTGTCACCCCTATCTAAGTGGACCTCAAAGTTTGTAGGTTGCCTTCACTGAGAATTCCTTTTTATCTATAACTCCTCATACTTTCCATGGGAGAATTAGGTTCCAAGCATTTCCTTCCCTGTTCTAATGGACTGTTGAGTCAGGGTCACTGGCTGTCTGAAAAATGTTGGTGAAGTCAGACATTAGAGGAGAGTTCCCAAGCCATTTGTCTTTCCTAAAATTGATTCTATGGCCATTTCCTAGTAGAAGATGGTGGAATTGTGAGAACTCTTCCCGTAGCTTGCACATATACTCCATACTCCAACCCCATATGGTTCATCTGACAACTTTGATATATTGATTGGATCCACATATGTTTGATAAAGAGAATAAGCTTACCCTTCTCCAGAGTCCAGTCATTCAGTGCTCCATGCTTGGCAATTATAATTTCCATAAGCTTTGCTCCTCTTGTGTGTATCTCCATAGTCATCAGGAGACACTCGTTATGCAAAGCTAAATCTTTTATGCCAAACCCCTCTAGCCTTTTAGGCATTATGACTTTGTCCCATTTGACTTGGTGAAATTTGTGCATATTGCTATTTCCTTCCCAAAGGAAATTCCTTCTTATTATGTCAAGTTTTTCGAAGACCTTGCCAGGTATGGGGTGGAGAGACATTTTAAGTTGGAATGCTATCTAGCACACTACTGATCATAGTAGTCTGCCTCCCATAGATAAATACTGCATTTGCCAAGAAGCCGTTCTCTTTTAAATTTCTCTTTGACTCCACTCCAGATGCCTTATGTTTTGAACTTAGCTCCAAGAGGAAGTCCTAAATAGGTCGTTGGAAATGCTCCAATGCTACACCCCAGGATGACTGCTAGTTCCTCTAAATTAAACACTTCATTAACAGGGTAGATTCCACCTTTCAGCATGTTAATGTGGAGATCTGAAATAGCTTCAAAAATAAAAGAGTTAGGATTAAATATAGGATAGGATCTGACTCCTTTCAGCTCCACAGAAATTCAGTGTGTCATCTGCATATAACAAATGGGAGATGTTGACTGCTATATCCCTCCTACATCAAAACCATTTATCCATTGCATTTGCTTGGTTTTGTCCAACATTTTGCTCGGTCCCTCCGTTGCTATTATGAACAGGAAACGAAAGAGAGGATCACCTTTCCTTAACCCTCTTTTGGGGAGAAGAATCCCACTGGGCTTCTGTTGATGAGGACCGAGTACTTAACTGTAGATATGTTGAATGTTATCCACTTGATCCATCTTTCACCAAATCCCATTTGCTTGAGGATAGAAATGAGGTAGGACCATTTCAGCTGGTCAAATGCCTTCTCAATGTCTTAACTTGCATAACAAACCAGCATTCCCTTGTTTTTGCTGCCAGTCTAGGATCTCATTAGCTATAAGGGAAGCATCTGTAATTTGCGTCCCTTGAATAAGTGCATTTTGTTGATTTGAGACCAACTTCCCAATCACTTTTTTTAATCTTCCTGCTAGGATCTTTGCAACAATCTTGTAAGTGCTGCCAATTAAACTAATTGGCCTGTAGTCTCTCAGCTCTATTGCTACTTCTTTTGGGGGGCGATGACTGCTGCGAATGAAGCATTGGAAGATTATATATATCAACCAACAGTGTTGGTGATAATGTTGCAAGGCTGCTAACAAGTTTGGTTGGATGAAGTCCCAAGATTTTTAATAAACTGCCATAGTAAACCCATCAGGCCCAGGTGCCTTGTCAGGTGCACTGGCATTTATGGCTGTTAATACTTCTTCCTCTTCAAACACAGCCTCCATGGAGTTGCTTTCCTCTTCAGTTAAGGAGGCTATGTCTTCAAAAAATTGATGGTGACCTCCATGATTCAGGTTCAGTATATAAGTTCTCAAAGAACTCGAGAGTTTTCCGTTTCACCATCTCCTTGTCCTCAATGATCTCACCCCTCACCAATAGCCTGTCAATACAGTTATATCTCCTATTTGAATTGGCAATCTTTTGAAAATATTTGGTGTTTTTGCCCCCTTCCTTTAGCCACAAGCATCTGGACTTCCGCCTCCATGATATCTCTTCAATTTTAGTTAGTAGTTGAATTTCAACTCTCAGAGCAGTCATGGTCTCTGCCTTGTTTGGGACTAAGCTGCCTTCCATCGGTGGTCTGTTCTGACTTCCAATGATAATAGATCATTCAAGGCCTTCGACTTCCTGCTCTTCAGTTTCCCAAATTCCTCTTTGTTCCAGATAGTGATATCTTTTCTCAGTTTTATCAATTTTTGACTAAAGATGAAGTCTGGTGTACCATTAAGGTTGTCACTTTCCCACCGTACTTTTAAGTTTATCCGTGAAGCCTTCTGCCTCCAGCCACATATTCTCAAACTTAGAGAATGGAGGAGATGGATCCCAATCCCCATTTTCCAGTAAGATAGGTTTGTGGTTTGAGATTACCTTTGGCAGAGCAATTTGTCTCACAGCTCTAAAGGAATCACTCCATTATTCTTGAGGCTTGTTGGGAATTACCACCTCTGGACCAAGTGAATTGTGTTCCCTGTAATGGTAATCAATTAATTCAAGATCTTGGATTGTGTCTGGAAAAGTTTCCATTGCTGTGGATCTTCTGGTACAGTGTATTCTTTCACATTCAAATCTACAAAAGTTGAAGCATTCATCCCACATCTCCACTCTTTTCAGATTTGTGTGAGGACCATAAATATCATGAGAACTTCCAGCATACAAGAAGTAGAATGACAACCTACCAAAATGTCCACCTTAACCCATTACCTTTTGTCCCTCATCGGAAGAATACCTCCCCAAGTGCCTGATGCTTTAAGCTCCACCCAATCTGCCCATCTATTACCCCACCGGTGTTGGATTAATTATCCTGAACATTCTTCAATTTTCATTTCCTGTAAACACAGGATATCAACCCTCCACCACTGAATGAGAGATTTGATTGTGCATCTCTTCATTTCCTCATTCAGCCTCCTTACATCCAACAGAAATTTTTTAAGTTAATCCAGACAATGAGTTGTACTGCCTACCCTTGCCTCCATTGGATTATTGCCTTCTTTTATCATAATGATCCCACATGTTAGTCTCCTGAGTTCCCCTTCCCCTCTGTTCTCTTTCCCTGACCTCTGCTGCTTGGATTCATGTTGTTCTAATTGAATTTGCCTTTGCTCCATTAGCAGAACTAAATCCAAGAGGTCATGTTCGAATCCTGTTGTTTTACCACCAAATGCTTTGCAAGCCTTCAACATGGTAATTTTTGTCCACGTGATGTTTCAATGATATTAGGCTTATCTATAACCTAGGACAAGGATATTCTTCCTACCATGTTAAGGAGAGAGCATCACACATTGCGATGGAGGAGAAGTCTGTTTCTGAGCTAGAAATAGAGATTTAAGTCCCTGCATGTGAGTCATAGAGGTCTTTGTCTTCTTACTTCTTGATAGCCTTCATCACCAGCATCTGAGTTTGAAGAGAGAATCGACTACTGTTTTTGTATGAAGCTGCTGGGGATTTTTGAGTTGTGTGTCTCTTGTATCTAAGATGCCAGCACATTAAATCTTTTTGTGCGTGGGCTGGGGTTTACTTTCCAGATTGTCTTCTGAAGTAAGTGACTATTCTCTTTTGTGACTGTTGCTCTGCCTTCTCTCCTTCTTGGGCCTGAAATATAATAACCCTCATCAGCCTCTAGGCCCAAGTCTGGCCCACCCCCTTCCTCTTTACTCCTTTATCTTCTGGACATAGCTGCGCTTCCGCTTTCAAATTAAACTGCCAACTTGTCCTTCCTCGAATGATGCATTCTTCGACACGTCAGCCACCTCCGACGTCTGACCCTTCTTGCCAGCATTGTTTCTTCTGGCTAACTTGATTTTTGTATCCAAGTCTTCTAGAATAATGATTTCAGACCCCTATCTGTCTTTTGGAATCACGAATTGCCTTGGAATTTCTTGTATGTTGTTCCCCACTCAGATTCGAGCCCAGTAAAGATGGGTTCGAATTTTTACGTCTTCGGCTGTTCTGATAAATCCTCCACATTTATCTCCGATAAACCTGAAAGTTTTAAGCTACCAGGTATGGGTTGGGATTCCGGAGGCTCGTATCCATTTGTTCTCTGTCTTCTTACCATTAAGGTAGACCTGCGACTGCCATTCCAGGGTCAATCTTCTCTCCTTCCAAACCATTCGCTGGCTTTTACCCTTGCTGCTTCAATCTGAGAGGGGAACTCAAATAAAAATTGATTGTGCTTGATGGGGTTGACTTTGAGCCCTGCAGTGACTTGCCATCTATCAACGAACCATTTCTGTATGATATCCTTGTTAGGGCTAATGTTGAAAGGGTCATTAAGTTTGCCGATAAGGCACATCGAAAGATAATAATCTATGTTTTCAGCCCCTGCCTCGGTATTGGCTGTGCTTCGCCAGTTCGATATCCTTGCAGCCTCCTTAAAGGATCTCGACTTATCAACATAAAGATGGAACCTTGGGTCTGGGCAAGGACCCAGAAAATTATGAATCTTCACTGCTACGACGCTCCACCCTTTGTTATAGCTTCCTTCTGGGATGATGACCACATCCTTTTTATCCCCGACAGTTGTTTTTATTCTCACGAATTACCTGTTGAAATTTTGAATGACTCTGAAAGTGAGGCTTCACAGACCCTTTGGAGATTATTGCCATTGATTTTGATGCTGCTAGTGAACCTTCTACTACTTTCTGTCAAAAGAAACCATCTTTTACCTAAACTGCTTAAATTGAACAACTTTTATAATCGATGGAATCAACCATTTCGTTACATAAAGAATGATCGATTTGAGCAGGCTGTAAGAACCGAAATGTCACAATATTTTTTTGACACATGTAAAAGTGATGGAAAACAAAGAATATCTTTTACACACCCGCCAAGTTTATCAACTTTTTGGAAAATGATAAAAAGAAAGATACCCCTATTGTCACTCCAAAAAACGTTCCCAAATGAACTGGACAATCAGTGGGTTTCTACCAACAAAGAAAAACTTATGCTAAAAAAGAATCCCATCCATGACTTGGTAGAAGTAGGTATTCCATCAGTTGTCATGATCCTTTATAAAAACAATATAAGTTTGTTAGAATATCGGAGTTAGTTCATATTATAGTACTGAACCTAAAGTTATTTTTGTATTGTACCTATTTTAATTTTCAAATCATCTTTTGGGAAGAGAAATCATTGGCTTCACTTGTGAGCAAAACATAGAAAAGATTCCCTAGCATCTATACCCTGAGGTAGTGCTTCATGAAACCAACAAATATGCAAAAAGTAGGAAAGACTCTTGTGCACCAAGATAGGTTTATTGATGCTATGTTTCTCGGACTCTTCATAATTGCCGATGGGTGCGTGTCATATTCTTCCAAAGTAGTGCATTTTGGAGGATCCGAGCAACATAGATTAGATACATAAAATCTCTTTCCTGCTTACCTGAAGAATGCAAGTGAGCTGCCTTACACATTCTGCTTAGTTCTCATCAAATCTGCTAAATGACAACATTTGGAGCAAGTTCTCTGAATCATGTAAATTCAATTAAGACCAGCAAGGAAGAAGTTAGCTGTAAATTTTAATTGCTTATGAAATTATTAGCTTTTCCTTGATTTTGCACATCGAACACCTTAATAATTTTTTTATAATCGGGAAAACTGCAAGAGCATGTGGTCCACGATTTGAGACTCAGTTAAAATGGCCTGCCCATTTACTCATCTTCACTCAAGGACCACTACTTTTGCATGCAACATGGTTCAAAGTTGTGCCGAACAAGCTACACATTACATATAGTGCTCCTGCCACCAGAAGAATCCCTGGTGGCGAAATGTATCTCTCAATATAATTATTGATATATTTTCACCCAAAGGGTGTGGCCTATATAATAAATTGGACCGATGCACATTCTATTTGGGTTATTTATTTGTGTATTTATTTTTCGGGTCTCCATGGCTTGTTTACAGTTTGTTGTTCTTGCATCCTTATTACCAGGGAGACGGGACAACTCCAAGTTCTAAGTGCCCACCACCAATCTGGAGGAGTACGTTGCTTACACCACTTTTTCTATCTCTGAGTTCAAATGGTGTATTAACTTATTAATACAATATCCTTTCAGGAACGATCTGTTTCAACTATCCTTTACCTAGTTTCACTCCAAGACCTAACAAATTGCCCCTTTAGAGTAGTGGATGAAATAAATCAAGGTCAGTTGTACATTTACAGTATATTGTTATTCTTTATTAACTGGATGCTAGAAATCATTGTGTGCATTTGTGCTTCAAGGAATGGATCCTATCAATGAGAGGAAAATGTTTCAGCAATTAGTGAGAGCTGCCAGCCAACCCAATACACCGCAGTAAGAGCACTCGCTTTTCTCTACTATTCTCATGAATTTTTTACCATTATCATGTCAAAACATCGCAATTTATGTGCTGAAATTATTTGCTTATGTCCTTGTGAAAAATGAACTTGGTGTGTATGCTTTTGTCAAATTGTTGAAAAACGAATATCTTAAGAGATGATATCTGCAGATTGTTTTGACCTCCCTGAAATTCAATTTTATGAAAGACCTTTGATGTAAGACGCAAATGGAGTTCGTATACCACATTAATCTGCAATGATTTTTTGTGGCCAATATATCTGCTTCCTTAAGATCAAGAGGGGGATAAGTTTCTTTGAAGGTCTCCAGATTGTTTGTTTTTGAACTGCTTGGTTCAGATGACAAAAGATGACTTTGAAAAGGAGAATTAAATGATGTTGTACCTGGTTAACAAGGGCTAACCCTCTTTATTCACTATAGTCCCAAACAGAACAATCTCATGTCATGAGAAAAGCTATGGGGAAATCTATTTGGAAAGAGATATTTATTGAATAATAAAAATGGTGTTAAAACCTAATTGTTAAGAACACAAAAAAATCATGCAAGATAACTTATTAACATCATCTGCAAAATTGAGGTTCTTAGATATTTAGTAGCTTTTATCTTGATAAAGGGTACTCGTTTTGTAAAGGAAAATTTTCATTGATATTTCTCTTTGCATATTGCATTCCCATTCCTGTAATCTACTTTGAAAATCTGCTTTCAGTTGTCAAACATGTCCCGTTTATACTTTGAAAAATGAATATTTTGATAGTTGTACCCTGCTACCCACCATGCAGATGCCCTGTCAACTTGGAATTATCCAGTCAGATATTCTTCTTTATTGTGTTATAACTAGACATTAAATTCCATTTTGTGGGTTAGATTCTAGCATCCGATTTGTATCATCCAATTTGCATCTAACAAAGTTAGGCGGAAAACTGATAAAGTAATCAGCATTTTGTAAATGTAATATATATGGTTAGCCCCCGTGAGAGATTCCTCTACAAGTGTTATCAGAGTGCATAGACACCATTGATATCCAAGCTTCTGCAGAAGGACGAAGATACACATACAAGGATCTATTTATTTATAACCTTCTAAGGCGAGAAACTTCAAATAGTTCTTATTGTGAAAGACATTTCTTTTCAACTCTCAAACTCTTTAACTCTAGACTACTATATTAGAGGGAGCATGTCCATATGCAGTTTAGATTTCTCATACTAACATGAATCCATGTAGGTTTATTTTGTTTAGGTGATCATTCGTGTTATGCCGATTTCCCTGCTTATTTTGGAGAAATTAATGAAATCGTGAATCTAGACCTTGTCTACATAAACATCCAGTCCTATTTCTGATTCTGTCAAATCCTTCACAGGTGTTTCTTGCTTACCCCAAAGTTGCTGCCAAATCTTGAATACAGCGAAGCATGCAGCATTCTGACAGTAATGAATGGGCCCTGGATTGAGCAGCCATCCAAAGGTTTTCTACCTTTTTAACCATACCATATGCTTGTAGACATTGCTTTAACCACTCACTAAATGCCTTTCTTCTGGTCCTAATTTGCAGTTTGGAGTGGTGGGCAGTGCTGGAGTTCTGTTATGGGTTTAACCTCTGCGGCCGCTGACTAGAATCAGTAATACTTATGGTATATTCGACCAGGAACTGTTCATAAGAAAAATTTACAATTTTCTAGTCGATCTTCATTTGCCCTTTAAAAGTTGAAGCATGGTCGCTCAGCTACTTTTTTTGAAAATTCTCTTTGTGCTGGCTCTTATTTTATATAGGGCATAATTCATTTGTACGCATGATTCATAGTATGCTACTCTTGTTTATAGTAATCGGGGGTGACAAAATTAAATCCAACCCTTGAAAGTTTGGGTTGGTTAATAACCCACCCAATTATTAGCTCAACCCAATCCATTTGAACCCATTTGAAATTGGATTGATATGCAACTCAAATTAATTCGAGAGAGATCTTGTTAAAATATTTTCAAAACACTTTTTTTCCAATTTGATATGTTTTATGTAGCCATAATAAAAAAATAATTTAATTAAGTACTAAAATATTGAAAAAAAACAAATAAATTTAGGGGTCGGGTTGGGTCTTGACCTGCTCTATAACCCCTTACTCAACTTGTTTTGATCTAAGCAAATTTAGGGATCTGTTTGATGGCTTGATCCATTATAATTCGTTCAAATTTGATTCAATTCGTCTAATTGTCATCCCTAATAGCTACATAGATCCATAGAAGTATTCCCTCCGGTCGAACTTCAAGTAATTTGTCCTTTGTTGTCTTTGTTTCTATTGAGAGATTGTTCACTTGTAGAAAATAAATATATATTCCTCTTCGTGTATCGATATAAATGCTTTCTTTCTAGTGTCCTTTAATCTAACTTTTGAAGAGCGAAATTTCCGGGACGGTAGCCGAAATAGATGAAATAATAAGTTGCCAATATTTCTATTCGAATATTATTTTCATATGAAAGAATAGCTAAATTTCAGTTAGTCTGTAAAACTCGCTCTTTTTGTAATTCTGTTCCTATTATGACCTTTCGTAGGTTGCTTATGAATTTCAAATACTTTTCACTTTATTTGAATATTTTGTGTTTGAATATGTCTTCTTATTTGAATTACAAATTCAAGTAAAATTTGGAATTTTAATAGGCAAAGTCTAATTTCGAAAATAAAGTGAGAAATCAATCCTAAAAAAGTGAATTAACTTTTTAAGGCGGTCCTAAGTGTACCTATTCTATCTGCTCTTATTTCTCCAATAGTTACAAGCTAGGGACGTGCACACAATTGATAAAACTAATTAGATTCTTCCTCTTGGTTTTGACGCAAAAAATCAAGTAAAATGTAATAATAATATATTAAGTGAAATTTTACAAAAGTCGGATATGAGGAAGGCAGAGTATTTATTGATTTTATTATTATTTTATATAGGTACAAAGGTTATTTTTTAAAGATTTTTGGCTTAAATTTATGAGTTCAAATAAAAGAATTGAAAAAAAAAATAGAATATAATGATTAAAACAAAAAATAAGATAATGTGATAGTCGAACATACTTGGTCGAATGACGAAAAAAAATCAAGTGAATTACAAAAACTGAAATTTTTCCTCTTCTCCAAATGCATGATCAATTCTTCAAACATTTTTTGAAAAATATTATTCTACTAGTGAAGACCATATTTCGAGGCATTTGGGAGTAGATCAAAAGTTTTGATTATTCCATTTCAGTGGAATTTTAATATATTTTTCAAATCGGAAAAAACTCATAATTACCCTTTAGCATATAAAAATGGCTCATAAGCATTTCTCTTTCACCTTTGAATCTAAAATTATTCGTAAGGTTTATGTTCGAATTCAAACATATCTATCAATTTTATTTCTGTAAAAAATTACGTGATATTTTTTAATTGATCGTACATATTCATAATTTTTATTGCAGAGTTGTATACCATGATAATATATTGTTGTTTAGACATAAATGTTTCTTCTTTAGTTGATAGCTTAAAAATTCGATCAAACGCCATCTCAAATAACTCTAAATGCGATTAATTTAAGTGTGATTTTTTCAAAGATATTGTAAATAATATTTTGTATCAAACAACAAATTTTTAAGTTAAAATTTCAAATTTAAAAGCTTCAAACTCAATAATGGTGAATCTTTAATGTCCTCCGTCAACATCCTGTCTGACAATAATACTTTCTTCAATTCTAAATCACATGATCACTAACTTTATTTTATTCTGGTAACTTATTTTAAACATATGTTTTCAATAAATTAAGTAGACAAATTTTATACGATCCTATCAACAATATAATATCAAATATACATAAAAACCTATTCAACTCGAGTGCTTATATCAAATTAATAAATATAAAATATATATTTTGCATTTGTATATATATGTTTTAACACTAGATCATTTTTAAGTGATACGCAAAGTAATATTTTAGTTTTAAAAATTAATTACTTAATTGGATATAAACACGTGTTTTTAGTTCCTTCATAAACATCCGATAAAACTGGAACGACATTAATGTGTTTTCTTGTACTCCCAAAGGAAACTTGCATCAATAATAGAGGGCTTATATGTCAATAAATCAAAATCTAGTAGGTCAAATCGCATATCCTTTAACTTCATGGGGTCAAAATAGTAAATCTAAAAATACACTTTTATTAGACACTCTCTTATCTCATTATCAACATACAACCAAATGGATAGGCATTATATATGAGTTTTGTTTCTTCACCACAACAAATCCCTTCCGTCTCATTCAACAATGGCTTCCACAGCTACACCTTCTACACTCACTCTTTCTTCACTTTTCTCACAAGAACTCAACCCCAATTCTCTAATTTTCAAATCAAAGCCGCTTCTTTTCACATCCCACAAATCTTTTTCTCTACACCCATTAATCCTACAGTACAAAGAAAGGAAGAATGGGCCTCTTGTTGTTGCTGCTATGGCTGCTGAAGCTGAGATTGCAGAGGATGTAGAGCAGGAAGGTGAAGAAAGTGGAGAAGGGGCTGTTGCTGTTGTAATTCCACCCTCTAAGCCTAAGAAAGGCAAGGCTGCATTGCCCTTGAAGAGGGACAGAGTATGTTAAAGAACCCATATTTCTTATTGTTGATTTTGTGGATCTTTAGACATGAAAGATGGGTTCTTTTTCGTTGTATGATATGTGGGGTTTGCTTAATTTTTGTGATGATATTACTATAAAAAAAATTAAACCTCTTTTGCCCCTGAAGAGGATACATTATGTAGAAACTCTCCATTTCAGATTAATTTTGTGGATGTTAGATGAAAGATGGTTTTTGTATGACATGTAGAAACAACTATCTGTTGTTTTTCTCGAGTACCGAAAACAGCATCTCTACCTCATACACTTTACCCTCCCCACACCCACTTTGAGGGACTACACTGGGTATGTTGTTGTTGTCGTCGTTGTTGATGATGATGATTGTAATGAGTTTACTATGTACATAACTTTTTTCTCTACTAAAGATGATACCATATGTAGAAACTCTTCATTTCTTATTAATTTTATGGATGTTAGATGAAAGATGAGTCTTTTTTGGTTTGTATGATATTTGGTTTTGCTTAAGTTCTGTATTTATTTGTGGTGATATTACTATCAATACGACCTGTTTTTGAATTTCTTTGTTCATTTGGGTAAACTGCTTAAATTTTGTATTTATTTGTGGTGATATTTCTATCAATACAACCTGTATTGGAATTTCTTTTTTCATTTTTTATGGGTAAGCTTTGTCTGAATTTGTTTGCTAATGTAAAATTTGGTCAGTACTGATTTAACCACAGAAGGACTGTGTTATGATAAGATAGTTCAGCACTTCATTATAATAGATTTCGTAGCATCTCTAAGCCTTGGTGGACTGATTGAGAAGTAGCAGGTAATTGGTGGATTAATCGTGTTGCATGAGCTTGCTGGGACACCATCTGTATAAACAAAATCATTATAGTTATACCGGGGTTATGAAGTAGAATTAAATAATACATAAATTACAATTTCATAGAAAAGTAAAAGAAATAATATTAAGTGAAGATTGTATCTGTATTGTGGTTGCGAGTCACGTCACAACTACCCACTCTCACACTCTGTCATTTCAAAGGAAGCTAGTTTTTTATATTCTTGCAGTAGTTGGCAAGTCATGAAGTAAGCATATCCATAACCTGTACTTTCCTGTTTGTATCAAAGGACAAGGTTTTATTATTTTTCTATTTGAGTAGACTACATTCCTCCTGCCCAAATATGTGAGAATTCAGAATCCTAAGTTACTTTTGGTGTAATACTAATAAAATGTGGTAAAAAAGTCTTTTTAGAAGTTGAATCTTGATGGCAAAGATCAAACAGGAACGGTGCACAAATAATTTTTGATTCAGCAAATGTTAGGCCTTGTGTAGTGAGATTGAATTAGACATTTTGAATTCTCTCATGTGATCTGTGTCCTAATATTAAGACATCTGAGGACATATGCAGTCTGGAGCTTAAACATGTCACACAATTCTGTGTGTGCTTGTTCCTTTGACCAGTAATGGATTCACTGTACAGGTGAATAGTTTACACCTTTTGAGATGCTAGTTGTGGCATTTTCAAACTATGTCTCTGATATGCTTTTCCTATAGCTGATACGTCAAATATGAAAGTTCTTTGTTTCTCCCTCCATCTCATTTACCCATTGGTCCATCTATTTTCTCATTAACTGGTTTCTTCTTTTTCCATAATAATTAGACGCGGTCTAAGAGGTTCTTGGAGATTCAGAAATTAAGAGAAATCAAGAAAGAGTATGAGTTGAAAACGGCTATAGAACTGCTCAAACAAACAGCTAGCTCAAAGTTTGTTGAAACAGCTGAAGCTCATTTTCGGCTCAATATTGACCCAAAATACAATGATCAGCAGCTTAGGGCAACTGTAAGCTTTTAAATATTTCATTAATCATCATTACATACTTCAGAGGTTATGTTGGGTGTTTAGTGTTATAGTAGTATCTCCAATTATGATGACTTCTCTATTTCAGGTTAACCTGCCCAAGGGAACAGGTCAAACTGTTAAAGTGGCTGTTCTCACCCAAGGTACTCCCTTAAGATATATTTTGTGTGAATCGATCATGATATATGTCAAATAAATTGGTCGTATGTTCTGATGCCTGGAAAGGAAGATATGATTTTAAAAAAGTTAGAAGGGAAGTTGGTATCTGAATTATAATTAATTGCCTGCAGTCACTGGAACTCTCATCTTTAAGGGAATATAACGCACTGTAAATATGTGTTAATTTGTGTAGAGTTCATTGCCTTTTACCACTACACATAGGAAAGTCATGTCTAGTTCTTCTCTAGACTACCAAGGACAATCTTCCAAATGTAGAAGTTGAGATGTCTCTTAATTAAGTATTACTGAAGTCCAACTCATAAAAAGTACTATGCATGAATTGCAGGGGTAACCTTTCAATGAAGTTGCATGTTTACTCTCTGGTCATATGTAAACCTTTTGAGTTGCATAATAGAAACTGTATCTCTTCATGCAGCAGACGCAAAAGTGAAGAAATAAATATCATCTACCAAGGGAAATAGATTCCATAATAGTTGATCTGTCAAGGACTTAAGGTCATTAGTGAACTCTTTTCATTGCTTCTAGAAAATTGTCATTTTTATTTTGTATTAACAAAATTAAAATGTCATTTAACAAAATTGTACATGTGATGATAATGTGGAAATGGTCTGCAAACTAGAATGTTAGATATGGTTGTCATCCCAAATTAGGGCTTGGTTAATTAGATTGTCTAGTGAACTTATAGCTTGCATCCTACTTTTAACTCACCCCAAAGAAAAAGGAGAACTTTCAAAGTTGCTCTTTTTTCTAAAAAGGGTGATCCTATGGATCTTCCTTTTTGGTGTGATTGTTTATGCAGTTTTAGCAACCTATCTACTGAATGCACTATGCTAGGATCTTTTTATATTTGGGATGTGGTCACAATGGTAGTTTTTGAATGTTTTGGTCCTGAAAATTTTCTTTGGAATTGTAGTCGCTATTTTCTTTTGATAAGGTAAAGATAGAATTTGGTCACCATTTCGTTGTGCTAATTGTGTTGCAGCTGAAATTCTACAGGTGAAAAGTTCGACGAAGCGAAAAATGCTGGAGCTGATATAGTGGGTGGGGAGGATCTGATAGAACAGATAAAGGGAGGATTTATGGAGTTTGACAAATTGATTGCAACACCAGATATGATGCCTAAGGTGTTTCGATTGTCATTGCTAATAAAAATGTCTGACTTACCTTTGATGTTCAATTTGATCTCCTTTTTCATTTTTATACTTTCTTCGATGTCCAGCATATGAACTTCTGTCTCTTTGTTTTGTGAATCTCATATTGAAGTTTGCAATAGGAAATGAGTGTCTGCCTCTGTCTCAAATAACTCAGCATATCTCACTCCTAAAGTTTTTGTGCATGCATTTGGGCCTTGTCAACCTGAGTATATAACTTAACAATGCGTAGCTAGTTGTGAACCAACTGACATGGCCTGGTGAAAAGCTCTAGCTGTCCTTTCCTTTTCTTCTGAAACAATTTCACAGCTAAAATAATATTTCGCCGAATGAAACATATTTTGTTAAATTCTATCACTCATTTCAGTCTTTCTCCGTCATTCAATGTGTATGTGTTCATACCTTTTGCTTGTTTGGTGCTCTTAAAATTCCTCTACCTCAAAATCTGGCCAGTCAGCATTTACATATTTTCTAATCAAACCTTCTTTCTGAAAAAAGTTAAATCTGCCTTTGTCTCATTGTGCATGAGTTTTCATGCTTTATGTGCCATTTCCGGGAACATCTTCTGCATTGTATATTTGAATGAATTATGGTCCATCTTGGCCTAGCTTAGGCAGAGTGATCAATCACAGAGGCTCCCTTCCCCCTCTTTCCATTCTAAGGCTGGCAAACAGCAGATTTGAAAAAATGCGCCTCTTCAAGTGGCTTTTGTCTAGAAATTAGTTTTATTTACTCTTGAACCTATCCGTGGCTCGTTTTGCGTAATTCTTTTGTGCCTTCATATTGATAGATTCTCTATTTTTTTGTGGCAGGTTGCTAGCTTAGGTAGGATTCTGGGTCCCAGAGGACTCATGCCAAATCCAAAAGCTGGTACTGTCACTACAAATATACCTCAGGTGATGTGTTCAAGTATTTTCTGCTTGTGAAAAAAGTTGATGATATACTTTCTTTTTTCCGCTCAACTTTCTCTGTCTAATGGAGGAATTCCTAGATCTTAATATAAAATGGAAAAAATAAAACCGACGTATATCCTAGCTGTAAGTTATTCAGAATTGAGAAAAATGTGAAACAAGTAGGCAGTTGATGATTCACTTATTGGACCATTATTCTGCTCTTCGAAAACATATTCAAGTATGTAAACTTGTTGTACTTCTTCCAGGCTATTGAAGAATTCAAGAAGGGTAAAGTAGAATACCGAGCAGATAAAACTGGAATTGTTCACTTGCCATTTGGAAAAGTAAATTTCTCGGAAGAAGATCTTTTAATAAACTTCATTGCAGCAGTGGTAAGTTTTATCCTTAGCTTCTATTTCTTTTACTTTTGTTCCAGAATAGTTAAGAATTGATTCATTCTGCATATCTTTGAACGACAGAAATCAGTAGAAGCAAACAAGCCATCAGGTGCCAAAGGAGTTTATTGGAAGAGTGCACATGTATGCTCGTCGATGGGGCCATCCATTCGGTTAAACGTAAGGGAGATGCTCGAGTACAAGCTTCCGAATGCTTAATTAACTGAGACATGTATACTGTATCTTCTATCATCTACCTAAGTTTCTTCGGCGCCTTATCTGAGCTTCCATTTTGTGAGGGTTAGGATAGAAAGTAGGTGGAATTTAAAAGGAGATCCAATGCCATATTGTCAATATCACTGTGGAAGCATTCATAGGCACAGTTGCTAAAAAAATAATTTTGTTTGATATTGTCAAGTTTTATGTTCAGTTTAATTCTTACTAGGTTCTAATGTACATCATGCTTCAATTTGCAAAAAAAGGGAGCCAACTCAAATTTCAGAAGTTTCCTGCACTGCAAGATTATCTACTTTGTGTGTTAATGTCTGAGATTGTGCCAACACTGATGGCCTGAATGAACCTGTCAGTTTTAGTATTTCTCTTTACTATTTACCCAAATGTTCCTATTTTGGAGTGGTTTTTACTGTTTGCTACTCAAATGGGTGATTTTTAATTTTCATCCAAGATGAAATTTATATTTTCGAATTATAATATAAATAAATTATACCTCATGAGGCACAACAAGTTATGCTTCTTAATTCCTAAAGAACTAAGCGTAAGTCCAATTCATAATCCACAAGTTATACCTTAAATAATTTTTTTTTTACAATACTTATGTCGATAGAGATAAAAGATCAATTTTAAAATCCGCAACTCAATTTATGCCACACATTTGGTGAACTCTCTCCCTTCCAGTTTGATAATTGGAGGCCTATCATCCTCATTCCCTTTCCAACTTCTTAACAAGAGACTTTAAGGGTCAACCTCACTGTCCCTTTCCATATTATAGGTGGATGGTTCAAATTTCATCAATACTATATTTTGTTTCTATCCATTAAAAATAAAAGAAATAGAAAAGGACCCATGCACTTTTAATTAAATTATCTTTATCAAAAGAATTTAAAGGCAGAACTCTAGGAATATTTTTATATGTAATTTAAAGAAAATGACCCATAATCTGTAACAATATTCATGCAATTAAATATAAAATTAACCACTTGAGGATCTTCTTTTATAAAATGGAGAAATAGTCTACTTCTTTATTTGAGGAGTAAGAACACAATTACTTTCCTTGCCAATTTATCTCTATACTGAATCAAAGTATTATAAAAAAATATTTAATAAATTAAATATTAAGTAGTAGTTTATATTGTACTAAATAGTAAAAATGAGGTGTTAAGTGAAAAGTTGAATATGTATCTCTCTCACACACACAAAAAAAGTTAGATTATCATTTTATTCTATATTAAATTAGAATATTATAAAGATATTTAATAAATTAAATATTAAATAGTACTCTCTCTGTTCGAATTTACTTGGCGCATCTATTAAGAAAGTAACGATTGGTACAATGAGTTTACCATTTCAACGCTATAAATTGATATAGGGCTCAATTAAATTACCTCACCATATTTTTCAAAGACAGTAAACAATATTAATAAATTAAGGGTATAATAGAAAAAAGAAAATTATCCTTCCTTGATCTGTCAACAATGACAAGTAAAAATAGAAATCATTTGAGAAGTAAATTCAAATGGAGAAAGTACTAAATGGGAAGATATTAAGTTAAAAGTTATTCATAAATTATTAGGTATAACATTGCTTGACATAACTACGGAATAACTTAACAAGAGAATTGTAAAGTTTTTACAATTTTAACTTTAGAATTCTAAAAGCTTTTTGCTTAACATAACTATAAAATTCTAAAAGGTCTTATGAGTAATTAATCCCACTAACAAAATTTAAGTTCAAGAATGCAAACCAACAAAAGGTTGTAAAATAAAAAGCTTGAGATTAGTGTCTTTGATATGATTTTACCATCCAATATTTTGTTTTAACCCATGTATGATAGTTCATTATAACATTAATTTTTATTTTTTAAGGCACACAATATTTATGTTTCACTATCGATGAAATTGTTAAAGTGTTTTATTATTTTGGCATAATGTTTTAGTTTTATCATTCAAGTATTCTCTTTGTACTTTTTGTAAGTTGTTTTTAATTTATGTTTTAAAAAATTATCTGTGTATCTTTTTAAAAGATTGAATGAGAAAGTATTTTACATATCTTGAAAGTTAATTTTGTAAATATTGATAAATATCATATTTGCTATCGTGATTCTTTTTGGAGGAAGAGTTTTACAAATAATATCATAGTATTAATTTAAGAAGATAACTATTCTTCACATATCAAAACGTGCGATGTGCATTCCCAGAACTAATATTTATATATGCATACACAAGCTAAGTCACCTAATGACGTCTTCACAAAGTCTTTTAATTAGCTAAAAATGAATAAGTAAAATGAAAGCATTAAATTTAATCAGGAGATCTTTCCAAAAGTCTTTGTTTAGTAATCCCCATGGTAACTCCAAAAACCTTTACAACCATGCATGCATATTTTAAAGAAGGGACAAAATAAGAATAAAGTAAAGCCTGTCAAAAAGAGAAAGAACAATAATAAAAAATTTTGATGGATAAAAGTATGCAATATGTCCGCTTAATAAAACAAAAGGTACCAAGTTGTTGGCCAATGTGCTTTATATATATTTGCAACTTGCATGAATTCATACTTTAAAATTCCCCCACCATTGGACAATAGCTCAAATTTCAAAGGTGTTTTTATCCTTTGACAGAATTTTATATTGTAAAGGACAGAGCACCATGTGCTCAAATTATATTATCTACTTGAAGAAAATGGCCATGGGCCAATGGTGTCTCTGAGCTTCTGTATTATAAAAAGAGCCTCATCTATACTTGGAAGACACATAACAATGGCAATGCCTAGTTTCCTGCCTTCTCTCTTGTTATCTTGTTTTCTTTCTGCTCATTTCTTTTGTATAGTAGTCATAGCAGAGAGATCTACTTATATTGTTCACTTGGACAAGTCATTAATGCCTGAGGTGTTTGCTAGTCACCATCACTGGCATTCTTCAATGATTGGATCCATTAAGAGTGCAAATCCTGCTTTACTTAATAGCCACCATCCTGTTCCAAAGCTTCTCTATTCTTATGACAATGTATTTCATGGCTTCAGTGCTGTTTTGTCTAAAGATGAGCTAGAAGCTCTCAAGAAGTCCCCAGGCTTCATTTCAGCTTATAAAGATAGGTCTGTTGAAGCTCACACGACACACACCTCCGAGTTTCTTAAGCTCAACCCTTCCTCTGGTCTCTGGCCAGCTTCTGGTTTTGGCCAAGATGTAATCATTGGTGTTCTTGATTCTGGCGTCTGGCCGGAATCTGCCAGTTTCAGAGATGATGGGATGCCTGAGATACCCAAAAAATGGAAGGGAATTTGTCGGCCAGGCACGGAGTTTAATACTTCATTGTGTAACAAGAAACTCATTGGGGCCAATTACTTCAATAAAGGGTTATTGGCTAGTAATCTTGATGTGAACATTTCCATGAACTCTGCAAGGGACACTGGTGGGCATGGTACTCATGTTGCCTCTATTGCTGCTGGTAATTTTGTCAAAGGAGCATCATATTTCGGATATGCTCCAGGAACAGCAAAAGGGGTTGCACCGCGAGCTAGGCTTGCTGTGTATAAATTTAGCTTTGATGAAGGGAATGTCGCTTCTGATTTGATTGCAGCTATGGACCAAGCAGTTGCAGATGGTGTTGACATGATATGCATTTCTTATGGCTGGCGCTTTATTCCTTTATATGAAGATACTATTGCAATAGCTGCTTTTGGTGCCATGGCCAAGGGTGTCTTGGTTTCTGCTTCAGCAGGAAACCGTGGTCCTGGTATGGGAAGTTTAAACAATGGAGTACCATGGATCTTCACAGTGGCTTCAGGCCATACTGATCGTTGGTTTTCCGGGACTCTGACCCTGGGAAATGGTCTCAAGATAAGGGGATGGAGCTTGTTTCCAGCAAGAGCTATTATTAACAATTGGCCTGTAATTTACAACAAGACAGTGTCTGCTTGTGATTCAGCTGAATTATTAGCTCAAGTACCTGATGCTGGACGTAGCATCATCATTTGTCGGAGGAGTGTAGATGCAGATGAAGTTTCTACCCAAATGAGATCTGTTGCTGAGGCTAGACTAGGAGCAGCCATCTTTATTTCCAATGATCCAGCAGTATTAAGGTCCATTGAATTTCCAAATCCTGGAGTTGTTATAACCCCCAAGGAAGGGAAACAGGTTCTCAGTTATGTTTCAAGGACTCCTGAACCCAAGTCCAGCATTAGTTTCCTGGAGACACATTTAGACTCAAAGCCTGCTCCTGTAGTTTCTGCATCCTCAGCTAGAGGCCCTTCTCGAAGCTACCTGAGAGTGGCAAAGCCAGACATATTAGCACCAGGAGTTTTAATTCTAGCCGCCTGGCCATCTAATACCATGGCAACTACAATTGGTACCAATATAGAATTGGCAACTGATTACCTTCTTGAATCAGGCACATCCATGGCTGCACCCCACATTGCTGGAATAGCTGCAATGGTTAAAGGTGCACATCCTGACTGGAGTCCTTCAGCTATTCGTTCCGCCATGATGACCACTGCCAACCCTTTGGATAATACTCAAAAACCAATAAGAATTTCTGAGAATAACAAACCTGCTACACCACTAGACATGGGAGCTGGGCATGTTGATCCTAACCGAGCTCTTGATCCAGGCCTCATATATGATTCCACTCCACTAGATTATGTTAATCTTCTTTGTTCTTTGAATTTCACAGAGGAGCAGTTCAAAACTATTGCAAGATCATCAGCTAACCACAACTGCTCAAATCCATCTTCGGACATCAATTACCCATCATTTATTGCATTCTTTAGCCCAGAAGGAAACTTCACTTTTTTGGAGCAGAAATTCAGGAGGACTGTGACAAATGTTGGGAGTGCTGCAGCTAAGTATAGAGTTAAAGTGAAAGCACCAAGGAATTCAAAGGTTTCTGTGTCACCACAAACATTGGTTTTTACAAAGAAAAATCAGAAGCTGAGCTACAGTTTGACTATTCGTTACAAAGACGATGCAGAACAAGAAGTCCAATCTGGTTCAATCACCTGGGTGGAAGAGTCCGGAAATCATACAGTAAGAAGTCCTATTGTAATATCTCCAGAGATAGAGACCTGGTAGCGAGAATCTCTTGCATTTTCTAAGTTTGTAACTGTGAAAAGGATTCTGTCTGAAATAGCCAGATACCTGCCGGAAAAGCATGTGTACTTTGAAGTTATCGTTGAAATATAATTTTTCACTAAAACAAAAAAGCATGACTTGTGCCTATAATGTATTGTGGGCTAGTAAGTACTCATTGCTAGTTGTTTGTTTTTAAGCCAAAGAAAAGTGCCACCCCCAAAGAGGTCCTTTTAGATAGAGCAGTTTCAAGAATACAGATCGGGCAATTCCTTCACAAACTGGTTTGCTGGGATTCAATAGTTAACTGCTGATGAATAAGACGAATTCTTTTGTGATAATCAAAACTTCTTAATAGGCATGGAATGTATTGGAACAGCTGAAGGAAAAAAAAAAAAGTAGAACTGCCAGATGCATTAAATTGTAGTGCTGTGCATCAGGTTTCCATATTGAAATGAAGTCCGGACTCGAAGAGAAATGTCCACACTTGTGTGTTTTAACTCTATGAAATATGTTATGTAGATATCATTATAAAGACAGTACATCCACTAGTTGACCTCTAGGAAGAACCGTTTAGTGTTGACTGTATCGATGATTTCATAAGTAGTACAACTGAGACTCTAAATTGACTAGTTGTAAATGAACCTCAGACAGTAGCCATGGGAGAGCGGATTATCTCGAACCTGAAAACGAGATATCAAATGTTGGTTCTTGAATCCTCCTAAAAATACGATATATGGAGCATGGGGAAGTCTTTCACCAGGAATTTGGTTCTGAATAATGTTGGGGTCTTTTCTTTTTATAATGATGGGGGTGACCTTCCACCAGCTACTTCCTACTATAGCATAGTTTCTGGGCGACTGTCTGCACCAAGGCTTAGGAGATGGACTAATATGGACATTAGCAGGTATTGATCAGACTTTTTCTTCAGTCTAACCAAAGAATATAACTTGTGCATATGGAAGTCTTTCACCAAGAAGTTGTTCCTTGGTAGTATAGACATTAGCTCATAAGCGAGCCTTTTGCCTGGGCGTACATACAATGTGCAAAGAAATCATTAGACGAGTAGACTGAAAAGTTACCAGAATTATTCAGCTTTTGGAAATACCTACCCCTTCAGCAGGCATCACCATATATCAACTATTTCTACAGGTGAAAAGGAAAGAGCAGTTTAGATAATAGACTAAATTTCAGCTTTTTAAGATCAATAATCTGCATAATAGAAAAGGATCAGACAATTATTTTTTCCAATCGATAAGCATAAAGAATATGAAATATCTTACAGCTTCCTTCTTTTGAACAAGAAAACATTATAAAAGCAGTTAAAAAGCATGTGATCAATAATCTGCCTAATAGAAAAAGATTAGATGACTAATTTTCCCTATCAATAATAGATAATCATAAAGAAAATAAAACATCTTACAGCTTCCTTCTTTTGAACAAGAAAACATTATAGCATCAGTTAAAAGCATGTGACTACTACTTACCAGTTTGATAATCTCTTTGTCTAAAATATTTGATAGTCACCATCGTCGGTATTCCTCCACCATTTATCCCATCAAAATTGCAGCCCAATTTCACTTAATTGGAACATCCTGCTCCAAAACTTCAGTATGCTTTTGAAAATGTCATTCATGGGATCAGTGTTGTTTTGTCCAAAGATTAGCTCAAGCTCTCAAGACGTGCCAGATCCATTTTAGCTTATGTAACTGACTGATGCTTTAAATATCTCATCATAACTCAATCAAACCAATATGAATTAATCAAAACTATAGCTGGATCAGCTTGCTACACTTTCCCAAGTGCCTTTGATTTTCTTTTGGTATGATACATGTATAGACATATACAAACTTAAAATGCTTAAACAATATTAAAGGACTTTGCTATTTATATTTGGTTCCTGTATTATGTGCATTCGGAAAATTTTCTCAATATCAATCTTCAGCATAAATCATATTGTGGCTCCTATCAGATATAGGTAAATATGGAGCAAAAGTTATCAACAGACAACAGTATAAATTTTGCACAATCGAGAGATTTTGAAGCCATACTTCTTTTGAATTAAACAAAAATAAAGCACCGATAAATGTGACAAAAAATCTCACCACTGTTCTAATGAAATTAAAAAGATAGTTGTACAAATGATACTTGGTACCATAAATCTGGGAACCATTATCTAAGACTTTTTTTATTCTCGTGATCTTTGGATTCCAATCCAACGTGCAAAATCCACCCACCTGGTAAGAGAGGAATAAAGATTTGGAAAATTAGCAGATAAAAGAAACTTCCAAAGAAAAACCTTAAGAGTGGAAAGAACTTATACATCAATGATCCCAAAAAGGTATTGCCAGTTCGAAAAACGAAGCACAGTGCCCCGAGTAGGATCTTGTTCTTGTGTAGCAAGGGCTCCAATATTCGTTGTTCGATAACTCCAGCAAGGATTTGGTACCTGATAAAGGAATAAAATATATAAATGAAATGACATGGGACTTCCAAACATTATCTTTTGACATATAGAGCTCAAGTGGGGGTGGAGTGGGTTTTTTTTATTTTTTTTTTCTGTTATTAGCTTCTTACTTGGCTTCAAGAGATTACTCCGTATTCCATTCATTTACTCTGTGATTTTCTACTACGTAACCACTTATGAATACATCACAATTGAAAGGGGAAGTCTATATAGGTTATACATTGTTATCAAACTAAAATGTCATGGATAAATTTTAATAAATTAAGAAGCAAATTAGTTAGATCATTCACAATCTGTCGTCCATAATAAAAAGGAGACGAGATTCCAGCCTTTCATATGCTGTAATGCTATTATGACACATGAATATGACAAAACCTGATAATTATAAAATCTAAGAACACTTTGTATATGCTTAGCTCCATATAGCACAAGCTATATTTAAGGTTTGACATTGTAAACAGACCCAAGTTCTTCTCAAGAAGTTCTTTAAACTAGGTTTAGCCACATTAACTTTATAGAAAACACTGCCATAGCAATCTTATGCGCCTTATATAATGTACTGGCAGTCACAGAAGAAACTCTTATTTCATACTGTAAATGGAAAATCTTGAACCACATTGATGAGGAAAAAGACTGACATTCCTCTAAGTACTTCTCCATACTAAGAGATAGAAGAAGCTGATCACTCTATCCAAAAAAGGGTCATGTGTTAAAATAACCAAACAAGGGTATCTCAGAAAAAGATAGTAATGAGGAAGAGTACATGTTGGAAGAAAGATGACAAAGTTGTTCAGTTCAATTAGAAAAAGTAGTTCTTGTGGCAAGAGAACTGGCAGTCACAGAAGAAACTCTTATTTCATACTGTAAATGGAAAATCTTGAACCACATTGATGAGGAAAAAGACTGAAATTCCTCTAAGTACTTCTCCATACTAAGAGATAGAAGAAGCTGATCACTATTTTGGATGACATTAGTTCTTGAAAATGTGAAATACCTAAGGTTGCTTGATACTGCCATGTAAACACCATATCCAATACTGCTTGACAGAACTGGTAGATTCTCAGCTTCACCAGCAAAGGTTTTATCAATAGCCTTCCGTGCGTTGATTAAAGTATTTGTTACACCTGTACCAATCTGGAGAAAAGGAAAAATGAATTAACTAAATACATCGAAGAGACAACAAACTAGCTGATAATAACCAAGCTACAGAACAGTTCAGAAATGAGCACTGGGCTTAATACAAAGCCATTTGCAAAGGAAGAAGTACAAGGAGTAACAGAAGAATGCAAGAACACATGCACATAATCCCAAAGAGAAGATTATGCGGACAACCTCAGGTAAGCACATATGTAGACATATATACAGATAAACAGAACATACAAGAATTGGAGGAGATAAACTATCCAAAAACTATTGACTTGTCATTCATGTTAAAAGAAGTACTGGAAAGGAATATATAAACAGTGACATTCCACGTGATATCGTTAATGTACGATTTGAAAGAGAAAAAGATATAGAATATCTGATACAAGTCTGTAACAGTGTTACTTGGAATTACACTTTTCCCAGATCATGAATTAGGACTTGGTGGTAGCCATTTTCCTAAATATGAAGCAGGAAACTGGAATAAGTCTCTTAAAATCAAATAAATGCTTCAACAAAGATAAAGATGCCAAGTACAGTTAGAGGAATTAGCCAAATGATATAAAAAAACATCAACAGAAGATTTAAAAAAAAGATTCTCAATTATGGTCCTAATTATAGGTGAAAGACAGCTTTTATCAATAAAGCCAGCTTCTGTCCACTTAAATATAGGCATTTTCTTTATTAGTGTACCTAGAGGAAGTGGATCTTTAATTGTTCTTGGTGTAAATCTTTGCAAATGTTCTGAACGGTTGACCAAACCAAAAAAAAGACGTAAAAGTCAAAGCATACGATAACAGTATACTCAATAATGACTGAAAAATTAGAGTACATCTTGTGAGTCCCAAAATATTTTCTTGTCCACAAAGAAGAAAAGCTCTTTACAAACTTACCAGAGATGCACCTGAACCAACTGCAAATAGTTTGGCTCCGTTTCTCTGCAGGACAAGTTAGACTATTTTAAGCTTCATAAATACATACAACTTGCAATAAAATATGATAAACTTATTATAAATTTGTCAAATGCATTACCACTATGGCGCCTAGTCTCTGTAAAAATGAATAGGAAGTACCAGGCAAAACAACCTGAGAACAGGATAAACACAAAGTTTAATCAGTTACTTGTATCGGGTAACTAAAGGTCATCCCTTACCACACAAAAGGAAGATCAAAGATAATTAAAGAAGGATGTTTTAATTTCATTAATCATAAACCTGAAATGCGTTGTCTGGGCAGTTGTAGAAAAGTTTAGTCAAAGTCCCAGAGCCAATTGCAAGAGGAGGACGGAGAATAACAGTAGGAGCTGGGAGCCAGACCAGCATGAAATCAGCGACAATGGCCATCACCTGAGTAAAATACACGTCATGCCAAAGTCAAGTTTAGAGTTTTCAAGGAAATATTTACTTCTCCAGCAACAAAGAGCAGTGTCAGCAAAAGAAACTATGGCTTTCCATGGTGTAAAATTAGGGCGTAGGCCTAACTCACACCCCCACCTCACGCCTAGTAGCATCTAGTGCGTGGGCAATTCGGGGGCCTAACATTGGGTGAGATGGGTCCTGCTCTGATACCATGTAAAATTAGGTCGTAGGCCTAACTCACACCCCAAAAGCTAGCTCAAAGGAAGGAGGATTGCCCAAGCCTTATAAAGAGTCCACCCATCTCATTATCCACCAATGTGGGACTTTTGCCATTCCTCAACACATGGTTGCCCAGAAAACCGAGGACAAAATTCTTCCCACCATCAACGGTACCAAATTTCATATCGGAATGCTTTCAGTCAGAAGTCAAGCACAATTTGCTTGATCTTCGACAGACTACCTTATAATATGCTCAAGACATGTTGAAATAGTCATAAGTGCTATGTGAATGTGAAACAGACTTGTTTTGCAGCTCTAACTAGATAAAATGCTTCATTTCTTCACAGTTCACCCCCTATATTATTTTATCATGTCGATTAGGGCTTTAACTGGTGCAACTTCATTACTGTATTAAATATGTTTCAGCTCCATTTATGGGAGAAATTGTACCACATCAGCACAGACAAAATCCAGCTCCTTCATGAAATTCTCCCTACGCTTCTCCAGCTCTGCAGCACTCTGAAACAAAAACACGTAATTCAATTATCTACATGACTGTTAAACTCTGGATAACAGATCAATGACAAACACAAAGGACATTTAACGATAGACAGACTAAGATTTAACTAGCTATGCCTAGATGAACAAACCAAAGGTCATTTTATTACAAAAGTTAAATGTCTCAACCTGACAAGTCTACTAATAGGACTTCTTTCCATTTCCAGTAAGACCAATTCAAACAGATCAATTAATTAACATTGGAGAATGGAGATGTTACAACATAATTATTCCATTCATTTCAAGAAATCTTCCAATGTCTGCATCAACTCTTAGGAGTCAGGATAAGTTGAATAAATTTATACCGTCAGCCAAACAGAGTATTCCATATAACTTAACCTCTACCTAGATAGGGAATACAAAGAAATTAACCTTAGTAAATATTCCAATGCCACACTCTATAGCAACTTTTGTCAAGAATAGATCATCAGCCAGCAACCGTTCCCTAAACCCACCAAAGCTCAGCAGCCACCGGAGCACCGGTGACTTTTCAAGCTCTAAAAACCGATGAACGACGGCCTGAGGTATCTTCCCGGCTTCAATTGCCGAAGCCAAGTCCTTAGGCAAGCTGTCCAATGTTCTTTCCGCTTCAGCTAAAGCCATCATTGCTTCTTTCTTGTTCCTTTCCCCTGCATTCTCGTCATCCTCCTCTCCACCACCACCTCCTCCTCCGCCGCCGCCGCCGCCGCCTCCGATGTTACTGCCGCCGCCGTGGTGATTACTGGTGGTGGAGAATATGCGGAAAGAAGTAGGAGGAGGGTGAAATTGAGCATTAAGTGAAAAAGTTGAAAAATTGATTGGGTAAGTGAGGGATGAGAAACGAAAAGTTGAAGGTTGGTGACGGCTGAAAGAGGTGGTAGAGAGGTAGGAGGTGGCAGTGGCGGTGGCGATGACCGCCATTTTGGGTAGTGGAAGTTGTGGTCTACAATGACAGTTGACAGTTAGCTTCTTTTTCCTGCAACTTTCTCTCTATTCTGATATTAAAAAAAAAAGAGTAGAAAAGCTGAGCAGAATTTTCTGTCATAAATATAATTAATAACTCTACAAACTTTATATGAGTAGTATATAATTCTTTCTCATAGTACTTAATAAATCTTCCATCATTTTGGCCCTACATTTCCTCTTTTCTGATTTATTAGTGTGCATAGTTATATTTTGATTATTTATAAATTATTGTTTGCTATCAGATATACTTAATTTATGTTTTTATATCAAAGATACATATATCTGATATTAAATATAAGCTACTATATTTATCAATTTTTCTACGCGCCATCACCATTTAGCAGATAATAGAGAGAGAAAAGGTGGAGGAAATCTAATTAATACTCTCGCTGTCTCATTTTAGTTGTCATAATTTTTATATTTAGAGACTATGTAGATGCTGACTAAAATATTTAAGATATATTTTTTCATCATATTGATATGAAAAAAATTACAATCAATAATTTTTTTCGTATAGTTTTTAAATATTAAAATTTTTATTTTAAAATATCAAATTAATTTAATCTAATTTAACTTTAAAAATTAGTCGAATTCACCTTTGAAAAGTGCAACATGACAATTAAAATAGCGGAGGAAGTAATAAACTATTAAGCGATGAGTGATTATGTAATTATTTAAAAATATAGTGAGATTTAATAGATGATAGAGATGTGATTATCTATTTACTTATTTTTTTCAAGATTAATAAGTCCTGATTATTAGTGTAATATATCCAGAATTTAATAATAACCCTTAATCTTCAGATTAACTGATTAAGGGAGTGGTCCATAAAGTGTAATGTTCGCTTGTGGCTCTCTGTATCAATACCATATATATATGGACTATTTTCTCTATATATATTTTAGGAGAAAATTACATATATATATATATATATATATATATATATATATATAAAGTAAAAATTAAAAAAAAAAAAAGTAGTTCACTATTTACATAAAAAAATAGCCCCAAATTAGCGAAACTATACAAAATAGTTTGTCAAAAGTTATAGAAAGCACGCACTACTATACAATGTATATTACTTATACATGAGCTATACACAAAATATACATTATGATACACAAATATACATTGACTATACATGCCTATACAACGAAGGTTATTTTTAAAAAAAATTATTTTAAGTAAAGTGTCTCTCGGTAATCTCCCCTATATTTATTTTACTTACAAAAGTGGGAAATTTTTATCTTATGATATAATTGAGTTAAACTTTTATCAAACTTTTAAGTAAGAGTTGATTTTTATCCAACTTTTCTAAAACTTGATGTAAGTGACATTGTTCAAGTAGCCAATGTATAATTTTTCTTGAACTTCAACGTTTATGGGTTTTCTTCTCCTGAGCATCTACTTAATTCATTTTTGTTAATTTTGCTATTTAAAGTAATAATATATGTGTAGAGTTGAAACATATAAGTAGAGGATAAGCAGAAGTATAAAAATATGGCCATGAATTCAATCCCATATCCATATCTGTGATCCAAAACAAATACAATAAAGATGTGATCCACAAGATAGTGACTATACATAAAAGAAAAACTTTCTGCTTCTCCAAGTGGTTCCAATCATCTTGCCCACATTTCCAAACAGTACCTATCAAATAATGAATCTCCTCCATTCAAAATTTCAAATCACCCAACATGTTACTTGTGATGCTGAGAGGTTCGTTGAAATAGTCGCGATGTGTGGAAGTCACCGTCATTCAAAAAAATCAAACGTGAACAAGACTATAGGATTCTATTGGTGAAATTCAGTATTCTTCTCTTTGGGTTTGAAGATAAATTCAAATAAGAAATCAAATCATTCATTGGAAACTCAATAAATACTGAATAGACATAGAACCAGTTTTTATTGGCTTTAAATTGATAGAAAATTTAAAACATATATATATATTATTGGCTTCAACTTCTAATGCATCTCATTCAATGCTTTCTCCATTAAGGTCACCATTAGTATATATAGTTTCAAATACTACTTCATAAAGATCTACTTCTTTGACTATCATATCATCAGTATAAACATCTTCGAAAGTTTCTTGCTTCATACCGATGACATCAATCTATTTCTCGAGCCTTAGCTAAGAAGCACCTTCCCCAATCGTCATCATCTTCTTCAAAAGCTTTCTCAATTTGAGCCATATTGCTCTCCTTAGCTCGGCAATATCGTTCTAAGTGTCCTATTTTACTACATCAAAAACATCTTAGAGGCTTTTTATCATAATAGTTTGAAGGCTCTTCCTTCTTTTCGGGTGAACTTGAATCACCCGAGGATCGATCATGCAGTGTATCTCTTGTTTTTTTACTTGAAGTTTCTCTTGTTGGCTACAAGAGCATTCCCTTCCCTTCTATTAACGAATACACTAGCCAACTGCTTGGCTAGTAACTCTTGTGACGACAAACAAATTTTCAAATTCCTCCAATGATGGCTGTTGAGCCTATCCCAGAATTGACGTCACAAATGGAATATATTAAGGCTTCAAACCATGAATGATAATTCTTCTCATTCGTGCTTCAGAGATAGCCCCCTTCATATTCAACCAAGATATCTCAGAACATAAGTTCTTAATCTTCAAAAAATACTCGGCGATAGAGAAGATTACCTTGAATTGTTAGTCAATTCATCCTCTAATATCTGTAGCCAAGCTTCATTCTTCTTGTTGAACAGTTGATCGAGAGTCTTCCATATTTCATAAGTTGATTCACACCTTATAATATGATCAAATACACTGGAGGAGATTGTCCTCTTCAAGATAAATTCTGTCTTCGTATAAATCTGCTTCTTCTTCTTATATGCATAACTACTTTCTGATCCGTCATCAGGAGGACTTGTGTCACTTCCATTAACAATATCCCACAAATCCTCACCCACAAGATATGACTCCATACATGTCGTCCATACCTTGTAATTAGACTGATTCAACAACTCCATTCCCAGTCCATTAACACGACTGCTAAAATCCATTTGGCCAAACCAGTTGAATCAACCACCAACCCGCTCTTGAAATAAACCCACAAGCCAATATATGACTATAGCTCTGATACCATATAGAAAAATATAATCAAAAGTCCTTCTGCTAGCCCAAGATCGTTAACTAAGATCGGAAGATTCAACTAAAGAAGGGGAAGCTAGAAAGTAGAAGGAAGATTTTGGAAAGGAGAACTTGGTTATGAAAGAAGACTTTTTTATTTTGGTTTTGGTTTGAGTTGATTACAAATAAGTATGGCCATCCCTATTTATAGTCGTGGAGGGATGGTTCTAGATATCATTCTAGATATATCTACAAGAATATCTAGATATTATCTGCGGAATATCTAACAAAAATTTAGATTATTCTATAATCTACTACAAATATCTTCCTAAAATATCTATAAGAAAATTCTAGTAACTTTATCTTCTACTCTAGAATATCTGAATATTTCTACAAGATATTTATCCCAAATACTACACTAGATTATTTTAGAAACTAATCTATGATATTTCAAAAAAAATCATCTTTAATTTTCACAAATACTTTTTTCCAGCACGGTCAAACTCGTACAAGGCAATGAATGAAGGGTAATTGAAATCATCTAATGGATTTGAGCAGTTGTGGTGATTGGTTGACGATCTAGCATGGTTTTGAATTCGGATTCTGTGGAAATTCATGGAGCATAATAGATTTACATAGTATTGTGGTGTAGCATCATATAGTAGTCTGGGATCAAGTGCTCTGTTGGGATCAGTGAACCCTGATCCCGTGTCTATAGGTGTGGTTGGTTCGTTGGTAGTAGCAACAGTGAATTTGCTTTTGAGTGTCATCCAAAGAGTTGGCTGTGGTCATTATTGCTGATTTAATAGCTGATGGACTCCACTCGGGATGTGCAGATTTTAGCATCGTAGCAATTCCAGATACATGAGGACTAGCAAAGGATGTGCCTGATTCGAAGTTGTAGTCACTTTCCAAATGCATACTAGCACCTACACGGATTGCAGATACCTCAAGTGGCCAGGCACCTATAATTGACACCCGTGGTGCCATTATATCCGGCTTTGCTGTTCCAACATAGCTTCAATGAGTAGGCGAGTTTGGGTGCAGGCGCAACTACATCTTCATACAACTCTTGAAAACGTACACTTACAGTGGGGTGCTCAGTAGTCCTGATGTAATTTTTCACTTGTTTACTTCCTTTGCTCAGTAGTCCTGATGTAATCTTTCACTTGTTTACCTTCCTTTGGACTGATCACAACCCAAGGGTTGTGAAATGATTTGGAGGTGAGTGTTCTTGGATCAGAAGAAATGTAGATAGCTGCCTAAAACCCAACATTTGTTACACTGTTCATTTGAAAGGAAAATCTAATAGCAAGATCAGATAAGAAATCCTTTGGACCATCACAAACAATGACTTCATTGAAGGGTGCGAAGACATCGGATAACAATTCAGTTGAATTGCAAGAAGAGATGGTCTTGTTATACATCAAGGATGTATCTTTGACAATTGCTCTCAAGGGGAACAAACTATAACCCCTAATCCATTGCCAGTTCCCTAGAGTCAGAGTCCCTGCAAAGGTTCTGTCTGTGGTACCTGATCCAACAGTCATGATCCATGGGGCTCCATTCACTAGAGTTCCAAAATCTGGACCGCGATTACCTGCTGAACTAGTAACGACAATGCCCTTCATCATAGCAACAAAAGCCCCAATTACTATATTGTCTCTATATAGCAGAACATGAGCGGATCCACTAGACATGGATATTATGTCAACTTCATCTGCAACTGCTTGATCCATACCAGCAATCATATCTTTTAACTGGTTACTGATCCAAGTTCACGCCATTATACTTCGTAAATAGCCAACCTAGCACGGGGAGCAACACCTTTTGCAGTTCCCTTGGCATATTCGAAGTAGGAAACCCCTTGGACATAATTTCCTGCAGCGATTGAGGCTATATTGTACCATGACCTCAAGAATCCCGGGAAGAATCATGGTAAGATTCACGTGAGGATTCTCAGCTACAGCTCCCTCATAAAAGTAATTAACCCCAATGATTTTTTTGTTGCACAATGAAGAGTTGAAATCAGTGCCTGTTCTACAAAATTCTCTTCCATCTTTTTGGGATTTCAGGCATACCATCATCCCTAAAGCTAGGTGATTTGGGCGATATTCCCATGTCCACGACACCAATAATGACATCTTTTCCAATATTAGAAGCTAGCCAAAGACCAGAGGAAGGATTGAGCTTAAGGAACTCAGGAGTATGTGTAATGTGGAGTTTAATTGGTTTCTTTATGAGCTGAAACAAAACCTGGAGACTTCTTCATAGCTTCTAATTCGTTTTGGGACGAAACAGCACTGAAGCCATGAAATACACTTTCATAAAAATATAGAAGCTTTGGAGCAGCATAGCGGCTATCAAGTGAAGCAGGACTTATAGTCCTGATGGATTCAATTGTAGAAGATTGCCAGTGATGGTGAGTAGCAAATATCTTAGGCATTAATGACTTGTCCAAATGGACAATATATTATAATTTTTTTTCTTTTTTAGAGACATTTTGTTCTCTGTTGTCAAATGACTTATCCTCCAGCCGATTGAATAGGCTTTAGAGAAGAAATGAAAGAAAGGTTACATACAAAGGGTTTGAAGGACGCACTCTTTACGACTCATAATCTTTTCATTGAATTCTTCTAAGCAAATAGGACTACTATGTATTTTTATTTAGAACTTCTCATTTAAATTGTACAAAATAACATGTCTAGTTCTTCAAAAGATGGCTTAGAATGTGGTCGATTGATGCTTCAATAGGCAAGAAAATTTATTACAATTCAATTAAGTTACACGTTCCATAATTGCGGTTAGGAGCTAAAGTGGACTTAAATATGACCTTGTACTACGTGTGTGTAGGTGCAAATGTGTTGGGTTCCTTCCTTAATTGAAGAGATTCTAGAAAATTCTAGAAAAGTGAAGAATTTTCTAGAATGACCCGTAAACTCTAGAGAAGTATAAAACTCTCTAGAAGCTTATGGAAGTATGTGGAAAAATGTGAAAGACTCTGGAACATTCTGGAGACGTGCGGAACCTTATGGAAGAAATTAGAAGAGTGTAGAAAGGAGCGGCAGAGTAGAGACTCTCTAGAATGTGTGGAGCATTTTAGAGACATCTTCTCCACCATTCACTAAGGAGGTGGAGTAGTATAAATAAAGATTGGAGTCTTCATTCCTAACAATCCACAACCAAGCGAGCAATCCAAGTGAAGTAACAATCCACTTGAGAGCTATCCTAGAAATCCAAGTGAAGTAAAAATCCACTTGAGAGCAATCCACTTCTAAAGTGAGGATATCTATTAGTGAGAGTATAAAGCTTAAGAAGTCTTGATCTTTAAGCTTGTAAACCACCTTAGGGTGAGGATATTTTTTATAAACATATTCTTGTAATCTTTCTATTCTTTTGTATAGTGTAAGAATCTCCTTTTGGAGAATTATTATCTCTTGTACTCACACCACTGTCTTAATTCCTAAAGTGTCTATGTTAACTTCACAAGCAAGGAAGAATCGAATTTTTCTAACAATGGTATTAGAGCTTGGTTCATTCGAAGTCATCATTAGTTTGTATAGTTCAAGATGGAGGACAACATCACTCATGATGGAGACATGTTCAAGCTCACAGCTAACAACTACTCATACTGGAAACCGATGATGGAGAACCATCTACATTATAATAATTTGCATGAGCCCATCATCTACAAAGAAAAGGTGGAAGGCAAGAACGATGCTCAATGAGAGTTACTAAATCGGAAGGCCATTGCAATGATCCGTAAGAACATTGAAAATACTCTCTTCGAGCATGTTTCTAATTATACAAATGCTTATGAACTATAAACAAAACTTGAATCCATTATTCAAAAGAAAACGCCTCGTAACAAGGCTAATTTAGTTCGGCGGTTTGTGAAATTGGAGTATAAGGATGGCGACAGTATGATTGAGCACTTGAATAATTTCAATGGGCTCGTTAATCAATTAACAAAAGTTGATATAAAGATTGATGATGAGCTGCAAGCCCTTCTACTCCTTAGCTCCTTTCCGAAAAGTTGGGATACACTTGTTGTTACTCTGAGTAACTCAGCTCCGGAAGGAAAGCTCATCATGGACACCGTTAGAGATAGTCTTCTTGGTGAAGAATCAAGGAGAATGGAACGAGGTGAGTCGAATTATCCCGTAGCCAATATCATTGAGAATCAGAGCAAAAATAGAACTCGTGGACGTGGTAAGAGCGGAGATACACACCAATCTCAAGGGGGATCTAAGTCACACTCCAAGATTACATATTATTACTGTGGAAAGATGGGCCACAAGAAAGTTGAATGTCGATCCCTAATGAGAGATCAAAAGGAAGGTAGTGTTAAACTAGACTAGATCAGCCCGACGAAGAAGTAAGAAGATAAGAGCATTAATGCTCTAGCATCAAAAGAAGATTTGCTCTATCTTGTTGATGAAGGTAATATCCTAAACCTCGCTTGCGATGAAAGCTCCTGGATTATCAATTTTTGGTGCTTCCTTTCATGTTACCCCACATAGAAATTTCTTTTCATACTATCGAGGACGTGACTTCGATACAGTGCAAATGGGAAATCAAGACAGGAGCAATATTGCCGGGATAGGAAACATCATCCTAACTACAAGTACCGGATGCAACTTTATCCTAAAAGATATGAGGCATGTTCCAGCTAAGCGCCTCAATCTTATCTCCGCTGGGCTGGTCTGATGAATTACTTTGGTGAAAGGAAGTGGAAGCTCACCAAAGGAAGTTTAACTATGGCTCGAGGAAAGAAGGAAGGATCATTGTATGTGATGCAAGCCAAACTTTGCAAAGGAGAGATAAATGTCACTATTGATGATTTATAGATATGACACAAACGATTTGGGCACATCAGTCAAAAAGGTCTTCACATGCTCGCTCAGAAACATCTCCTCCCTAATGTGAAAGGTAAACAACTTGATCCTTGTGCTCATTGTTTAGCTGGAAAACAACACAGAGCTACTTTCCAAAGATCATCTCCACCTAAAAGGAGAAAGAACATCACCTCGTACACACTGATTTGTGTTCAATTTTAGAGAAATCCAATGGTTGTATCACATTTTCACCTTCATTGATGATTATTCAAGAAATATATGGTTATACCTTCTAAAGATAAAGGATTAAATTCTCGATATATTCAAGAAATTCCACGCTTTAGTAGAACGTGAGACTAGATGGAAGATCAAGTGTGTATGATCTGATAATAGAGGAGAGTATATAGGTCCCTTCGAAGCCTATTGCTAGAGATATGAAATTAGGTTGGAAAAGACTCCACCTAAGACACCACAACTGAATGGGCTTGCTGAGAGAATGAATCGAACTATTGAAGAAAGAGTTCGATATGTGCTCACTCATGCCAAGTTATCCAAATCATTTTGCGGGGAAGCTGTGATAACTGTGGTTGATATTATCAATCTTACACCATCAGTTTCTTCGGAAGGTGCCATCCCAGAGGAAGTTTTGACAGGTAAAAAGGCTTCATATAATCATCTCAAGGTGTTCTGGTGCAGGGTATTTGTCCACATTCCCAAAGATGAGCGAGCTAACCTTAATGCTAAAGTGAAGGAATGCATCTACCTTTGTTCACCTAAAGATGAATTTGGATACATGCTTTGGGATCCAATCAACAAGAAAGTTGTTCGAAGAAGAGACATCATATTCTTTGAAGACCAAACAATTGAAGACATCAAAAATTCAGAGAGGCCAAGATTGAGAAGTTGCAAGAACACTGAACCCACTCCAGTTCGAAGTGAAAATAATAATAACACACCAGAAATCAATGATGCTAAAGATTAGAGACCTCTGTTCAAGAAAAATAACGAGGAGATACGTGATGAACCAGTATATGAAGAGCCTCAATCTAGCTCTCCGACAACACCAAAGTCAAGATGGTCCTCGAGGGAGAGAAGGCAATCCACTCGCTATAACACAGATGAATATATTATGCTCACCGATGAGTGGGAGTCTTAAAGCTACAATGAAGCAATTAATAATGAACATAAAGAAGAGTAGATAAGAACCATGTAAGAAGAAATACAATCCTTGCACGAGAATCACACTTATGAGATAGTAAATCTATTAAAAGAGAGAAGAGCCTTGAAGAATAAGTGGGTGTTTCGAATCAAGAACGAAGATAATAGCTCAATGCCTCGCTATAAAGGTCGGTTGGTTGTCAAAGGATCCGGACAAGAAAAAGGTATTGACTTTGAAGAAATATTCTCTCCCGTGGTAAAGATGTCATCTATCCGAGTTGATCTTGGCCTAGCAGTAGTGCAGGACTTAGAGATTGAACAACTCGATATCAAGACAACATTCCTTCATGGTGATCTGGAGGAAAAGATCTACATGGAGCAGCCTAAAGGATTCAAAGTTCCAGGCAAGGAAAATTTAGTGTGTCGTCTCATAGGGGTGGGTCCGTAAAACCAAAAACCGAAAACCGAACCGAAACCGATCGAAAAATACCAAAAAAAAAACCGCACCGTAAAAAACCGAAACCGAACACAAAAAACCGAACCGAACCGATTTTGTGCGGTTTCGGTTTCGGTTTTGGTCTTCTAAAACCGAACCGAACCGTCAAAAACCGATTTGTTTTGCTTTACTTAAATTCTACTACATCATATCATTTAAAGTTATCATTAAGTAAGACGAAAAGATATATTTTGTTCAACAATCTATTTGGTGTGATTGCATTTTGTGTTATTATTTATCCTACCTTTACGTAATAGCTCCATCCCATATCCAACAATTTCTTATATATTTATCATTCAAATTATGAATATGCCCACATTATATAACAACAACGAATGATATAATCCATCAAAATATTATATTCATTGAAATAATACAAAATAACACATAATAATTATCCAAACAAAGAATAAGTTGCAATATCAAAATGAAAAATAGAGACAAACTTTGATGTCTATGGAATTCTACCAAGGGAAAATGCAAAAAATCGCCTTTAAATTTCTCGATATAACTTAATTTAGCACTGTAATTTTATGATATTTATTTACCTCGTCATTCTAGTAAAATTAATATATGAATGTGATTTATAGGTAAATGAATATATCAACATTTTGTAAAATTTGCAAGAAAATTTTATTTAGATAATGGTTGAATCATAATTTGCTCCAATAGACCATCCGAACAAATGATAAAATATTATTTTAATCTTTTTATATATTTTGACTGATATTTAAAAAATATATTATGTGTATATGCTCATAAATATTTATTAGGTAAATAAGTTAATTATATAAATTATGTCTTTTCTTTTAACTATACAACATCAATTGACTTGAACCTTCCAAGGAGTATTTGATACTTGTTTTTCTAGAACATATGTTTGCAATTTTCTTGGTGATAATTGTAGTTCTTATATTGTGATACTTGTACTAATCCAAACTTTACTCTTTACCAATTGTTTAGCATATCTATACGATGATACGTCTCTACCCAACATATTATTTTACTTTAAAAAATTATTTTTAAAAACCAAAAAACCGAAAAAAACCGAAAACCGAACCGAAAAAAACCGAACCGAAAAACCAATGGTTTACTTTTTTTTGGGGCAAAACCGAACCGAACCGAACCGCCAAATCACCTTCCGTTCGGTCTTTGATTTTAGGGAAAAACCGAACCGCAAAAACCGAACCCACCCCTATCGTCTCATGAAAAGTGTTTACTGCCTTAAGCAAGCACCAAAGTAAAATTTGTTTGGTGAAAAATACTCAACATTCCCCTCCCGCACAAAGCATATTGAAATAAGGTATTGATGAGTCATGAAAATACGACTTTTACGACGCCTAAAACATAGAACTATTGGGTGTTCTCGAGCGGTGTTATTGGTTTACTAGGTATATTTTGATATTGTGCAGGAAAATGACTAAGGCATGGGAAATGGCGGAAAGTGCAAGGAACGGGTGAAAAACGAAGCCAAGTGTCGGACCACGGAAGGTCCACACGGGCCGTCTCACGCCAGACGGTCCGTGTGACCGACCGTGGCACGACACGAGTCACACGGTCAGGCCACACGGCTCGTCTGACGCCAGACGGACCGTGTGACGGACCGTGTACTTGACGTAGCTCGGAAGATAACCCGTCGAAAATTAAAGAAATTGTGCAAGGAGATTCACACGGAGGAACCACACGGCCCGTCTTACTCCACACGGATCGTGTAACGGGCCGTGTAACTGACGTAGCTCGAAGGGCCTTCGTTGAAAATATAAGAATTCGTGCAAGTGGATCGACACGGAAGAGCCACACGGCTCGTCTCACGCCACACGGGCCGTGTCACAAACCGTGTGGGCACAGTCAGTCGTCAGACAGTCCGTTCACACGGACCATCTCACCTCAGACGGTCCGTGTAATGGACCGTGCCCCGTGCCGAAATTATTTTCCTAAATTATATCGACTTAGTTTTACTTTGTATAAATAGGATGTTATTTTATTTTATTAAAAAAACTTCGTTTTGACGACAGAAACTAGAGAGAACAAGGAGAAAAACATCAGTTTGGCTTTTGTAATTCGGGAAGAATCACGTTTGTGATCATTGTTCAAAGCTTGTAACACGGATTCTTGCTCTTCAATCGTAAGTACATCTTTATGTTTTCTTCTACTCGTTGTGGGCAAATTATCAATAGTATGCTAGGCTAAACCCACAACTAGGGTTGTGGGAACCATGACGACCCAATTAAGATAACGCTAACTGAGGGTAATTCGTTCAAATAAATAGCGCATGTATTGTTAAATTCTTCGTTTTAACTTCTCCTTAATGAGTCGACACATTAGGGTAAGCCTGTATTCGTTGCATGCCTGAGAGGGGTGTAGTGATTGGTAAAAGAGTTTAACAACAGAGATTCGGGGTCATGAACCTAGTCTAAGTGCCTGAGACCGAAAGGTGAGGGTATTCTGAGATCAGAAACAACGGTTAGAATTGCATACACTCGGAGACCGAAAGGAGAGGAGTGAGATATGCCTAGGAAGGACCGAAAGGTGATCTAGGTGTTAATTAAGTTGTAGATTTTGCATGCATCATTAAGAACGAATTCACAAATCCAGTTTAGTTGTCGTAATTGTATGTCATGGGGAACACAACCCTAGCCTCTCTCTATCTGTCTAAGAATCGGAACGTCTTTATTAATTACTTTACGAAATTAGTTAAACTAAATAACGCAACCCCCATTTATTTTATGTACGTTTATTTTAGGAATAGCATTTACAACTGAAAGCTGGTACTAATAGAATAATTCTTACGTGTTCCCTGTAGGATCGACCTCAACTCTGGTTGAGTTCTATATTTGACCAATGACCGCTTTACTCTTCTATTTGGAGTGTAATTTGGGCGTATCAAATTTTGGCGCCGTTGCCGGGGAACGCGGCAAGGAACTAGTCTATTAGTTGCTACTTTCAGCTTGTAAGTCTAGTCCCTGATTTTACTTTGTTTCTTGTTTTTGTCCTCGTAGGGGTTCAGCATTGTATGCCAAGTACCCGAAGCAAGGGTGCAACACTTATTCCCTACGATCCGGAGCTTATCAAGTCAATTCGCAGAATGAACGCCCAAGATCGTGAAGCAGCAAGGCAGAGGGAGTTGGCAGTGAATCCTGCAGCTGGAGGTCAGGATGGGTTGGGTATGGATGATCTTGCTGGTAATGTGGTACCACCAGCAGCGCCACTTCGCCAGGTACCACTTGTACCACCTCAGCAACACCAACCCCCGGTAAGACCTCAAGGCCCTCAGTACCCGCCAGCTGTGCAAGATGATGATGATGATGCCGGGTCTACTGGGGCGATAATGCTCCCACCACTGCCTGCTGGGATCAAATTCACGATCACCAACACCATGCTGCAGATGTTGCAGTTGAAGGGGATGTTTACTGGAGCGGCCACAGAGGATGCAAATCAACACTTGATTAATTTCTTAGCTACCTGTCAGTCCTCCGAAATTCCAGGAGTTAGCCAGCAAGCGTTGAGGCTGAGGTTATTTCCATTGTCTCTGTCTGGTGAGGCAATACGGTGGCTAAACGAGCTCCCCCACGATTCCATCCGCACATGGGGGGAACTAAAGGAGGCCTTTCTGGAACGATTCTTCCCTGCTTCACGGCAACTGAAACTCAAAGATGAGATCGGATCCCATAAACAAATGCCGAATGAAGCGCTGTATCAGTCTTGGGAGAGATTCAGGCAAAAGATCAAACAGTGCCCAAATCACCATCTCACTGATGAACACTTGAAGGCAGTCTTCTACAGGTCCTGCAACTTCGTTACCAAGCCTATCATTGATGCAGCTTGTGGAGGGTCATATATGTCCAGGACTTTCCTGGACATAGTGGTCATCTTAGACCAAGTGGCAAAGAACAACAGGGCATGGTATACTAGAGAGACAAACTGCTCAGGGATGGTATTTGAGATGAGTGAGGCGCAGCGCAAGAAGGAGGAAGAACGGGACCAGGACATGGCCCATATGCGGACACAAATTGATTTGCTGTCGAAGAAGTTCCTTGGTGGGGGCACTGAGAAAGTCAAAGCAATGGAAGCACTACCCAGGTATGACGATCAAGGCAGCGAATATGATGAGGAAGCATAGTTTCTTGGTAGTCAGGGGGGTTACCGAGGTTTCAACTCCGGTAACCAAGGTCGGAACTTCAATCGGGAGAATTACCAAGGGAACTGGCAGAACAGGGATGGCTACAGAAACCGTGATCGCCAGAACGAGGGTGGCAGCAACTCCAAGCTAGAGGATATGATGACAAAAGTCCTAAGAAAAGTGGAGGCCACTGAGGCAGGGGTGCGAGATGTCAAGAGCGAAATTTCCAATGTCAGGCAGCTGGTAGATTCGCACTCCACCTCAATCAAGCAGTTAGAGCAGCAGATGGGGCAGCTTTCGGCGGCGTTTAATCAGAGGAAAGCTGGGTCACTCCCGAGTGACACAGTGCAAAACCCGAAGAACGATGGCCACTGTATGGCGATCACCACGAGAAGTGTTCAGGTACTTGCTAACCCAGTTGCTGTTCCTAATGCAGGTCAGGTGAAAGTCGATGACAACATGCCTGGCCCTATGGAGGGTCAGGTTGACACTGAGAGTAATGAACCTGAGGCGGTGGTAGCAGAGCCCGAGTCGACCAAGAAGGCAGTAGTGACAGACACCCCCAGTGGCCCAAGTCTGCTAGCCATCCCAAAACCAAGGCCGCCATTTCCCCAAAGGCTACAAAAGAAGGCGGAGGATGGCAAATTCCAGAAGTTCCTATCCATGTTGAAGGAGCTGTCTGTGAACATACCTCTGGTGGAAGCACTTGAACAAATGCCTGGCTATGCTAAGTTCATGAAGGACTTAATCACTAAGAAGAGGACAGCCACGATCGAGCCAGTCGATAATCTACACCACTGTAGCGCCATCGCTACGCGATCTTTGGTAGAAAAGAAGGGCGATCCGGGGGCTTTCACCATCCCATGCACCATTGGTGCTTATGACTTTGCACGGGCTCTTTGTGACCTTGGTGCCAGCATTAATTTGATGCCGTTGGCAGTTTACCAACAGTTGGGCTTGGGAGCCCCCACACCCACGACCATGCGGCTGTTGATGGCAGATAGATCAGTAAAGAGGCCCGTGGGAATCCTGTATGATGTTCTTGTTCGAGTTGGAAGGTTCATCTTCCCTGCAGACTTTGTCATCCTTGACTGTAAAGTGGACTTTGAGGTACCGATCATCCTTGGAAGGCCATTTTTGGCAACTGGAAGAGCACTGGTGGACGTCGAGCGAGGTGAACTCACATTCCGGTTAAACACCGAAGAGGCGAAATTCAGTGTGTGTGCTGCCATGAAAAGGCCTAAGGAGTTAGCTGTGATGTCCATCCTCGATATTGAAGACGACAACGTTTCTGAGGCCTCGGTGGAGGAAAAGATGACTGTTGACACACTGGCAGCAGTGCTGATGAACTTCCCAAAAGATGGTGTTGAGGGGTACAACGACACCATCTATGCCTTGCAGGGCATGGGGACCAGACCGTTCGTGCCAAGGAAGTTGGACTTGGATTTGCAAAATAGGCCAACACCACTGGCGAAACCCTCTATCGAGGAACCGCCCGTTCTGGAGCTCAAGGAGTTGCCGCAACACCTCAGGTATGCATTTTTAGGTACTAACAACACTCTTCCTGTGATTGTGGCTGCAGATCTTCAGGAACATCAGGTGGAGGCATTATTGGGGGTCCTACAAAAGTTCAAACGAGCCATTGGATGGACCATTGCTGACATAATTGGCATCCCTCCAGGCATCTGCACTCATAAAATCAAGCTTGAGGATGACTGTGTGCCCAACATTGAGCATCAGCGAAGGCTTAACCCACCCATGCAGGAGGTGGTGAAGAAGGAGATTATTAAGTGGCTGGATGCTGGGGTGGTGTATCCAATCTCGGACAGCAAGTGGGTGAGCCCAGTACAGTGCGTCCCCAAAAAGGGGGGCATGACGGTGGTCGCCAATGATAAGAACGAGCTTGTCCCACTGAGACCTGTCACCGGATGGCGAGTGTGCATGGACTACCGGAAGTTGAATAAATGGACTCTAAAGGACCACTTCCCCATGTCGTTCATGGATCAGATGCTAGACAAGCTAGCAGGGCGAGGATGGTATTGTTTCCTCGACGGATACTCGGGATACAACCAGATCTCAATAGCCCCAGAAGATCAGGAGAAGACCACCTTCACGTGTCCGTATGGGACATTTGCTTTCAGGAGGATGTCGTTTGGGCTTTGCAATGCCCCAGCCACTTTTCAGCGCTGCATGATGTCTATCTTTTCAGACATGGTTGAAGACACCCTTGAGGTATTTATGGATGATTTTTCAGTAGTGGGTGATTCTTTTGATGATTGTTTGCAGAATCTAAGCAAGGCACTGCAGCGCTGTGAAGAGGCCCAGTTGGTCCTAAATTGGGAGAAGTGTCATTTCATGGTCAAGGAGGGCATAGTCCTTGGCCATAAGGTGTCAGAAAAGGGAATCGAGGTGGACAAGGCAAAGATCGAGGTCATTGAGAGATTGCCGCCTCCTATCTCGGTCAAAGGGGTCCGGAGTTTCCTTGGGCATGCTGGACTCTATCGCCGATTTATCAAAGACTTCTCCAAGATTGCACACCCGTTGTGCAAACTGTTGGAGAAAGATGTCAAGTTCCACTTTGACGATGCGTGTCGGCAAGCATTTGAGACCTTAAAACTGAAGCTCATCTCAGCGCCTGTCGTGGTTGCACCTGACTGGGACGCTCCGTTTGAGGTTATGTGTGACGCAAGCGGAGTTGCTGTGGGTGTTGTGCTGGGGCAGAAGCGGAACAAAATCTTCCATCCTATCTACTACGCCAGCAAGACGCTGAATGAGGCTCAAAGGAATTACACCGTCATAGAGCAGGAGTTGCTCGCTGTGGTGTATGCCTTTGACAAGTTTCGAGCATATTTACTGGGCACGAGGGTGATCGTACACACTGACCATGCCGCACTCCGGTACCTCATGTCCAAGAAGGACGCTAAGCCTCGCTTAATCAGATGGGTGCTCTTGCTACAGGAGTTCGACTTCGAGGTCCAGGATCGTAAAGGCACGGAGAACCAAGTGGCCGACCATTTATCCAGGTTAGAGGACGCAGCCCGGGCCAATGAATGGTTGGACATCGATGACTCGTTTCCCGATGAGCAGGTATTAGCCGCTTCTGCGGACCTAGTTCCTTGGTATGCTGATTTTGCTAACTTCCTGGTGAGCGATATTATGCCGGAAGGCCCTAACCCTCACCAGAGAAAAAAGTTTTTTCATGATGTGCGCAGGTACTTTTGGGATGATCCATATCTATTCAGAACCTGCACTGATGGGGTCATCCGACGATGTGTCCCAGAGGCAGAAATGTTGAGCATCCTGGAAGCCTGCCACTCCTCTCCAGTGGGGGGCATCATGGTGGTGCCAGAACTGCCAAGAAGATCTTGCAGTGTGGGTACTACTGGCCCACCATCTATAAAGATGCCCATGACTTGGTGCAGGGGTGCGACCAGTGCCAGCGCCAAGGGAACATTTCAAGGCGTCAAGAGTTACCAATGACCCCCATTTTGGAGGTTGAGCTGTTTGATGTGTGGGGCATTGACTTCATGGGCCCGTTCGTGAGCTCTTATGGAATGAAGTATATCTTGGTGGCCGTGGACTACGTCTCCAAATGGGTGGAGGCAACAGCGCTGCCTAACAACGAGAGTAAGAGTGTGGTACAGTTCCTGAGGCGGAATATCTTTGCTAGATTTGGGACACCCCGAACTATCATTAGTGATGGGGGCTCCCACTTCTGCAACAAGTCCTTTCGGGCTGTACTGGCGAAATATGGGGTACGCCAACACAAGGTGGCCACGCCCTATCATCCGCAGACAAGTGGGCAGGTCGAGGTATCCAACAGGGAAATTAAGGAGATCCTGACCAAGTCTGTGAATGCCACAAGAACGGACTGGGCTAGGAAATTAGATGATGTATTGTGGGCCTATAGGACAGCTTATAAGACACCCATTGGTATGTCTCCATATCAGTTGGTGTTTGGTAAGGCCTGCCATCTGCCAATTGAGTTGGAGCACAAGGCACTATGGGCTCTCAAGGCCCTGAATATGAATTGGAAGGAGGCAGCCAACATGAGAATGGACCAGATGAATGAGCTGGATGAGTTTCGTCTCCAGGCGTACGAGAGTGCTGCTCTGTACAAGACTAAGATGAAGGCGTATCATGATAAGCTACTTGCCCCACGAAGCTTTGATGTTGGTGACAGAGTGCTGCTCTACAACTCCAGATTGAGGCTATTTCCAGGGAAGCTGAAATCAAGGTGGTCTGGCCCGTACAAGATCACACTAGTGCTGAGTAATGGAGCAGTTGAGTTAGAGACGGATGACGGGCACCGCTTCAAGGTTAATGGGCAGCGCGTGAAAAAGTACTTGGGCGCTGCAGAGGAAACCTCGGTGATAGAGGTTCTCCATCTTGACGAAGTCTGAGTAGTCAAGACCTCCACGTCGAGCCGTGACGTTAAACCAAGCGCTAAATGGGAGGCAACCCATCAATTTAAAAAAAAAACTATATATATATATATATATATATATATATATATATATATATATATAACTAACTTATGCTTTCTTTTGGTTTATATTTTGTCTCAGGAAAGAATGCACATGGTAATAGGAAGGCCAATCAGGCGTGCGGGCAAGGGAAAGGACAAAATTTCACCAAGTGGCATCGCACGGACCGTTTACACGGTCCGTCTAGAGCTAGACGGACCGTGTAACGGTCCATTGAGGTGTGTCCCAGTTGAGCGCGCCAAGGCTAACAAAACGGTCCGTTTACACGGAACGTGTGACTTTAAACGGTCCGTGCGACGGACCGTTTTCGTGGGCATACCAGGTAAGTTTTTTCTGCACCAAGTCACTTCACACGGTCCGTTTAAACGGTCCGTGTAAGCTTGAACGGTCCGTGTAACGGACCGTTTCGAGCGCGCCTCGGGAAGGCACACGCCGCACGGTAGGCCACACGGGTCGTTCCACGTGTAACGGCGTGCGCCTCGGGAACGTGCTGCTGCCGCCCACGGAACGCGACACGGAACGTGCCACGTGGCACGACTCGTTTCTCCACTCGTCTTGGGCCGCGCACTTTTGGGTACTTATACCCTCTTTTCAGATTTTCCCTCACTACCTTCTTCTCTCTCTAAAACCCCCCACACGCCTCACTCTCTTCCTCACAACACCACACCCTTCATCTCTTCTCACACGGTTGGTGCACTCTATTCACGATCCGTCACACTTTCCTTAGGCAAATTTCCGTGTTTTAAGTCTACTTTTCGTTTCTCAAGTAAGTTTTTTTTCTATTCTTTCTCTTGTGGATTCTTTGTTTTTGTTCGTATGTTTCTTGAATTTTTGCATGTAGTTTTGGTCCTTAGTATGAGTTTAGGTATATTTTTGTTGATCTTGACGTCTATAACTCTCTAGGGGCATGATTCTTTGAAGCTTTGTTAATGGGTTGTCTTAACCACCATTTGCTTTCTTGAACTCTAGAAACATAGGGTATTTGTGATTTTCGGTGGGTTAAAAATTGGGTTTGTGTTGTAGAACGTAGTCTTGCTTAGTATGAGTACCCGATCCGGCGTTTTTGATGACTTATTGCGCGTGTGAACTTCGAAATCCATTATGGGGCTGACTGGGGACGATGACCGTGTCACGGTACGTTACACGGACCGTGTGACATCACACGGGCCGTGTCACGGACCGTCCGTGTCGCATTCCCCCGCTGTACGCAAAGGCACGCCACACGGTCCGTTCGCACGGACCGTCTGACCGTACACGGTCCGTATGGCGGCCCGTCCCGTGTCCCTTGGACGCCTGCGACCCGTTAGGCCTTCACACGGGCCTCTACACGGCCCGTGCCCCTTTACACGGCCCGTGCAGGGCCCTCGTCCTAGGCCCCCTTATATTTTTTTTTAGACGTCATTGTAGTTACTTTCCTCGAGCCTCATCGGCCTCTTTAGTGCGAAATTCCCTATGATAGACCGGGTGACGCCACTCTTAAGGGTTTTTGTCACTTCATCTCCACAGGGGAAGTCTGAGTACCCGGTAGTGTGTCGTCCCAAACACCCTGGCATTACTAATATTTTCTTTATTCTTTGTGTTGTTTGCAGGACTATTATGGCCCCACGTCTACGACCTCGCCCACGACAAGACGAGCAGGAGTCACGTCTCCGGGATTCGATCACCGACTCCTCTAGTCACACTCCGGGGAGTGACTCAGGCAATGACTCCGAAGGTGGGTCAGCTGTGCCTTCCCCACCCCCTCGCACTACCCGTTCCCGTCCAGTGAGGCGCTACATCCCTTCAGATTCTGAGGAGGAAACTCCCGAAGCGGGGGTGGCAGGGGAAGCTGCGGTCCCAGAGCAGGAGGATGAGGCTGGCACTCCAGTCACTGCCGAGCACGATGTTGGAGGTGAGGAGGATACTTTGCTCCTCCGCGACAGTGATAATGAGGCCACCCAGCAGGCGGTTGCCCGGACTTCTGACCCGGAAACCGCCAAGTGGCTCCTGATCTTTTTACGGAGGAGATGGTCAGTCCCCGGGGCTAAGAAGATATACGTCAATGGCATCACCAAAGGTACTGGAGGCTATCAGGGGAGGCCAATTATCCCGAAAATGCGGGTCCTAGTGGACAAGTTGGACTCCATTCCGAAAATACGAAATACCTTTGAAGCATATCAGTTTGGATGGATGGCCAGCCCTCCTGGATACTATGGCCCAGATATGATCGCAGAATTTTACTCCAGCTATGCCGCCAGCCTTCTTGCATCCATAGAAGGCAACCTGCCCAGACGTGCGAAGAAGCGACTTGCTGCCAAATTATCTCATCGGGATTATGTCACCATCCGGGGGGCACAGGTTGACATCTCGGCAGAGACGATCAACCGCTTTTTATTTGGTCCAGACTACCGTGCTCCACCGGATGGGATCTTCATTTCTCACTATGTGACTGTCACTGATGAGGTTAGGATCTCGGACCCATCTACCCGGACTAGGGAGTTACAGTGGATGGCGGAGCATATTGCACTTCAGGGAGTGGAGGCACCTTGGGTGACTAACCCCAAGATTCCTACTACAAAAGCCTCCCTTACATTTGTCGCCAAGTTTTGGTGGTCGGTGGTGCGAGCCCGACTTCGATCCACAGTAAACGACAACACGCTCCAACTCTCCCATGCTGTGTTGGTCGCGAGTTTGGTGGCCCGCCTTGGTATTAACATAGGTCGCGTGATTGCTATGGAGATAAAGGATCGTGCCCTCTCCGAACGCGCAGGTATGTCCTTTCCATGCCTGATTCGGGCACTTTGCAGGCAGGCCCGTGTTCCCACCACGCACTTCTTGGACCGGAAGATAGCTCCGAAGGGTGTCGTCAACATTGCAATGATTAAGGATATCGACAACCCATTGTACCACAGTCGATCCCGGCAGCATGGGATTCCGACACAGCTCCCCCGGGCTCCCCCACAGCAGCCTTTGGCTTTTGAGGAGCCCCCCACAGCCCCTCAGACGGGTACAGATAATGAGCAGCCCGGGGGCAGTGGCGCAGCACCTCAGACGCATCCGGGCTACACGTATGTCCCCTACGACCTCCTCGCCCGCATGGTTACAGAGCAGAGGCAGACGCGGGCGATTGTTGACCAGATGGTGGTCCGGGTGCCTCAGGTGGTGCAGACTCACGTGCAGTTGGCTGAGGATCGGCTTCGCGCTGAACTACTTGGCCAGATCCAGAGCTTGCAGGAGCAGTTTAACCAGTGGGAGGCCTACCTTCGCCGCATGTTTGGCAGCATGACCGGTGATGAAGTGACTCAGATGATGCAGGAGATGCAGGTCATGAAGGACAAAATTGACGATTTGTATGCACGGTACAACAGCACCGGGCCCGCTCCGGCTCCACCACCCGATTCGTTTGCATCATTGTTTAGTGCCCCGGTGGAGCCGAGCCTGACTGAGGGCTGGGGGGTACCGATCATACCTCTTGCTGCCCAGGCACCCCTTCCTGCGGCGTCGGGTCATACGGACAAAGGTAAGCGCCGCAGTCAGCGCACTAGCCCACCTGAGGACCCACAGCGTGAGGAGGCACGGAGGCTGCGAAAAGCTTTGAGGGCCCAGAGGCGTGAGGCTGCTGCACGGGAAGAACAGGCGCGCCTCGCATATGAGGCTGCACGGACAGGCGCATCCGGAAGTACTATGGCGCCAGCTGATGATGTTGCCTGTCCGGACCCGCCAGTTGGTTCGGGCCATGATGACCCACCTGACGCCTAAGGCGTCCCAGGTATGTCCCTCTCCCATTTTTGCTTTATTGGTTATTCTGGTGCTATGAGGACATTGCACTGCTTTTTTGTTGGGGGTGGGGCATCTTATCTTTACCCTGAAGAGTTTTTCTTGCCATGTTTCTTTTCTCTGAAGGTGTATTATCTAGTAGAACTGGCATGTTTAGGTTTATCATGTTTGTTTTGTGTGGTAAAGACAAGTGGTTATAAGAGTTTATAGTAACCTCACCAATTTGAAAAATGAAAATCCACGGAACTTGTAGGTGTGTATCCCATACGGACTGATTCTGTGATCCTCTGAAAACACAATGTACATTGTTTAGTTGGCATATTAACGATTGAAGTCTGACTGTGTTGTGTAGTGCTGAATAGTGGGGGATATGTGCCATGTGTGTGGGAGTGTATTTGCTTGAATTTAACTGACACACTTGTAAGCTAGAACTTGCCTGGGTGGTCCCCCTAAAACGATTGAATGAGTGGATTAGGAAAGGATCTTAGGTCATTGTTGTTAAGAAGTCACTAAGCCTAAAATGAATGCACCAAATGAAGTTTATCCCTTTGAACCAAAGAATTGAGCCTTAATAGACCTTTTCTTTCTTATTACCCAATCCATGTTTCCAATCTATCTGTAGACCATACTCAGGCCCTGGTCGCTTTAAGGACATTGTGAACCTCAACGTAGGCCAAAGGCCTAAGTTGAGGGTGACTTATATTTGACCCTGGTCCTTGAAAAGACATTGTGCACCTCAACTTGGGCTAAAATCCTAAGTTGAGGGTGGCTAGTGTAAGAGAAGCAGAAGAATAGGGATGGAAAAGATCCAAGTGGTGAGAAGAAAAGTTGAAAAACAAAAGAAAGAATTTTTGGGGGCGCAAAAACAAAAAAAAAAGCTACAAGCCTAAAGTGCACGCCCCTCTGTAGAGCAAAGTGGTAAAATAGGGAAAACAAAGATTTTGGGAAGCCAAAAGTAGTGGCTGAGTCAAAGCAGGATTTTGGAACAAAACGCTAGTCACTTTGATCCTAAATATATCTCACCCAAGCCCGAGCCTACGTTACAAGCCTTAGAAGTCCTAAAGTGATCCTGAAAAGGTCATTCAAGAGTTAAGGTGGTGAAAATAAAGGCAAGCATATGGTCTATACTCGTGTGTCGGTTGAAAATTCTTTCTGAGCGTGAGTGTTTACATTCCAGTCTCTGTGTGCTACAGTAATTCATGGTGTGTGAGACTTCTTTGTAGTAAGGGGCACTATCACCGCACTATTTGGGTGCTATACATAACTGGCCTATCTTTATTCGAGAACTTAATAGGAGCCAACGAGATATAGTATCGTGTTTAGGTCGATCTAATCAGAGTCTGTTGGAATACGCACACATTACAAGTATACGTGTTGAGCATGAGTTTAATGAACAAAGGGGTTGCTATTTATTTCTTTTTAATTACTTGTCTTTTGTGTGTCGTAACGTGTTTCTGGTCATCGCTTGAGGACAAGCAATGGTTCTAAGTTGAGGGTGTTGATGAGTCATGAAAATACGACTTTTACGACGCCTAAAACATAGAACTATTGGGTGTTCTCGAGCGGTGTTATTGGTTTAATAGGTATGTTTTGATATTGTGCAGGAAAATGACTAAGGCATGGGAAACGGCGGAAAGTGCAAGGAACGGGTGAAAAACGAAGCCAAGTGTCGGACCACGGAAGGCCCACACGGGCCGTCTCACACCAGACGGTCCGTGTGACCGACCGTGGCACGACACGAGTCACACGGTCAGGCCACACGGCTCGTCTGACGCCAGACGGACCGTGTGACGGACCGTGTACTTGATGTAGCTCGGAAGACAACCCGTCGAAAATTAAAGAAATTGTGCAAGGAGATTCACACGGAGGAACCACACGGCCCGTCTTACTCCACACGGATCGTGTAACGGGCCGTGTAACTGACGTAGCTCGAAGGGCCTTCGTTGAAAATATAAGAATTCGTGCAAGTGGATCGACACGGAAGAGCCACACGGCTCGTCTCACGCCACACGGGCCGTGTCACAAACCGTGTGGGCACAGTCAGTCGCCAGACGGTCCGTTCACACGGACCATCTCACCTCAGACGGTCCGTGTAACGGACCGTGCCCCGTGCCGAAATTATTTTCCTAAATTATATCGACTTAGTTTTACTTTGTATAAATAGGATGTTATTTTATTTTATTAAAAAACTTCGTTTTGACGACAGAAACTAGAGAGAACAAGGAGAAAAACATTAGTTTGGCTTTTGTAATTCGGGAGAATCACGTTTGTGATCATTGTTCAAAGCTTGTAACACGGATTCTTGCTCTTCAATCGTAAGTACATCTTTATGTTTTCTTCTACTCGTTGTGGGCAAATTATCAATAGTATGCTAGGCTAAACCCACAACTAGGGTTGTGGGAACCATGACGACCCAATTAAGATAACGCTAACTGAGGGTAATTCGTTCAAATAAATAGCGCATGTATTGTTAAATTCTTCGTTTTAACTTCTCCTTAATGAGTCGACGCATTAGGGTAAGCCTGTATTCGTTGCATGCCCGAGAGGGGTATAGTGATTGGGAAAAGAGTCTAACAACAGAGATTCGGGGTCATGAACCTAGTCTAAGTGCCTGAGACCGAAAGGTGAGGGTATTCTGAGATCAGAAACAACGGTTAGAATTGCATACACTCGGAGACCGAAAGGAGAGGAGTGAGATATGCCTAGGAAGGACCGAAAGGTGATCTAGGTGTTAATTAAGTTGTAGATTTTGCATGCATCATTAAGAACGAATTCACAAATCCAGTTTAGTTGTCGTAATTGTATGTCATGGGGAACACAACCCTAGCCTCTCTCTATCTGTCTAAGAATCGGAACGTCTTTATTAATTACTTTACGAAATTAGTTAAACTAAATAACGCAACCCCCATTTATTTTATGTACGTTTATTTTGGGAATAGCATTTACAACTGAAAGCTGGTACTAATAGAATAATTCTTACGTGTTCCCTGTAGGATCGACCTCAACTCTGGTTGAGTTCTATATTTGACCAACGACCGCTTTACTCTTCTATTTGGAATGTAATTTGGGCGTATCAGGTATCATTGGATCCGAGAAGTTAGAAGAAAAGAAAATACATCGTGACAAGGTTCACACAAATGAAAACTGGTCAGACATGATGACCAATGTAATACCAATGAAGAAGTTCGAAGACTGCTGTCAAGGTGCAGGTTTGCTTCTACCCCCAATTAAGTAAGGAGGAGGAGCTTTGTTGCTTTCCTTACTTAATTAGAGAGATTCTAGAAAATTCTAAAAAAGTGAGGAATTTTCTAAAAAGATCTTAAGAACTTTAGAGAAGTATAGAACTCTCTAGAAGCTTATAGAAGTATGTAAAAAAATGTGAAAGTCTCTGGAATATTCTGGAGACGTGTGGAACCTTATGAAAGAGATTAGAAGAGTGTAAAAAGGTGCAGAAGAGTAGAGACTCTCTAGAATGTGTGGAGCATTCTAGAGACATCTTTTTCACCATTCACTACGGAGGTGGAGTAGTATAAATAGATGGTGGAGTCTTCATTCCTAACAATCCACAACCAAGAGAGCAATCCAAGTGAAGTAACAATCCACTTGAGAGCTATCCTAGAGATCCAAGTAAAGTAAGAATCCACTTCCAAAGTGAGGAGTCTTAATCCTTAAACTTGTAAGTCACCTTAGAGTGAGAATATCTTTTGTAAACATATTCATGTTATCCTAATATTCTTTTCTATAGTGGAAGAATATCCTTTTGGAGAATCATTAACTCTTGTACTCTCATCACTGTCTTGATTCCTAAAGTGCTATCTTAACTTCAGAAGCAAGGAAGTTAATATGATCCTTTATAAATTAATGTGGTTAAATAAATTAAAACTACGTATTTGAATATTTTTGAAATACAACTTAAAAACATTCACTAAAAAGTCAAAATTCAAAATGCTTTGAAAATATTGATCTTAATTAGTTACACTAAATATTTTTATACTATGACTCAATTAATTATAGGTCCTTTATATTTTATAAAAATAATTATATTTTTTAATTGTAAAGAACCTACAATTACATCCGCCAATAATATTGTTCCTATTTTTCTAAAAATATTTAAACCTAATAGAATGGTAATCCTAAATAAATGAAGTAAAAAATATTTATTTAAATATAATATTTTTATTTTGAATAATTTATTGTGGTTACAATAAGTCATTCTTACATGAAGGCATCCTTTTATTGACAAACGGATGCAAAATACATCTCAATGTTCAAGTAACTAAAAAGTTCATCTTAGTTTTTTCTTGCCAACTTTTTTCCTCATATACCTTTTTTATTTTTTGAAAAATAAAATTACTTTGAAATTGAGCTAATATTTTTGATGATTGATCAATTATTATTTAATTTTATTTTGTATTTTCATAATTTGATTTTTTTAAGGTTGATGAAAATTTAAAGAACTGAAAAGTTGAATAATGAAACAAAAGAAAAAAGTATAAATTAATCGATCATCATCAAACTTTGAATTTATTACACATAAAATCATTTTCTTATTTTTTTTAATTATATAAAAAAGTCACCTCACTTTAAATTTACCACGTAAAATAAATTTTATCTTTTATCACATAAAAGTATTCTATCTTTAATGTTTGTCACATTAAAAATATTTTTATTTATTTTTAAAAGGTGTTTATGAAATTTACAATATTAATGAGTATGTTGATAAGGAAAAAAAATAGGCATATCATATTTTCTTTAATATTATTTATAGTGCTTAACATTACATAACAAATCAAATTAATAAAAGCAAATATGATGTTATATACACCAATAAATTTTGTACTATAAAATAAAATATCAAGAAATCTTTTGTATAAAATATTCCGAATATATTTTCTTCTTAATACTTTGTTATATAAAAGTCATAAACTTTAAAATTTACTAAACAAAAATAAATAATATTTTTATTACATAAACGTGCTCTATTTTTAAAGTTTATCACATAAAAAAAATGTATTATTTATTTTCTAAAGGTGTTTATGAAATTTACATATAAAAGAGCATATTAATAAGAAAAAAATTAGTCACATCAGTTTTTTAAAAATTAATTATAATGCGTAAAAATTATATAAAGAAATTAAATTAAAGAACACCAATATAATATTGTATATACCAATGATATTTATTTACAAAGAAAATTATTAAGAGATGTTTCTAAAATTATTCTAAATATACTCTCTTCGCTGTGTTTTACTTGACCTATAAATTAAAAATAAATATTTCAATTTATTCATCCATTTTCACAAATCAAAGCAATTTTATCGATAATTATTTTTCATACCACTTTTATTTTTAAATAAGTATATAAATTAGTAGAAGTCAAATTTAAAGTTTCAAAACATTAATTATAATTAGTTTAGTAAAATGTGCATCTAACTATTAGCGACCCCTTTAATTTGACTTGGATTACCACGTAAATTTGACACGTGGTATGATTTTAGTGTTCGGTTTGTCAAGTTTCATTTAGGTGCCTTCTTTCTCCTTGATCCAGCTCGCGTCTCGACCAATTGGAACTCTCAACCACATCAACTGGTGAAAAATTAAATCCATCTCTTTGAAAAAGCAATATGAAATTGTGAACGGAGTTTGTTTAAACACTTCATTGAAGTCGGGGCCCTATAATCAAATACCAAATTTTAGAACCGAATTATATTGATTTGGTTCGATTTTTGGGTATTTATGTACATAACTAGTATTTACCAAAATATCTTACATTATAATAATGACATATATCCCAAGACAATTCCATGATTGAGGGACAACTGAATATATCCACTTGGATTGGAACGATTGAAAGCCATCACTATCTACTTTTTTATTTAGCTGATCACTTGTACCAGTCCCTACTCTGCAGCTGGACTGGTGAAGACTTTAAAGTCTCATTTACTCCAGTAAATTCCAAGACTTTTCGACATGTATGTTGGAATGGACAGTACGAACAAATGAGTTGTAATGTAGTGATGAGACTATATTACTCTTAATTAGTAATCTTGATTTGAACCTTCAATACGAAGAAATAAATTTTATTGGGAGCGCAACCTCCAAATGAGCTACAGTGCGTGATTCAGATTTAGTTAGGCTCCGAATGCCAGATGAGAAACTCCCCCAAAAAAGTTCACTTCTCAATTTCAGCAGAAAATAAAAACAAGAGTTCCAAAATTGCTCATACAACTTGATTGTTTAAGTTATTTACTTCTACAGAAATCTTCCGCCTTTACTACTTTAGTATCACTCAAACTCATCCCAATTTTCTCCACCTAACTGTATTAATCGTTACAAAGACCTCATCTTTCTATACGCTCTGATTTAAAGTCAATTGAATATTTGAGCAGTGAGTAGTGAATGAACATGGAAAGGCTCTATTCTCCATATCTACTCTTGTTTTTATGGGCACTTTCTGCTCATGTGTTTTTAGCTATAGCACAAAGATCCACTTATATTGTTCATTTGGACAAATCTTTAATGCCTAATGTCTTTGTTGATCACCATCATTGGCATTCTTCTACTATTGATTCCATCAAAGCTTCTGTTACTTCATCAGTCGACAGATTCCACTCTGCCCCAAAACTTGTTTATTCCTATGACAATGTGTTTCATGGCTTCAGTGCTGTTTTGTCCAAAGATGAACTGGCAGCTTTGAAGAAGTTACCAGGTTTCATTTCAGCATATAAAGATAGAACCGTGGAACCTCACACCACTTACACATCTGATTTCCTCAAGCTCAATCCTTCATCTGGACTATGGCCAGCTTCGGGTTTAGGTCAAGATGTGATCATTGGTGTTCTTGACAGTGGCGTTTGGCCGGAATCCGCAAGTTTTCGAGATGATGGTATTCCTGAAATCCCCAAAAGGTGGAAAGGAATTTGCAAGCCAGGCACACAGTTTAACACTTCCATGTGCAACAGAAAACTCATTGGGGCTAATTATTTCAATAAGGGACTTTTGGCTGATGATCCAACTCTGAACATTTCCATGAGTTCTGCTAGGGATACTAATGGTCACGGCACACATTGCGCTTCCATTGCTGCTGGGAACTTTGCAAAAGGTGTTTCCCATTTTGGATATGCACCAGGAACAGCAAGAGGGGTTGCCCCACGAGCTAGGCTAGCTGTGTACAAGTTTAGCTTTCGTGAAGGAAGTTTTACATCAGATCTTATTGCTGCTATGGACCAAGCTGTTGCAGACGGTGTTGATATGATATCCATTTCTTTTGGGTACCGTTTCATTCCCTTATATGAAGATGCTATATCTATTGCTTCTTTTGGAGCTATGATGAAGGGAGTGCTGGTGTCAGCTTCAGCTGGAAATCGAGGTCATAGTTGGGGAACTTTAGGCAATGGATCTCCATGGATCTTGTGTGTGGCAGCAGGCTTCACCGACCGGACTTTTGCAGGAACTTTAACTTTGGGCAATGGATTAGAAATTAGGGGGTGGAGCTTGTTTCCTGCAAGAGCGTTTGTCAGGGATTCTCTGGTGATTTACAACAAGACTATATCCGATTGCAAGTCAGATGAGTTGTTATCGCAAGTTCCTGATCGCGAACGCACCATCATCATCTGTGATTATAATGCAGATGAAATTGGTTTTGGTTTCTCTAGTCAATTTTCTAGTGTCGTCCGAGGAAGATTTAAAGCAGGCATCTTTATTTCTGAGGATCCGGCAGTGTTCAGGGATGCTCCTTTTCCCCACCCGGGAGTTGTGATTAATCAAAAGGAAGGGAAACAAGTCATCAATTACGTTAAAAACAGTGTTGCTCCCACTGCCACGATCACGTTCCAAGAAACATATTTGGATGGAGAACGGCCAAGCCCATTTCTTGTTGGATACTCATCACGAGGGCCCTCCAGAAGCTATGCGGGGATATCCAAGCCTGATATTATGGCTCCAGGGGTACTTATTCTTGCAGCAGTTCCACCTGATGTCCCTTCGGTTTCAATTGAGGACATACAATTAACCACTGATTATGAACTTAAATCAGGCACATCCATGGCTGCACCTCATGCAGCTGGAATTGCAGCAATGCTAAAAGGCGCACATCCTGATTGGAGTCCTTCAGCTATTCGCTCTGCCATGATGACTACTGCAAACCATTTGAATAGTGCTCAAAAGCCTATTAGAGAGGACGATAACATCCTAGCCTCGCCCCTAGGCATCGGATCAGGACACGTTGATCCAAACAGGGCACTTGATCCTGGTCTTGTATATGATGCCACTCCACAAGATTACATAAATCTTATATGCTCTTTGAATTTCACAGAAGCACAATTCAAAACATTTGCAAGATCATCAGCCAATTTCGACAACTGCTCAAATCCATCAGCTGATCTCAATTATCCATCATTCATTGCCTTTTATTCATTCAGCCAGGAGGGAAACTACCCATGGTTGGAGCAAAAATTCAGGAGGACCCTTACAAATGTTGGTAAAGGTGGAGCAACTTATAGAGTAAAAATAGAGAATCCCACGAACTCTACAGTTTCAGTGTCACCACAAACATTGGTGTTCAGGAACAAAAATGACAAGCAGAGCTATACTTTGACAATTCGCTATAGAGGTGACGAAAACTCAGGTCAAGATGGGTCTATCACTTGGGTTGAGAAAAATGGAAACCATTCAGTAAGAAGTCCAATAGTGATAACTACCACAGTTGATGTCTGGGGTGCAGAAGATTAGGATTTAGGGCCATCAGATAATGTATGTTGAATAAAAAAGTTTGTCTTATTCGATAAAACTGTGTATGCACTCCAAGCAACTTTAAGCCTTTTTATACCTACGATCTCACTGATCAATGTATAAATGAAATCAACTTGTTGAATAATCATATGTTAATTCCATATATTATGATCCTTATCTGGGTAGGAAAAGTCTCATTTGTTAAGAAAAAGCCCCAACTGTCTAAAGACTGTTTAAAAGATAATTTTTGACTTTGTTACGAGTCATCCCTTCGAGTGTTAGATATTTCTTTTATTTTTGAAAAAATAAAATAAAATACCAGAGAAATCTCAACTATCTCATCATATTCCCCGATGTACATTTCAATTCTGGTTAATTACTTGTTCACATTATATATACGCTTATTTCCTTCTGTTTGAATAGTAAAATTTATAAACTAATTCAACCCAAAAGCTAGTTAGCTCACGAGGTAAGAATTAATCAAGTCCATCCATATAAGTAAACTGCTAGTTCATTCCACAAACTCTAACAGCAGAGTTACTAATTCTAAAAGCATAACTAAATCCATCAGTTGTGAATGGCTTTTCAGAACATCTGCTCGGATGAACTTCCGGAGGCAGATAGAAATATGAGTAAAAGTTCACTGCATTTCATGTTTTTGCTGTTCTATCACTAATTCTGCAAGTTCCATGATGGTAACAGGTAAGAATCTGTGCGCAGATAATCCTCGATCAGATTGGTAAGTTCTTTGTCACCAAAATTATACTGCTTTGTTATCATGACACTCTCACAAAGTGAGGCTCTTTAAAAAATTTCTTGGTTTGATAAATTGTGTAAATGAACATGAATATCAAATTATTTGTGATGATAGGTGTCAGATTAGCGAGTTGGATCAAACTTAGAACATCTTATAATGGAATGAGTTAAATAAAGATCAAAATAAATTCTTTCAGAACCCAAAATAGTAACACTGAAGATGAATACTAACATTTATTTGCTTTAGTAAATGTGAAGGATCTTCAAGACCCCCAGACCTGAATGATTGGAGACACGCTAATGGGACTTCTTACAGTGTGATTACCATTCTCTTCAACCCACACACCTTTAGTTGATTGTGCTTCGCTCGATAAAATTTTTCGAGGGCTTCCTTTTTATCTCTACTCTGTTACAACTTACCATTGATTGTTGTCTTTGAGAAGACAATATTATGACATATGAAATGGATATTGGAATATTAACATCTATATTAGATTGAGACGTGAATATAAATGCATATATGAATAGTATATTAAAATGTTGCATTAAGATATGAATGTTAAATAATTAAGATTTTTTTTCCTCAATATTTGAATATATAAAATTAGTCTTTGTTTAAAAAATAATTAATTTAAAATACAATAAAGTACTAAATTGATCAAATATTATTTCAATAAAATATTTTAAAATTTTTATATGACAATTGGTGGAGGTGATGACTAATGATGGTGATTGTACATGTGGGTGGATTTGAGATTGTATTGGCCGATGGTGATGGTTGTGAGTAGAATATATGGTATAATAGTGGGTAGCATTGATTGATCGTAGAAGTTGGTGTCGGTGGCGGCTAATAATTAGTAGTAGATGATATTGATAGCTAATAATAATGGTGAATGATGATGGTGGTTAGCGATATATAATATTGACTTATGGTGATAAATATCAATAGTGATTAGTAGATGTAATAATGGTTGATAGTGATGATTGCAAATGATGGCTAATGATGATGACGATTGATTTTGATGATTGATGGTAATGGTGGTTGTGGATGGTACGTGGTGGTGATTGATAGTAATGATAGTTGTGTCTACACTGATGGTTGTGGGGTGGTGGACGAAAGTGGATAGAATAGCAATAATTGTCATTTTTATAGGTATTTTTTAAATACACATTTTAAAAATATTAAAACTTTGTCATGAATCTTAAGTCAAACTTATCCATACCCATTAATGGTTGTAAAATAAGAAGAAAAATAAATGCACTTAATAAAAGGCACTTAAATTATGTGAGCGTCCTAATACCCTCCTTAGACACGGCAAATGGTAATGATTGGTGTTAATGACTAGTAATAGAGGTGGTGATAGTTATGATAGAGAAGATAGTTGCTGTTCTAGTGACTGAAGAACATGTGGTGGTTGACGAATGTTAGTTGCAGCGTAGTGCTAATTGTAATGACGAAGATATTCATAGTAAGAATTGACCGTGATGGGGATAATGGTTGACACTGGCAGAGGAAAGCTCCTATAGTGGACAGTTCGGTGGAGGTATAGGTGACAGCAGTAGTGACAGCCTCGTACAAAAATGGTTCGTAGTTGTGACTAAAGTTGGCGACGCAATTGTAATTGACAATGGTAATGATGATTGCGATTATATAAAAAAATAGTTACTAATGATGATTGTGGATAAAGTAATGACGAAAATTATCCATAAAAAGACATCCGCCAGGATAAACTGAGGCGGCTGTTCTTTAATTGTTCAATATTTGACTCATCCGCACTACATTATTGATGTTGAGTCATTCATGAAACTTGGGACCACAAAAAAGGAAAAGGACCCTATGGCCTTTTCCCCTGGTGTATTATTACCTCTACTGCAATAATTGCTCCTGTAATTTTTTTATGGATTTTTGCTTGAAACTTCAAAGACTATTGATTGATTTCTATTTAACTTTGAAGTTATATTCTTAGCTCACATTGCCTTAGGATATATTACAGAAAAAAGGAAATAAAATTGAATTAAATAAAAAAGAAGAATCAAGATTGAGGTACAAGCTTTTGATTGGTTTACAGAAGCCGCCTATATTTACTGCATTTATACCTCTTGGCTTATTGCAGTCTCCACCAGACAGAATTATTACTAAAGGGACCTCATATGCTTTTATAGATCCTATAAAATGCAAATGAATATTTGGTGTCAGTGTAGTAGAGTAAGCAAGCATGGGATCTAGAAATATTTGGTTTCCTTGTTCTCTACATCTAGTCTTGCTTTCATGGGCATTTTCTGCTCATCTCTTTTTAGCTATAGCACAAAGATCCACTTACATTGTCCACTTTGACAAATCTTTTATGCCTACTGTCTTTGCTGATCACCATCATTGGCATTCTTCCACCATTGATTCCATCAAAGCTTCTGTTCCTTCATCAGTAGACAGATTTCACTCTGCTCCAAAACTTGTTTACTCTTATGACAATGTGTTTCATGGCTTCAGTGCTGTTTTGTCCAAAGCTGAACTGGAAGCATTGAAGAAGTCACCAGGTTTCATTTCAGCATACAAAGACAGACCTGTGGAACCTCATACTACCCACACATCTGATTTCCTCAAACTCACTCCTTCCTCTGGTCTATGGCAAGCTTCTGGTTTAGGCCAAGATGTGATCATTGGTGTTCTTGACGGTGGAATCTGGCCAGAATCCGCTAGTTTCCGAGATGATGGTATGCCTGAAATCCCCAAAAGGTGGAAAGGAATTTGCAGGCCCGGCACCCAGTTTAACGCTTCTATGTGCAATAGAAAACTCATTGGGGCTAATTACTTCAATAAGGGAATTTTGGCTAATGATCCCACTGTGAAGATTTCCATGAATTCTGCCAGGGATACTGATGGTCACGGCACACATTGTGCTTCCATTGCTGCTGGGAACTTTGTGAAAGGTGTTTCCCATTTTGGATATGCACCGGGGACAGCAAGAGGGGTTGCTCCACGAGCTAGGATAGCGGTGTACAAGTTTAGCTTTAATGAAGGAGAACTATCATCAGATTTAATTGCTGCTATGGACCAAGCTGTTGCGGATGGCGTTGACGTGATATCCATTTCTTTCGGGTACAGTTTCAATCCCTTGTATGAAGATGCTATATCCATTGCTTCTTTTGGCGCTATGATGAAAGGAGTATTGGTCGCAGCTTCAGCTGGAAATGAAGGTAGAGGTTCATCCGTACTAAATGGATCTCCGTGGATCTTGTGCGTGGCGTCAGGCCACACTGACAGGAGATTCGCAGGAACTTTGACTTTAGGCAATGGGTTAAAAATTAGGGGGTGGAGCTTGTTTCCTGCAAGGGCCTTTGTCAGGGATTCTCCAGTGATTTACAATAAGACTCTAGCCGCTTGCGATTCAGATGAATTGTTATCGCAAGTTCCTGATCCTGAACGCACCATCATCATCTGTGATTATAATGCAGATGAAGAGGTGGGTTCGGGTTTCTCTAGTCAAATTTCTCAGGTCATTGGAGCAAGACTCAAAGCAGGCATCTTTATTTCTGAGGATCCCCAAGTTTTCCAGTCTTCTTCTTTTCCCTATCCAGGAGTCGTGGTTGACAAAAAGGAAGGGAAACAAATCATAAATTACGTCAAAAACAATGTTGCTCCCACAGCCACCATTACGTTCCAAGAAACTTATGTGGATGGAAGCCCAGCCCCAGTTGTTGCAGGAAACTCAGCACGAGGGCCCTCCAAAAGCTACTTGGGAATTGCAAAGCCAGATATTATAGCGCCAGGGGTACTGATTCTTGCAGCATTTCCACCTAATCTCGTTTCAGAAAGAATTCAAACGAACATAGAATTATCCTCTGATTATGAGCTAAAATCAGGCACATCCATGGCTGCGCCTCATGCAGCTGGAATTGCAGCAATGTTAAAAGGCGCACATCCTGACTGGAGTCCTTCAGCTATTCGCTCTGCCATTATGACCACAGCAAACCCGTTGGATAATACTCAAAAGCCTATCAGAAGGGATAATAATAGGGTAGCCACGCCCCTAGACATGGGAGCAGGACACGTTGACCCGAACAGAGCCCTTGATCCCGGCCTAGTATATGATGCCACTCCACAAGATTACATAAATCTTATATGCTCTTTGAATTTCACAGAAGAGCAGTTCAAAACATTTGCAAGATCATCAGCCAATTACGACAACTGCTCAAATCCATCATCTGATCTCAATTACCCATCATTCATTGCCTTGTACCCGTTCAGCCCTGAGGGCAACTACACCTGGTTGGAGCAGAAATTCAGGAGGACCCTTACAAATGTTGGTAAAGGTGGAGCAACTTATAAAGTGAAGATAGAAACTCCTAAGAATTCGACAGTTTCAGTGTCTCCACAAAATCTGGTGTTCAATGGGAAAAACGATAAGCAAAGTTATCGTTTGATAATTCGGTATAGAGGTGATAGTGATGACAGTACAAACTTTGGGTCCATCACTTGGGTTGAACAGAAGGGTAACCACTCCGTCAGGAGCCCTATAGTTACAACTCCCGTTATTGAGGTCTGGGAGTGATGAGTATGATCATCAAGATTCTTGAGTTGGAAGTATAAAGGGATCGAAATGAACTAGTACAAAATAAAAGGCTTGTATATTTCTTTCAAGTAAGAAGTTTTTGCCTCAGAAAAGGTGAACAAATGTGACTAAGCTAATGAGTACTTGTTCACAGTGCTGGGAGGTCCATTATAATAGGCATGATGTTGAGTTAATAATCCTATGCTAATTCTATATATTATGATCCTTGATGTTAGGTGTATTTAATGCATGGATATTAGCAGCAAGACACAAGACTATAATTACAATGTTTGAAGAAATTAGGGTGAAAATGATGAAAAAGAATAGAACAAATGAGAGAGTTTTGCAGTGGTTGTTTCTTTGATATTTCTCCGATGGCAATGAAAGTTTTGCAAGATAACATCGTTAGGTCTATGAAATGCAGCATTGAATAGAATTTTGATATAGAATATGAGGGAGCATACAGACATATTGTGGATATTTAAAAACAAACTTGTAGTTGTAGAGCATGGATGTTGAAAGGCATACCATGTCCTCATGCAATAGCTGCTCTTCACCATAGAAAATTAGACCCAATGGATAGCATGTCTGCAGGAATACAACAACGTACCAAACCTGAATATGCCGGCTCTTTAGGAATTTTACGACAAATCCGGTCCGATGGTTGTTCTCCACTAACTGGCCTACGGAAGAGCCTATTCATGTGCAATTGATTCTCGAACAAAGCGAAGATCTTTATGTTTAGGTAGGAATAGTTCGGTCAAAATCAGACCGCTTTCGCTAAAAAGAGCTTGTCAGAAAGGCTATCTCGTGAAACACCTCCGATTCCAAATCTGACTTTTGCTTTGAGTTGGGACAACCAGCTTAAGTAGTTCCGGTGATAAGGGGTAAAAGGGGTATAGACCCATGTTATAGCTCTCGTAACTCTTGGGAAATCTCATTGCTATTACTCAATTAAGCATGAAACGTATGCTTGCATATTCGTCCATAGGCCAAATCGGATATCCAATTGGTATAGTAGATAAACTTACATGAAGATATACAACTACTTCATTTAGTCAATTTTGAATGTAAAAATATGGCTAGAATCACAAAATATTTCTATTATATCACCTCATGTCATGAAAATGCCAGGAAAGCCTAAGAAAGCTAGGATGAAAGAGCAAGCTGAAAACAAAAAAATTAAAAAATTGTCCAAAAGTGTAATTGAGACGTCATGTAGTACTTGTCATAACAAGGGTAACAATAAAAGAAGGTGTCCAATTGGTGCGCTTGCTTCTGGCACAAATGCAAGTTCAAGATCTGCATAACAAGGGTAACAATAAAAGAAGGTGCCCAATTGGTGCGCTTGCTTCTGGCACAAATGCAAGTTCAAGACCTGCATAACAAGGGTAACAATAAAAGAAGGTGCCCAATTGGTGCGCTTGCTTCTGGTACAAATGCAAGGTCAAGATCTGCATAACAACGGTAACAATAAAAGAAGGTGCCCAATTGGTGTGCTTGCTTCTGGTACAAATGCAAGGTCAAGATCTGCATAACAAGGGTAACAATAAAAGAAGGTGCCCAATTAGTGTTCTTGCTTCTGGCACAAATGCTAAGTTCAAGATCTGTTGTTGGACCAAGTTCTACACTTGCTGCTGGACTAACTTCAACACACTGCTGGACCAACTTCAACACCAAAATTTTTGGCATTCAAGAGGTTAATAAAGTCAGAATAAATCCATTTTTGCACCGCACTTCTTTCGGTTCATAATCTTCCTCTTGCATACAGAGCCTAGTCAAGCTTATTTGAGCCATTTTAGCAGTTCACTGAAAAAATCATTATAGCAACTCAATACAAATACATTCAAAAATTTATGAAAAAGAGAGAAAGAAATCAAAAAGATAAAGAGAGGGATGAATAAAAATAAAAAGGAAAGGAAAATTACCTTTGATTCTTAATCTTATTCTATTGAATGCCCCTTTAGTTTTGAAACGTCATTTCGATTTTTAGGAAATCTAGCCGCTTTTGGGCAAAAAAAAATGATTATTTGTTTCCGGAGCACTCTCTCATCGTTAGACCTAGCAGGAAATGAAATGATGATAGGAGTCTGTCCTACCTTGGTATAGTAGATTCTTGGTCTGCAGGATAGAGGCTAGCCAGCAAGAAAACTGACGTGCGTCTAACTAAAACTTCGCGCTAGCTCAGTCCGTTGCTTTCAAGGACAATCTCGTACCTGAGGAGGACTCTGACAAATGAAAGAGCGAATTTCCAACATAAATAACTGAATTTTTCCAATTATCTCCTAGCTAGGAACAAGAAAGACATGGATGGTTTACTCATGTAAACCAATAAAAAAATGAGAAAAGAAATAGAAAAAGCAAAAATCAAAGTCGAGTCTTATGTTGGGTTTCCATTGTTGTATGCCCTACTTCTTAGTCAATTTATTCCTACTCGGACCCGCCGTACTTCCTTTGACTACTCCTGAGATATAGTGGAAAGATTTTTTTATGGTGGAGAGTGGGGAGTGAAAAGACCAATGCAGCAGAGAGGACTGCATGAATCAGAATCCACTTATTAAGACAGACGACCGAGAAAGAAAGGCTCCGCGTTCGAACATTGGTTGATCTTAGCTTAGCGAATAAAAATAAAAGGAGAGGAAAATTACCTTTGATTCTTACTCAAATTCAAAAATTCAAATTACACTGCAAAAATACTTGATACCAGCCAAATGATATGATCGAAAAATATAAAAGATCATTTGGTACACATATTTTAAAAACATATAACTTGATATGTGAAAATTCACATATTAAGTAAGTCGTAGGTTAATAATAAATTGTATATGCTTTGACATCTGAAATTAACGTGCAACCAAAACATTTGTAAGAAATGATGCTATATAAAAATGATGAAATTAGTGTGTTGATTTTTCAACATTTATTTTGAAAAATGTATGGATAGTGATAAAAACTAAATAATGGCCAGAATTATCCTATTTGTGCAAATTATCCATTAATTAGAGAAGATAGTTGTAAATAAATGAGAAGACCAAGGAAAAGATAATTATAAATCAAATTTCATAAATGGAACCTTTAATTTAGGTTTGATTTCAGTACAGTTAAAAAGTTAAAAAAGGAATGTGAAGTGAGGGGTTATGTAACTAATAATTAGAGAGGAAAGAAGAAAATAAAGATTTTTGTTATTTTTTCAAACGGTAGAGATTTTTAGAAAATATGAAAAAAAAACATATTGTGTTTTTATGTAATTTTTCCTAATATAATAGGGGTCGGTTTAATTTTCCGATTATATTAAAGCATGAAGGCCCTAAGAAATGTTGTTTAAACTTTTTGTTCTTCATTAAAAGACTCCCTTTTAGAGAAAAAAACTCTTCTTTTTACCATCTTTTTAAAACTATACTATTATTATTTTAATAATATTAAATGTAATAAAAATTAAATGGAGAACTTTTTTTTTTTTTTGGGTTTCCCACTAGGTGTTCGGTACCTATATTGGAGCCCGGGTAAATTCGGATTCGTGCCGGAAAGTCCCATATAGGGGGTAAAGCACTGTCATGACCCAAAATGACCGTGAATGGCACCCACACTTACCTTCTTAGGTGAGCGAACCAAAGATACAAATCACAACCTATATAGTTGTTCAAGTGATGAAATATGATCATAGTACGGAAGCTTAACCTATAAAAGTAAGAAATAATAAAATTCACATAGTCTATTACATAACATTCCTCAAAACCTAAAAGTTATTATATCAAGGACATCTAATCTCAACCACTAAGTCTAAGAGTAGCAATACCAAAATAGATGAACAAAATAATTTATGTCTGAAAACTAAGGACATCATGTCATAATTGATAGATTCCAATACGAGCTAGAAGGTTAGCTCACCCTGAAATCTGATATATTGATGGCCGGCTAGAGCTAAGGGTGAGTCGAAGTCAATGGAACACTCGCTGCACTCCACAAAAGCAAAACAAAGAAAAATACAAGTAGAAGTCAATACGAGCCACATGTACTGAGTAGATATCATCGGCCGACTCGAAATAGAAATTAATATGTATAAGTAATATCAGGAAATCAACTATAACATTGAACAGATCGCAAGCAACAAGTATAAGTGACAACATCATAAAACAAGTACGTAATCAGACAACAATATCAAGAACAAACATGAGGACTCAGGCCTCCACACCACACTTCTTTTGGGAGATGACTTATTTGAGATTGAGTATATTAAATCATTTCAATATGTTTTCATTTAATATCATCGTGTCGGAACGTGACACCCAATCCCATAATATTGTGCCGGAATGTGACTCGATCCAATTATGTTGTGTTAGAACGTGACATCCGATCCAATTATACCGCGTCAAAACGTGACACCCGATCTAAATATATTTAATTCATCATTCTTTATCGTTACTTTTCACTTCATTAACAATATTTTATCAATCTTTCTTTATTCAAGACATCACTTTGATAGGTCAAGTTCAAGATTATGGATTTCATGGTCTTAGGATTGCAGACCAATCACAACAATCTATCAGTCAACCAAACCACAACAGTTAAATGCATATATTAACTTAACAACACCACTCAATAAATATCAATTACTATGAAGGGTCCATCTAACATATAGAATAAACCATAACATACATTAACCAATTAACCGAAATCAAGCAAGCTGATTCACCAATTAATTCCTCTCCTTTCTTCAGTGCCTCGAAACATTCTGGATCTACCAAATATATAATATTCGTAAAAAAAAAAAAATGAGTCCATAGACACCCATATTACTATCTGTCTAGCCTAGACCTAAAAACTCACCCCATTTCTATAATCAACTTCATAAATCTCAAGTTTAGAGTTAAACCTTAAATTATCCAAATAATATAAATTTAATAATATTTATATAATATGACATATCTAATATTTAATTACCTATACCAATACATCAAAGCTTAACTTCTAATATGATGATTAAGAGGAAGCCTATTGGTTAACGAACCATTGGCAAAAATGAGGGAATGACTTTAAACTTTTCTAGCCTCTAACCCATTTACTGTTGGGATGTGGAGCTTGATTAATATGTAAAAGTTTTTTTTTATATATTAACGATCCTGAACCCAAATTTAGATTGTATTGTTCACCGTATTTTTCTCCGTGTATTCTTTAACAATGTTATCATTTAATATATATAAAAATATTGCATCATCGTGGAGGTTACCACAAGGTGTTACCACGAATTTGACGTCTCTCTCTAGATTTCCCAAAATCTTTTTTCTTTTTAAAATCTTCTTGATTCCTCAATTGTTCTTCAAAATTCACAAGGTGATGTTGTAATCCATCCTCACATTTATAATATACAATACTCTCCAAACATTGCTCAATAATAAAAGTGAGAATTTGTCCACCCGCCAAATGTCCATTGTAAACCATCAATAATCTAAACCATCAATAATCTAGTATTTCATATATTATATATAAGGTAATTAATTAATACTAATATTTTAAGGAAACAAATAAGGGTAGATTTCTTATACAAAACAAGTCACACCAATTTCCATTAATCTTGAAAATCTCACTGACCTTATATTTATTCCCAATATCCTCACTGTAGTGCTCACATGTCTCTGTAGCGTTTTCACAATCCACACTTGTCAAATCCTCAACAATCTCTTCTTTCTCGACCGAAAATAAATTTTTTATGACGTGAGAAGCTCTATTTCTAAAAATGACTTGAAGGTTGTTATATACTTTCTGATAAAAGCGTCTTCGTACCCAAGGGTATTCGAGCCCGAAATCTCTGATTAAGGATGAAAAAGTACTTACCACTCCACTACCACCTTTGTTGCTAAAATTTTTTATTATAGTAAAAATGAATTGGTTCTCAACTAAAGGTAAATGTTATCGTTAAAGCCTTGTGCCAAAAATCTTTTTTTCAACTAAAATAAATTTCATCTAAAAAGAAAATAGCCAAAAAAAACCTTTCAAATAATAATTACCAAAAAGTTTTTTTTAAGGGAAAGGGGAAAACGTAGTAATGGAAACTTTGAAACAATAATTATCAAAAAGTTTTTTCTTTTTTTAAACTAAAATTAAGTTGTATATGTTGAACTTTTTAAGCCAAACAAGAGTATTTGTGTCGTTATGCAAAACATTCTTAGGACATCCAACTTTTTGGTATACTTACCAATACTACAATTTACCTAATTAATTTACAAAATATATAAATAAAAATAGAAATAAGGAAAAAAAACGTATTAATGGGCTTTAGTTAAAAAAAGTTTTTTTAAAGGAAAAAAGGAGAAATCGTATTAAAAATAAAATTGACAAATCAAATAAACAATTTTCAAACAATTAATACGTTCTTCCCTTTAAAAATAACAACTTTTTGTCAACTTTTTTCTTTTCCATAATTAATTGGTTTATCACTTTTTTTTCCCTTTTTTTTCATTATGACTTTATTATTTCAATAAAAGTTCTTCTAATTTCACCATGCATCATAATTATATGATGAAAGATTTTGTCCTAAATATAATAAAATATTATTTTCTTTCCTTTTTGATCTGTAACTTCTCTACTTCGATAAAGACTTCAATTTCAACTTTTGATTCATCAATCATTCAACAATTCGACTTGCATAACGCTTTTTCCCGAACTTCAATTTCATTCTCAGGTTTACTTATGCTACACACGTACTTTCTTTATTTCATATTCTTTTTCCTTTCTTTTTCGCTTTTTGAAACTTTTTGAATTTAATGAAATATTGTGCCAGCGTAACTTGTTTCATTCAAATTATATTATGACTTTAGTTTAATTAGTAGGGTCTAATAAATTTTTGTTATTTAAAAATTTATCTTATTGTGTAACTAACATCTTCGTCTATTCACAAATTTTATCCATTCAGGTAAAGTAATATCGCAAGGTAATATTTCTTCATCTAATAATTCTTTTTATAAATTTATATATTATTCTATTATTATTTTCGTCAACAATTTATTTTAGACAATATTGCAATGGATTCTGAGAAAGACTTGATCAATGAAGTTATGTCAATTAATACCTTAAATAGATACGATTCTTACTCAATAATAAAAGTCTTACTTATTGGCAATGGACCAATGAAACTATATAAAAGGGGCACCAATGAAGGCACTCCTCTTTTCACTATTTTTATTAATTTACTATTTAATCTTTTAGTTATGTAGTTTCAAGATTCACTTTTGGATGAAAATTTCTTTATATTTAGAATTCATTTTTTATTTAAGACTACTCTTTTTAAATAATTAACTAAAATTTTGACTATTAAATATTTTGTTAACAAAAATAGGTAATATAACAAATTTAAAATGAAAAAAATTCAATAAAATTATGTTGAAAACGTTAAACTATTCCTTTTATATTTAAAAATCTTTTGTTGCATTAAGTTTTTATCAGTTAATTATTTAACTTCTAATTATTAAACTCTAAATTATTACTTTATGTATTAAAAAACTATTAACATACCTTTCCATAAGCAATTTAATTGATTTTCTCATTTTTGGCATTTCACTGTAGACTAAATTATTGTATCAAACTAATAATATTTATTTAATTTTATTTAGATGAATATTGTATTTATTTAATGACAAGTAGTATTTACATATAATTTTTAAATTGACACGACACATATGTGCAAAGCACATACACTAGACTAGTATATATTAAAATTGTATTATAAATATATCATAATTATCCATTGAAAAAAAATTGTTATTACTATAGATAGTAAATAATTTTTAAATATAATATATTTATGTAAATTTCTCTTCTTTTTAGTTTAATTATTTGATATATTCAAAATTCAAAAGTTCTAACTCGCATTTGAAAAAATCCATATTGGGAATTTTAACTCTCCTTATCAAATCCCCAATGAATACTATCATTTCACCAGTCCCCTAGGTGGTGCCTTTGGTGATACTAGCTAGTAGGGGTGTGCATCGATCGATTCCATTCGATTTTATGTATTATTAATTTTTTATTTTTAAATATACCATATTAATCATAAATCAATAAGATATTTTTTTTATTGGTTTATCAGTTTTTGTCCTTAATGATTTAGTTTTCGATTTACTCAATAAAAAAATACTCATAAAATAAATATATGACTTCTCTAACAATTTGATGCGATATAGTAAAATAATCAAATTGATCAGTTGAGCACCTACACTTAATAATATAAAATATTTAACCTTATATTCTAATTTTGCATACTCTGCTTTAATTTTTCCTCTAAATGTTTCTAGTACTTTGAATTCTCTCTTTGTTTAAAGACAAGTATTATTATCTTTGCTTTTTTTAATATATATTCCCATTACATCATTGATTTTGAATGATCAATGAAATTTAGGACCACGAGAAAATATCTATGGCCTTATCACATCATTTTCAGTGGAGCCTTTGATTAAAGCCTCGTGGAATTATTGGTGAAGGTAACGGGACATAACCATATTCAAAGTTTAGTAATTTTAAGAACACATTAATTTAAAATAGTTGAATCGTTTAAATTTCAAGATAGATATTTAAAATCTTATTCATATTTGTTCTTCCCTTTAATGAAAGTTTATATTTTCTACAAATTAAACTACATTACTTATAAAGTTTTATAAGAATATTAGTAAAAAATATGATTAAAATTTGTCCGTAGATATGTATATTACCTAACAAATTAAGCAAATATGAAATTACTTTAGTTTACTTTTCTAACAGCCGCCAATCAATGCTACTACGATCATACCTCCAAGCTTATTAAAATATCCACCTAACTGTACTGATTGCTCAAGGGACCTCATGTTTTCTATGCTTTATCTTATAAGATCAGTTGAAAGTTTAGTGATTTAGGAAGTGTAAGGAAAATGGGGTTTCCTTGTTCTCTTCATCTTCTCTTTCTTACATGGTTTCTTTCTGCTCATTTGTTCTGTTTATTAGCTTTAGCACAAAGATCCACTTATATTGTCCATTTGGACAAATCTTTAATGCCTAGTGTCTTTGTTGATCACCATCATTGGCATTCTTCCACTATTGATTCCATCAAAGCTTCTGTTCCTTCATCAGTGGACAGATTCCACTCTGCCCCAAAACTTGTTTATTCCTATGACAATGTGTTTCATGGCTTCAGTGCTGTTTTGTCCAAAGATGAACTGGAAGCTTTGAAGAAGTTACCAGGTTTTGTTTCAGCTTACAAAGATAGAACTGTGGAACCTCACACTACCTACACACCTGATTTCCTCAAGCTCAATCCTTCATCTGGGCTATGGCCAGCTTCTGGTTTGGGCCAAGATGTGATTATTGGAGTTCTTGACAGTGGCGTCTGGCCGGAATCTGCAAGTTTTCGAGATGATGGTATTCCTGAAATCCCCAAAAGGTGGAAAGGAATTTGTAAGCCAGGAACCCAGTTTAACACTTCCATGTGCAACAGAAAACTCATTGGGGCTAATTACTTCAATAAGGGAATTTTGGCGAATGATCCAACAGTGAACATTTCTATGAATTCTGCCAGGGATACTGGTGGTCACGGCACACATTGTGCTTCCATTGCTGCTGGGAACTTTGCGAAAGGTGTTTCCCATTTTGGATATGCACCAGGAACAGCAAGAGGGGCTGCTCCACGAGCTAGGCTAGCTGTATACAAGTTTAGCTTTGCTGAAGGAACCTTCACTTCAGATTTGATTGCTGCTATGGACCAAGCTGTTGCAGACGGTGTTGACATGATATCCATTTCTTTTGGCTACCGTTTCATTCCCTTGTACGAAGATGCTATATCAATTGCTTCTTTTGGAGCTATGATGAAGGGAGTGCTAGTTTCAGCTTCAGCTGGAAATCGAGGTCCTGGCGTGGGAAGTTTAGGCAATGGATCTCCATGGATCTTGTGCGTGGCAGCAGGCTACACCGACAGGACATTTGCAGGAACTTTGACTTTGGGTAATGGGTTAAAGATTAGGGGATGGAGCTTGTTTCCTGCAAGAGCCTTTGTCAGGGATTCACCCGTTATTTACAACAAGACTATAGCCGCTTGCGAATCAGAAGAATTGTTATTGCAAATTCCTGATCGCGAACGCACCATCGTCATCTGTGATTATAATGCGGCTGAAGTTGGTTTTGGTTTTTCTAGCAAAATTGATACCGTCAATCGAGCAAGACTTAAAGCAGGCATCTTTATATCTGAGGATCCAGGAGTATTCAGGTCGTCTTCTTTTTCCTACCCGGGAGTTGTGATTGACAAAAAGGAAGGGAAACAAGTCATCAATTACGTTAAGCGCAGTGTTGCTCCCACCGCCACCATAACATTCCAAGAAACGTATTTTGATGGAGGACGGCCATCCCCAGTTCTTGCTGGATTCTCAGCACGAGGGCCCTCCAGAAGCTACTTGGGAATCGCAAAGCCAGATATTATGGCACCAGGGGTACTGATTCTTGCAGCAATCCCCCCTAATATCTTTACAGAAAGCATCCAGAACATAGAATTATCCTCTGATTATGTATTTAAATCAGGCACATCCATGGCTGCACCTCATGCAGCAGGAATTGCAGCAATGCTAAAAGGCGCACATCCTGACTGGAGTCCTTCAGCTATTCGCTCTGCCATGATGACCACAGCAAACCATTTGGATAGTACTCGAAAGCCTATTAGAGAGGACGATAACTTTGTAGCCACGCCCTTAGACATGGGAGCTGGGCACGTTGACCCAAACAGAGCTCTTGATCCCGGCCTAGTATATGATGCTACTCCACAAGATTACATAAATCTTATATGCTCTTTAAATTTCACGGAAGAGCAATTCAAGACATTTGCAAGATCATCAGCCAATTACGACAACTGCTCAAATCCATCAGCTGATCTCAATTACCCATCATTCATTGCCTTGTACCCATTCAGCCTCGAGGGGAACTACCCCTGGTTAGAGCAGAAATTCAGGAGGACCCTCACAAATGTTGGTGAAGGTAGAGCAACTTATAAAGTGAAGATAGAGACTCCGAAGAACTTGACAGTTTCAGTGTCTCCAGAAACTCTGGTGTTCAAGGGGAAAAATGATAAGCAAAGCTACAGTATGACAATTCGGTATAGAGGTGATCAGAGTAGGAATGTTGGGTCGATCACTTGGGTTGAAGAAAATGGCAATCACTCAGTCAGAAGTCCTATAGTGACATCTACCATTATTGAGGTCTGGGGTAGCAATGACTAGAAAATTCAAAATACAAAGCTAAGGGGGAAATAAGAGGGAAATTATTTATGTACCGTATGTATACTGAATGAAAAGTTGTTGTCGTATCAAAAGGACATTGGAATAACTAGGAGCAATTTTAGCCCAAAAATACGAAAAAGCGTAAACTATTTTAAATGTTATCATTCACTTAATGGTAACATTATTCACCTATTCGTAAGCTAATAATCATGTCAACTATATCAAAGAGTAGAACATTAATAGAATTTACCATCAAAGGATGCGGTGCAGTGGATAGTGTTTCCCCTCAAATTAGACCCTACGCGACAAGAATACTAAATAGTTTGGCTCAAATAGGACATGAGAAACCAAACTAATAGACTTTCATGTGTATACACTTTAGTCGATAGACTTGGGAACTAGAACTACTAAATTACCGTTGAAATATTATTTAATCGAGGCTACATGTTTATATATGGTATTTTGTTTATTCATTTCCCTTATCAGATAATTACCCATGTATACATAATATTACGTATATATGCTTTACCATTGTTCTCTTGTTTATTTAACAATAAGTCATTAATATTTCTCCTAAATTTGCTATACAAAATTTTCACTTTATTCAAAATTAAGTGTGAAAATGAAAATTAAGCCACATGTAATAATTCAAAACCAACCGTCGCGTCCTTTGTGAAACAATCGAAAACTACTTATATAAAGCACAAGCCATTACCATTGCATCATATATTATATAAAATAACTCCACATTTTTTGAAAGAATTATCAGCAAAAATATGGCAGAAGAAATGGAGCAATGTTCATGGGGAGTTGGTTCAATATTAATGATGCTAGTCGTGGTGATTTCTCTTTTATTTCTACCATTGTTTATGGGTCCTCTTCAACCACCTTCTTTTATAGTCCCCCTCCTTATTCCTCTTGTAATGGTGGTGATTTGGGTTTATCTCTCTATTGCCTCTAAATATGATGAATAGAATCAAGATTTTTACTGAGGCAGTTGAAGAAGTAGAAATACAAACTAATCGAAAGAGTTCACATGAACCTCCTAGTCAAAGGATAGATCCGCCCCTGAATACTACTACAACTCACATATAGTAATTTTTCTTTACTTTACGCAGTGTGTGGACGATGAATGATGTACTCAGGAAATAAATGAACAATGATCTACCTATGAGGTTATTTTTAAATATATTTTGTATTTCTATTAATTTATTCTGCCCTTTGTTATTGGTGCTCTTATTGAATATGCTATCCAATTTACTATAATTCCATGAGACTATAAGGGTGATGTTTTCTCGTTTTCTCAATGTATTAGAAAAATTTGTAAAATATGTTTTTTTTTTTATAATAAATTGTTTTAAAATGAGAAAAATAATTGCATTAAATGGAAATAAACTTCATAAATGACATTTTACGTTGATGTCCTACACACATACTTAAACAAGTTTTTTTTATACTCTCTCCATTTTAAAAAGAATAATCTCCTAACATTTTTAATTTGTTTCAAAAAGAATGATCCCTTGACAATATTTTAATTTCAAGTTGGATTTACTCTTACCCATTTCGGTGCTCGATACTCCTCCCAAGACTCGATGTTCATAAGACTCTTCATCTCAATCAATCATTTCAATTAGTCTCATGGAGACTCTCATCATCTCTCTGACTCAACTCACACTACTAGAAATTTGATATATTGCTACGGTTATTTGGCAACGATTTCAAAATCGTGGCAATATATGGCTTATAGCTATGCTTGGAACTGTGGCAATATATTATTAATATAAACCGTGTCTTAGCATAGAAACTGTAGTTGTTCGTAATCGTTACGATAGAGAACCTATGGCAACGATTTTTAGCCAAAAAAATCCCACGAAAGTTAAAGATTTTACCACAAAAAATTATTATATTTCCCTCCACTAATTAGGATACCGCCGCCTAACATATATTTTTACTCGTAAAAATATTTTAGTTTCCAGAACGCTCTCTGGGAGAAACAAAAAACAGAGAACCTCGTTGTTCACGTCTCCAATTCATCAAACGAAGAAGAAGATGATTGTTTGTTAGGGCATTTTTTGTCTCCGGTCATCATTCCTCGTCTCTTTTATTTGTCATCTCCAGTTCATCATTGTCGTCTCAAACACCCAAAACCCAAAATCTGTGTCTCTCAGGTGAACCAGGTGAAAACCTCTCGTGGGTTTATTGGAGGTACAACCTCGTTGAGCTGCAAATCTCTCAAAAATCTACGAAATACATCTCAAATTCTCAAGGGTTTGCATTCATAGAGAACTTTGAACTTCCAGAGGTACGATTTTTGATTTCTCTGCCTATTTCTTGATTTCTAAGTCCCCACAATGTGTAATTTGTAGTGCATGTACTTTATTTTTCAAAATCAGAAATTTCATTAAAGGGTTTTGAAAAATCATAAAGAATAACAAATGGGTTTCTGAAATATATGTTATTTGTTGATGTTAGTGTCCAATTTTTCAAAGTTCTATGTTGATTCTTTGAAAGGAAGTCTCTGTTGCCTATCATCTGTTGTTCACTATATTTAGCTAATTTTACCTTATTGTTGACATTATGATTTGTTGAAGTATATATTCAGCATTACTTTGGTTTTTTTGGTTGAAGTCTTTGTGTTTGTTGATTTAGTGGCTTGTACTGAAATCAACTAAGTCTATATCTGATCTTCAGTCTTTCATTTAACCATTTGTCTCCCTGCATCTCTGTGGTTGTGATTTGTGACTTGATTTTACATTTTCTGTTCAATGAAATGTACGTTGATTTGTGACTTGATTTACATTTAAATGAAACATAAGGTTGCATGAATCACTACTAAAACTAGATTCATATGTCTCAAGATGAACATTTCACTGAGTTAACTTCATTTTTGTACCTTGCTCAATGAAGGAACGGAAATGAATATTGATCTGTTTTTCCTCCTCGTAACTTTTAACTGAACATAACTTTACAAGTACTTGTGCAGTGTGATATATTGATGCTTACTCTTTAGTAAGCTATTTGTCCCTGTGATTAGGCTTTTATTGCCTATTATTTTTCATTTTTGCTCCTTGATAGGAATTTTCGCTTGTTAAAGAGTATCAATCCTTTTACCCTTATTAGATTACTCCTTGTTCAGATGTACCAAGTGATTATGTTTTTTTTTTGTGGTGAAATCTGAACATTCTGCATCCTATGCATTTCATCTGCGATAGGTTATTTTTCTGCCTCTTGCTTCCTCAAATCTCATCATCTTTATTTGTAGCTATTACTACATTTTCAGTCAATTTTGAAATGATGTTAGGCGCTATATGATAAAACTCAAATCTGAGGAGTAAATTTTGTACCAAGCTGAATAATTTAATTCCCTGAATTTAAGTACTGAAAAAACAAATTACTCCATCTAAAATATGTGCGTATGAAATTTAATCCTCTGATAATGGAACTGGTTGGATTTGAAATGTCACGACATTTCTCTTTTTTCATGGAATTTGGCTCTTGTGATTGTGGCATAAAAGTCAATTCCCACAGATTGTGGCAAACTATTTCTCTTAATTTTTGAAATTGACAACAACCATATCCATTAAATACAGATTGTGTAATTAAAATTTACTCACACAATCTGTAAGTCAGTTCATTTGCAATCATGATTTTGTTAGAATAAAAAAGGTACAAAAAGTATCTTGAAACATTGAGATTAAGTTCTCTTTATACTGCCTATACTCATGAAATATAATTATCAGTTTTAATATTTTGCATAATGTCACGTAGGGTGTTCAATGGATACCAGAGATAAAAGTTGGATGGATCTTCGAAAGTCCACCGATGAATATATTCGTGGAGTTAATGATTTTCTTGATAAGGCATTTGAACGAGCTTCTCAAGGAAATGAATTATTATGCCCTTGTAAAATGTGCATTTTTTTTCAATGTAACATATAGGGCTTGTGAAAATAAGTCATATAAAAACATTCAATCAGTAAATCAAGTTTATGATGATCATCAACACATGAAAATACAAGTAATATCTATATAATTTACAAGAAAATATTCAAGAACATGTATGTAAACTCATTGTACTCTCAACTCCTCTATTATCATCAATAGAGGCACGTGGAAGAACATTCTCATATTTTAGTTTAGCCTTACATACCTGGTGTAAAGCTTTGATACTCAATCTCGTATGAACTCTCCTTAATCTCTTGAATTCTCGCTCCTCTTATCCTCTCTTTTGCCCTAGTATCGGTTAGACCTTAGAAAGGACTTAGGAATGGGGATTAAAACCCTTTCTACACTCAAATGACCCATTTAGATCGTGTTTTATGTTTAGGAGGGGTTGGGAAAGGTCTGGAATGCCCCTTACAAAAACTGAAAAAAGTTCGCCTCGGGGAGGCCTAGTCCGTGACTCGGATTGGGTGTATTTTCAGGGGTTTTCGCCAAAAAATTTCTCATCGAGTTTTCTAGTCCCGTAGAAAATATTGGGATCACTAAGTATAATTCTGTGACAAGTTTGCGACGCGGACATGTTGATAAATATTATTAATAAATGTTATTAAAAAATACTACTTGATAACCTGCAACACCAGGTCAATATTACCTAATGATAAAAATATATTAGACACGGATAATGCACCAAATTAATTCCAAAATTAATTCTCTCTCACCCCACGCACCAAACAAGCTTCTAAATCTTTTCTTCCTACCACTTTATTACACTATTGTCTTCAGATTTAGTTTCTTAACACTAATTTTCCTTTAGGTTAAAAAAAATTACTTTATTTTAATTTCAGTAACACTTGTTTTAATCTTTTATTGCTAATGTCAAAAAAAAAAAATACAAAATGACAAAGTAAGAAAGTCAAATACAATTTGACAAATTAATCTCTAATCATACACTTGTGTTATTAATTTTAATATGTTCTATGACTAAATTTCGAGCACTGATTATTTGCGTTTCGTTCCCCTCTTCATATTTTTATAGGGGGTTCAAAATCAAATCGAAATCGAAATTGATAAATCAATTGTAAAATTGACTAATTAGTTTATTGGTATTGGGTTATCAAATAGACGGTTGATGAATGAATTAAAATTTTATAATTAATCGCTTATTGGTGTGTGGGCAGAATATTGAATTTCCTTATCGGGCAAACCGTTAATTCGTTAAAAATTAACATACTTATATTTTTATTTTAGGTATATTAGTCTCATTTGATATTTTACCATAATATATAAGAATAATTATATATTTTTCTTTGTTATTCCTAACTCCTAAAGGAAAAACTAATTTATTGTTCTATAATTATATATATTTTGTCTTGTCCATTTTATATAAAGCAAGTGTTAAAATATTTTTAATACTATTATTTTTTTTTCACTACTCATTGGCTCACTGCATTAAAAATAATTTAAAAAGTCATTTTTTTGTAAGGTGCGACTGTGTATTTATCAAAAAAAAAAAAGTACCATATAGATAAGAGGTTAGTCGATACACTATCCAATAAACCATCCAATAATTGCTAATTTGTTAACGAACCGATTGATATCTTATAGGTTGGCTAGTGGATTAGTGTATTTAAAAATCAATATTCAATAAACCAAACCGTTAAGTGAAATTATTCATCCAATAAACAACCCTACATTTTTGGTTGTCGATAATTTTAAAAGGGTAGAAAAATACTCCCTCTGTCTCATTTTATGTGACACCCTTTCCTTTTCAGTCCGTCCCAAAAAGAATATCACCTTACTTGAATTAGAAATAATTTTAAGTTAAAATTCTCTTTTTACCCTTAATGAAATGATTTTTAACCCACCCAAATATCTATGGATGATTTTAGTCCACAAGTTTCAAAAATCTTCTCTTTTTCTTTAAACATTGTGTCTAGTCAAACAGTGTCATATAAAATCGTAGATTAGAGGTTAGTCGATACACTGCCCAATAAACACCCGATAATTGCTAATCCATTACCGAATCAACCGATATCTTATAGATTGACTAGCGAATTAGTATATTTAAAAATTGATATCCGATAAGTCAAACTGTTAAATGAAATTACCCATTTGATTTGCCCAATAAGCAACAAACCCTACATTTGTAGTTGTCTATGATTTTAAAAGGGTAGAAAAATACAAGATAAGCTAGAGAACATGCCACAATTATTTATTAGATTTCTTAATACATAAAAGGTTTGAGCCAAAACATTGGATCAATTGTACTATTGTTCAACCACAGTTGAATTATATAGAAGATTTACTGCAGCCACAATAATACTACCAAAATTCCCCAATCTCTCATTGTCCTTTGTAAGAGTGGAGACATAAACATAACCTATAATTCTTTGAAATTCATTTTCACAATAAAAAGTAGCTTTCTGGGCAAAGTTCCCAGCAATGTGCACGCTATTATACAAACGTTCCTTGAAAATATCCTCTTCCGCGCGTCTTAAAGCATTTATCGCCAAATGATAATAATCCAAACAGTAATTATATATCGCTTTCAAGTTATGATCTTTTGTCTGATCTAGAAAGATGTGAATCTTACTAGTTGTCTCGGAGGCGTTCCTCAATGCTAAGTCGATGGCCTCTCGTGTCAACTCATAAGTAGTCCTATGAGGATTTAGCCCAAACGCTTGCAAGCAAAATCTTGGATTTTTGGATTTGATGCACACTTTGGACAAGGGGTTACTTGTACTTGGTGTCATGAAGAAACAAATAATTAGGCATATGACTAATATTGAGCCAAAGGGAGAAGAAAAAGATGTTGCCATTGTCTTGTTTTTGTTCATTTTCCCCTTTAGATTGGTGGATTTATAGGGGTGCAATTCAATGTAAATGTGGATATATTTCAAGATAATTGTGTGAGATTATATTGTTCATCAATTCTATAAAAGATCTGAATTATCATCAATTTGATTAAATTTCTATACATGTTTAATTTTTATGCTATTTTATTTGAACCTTCCAAAGTTTTATGTGTATATTAAGAAATTTATCTATTTCACTAACCGTTGGAGATTGAATAATTCCCTTCTACCAAATAAGTTATATGTTTAAAAAATAAAAGAAAGGTAATTATCTCAATATACTTTAAAGTTTATTTTATTCATAAAATCAGGGAGAACTTTCTTTTATAGCATGAGCATAAATTCCATTTGCAAAACATTTTACGTTTTAATATAAATGTTCAGAGGAGGAAAAGAATGGATTCATTTTTCCTTTGCCATTAAGAGCTTAGGTTAATATTTTGATTTTAGATTTATGATATTTGTTTGTTTTGGTATGTTAAGGAAATTATATGACTTATAAATGCATTACCTAACAAGGAATGGGATTGAACTTGGCCTAGTTGATATTTTGAGAAAATGATCAAAATGATCTTTTAACATATGATATTGATTTATTTTGTCCTTAATATAGTTCCCTTAAATGATATAATCCTTATTATATAATATATAGCTTTGATTCCTCTCTGCTTCTTTTCTGAAAACTAGCTTCTTAAGTTGGTGACCTGATAAGCAAGCTGTCTTCAGCAACAATAAAATTCCTATCAATAATAGGCCGAAATTGTGGAGAAGGAGGCCCTCTTCATTTTAGCACCAAAATTGCGCTTTTTCTTGGGATTAGATCTTACAGAACAAAACACACATAATATACTCCCTCCGTTTTAATAATTTCCATATCATAGTTTGCAATTTTTCCACTTGTATTGTCATACCCTGTGAGGGTACCCTTAGTATGGCTGACACTCAAAAATAATTTCTGATCCCCAAGTGAACCACTTGGCCTAATCACATCATCAATCATACAACGAAAGATTTAGCTTAGATATTTAGACTACAGTCTAATGGGCTAACCAATAATCAAATAGAAAAGGTTTTAAAATCAACAATCAATCCAAATTCAACATCATGATATCAATATAAAAGGGAACTAGTCAAAAGTTAAAACATCAAAAGAATTAATCTGTATCTAGTCTATGAAGTCTCTATCAATACTGTCTATGTGATGCCAATGACATGTTCATGGCTACATCAAATCAAAATAAGAAGGAAGAAGATAAATTTGGTACCCTCTTAAAGCTGGGTGGACACACCAATCAACCGGATGTGAATAGATCTGTGGACACACCAATCAACCGGATGTGAATAGATCTTCCACGGTGCGTCTGTTGACGATCTCTAGTACATGTCTTTGTATTATGAAAAGATGCAGGCCCAATTGGACGTCAGTAATGGAATGTTCGAGTATGTAATATAGCAGAATGAAACATATATCAAGGCAGAATAAAATCAGCCCAGATAACCACAAATCAGGAAAATAGGGAACTCAATCATAATGTCATAGCCTAAAGTGAAAATAAGGTTTAGATAGTGAGCAATCATATACAGTCTGATCGAATTATTAGAGTACTATCAAGACCTATATGGGGGTTTCTCTTATTTGACAACCACTACTTATGAGCCAGTAAGGTACAATGACCCGATGTCATTGCTATGTTCGTCCAATATTTTACCAGGTTAATTAAAGTATGAATCAACCAATCAAGGATCCACAATCAATCAAGTCCACTTTAGAGACAATAAGAAATTCATTCGATTTATGGTACAATTCTCACCTACGTTTGGCTACGTAGTTATTGAACTCGAGTTGTTACTTAATGCTCATAAAACCCTATCCAAATCAGTTCAATCTATCCAATCAATGAGTCTCATATGAACTCTTACCAGTTCATCAGTTTTTTCCCAATCAAAGTTTTCGACCAATTATACTATATCAATACCCCTTCTTCTCCCTCGTCATGACCTATATTAATTATATTATTTATTTGGCCAAATACATAAAGAGACACCTAAATTTATCCTCATTTGTCACTTAGACACCTAAACTAAGACAAGTTCCTAATAAACACCTCAACTGATCAGATTTGATCCCATTAAACACTTTTATCCTACTTGGCACTCTCTGGTACTGTTTTTTTAATTTTTCAACCAAAAATAAATAGTTGCGGTCCAAAAATAATTTCTTTTTTCATAAAAGTAGATTCTCAAAATTCTCAGTTAACTATGTGCAAAAAAAAATTTATTTAAAATTGTAATAATTTTTTTCCGCATATGGTAAGCGGAGAATTTTGAGAACCTACTTTTATGGGAAATTTTTTTTTTTTGGATAATGAGAATTTTGAGAACCTACTTTTATGAAAAAAAAAATTTGGACCGCAACTATTTATTTTTGGCTGAAAAATTAAAAAAAAATACCGGAGAGTGCCAAGTAGGATAAAAGTGTTTAATGGGATCAAATATGAGCAGTTGAGGTGTCTATTAGGAACTTGTCTTAGTTTTGGTGTCTAAGTGAAAAATGAGGACAAGTTTAGGTGTCTCTTTATGAGTTAAGCCTATTTATTTTGTTATATATTTCAAAAAATATGTCACTCCAATTATAATTTTCTTTTAGATTATTGAAATTTCAATTCATTTCCCACAATAAAAGTATTACATATATGTATTCCAACATTGCTATCGGGTATGTTTGTATTAGTAATAATATAAAACATAAAATAATAAAATATTGTTTAATATAATATCATTTCATCATATCCTCTCTGTGTAGACATCCAAATACACTCCATAAATGTGACAATTGTGATGGATAAATGTGTTAATAAGGAAAAAGATCTCAAAATACCTAAAATATATGGTATGAAAAAAAATAAAATTTAAAAATCACAAAGTCCTAAACATATGGTAAGAGGGGAAAAAAATGATAAGAGTTATTTGGATAATAAGTAATTAATATATGGTAAGAGATATTAGGAGAACTAATAATAATTTTAAAAAAAAGCTTTAAATTATATGGTGAGAGGTATTAGGAGGTATTTGGATTTACTTTTTTTAAGTGGCTTATAAGTTAAAAGCCAAAAATATACGTTGCGGACCCTACTTTTGACTTTTGACTTTTTTTTATACCTTTTTAGTTTTTTAAAAAGTGCTTAAATTGTGTTGCCAGAACATTTCCAAAACTTAAAAAGTATTTAAAAGCCAAAAGTAAAAAAAAAAAAAATCAATCCAAACACCCACTAAGTTTGAATATTTTATATAAGAAATTGCCACATGGCCAAAATATTCTTTCTTAACAAAACTTAAATTAATTATTAGTATTAATGAAAAGTTAAAGATAAAAGCTTCACTATTCAAAAATTAAAATATTTTTCTTACCACACATCAGCATTTCCTTCTATGGTGGAGAGGCGCGGAGGTGGGGGTTGAAGTAAGATTCTTTTAAAGAAAATTGTTTACGATTAAAAAATTTGGGGGAGGGGATTACAAGGGGAAAAGGTAGTGAAGTTGAATAAGAAAAATATCGTAATTTAAATAAATATTATTCTCCATGAAATATAAAATCATCTTCTCTTTATTACATGGCAAACAACTTTTATTACATATTATTTTTTGTTAATGTTGAATTCACTAGAATATTTGCTGCAGCCACAATAATACTACCAAAAATCCTCAAATTCTCATTGTCTTTGCTAAGAGTAGAGACATTAGCATAACCTATTGCTTTTTGAAATTTATTGTCACAAAAAGCACCAGCTTCTTGGACAAAGTTTCCAATAGGATTCAAAGTATCAAATATACCTTTCTTCAACAAGTGCTCCTCTACACCGCGTAAAACCTCGATAGTAGATCGATAATACCTCAAACAATAATCATATATTTCTTTTAAGTTTTCGTCCTTTGTCTGATCTATAAAGATGTGAATTTTCTTCCTTGTATCGGAGGCATTTTTGAATGTTAAGTTGATGGCCTCTAGTGTCAAAGCATAAGGTCTCCTGTGAGGATTTAGGCCAAAGACTTGCAAACAAAATCTTGGACTCTTGCAATTGATGCACATATCAGACAAGTAGTTACTTGTACTTGGTGCTATTAAGGAAGCAAAAATTAGACATAAGACTAGTGTTGACCCAAAGGAAAAAGAAGAAGAACATGTTGCCATTTGTCTTGTTTTTTTCCACTTTTTAGATACCTTTATTTGTAGTATTTTAAAAGGGTGAAATTGATGTAATCTCAAGATGATTGTGTGCAATAAATAATAATGTGTGAGAGAATATTGTTCATTATTGCTATTGGTTTCTTGCCTTTTTGAATTTCCTCTCTCCCTATTACTCCCGTCATTCAAATTAATTGAATTTTTTAAATTTTTTTCAATGTTCAAAACAGTTGAATTGTTCAAAGTTTAATATGAATGTTTAAAACTTTTTCCATATTTGTCTTTTCATTTATTAAAGTTTTATATTTTCAAGGAGATAAATTACACTATATATTTATGACTTAACAAAAAACAATAGTGAAAAGTATGGTTTAAATTTTATCTTTGAATATGTTTTTTAATATGTGTACATTGTCTCACAAAAAGAGAGTACTATTAATTTTTTTATCTTAATAATTTCTTTTCTCATTATTACTATTAATCTCTTTTTTCTAATTTAGAAGTTGTGAAAATTTATTTACTAATACACGATAGAATATTATTAGACTGTTGTCTATTTACACACACACATATTTTATTATATCAGTCCTATTAGTTATTTCAACTACATATGAGTTTACAATATCATCTCTAGTTAATTATTTTAAGTCATCTAAATAATAGAATTATGATAAAATTAGACACAAAATAATAAAGTAAGTTTTACTTTTTAAAACTGGACAAATAAAATTGATTTAACTATTTTAAATATCTTTCAATGGTTATTTCTTGTATAAAAAAAGGAGTGCTTTTAAAAATATATAACTAAAGAACATAAAAAAGTTTCTTATCCTTAATGAGTTGATTTATTATCACATACATAGATAATTTTTAACTAAAACATAAATTTAAAAGTGATAATAAATTTTATCCTTGAGGATAAAATGAAAATTTTAAAATCAATTTGTTTCTAACTGTTAAAAAGTGAAATTCATGATGTTGTACAATCCATAAATCCTACTTATGAGATTATATTGGATATGTTATCATTGTTATATAGTCCTTTTTCCCATCACATCTCATAGTTCAGTGGCCTTCCAATCCTCCTAGAGTTGCATTAAATGAAAATAAATTTCATAAATGACTACATTTCACGTTGAAACGAGTTTCTATATACTCTCTCCATTTTAATAAGAATAATCTCCTTACTTTTTTAATCTGTTTCAAAAAAAATAATTCCTTGATAATATTTTAATTTCAATTTTCAACGTGACATATTTAAAGTCAAGAGAATTTTGATACATTTTATCATAATTTCAATTTAAAACTACAAAATTAAAAAAAAAAAATCTTTATTTTATTGTCTAAAGTGAACAAATGCTTTTAATGTCAGTGGGTGACTCATCATAAAGTTGGACCCTTGTGGGTGAGATTATATATAAGTATTATCCAGAAGACAAAAGGACCATACTATTAAAATCTGAAAGCAGTGTATAAGCCGCCTGTCTGAGGAGTAGCATTTTTATTCTCCACTTGACAAATAATATGATTATTGCAAGAATCAAAAGTTAATTGTATAATCCTATAAAAGTCACTTGAATTGAATATGTGGTGACTTAAGCAGATCTAGAATGGGGGTTACCTTATTGTCTTCATCTTCTCTTTATTTCCTAGTTGAATCGTTCAAATTTCAAAATAGATATTTAAAATATTTTTCATGTTTGTTATTTCCTTTAATGAAAGTTTATATTTTCTGCAAATTAAACTACATTACTTATAAAATTTTATAAGGATATTAATAAAAATTTTGTTTTTAAATGTGTATATTACCTAACAAATTAAGTTAATATGAAATAGAGAAAGCGTAGTTTAGTTTACATTTATAACAGCCGCCTAATCAATACTACTGCAATCATACCTCCAAGCTTATTTAAATCTCCACCAAACTGTACTGATTGCTCAAGGGACCTTATGTTTTCTATGCTTAATCTTATAAGATCAGTTGAAAGTTTAGTGATTTAGGAAGTGTAAGGAAAATGGAGTTTCCTTGTTCTCTTCATCTTCTCTTTCTTACATGGTTTCTTTCTGCTCATTTGTTCTGTTTCTTAGCTTCAGCACAAAGATCCACTTATATTGTCCATTTGGACAAATCTTTAATGCCTAATGTCTTTGTTGATCACCATCATTGGCATTCTTCCACTATTGATTCCATCAAAGCTTCTGTTCCTTCATCAGTAGACAGATTCCACTCTGCCCCAAAACTTGTTTATTCCTATGACAATGTGTTTCATGGCTTGAGTGCTGTTTTGTCCAAAGATGAACTGGCAGCTTTGAAGAAGTCACCAGGTTTTGTTTCAGCTTACAAAGACAGAGCTGTGGAACCTGACACTACCTACACATCTGATTTCCTCAAGCTCAAACCTTCATCTGGGCTATGGCCAGCTTCTGGTTTGGGCCAAGATGTGATTATTGGAGTTCTTGACAGTGGCGTCTGGCCGGAATCTGCAAGTTTTCAAGATGATGGTATTCCTGAAATCCCCAAAAGGTGGAAAGGAATTTGTAAGCCAGGAACCCAGTTTAACACTTCCATGTGCAACAGAAAACTCATTGGGGCTAATTACTTCAATAAGGGAATTTTGGCGAATGATCCAACAGTGAACATTTCTATGAATTCTGCCAGGGATACTGGTGGTCACGGCACACATTGTGCTTCCATTGCTGCTGGGAACTTTGCGAAAGGTGTTTCCCATTTTGGATATGCACCAGGAACAGCAAGAGGGGTCGCGCCGCGAGCTAGGCTAGCTGTGTACAAGTTTAGCTTTAATGAAGGAACTTTTACATCAGATTTAATTGCTGCTATGGACCAAGCTGTTGCGGATGGTGTGGACATGATATCAATATCTTATGGGTACCGTTTCATTCCCTTGTACGAAGATGCTATATCAATTGCTTCTTTTGGAGCTATGATGAAGGGAGTGCTAGTTTCAGCTTCAGCTGGAAACCGAGGTCCTAGCGTGGGAAGTTTAGGCAATGGATCACCATGGATCTTGTGCGTGGCAGCAGGCTACACCGACAGGACATTTGCAGGAACTTTGACTTTGGGTAATGGGTTAAAGATTAGGGGGTGGAGCTTGTTTCCTGCAAGAGCCTTTGTCAGGGATTCACCCGTCATTTACAACAAGACTATAGCCGCTTGCGATTCAGAAGAATTGTTATCGCAAATTCCTGATCGCGAAGGCACCATCGTCATCTGTGATTATAATGCAGATGAAGATGGTCTTTATTTCACTATCCAAATTTCTAACGTCAATCGAGCAAGACTTAAAGCAGCCATTTTTATATCTGAGGATCCTGGAGGGTTCAGGTCGTCTTCTTTTTCCTACCCGGGAGTTGTGATTGATGAAAAGGAAGGAAAACAAGTCATAAATTACGTTAAGCGCAGTGTTGCTCCCACCGCCACCATAACATTCCAAGAAACGTATTTTGACGGAGGACGGCCAGCCCCAGTTCTTGCTGGATTCTCAGCACGAGGGCCCTCCAGAAGCTACTTGGGAATCGCAAAGCCAGATATTATGGCACCAGGGGTACTCATTCTTGCAGCAATCCCCCCTAATATCTTTTCAGAAAGCATCCAGAACATAGAATTATCCTCTGATTATGAATTTAAATCAGGCACATCCATGGCTGCACCTCATGCAGCAGGAATTGCAGCAATGCTAAAAGGCGTACATCCTGACTGGAGTCCTTCAGCTATTCGCTCTGCCATGATGACCACAGCAAACCATTTGGATAGTACTCGAAAGCCTATTAGAGAGGACGATAACTTTGTAGCCACGCCCTTAGACATGGGAGCTGGGCACGTTGACCCAAACAGAGCTCTTGATCCCGGCCTAGTATATGATGCTACTCCACAAGATTACATAAATCTTATATGCTCTTTAAATTTCACCGAAGAGCAATTCAAGACATTTGCAAGATCATCAGCCAATTACGACAACTGCTCAAATCCATCAGCTGATCTCAATTACCCATCATTCATTGCCTTGTACCCATTCAGCCTCGAGGGGAACTTCCCCTGGTTAGAGCAGAAATTCAGGAGGACCCTCACAAATGTTGGTGAAGGTAGAGCAACTTATAAAGTGAAGATAGAGACTCCGAAGAACTCGACAGTTTCAGTGTCTCCAGAAACTCTGGTGTTCAAGGGGAAAAATGATAAGCAAAGTTATAATATGACAATTCGGTATAGAGGTAATAGTGATCAGAATAGGAATGTTGGGTCCATCACTTGGGTTGAAGTAAATGGCAATCACTCAGTTAGAAGTCCTATAGTGACATCTACCATTATTGAGGTCTGGGGTAGCGATGACTAGGAAGTTCAAAATACAAAGCTAAGGGGAAATAAGAGGGAAATTATTTATGTTTACGGAATGAAAAGTTGTTGTCGTACCAAAAAGACATTGGAATAACTATGGAGCAATTTTTTCCCAAAAAACACGCCAACATTGCATATTTTTTTATCCCTAAATCCCGCTTATGAGATTACATTGGGTTGTTATTATCATTGTATAGTCCTTTCTTTCATCACATCTCATAGTTCAGTGCCCTTCCAATCCTCCTAGAGTTGCATTGAATGAAAATAAATTTCATAAATGACATTTCACGTTGAAACGAGTTTGTTTATACTCTCTTCATTTTAAAAAGAATAATCTCCTTACTTTTTTAATTTGTTTCAAAAAGAATGATTCCTTGACAATATTTTAATTTTAATTTTTGACATGGCATATTTAAGGTCAAGAAAATTTTTGATACATTTTAACATAATTTCAATTTAAAACAACAAAATTAAAAAAAGAAATCTTTATTTTATTGTTTAACTAAAGTAAACAAATGCTTTTAATGTCAGTGGCTAACTCATAAAGTTGGACGCTTGTGGGTGAGATTATATATAAGTATTATCCAGAAGACAAAAGGACCATACTATTAAAATCTAAAAGTAACATGGAGAAAGAGTGAAAGCAACACCTATCATTATTGACTCCACTCTTTCTTAAAAGAGAATATATTTGACTTCATGTTTGCAAATTGAAATATTAATTGCTTCCTAGCAGCCTGCAATATATTAGAAATACTGAGAAGATCCAGATATACAAATAGATTCATTTCACTTGTACACTAGCCGCCTGTCTTTACTGTATATACTTAAGGAGTACCATTTTTTAGCTCATTTTATTCTCCACTTGACAAAAAATATGATTACTTTAAGAACCAAAAGCTAACTGCATAATCCTATAAAAGTCACTTGAATATGTGGTGACTTAAGCAGGTGTAGTGTGAACTCAACACATCAAAGATCTAAAATGGGTTTACCTTATTGTCTTCATCTTCTCTTCACTTCATGGTTTCTTTCTGCTCATCTCTTTTTAGCTATAGCACAAAGATCCACCTACATTGTCCATCTTGACAAGTCTTTCATGCCTACTGTTTTTGCTGATCACCATCATTGGCATTCTTCCACCATTGATTACATCAAAGCTGTAGTTCCTTCATCAGTGGACAGGTTCCACTCTGTTCCAAAACTTGTTTATTCTTATGACAATGTGCTTCATGGATTTACTGCTGTTTTGTCCAAAGATGAACTGGCAGCTTTGAAGAAGTTACCAGGTTTCATTTCAGCATACAAAGATACAACTGTGGAACCTCACACTACACACACATCTGATTTCCTCAAACTCAATCCTTCATCTGGTCTGTGGCCAGCTTCTGGATTAGGCCAAGATGTGATTATTGGAGTTTTTGACTCTGGCATCTGGCCTGAATCCGCGAGTTTCCAAGATGATGGCATGCCTGAAATCCCCAAAAGGTGGAAAGGAATTTGCAAGCCAGGAACACAGTTCAACACTTCAATGTGCAACAAAAAACTCATTGGAGCCAATTACTTCAATAAGGGTATTTTGGCGAATGATCCAACAGTGAACATTTCCATGAATTCTGCCAGAGATACTGATGGTCATGGAACGCATTGCGCTTCCATTGCAGCTGGGAACTTTGTGAAAGGTGTTTCCCATTTCGGATATGCACCAGGAACAGCAAGAGGGGTTGCACCACGTGCTAGGCTAGCTGTATATAAGTTTAGCTTCAAAGAAGGTACCTTTACTTCAGATTTAATTGCTGCTATGGACCAAGCTGTTGAGGATGGTGTTGACGTGATGTCCATCTCATTCGGGTCCCGTTTCGTTCCCATGTATGAAGATGCTATATCCATTGCTTCTTTTGGAGCTATGATGAAGGGAGTTCTTGTTGTAGCTTCAGCTGGAAATCTAGGTCCAGATACTGGAACTTTAAAGAACGGATCTCCATGGATCTTGTGTGTGGCATCAGGTCACACTGACAGGAAATTTGCTGGAACTTTGACACTGGGCAATGGCTTAAAAATTAGGGGGTGGAGCTTGTTACCTGCAAGAGCCATTGTTATGGATTCAACAGTGATTTACAACAAAACTCTATATAATTGCGATTCTGAGGAATTGCTATCACAAGTTCCTGACCCCGAACGCACCATCATTATATGTGATGATAGCAGGGACTTTTCTCATCAAATGCACACTGTCAGTCAAGCAAGGCTTAAAGCAGGCATCTTTATTTCTGAGGACCCAGGAGTGTTCAGGTCTGCTTCATTTCCGAACCCTGGAGTGGTGATTAACAAAAAAGAAGGGAAACAAGTCATCAATTATGTGAAAAATAGTGTCACCCCCAAAGCCACTATAACGTTCCAAGAGACATATCTAGATGCAAAGCCAGCACCAGTCGTTGCCGCATCCTCTGCACGAGGCCCCTCCAGAAGCTACTTGGGAATTGCAAAGCCAGATATATTGGCACCAGGGGTGTTGATTCTTGCAGCATATCCGCCAAATGTATTTGCTACGAGTATTGGGGCCAGCATAGAATTGTCTGCTGATTACATTCTTGAATCAGGCACATCCATGGCTGCACCACATGTTGCTGGAATCGCAGCAATGCTAAAAGCTGCACATCCTGAGTGGAGTCCTTCAGCTATCCGCTCTGCCATCATGACCACAGCAGATCCTTTGGATAACACTGGAAAACCGATCATAGACTCTGACGTTAACTGGGCAGCCACGCCCCTCGATATGGGGTCAGGGCACGTTGATCCCAACAGAGCGCTTGACCCCGGCCTAGTATATGATGCTACTCCACAAGATTACATTAATCTCTTATGCTCTATGAATTTCACAGAAGAGCATTTCAAGACAATTGCAAGATCATCATCAGCCAATTACAACAACTGCTCAAATCCATCAGCTGATCTGAATTACCCATCATTCATTGCATTGTACAACACAGAGGGCAACTTTACCTTGTTGGAGCAGAAATTCAGGAGGTCAGTCACAAATGTTGGTCAAGGGGCAGCTACTTATAAAGCTAAGATAAAAGCTCCCAAGAACTCTACAATTTCAGTGTCACCACAAAAATTGGTGTTCAAGAACAAAAATGAGAAGCAGAGTTATACTTTGACAATTCATTCTATAGATCCCAATAATTATGATGGGTCTATTACTTGGGTTGAAGAGAATGGAAATCATTCAGTTAGGAGCCCTATAGTGATATCTCCCATAATTGATCTCTGGTAATGAGTCGTGTCACGATCACCATATTCTTGAATTAACCGTTTGCTAGAGATAAGTTTGATTTTTAATGGCAAATCGTGCAATTAAATGTGTTGAATATTCAGAGACCAAGCATGAATGTGAAGTTTATAGGTTACATTTTTTGTTTATTCAAATTACTAAGTTCTAAATTAATATTTCATATGTATTCAATAAGTTCTTTAATACAAATATGAAAATTTAGAACAAAGTTACTTGCTGGTATTCTAACTCTAACCTATGTACGTTATTAGTGTGTCCCGCCATATTTTTTTCAAATGGGGAAGAGAACATCAGGAAATTTAGAACAAGAAAGATTATTTCTGAAAAGTGGTAAAAATAGATTTTTTTCCTCTTACTTGATTCTTTGTTCCTGTTCAAATGACTATGAAATAATTATCCATCAAATAAGAGACAAGAAATTTAGAAGGAAAATCCATGTAAAACTTTAAAAGATCTTATTATTCAACACCTAAGGATTTTAGTTATCAGTTGTTACATCAATTTCTCCATCACTCTAATGGAGAAAGAGTGAAACACCCTTCGTTATTGACTTCTCTTTTTCTTCCTAACTATGTTGCTCGGACTCTTCATAAATGTTGATCGGTGCGTGTCTGATTCTCCAAAAAAGTATATTTTTTTACGCATCCGACATGGGTGCGGCAACAGTTTTGGAGAGTCCGAGCAACTTAGCTTCCTAAAACATAATATTTGATTTAGTTTATCAGAATTCTGCCATATCTTGCCTCACAAATTCATTCAAATAATACTTAAGAAAACAAGTGTAATATTGATTGCAATGGGATAAGAATGGGGTCTTGTTTGCAAATTGACGTATAAGCTGATACAGTACTTCGTAGGTTCATTTCACTTATACAACAGCCGCCTATCTTGATTATTTTACTACCCTTTTTAACTCATTTCAACATCCACTTTATTTACCTTATCTCTATTATTGCAACAACCAAATACTACTTCTATTATAAAGTCACTTGAATCTGCAGTGGGTAGTCAACACAAACATCTACGATGGGATTACTTCATCTTCTCATCTTTTCATGGTTTCTTTCTGCTCATGTGTTGTGTTTCTTGGCTATAGCACAAAGATCCACTTACATTGTCCATTTGGACAAATCTTTAATGCCTAGTGTCTTCGCTGATCACCATCATTGGCATTCTGCCACTATTGATTCCATCAAAGCTTCAGTTCCTTCATCAGTAGACAGATTCCACTCTGCTCCAAAAATGTTTACTCTTATGACAATGTGTTTCATGGCTTCAGTGCTGTTTTGTCCAAAGATGAACTGCAGCTTTGAAGAAGTCACCAGGTTTTGTTTCAGCTTACAAAGATAGAACTGTGGAACCTCACACTACCTACACACCTGATTTCCTCAAGCTCAATCCTTCATCTGGGCTATGGCCAGCTTCTGGTTTGGGTCAAGATGTGATTATTGGAGTGCTTGACACTGGTGTCTGGCCGGAATCTGCAAGTTTTCGAGATGATGGTATTCCTGAAATCCCCAAAAGGTGGAAAGGAATTTGTAAGCCAGGAACCCAGTTTAACACTTCCATGTGCAACAAAAAACTCATTGGGGCTATTGCTTCAATAAGGGAATTTTGGCTAATGATCCAACAGTGAACATTTCCATGAATTCTGCCAGGGATACTGGTGGTCACGGCACACATTGTGCTTCCACTGCTGCTGGGAACTTTGCCAAAGGTGTTTCCCATTTTGGATATGCACCAGGAACAGCTTGAGGGGCTGCTCCACGAGCTACGCTAGCTGTATACAAGTTTAGCTTTGCTGAAGGAACCTTCACTTCAGATTTGATTGCTGCTATGGACCAAGCTGTTGCAGACGGTGTTGATATGATATCCATTTCTTTTGGGTACCGTTTCATTCCCTTGTACGAAGATGCTATATCAATTGCTTCTTTTGGAGCTATGATGAAGGGAGTACTAGTTTCAGCTTCAGCTGGAAATCGAGGTCCTAGTTGGGGAAGTTTAGGCAATGGATCTCCATGGATCTTGTGCGTGGCATCAGGCTACACCTACCGGACATTTGCAGGAACTTTGACTTTGGGCAATGGGTTAACGATTAGGGGATGGAGCTTGTTTCCTGCAAGAGCCTTTGTGAGGGATTCACCCGTTATTTACAACAAGACTCTGGCCGATTGCAATTCAGAAGAATTGTTATTGCAAGTTCCTGATCGCGAACGCACCATCGTCGTCTGTGATTATAATGCGGATGAAGATGGTTTTGGTTTTTCTAGCCAAATTTCTAACATCAATCGAGCAAGACTTAAAGCAGGCATCTTTATATCTGAGGATCCAGGAGTATTCAGAGATGCTTCTTTTTCCTACCCGGGAGTTGTGATTGACAAAAAGGAAGGGAAGCAAGTCATCAATTACGTTAAGAGCAGTGTTGCTCCCACCGCCACCATAACATTCCAAGAAACGTACGTGGACGGAGGAAGGCCATCTCCAGTTCTTGCTGGATCCTCATCACGAGGGCCCTCCAGAAGCTACTTGGGAATAGCAAAGCCAGATATTATGGCACCAGGGGTACTGATTCTTGCAGCAATCCCCCCTAATGTCTTTTCAGAAAGAATCGAGAACGTAGAATTATCCTCTGATTATGAGCTCAAATCAGGCACATCCATGGCTGCACCTCATGCAGCTGGAATTGCAGCACTACTAAAAAGGCGCACATCCTGAATGGAGTCCTTCAGCTATTCGCTCTGCCATGATGACTACTGCAAACCATTTGGATAGTGCTCAAAAGCCTATTAGAGAGGATGATAACTTTATAGCCACGCCCTTAGACATGGGAGCAGGGCATGTTGACCCGAACAGAGCCATTGATCCCGGCCTAGTATATGATGCTACTCCCCAAGATTACATAAATCTTATATGCTCTATGAATTTCACAGAAGAGCAGTTCAAAACATTTGCAAGATCATCAGCCAATTACGATAACTGCTCAAATCCATCAGCTGATCTCAATTACCCATCATTCATCGCCTTGTACCCGTTCAGCCTGGAGGAAAACTTCACCTTCCCCTGGTTACAGCAGAAATTCAGGAGGACCATTACAAATGTTGGTAAAGGTGGAGCAACTTACAAAGCAAAAATAGAAACTCCCAAAAATTCGACAGTATCAGTGTCGCCACGAACTCTGGTGTTCAAGGAGAAGAATGAAAAGCAAAGCTACAGTATGACAATTCGGTATAGAGGTGATAGTGATCAGAGTAGGAACGTTGGGTCCATCACTTGGGTTGAAGAAAATGGTAATCACTCAGTTAGGAGTCCTATAGTGATATCTATGATAATTGATGTCTGGGGTAGTGAAGACTAAGACAAGAGGGAAATTATGTATATATACACAATCAAAAGCAGTAGACATGGGAACAAATAATATGTGCACACAAAATAATTCCAGAAAACGCATATGTTTATGTGTGAGAGAATCATGGAAGAAATGAAACTAAGCAGAAGCAACTTGTTCTTCCTATCTCTCAGCATGCTGTTCTTCCTATTTCTTAACTTAATTCATTTTTGTTTCAACAATTGACAAGTGAATCTGTAACTAATGACCACTAAAATATTGTCATTAGACATAATACCTAGATAAACATTTTAATTTGGCTTTAATTGATAATTAAACACTTCAATTTGAAAAATGCATGTATAGATACCTTAATTCGTATTCACAATGTTAGTTGAACATTTCAACTTACACAATGATAAGCTAAACACCTCCAAAATTTATGTGTCATGTTCACATTGAGTGTCCACAAGACAGGGTGAAAATGAATTGAGGCGTCTAGATGTACATTCTCAAAATTGGCGAGATTAGTTGCTTGTTTAATCCAAGTTAAGATGCTTGTTTATGTATTATGCAATCTTTTTCAAAGAATTTATTACAAATGTATGCAACTTTAGAGTCAAAATTACATATGCTATTTTATTTACCTAACTAACAAATAAATTACCAAACTATACTATCCTTTTCCTGACAAAATATTTATTTTACTCAAATTTTATTATTTTTTTAATCCTTTTTCTGACAAACATTTAATGTTACTCAGATTTTATATATCTTTTTAATTTTACGGAATATTGGTTTTACCCAATGGGTAATAATCAACCATCAAATTTGATGGGACTACACATGCATCGACTGACGTGCATTCCTACTTTTTCAACAACCTTTAGTTTAATCCCTTTCTTCTTCCATTTACACCACATAAAAAGGAATCATCCATTGTTGAAGAGCTTTGCAAAATTTGTCTAAAATAACCAGGTAAGCCCGACGCTTTTTTTTATATATATATTTTGCACTCTTCTTGAATCCAACTTTTGGTATACCAAGAACCTCGTAGATTCGCCATAATTTTTTTCTTGGTTTTTTTGGCTTTCTATTAGTGTTCTTTTACTAGTAAAGGGAAGATTAATCATAGAAGGTTGACCTTCTTTTACTAGTATTCTTTTTTTTAATCTTTTCTTTTTTTTAACCTTTTTTTTTTTTAAGGTGTGCAGTGACTTCAAAGGTTTTTAATGGTGAATATAGGGTATTATGTATGGTTGGATTATTGGTTTTAAACGTTGGTTTTTTTGGTTTGCAGTTTTGGTGTTTTTATTGGTATTTAGCATGGTGTATCTTGACATTATCCACCATATGATGGTTTTGAATGAGATTAAGTTGACACAAAGCCAAGGTTTAAAGAAGGAAGTAGTTGATGTTGAGAAGGTATCATAGAAGTTTATGTATGAGGCTATTGAACATTATGACCTTTTAATGGTCATCATGGATTTAGTTTGTTAGTAATGGTTTCATTTTTTTGGTAAAAAGTGTTGATATATTTGGTTGTTATTCATGTTCTTGCATTTAATTTTGGTTGAGACGCTTAACATATTTTGGTATAATTATATGTGCCCTGCTTGGTAGCAAAAATGTGAGATGCGCTTTATAGGTAATACTGTTGGTATTGACAATGGTGGTTTTCCCATTGTCAATACTTTGGTTTTTAATGATCAATATAGGATAGTATATATGGTTGGATTATTGGTTTTAAATGTTGGCATTTTTTTTCCGATGTACATACTGGTGTAAGTATTGTCTTGAATGTTGGTGGGACTTCTTATATACATAAATATTTTCCCTCCGATTATTATATATGAGTATATTCAACAATGATATATTTTCCTATGTGGCCCAAATACAATAAGTTGGTGGCTTACCTAGGCTAGTAAAATAGGTTGTCACTATGCTATCCAATCAAATTAAATTGATTTGATATTTGTGCTAAAGGAAAAGCACTAAAATCCCTTTATTTAAAATGAAAAATGGACATCAATTACATTTTCATACAATAGCAATCACTAAATATACTTGCATAAGAATTTTTTTGGTCTTCTTGTGTATATACTATCCACATGCCTGGAACTATTCGTGACCCATATTTTTTGCATTGGCAAACTTGAATCCCATTAAATAGATATTCACGAATAATCTATAACATTTCAAAAAGAAATTAATTTTTTCACTGCTTTGTTTTTCGCGTTTTCTTTTTCATCGGCTTTTCTTAACATGTTAGTCAAATATTTAATCACAAGCTATGGTAAATATATTCTATTTTTGTCTCAAATTTTTATATATATGCATACACCCAAATGATCTCTTATCACATGTGGACAATCCACTAAATGTGGTCCCTTCAGCTACTATGAGTAGAGTACTAAAATACTCTACTACTATTGTGTCAAATCAATTAAATTGGTTTAACTTCTTGGAGTAAAAGAAAAACATTAAAATATTTGTAACATAAAAGATAAAAGGGAAACCAAAACAAATTAATCTACCATACGCAATGTTCAACATAGCAGCAAACCACAATTTTTTGGTGTTTGAGATGGTTCCTCACGGGCTGACCATTACACAATGGATATATTTTTCAGTTTTTGTACTTTAGTTTTTACTTTTTTTCTCCCATTTCCCAACACAAATCATATCATATCATTTCAACATTAATTAATCTAAAATTCTTCTCTTACCTATTTTTGTAAATAATATTGGCATTTTAATGGTAATTATTAAAAAGTAGGTAGTGTCTTGTAAATACCAACTTTTTTTGGTATAGTTGTGTGAAAGGCCCTTTTCAAATTACAATACAATTTACTTATTTAATTTTAAACATCATACGTTTGTTCAAGGGAAAGGATCAATAGTATTCCCTCCATTCATCTTTACTTGTATTTTGGGATGTCCAATAATATTTGTCCCATTTATGAAATCAAGACATTATACTCATTATATTCAAAGGATGATTTGGTGATAGTACTTCTTAATTCATATGTCAAGTCAACAAAAAATAAGTAAAAATAAACAATGAAAGTAGTCATCTATTTTCATTTATTTAATTAACTTTGTTTATTTTTATACTATCCGAATATTATTACCCCACCATTACTGAACTTAACACAAGACCCCTAATTTGGATAGATTCCCGAAAATTATGAGATTTCACTTAAATTATTGATCTATTCTTTTAACCTGACCCGATCCATCTAATTAATTAAAAAAATAAAACCCGCAACTGTTGCCTATTTAATGTTTGTATTACATTACAAGACAATATTATAAGATTGAAAAGTGATTACCAGGAAAAGTTGCTTTCGGAATAATGTGACAGATTTTTGTACTATTTCTGAAAATCGTGTCTTTTTCAGAAATTCTCCAAAAATAACACCACATAATTGATCAAATTATTCCAAATTTCTATAAGATAAACACAAAAATCTTGCAGCAATGGCTATTGGTCGAGAGCCAGACTGCACCAGTTACAGCAGTCGTCACAGTGTACATTTTACGATTGTCCTTTTCTAGTAACAAAATATTATCAAGTCCTTTACAAGATCATATTGATCGTAATAATGTTGGAATATTTTTTAATTAAATTATTGACCGTATTGAAAATATCTTTTTTAATTTTGTATAATTTAAGAATGTCTTTGATATTTTGAATTTAAGTAACATGTATGATCTCTTTCAAAAAATCTTATCTTTCCTTAATAAATAATAAGTACTCTCCTACAAAGGCACATGAAAATATATGCATATTGTCAAACGAATAAAATGTATTTTTCTCAATCAATATCAAAGCAATATCTTTTTTTTTTTTTTTGAAAAAAATAACTTCACACCTTAATATCGTTTTTCACTTTATTAATCAAGGTAGTTTTTTCGAGATTTTGTGAACGCATATTCCGTATTCCCAGAAAAAACTACATTAAGCTGAGTGTCGGCAATATTAAATTTAATTACAATGATTTTGAGTCATTTATCAAACTAGGGACCACAGAAAAAGGTCCATGGCATAGCCTTTTGAACAGATTATATTACTAATCCTCTACATTCTAATCTATTTGATTAATTCTCCAAAATTCTAAATAAATGCATTAAATGTCAGTAGCTGACTCATCAGCAAGTGGGAAAGTCAGATTATATTATCCACAAGTTATAAGGAAATCTTATATAGTAACATGGAGGAAGAGTAAAAGCAACACCCTTTATTATTGACTCCTCTTTTTCTTCCAATGAGATATTATATTTGATTTAATTAATTTATCAGAATTCTGTCATATCTGTCCTAAAAAATCATTAATCTAATATTTAGAAGACAAGAAATAATTTTGGCTTCAATGGGGTCATGTGACATACAGGTTCCTTCCTAGCAGCCTGCAAGATTAGACATAGTGAGAAGAACCAGATGTATATATACAAGCTGATTCATTTCACTTATATAACAGCCGCCTATCTTGATTACTTTACTACCCTCTTTAACTCATTTCAACATCCACTTTACTTACCTTATCTCTATTATTGCAGCAACCAAATGCTGCTTCAATTATTTAAAGAAGTCACTTGAATCTGCAGTGTGTAGTCAACACAAAGATCTATAATGGGGTTACTTCATCTTCTCCTCTTTTCATGGTTTCTTTCTGCTCATCTCTTTTTAGCTATAGCACAAAGATCCACTTACATTGTCCATCTTGACAAGTCTTTCATGCCTAATGTCTTTGCTGATCACCATCATTGGCATTCTTCCACTATTGATTCCATCAAAGCTTCTGTTCCTTCATCGGTAGACAGATTTCACTCTGCTCCAGAACTTGTTTACTCTTATGACAATGTGCTTCATGGATTCAGTGCTGTTTTGTCCAAAGATGAACTGGCAGCTTTGAAAAAGTCACCAGGTTTCATTTCAGCATACAAAGATACAACTGTGGAACCCCACACTACCCATACATCTGATTTCCTCAAACTCAATCCTTCATCTGGTCTGTGGCCAGCTTCTGGATTAGGCCAAGATGTGATTATCGGAGTTCTTGATTCTGGCATCTGGCCAGAATCTGCGAGTTTCCAAGATGATGGTATGCCTGAAATCCCCAAAAGGTGGAAAGGAATTTGCAAGCCAGGCACACAGTTTAATGCTTCAATGTGCAACAGAAAACTCATTGGGGCTAATTACTTCAATAAGGGAATTTTGGCTAATGATCCAACAGTAAACATTTCCATGAATTCTGCCAGGGATACTGATGGTCACGGCACACACTGCGCTTCCATTGCTGCTGGGAACTTTGCGAAAGGTGTTTCCCATTTTGGATATGCACCAGGAACAGCAAGAGGGGTCGCGCCGCGAGCTAGGCTAGCTGTGTATAAGTTTAGCTTTAATGAAGGAACTTTTACATCAGATTTAATTGCTGCTATGGACCAAGCTGTTGCAGATGGTGTGGACATGATATCGATATCTTATGGGTACCGTTTCATTCCCTTATATGAAGACTCTATATCTATTGCTTCTTTTGGAGCTATGATGAAGGGAGTGTTGGTTTCAGCTTCAGCTGGAAATCGAGGCCCAGGTATTGGAAGTTTAAACAACGGATCTCCATGGATCTTGTGCGTTGCATCAGGCCACACCGACCGGACATTTGCAGGAACTTTGACTTTGGGCAATGGGTTAAAAATTAGGGGGTGGAGCTTGTTTCCTGCACGAGGCCTTGTCAGGGATTCTCCAGTAATTTACAACAAGACTCTTTCTGATTGCAGTTCGGAGGAATTGCTATCACAAATTGAAAATCCCCAAGGCACCATCATTATATGTGATGATAATGGGGATTTTTTTGATCAAATGCGTATTGTCACTCGAGCAAGACTTGGAGCAGGCATCTTTATTTCTGAGGATCCAGGAGTGTTCAGATCTGCTACATTTCCCAACCCTGGAGTTGTCATTAACAAAAAGGAAGGGAAACAAGTCATCAATTATGTGAAAAATAGCGTCACACCCACAGCCACCATCACGTTCCAAGAGACATATCTAGATGCAAAGCCAGCACCAGTTGTTGCTGCATCTTCCGCGAGAGGCCCCTCCAGAAGCTACTTGGGAATTGCAAAGCCAGATATATTGGCTCCAGGGGTACTGATTCTTGCAGCATATCCACCAAATGTATTTGCAACAAGTATTGGGGACAACATTCAATTGTCGACTGATTACATTCTTGAATCAGGCACATCAATGGCTGCACCACATGCTGCTGGAATTGCAGCAATGCTAAAAGCTGCACATCCTGAGTGGAACCCTTCAGCTATTCGCTCGGCCATGATGACCACAGCTGATCCTTTGGACAACACTCGGAAACCTATTAAAGATTCCGACAATAATAAGGCTGCCACGCCCCTAGACATGGGAGCAGGGCATGTTGATCCCAACAGGGCTCTTGATCCTGGTCTAATATATGATGCTACTCCACAAGATTACGTAAATCTTCTATGCTCTTTGAATTTCACAGAAGAGCAATTCAAGACAATTGCAAGATCATCAGCCAACCACAACTGCTCAAATCCATCAGCTGATCTCAATTACCCATCATTCATTGCCTTGTACAGCATTGAGGGAAACTTCACCTTGTTGGAGCAGAAATTCAAGAGGACAGTTACAAATGTTGGTAACGGTGCAGCTACTTATAAAGCAAAGCTAAAAGCTCCCAAGAATTCTACAATTTCAGTGTCACCACAAAGATTGGTGTTCAAAAACAAAAATGAGAAGCAAAGTTATACCTTAACAATTCGCTATATAGGTGATGAGGATCAAAGTAGAAACGTTGGGTCGATCACTTGGGTTGAAGAGAATGGTAAGCACTCTGTTAGAAGTCCTATAGTGACATCTCCCATTATTGAGGTGTGGGAGTAGTGAACTGGAAGTACTAAAAAAACAAGACCAAAGGAAATCATGTATACTGTGTGATTGTTTGTGTCCATCCCAATTCAATAACTACCTATATATTAGCTAGCAAATTGCAGCAACTGAGTATAAAACTCTTGCTTGCAGCACCTAGTGCGTCGTCAAGAATACTATCCTACTTCCATTCAGAAGTATTTATTAGTGCATATTTCTCTATTTAACTAACCTTTTCACCTATTGCAAACGCAGCTCCATCATTACCATAGGAGGAATCAGAGCTTTTAGTCTGCAAATAATGTACTAGTTAATTGCAGAATCACGAAAAGGAACTATGAGCCATATTAAATATTTGTTTATTGCTTTTACTTACTAGTTTCTCATCATGTGTGTTGCACGTGTATTAAGTTATATAATATATGACTATAATTAAGAAACGATCTTATTAGAATAATATTTTGATTAAATAAATATAATAAAAGAGTAATTAAAGTACAGCTTTCAATGAGTGATTGATGTTGTTCATTAGATGAGTGACTTATTCGTGAATTTTAAGATGATTGAATTTCATATGAACCGGCACAAATACATAAAAATAAATATGAAATGAAGTAGATGACATATGTGCCTTTCTTCACTTTTTATAAGGTGCACACCACATCTTTACCTTTTGTATATACTTCTCCGTCTTATTTTATGTGTCATAATTTGACTTGGCATAATATTTAAGAAAAAATATAAAGACTTTTGAATTTTGTAGTATAACATAATCCTTAAATATTTGTGTCATTGTAAATCATTTAATTAAGAATAAAATATTATTTTAAGTTAAAATATTTCTAACTACAATATGATGATTTTTTTTTGGACGAACTAAAAATAAAATTGTCACATAAAATAGGAGAAAGAAAGTGATATTGTTCACCAAAATCTACAAACAAACATACATACATACATACATACATACATATATATATATATATATATATATATATATATATATATATATATATATATATATATATATATATATATATATATATATCGTATCATGAAAAGTGATCAAACTATTTGTGTATGTTAATTATTTTTGGGGCAAAAATCATAATATTCAGATAAACATAATCATACCTCTTTTGATATCTAGAATGAGAAATATCTTAACTTTGTATCGTAGAAAATAATTTCAAACTTTAATTTTTTTCTTTCTTTATCTCATTTTTAGTGACTCGTAAAAAAACCCTACTAATATTACAATTATTTCCCCCAAAATGAAAAGCCAAAGTAAAATAATATGCAATACTTATCATAACATTTACAAAAGACAACAATGGTTGAAAATAATAAAAATCTTTAGTTGTATAACTAATTAAAAGGATTACATTCATTCAAATAAATATGATATTTTATTCAAATTTATATAAATAAGATATTTAAATAATTAATGTATGAACTTTTGAGTATAAATAAGATTTCTCAATTTTCATGTCTGTAAAATTTTTTTAGTACGGAGATTGAAATAATGATGAATGTCATTTTGGTGATCTAAAATTATATGTAGGTGTCGGTTTTGATTTTAAGACCAAACACGGGGATTATTTTGAATATTCTCCACCAATTAAATCATGTTTGGCTAAAGTTGCATGATAAATTTTTTGTAAATTGGATGATCATTTTTTAAAAATTATTTATTTATATTGGCTATCCGATCTAAATATGAAAACCCTTTTTGTTGTTGATATATGTTTTGAAAATTATTTTTCTAACACTTTCTAGAATATATCTTTTTGTGAATTTTCTAAAAAATACAAGTGGAATTAATGTATGATTTGTCAAGTTATCCTTATCCTATAGATGTTTTTTGAGAAATGCACATCGAACACTATAAAGGAGTAACTCTTTAATATAGGGTACATTTGAAAATAATTAATATTTTTTCTTAAATTTATTAAAAGACTTCTTTTGAGATTGTTTTTCTTAGTAGATGATATCCCCTAATTCGTTCTTGCTTGGTATTTTGTTATTTGCAATTTAGAAACTATACTGCCTCATCTGTGTACTTTTATTTGTCCGTTTCAAATATAGATATTTACTTTTATTTGTCATTTTTAACATGTCAAGAAAAGATAATTATTTTTTCTTCATATTTTATTCTTAGCATTAATAACTTATTCCCCAAATTATTTTTCAAGATTTAATAAAATATTAATAATCAATAGAATTAGTGAGGTAAAATAGTCATATCAATCTTTTTCTTAATAGATATGTCAAGTCTAAATATGACAAGTAAAAAACAAATAGAGGAAGTAAGGAAAAAATTAAAAATAAGACAGTAAAATTTTGGAATACTTAAAAATTATACAATTTTTGAAAGCATCAAATATACTTAAATGATACAACAAGAGTAATTGAAACAAATAGTGCACACTATCCCGTAGAAATATGGTGATTTATTGTTCCTTAAAGATGCAGTGATTTGGCCACATATGATGAGAAACTCACTAAATAGTATGTAAGTAAGTGTTTTATGTAGGATTATCTCCCTTTAGTTTAATGCAGTGTTTCATTGGAGGCAATGTTTGTGGTGGTTCATTAATGTTTGTAATTCTTCGGCATATATTTAGTTCAGAATAAATGAATGTAATTCTTCGACAGAATAAATTGGAGGCAAGTTCTTTGTTTATCAAAAGTTACATTTTTTCGTAATTTTTAAATTATTAAATAAATTAAAAGAATATTATAGTAATTTAACTTTTAAGTTTTGGAGTTCATGTTTTTAAAGTAAAATATTACAAAATTTTTGAAATTCAATTAGTAATATTTCAATTTTCCCAACAATTATTTCTTTATTAAATACTAGTACTTCCAACGTTACCCTTTGTATAAAACATCATTTCAGTATTTATTGCAAAAATATAATTTGTCAACATAAATGACATTTAAGTACATATCATTATCAATTTCATGAGTAAAGACTCTTAATTGCTATCTAATTCATTTCTTAAGTACGCATTATTTGCAGAGTTGGTGATCTCAAATGGTTTCTAGAATTTTAAGAGTCCTAATTACTTAAATAATGAAAACTTATAAAGAATTTGAAATGTTGGAGTTAAATAAATATTTACATGCCAAATATGAATTTATCAGCTCTGGTAAGGTTCCTTTTCTTATACTTTTTGTTTGTAAGATAAGACTTTGATCAGGTTACGTATTTCTTCAGATTACGAAGCACATTTCGTGCATTCTAATTCTTTGTGATTGTTTCTCTTTCTGGAATTTCTTTGAGATATGATGTAACACTGGAGAACCAAGGTAGAGTGAAAATGAAATGGATATGGTGAAAATGAAACTGGTGGAGTAGTGAATCCTAAATTTAGCTTTGAAGATTAATTAAATTAATCGTAAAGATTGAAAATAGTAATATGATAATTATGGCCCCACTTAAACTTATTTGATTGAATTAGTTAGATCCATGTAGCCTAGCAATCACATGTTCCCATTCATTTGCCAACACATATAAGCTAAGCTGCATCTCAATATTTGGAGGAAAAGAAACTGAATCTCAATCGTGCAGCTGCCCTCTCCACCTAAATATCCAAAAAAAAAAAATATTCATTTTAGAAAATTGAAAAAAGGAAGTAATTATTTTCTAAGCATTTTTTTAATATTGACCGAAAATGAATTACCCTTCTAATATCAATAAAAATATTTTTAAAATAAATTTTCAAAAATATATTTATGAAATTTTATTGAATATATTATTGTTATTTTTAGGTCAGAAATTGAGCATCTCACTCATGAAAAATCAAGTGATTTTCTCTCTCTCCGTAGCTTTCATCTTCTCTTCCTTTACACGTTGATTATGCATACGAAAATTGCCAAATCATGTGGGACTGGTGGTGCTTCTCTTTCAACTCCAACAAAGACAATCCCTCTTCCCACACTTTGCTCCCACTTCGACATGAAAATCGCTCAACAACTCAAACTCCATCTCCGATTTCCCTTTCCATGATGATCGTCACCTCTTGGCTAAGTCGACGAAGCTTCCGCCGCTACTGCTGTCTCCTTCTCTGCTCTCCTTTTCTTCTTCCTTTGTTTTGTGCTACCTGCCCTATCATTTGTGCTGCTGAAATCTGCTACCGTCTATGCTATCGCCGATCCCGGTGGAAATCCGCGGACGGATTCGAAGGCGGCGGCGGAGATGGGCGGCGATGGTGCGAAGGAGGGGAAGGTAGCATAGATGGAAGTGAAGAGACAATGTTGTTGCAGAGGTATCTGGATGATCAACTTCTTCTTGTGATTGAATCTATGTATAATTGCGGGGATGAAGAGGAGGAAGTTACAGATAGTAGAACCCTTCTTCTCCCGTAACAGGAGATCAAGAGATCTTTCGGTTATCACTTTTCTTTAGCTTTCCCTTTTGGTTTTGTATATAGAATTTCAACATTGACAATGGTGGATTCAAATAGTCAATCAACTAAATTACTGATTAATAGCTTAATTGTGGTGTTTGTAATCTACCATTCAATCAAATGGAAGATTTTGACTATGTATTTACAATTATACTGTTTTATGGTAAACATTTATATCAAATTACTCAATTTATTATGGTTAAGTTAAAACATTTACATCAAATTACTCAATTTATTATGGTTAAGTTAATTACTAGGTAAGTTGTTATCTCCTCTTTTTTTGAAAAAAAAAAAAAAAAACAGGACGTAGAATTAATACAGGGATCAACTGTACTGTACTAAATCAGAATTTTATTCGTAAAATTTAAAATATAAAAAAAAAATATGTAAGGAGAAGAATTTAATATTTATTATATATTTTAACTTTATATATATAATATAATTTTTTGACATATAAGATTAAAAAAAAATTATTTGTGTTACGCTAGTTTCATCGTGGTTATTGAATTGTGTACACTAGATAAATTTTCTTTTGTGAATGCTTCAGTTATGTGAAGCATTGGAATGAGAATCTATCAAAGGATAATTGAGTACCTAGAGTAGTAATTAGGGGTAACAAAATTAAATTTAACCTGTTTAATTCATTCAACTGTTGAAGTTTGGATAAGTTAATAACTCGCTTATTTATTAGTTTAATTCAACCAATTTCAAACCATTTAAAATTGGGTTGATATGCAACCTGAATTGATTCGAGAGAAATTTTGTCAAAATAATTTTAAAATATTTTGTTTAATTCGATATGTTTTAAATAGTCAGAATACAGAAAAATATATTACAGGAAAGATAAGATTAGGAATGAAAATATTTGGAATACGATGGGAGTGAATCTCATGGAGGGAAAGATGTAGAAAATCAAATTGAGATCATTTTAGCATGTAAATAAAAAATGTGCAAATATCACTGTGAGAACATGCGAAAGGTTAGTCATAGCGAGCTTGAGGGGAGTAGAGGCGGGCCAAATAAGTACCCGATGAAGTGATTAAGCAGAATATGACACAACTTCAGCTCAAAATGGTGAAGAGATTGAGAATTAGGATTAAAGGCTAGTAGGTGGTTGGTCATACTTTTCAATCTTTAGACTATTACCTCCGTTTCAAAAACATTACTCATTTTCTTTTTTGACAAAACTTTAATTTAGCTTTTCACGTGACATATTTAAGACCATAAGATTGACGGACATTTTAATACATTTTACGTAACTTTAATTTAGGACCACAAGATTGAAAAATCTTCTTTATTTTCTTGAACTCTTTGTCAAGTCAAACAAGATCTTTCTTTTTTAAAACGAAGATATTAATATTGTTCTTGTATTTTCTTATTCTTTACTTTTTTATTACTACTTGTTTCTTTAGCCTCTTTCATCTTATTATCTTGATATTGCTTCATTTTTATCTTTCTCTGAGTTAAGGGTCTTTCGAATCCCCCTATGTTCGACAGATAATACAAAGTAAATTAGTTAATGTGCTTAAATTGTTCCAAACACAATTGTGATACAAGAAATGAAGGAAAAACTACAATATTGTTTTCCATAAAATGTTTAGACACTCTGTAAGGAAGAATACTCTACTTGTAGTTGGTAGCTAATTCCATGGTTCGAACTTGTGACCATAGTAAATCACACGAAAAGGAGGATAACTTTTCTCCAACTCCCCTCTTCAACAACTTCAAACTATAAAAACTAGTTTAGTGAGTTTACTCCTGAGTCAATTAACTCCTGAGTCAATTTATACAGGTCTCCATTCCATTTTCATTTTTGCTGTTATCACCAACATCTGCCAGATCTTGATATGCATAGTCTACTGGAACCAGCGGGAGATTATATCCATTCCTCTTAACAAATGTTACTAAAACAAGCAAGGAAATTACTATATTCAACTTGGTCTTACAAAGGTTTTTCATCCCCATGGAACCTCAAAGTCCTTCCGTTGAACGACAAAGTTACACGATTAGCCAACATATGCACTACTCCATCCTTGCGTTAATCATGCTAGATTTAGGTATAAGATTTGCACTTGAAAGGAAGGTCATTAACAATAATTATAGTGCAAACTTTGAACATCACGTTGGTAGTCCATAGCAGACTTTGAACAACATCACATATTAATTACAATTGCTCATCTCTAATGTCACAACAAACCAAACAAAAACAAATCTAGTTCTTAGTCTACAAGATTAGCTCGACTACATAACCAACCACTAGTAAGGACAGAACTGTTACGTTAAATATGTTATCAAACAAAAACGAATCTAGATGTTACAGAGCAAATAAGCTATATTTTGGGTCAATGCAACCTGTAGAAGGAGACAAAAGCTGTACCAGTAGATCAAATTGTCGCCATCAAGTGGTAGAGGTTGAACATAGCAGAAGACTTTGAAAATGTTTAGCTCATTGCGTTGTGACACTTTTGGCAAGATTGCGAGGTTGATCAACATTGAATCCACGCAGTACAGTCAGATGATAGGCCAATAACTGAAACAGACGACAAACACAAGAAAACAATTAAGCTTAACTGTAAAATATCAAACACAAAGTAAAAAATAACTGGAGGAAAGAAAAACTGATGTGCACAAACTATCAGGTTCATGAAATCTTGACACAAGTTACTGAAAATCCAGCGAATTCTGCTAAGCTTCAAAGCATTCCTATTTACCATAATAGGGAAAAGAAGGAGGGAAGTGAGAAAATGGAGGTAAGGAGGAGTTTGAACTTAGAAGAAGATGAAAAATGGATGTTATGGTATAAGCATTAATCCTAGTCTATCATTTTGCATATGGTCTTAAGTGGTTCTTGACCCCTAGCATGCTTTCACAAATAGAGTTTAAAAATACTGATTGACATGATATGAAGCTATGACCAAATAATAGTGTAAGAGGTAAAGATTGAGGATAAATTCTGCTTATTAATGGCATTCAGTGGTTAATACAGCTGCCAATCTAGTGTGGCAAAACAACACATAAAGTACTTCAACAACAGCAACAGTATACCCAATAGAATCCCACAAGTGGGGTTCGGAGAGGGCAGAATGTATGCAGACCTTACCACTACCTCATAGAGATGGAGAGACTGTTACCGGAAAACCCTCGTCTCAAAAATTAAGCCCCATAAGCAGAAGATACTAGATATGGAATAGAAAAAAAAGGGATGGGTGGGGGGAATGAAAAGCAAATGATAGCACGTAAATACGATAAAGTAACAAATATAAGACGAATAATGACAACACAGGATATCAAGACACAACTATTCCTATTAACCTACTATATCACAAGGCCATACATCAACCTAGCCTACTAGCATATTAGCCTTCTACCCTAATACGCGACCTCCACTCCTTTCTATCTAAGGTCATGTCCTCGGTGAGGTGAAGTTTCGCAATATCTTATCTGATCACCTCCCCCCAATACTTCTTCGGTCTACCTCTACCCCTCCCTGTAACCCCTAAATCCAACCTCTCGCACATCCTAACAGGGTCATCGGTACTTCTTCTCTGTACATATCCAAGCCATCCCAGTCTCGCTTACCTCTGACTTCTCTCGGATGGTCTCATTCCTAATCTTATCACTCTTGGTATGTCCACACATCCATCTCAACATCCTCATCTCCCGACCTGCATCTTCTGAACATGTGAGTTTTTAATTGGCCAACACTTCGCTCAATATAGCAGAGACGGTCTTACTGCCATTCTGTAAAACTTGACTTTAAGTTTAGGTGGTATCTTTTTATCTCACAACTAGTAAATTGACCGCGCTTTGCACGTTTGAAGTTGAAAAATTATTTATTTAAATATGTATGTTATAGATGCTTCTTAGTGATATAAAACTTCAATATAGATGGCATCTCCATTGAAAAAATAATATGTAAGAGAAAATACACAAACAAATTGAAATAGCGAAATAAATTCAAAGAGAAGAAACATTTTTTTTTGCTGCAAATACAGATGTCAAATGTGTATCTAAGAAATGTCATTCAAAGAACTAAAAAAGAAATAAAGAAGTAATGCTGGATACCATTGTTATTGGTGTCACTTCTGAAATAAATGTAAGATTTGTATACAATTTATTTTTCTTAAAGTTCATTGTTGTAGGACTATGTTATGATTGTATCATATAAGATTAAAGACATTCAAAATGGAAGGAAAAAAAAACAAAGAGACATATCACCCATTACTCTAATAATTAATGGTTACAGAGGTCATAGTAATATCTTAAAAAGGTTTTTGATGTTTATATTAAGGACCAGAAAATTCTCATAGTTTGAATCTTTGGAGATGTGATCTACCATAGCATTTTAGTATTTGAGAACTCAAACAAACTCCTAGTGTTGCGCGCACATTGTCTGGGTGAGTATATAAGAACTGCTGTTCAATTAGTTTATAGATCTACCAACTCAAAAGAATTGCAAAATACTAAATATTGGATTTCAATTAATTGTACACTCAAGGTTACACAGTAATGTACGATGAATGTGCACTGGTTTTATTTGACTTTACTGTGCACTTACCAATTCCTTTTTTTGGCTAAAATTATGTAATAGGCAGCTGCAGGAACCCGACTCCAAAGACCTCAGATTTATTGGAAAGATCAAACTTATCTTAGTTTAAAGGTACACCTAGATGTACACATATTTGGCTTGCATCTGAAATAGGTCATTATGGCCATATAATTCTCTTTTCATTTTATTCGGTGGCCGAGGCACATAGAGGTAATTTTAGAATGATATTCAATAAACATGCATCAAAGTATGTCATCTAAAGTAAGATTAATATAGAGTAACCTACTAAAAGACATCCTAGGAGTAGCATGGATTACAAGTTCTGATAAGTAGATCAAAACTTTTATCATTGAAAATCATCACCCTTTCCATACAAGGAATAAGAAGTATATGTTAGCAGTCAAATAACAGAACGCATTGCTCAATCTCCGTATTTGTAAATTTATTCTGTTATTTGTTTCACATTGAAAGATCTACAAAGATTGACACGCTTCTAGTTTTCAAGTAATATTCCTGTTATATTCTAGGCAACTAGAAGGCCAACGAGAAAATGCAGAGTGTGCATATGCATCTAAAAGAATTATCACAGTTCGTCCACCATAACATTGGGTAATCCAGTTCATAGATGCAGTTCAAAATTTATCAGCAGACATATTGGTACACGGAATCCAGATCTGCACCAACCCTGATGAGGAAGTTGATTTTCTACCAACTCTAGGAGACACATGTCCAAGACGTACGACACCCAGCAGTTTAATCACAATTACAAAGGTAAAGGGAATTGCAGCTTTAGTTTATACTGATTTGTGTGAACAGACACATCTAAAGCTTCAGCTATTTGAGAATTGATTGGCATAACTATTTATATATCCTAGGTCTGCAATACATCCCTTTCATATGTTTTTGGATGCTTTTTTCAGGTCTATTGTGTGGAACTATTTCATAGAATGGTGGTGGCAAGATCGCAGACATCCTCTATCTATTCTGATATCATTTTAAAATTGTGTGAATAGCCTCAATTAAAGCTTATATTGTTAGAGAGTCTACCCATTATATTTCTTCATTTTAGGTCAGCATTAGCTTTTGTATCATGAGGAAACAAACTTTTCCCAGATTCCCATTTTTTCCACAAACTTGACAAAATGCACGCAAAGACTATGTATGTGAATGTATCCAAGGTAAAATAAATTCTACAGAGAAAGGGGCTAGATAGAAACAGTGAATGTATTCATAACAAAAATGTGTAGAGCTAAGACTGATGCTGTATAGTTGTCGGCCAATAGTCACTAAAAGTTATATTTCACTGAATTGTGATCCTAAAGCAGAGTAGAAACACTACCTGTAATGGAACTACATTAATTACGGGCTGCAAGCAGTCCACAACCTGTGGAACTTCAATTACTCGAGACGATCCACCAACAGAAACAGATGCTTTATCTCCTTCCGTGCACATCACTATCAGTCGACCTTTCCGTGCATGAAGTTGTTGAATGACTGATTGTTGTTTGCTGCAAACCAACCAAATTTGTTAAAAAGCTGGTATATATGGTCGTAGAACTCTCACTATTAATTAAAAACTAACCTAAAACAAGAATCACGGGTGGCAATTACTACAATAGGGAGATTTTCATCAACCAAAGCCAAGGGACCATGTTTCATCTCTCCAGCAAGTATTCCTTCACTATGCATCAGTGCCACCTCCTTTACCTTCAAAGCACCTTCAAGAGCTGATGCATAGTTGTAACCTCTTCCAAAAACAAGAAGTGATTGCTCAGCGATTAGCAGCTTAGCAAGATCCTTCATTTCTTCATCAAGCTTGAGCACCTCTTTCACTTTGCCTGAAATTCATGTAACGTACCCCAAAAAGGGCATACAAGAAGTATAAGCATCCCATATTAAAGGACAATTAAAAACAAGAATTTTAGCACCAAGTAAAAACTCACGTGGCAAGTCAAATAGACCATCAATTATTGCTTCTCTTCTTGCTTGATTTGAGAGCGTATCCGCTCCAATTGCAAGAGCTAACATGGCCATCACAACAATTTGACTCGTGTATGCCTGTTGATCAACGAGGTAAATGAGAAGCCAATGCTAAAAGTGACCACTAAAATTCAAACTGTGATTTACCTACCTTAGTACTTGCAACTCCTATCTCACAGCCCGCATTTATGTGAACTCCACAGTGAGTGAGCCTAGCAATTGCACTACCAACAGTATTTGTAATGCCAACACATAATGCACCATTTTCCAGAGCATACTCTAATGCAAGCAAAGTGTCAGCAGTTTCTCCTGATTGACTAACGAAGACCGCTGTATCTTCTCTATATATCGGCCCTTGTCTGTCCACTAAATCACTGGCAATCTCCATGGTTACAGGAATACCTAAATTAGAAAAATAAACAAGTGAGACCAAAGCTACTCTAGGATCTACGCCTTATCCGTTGCTATTGATCAAAACAACTTCAATAGAGTTATAAACAACTAACCAGAAAGCTCTTCCACAATGGATCTTGCAGCAAGAGCTGCATTATAACTTGTGCCACACCCAACAAAAACAATTCTCCTGCTTCTTCTTATGGTTTTGAGGTGATCCTTCAGGCCCCCCAAAAGCACAGTCTTTGCTTTACATGATCCTCCACGTATAAGTCTCCCTCGCATAGTCGTCGTTAAAGATTCTGGCTGCTCATGGATTTCTTTTTGCATGTAGTGCTCATATTTTCCTTTATTTATCTGTTCTACCTCCATTTCCAAAATGGACAAGGCACGTTGAACTGAAGCTGGTCTACTGAGAGTACCACCATGACTATTCTTAGCCTGGTCAAATTTGTAAATTGACACCCCTCCATCCTGACTCATCAGAAAGAAAAAGTTATAGAGCCCACTCTATATATGAACAAGGAAGAGGAACAGGCCATGTGCATAGATTGATTATTAAGTGCTTCGCCTATTTAAAATGTGCATGTATTTCTTGATTCGGAGTTTTTTTAAGCCCTTCATGGCAATGTAAAGAAGCACTTACTTGCAAAATACTTGATGCAGAGTCCTGCACATCCTACATACATATTAACCATAGATTCCAATAGCTTGTCTAAACCCATAGAACTATGTTCTAGATGGAAAATTGTGGCCCTAAACACCATGTGAGCCATAGTTCAATGAGTCGTGAATGTGCTTCCCAATTGTTGTCCCACTTCTAAGTATCAGAATACGACAAATGCTCACAAACTTATTCAATCCTTTATGACAGTAACATCCACGTTTGTAATAAATTCCTTTTATAGATGTATTGAACCGTGGAAGTTAGTTCCATATATGGAGCCATATAGTATGATTATTCTATCAACTATTTTATAGGACTTACTCTCTTTGTTAGTTATCTCAATATTATATGAGACTCCTCTAATACTCTTCCATATCTAATTTATTCTGCTTATGGGTTTTTGAGACGAGGGTTCCCGGGAAACAATCTTTCTACCTCTATGAGATAGTGGTAAGGTCTGCGTACATTCTACCCTCCCCAGACCCCACTGATAGGATTCCACTGAGTATGTTATTGTTTGTTGTTGTACTCCTCTAATAATCCATTTCAGGTATCCTAATTCAATTCTGTTTGTTAACATCTATCATGTTCTTCAACCAAAAAAATGCACCTAATCTATGAATAGTCGGAACTTAGACACCATAATCTTGTGTAGTCCATGTAACATTCATTTATCTTATGGAACTAAAAGGTGATATACATCATCATAAAAAATAAACAAAAAGAAGGAAAAGGGGCAAACTCAGTAAACCACTGTAATTTGATATCTGCTACAAACTTTTAGCAACCAATTTTAAGGGAAGAGTGAAATTTGATCCAAGACAAAATATTAAGTATTAGAATGAAATTGGCCCAAATTTAGTGGAATGGATATCGAGGATTAATACAGCCAACACCTAATTAGATTAGGTTAGATGCATAGTTATTGTTTTTTGAATGATCCATTCGCCCTATCCTCTGTAGCTTTCTGTTTATCTTACTTCATATTCTCTGCTAATACTCACTGTTTATGCGACTCATTGCACTCTGTCCAAGTCCCTAAATAGATTCAAGATACCCTTTTTCTCCGAAAAAGTGCCCACATAATGTTGTCACCAACCCACTCCATACAAGTCAAGAAATTTAAATATAATTTATCTGACAAGTTCAAGAAAATCCCATTTTACTGGGAAAACGGAAGAAGAAGACAACACACACACACACACACAGAGAGAGTTATTCAGCCTTGTAAATGGGAACAACCATGAAGAATGGTAGAATTTACAGAAGATATAATTACAATAATAATATTAACTAGAAAAGATCCTTCTTCAATTGCATCTTCAAAGAAACCAACAAAGAGTAGCTTTTTTATGTTCATTAGAATGAAGAAGTGCTATATTACTAAAAAGAAAACTGATGAAATTAGAAGGAAATAGTATTCACGATTAGCTTAGTAGTAATGAGCTCCATTTTCTAATGAAAAATAGCTTTGGATGAAGAAATTAACAATAAGGGAGTACCTTGATGTGAACAACTTCTCCATCCTCAATTACCAAGACCTTTTTAGTATGTTCAACCAACGCATTAGCATCACTGGACAAGAATAGTTCCTTTGGTTGCCCATTGCTAGAAGGAAATTTAGCATCACTAAATGATGATCCTGCTGAGACCTTTTCTTCCAAGTCCTGGAATCAAAAATATTAGACACTTGTTAACCTGGAAGAGTATGGATTGCATAGTCGAGTAAATTTCTTCCAATGACCATTTTGGTGAAATATATCCTATATGAATGTAAGATCCTAAATGGATCATAACAGTCAGCTCTACATAACAGAACCATAGGATGATAGCCTAATCCAAGATACGCCATACCTGTATACATGTTTGTATATACAGAAGATGATATAAGTATTTTACACTACTGGCTGGTTTTCTATTTATGAAGTAGTCACACACCACTCTTGCAATCCTTTGGTTAAAAGGCAGGAAAGGTCATAAGCTAGATTTCTTCTGGTAAAATGTGGAACTGATACAAAGCAAAAACGAACAAATGAAAATCAGACTATACTCCCAATTTTTATGTGATAACCCAAAGATATTTTGCATTTCCATAATTGTTGAACAAAACAAGAGGGTAGCAGCTGTATAAGAGACACAAGAGCCAAGCCATTAACAAAAGAGGTCTAATCAGAAAAGTTCCACTTTGACTAGCACAGAATAATGCATCTCTTTTGTAAACAGAAATTCTTATCAAACACAAGAGCCATGCCATCAAGATCTAACCCAGAAAAGTTCCTATTTGACAAGCACCGAATGATGCATCTTTTTTGTAAGCAGAAACTCTTATCAAAGAGAATGTAAAAGAGCACATATCAGATTCATCCATAGTACAAGTTAACTTACTTTCACACCAAGAAGAAGTGGACTACCACGTTTGCAAGCAATCAATTCATTTGGGTAGTGTCGACTTTTAAATGTGAGAGCATAGGCTCCTTCCAGATGCCTTATTACCTCAAGCACAACTTGACTGAATGTCACACTCTGGTCACCTGAGACAACAGTCTAACAGTTATTCTATTGGAAAACTGTATCAAAATTTCTATGCTTTATGAGGAAAAAAAAACTGAACTAGAGAAGACATTCCAGAATCTCCAGCAAAAACAGTGAAGGAGAAGTTGGCTAAAATGCAACTGCATTCATTTATCAGTATAAGATAACCAAAGATCTAAGAAGCTATTCAATCATCAGGTGTGGCTGCAAAGAAAAGCTTCTCAAAATCCCAAATAGCTTCAATAAGAGAGAGAACAGAACTTCTACAGGCTAATAAACCAACCAACAGACTCTGTACTGACTTGATATATAGAAAGGAACGAGTCAAGGAAAAGCAAAGAATGACATATTAATCCTTCATGCATTCAGGCGACTGATAGATGAAATAGAATCTGTGAAGAATAATTGTTGGAGAGATACAGATGACTTGAATCATTGAAAAAGACGGGGACAAGAAAACCAAATTAGAAAATGGAGATACCACAGCTGCCTAATTCTGACTTATATAGAGAAAAAAATGACAGAACATCCACTTGGTAAAAGCAAAGATAGTTTGACCTGATAGGTCAAAGAATTGAAAAGAAATGATACCATATCATGATCAATGAATACTGTGCAGTTTAATACATAAAATTTGAACTATAGAGATATTTAATTTTGTCATTAGCAGAAAATTTAGACTAAATCAAGATGGACGAGATATAATAAAGAAGAAGAAGCCAAATAAGATTTGGGGCATAAAGAATCAATGGGTACATTGATCCCGAACATACCAAGATCTCTCTATGACAAAACCAATTCCATAGCCATGAAATGCTTTGATTAATGAAGAGGTAAGGAAGAAATTCAAGTAAAGCAAGGTTATTTTAAAGAAAGTAGCACAAAAAAGCAAATTTACCATCTTACAAGGGAGAAAACGCCCAAGAATAAAGATAGTACATTCAAGAGTTAAAATTTGCTAATAAAAACTTGATGGTATAAAAATTAATTGTGAAAGGAAACAGCAGAGACAATTTACTACTGCTTTATAGAAACAGGAGAACCCATTCAATAATTTTTGTATTTTTAATAACCGTGGTGTCTAGTCCAGATTGTGAAACCCATTCAATAAATTATCACTTTTTTTCTTGAGCAAAGGAGCAAATTTACCATCTTGCAAGAGAGAAGACACCCAAGAATAAAGATATTGCATTCAAGAGTTAAAATTTGCTACTTAAAACTTGATGCTACAAAAATTAGTTGTGAAAGGAAACAGCACACCCGATTTATACTAATTTATAGAAACAGGAGAACCCATTCAATAAATCTCTCGCTTTTTTGGGGTGGAGTTTAACTGATATTATTAATTTTTTATTTGTTAGACAATGACATCTGAGTTGTCGAGTAAGTCCTTGTCTGGCGTATGTTTAGTTCTGTATTAGGTATCAATAGAGTTAGCCCTTAGCTGTAAATAGTGACTGCTTTATTAATTCCGTAGACCATTCTCTTTTCATGTACTTTCTGAATGCAGGAGTTTAGCTGCCTCTGATCCTGTTTACTAGCAAATACTCTTGCTCTACATCGTAGTTTTATTACTGTCTGGCTGCAGATTCCTTTGCTGTGTATAATCACCCCTAGGCAGATCACTGCAGGTTGCTGATGATCTACACCAGAACATCATTTAAAGACGTACCTAGAGAGAAATGTGCTTTAAAGCAAACATTGCAAACCCAGGGAACACAACAATGACTGGCCATGCTATTCCCAGATTTCATGGTGAAGGAAGCAGAAGGGAAAAGGGGGTTCTAACTGAGAAGAGTTGGAAGTACGTATTCCAAGCAGTCAAGTGGATGTAACAATGTACTTACCTTCTTCATTAGCCTTATCAAAGATAAATTTTGCAAGCTTTGGAATTACTTCTGTGTCTGTTTCAGACTCAAAGGTAAACCCATGTCGGAGAAGGGTCTGTTTCAACACCTGGAGAATCAAAAGATCAAATGCATAAGTGCATTATACACAAAAACCTAGTGCATATAAAGTGATCAAGAAATACCCATATGCATAAGAGAACATAAATGACTGAGACATGACAAAACCGAAGGTGCATTAGTTATTTTATTTTAGGGCTTTTCATTTTAGCCATTATTCTATATCTATTGTTTTCTTCTTTTACTTGAGGCAGATATATTTGAGCCGGGGATCTTTCGGAAACAGCCTCTCTATCCCTCCCCAAACCCTACTCTTTGGGATTTTACTGCGTATGTTGTTGTTGATGCTGCAGTTCCACACAAAAAAAGAAAATTGAAAAGAGGAACTTCAAAACAACATATTAAATTAAATAAAAGAGCACTTCAAGTAACAAATCTAACAAAGCAAATGACAGCTCCAGAAATGATATAGCAGATATCTTTTTCAAGTTCAAACTCATTTCTTAGTTAAGATGAAAAATAAATGAGAGTGGAGCTCATTGGAAGGAAAAGTGGAGTTATTAAAAAACAAAGTTTTCCCATAGACAGAAAATAGCAGCCAAAAACAATGCGAGCAGATCACCAGTCCATGAAACAAAATAATCAGATCCTGGTGAACTGTAGTTAGCACACTAATAAGTTACAGCTGATTCTGTCAGGCAAGAGCCCTTAGTACCATGATACAGAAACTTATCAAGTTGTGGTTATATATACTGTAACTAGTCTAAGAAGTCCACTTTTTTGTACAAATTCTGTAAACTAACAACAGGGTCCAGGAAAGATCAGACAATATGGTAACTATTCTTCCTAAAGTGTTAAACCTCTGATACTCTCTTCAACTCCAGAAGTTGCTTAAATAAGGATGTCACATAGTAACTACTCTAACCGGCAGCTATCATCGATTGGTTTAGTATGGATAATAGATCCCCCAGAACAATAAAACTTACATGACTAATCTGGACAGACTTTCCGAATTAAGAAAAGAAATTTAATGGTGAGTATATGACCTTGCCCATGGTACTGTATGCCTTCACCACCAAACCAGAGTAAGTAATCTGGTGATGGGGAAAAACTGGAAAGTAGATTAGCTAAGGAACCTGGCCATATTGCCAGACTACATCCACCTAATGCATCTTCTCTCGGCTGCATAATGCCATGATCTACAAGGGATATTCTGCACTAGCGGAAATTACCATGTTCTTTACTTCCAACTGCTTTCTGATAATAACGAAGGATATCCCATACTTGCATGTAGCAACAGTTTCTCTCCTACTACCTAAATTCAGATGATGCAGAATGCAAATGTATATAAAAATATAGAGAAACCTGTCCAATAACTTAAAATTATCAAGAATGGATAGGTGCCACTTTTGATTCCGTTCTTTCTTTTTCCCTTTACATTTTTGTTTTTATTTTTGATAAGTAATGCTTCTTTCAACTTCGTACATTCATACAGCCGGTAATTTCAAATGTTCAGCATGATAGCTCTAATTTTAGCAGCAAACAGATATTACATGAAAATGCAAATAAAGTTGGGCTAGATCAAGATAAGCTCAGCACACAAAGACATTCAAGGTGAAAAATGCATTAGTCAACTCAGTTATACCTCCTCTAATTTTAACTTTCAAAAGCATCTTTCAGGATTCAGACATTAACACCAAATGCTAAAAAGTGAATTACTAAGAATATGGGACACATAGCAAAAACTGTGTAAATAATCATCTTACAGATGCACAATAAGGAAATTATTATCTTTTGACACTCCATTCTACTGAAAAGAAAGTGTTTAGAAACCACAAGCTAAACATCCAGAGGATATTCGGCCTGGGAAAATGAGAGTAACCAATAAGCGACTGGACTAATTACAAAATGTCATGAGGAAAGAGTTGTAGGAACCTCGTAATTGGTGATAATACCATTGTGAACAACCAAGAAGTCATTTCCAGCACCAGAACTTTGAGGATGACTATTCTTAGGAGCAGGCTCACCATGTGTGGCCCACCGAGTGTGTGATATTCCAGCATGAACAGAAAATGATTCTTCAAGATTCAAATCTGTAGCAGCAACATCTGAGCAAGTGAACTCAATGTTAGAGTCACAAAAAGATACTTGAAAACTAGAAAGGTAATTGTAAATGTAAAAGCAAAACCAAATAAGGAACATTTAAGAAAGTTTAACAACATTGTGATGTCAGAAAAAGACAATGTCCTCCTAGGATACCCAAAAATCATAAATGATCAGTGTTTTAATATAATCCATAACTAATATGACAAGACATTGGTGGCAGCAAAACATTGGTAGATACAGCAGTTCAAACACAGACATTGCACAATATCATGCAAAATGTACTCAACCGTAAAAAGGCTTGAAGTTAAAGTTAAAAAATATTGGCAAAACAGATGATGGTAGTTCCAACGTGAACACAGCAATTGCAAAATACCATGGAAGATGTACTCAGCAAACTGTCAAACTCTGCCATGAAATAATAACATAATAAGAAGGTCTAAAACTAGTTTCTAATTACAAGAATGTGCAAAGGGCATACAGGTTGGGAAGGGGGGCCTCGACTAAGTTGTTCGGACTCTTCACTTTTGGTCCGGCACTTGTGTCGACACGACATGGGTGTGGGTGTGGGTGTGGGATCCGTGTCCAATTTGGTCAACCAGTTACAGGTACTTTGACCTTAGATAGGAAGGAGTGGAGGTGGCGAATTAGAGTAGCAAGCTGATTGGTTGGTAGCAGGGGTAGGCATGATTGATGTCTCTAGCTGTCGTATGTGTGTTGAATTCATCGTATTTACATATTGACATGTGCTTTTTGTAAAGAGTAGCTATTTTATTTCGATTTCTAGTTCTATTTTTCCCTTTGTTCCCTTTCCTTCCCTTTGTTATATCTAGTTTATTCTGATAATGGGTTGTTGAGTCGAGGGTCCTCAGGAAACAGCCTCTCTACTTCTTATGAGGTAGTGGGAAGGTCTGCGTTCTACCCTCCCCAGACCCCACTTGTGGGATTTAACTGGGTATGTTGTTGTTGTTGTTGGTTACAGGTACTTTGACCAAAATCGATGTCTGCAACCAATACAAAAGTTAAGGTGAAATTAAACAAAATGGAATACCTTATATTTAGAAATTTCTATGTCACACCTTTTCCTTTAATCTCCTCGAGACTCTCCTCAAAATTTTGTACATAATCTCTCATAATTTAGATTTTATCACTCTATTTTTAAATATTTTATTTATTTTTAGGCAAATCCCCGCACCCATATCTATACATGGATTCATATCGCCGAATCTTTAAAATTAAGATCATGAAGAATCCAACCTCTAAATCTGCACCCGTATCAAACACCCACACCCCGGTCCAAGCAACTTAGAGCCTCAAGATTTAATATGCACAAAAAGAGTTAGGATCTCTAAAATGGATCCGTACAAGTAATGTGTAACTCTATCCACCAAAGATTTGAAGAAATCATCTAGTGCTTTTTGCTTCTATTAAGATTTGAACTTGATCTCATGGTTCACAACCCACTTCATTGACCACTAGACCAAACCTTTGGGTGCGGTACTTTTCTCCTTATTTCTTTTACTCCACTCAACATACTAAATCACATCAGCCCAAATACTAGAAGTACATTAACCATTGCAAGTCTAATATCCCCAAGGACAAGAGCTAATAAGTCCCTACATATTCCCGGGGAAAAAAAGAATTAGATCGTGGTTGAAAACTGTCAGGTTTTAGATTCAAGCAAAGACAAAAAAAACTAGGTGTTTTCTCCCCATTTGTTCTAATCTTGGTGAACAATGTTGCCTAGTACTTGTTGTTGGTGGGAGGTGGCAAGTCCCATGGAATTAGTTGAGGTATATGCAAGTTGGCACGTACACCACGGTTATCAAAACAAAATAAGAAAACTATATATCCCTGCTTCAGTCCACGAAATGCGTTCTTGAGAAAGTTCTCATTTCATATGTACCATGCAACTGGAACCTGCTACGTATCTCAAAAGGAGACTGTTGGCTTGTTTATTCATTGTCGGTTCGCTTAAGGAGCTAAAGTAAGAAATTGTTCCCTTGGTCGAGAATTTGACCATGTGTGTATCTAAGTGAATATATGAACCCTTTAAGCTATGGAGATTTTGCATGTCTGAATTTCAACGTTTACTCAAGAATTGTTAATAATGTGCATCTTATCCAAACAAACACCGATAAATCTACCTCCAAGATAAGAATATATTGCATCATTAAAGTGAAAACATGATTGATGACAGAGACCAGAAGTAAGCATGCTTCACTAATTACGATAACTACTTCCAGATGAAACCAAAAATTAATGGCAATAACAATAAGGAACGCATCAACAAGTAATATTGGGCATTGGAAAAAGCATGTCAGTAAAGCAAAAGGCATGAAACAAGAAATTTAAAACCCCACCAACTTATTTTATATATAATTGTTTCTTTCTTTTTCTTCCCTCCTCTACTTTTTGATAACCAAGAAATCCTATGTGGGTTAAACAGGTCTGTCGTGCGTAGATAAGAAACTTTGGGGAATTTTGACCCACCCCTCTACACTCCTCCAACTTAAATACCAGGCCTTAGACAGCAGCAGGTTTAGAAATCGTCACTCTGAGCTGTATATTTCTAAATTCCACGTCACATGTTGAAGACCACAAGATTAAAACAACATTGTAATATATTCTACAAATCTTTAGTTTAAGACCACTTTACTTTCTTAAAACTTCTTGTCAAGTCAAAGAACACAAGGTGTAGATGAAGGAGACCATAATCAAACTGATCATGAGTTAAGAGAGGTGTGACTTTACTTTTCTAGTAATAAATTTATTGAACAAATACAAACAAAAATCCAGCAAACTATACCCTTTTGTCAACAAAGTTTCATAGCACTCCACTATTTCTCTGTCACTTTTTTCTTCTCAACCAGCACATATAGTATTACCTTCCAACAGAAAATACCAATAACAAAAGATTACCTAGATCAGAGCACAAATTATTAACAAAAAACAACTTAACCCCAGAAAGCTAAGACCTTCCGTTAACAAACTATGATAACATTCTAAATTTAACTCCTCCAGCATCAAAAAAAGAACATTAAGATCACCAAGATCAATGCATGAAACAAATCACAGAAGGGTCATACCCAAAAAAGAAAAATTTAGAATTTTGGGTTACCTTGGTATACAGATTTGACAAGAGATTCAATATTTCCTTCTTGACGAAATACGAGAGGAGGATCAGAAGTGAGATTTGAAGCATCAATGGAAATTCCAGCGGAATCATAGCCTCTGTACTCTAAACGCCTCAACCCATTGAAGAGAACTTCAAGGATGTATCGTCTCTCTCTGGTAACATTGTAATTCAAGTAGGCAAATATTCCACACATCTTCTTAGAATCTTTGCTTCTTTTTCTGGAAAATTTTCGATGCAATCAAAAAAGGATTGATTGATTTTAAAATATACAGAAAATATATATATATAGTAGTGGTTTGGAGTGTAACAGAGAGGGAAAGCACATGGAAAAGAGGAAGAGATTTGACAATTGACTTTTCAATTCTTTGATTGATGATTGGGATTTCAACAGATCATTCCAACTAATAGGGATTTGACAAGTCATTCTGAGTTGTGACCACTCTTGGTTACTTATTACTCTCCGCGTCCATCTTTACTTGTCTCGTACGGACTTGATTAAAAAATAGTAAATAATAAGTGATAATTTTATCAATTTGTCCTTTAAATATATTAAATGCAATATCTTAAAAAAAATATAATTACAAAAATAACTATAATTAATGATAAGAATAAATTAGAAACTAAATATAAAATTATCTTTTGATTTCATAAAGTGAATAAGTATTGTATTGGAGACAAGTAAAAATAGACGAAATAGAATATTTGGCTAAAATAAATATCGTACTAATGTGATAAAGGTATCATTAAGAATTTAATCAAATAAAGAGATACCACATTAATATCTTTGTTGACTTTATTTTTTAGTCAAAAGGAAATTATAGAAGATAGGGAGAGTGATTTTCCTAAAAAAGAAATGCTCTCATTATTTCAATTTAAAGTCAAAATTTTTAATTTTGAACATGAGATTTGATAAGAGTTTTTTTAGTTTTTTAAAAATAAAATATATATATTTAAAAATTATGTAAAAGTAGTATTGTCTAGTCCATGTTAAAGTGACTTGCTAAGGTATGAAACACTCTTTAAGAAAAATATTAAGGAAAAAATTAAAGACCGCTTTTCGTTATTATTGTTTTGATTATTCCTAGACTATTTTTCTAAAATTTAAGGTAGTAGTAGCTAAGAAGCTCATTCTAAAAAAGGAATAAAAAATACGAGCAATTCTTTTAAACTTTGAAAAATGTATTTATTTTAAACTATGCAAAAAATTCTAAACAATTTGCTTAATATGGAGTAGAGGGAGTATTTGCTTATAAAATATTTTTCCTCTTATTTATATTTAATATTAAAAAGGGATTGAGTAACTTCGTGAATATTTATGTAATTTTTATTGTTTTATATCAGGATAAAAAGAAGAAGATTTTTAAAAAAATAACTTAGATTTGAAACTTAATAGGACAAAATAGTTATAGTTTAGGTAATTACATTACATAACGATAGCTATAGCAATTGGAGCCATTTTTGTTTGTATATTAAATCCGAAAGTTAACAATTTATACATATTTGAATGGCGCAAGAATTTCTCCTTTTTAAATGACTTTTTTTTAATGAAAAACAAATCCCTTAAATTAAAGTTTTTGAATTTAATTAGAAATCCTTACCTAATGGATCTTTCATTATGAAAAATCCCATAAATTATGATTATTGTATCTGATTAGAATTTCCTACCATATATGACTTGTTTTCTATAGATTAATTATTTGAATTTCTTTTATTCGTATAATTGTTGGATATGTATCGATTGATTATATAACTTGTATATGTATCAAAAAAACTCTTTTGATTGGTATTTGTAATTAACTGACTACTAGAATTATTGAATATGTATTAGTTGTTAGGAAAAAAATTATAAATGACATTTATAAGATAAATTTATAGCAGCATTATTTTTCTTTCAAATTTTAATAGTAAAAAATTACAATGTATAACAGTTTTTCATTTTAATATTGGGAAAAAGAAAAAATGGAAAATATTTAAAAATTAATTCAAATCTGCAATTAACATCCGTAATTGGCATAAAACGAGGAAAAGATAACTGAAACAACTTGACTTCCTTAAATCTCTCAAAATAGTTCACTTATTTCCTAAAAAATATTTGTTTTAATTACTTGCCTTAAAAAAAAAAATTACTGGTGTATTCAGTTTTCATCTAGAAAACAAAAAATTATTCGAATTACAATAAAAAATGACGATTTTGTATCCATACTAATACAACACGGTGGTAAATGGAATTGAACAGGTTAGTCAATTTCTCTTCTTTTTTTTCTTGATATAATTATGTGTAATAGTCCTTTTTGATGCATTTATTGTGCAATTTTCAACCAAAATGATTGGGGGGAAATCATTATCCAACATTTGTTAACTATTCTGTACTTTGATTATTTTTTTATATTTAAGTGGCTTATAATGGAAGCTAACTTTTGAATAAATCATGATGTATAGTATATTTTGAATTTGGCATGGATATGGTATAAAACAGTATGTATAGTAAACATATCAAAGTGAGGTAAATATATTATTCCAATAAATGCATATTATAATGTTGAATCAAAGTATAATTTATACAAAAAATATGCTAAAAACATGTCAAAGCTTTAGATATTGGACCAGTGTGTATTCTATACCGATGTAAAATGCTAGATATATCAATTTCATATAAAACTCTATATGCATACTAATTTTATACCAAAGATACACTAAAAGGCATGCCAGACTTATATAACTGCATTCCAAGAAAGTATACCAGGCACAAGTCCAACAATTTATATTTACATCATTTTTATACAACAAATGCACTAACAACAACCAAGTATTGTTGTTACATCACCAGTGTGTATTTTTTACAAAATTTATGCAAAAGTTTAAATATATCATATATTGTAAGGTATTATACCAATTTCATATAAAATGCATTCACAAAAAAAATATCAGCGTCAAGTCAACAGTCTATATTCACACCAATTTTATACAAAAAATACACTAATAACAACCAATACTACTGTTGTTATACTAATTTCATATAAAATGCATTCACGAAAATATACCACTGTCAAGTCAAACAGTTTAGATTCGTACCAAATTTATATTAAAAAAATATATAATAACAACAATATTATGACTGTTTTATATAAACCAAACTCATGTCAACCAATTCAGATTCATACCAAGTTTTTATATATATACTAGATGGTGGGGCCCGTGCGTTGCACGGGCTGGAATCAATTTGCTATGACGGAGTTAATTCTGCGAGTAGTAAACCAGGAAATAGAAGAGTAGCTAGCTTAATATTAGTGGAGCGTGTTCAAAATAGGATAGTACAGCCTACTATTTGTTGCAGTTAATTAATGTAGGGGGGGTTGGTCCATCCGTAGGAAAGGGGAATTCTGATGTGCGGGTGGCGGTTGGAGTAGTGAGGGTTCCTTCATGTAGTCCCTTTCTTCGTTGATACGTGACTGGTTGTACCTATGAAGTGTTGAATTCATGCAGCTCAATGTTGGAATTTCTTACTTTGGTTTACAGCATCTTGGGACCGGAGACTACGTAGCTGTCGATGTTAGACTTCCTTCCTGGGGGATGCAAAAAGGGGACCTGTACTTGATGTTGGCTGTCTATCCAGATGCCTGTCAGAAATAGCGGAATGTCTTCGTGGGTCTACTAATTACACATTCGTTTGCAACAACAAAACTGATACGAAGTTTGCAGGGCAAAGAGTTTAAGGGGAAGTGCCTTACCTTGGAGTTTCAGAGCACAAAAGGGATCACAAAAGAGAGCCTTCAAACCTGTAGTTGAATGGAAGGGTGAACAGGCAATAAATAGTTCAGAGAGTGGGAAATAAAAATTAAGTGTGCTTTGAGTTAGATTCTTTTACGCAGCTATGTTATGTCGAGGTGATTACTCTGTGCGAAGGGGCATAATCAATTCACCAGCTTATTTCAGATGTTGCGCAGGCCTATTTCAATTGTTACAATGAAGGTTAAGTAAAAGAAACTATGCAATTTCTGGGTGCTGGAATGACAGGCCAGCCTATAACTATACCCAGAAATAATTGCACAGACTAACGCAATAAGATACAGCCACTGAGGAAAATCAATCTGTACCTATTTCCAGAAACAAAGAACCAAAACACATTGTTTAGGTGTATCCGGAAGCAATGCCAGAAGACAGGCTTTAACTATTCTCTGAGAAATGCCCGCGCATACAATTCACCTGCATTGAATGAACAAATTATAGAGGAGATCGAGAGTCAACATATGAAAATCTTAATTATTTCATCTTCAACAATAGCAATTAGTAGGAGAGTAAACTGAAACATTACGGGGCTATAAAGATTATGAAATCATTAGCACCTCATAATTCCTCCTGGAGCAGCTGTTAATAAGCACAAGTGAAACTCTGTTATAACTATTTTTTCATTCAATGTACTCAATGGGATAGAGAATTCATAGCATTGAACATAGAATAATAAGAGATCGAAAATTCTCCTAGATTGTTTGTTTGGAAAGTTAAGGTAATCCTCAAGTTAACTAACCTGTTTCTTTGTCTTCCAGTTTGATGATGCACTCTTCGCCCTTGCTTAAAACCTTTAATGTACCCTCCCACGCCCATTTGTTAACATTCCATTCATCAGCCCTAGCATGAAGTGAAGAACGAAAAATTAATGAAAATTTTTGGCCTTAAATATCAAGTAGAGGTTCCCGCATCAAGCACTACCATTGTGTCTCTCAATCAAGATCTATATGTTGTGCACATGCAGCTAAACACAAAGGAGCGAATCACTATTTTGCCAACACAACCGATGTAGGGATGTGATCAGGAGCTCTTGAAGAATGTAACAACTTAAGATTCACAGTATATAGCTCTGAGATTCACTGACACCATCCCGGAAATTTTGAACAAGACAATTGACAAAAATTACGTCATATCTGAGTTTCATCTCAGGAAAAAGTCAAATCTACAATATCAAGTTGATCTATGTGGCTAACAGACGCACACCACATATAAGTAGCTCCCAAATTGATTAAAAATGTCAACCCAGAATCAACGAAGATGCAAAGCATGACCTCACCACAAATGTTTTATGTGGTTTTCTCCAGTGTAAAGTAACTATTACAGGAAGGTCTTGTTTAATGTGATCACTTCAAAGTTTTTATTTGTGTCTATTAAATCGTACACAAGGAGACTTCTTCTAGAATTTCTATGACTGTAGCAAATGATGGCCCTGTAGAAGGAACTGTACTGATGCAGTCCTCTATTAACCTGCACAGAATAGCAACATGTTGTAGGTATATGCAGAAGCATGTTTTTGGGATTTTAGTCCCTCAACATAACTGATTTGCTCTAAAACGCCAATAATAGGAAACTTGCAAAAAATGATACTGCAAATGTATTTTTTATCATTATCTCTTGTTTTAATAAATAATAACCCCCGAAAAAGAAGGCAAAAGTCATGGAAAAAATCTTGGTATGATGTGTTCAGATACATAATTAAAACTCCTGTATGTTACAGGTTATCCTAAGAACAAGGAAGCCAACTATGTTGAAGACCTTCTCAAGTCAAATGAAAAGTACGTCCTTGTATGCAATACTGTTTCTTCACCTCAGTATTTCTTAAACTTCTTATATTAAATTTGTAACAGTGCTTTCTGTTATGGTAATTAATTTATGAACACCTCCATATGTGATTGTAGGTGTCGTATTAGACCTACATGCCGAGCTTTATAAAGATTCAAACGGAGCAGAAACTGATAGTTCCTATCTAATTGTGCTAACAACAAACAGGGGAGTCATCAAGCTAGACATGGTGGACTCTTTTTTCAGTTTCAAAAAGAGTGTCTTTCCACGTGAAATGTTTAAGACCGCGATATTAATGAGCATTTTGGTACATTTCTAAATATTTTTAGTTTGAATGCAACGTCCAAAGGTCTCTTTATTTTTACAAACTCCGTGTCAAGTCAAAACCAAATCAACGGATTGAACACTACTACTAAGACAGTAACACAAGCTAATTTTCTTTCATGTCAAGCATAATCTCAGTAGATTGACTTCTTTTGGAAGCGTAAACGTAATGTTGGAAGCGTAAGAAGGAAAAAAGAAAAAATGAAGAAAGAATTAAAGAAGGGAAGAAGAAGAAGAAGGAAGAAGAAAGGAAGAAGAGAGAGGTGACTTACCTGAGGAGTTGGAGAATGTAATGAAGAATAGAGGTGAAGCTTACTTATAATATCGTAGACGCTCATGGTTATTTTGGCCGATTGATCTTCCAATATGCTAGTTTCAACAACTCTTGTTCGTTACACTTCTTCCTAGCTGTTTGGCTTGTAGTAGGTGTCCGGTTTACTGCTTTAAGTGTCAGCACTATGGCTTCCAACCTAAATGGTTTCGATTTCAACCAATCATGTAGTAGCTAAGAAACAATTACAACTATTCGCAAAATCCAAATCTTACTATCACCAGAAATCAATACAATCGACTTAATGAAAAATTAAATTAATAAAACAATAAGTGAACAAGCATGCACCTCTACAGTCCTCTCTTGAGGAAGTTTGCTTGGAATAACACCAAATCGTGCATACAGACTCAGGAATTGGTTGATCTGCAGGTTATGACAATAGATACATCAATCAGAACATCTATATGTCAGCACTATGGCTTCCAACCTAAATGGTTTCGATTTCAACCAATCATGTAGTAGCTAAGAAACAATTACAACTATTCGCAAAATCCAAATCTTACTATCACCAGAAATCAATACAATCGACTTAATGAAAAATTAAATTAATAAAACAATAAGTGAACAAGCATGCACCTCTACAGTCCTCTCTTGAGGAAGTTTGCTTGGAATAACACCAAATCGTGCATACAGACTCAGGAATTGGTTGATCTGCAGGTTATGACAATAGATACATCAATCAGAACATCTATACAACAGATAGGAATCAGAAGTCTAGAAGAAGCATTATTACTTTCTCATACTACCCTAGATGCTACCTATTTTGTAGGATAAAAGCAATTAGTTATAATATTCTGTCACTAGTAATTATCTGTTCAGACAAATGAAACATTGCCATAACAACTTTGAAGTCTGAATATACAGCTTCAGAGATCAGAAATGCTCAAGGTACATTCCAGGACACAAAGTCTTCAGTACAAATTAACCCACTCCCGTGGACAAATTGAACAATGCCAGACCACAAATGGAGCTGTTAATATTATTATGCAGGTCCATAACTTGAAACTTGAAGCAACAGCACAAAGTCAAACCCAACTCATGTTAGATGGGCTCAAATGTTTAGCAGGTGTAATTTCTGAGGAAGAGATGTCTGCATTCTGAGAGTAACATGTATCAGTAAGTCAGTCCGGTGATAATAATGGAGGAGAAAAGGAAACAATGGAATGGGTATCACCGGAAGATGAACCTGGCAGCCGAGCACGGAAAGGTCCAAATGTTGTATTCCACAATGTTCTACGTTCAGCAGACGCAAATCACATACCTTAGGGAAGGCCCAAAAAAAAGACTGAGATGGTGTTGTTACCAGACATCCCTAGGGAAGCTAAATATTTGGGGAATGTCACATCTGTTTTTTCAAAGCATTTGCTGCATTCAGACGATCCTGCAAAACCTTCTTTGTTAGATGGCTGAAAGAAGGCAGTAATGGACTAATGGTCAATAATGATAAAAATTTAACATATTTATTACCTCAAGAATTGCACGGATAGAATTCCCTTCATTTGCTATGCCAATCAAGGCAACAAGAGCACTTAGACGCTCCTCGACACAGAGGTCAGAGGACTCACTGCTAGCTTGGTAAATTTTTCAGAATTTAAATGGAAGCAAAAAGAATTTAATTGCGGAAATAGCTAGCTGCTGAAGCTTGGTCCGATGTAATTAATCATTATACCCTTACGTGGTTTGTAGACCTCACCATACTTTCCTTCCAAGGAGTAAGCTTAATATTATACAAAATGTCCTGTGTCACAAAACAGAAACCAATCACAAGCATATGAAGATAAGTGATTTATCAGGGGAGAAAAGAAAAAGCACAAGTAGCTAAGTACTTGCATGGCAATGCAGAAAAGAGAGTATAAAAGTCTTGTAATTATAAAGAATTTTATCTCCTAAGTTTGAAAACGAAAACAATGAGAGGGTGGTAAGTACTAGATTATAGAAACTTAAGAGGAAATGAAGGGTGGTGGCTAAGTAGATGGAAAGAGAGATGGCACTAACTCACTGTTGCACCTTCGAATTAGAAAGAGAGATATCTACAACATTATTGGTTAAAAGTCCGAACTCTCCAATGTATGAGATGTTGAACTTAAAGATACCTCTAATATTATGAATTCGATCAGCAACATAAATAGAGAAGATATCAATAAAGGTTTAAGCCGAAGGAATAAGTGGAACTATGTTCCGTATCGAAGGAAGGTTTGATTTGGTGCAAGAAATAAGGACTTGTTCGGATGGTATGCACCTTGCGGTTCCAACCCAAAAGGCTATGAGTTCGAGTTTGATTCCCTATACGTGCGAAGCAAGCGTCTTAGGACTCTCATTCTTCTCATCCAAAGCACCTTGGTAGGCAGTCTAGCCTCCCTGGTACCTCTGCGCTTACCCGTGGAAAGAACGGATATCAGCCAACAGAGCAATTCCACACAAAGATATGTTTAATAAGATTACACTACATTCAAACGAAGCATGCTTGTACTAAACGACTCACCGGAAAAGAATAATACTAATATAGGGTTATATTCCCTCAATCTAAAATGTCAAGTAAAGGCGAGTAACATACCTCATTATAAACTTCTGCAATAGCCTTGTTTTCCTTTCTATACATATTCAAAATATCAAGAAACGACTTATATACGGAATCATCGCCTTGAAATATGGTCTGCAAGCAGCATGTTGATGAAATTAAAAAATCACTTTCAATTTAGCAAGCAACATTCGTCAGTTGGGTGATGATTTACCTTTATCTTGTTCACAAAACTCATTGCCTCTTCAAATTCCACTGGCTTTTTCATGGAGCTTCATCCTCTGGATCAGTAATCTCATATCCCTTGGGCGAAAATGTATTGAAACCCAAAATTAGGGTTCGGTGTCCTTTGAATAATTCCTTCACCCTCGCTATGACAGCAGAAGTGTCAATTCTACAAACCAAAATTCTCAAGGAGAAGGGGGGGAAAAATTAATCAAGCATCAAATATTGCTAAATCAATGGCAGTTAACACAACAGGATTACTATGGAGGGAGTAGGGCCAGGAAGTAACGCAAAATTCTACCTTTGAGACTTGAAGTCTTTCATGACTTCAAGAAACTTTTCGTACTTGTCCCTTCTGTCCTGAAAGATTTCCTTCACTGACTTCAGATAGGGGGCTGCGTCATTTGTTGTTAGCTTAGTGGCACTGCTTCCTCCCATCATTGAAGATTGCCAGAACTGCAATGTCAAAAAGAACAATACATGAATGAAGAACACATCTTTCTACATGCTTGACCATTTTGTACAAATAAGTTACAACATCAATACCTAATCTGTTCATATTCTAACCCAAAACAAATAAATACACCAATTTCATGCTAATACCAAATAGGAATAAACAAAATCTGAACTCAAATACTACCACTCTATTCAGCTCAAATGGAGGATAAATTTCACAAAAACAAAGTTACTACGTACATAAATCACCTCAGAAGGCATCTATTTTCGTGTTTTCATGTGACATGCAAAGAATGAAAACAGGAAGACAGTTCATAGACACTCGGAGAAACCTCACATTCAAAATTCTCCGAGAAAAAAGCCAAAATACACAACGAGGAAGCAACATGCAATACTGACCAAGGCAACATCGCAATTACTCGGAAACCAACAACCTAAGGTCTAACAGTATACATGCGTGGCAAAATGTTTGTTGAGGATCCAAAAAGGGCGACCTATTAATGCTTTCAAAACAACTTCCGTTCAGAATTCAGGCCCCAAAAAACCCAAATACACACGCAGGAAGAAAGATGCAACCCCGACAACTCAGACGCCAGGAACATTGGTTCGAAGAATGGACATGCATGTTAAAATCTTTCTTCAGAATCAAAATACGACCACGTATTAACACTTTGAAACCAGCTATCACTCAAAATTAAAGGGCTAAAACCCCCAAGCACACAGAAAGGCCCAAATCAAACCCAAAGGGCAAAGTACCTCCAAGAGGTGCTGCGCCACGGAGAGAAGAGACAAATTAAGAGTAAGACGACAGCTGTATTTACCTGCACCGACGTTGAGGCGAAAACGCCGACGCTGTCGTGCTCTTCTGGGGTGAACCGACGAAGGATCGGAAAGAGGAAAAACAGGGGAAGTGTTACCATTCATAGGGAAGGAATGACACGTACCGTAATGGCCCTGGAGTAGCCGTTAATTACGAAACTGTCATTCGTGCAACGCTTTCAAAAGTACCCACTGCGGAGGAAAGAATTACGGAAGTGCCACTCGTCGTACGACGAAAGTGACACTTATTAATGAAGAGAATACATACACACACTGATGGCATGTCAATATTATGGCTATTGACCCAATGTAAATTTTGTACAAATTTGTTACGAGGAATATACACTAAAAATATATATATTTGCATATCGGCATTGTGTTAAATTATACCAATAATAACAAAAAGAAAGTCATTTACCATCTAACTTTGTATTTTAAATTAGTATGAAATCAATTTACTATTAGTATTCAAACATAACAAACATTCGTTTCTGGAGACTCACATGTACAGTAAAAAAAATTAAAAAAATATGTAATCGCGCAATACAACATGAAAAAAAATCAATTATATTATTTAGATAAGAAATTATTAAAATTATGTTTGAAAAAAAAATAATGCCATAAAAATAACTTAACATCCAGTTTGACCTTCTTTTGCTTAGAAATTCTTGGATCTTCTTTAAATGTTCCACAAGCACTTTTCCTTGTAGATTTCGAGGACTCTTCTTTCAAAATAGTCTTTGCTTTTTGTGAAATATTCGACTGGACAAAATTCGAATCCAATGATTCAACAACTAAATCAGTATGCTCTGTCGAATAAGAATCCGCACTTTTCTCCTTTTTTTTTCCCGTTTTTAGCAGTTGAAGTTGGACCTCTCTTTTTGGCAGAGGCGCTCTTCTTGGCAAGGGTTTGAGTTGGACCTCTCTTCTCCTATGTTGCATTGTTCTTCACCGGTGTTTGAGTTAAGATGTTAAAACTTAGTGGCTCTATTTCGACATGCATTTCCTGCCTAGTGAGCCTAGGGCTCTTTCTGGATGACGATTGACGCCTTCCCATTTTTGTTCATAATTTAAAAAAAAATACAACAACGATGAAATGGGCACGATGATGATGAACTCAACAATGGAGATTGTTTGTTCAAGTTTGAAAGTGGTGCGAAAGAGAAAGAAAGCGGAAGAGACGTGGAAAGGTGCAAAGTCACCTTAGTAAAAGGAAAAGTAAATCCCTAAAAATGGGTAATTGATTTGTATAAATCTCAATAGCCATTTTTTTCTCTTTCTAATAATAAGTATTTTATTTTTCTTTATATAAAAACGATAAAAAGGTTTTAAATTAAATCAGGATTGTTATAATATGTAATTAATTTTTCAAAACTAGTAATCATAACATGGTATGTTTAAAACTTGTAATATGTACTCTTAAAAGAGTATAAGGGGAGATTTTTCCCTAATCGATAATATAATTTGTATATATCGAAAGATTTTTTTGCTTTGTAAATACGAATGGACTATTAGAGTTGTGATGATATGTATGATTGATCATAATTTGTGTATGTATCAATATTTGTATATATGAATGTTACGTCGAAAAAATGACTTCGGTTTAAAAATTCGATTTAAAAACTTAATTAATTTAAGTAAACCGAATCTTTAAATTTTTTAGAGTCGCCACTTAATTTTTAAGGGAAAATCAAGAAAACCAATTTAAAAATTATTTTTTAAAAGAATTAACAGAAAAATCCTTTTAAAAATCCAAAGAAGGGTTCGGGTTCATATTTCTATTTCGGGAAGGTTTTACGCACCCGAAATATCCGCTAACATGCGGTTATCCGACGATTAAACATTTTGACTAACTTTTAAAAATAATATAATAATAATAATTTATTTATTTATTTATTTTTTAATCATTAACTAGAAAGCTAAGTAAATATTTCAAAGAAATATTAATAGATTATTTAAAATCTTAACTACATTTTTATTTGATTAAAATTAATATTAGTTTAAATGAACTATTTGAAACCAAGAAACATATCATTAAAAATTTAACCAAAATTTATTCCATTAAAGTTGACTTAAGTGGGTTACTTAAAATAATCAAGAAAACATAACGTTAAAATCTAATCAAATTTTATTTAATTAATACAGTTAATGAGCTAACTAGGTGATTATGATTTTTGAAATCTATTAAAGTCTAAGTGTCAAAAAAGGAAACATGCTTTCGATTTTCTTTAAGGAAAAAGGTGCTTAAGTTATTATTATTTTTTTTTTTAGAACTTTTTTTGAATCAAATTTTCTAAAGGTGATTTTATAAGCGGAATTTAAAGTCTTAACATAACGTAAATGGCTATCTTGGGGAAGTTTAATTAGGCTAAAACCTATAAAATAATCCTAGAATTTAAATTAGTATTTAAACAAATAATAATATAATTATAACAACAAAACAAAAATGGATTGAAGAACAAATAAAATAAGGAAATTTTAAGCAAATATACAACTTTGAGCATTGAAATTACACTTCTCAAATTATTTACATTAATACCCACTTTTTGACATTTTTTTACATTTTTACCCAGTCATATAAATTCACTTTTTCATTAATAAATCAATTTTTTTTTTTTTAATAGCTGACGCCACTGACGCAGCATTTAATGCAAGGAGTGCTATTTAAGGCACCATCATTTAATGCAATTGACTTTTTCATTAATAAAGCAATTTTTTTTTTAAAAAAGCTGACGCGATTGGATGTAGCATTAAATGCAAGGGCGGCTCATTAATGGAGCCATTTAATGCAACACTTGAATTAATTATTTTTTTTTAATAAAGTAACTTTTATATCCATTGGCTAAAGAATTATATTTCTACAAGAAGCATTAATTAGAAGTGATTTTTGGTCTTCTTCTTGGTAATATTGTTTCTTTTTGACAAAAATTTCATCTTCTTCTTCTTCATTACCATTCAACTCGCCGATTTAATAGAAAACAAATATTGTGCTTTTTGTTCTTCTTCTTGGTAATATTGTTTGTTTTTGTGAAAGATTTCATCTTCTTCTTCTTCATTACCATTCAACTCGCGGATTTTCAGGTATGTAATTGTGTTTTTTTTTTCGTTTTGAATCCGGTCATTCAAGTAATGGTTTATTGTGTAAAGTTTATCTCAACATTTTTTATTTGAGTTTTCTTGCCTCCCATGTCGTTTTTCTTCCTCCGAAGTCCCCTTTTTCTGTATTTTCGATTTTATTGAATATATTTTTGTGTTTTTTGTTTTGGGGTTATGTATGTAATCCTTCACTGTTATTTCCTTCACTGTTAGATGACCTTTATTTTTTTGTTTGCAACTGCTAATTAGGGGGTCTTTGACTTTAGCATGTGCTGTATATCCTCTTGTTTGTATGTAATTTGTTTTTTTTTGGGCAGCAAATGTTTGTTTGTATTGCAAATGTTGGTGTATTTTTTTTTGGTATTAGGCATGGCTGTGAGTTGGTATTTTTTATGGTGTCCAACTATGGATGCCGGTTTAGGGATAATGGTATTGTTGATGGTAAGTTTGTATGCTAATCTGGTAATTGGATGTTTTTTGTTATGTATGCTGTTTTGGTATGCATGATGGTAGTTTGTATGGTTTTGTTTTTGTTTACTGATTTTTGGTATGAAAGATGTAAATTTTTGGTGTAGTTTATGGTATTATTCATTATTGTCAGAATTGGTATTTTTATACGGTATTGTTGATGGTAAGGTTGTATGCTAATTTGGTAATGGGATGGTTTTTTGTATGTTTGCTATTTTTGGTATGCATGATGGTAGTTTGTATGGTTTTGTTCATGTTTACTGATTTTTGGTATGAAAGATGTAATTTTTTGGTGCATTTTATGGCATTCTTCATTATTGTCACACTTGGTATGTTATATGGTATTGCTGATGGTAAGTTTGCATGATAATTTGGTAATTGGATGGTTTTGTTATGTTTGCTGTTTTGGTATGCATGATGGTAGTTTGTATGGTTTTGTTCATTTTTACTGTTTTTTGGTATGAAAGATGTAATTTTTTGGTGTAGTTTATGGTATTATTCATTATTGTCAGATTTGGTATTTTTATATGGTATTGCTGATGGTAAGGTTGTATGCCAATTTGGTAATGGGATGGTTTTTGGTATGTTAGCTATTTTGGTATAGCTAATGGGTATGATTATGTTCAGATCGGATCAAAGTCTTTTGACCCAGCCTTCTGTCGATTACGTTATGGCACTTTATTATGGGATTATGGCACCAAAAAAAATGAGAATGGTGCCATAAGTGAAAGTGAGGTGACAGGGAAGGTGGTCAGCCGCTTTGGTGGTCCGAGGAGGCAGGTTGAGCATGTTGGACAAAGTGAAAGAGTACCGGCATCCAAGTATGTTCCGAGGAGGAAATCGTAGTTTTTAATTGTATTGTTGGACATAATATACCCCCCCCCCTCCCCCAGTTTTTGTGAACAATGCTGTATATTTTTTTTTCCCAGTGGATTGATTTTTAATATTAAATTTCCAATTTTTCGTTCTAGTTGTTTTTTTTTTCAATTGTTATTTGGTGTAAATTTGCATGTTTCACTGTCCCAGGTTAAAGCTATGCGTACTGACATATTTTTTATTTTATATTTATTTTACAACATCCCCATTACACCAAAATGAATACCATTCGAAATATCACAAGTATACCAAAGAAATACTATTAGTATCTTCACTCCCCCCAAAAAAAATGTTTGTGATATTTCGTGACGTTTATGCAGACACTATGCATAATTACCCCACACGTATATGTCAAATGGGATGAATAATTAACCTCTTTACCAATTTTTACAAATCCTTCACAAAACCAATATGGAACCCATGTTGTATACCACAAACAACACCAAACAACTGGAATTGGTCTCTTCACTAATGGAAAGTATTTATCATTGTAATCACCTGTAATCACCTGTAAATACAATATGAACATAAACAGTAAATTCCTAATCTTTACATAATACCATTACGACCACCAGTCTGGCCACATAGATTAATTTTCAGTGGGAATACCAGATGTCATACCAATGAGCATACCACGAATGGAACAGTGTTATTTTTGAAAAATAATGTTGGTAACTTTTTTTTTTATTATGAGTTCTTGAAAACCACATAATATACCATATATGCTTCCAACGAAAATACCAAAAGTCTTCCACAATGTCATGTTCAGTTAGAATACAAATTATACCAAAAAATCCATCAGCCAACAACACCTTTAAGCTCCAAGATCTCAACTATTCTTTTTCACCAACATATGAATAAGAATGACCAACGATATATATAATATATACATAACAATATACCTGTTACATCCCATCTTCCATCATATTTCAACAAAATAGATACCACTTTTTCGCTATCCATGTCCCTTGTTCAAAGAAAATTTACTTGTTGAAGCCTTTTTTGTCTAAAATATAATTCTTGGTCAAACACTTATTAAATACACCAAACAAATTCCCTCCAATTTCTTTTTTCTTACTTTTTGAGCATGGGGAAAAATGAAAGACACATGGCCTGCTGACATCATGATGTGGCAGCCCTTTTTGGGGCGGGTAGGGGCTAGGAATAGGCTGTCCAACTCCATCCAATCAATTAATTGGATGTGATTTGTCCTCTTCAATTCATATTTTATTATTTATTAAAATAACCAAAATTTATACATTACATTATTTTGAGTATAGAACAAGCCAAATTTATATGAACATGTTAATAAATAATTAATTCCACGAGTTTGGTTTCGATAATCATTTTATAATCTTAAGAAAAAAAATCGAATGTTCAACAAAATTTTCGGAAATTTTGCCATTTATATGGAATATTAATTTTTCTCTATAGTACAATCATTATACATACCATTTTTTGAAATGTTTTTTGCGAGAAATTTACTACTTTTACGATTTACATTACGTTTTCAAAATAATATTTTATTTTCTCAATCTTTGAAGAACATACTTTTAAATATCTACAAATTATTTCTCCTTTACAACACCTATCACATCATAATTTAATCTATTTTATTATTAAAAAAATCTCTCTCTCTCTTACTTTATAATAAAAGTGGGTATCCTTTTGGTAATTTCAACCATTTGGGTAGGGGCTTGTAATTTCCTATCCAAATAATGGTATTTTTGAAATCTTCCCAACCATAAAATAAAGGGAATTGGGTTAGGATTGGGCTTTGGCAGGCCCAATTCAAAACCTGCATATATGTTTTAAAAAAAGAGAACTGGGCCTGCCCAACCCTTTAATTCTTGTAGTTGCTGGCCCAATTGGGCCTTTGGCCCACATTTCTGCTGCAAGAAGAGAGTTGGGCTTTTGGCCCTCTTCCTTTGAGTTTTGACCCTGTTATATACACTGGTTGTATACCAATGTATATAGTATGTATATTGCTGCATATAGGTGCGTTGCCACTTCAAAAATAAAACATCCGCAGTTCCGAATAGCCGGACATAAGCCGAGATTGACCCGAGACTCAACGAAATGCAAGGAGGAGTCAAAAAATAGACTGGGTACAATATTACATGCAAAGAAAATAAAGATAAGGAATGAATAATAAGAAATATTATATCTCACAAGTGATATGCAATTCACAACTTGCATGACAACATAAAATTATATGAGAAAAGAGATTGTACAAATTGAGACAAGTACATATAATACAAATGTATATTAGATATATAGGTGTATATAGGATGCATAGACACATAGGTAATGCAATACACGACATGGATATAGATACACATCTATTGCAAAATGGCACTACAACCAACAATCTTCAAGCTTCATAAATACATTCATGTATATGCATTACGTATGTATGTATATAGGTGTATATATAAATACATAGACATTGTAATACCACTATATGACCAAATAAACTAACAAACTTTCAACTTATATACATTTGTATACATACATGTAGAAATGCACATTATTTGTATATGTATTCATAGATATGGCAGCCCAACAAGCAAATGGATAACATTTAAAGGTAAATTCGAGCTTATATGGACATATATATGTAGATATTCATATATATGTAGATATTCATATATATGTGCGTGTATACAGCTATATACACACCGTGATACGACTACACTTGCCATATAACCAAACAACTCTCCAAGTTATACATACCTATACATGCGCATGCTGATATATATATGATATACAGAAAATGACCAACAAACAATACATATATTCAAACATTCTTCAAGTTTTATACATACATATACATATATATGTCTTCATATACATAGATATACAACAAATAACCGCCAAGACAAACATATATTTAGACATTCTTCAAGTTTTGTACATGTATATGTAGATATTCAGCAATATACAGCCATTCAAACCAACATATACTCAAACATTCTTCAAGTTTTATATATATACGCAGGTATACGTCATCTAAACTAACATATACCTAACCATCTTCGAGCTTTGGGCATATATACACAAGTATATAGCTTCTAAACTAACATGCACTCAACCATCTTCAAGTTTTGGACGTATATACACAGATATACAGAGATATACAGCATCTAAACTAACATATACTCAACTATCTTCAAGTTTTGGACATATATATACGAATATACAGAGATATACAGCATCTAAACTAACATATACTCAACTATCTTCATGTTTTGGACATACATACACAGATATACAGAGATATACAGCTTCTAAACTAACATATACTCAACTATCTTCAAGTTTTGGACATGTATACACGGATATACAGAGGTATATAGCAGATAAACCGACATATGCTCAACTATCTTCATGTTTTGTACATGTATACGTAGATATACAACAAAACCAGCCATCGGAGTCAACATATATTCAACTATTCTTCGAGTTTTATACATATATACGCAGATATACAGCAGTATACATAGATATACAGCCAAAACCAGCCATCAAAATCAACATATATTTAACATTCTTCAAGTTTTATACATATATACGCAAATATACAGCAGTATACATAGATATACAGCCAAAACCAGCCATCAAAATCAACATATATTTAACATTCTTCAAGTCTATACATATATACGTAAATATACAGCAGTATACATAAATATACAGCCAAAACCAGCCATCAAAATCAACATATATTTAACATTCTTCAAGTCTATACATATATACGTAGATATACAGCAGTATACAGCCATCCAAACTAACATATACTCAGCCATTCTTCAAGTTTATGCGTATATACATAGATATACAGCAGTATACAGCCATCAAAATCAACATATATCCAACTATTCTTCAAGTTTATACATACATACATAGATATACAGCAGTATACAGCCATCAAAATCAAACCATATCCAACTATCTTCAAGTTTTATAAATTTACACGCGTATATATCTGTATATACATGGTTATCCCAAAAAAACAGCCATCAAAATCAAACTATTTCAAACACCCTTTAAGTTTATATGCATATATTCCGTATATACATGTACATATTCATATGCAAATATATATACCCAACAACATCACAGCAAAAGATAAATCCGACATGTCTTTGACGTCAAACTAACAGCCCCAAGAGAGTCGATGAACCAAACCCGTAGATCATTTTTGACAGCAAAACACAAGGCAAACATACGAACAAAACACATACTAAGCTATTGATAAAACCTATGCTTATTCATAAAGTTCAACTGAGGAAATCAAGCCATTACCTCGCGAGGGGCAGCGAACGGGACAAGACGAGCTCGAGAAGGAATTTCGACGCTACCAAAGTCGAGACTTTGTCGACTTCAACTCCGGAACTCCGAACTTGGATTCGACCTACCAGTTCCAATCCTTTTTTTCTCAAAAGACAAACCCTTAATTTCAATCTATATTTCTTAAAGTATTCAATGGCTTTTCGAATCAGTGAACCCTTTTTGTTTTTCCAATCCGAAAATTCTCCAAAGAAAAATCCAGCCCCGAAATCAGTCACACCAAGGGCTATATATAGCCATGGAAAATTCAAAAATGGAACCTCTTACGAGGCTCACATCTTAGCCGTCGATTCGAATCGACGGCTCGGATGTGAGACACGTAGGAGGTCCCTGAAGCGCGAGGATGAAGAAAAGACGAGGAGAGCAGGTGTTTGACCCCAAAAAAGGGCCAAAACGGCCACTGTGCAGCCTGCACTTTTCTGGTTCGCGGCTCTCTTTTTCTGACTTTTTCCGCTTGGTTCGGGGTTTATGGGGAGAGGGGACGCGTGGGAGGGAGCAATGATGGTTTCTTGGCTTTTTTTCCAAGAAGAAAGCTGCCATTTCCGCCATTTTTGCTCTCCTTTTCTGGTTTTTACGTTATCTGGACGGGAATGGGGGAAGGGAGGCGGCTGGGGAAGAAGAAAAAAGGGAAAGGGTTTAATTGTTCAGGGTTTGGGCCGGGTTAGAAGAAAAGGGGGCGGGTTAGGGTTTAATTAAAAGGGATTGGGCCTGTTCTGGGCAGAAAATTATTAAAGGGGCAGAAATGGGCCAGAATTGGCCCAAAACGGGTCTGGCAGAAAGTTACTGGGCTGGGGTTATTTTTTTTTAAAAAATTGGGCTTGGGGATTTAAAAGAGTAAAAAGGGTTTGAGGAGAATATTTAAAAACTAACCATTTAAATTACATACATAACCAATCTGAAAATCAATCGATTAATTCGACCACGAAACGAATTAGTATAAATTAATTAAGGAGCTTTTGAATGTTAACGACTTATATAATACACAACATAAAAATATATAATACGAAAAAGTAAAGTAAGACGATACGCAATATATGAATCTAATAAAAATTGAAAATCCAAAGATTCGATCATAAAATTATTTGAAAAAATATTTCTTGCATTTTTGAAAGCTAATTAATTCAAGTCGTTAAAATTAATAGCTCGATGATCAATTTATATTGTGGGGGGTAAAAATTGGGTGTCAACAATGAAAACTAATTATACATTTTGAGGTTTAAAATATTTTTTTTTTGTTTTTATTGAATCGTAATATCGTATATAGCATTGTCTGTCATAGTCATTTGATGATAAATTCAATTCCTTAAATAAACATTATTAACATGTACAGTTGTATCAATTATTCAGTAATAGGAGTTGTTATACAAATACTTATATATATGTACAGTTGATTGAAATATATAAATAGATAAACTATATAAATGTTGAAATTATACAAATAATATCTAGAGTATATAAGTGCTTGCAATATACAAATATGAATCCTAAAATTCACATCTATGTAAAAAATTATACAAATATACAAATCAAATTGTATATAATTACAAACGTGGATTTAAACAAATTCATAGAGTTATATACAAGAAAATATTGAATTTATAGGTACAAATACATATCACAAAAAGTATATACGAAATTAAAATATGTAAAACCCCAAATTTATAGATCTATACTCTTCGTTAGATCTAATTTGCTCATTAGTTAATGGTTTACAAATACCCCCTCGGTAAGGGTAGAAGATTTTTCCTACCTTGGATGTTCATCCCCTTTCAAAAGTTCAATTTCACCATTTGATAATATATTGGATTGCAAGAAGATTTGGAGAACAAAGAAAATTGAGAACCCAATAGATTCTTTTGCAATAGATATTCAAATTATTGGACATAATACGATTGAGACATTCTAAAGTCATTGACATATTATTCAAACAAGAGCGTTAATCCCTATCCCCTCCCCCCAAATCTCCAATCGAAACATATGTAAATGATTCAAAAAATAAAGAATAAAGTAAAAACAAATGAATGTTAACTAAAATTGAAGAATTATAATTTGGGAGGATTAAAAAAATCTTGGAAACTCAAACTTGATTGTAATTGAGTGAATTAAAGAGATAAATTATTTAAGATGAGAGAGAAAGACTATTTTGTAGTGGATAAAAAGAGCAATAGATACCATTTTAGACATGATATACAAATCAAAACGTGAGTCCTAACCACTAGGATTAAACTGTAGTGACAAATGATAATTTGTTTAAACTATAACTATAATAAGTAATTCAATAGTATATGTTTGCTTAGTCGCGTAATTTTTTCTAAAAAGAATCTCAAATTATTCCTACCTCTGACAGAAATAACTACTCTCTATACAAATTATTAATCATGATATAACTTATCTCATGATTAATAACCAAATAAGGAATTATTGTTTTGATCATATCAATATAACATAAAATGTATTAAGTTTTGGGATTATAAGTGACATTTGATGATTTTATCCTTGAATTCTTAGTTATAGAATTATCAGCTTCATGATTTTAATTTTGAGTTCGCATTTGTAAAACTATGCACTCCACAATCATATTCTTGAGTTTCAATAATAAGCTAATTAATCGTTCACTTTATTAATAGTATAATGGAATTATTATATAAAAATGGAGAAAAAAAATAATCAACTAAATATTAATCATTAAGACTTTAACTTATGCGAGATATGAATTTGAGAAAATAGAGAGAAATAAAAGGGAGAGTAGCTTGTCCATTTTACCCCTTTGGGCAGCTCAGCAAAAGAATTACTCCCGTGCTTCAGATAGGAGGAGCTGAACCGGTCTCTGTCTTCTTTCAGAACCGCAATACATCATATCGGATAAATATAAAACCCTAGCATCCAGTAAAAACCCTAAGTATCCATTGAAGGGCAATAGAGAAGGAGTTGAAAGATGACACAAAAGGCAAATCTTTTCAAAGGCCAACAGAAGAAGAAATCAGTACCGAGTCGACATGGAAAAGCCCCTCATATTCGCAAAGGTATATGCATTTTTTTTGTGTACTTAATCGTTTGTGTTATTATATCAATATGGAGCTAACAACTAATTTTATTTACAGGGAAGAGAGCTGTGAAACCATCAACGAACACAAAACAGATGGACGTCGATCGGGTGAGTGTTTTTTAATCATGCCTTGTGATTTCTAGATTTATAATTTTTGGTATTTTGAGTTTGTCGGTGTTTGATGTGCTTCTAGTTCCCCCAGTCATATTCAACATTATCTGAGCGGGTTTAGATGATTTTGCAATTTCTTGTTGGAAAATTAAATATATGAAAGCTCACCTCACAAACTTGACGATGGGCAAAAATCAAAAGAGATTGTGATATGATCCATTTTAGATAACTTCTGATCGTAGCCATTGTAATAGTTAGTCGTTAAGTCGGTTAAGAGTTAAGCAAGTGCTGCACGAGAAGTATTAGAGAGTTTGCCGACAGCTTTTCCCTCTCAAATCGCAGAGCCTATATCTGCTGCCCTTGGACTGTTCTCTGATTTGTTGATGAAATAATAGAATCTCTCTCTAGCTCTTCTCTTAAGCTCATCTCTTGAGTGAGTTTGTTCAAGAACAATTCAGTATGTTGTTCTTTAAGAGTACTCATTTTCTTCCCTATCTAACCACTTCTAGAGTGGGATACATCATTGGTATTACAGCCACTCGATCTTTGAAGCTTTGGGTATGAGGGATCACGATACAAGATGCAATGATTAAGGGAGGAGGCGGATCACCTCAAAGGATCCATGGACACTGTCATCACCTCTGTGTTGGAGTTACGCCAATTGATAGATGCAAAGGTTGCACTAGCTATGGAGGAAATTAAGCGACTGTCGTTAACCAATTTAGAGGGAGGCGGAGCAGCACCACACCCAGCCAAGGGAACACAAATTTTCGGGGGTTGAACAAGGGAGGCAGGATGATAATAGACTTCCGACTCGTGAGTATCATGTAGAATTCCCAATTTCGATGGGAATGGATTGAAAGATTGGTTGTATAGCTGTGAGCAATTCTTCGAGGTTGATGAGACTCGTGATGAAGCCAAGGTGAAATTAGCCTCCTGTAGGCTAGAGGGGAGAGCCTTGCACCAAGCTTTCATGAAGTGGAGGTTAATTTAGAGATTGATTGAGATGGAGTGAGTATGCTCAATGCCTCTACGCACAGTTTGGGGTGGAGTTTTTTGACGACCCCATGGGGGATTTTAAGGATTTCCATCAGGGTAGTTCTGTCCAAGAGTATGTTGATGCTTTTAATGAGTTGCTTACTAAGGTTGAGATTTCCAAAGATTATGTGGTTTGTTGCTTTGTGGGGGGTCTAGAATCTGAAATTGAGCTAACTATAAGGATACTAGGTCCTAGATTTTTGGCTAAGCAAGTAATTTGTCTAGGATTCAGGAACAACCACTGGTAGTGCAGAGGCAAGTTTTTTTCAAAGTCGTATTCTCTCAAACCTGTAAAATGTGTTTAGATTAATACCCTCTTCCTCCCAAGGTTTACGTCAACCTTACTGTAAACCTAATGGTCCTCCAAAATCTTTGGACTGTCTAGTGGTAGCTATAAGCCTGCTTACAAGGACCCTAGATTACTCACTCCTGCTGAAATGGAAGAAAGGTGGAGCAAAGGGTTGTTTATAACTATGATCTGAAGCATGTTTTTGGTCGTGTGTAAGAAGAAAAAGACAATTGTTTTGAGGGTAGATCCTGGTGAGTTGCTAGCAATGATGGCCTCATGGCCCATGGCCCAAGGATTAGAGCTAATTTGAGGGTGGGGGGGGGGGGGGTCATTCTACTCCATGTAATTCATGCATGCTATGACTGGCATCCATGACTTCAGAACCATGAGCGTAACTGTTTCCGTAAGAGGCAAAGCTGTGTAAGTTCTGATAGACACAGGGAGCACTCATAACTTTTTAGATCTAAATATTGCCAAGAGATTAGGTTGCATGTTAACAGCCATAACAACATTTAATGTATCTGTTGCTAATGGTAATAAGGTTCTAAGCCACCCTGTGCAAGAAGGTGGAGTGGAAAATGCAAGCTAAGTTGCTCGGACTATCAAAAAATATACACTATTTTTTGAGGATCTAACATGCACCGTCGACATTTTTGAAGAGTCTGAGCAACATAGAATGCAAGGGATATCATTTGATTTGGACATGTTGATTCTGCCTATTAGAAGGTGCAGTATGGTCCCTGGCATTCAATGGTTGATCACCACTGGGGACATCATGTGGAACTTTAGGAAGCAGAAGATAAAATACAGTATCAAGGGTCATAAGGTATCACTTAGGGGGGTTCAACCTACAGTGGTAAAGATGCTGACAGCCAGCAAGATGGACTAGCTACTAGCCAAACGTGCTGAGCTCTATATGATTTCTATGAGGATGTGGTTAGAGGGAAACCAAGCAAAGGATGGGAGTCTATTTTCATTGACGGGAGAAACCTTAGTCTGTACTGAGACTAATGCACTAGAGGCTGTGCTCGATGATTACGCAGACTTGTTTGAAACCCCAACAGACGCTCCACCCTCCTGAAGTGATGATCACAGGGTTGTTCTTTAAAAAAGTGCTTCCCTAGTAAATTTTAGACCCTACTAATACTCCAACATGCAGAAGAATGAAATTGAGAAATTGGTGGATGAGATGCTCAGTTCTGCATTATCAGAAGTAGCACTAGCGCTTCTTCCTCTCTATTGTGATGGTGAAAAAGAAAGATGAAACATGGAGATTTTGTGTTGATTACAGAGAAGTGAACAATGCCACAGTGAAAGACAAAGTTCCCTGTTCCAGTAATTGAAGAATTGCTTGATGAGTTTCATGGTGTAAGGTACTTTTCCAAGTTGGATCTTAGGTTGGGATATCATTAGACCTAAATGGTGGACGATGACACGCCCAAGACTACTTTTAGAACACACCATGGACACTATAAGTTCTTAGTCGTGCCATTTGATTTTTGGCTTGACGAATGCTCCTTCTACATTCCAAAGCTTAATGAACCAGATCTTTCACTCTTATTTGAGAAAGTTCATTTTGTTTTTTTAATGATACGCTAATCTACAGCTCCAACTGGACCGTGCACTTACAGCATTTGGAGAAGTCCTCTGAAATTTTGAGATCTGATGCATTGTATGTTAACAGGTGTAACTTTGGTGTGACCAGAATTGATTATCTTGGTCATGTTATATCTGAGGAAGGAGTGGCCATGGACAAACTCAAGGTAGAAGCTGTGAAGGAGTGGCCATGACCTATCAATCTTAAGGGCCTGAGAGGATTCTCAGGATTAACAGGCTATTATAGGAGGTTTTCATTAAGGGCTATGGTACTGTTGCTAAGCCTTGAACTGACTTGCTGAGGAAGGGGAATTTCCATTGGGATCAGGCAGCTATTACAGCCTTTATGAAGTTAAAAACAGTCCTTCACCACTGCTCTTGTATTGGCCCTTCCTGACTTCGCCAAAGAATTCACTGTTGAGACTGATGTTTTAAGAAAGGGTATTGGAGTTGTTCAGGAGAACAAGCCCATTTCTTTCTTCAGTATTGGTCTTTCTACCAAGAATAGAGCCTTGTCAGTCTATGAAAGAGAGTTATTGGCCTTGATGACTGACTGCAATGCAAAAATGGAGACCTTACTTATTTATCAAAACAGATCATCATAATCATAAATACCTACTTGATTAGAGAATTTCAACACCTAGTCAGCAAAAGTGGCCTGTAACATAGTTGGGCTATGACTACAACATTATGTATAAAAAGGGAAAGGAGAACTTGGTGGCTGTTGCATTATCCAGGAAGGGGGAGCTGGTTCGGATTTTTAGCATTTTTGGGGTACAAGGTGCTATCACAGAGGAGGTGAAGTTGTTAAAAAAATCAGAAAAGGATAGACTGGAGCATAGAAGAACCAGAATGGAATGCAGCACAATATGCAGTTCATTTCAGTTTTATCTTTTGACTTGTTGGGTATATCCAGTCATGTTTTGTTTAGATACCATCACACCGGTTAAAGCCTTTGACCTTATTAATTTCTTAAACTAAAATTACTGACTGCAGTGGCTTGATCTTTGTCAAATAACTGTAATTTTCAACCTTTTTAGCATGTCTGACTAATTGACCTCATAAAGTATGCGTACGGCATTCAGAGTTCTGGGTTCACTGGTCTTGTCTACACTCTGTATTCCCAAGTTATATTATAAGTTTTCCATTTTGGGATGCCCAAAAGTGTTTTACCTGATTCCACGAGTATCAGTATTTTATATAACATTTCTGTAAGTTAATATTCTTGTTAATGTATTTCCTCGGACAATCATGTGATATTCCTCCTCCACTCTTATTAGTTAAGTTCTTGAATTTTTTTTTTCCTTCGCCAACTATTATGACGTATTAGTAAACCTTTTAAAACTCGATGCACATACAAGCGTCATTTATATTTGTATGTAAGGTGTGATAAGTTATCACGTTGCATCTTCAGTATTTTTTGCAATGTTGAATATGAAAAATAATGTATGTCAAATCGTCTCATATTTTGTTTCATGTGAACAGGAGTTGACAAAGTTTATAAATCAGTGCAACGAAGCAAAAGCAGCCAGTTTTGCTACCAAGGATGGTGGTCAATTAAGTATACTTAAAACACAGCCTGAATCCTCCAGTGGTGGTGCAAAGAAGTGATGCGTGCCTCAATTGTATAAACAAATTTTTTGATATGAGTCTGTTTGCTAAGCTCTCCCTTTTCACTTTTATCAGACGAAGTATTATTATTTCTTGAATGAATCGATCTTAGTAGCTTCATTGTTAGATTTTATTTTCTTCTCTGATTAGCATGTACTCTTGTTTGAGGAGCTTCTTATTAAACGGAAAAAAAAAAATTCGTCTCCTGCTGTTATTCGCTTCAAGTAAGTTCAACTCGGTTTGGTTACAAATATAATCAGAAAGTTTTCAACCATGATGATGTGTTTGTGCAAAAATATTGGATTTTCTCTATTTTTTTTAAGCCTTTTGAAAAATAACCAATATACAGAAATCACGAAAATTATAAAAATTGATATGTTAATATATCTGTGAGCCTACTGCTGCTATATCAATAAAAATTTTTTTATCGATTTTCGATTTATCAGTTTTTGGTCTTTAACAGTTTGATTTTTTGGTTTACCTAATAAAAAAATACTCATAAATAACTTTTCTAATAATTTATCGCAATATAATCAGATATAGTAAAACAAATAAATCAATGGAACATCTGAACTTAATAATATTCAATATTTAACCTTATATTCTCATTTATTTTCCAATAGAAGGGTTATACATTGACAACCAAGCAAACACATGACTTACAAGTATCGATTTAGTAATAAGTGATGTTAAATTATTAATATTTAATATTTATGAAGAGATAAAATAATAAATTATTATAGTCTTAATGGGTTATCGATTTTCTTTTTTCCCCCTTTTTTTGATTATTCCAATTTTTACCAAAATATCTAAAACTATCATCAACAGTTTGGAACATGGCAGCCTTTAAATTTCTGGTGAGATATTTTCTTTTCCAGTTTGGAATATGCATGCTTTTAATGTATTCTTTTTCTTGTCTCTTGGTATATTTTAATGTTGAATAAATTTATTAGTCCTTTCCTGTCAGTTGCATTAATAAACTTTTATATTAATGTCCTTCCACCTACCAATTTCCACTATTTGCTTCTCTGTTTGGCTCCTAAATAAATTCTAGATTATTTCAGTTTTTTCAACCTGATTCTCTGTCTCTTTTACTGATCTCTCAACGGTCATGTTGATCAATTACGAGAAAAGAAAGTAAAGATTAATAACTCTCATCCATGAAGGGTCTAATTAATATTTTTTTCCATCGGCGAACATTTTGGAGTATGTTTTTGTATTGAACCGAGGATCTAAAGAAAAACGAAAGATTCGTATACACTCTACTTTAACATTATAATTCGATTCATCCTCTTCTTTTAATCATAGCCGTCCATTTCATTTCATAATGACAACTATAATCTAATTCTATATATAAATTGTACGTATCAATTTTTAATAATCATACACGGGAGCAAAGTTAAAATTTTAAATAAGAAAGATTAAAAACAAAATTGCTATATGTGCAAGTAAAATTTTATTTGCCCCGTTTGACCCCTAATCGTGCATTTTTTCTATTTTTAAACGCATCAGACCAACTATATTCAAAGTAAAAGAAGAAGTACAAGAACTTTATATTTTTTTATTTATATTATATTTCAGTGTATGATTAAAATAACATCTAAAGCATAAGATTTAAGGCACATGATTTTTCAAAAAGCGCAAACATTTGAAACATAATAATGCAAAAAATAGCTATAATTTGTTATAATTATGATTCATTGCTATGGAGAGACACGAACGAGATTGAGAGAGGCGAAATTTTATGTGTATATTTGTCAAATAATTGCATATGTGCAACTGATATACATACGTCTTTATATATCTGGCAAGCGAGATTAGGAGCAGGAGGAGAGAGACGAGTGAGATCGAGAGAGGGAGGAGAGAGGATAGAGAGCGGAGAGAAGCAAATTGTATATGTATATCCGTCGAATTAAATATGTATATCTATAAAATAATTGTATATATGCAACTGGTATACATGTGTATTTGCATATCTGACATGAGATTGCAGAGAGAGAAGAAAGCGGCGAGAGAGAGGAGAGAGAAAATAACAACAAAATCTTAACTATAACTGTAAATTGTATTTTTTCAAATTATGGTAATATAATATAAATAATATCATATATTTACCTAATTACGTAAGTGCTAACAAGCCTAAAGATATTCCCAAATAATTGGTAATATCAACTTTTTTTTTTTTGGTTAGGCAAATAATTGGTATTACGTACCTACACAGACCAATTCTTCCCACTAACTTAGAAGTCAACAAATGTGCGTTTTCTCAAACCAAAAGACATTATTTTAGTGTGTTTGATTATCAGAAAATATTTTTTATTGGGAAGACGGAAGTAATTGAGCTTATTAAATTTTTAATTTTATATTACTTGTTTCAATTAATATTAGTTTCTAATATTTAAATGTCATTAAAATATTCTACAATTTGATAATATTAAATAAAATAATACCTACAGGATTGGAAAAGAGATTTGTCTTTTTTATTACTACTAAATTTTTAATAGTATATATATTTTTCAATAATATTTGGCACTCAATAATCAAAAATCAAAAAGAACTTTTCATTTGCATGGATATTAATAATTACTTTAATTATACCAGGCAGACTGATATAAAATTACTCTAGAAATTTATATGCATACAGTAAAAGAAAAGGATATAAGATATTAAAATTACTCAAAAAAAAAAAAATTTGAAAAAAGAACATCAATTATTCACATGATTAAACATTATTCTAGTTTTCAAATACTTAATATTTTTTACCTTAAAAATATAAAATAATCTTTTTTTTATATTTCATATTAAAAATTTTTGGGGAAGGCTCATTAACTAGCTTCCAAAAAAAAAGGTAGCGTTTGGCCTCAAATGTTCAAATATTCTTAGCAAATTTTGGTGAAATTTCACCAAGCATTTGATTCTAAGTTTTTCCAAGAATATTTGACTATCTGACAAATATAATTTTTACTCATAAAATTTAAAATTATAAGAATACTCATAAGTTTGTATTTATCATTCTATAATAAATATGTTCCGTTAAAAAATGACCTTATAACATAATTGATAATAATCAATTACAACAAAATAACAATATGGACAAATCAATACATTAATCGCATATTCAAACTTGCACTTATTCAATTGGAATTATAATTTATTAAAAGCAAATTATTCCTTTTTTTCAATCTTGTCATTGAGATTATAATTTAATCTTATTCGGGAGAGGTTGATAAATATTAGTTGAAATAAATAAATAATGAGATTTATTTTTAATATAAAATATAAAATTTAGAGTAATTTTTAAATATTAAAACTTTATGTACTATCCCAATATTTCAAATACTATTTTTCTTAGTATTTAATAACTTAAAAATTCTGAAATTTTTTTGCAACCAAACGGGGCCTTAGTCCTCTCGTCTCACATGAGAGCTTATATTAATCCCCATAATAACCAGCTGTGGTCTCCCCCACACCCAATAAGCAGCTCTGTTAAACTCGAAACTGCTGCCATTTTTCAACCAAAATTGAGCACGTGCGAGAAACAGCCGCAGCCACAGATGGTGTAAACACGCGCCGTAAGATGCACGTTTGGAATGTTTTACCAAGTTGATCTTCAACAAGTGTCTGGGGAGAGGACTCTCAGGTAAAAAGATGGGAGTAAATAAAAGCAATATTTTTGATGCGCCCACCAATAACATCATTCACTACCTCAATTCACATACAAACAAAATCTAACGTTCCTCTCCTCATAACGGATTGACGTATAATTTCTTCATTCATCATTCATCATCCACGCGCCGCCACCGTTCATGGGTGCAGTAGAACCTGTAAGCACCAGAGTTCCAATAGTTCATTTCATTTTCCATTTTTGGTGATTGATTGAGTTTTTTGTTTGTTTGTTTGCTTTCTTATTGTTAGGTAGTTGAGGAAGAAAATGGAGAAAAGGCGACGAAGATACGAGAAGAAGAAGAGAGAGATGTGGAGAAAGGTGAAATGGATAGTCAACAAAGGGGATTTCAAGGTCAGACTTCGCCGCCGGCGCCGGCAGCAGCAACAGGCCCTGAGGATTTTCACATGTCGAGAATGCAAACATTGAGTGCTACGAATCCATTAAGGCTTGTGATGAATGCCGGAACTAGAGTTGCTTCTCCTTCTCCTTATCACGCTCCGCCACCTGCTCATCATCGTCAGCACCGGTCTTTTCCGAATCCCTTTCACCATCGTCATCCTCCGGCTCCGGCTCCGGCTCCGGTGCCGGTGCCCTCTCAGTATCACCCTTCTCCGGCTCCGATTCCAGCTCCGGTTCAGCAACGACCTTCTCCGGCGCCTTCTCAGACTCGCTCTACCCCTGCTGCTACTCCTCAAGTATGTCTCTGAGCTTATCATAGAGGGCGTGTTTGGTACACAATGGTAAATATTTTCTAAAAGTATTGAGGAAAAATAAGTCATTTTTGAGGTTTCCTTATAAAAAGAATATTTTTTAATTTCAATAAAAATATTTTTCTATTATAACTTACTTCATTTTTGGGCAAATATTATTTTGTGGCACAATTTATTTTTGCTTTTAACCTTATATGACTTCTTTAATCAACATTTGAACATCATTATTATTTTAGAATTTTAGTAAATATTTTTAAGAAAAATGAATTTCTTTTAAACATTTTTCGAAAAATAACTTGTAGTATCATGGTGTGCCAAACAGAGCTGAAATTCTTTTTCTATTTTTGATGTGTCTTCAAAGTTTTCAGTTTTCCCAATATTTGAGTAAGAATCTGAAAATATTTCTGCTTGGTTTTCCTTTTTGTTTTCTTTTACCAGCAACCTTCAGTAATAACACTGAACTCAAGATCCTACACGAACAAGTTCTCGCTTTTTCTCTTCCTTGTACACATGATTGGTGCAATTGGGCTAGTTTGTTTTCTTGTATTCAAAGGGATACAAGGTCTACTAGAAGCAGGGGAAGCACAAAGAAAAGAAAAGAGACTATTAAAGTATTTTCTACCACAAGTAGAAGCAGCTTCTCTACTTAGCATAACACTAGCATTTATATGGCAAAAGGCAGTGAGAATGTGGCCTACATTCATGGTTCATTTTATACTTTGGGGTTCTTTTATCCTCACGTTATCAGCTGGGATCCTATTAGTTTGCTTCCAAAGACCTTCAACTGATGGTGTTGGAGTTGTGTTTATCATGTTTGCAATTGGAAATGGATTGTACTCTTGTTGGGTGACACCAAGAATTAAATTTTGTACAAAGATTTTAATCAAATCACTTGAACCTGTACCAAAATTTGGTGATTTGAATCGGCCAACTTATGTAACACTAGCTGCTGGATTCTTATGGATGTCAATGTGGATTTTGGCTGTAATTGGGGCTATAAATTTCTATTTCCCACCGTTGATTATAATCGTGTTGGTTTTGAGTATGTGTTGGGTTACAGAGGTGATGAGGAATGTGGTGAATTTGACAGTGAGCAGAGTGATTGCTCTGTATTATCTTAGAGGGATGCAATCTAGTACACAGTTTTGTTTCCAGAGGGCATTGTCTGTGAATCTTGGAAGTGCTTGTCTTGGTTCTTTGTTTGTTCCCACAATTGAACTTCTGAGGATTGTGGCTCGTGGGTTGAATTTGCTTGAGGGTGAAGATGAGTTCATGTTTTGTTGTGCTCACTGTGGATTGAAAATCATGGATTCCATCTTCAAGCGTGGCAATGGCTGGGCATATGTTCAGGTAATTCAAAGATTCTTTCTTTTTCGTGACGTTGTCTGGACCTACTTATGTGTACCTCCATTATTTTATTGGATTCCATTAGTACAAAGATCGAATTACTTTATCAATCAAAACACAAACATATAAAAAGAAATCACCGCGATTATCTTCAATCACTCAATAACTCTTCAAGTTTTTTACTTTCTTTCTTCTTTCTTCTTTTATTTTCAACATTTATTGAATAAAAATGTTCTTATAAATATAATTGAGTAATTGTTTGGCGAAGAAATTGTCGTTATTTTTATTATTGAACCTTTCTTATTTAATATGAAAGTTTTTTTTTCTTATCTCATTAGCAATGACATGTTATTTTGGTTGACTGGTATTTAGAGCAACATCCCCTTGAAATGGACTGCCTTTTTAGGCTGCTCTAGGGATTTCTAAATGATAAAGAGTCTGATTAACATTGGATGTTGACTGTTATCTTATGAATTTATTTTCCTAGGAAAAAAAAACATTATCCACCATTTAAAGTCTTCATACTCTAGCGTGTCGGTAATTGTTTTGGGGGGTCATTTTCAATTTAGAATATATTACTGGCGTTTCCAATTTGTTAAATGTTATTTAATACGTAGAGTTAGTAGTCATAATTCCCTCTCCTCCCTCGTGTGCAGTGTGAGATGAGATGTCAATATTCCTTGTGATGTGTTCTCAATTTTTGAAAACCATATTCAGTTGACTACTTGTTATAATATACATAGATCTCTTACTTATTTGGAACTTCGTCACGTTGGACACATCACACAATAATTCGAATAAATAAGCTCTTTTAACATATATGCAAGAATTGATTTTTCTTATTATTTTTACAGATTGCTACCTATGGTAAAAACTTTGTGAAGGCATCCCAAGACACATGGGAGCTATTTCAAAAGAGAGAAATGGAACAAATTGTTGATTCGGACATGACAAGTGCCATTTGCTTCTTGACCGGAGTTTGTAGCGGTTCCATTTGTGTTATTGTGATTGGTGCTTGGACTTTCACCGTCTACCCCAATTTCACAGCCACCTTGTCCCTTCTATCTGCCTACGTTGGTTACCTTCTGGTTAGTCTTTTTCCCTTCACTATTCTTGTACATTTGTGCCTTATTAATTACATTATAATTATTGAATTGCAGACTAGGATTGCGATGGCTTTGCCTCACGCTTGTGTGAGTAGTTACTACGTTTGTTATGCTGAGAATCCAGATAATAGACTTTTTGACAAGACCATTCCAGATCGACTCAATGTAATCAAGTCCGATCGTCATGTTATTCTGCCCACTCCTAGATCTGTTCCTTCTCGGTTCGCACGGTAGTACTATAACCCCTGAAGGTGAAGGATGCTTACCGTCTACGCAATTTCTATTGCCAAACACCACCTGAGTTATGGACATGTACATATAATTATTTTTTGTCAACATAACCGTATGTTAGATCATCAATTTATTGCAAGGACCAAAGGCTCAACTGATGAACAAGTGATGATGATGGAGTGCCCACTCAGATTTTCCCAACAAGAAAGAGGCCACGATGAGGTGTCTTTATGGTCCTGTCATTTTGTATTTATATAATAATTGATATACTTTGGGGATATTGTGCTGTCGTGGTTAGGCCCCACCACTATTTTATTGTCAACATCTTAGTTAGGTAAACCTAATGTTATTTAATTAATCAGATTTCATTCTTTACTTGTAATAATGTAGAGTTGGAACTAATTGTTTTTCATTTTCTTAAATTTATCTTTTATTTGATTGGTGGAACCATGCAGGATATATAATCTACAAAAGTTAATCACCTTCGATTGTTCTAGTTGCGTATTTTAATTATTTAGATGTACCAGATACGTGACGAAACCTGATTTCATATGGTTATTGACGTACCAAAGTTGTTAATGTAGTAATAGAAGTTTCAAAAAAATTTTTATCGTTGATCACGGATGCCATTTCAAGTAAAATAGTCCAATAATGTTTGTGAAAAAAATAAACTTAGCATGCATGTGAAAAATATTATTCCCTTCATCCTATTTTATATGACATTCTTTTATTTTTGGTCTGTCTTTAAAAAATATCACTTTACTCTAATTGAAAATAATTTAGCTTTAAAATTTTCTTTTTACCCTTAATAAAATGATTCTTAACCATACAAATATCTGAGAATAATTTTAGACAACAAATTTTAAAAATCTTTATTTTTTAAAAAATATCGTGCCAAACCAAAGAATATCACGTAAAAATAGGGGAGGAGTAGAAAAGTTGATTGAAAAGTTATAGCCAACCAAACTAGATATAATAAACACTAGTGGCGTTAGTTCTGATTTGCTGGAGGAAAACAAATGGATTCGTTAATTTTAAAAAGGAAACTTACCGAAACTTCACTAGTTCAAGAGTTAGCTATTTTGATACATTCTAGTTTATAATATTATGAATTTTATCAAAATTTAGCGCATTTAAATATGTCTATTTTGAAATACATAAAGTTAAAATTAAGTTTAATTTAATTTAAATATATTATATTCAAATATATACATAAACAAATTTGCGCTCACCATCTCCTACGTATCTGATATTCCAGATACATGTGAATCACACCAAGTGATTAACATATATTTTTGGAATATTATAACTATCTCACTTATCTCCATCCGCATCTCGCCCAATTTTAGGTTGGACTAAAATGAAAAAATTGCATTAATCAAACAGAACAACTGTTTTTTCTGGGTATTGCACGTCAGCAGTCCACCAGATTTCAAGACATGGCACGTGAGATATGCTATGCAATTCAGCACAATTTACTTTTCACCATTTTACTTTTTTTTTTTTTAAAAAAAAAAATAAGATTCTTAAGTATTTTATGTTTTCTATTATTTTAGGAATAATAAAAGAAGTACTAATAATTGAGAGTAATTTTTAATTTTTGTTCTAATTTTTTTTTTAAAGAAATGAGTGTTATATTTCAACAGATCACTTAATATGGACAGAAAAAAATACAAAAACTTTATTTCTGGAAATAATAACCTTAACTATATAGCAAGTGTCGTCACATAATTAACAATAAATAGTTGTCTTGGATAAGCAACAAAGATGACAAATCCTCGACGATAGTAGATGGAAAATCAGAATTTCAATTTTTTAGATTTTAAATACTCAAATAATTATTTAAAATTTTAATATTTACGTATAATTAAATATTTATTTTTATATAAAAATATTAATTAAATAAAAATTATTTAGTTCGATCAAATTGTCCGGCTAAAGAAGACAAATTACCTTTATTTTGTTAGCCAAAAAGTTGGTTACGTTGCAGTGTTTCATTTTCACTACTTTTTTTTGGGTTTATGGATAAGTTCACTACTTTTTTTTCAGTTTTTCTTTTTTCTTGTTTGGTACGCATGATTCGCGTATAAAATTTTTTTTGGATTTGAGTCTTAAGTATAAATTGTTTTGATTGAAAGCATTTTTTTAAATGAGATCCTATATATGCGATGTGAATTCAGATGTAATTGAACTCTAATATGAGTATCGAATAAAAACATAAAAATGAAAAAGTAATTAGCGAAACTGTTCGTGTTTTTTTGAAACTTTGTTTCTGTTAACACTCACTCTTAGAATTACAAGCTATACATTTGTCATATTGCTACCGATTAGCTTATTCAAGAATAAGTTGTTACTCATTTCGTTTCGATTTATTTATGTTATTTTTCATTTTAGTTTGTTTAAAAAGGCTATGTCTCTTTTCTTTTTTTTTGAATTTTTTATTTTTAACTTTTTACGTGACATATTTAAGCTACAAGATGAACGAATATTTTAATACATTCTACATATATTTATCTAAAATCACAAAATTTAGAAATTTGTTGTATTTTTTAAAAATTCTAGTCAAGTTAAAAACACATAAATAAATTAAAATGAGGGGAGTATTATATATTTGTAGCTTAACAAAGGAAATAATTTTCTTGGTGCTTGACAAGTTGGAAAAAGGAATAAAAATGTGGGTCGACAACAGAAAAAGGGAAAAAATTATACTGGAGAAATTTCTTCTAAAATCCATCATTTTTTTAATAAATTTAATTCTTCTATTTATCTTCCTTTTTGCACCTTTATCCTTCCCCTTCCTAGTTGTCAAGGAGAGATAGGGGTGGACGTTCGGTTCTTCGATTCAGTTTTAGTAAATTTTAGTTTGATTTTTTAGTTTTTGGTTTTGAAAAAGTGTTCACCATATATCAAATTGAAATATTTTGGTTCGGTTCAGTTTTTTCAAGTTTGGTTCGATTTTATTCGGTATTTTTAAAATGGATTTTCGGTGCAAATTAATAAAAAATAAAATGAGGATAAAATCAAAGTATAAGACACTTAAAAACTTAAAATCATATTAAGTGATGATGTGCTTCCACAACAACAACAACATACCCAGTGATGATGTGCTTCCATGAAACACTTATTGTGCTTAAAAAAATTATATTTATCTTTGTCAAGAGCTTGCGCCTCCAACTATTGCTTGAAGAAAACAAGCATGAAGTCATCCTTTACATGACATAAATCGACAAAAATATGTTTTGATTTCTCTTGGAAAATAATATTTCAAGTTAACTATATGAATTATAAATTTGTTGCTATATAATTTTATTTTTTTGGTCTAACATATATATATAAAAATTATTTTTTGTAATAAAAGTTCGGTTCTTCGGTGCACCGAAGTTTTGAGACCCCTACACCGAACACCGAACCAAAGAACCAAACTTTTGAAAATAGAATACTGACACCGAACCAAAAAATCAAAGAACTAAAACCAAATAACCAAATTAGTTCAATTCGATTATTCGATATTTATGCCCACCCCATATAGAGCTTACTGAGGTTTTAAGAAAAAGCTTTAATAAAAAAAGATAAGAAGAGAAAAAATTGGAACTATTTCAAATACTCAATATTTTAATTTTTAAAAGCATTTTTATTTATCATTATTGGAAAGGAGATAAGATAGAGAATCCCTACATCCAATAATAGACTTGACGAACATGGCTTCTAGTTATATTCGACACATAATCATGGTAGAAACTTGTTTTATTTTATTTGTACTTGTTTTTCTTTTTAAATTTAATACTTGGTGTTCACGTTGAAACTTCAATTAAATTCAAATTGTGCACTGCATACTCAGGAGGTAACGCTTTTAACAAAATTTTATTCTACTTAGAGCTTAAATCATGATAATAAAATAGTCCTACCATTGCACCACAACCTATGTGGATATTTATCCAATTTGATTATAATTGAATAAAAACTTGAGACCATTTTAGCCACATTTAAAAATCAACTGCTCCTTGGTCTTCGAGCTTGGGTCTTTCGTCTTTTTATTATGACCATCATTCAATTAATAAAGGGTCATTTACATAAATAATGAATTTTATAGTATTAATTATTAATTTTAATACAAGTTTATTTTTATCATAAATAATTATACCTTTTTACCCGAAATAGCAAAAGAAATAAATGTACATTTCTTTTTATTTCTATGTCTTTCTTAAATTCACTATAGTTCCTGAATATGTTTTCTCCAATATATATAAATATATTGGTATTTTCCGTAAGACATAACTGGGTCCCCTCGAAGTACACTAAAGGCCTTCTGCCTACCTCTCCAAGCCTGCTTATAACTCAATGTAATTCCATGTTCCCTCTGTTGACTCTTTGTCTTAGTTTCAATTCTCCCACATCTAAAGTTTTAGTTTGGGGAGGAGAGGTTAAGGGTTATAAAATAACCTCTCCTCTATCTATTAGTATCATCCCAAAAGATTTGTAATCTCGTCTCCCACATTAACAAAAGCGGACTGATTGAGTAGTGCTCGGAGATTAGGCTAAATTAGCCGAACTCCATTAACAAAGTTTCGAGTGTGTTTTCTCTCTTTATCTCTTTTATTTCGCTTCATTTATTGTGCTGTTTTCTTTTCTGTTGTAGTATAATATTCAATATTATTTGTCGGGTATCTTTGTTAGTGTTCTGTCCAGTTCATTTGTTTTGAACTGGTTCATTTCACTATTTGTGTTGTATTAGTGGAAAAATTACCCGATTTTCCCAACAAGTGGTATCAGAGCCGAAGGTTCGCCCTTGGGTTGTCTGAAATTTGTTGTAATATTGAATATTATATATTGAGCCTGTAATGGCAAATAAAGATCAAGAAACGGAGGGTGTTATCTCAAATATTTCATCTGGGGTGTCGGGCTCCTCGTCATCATGGTCGAGGTTCCCGGTGTCCAGTTTGAAATTGGCGGTGGAAATATTTGATGGCAGCGGCCATTTCGGCATGTGGCAAGGAGAGGTCTTGGACTCTCTCTTCCAGCAGGGTCTTGATATTGCTATTGAGGAAGAGAAACCAGAAGAGGTACAGGATAAAGACTAGAGCATCATCAATCGGTTGGCATGTGGAACTATTCGATCTTGCCTGTCCAAAGAGCAGAAGTATGCTTTCAAAAATGAGACTTCTGCACACAAACTGTGGAAGGCACTAGAGGATAAGTTTCTGAAAAAGAGTGGTCAGAACAAGCTCCTGATGAAGAAAAGGTTGTTCCGATTCGATTACCAACCAGGTACTACTATGAATGAACACATCACTATGTTTAATCAATTAGTAGCAGACTTGTTGAATTTAGATGTGAAATTTGAGGATGAGGATCTGGCTTTGATGTTATTATCTTCCCTTCCCGATGAATTTGAACATTTAGAGACTACGTTACTTCATGGGAAGGAAAATGTGTCGTTAGATGCTGTTTGTTCTGCTTTGTATAGTCATGAATTGAGAAAGCAAGATAAGATGAAAACCAAAGCAACGACATCAGAAGAAGCATTGGTGGCAAGAGGTCGTCAACAAAGCCAGACAAAGGGGAGAAGAGGAAGGTCTAAATCCAAAGGCCGAGCCGTTGCCAAAGATGAGTGTGCTTTCTGTCACGAGAAAGGGCACTGGAAGAAAGACTGTCCAAAATTGAAGAAGAAAGGGAAGACAACGCAAGATGCAAATGTTGCTGAATGCAAAAGTGATGCGGAATCAGATATCTCTTTGAGTGTCTCACTTTCAGCATTATTGCATCCAGATAAGTGGATATTGGATTCAGGTTGTACTCATCATATGTGTCCCATTCGGGAATGGTTCTTTGAATTTCAGGAACTCAATGGTGGGGTTGTTTACATGGGTAATGATAGCCCATGTCAGACAGCCGGGATAGGCTCAATCAAGCTGCGGAATCATGATGGATCCACCAGAATTTTACGGGATGTGCGATACGTACCAAAGTTGAAGAAAAATCTCATCTCATTGGGGACTTTAGAATCTAAAGGCCTAGTTGTAACAATGCGAGATGGAGCTCTAAAAGCAACTTCGGGAGCGTTGGTGATGTTGAAAGGCGTGAGAATGAACAATCTGTATTACTACCAAGGTAGTATAGTGGTGGGGACAGTAGCATCAGCAACTTCTAGCACTAAGAAGGATGTTGAGGCAACGAAGCTGTTGCATATGAGGTTAGGACATGCTGGTGAGAAATCCTTGCAAATTCTTGCCAAACAGGGATTGTTGAAAGGTACAAAAGCTTGCAAACTTGAATTTTGTGAGCATTGTATTATGGGAAAACAATGAAGAGTGAAGTTTGGCACTGCAATTCATAATACCAAGGGTATTCTGGATTATGTGCATTCGGATGTATGGGGACCTGCCAAGACTCCGTCTATTGGAGGTAGGCATTATTTTGTCACTTTTGTTGATGATTTTTCCAGGAGAGTTTGGGTGTTTACCATGAAGAACAAAGATGATGTGCTTGAAATTTTTCTTAAGTGGAAAGCTCAAGTTGAAAATCAGACAGGAAGGAAGATTAAGGTTCTCCGAACAGACAATGGAGGAGAATACAGGAGTGATCCATTCCTGAAGGTATGCCAAGACTGTGGCATAATTCGGCACTTCACGGTTAGAAAAACACCACAGCAGAATGGGGTGTCAGAGCGTATGAACAAGACACTTGTGGAGAAAGTTCGTTGTATGTTGTCTAATGCTGGTTAGGCAAGAAGTTTTGGGCTGAGGCTGTGACATACGCTCAACATCTCGTCAATCGTTTGCCATTATCTGCTATAGATGGCAAAACTCCATTAGAAGTATGGTCTGAAAACCTGCAACTGATTATGAATCTTTACATGTTTTTGGTTCTATTGCATATTATCATGTGATTGAATCAAAGTTGGATCCACGGGCAAAGAAGGCTCTATTCATGGGTTTCAGTCCTGGAGTGAAGGGATACCGTTTGTGGTGTCTAGAGGCAAAGAAGACGATCATCAGTAGGGATGTTACCTTTGATGAATCTGCCATGTTGAAGAAAGAAAATCTAGATGGAGCTGATAGTACTCCACAGCAGGTGGAGTGTGTTCCGAAGCAGGTGGAGTTTGAGCAGACGGTGGTGATCCCAGCACGAAGCACCACTAGTGACTCTCCAATGGCAGAAGAAGAGTCAGTTGATGAAGAGGTTCCTACCCAAGAACCTCAACAGCAATCAGCGCCAATTGCAGTTAGAAGACAGAGACGAGATTGTCGCGCCCCATTTTTTCCTCGCGGAGAAATAGGAACCTGGACGACGTCGTGGCAATGACTCTTTTGGGATTTTTTAATCTTTAGAGTCGCCACCTAATGAATTAAGGTGCATTAGGACACCATTCTAGCCTAAGGGTCAAAGTCAACCAGAGAGGGGGTTCGGGCTCAAATTACCTCGAAGGGAAGGTGTTAAGCACCCTTCGAGGTCCGCAAAGGCGGGTCCCGACCGTGTCTCGTATTTATTAAGTGGGGGTGCAAACACAAATAGGGGTCTCTTATATTTTTAACCTCTTTAAATTAATTCTAAGTGACAAAACACACACATAAACAAGTTGGGTTATTTAATTTTTTCGGATCAGACGCACTTGGTTTATTACCAAGCCCCAGGACGAAAAACCAAGGTTTCATCCTATTGGGGTTAAGCGTATATCATCCCTTCCGAGTCCTATCTACCCCTACCCCCCCTCCTAAGTTCATTTTATTAATTAACTTAAAAAGCGAACTAGAAAAGTAAAATGCTAGCGTGTCCTAAAGATGCCTAGCGTCCCTCCTATTGTCCAAGAGGCATTGGACGTCTATTGGGGTGAGGATCTAGACAAAATAAATCTTAGGTCTTCCTATAGGACCAAATCGCGTCAAACAAAACAATAAGGACGACAAATTAACATATAAAGTCTCAAAGAGCCTCTAGATAATCAACTAACATGCTAAAACAAATGGCGTGGGGTGTTGTGCTAAGTGCAAGTCACATGATAGATAGCATATAAAATAAAGATTTTGATGTGAACAAACATCAGTATTTAGAAATTTAATCGTGTAGGCATGATTTTCTAACATAGCAAGAAAAATAAAGACTTTTAATCCCTAGAGGCATGATTTTCTAAACATGAACTTAGATCAAATAAGCTTTAAACCCGATCATAAACTTAAGCATGATTTAGTAGAGCGAATAAACTTTAAACATGATCCTTAAATCAAGTAGATCCTAAACAGGTTTTCTAATCACGTAAACCCTAAGCATGTTTTCTAAGCATAGACTTAAACATGATTTTTTTTTAAAATAGAAAAGATAACTTTAAGCATGATATTTAAAACCAAATAAACCCTAAACAAGTTTTCTAATCATACAAACCCTAAGCATGTTTTTTCTAAGCATAGACTTAAGCATGATTTTTAAAGTAGAAAAGATAACTCTAAGCATGATATTTAAAACCAAATAAACCCTAAACAATTTTTCTAATCACACAAACCCTAAGCATGTTTTCTAAGCATAGGCTTAAACATGATTTTTTTTTCAAAAAATAGAAAAGATAACTTTAAGCATGATATTTAAAACCAAATAAACCCTAAATAAGTTTTCTAATCACACAAACCCTAAGCATGTTTTCTAAGCATAGACTTAAACATGATTTGTCAAAAATAGAAAAGATAACTTTAAGCATGATATTTAAAACCAAATAGACCCTAAACAAGTTTTCTAATCACACAAACCCTAAGCATATTTTTTCTAAGCATAGACTTAAGCATGATTTTTAAAGTAGAAAAGATAACTTTAAGCAAATAAACTCTAAACAAGTTTTCTAATAGCAACAAAATAAGCCTAAAAAAAAAGATCTAGATTTATCATGAACAAGACCAGGCATTAAACTAAGTGTGGCATCTATAGTTTTGACTTTTATTTTTTTTATCTTATTTCGATAAATGGTAGGGATTGTCAAACATGTCAACCACGTAATTTTCTTTTTTAAATCCTAGGTAAATTTTGCCTAAGTGAGTCGAAAATGCGAGAAAAATAACACGTCATCCCATCCCTCCCCTTCCACTACATTCCCCATCTTTACTATTTTACTATTACATGGTTTGCAACGAAAAAAAAAAAACTAAAATAAACTACAATATGATATTAAAACATAAAGGGACTTCTAGCATTCCACTCCGAATTCCCACTCTCAAGCGGACCTTTGCATCGTGATAAAACCTGCAACACTTATGAAAAGATACCAGCGGCATCCGAAGGACATAATAAACTCCAGCAAGCAAAACATAAAAAAAAAACATTAACACTTACACAATAAAAGAGATTCGAATCAATTCCTTTTCTCTTTGGGAAAGAATAATTAATCCGACAACTACCGAAGTTTAATCGATTGGAGAGCCCGATATTTCGAAGACAGGAGTAGAATACTTTAGTGAGAGATTAAGAATGTAATTAAAACTTTTTGGCAGTAGAAGAGTATTGAGAGCTATATATTCCTTTGTCTAAGACCGATCCTTTTGAATTGAGTGAGGGTCTTCTTTTTATAACAAGAAGAAAACAACCAGAAAGGGAAGAACCCCAATTAGGATCAATCACTTATTCTTTTCCTTATTGAATAACATGAGGTAATTTTGGAATAAAATCAGCAAATAAACTTAATTATCTCAGTTAAGGAAAAATCTATCTATTAGTTTTGGAAAATTCAATTAAATCTACCAAAATAAAGTCAATAGGGATCTGTCAAAAGCAAAAAATCAATTTTAAGGAATGAGATTTTGCTTAATATCACACATCAATTGTGTAATATTCTGCCGTAAATAGTTGAGCACAGTATTATTCAAATAAGCAACAAGAAAGGAAAATATTCAATTGACATGTGTATTCGCTTCTACTCAAATACTGAGGCAAGGTATTATAGTATCACATAGCTAGTAAAATATAGATTACCAGAAGTGAAGATGACCGGTCCGACAATAAGGCAATTTCAACAGAGCAGATAATAACAATTAGAAACAATGGTAGTCAAAGGTTACCATAGGGAATAGGACGATGAAAACATACGTAAGATCCGACCAACATTAGATCCTCAAAATCGCACATTCCAGTGTCAACAACTTCCTTAGCGGATTTACATATTTTCCTTGAACTTGCTTTACCATAGTAATAAACCCATCAACTTTATTATGGCTAAAGAATCACCCAAGAACAATTTCAAAATTTAGTAGGGTAAAAAAAAAAAAAAATCTAACCTAGCAGAAACAGACATTAGTTACCACAAACAGAGAGCAAAAATCAAGATCACGTGAATCTAAGTCTTGCACATAATCATATAAAATTAAAACAATAAAATAAATACGAAATCAAACCGGGTTCGTCCCATTTTCCGACTTGCTTTCCTTTCTTTTCGATTCTTCGCCGGATTTGGGGCGAGAGGGCCGCGACTGGTTGGGGTTGGAGCTGCCGGCGTCGCGGCAGCCTGGTGGAAGAGGGAGGTGACAGGGAGAGGGAGGCGCGGCGGCAAGAGGGGCCGCTGCTGGAGGTTGGCGGCGGCAGGCTGGCAGTTTTGGGGTCGTTTGGTGCGGGCTCGCAAGGAGAAGGGGAAGAAGAGAGATGGAAGAGGGAGGAGAGCGAAGGGAGATGGGGACGCCGGAACAGGGAGAGGGAAGCGGCGGCAGCCCTTGTGGGGTTGTTTTGGTGGTTGCTGGCAGCGACGGGCAGTGGGGAAAGGGGATGGACGGGAGAGGAAATGGGAGGAGGGAGAGGAAGACTGGTGAAGGGGCGGCTTGGTGGTGGTTTTGGGGAGAAGAGAGGGAGAAACGGGAAGAGGAGGAGCAGCCGCCATGGCTGCCTGTGGAGGAGCGGCGGCTGCCAAGGTGGGGAGGTGGAAGAAAATGAAAGGTCCTTTAGGGTTTGGGTGTGTTAAAATTAAAAAGGAAAGTGGGTCGGGTCGGATCCGGGTCAAAATGGGTGACCCGGATTTAATTATTAGCCACAAATTAGAAAATTAGCCTTGAATTGATACTGTTGATTTAAAAGCTAGCCAAAATCAATGGAATTTGAAAATTAGGCCACAAGCTGGGTGATTTGGATTTAAATACTAGTCCGAAAATCGTATGAATTTAAAATTAGGCCACAAACTGGTAAATTAAATTTGAATTTTGGTCAACAAATGCAAGAAATGAAAAATGAGCCACAATTTGGCTAATCGAATTTAAATACTAGTCAAAAGTGGTAGGAATTTTAAAAATCGGGCCTCAAATTAATAAATTGCATTTAAATACTAGTCAGAAATTGTAAAACTTCAAAAATTGAGGCGCTATGACCGAAATTGACATGGACTTTATTATTTTTCGATACTAATTTAAAAATACGTTAAGGGTCGGTCAAAATCGGGTGTCAACAGCTGCTCCTTCTTTGCTCGGGAATGAAGGATGAATTGTTGAGCAAAGAAAGTTGACGGAGTAGCCGATTTTGTCCGACCGACGGCGTTTTATCGAAGGGACCGGATAAAACAAAGGATTTACGGCCGAGACTTCGGTTTAGAAGTCGCCTACACATCTTTGGTTATACGAGAATCAGGCCGTGTGTAGTTCTGGATTTAGGAATGACTGAAATTCCTAAAATGAACAGAACCGTACGAATTTCAAACCTGAATTGGAACGTTCGCGGCATAGAAAATGCTTAGATGTTGAAAGAATGAGAGGTTTGATGCATTCAAATAGCGGAATGATGGCGCACTTTAGACATTCGCGGGCTATATAGTTAAAGGAAATGCTATGTAAATGAAAATGATAAGAGCATATATATTAAACAGTGGAATAGTAAAAACGTGATGCAAATTCCCTGTTAGACCATGAATTTTGCCATAAGACGATAAGCATGATGTCTTAGGCTATGATGTCTTGGGCCATGCTAATAATAAATTATATCCTCAGGTCATGAAATGATGTCCGTAGGCCATGAAAGATGATGCCTTTGGACGATGACACCTTCGGATCATGATAAAATGTAATTAAATCCCTAGGCCATGAAATGATGTCCTTAGGCCATGAAGATGATGCCTTTGGACCATGACGCCTTAAGGGCATGATAAGCAGAAATTAAATCCCCAGGCCATGAAATGATGTCCGTAGGCCATGAAAATGATGCCCTTGGACTATGACGCCTTAGGGGTATGATATGTCGTGTTGTTCTCAGGCTGAGGCAAAGATAACTTTGGGCACTATGCGATGCATATAAAGAATCTCGGGCCGGTGTCGCGTAAAAAATGCAATCTTCGAGCATAATGCAGTGCGAATTATATGCAATTTCTAGGGCCAAATTGTGCATTTTATGCTAGACATGATTTTTCGGGCGCGATGCAATGTAAATTTTTGAAGTATGCAATTTCTCGAGCCAAATGTTATGCACCTTTCGGGCCATATTATGCAAGGCATGGTTTGCGGGCATGATACAATGCAAAAATTTAAAAGCATATGCAATTTTCTCGGGCCAACATTATGCAAGGCATGGAAAGCATAATTTTCGGGCACGATGCAATGTAATTTTTTAGAGTATATGCAATTTTCGGGCCAATGTGATTTTCGAGCACGATGCAATGTGAATCTCGAGCCTTTATGATGCAAGTATCGGGCACATGCGAATGCGGATGCATTTATAATGCGAATGTCGGGCACAATGTAAATGCAAATATCGAGCACATGTAATGCAAATGCAAATATCGAGCACCTGTAATGCAAATGCCAATATCGGGCCTTTATGATGCAAGTATCGGGCACAATGCAAATGCAAATATCGGGCGCATGTAATGCAAATGCAAATCGGGCCTTTATGATGCAAGTATCGGGCACAATGCAAATGCAAATATCGGGCGCATGTAATGCAAATGCAAATATCGGCCGCATGTAATGCAAATGCAAATATCGGGCCTTTATGGTGCAAGTGTTGGGCATATGCATTTCATACCTATCAAGCGTATGCAGTGAATTCGGGGCCGATGCAATGTAAAAAGTAATATTTCGTCTTACTAGACTGTCCTCTGCTCGGATAATGTGGGGTGTATGCCTGTCAAATCTTCGCTCAAAGAAAAATAGTTAGTTGATAAAAAGGGGAGGTTGATCTGTCCTTTGTCGTGGCCCGGTGCTCTCATCGACCGCTGGTATCCAGACCTTTGTCGGGGCTTTTCTCTTGGGACGGGATGGCGCAGCATTTCAAATTTCAAAAAGTGGTATACATATAATGTATGCATGTGTATATACTTTACATATATTTGAAATGTTTGAAAAACAACTGATAGTTTATTTGATGAATCTTTGATAGTGGCACATTTTGAGACAAATCCGACGTTCAACTGAGTAGGGATCTTCGGGCTGCCTGATGTAGAGTGACAACTTTTATTCTATCCGTCATGAATTTTTGAGTTGGCCTCAAAAATTCTGCCCCAGTTGTCTCGTCTGCTTTTGTTCTTTTACGAAAGAATTTTTGAGATCCTCTCAAAAATTCTGCCCCAGTTCGTGGTCCAATGGGGGGAAATGAAATTTTTATTGTGGTAAGACCGAGCTCCACAGGAGCGCCTACGTATCCCTCTTAAACGGGAATCAGGTCTGACGTAGTTCCAATTACAAAGAGCAAAGACAAAACCTAGACATAGTATCTCTTCACAGCATCTGAGTTGATAGGTCTGGGCCAGATTTCGCCGTCCATTTCTGCGAGTATGAGCGCTCCTCCAGTCAAAACGCGGTGAACCATGTACGGACCTTGCCAATTTGGTGCGAATTTTCCTTTGGCCTCGTCTTGATTTGGGAAGATCCGCTTCAAGACTAATTGCCCGGGCGAGAAGTATCTCGGTCTGACCTTTTTGTTGAATGCTCGGGCCATCCTGTTCTGGTAAAGTTGCCCGTGACAAATGGCGTTGATCCTTCTTCCATCGATTAGTGCTAGTTGTTCAAACCTGCTTTGTACCCATTCGGCGTCGCTCAACTCTGCTTCTTGAATTATCCTCAAAGATGGTATCTCGACTTCTGCAGGAATCACTGCTTCGTTCCCATAGACCAAGAAGTACGGTGTTGCCCCAGTGGAGGTCCGAATGGTGGTGCGATATCCCAGTAATGCAAATGGTAGCTTCTCGTGCCATTGCCTGTGATTGTCAATCATTTTCCGCAATATCCTTTTGATGTTCTTGTTCGCGGCTTCTACCGCTCCATTCATCTGTGGCCTGTATGCAGTGGAGTTTCGATGGTTGATCTTGAATTGGTCACAAGTTTCCATCATCAGATTGCTGTTGAGGTTGGCTCCGTTGTCAGTGATGATCGTCTCAGGGACCCCAAACCGGCAAATGATGTTGTTTTTGATGAAATCATCGACAACTTTCTTAGTGACAGACTTGTGAGATGTAGCTTCGACCCACTTAGTGAAATAATCAATGGCCACAAGGATAAACCGGTGTCCGTTCGAGGCTGCTGGCTCGATAGGACCAATGACATCCATGCCCCAAGCTGCGAATGGCCAGGGCGAACTAGTGACATGGAGTTCGTTGGGAGGAACTCGGATCATGTCTGCGTGAGTTTGGCATTGGTGGCATTTCTGAACATGGCGGATGCAATCAGTTTCCATTGTTAACCAAAAATAACCTGCTCTCAGGATTTTCTTTGCAAGGGTAAAGCCATTCATGTGTGGCCCACATGTTCCTGCATGAATCTCCTCCACAAGTCTGGATGCTTCTTTAGTTCCGACGCACCTTAGCAGACCCAAATCGGGAGTCCTCCTATATAGGATTTCTCCGTTTAAGAAGAATTGATTTGCTAGCCTCCTAATTGTACGCTTTTGGACTTTTGTTGCATCCTCTGGATAGCTGCCACTTTTCAAGTACCCTTGAATGTCATCATACCACGGTTTCTGATCCATTTCTTCCTCCACGTGAAAACAGTATGCAGGTTGTTCATGTAGATGAATGCGGATGGGATCGATGTAATTCTGATCTGGGTGCCGAATCATGGAAGATAGGGTGGCCAAGGCATCTGCAAACTCATTCTGAAGTCGCGGAACATGCTTAAATTCCACCTTAGTGAATCTTTTGCAGAGCTTTTGCACGCAATCCAAATATGGCAAAAGCTTTCGGTTTTTCACCGCCCATTCACCCTGTGCCTGACGAATCACTAAGTCTGAGTCCCCAATTGCCAAAATCTCCTGCACGTCCAAATCAACCGCTAGTCCGAGGCCTAGGATGCAAGCCTCATATTCAGCCATGTTGTTGGAACAATGAAACCTGAGCTTTGCTGATGCTGGGTAGTGTTGGCCTGTAGGTGAGATCAATACGGCCCCAATGCCTGCTCCGTTGAAGTTTTTGGCCCCATCGAAGAACATTCTCCACCCATCATATTCTTCAAAGATATCTTCTCCTACGAAAGCTACTTCTTCATCATGAAAGTAAGTCTTCAGAGGCCTGTACTCTTCGTCTACGGGGTTTTCTGCCAGATGATCGGCCAGTGCTTGTGCTTTCACCGCTTTTTGTGTGACATAAACTATGTCGAATTCACTCAATAATATCTGCCATTTAGCCAACTTACCCGTGGGCATGGGTTTCTGAAAGATGTATTTCAGAGGATCCATCCTTGAGATCAGATACGTCGTGTGTGCTGAGAGATAATGTCGCAACTTCTGGGCCACCCAAGTCAAAGCACAACAAGTACGTTCAAGCAAAGAATACCGAGCCTCATATGGCGTAAACTTCTTACTCATGTAGTAGATCGCCTGCTCCTTCCTCCCTGTTTCATCATGTTATCCCAAGACACACCCGAATGCCTGATCCATGACCGATAAGTATAGTAGCAAAGGTCGACCTCCCTCAGGGGGAACCAGCACTGGAGGATTGGATAGATAGTCCTTGATTTTATCAAATGCCTCTTGACATTCTGGGGTCCATTTGATAGCAGCGTCCTTCTTTAGTAGCTTGAGGATCGGTTCACAGATGACGATAGATTGGGCTATGAAGCGACTGATATAGTTGAGTCTACCCAAGAAGCTCATCACCTCTTTCTTGCTCTTTGGAGGGGGGAGTTCCCGAATAGCCTTGATTTTTGTTGGATCCAGCTCTATGCCCCGACGACTGACAATGAAACCCAACAATTTCCCGGCGGGGACACCAAAAGCACACTTCGCAGGATTTAACTTCAAGTTGTACCTTCGTAGCCTGTCAAAGAATTTCTGAAGATCAATCAGATGGTCACGCCCTTTCTTCGACTTGATGATGACATCGTCCACGTAAACCTCGATCTCTTTGTGGATCATGTCATGGAACAAAGTGGTCATGGCTCTCATGTAGGTAGCCCCAGCATTCTTTAGTCCGAATGGCATTACCTTGTAGTTGTAAACACCCCAAGGCGTGATAAAAGCTGTTTTCTCTGCGTCATTCTCATGCATCTTGATTTGATGATACCCAGCAAAGCAATCCACAAATGACTGTGTTTCATGCTTAGCACAATTGTCTATCAGAATGTGGATGTTTGGGAGTGGAAAGTCATCTTTAGGACTGGCCTTGTTAAGGTCCCGATAATCCACGCATACCCTGACCTTACCATCTTTCTTAGGCACAGGCACAATGTTGGCGAGCCAGGTCGGATACTTGGTCACCTCCAGAATTCCGGCTTCCAATTGTTTTGACACCTCTTCTTTGATTTTCAAACTCAAGTCCGGCTTGTATTTTCTGAGCTTCTGCTTTACTGGCGGACAAGACGGATCGGTAGGCAATCGATGGGCCACTATTGAAGTGCTCAACCCTGTCATATCTGCATAGGACCAAGCAAAGACATCCTTGTTCTTCTTCAAGAATTGGACGTATTCCTTTTTCTTTTCCTCGGTCATGTGGACACTGATTCTTGTCTCCTAGATTGTTTCGTCATCACCCAAGTTCACAGTTTCTGTTTCTTCTAAATTTGCTTTTGGCTTTTCCTCAAACTCTTTGATCTTTCTAGTAACTTCTTCACAATTTTCATCTGTTGTCTCTGTCTCAGCTATGTCGTGTTGGATAGTCTCATTATGTGCCACAATCTCAGTTTCAACATTATTAAAAGTAATTCTTCTGAAAGAAAACAACAAAATAAACATAAAATGACATCATCGTGAAATGAATGAAGGTTTTATTCATAATCAAAACTTGTCATGATAATGGCATAAGTAAAACATTAAAATCTTAATTAAGAGTCTTTATTTGAAAACACAATGAGTTGGTGACAATTTCATGTTTCTACCCAAGAGCCCGACGTGGTCTGGATGGTGCAGTGGTCCAGCTGCTGATGACGATCCCTGTGATCTCCTCCTGCGTTGGGGCTCTTTCCTCCTCCTCGTTGATTACGACATTGCAGCCTCCTTCCTCAGCTTCTGCAAGGGACAAACCTTGCAATCCATTCAACAAGTCATCAATACCGTCATCCCGGAATCCGGCGGATTGGAAAGTCTGGCTCAACAGTGGCAAGGGGCTTGGCAAAGGATAATAACACCCCTCTGGGAGTGGTTCCCAATCCAAATACTCTTCTATAGTATAAGCATATCCCAAGCCAAATGTGGTTGAATGATGTGAAGGCTTTATAGGCTCGATGATCCCTTGTAGTCTGACTCCTAAGCCTTTTCCTGGTTCATAACTTGCATTCCGCATCACGTTCATCACATCCATCACCCCCACCTCTTCTTCTTCTGTGCCCGCTTCTAGAAAGTCTTCTGCGATGAACAGGTTTCTCATACTTTCTAGCAACTCCTCTTCTTCCCTCTCTAGGTCGCTCTTGAGAAAACCCGCGGATTGGAAGCTCAGATGTAATGATGGGATAGGACGTTCCAACCTTTCTCTCTTCATGGGTATTTCTCCTTCATACCCCAAACCCATAGTATCATTTTTGAAAGGAAGAGAGATTGGGTCGGGAATGCCTTGGAGTTTGGCTCCCAATCCTTTGCCTGGCTCGTAGCCTAGCCACAACATCATGCTCAGGACCTTCTGATTGTACCATGGCGTTGATTCGATGCCTCCCACCAACTCCACGGTGTGGAACATTCCTCCATCCATACAGCCCGGTCCTTCAACAGCATAGACGGGGTGTCCCTTCTCCCCATGCACTACCACTTCTTCATGCTCCCATTCGAACTTCAGGCATTGGTGTAGGGTGGATGGCACTGCCCCGGCCATGTGAATCCACGGGCGCCCCAACAATAAATTGTAGGAAGCTGGGATGTCCAATACCTGGAATGCAATGGGGAAAGTGGCCGGACCAATGGTCATGTCCAAAGTGATCTCCCCTATCGTGTCCCTTTGAGATCCATCAAAGGCCCTCACGTTCATCTGATAATTCTGAATCCTTGCCAAATCCACGCCTAGCCTTGTGATAGTGCTGAGTGGACAAATATTTAATCCAGAGCCCGGATCGACCAATGCCTTAGTAATCAACCTGTCCTGGTATCTGGTGGTGATGTAAAGAGCTCGATTGTGAGTGGTACCTTCAATCGGGAGTTCATCTTCGTGGAAGGATATCTTATAAGCTTCAAATACCTGCCCCACCATGTGGGCCATCTCTCCTTCGGTGATGTTGGACGGAACATAAGCCTCACTTAACACCCTCATCAACGCCTTCTGGTGAGGCTCTGAAGTCTGCAAGAGGGACAAGATGGAGACCTGATGGGATCCCTTACTTAATTGGCCTGTGACGGGGTGCTCTTGTGCTTGTATCCTTTTCCACTCCCCGTTTTCTTCCACCTCTATTATAAGAGGCTTAGTCCCACTTGAGATACCTTGTGTCATGTATTTGGGAGTATCTGTCTGTTCGGAGTTGGTTGCCCCCTGGATAACATCGTTCTCTTCCACCACTGCTTTTCCCTTGTCATAGCTCCAGGGAACAGCGTGTGTGTCGAAGCTTTGCTGAGGAGCCATTGTGACCACAAAAGGGAGTTTTGGCGCGGCAATTTCCACTTCAAACGGTCTGCGCCCTTGTACCACAAAAGGTGTTTGAGTTATCACTGCCACTAACTCATTTTGCTCAATCAACCATATGGGCCCTGGTGCGCCTGTTGATTCTTCTACTTCCAACATATTTACCTGATGATTAGGAAGTGGGTTGTTGGACACATTAGGCGCGGGTTCTTTGAGCTGTATGGTTTTGGTGTCTATAAGTTTTTGGATTTTATCTCGTAGGGATCGGCAGACCTCTGTGGTATGTCCTTTCATTCCAGAATGATAGGCGCATACCTTGTTGGGGTCGTACCATTTGGCTTGGGTGTCAACGGGTAGAGCGGGGATTGGGGTTATGTACCCAGCTGTTTTTAATCTTTCATAAAGCTGGGCGATAGGTTCAGCCAAAGGAGTGTAGGATTTTGTGGGTCTTCTGTCAAAATTTGGACGGTTTCTGTAATTTGGTTGTCGAGGAGATAGTGGTGGTGGTGAAGGAGTTTGATAGTAAGCTGGTTGGGTGTGGTAGACGGGGTATGTTGGTTGTTGGTATTGTGGAGGTGGAGCTTGGTAAGGGGTATATGCTGGGTAAGGAGAGTAAGGCATAGGATAGGGTGATGTGGGGTAGTGAGGGAGGGGTGAGATTGGGGTTTGTGGTTTAATAGGGCTTTTGTGCGCCAGCATGACCGCACCCACTTCCTTTTTCTTCCTGTTCTCGGGCAAGCTTCCTGATTGTAGTGCCTTGTTAGTAGCCTGTAAAGCTTCCAAGTTGATAATGGTACCATTCTTGATACCTTCTTCAATCCTCTCGCCAAGTTTAATAATGTCGGCGAAGCTCTTCTCTGCGACTAACATCATCCTGTCGTAATATTGGGGCTCCTGCGCCCTGATAAAATAGTCCTTCATCTGGGACTCATCCATGGGAGGCCTGGCTCTAGCAGCCTCGGACCTCCATCTGACGGCATAATCTCTGAAAGTCTCACCGGGCTTTTTCTTCAAGTTCTGGATGGAGAACCAATCGGGTGCATTCTCCGTGTTGAAACCAAATCGGTCCATGAAGTCTGAGGCCATATCTACCCAACTCGACCATTTTCGGGCATCTTGGTCGATGTACCACGTAAGAGCTTCACCAGTAAGGCTTCTCATGAATAATTTCATCCTGATCCTTTCATCTCTCCCCACCCCAGCGAGCTTGTCGCAGTACATGCGTAGGTGGGCTTTAGGATCTCCGATGCCATTGAACAATTCAAATTTGGGAGGTTTATATCCCTCTGGCAGCTCCACGTCAGGATGTATACATAAGTCTTCATAACTCAGCCCAACCACCTGTTTGCTGGACTCGACTTGCTGCAAACGATTGGTGAGGCTGTCCAGTTTCTCGGCCATGGATTTAATCAGCGCATCCTTTTGGGAGGAGTCTGATTCATGGTATTCGTGGGTATAGGGAGCAGTTTCGACGAATATCGGATTCTGGTAGTAATTTCCTGGAGCTTGGGTATATGGGGTATTAACGGTAGGTTTGGGAGGCATATTTAGGATGGGGCTAGTATTTAGAGGGTGTAGGGTTGGCTCGGAAGGGCCTGCATGGTGCGGGTTTTGGAAATGGTAATTTGGAGGTTGAGTATTTGTGGGTGGTAAGCTAGTGGGGTTAGGTTGTTTCTGAGGGGTAGGTTGCGTAATTGGCAATGTGGTTTGAGTAGTATTGACTTGTTCCTCCATGTTGTCCCCAAAAGGGGTGCCAAGAGAAATTGACAGCCTAGCCAAGCTTCGCATGCTAGCCATTTCCTCTTCTAGTTCCAAAATCTTCCTCTCTAATCTTAGGACCAAATCAGTGGAGTGAGCCCCTTTGTCGGAGTTCTCGTTGCTGCTGTTGTCATCGGCCATTTTACCCTTCTTCTTGTTCGGATTTTGGAGTGGCGGAGGAGGAGGAGGGGCCCCTTTGGATCTGGTGTAGTAGGCCAGAATGCACGGATAGATCAACCCTGGGGAGGGGAAAAACAAACAACAAAAACCAGCAAAGTCTTGTTAGAAGTTAGGTAATAATAATAAGCATGTAATTCAACAAAATAATCGTCCTAAAATGCAAGGGACCTCTTTGAGCCAGAGGTAGGCCTAATACGATGAGCAAGTGGCACGTGATAGTCAATCCAAGCCTTAATTTGTTTATTGAAATTTAGAGTAAGAGACATAAGACAAGGAACCATTGTTTTATTGAAAGGAAAAACATTACATCAAACTTCCAAAGCCTAAGGGAAGTAGGGATAACAAGGGGAAAATAGCTAAAAAGGAAATAAATCTTCAAATATGGCGGCTTCCATAGGTTGGGACAATCTGTTCCTTCATCTCTGGAGTGACCTCATAATCTTTGTTTAGCAACTTTCGAGCCCAGACTCTCTCTTCTTCATCCTCGTACCCTGGTCGTCCCCCTTGGTCCAAGTCTACCTTTTCAGCATCTTCCAGAATCCACACATAGTACTCCGGAGTGCAATAAGGGCGATCCTCTTCGACGACGATGGCCATTGCTCTTTCCCACCTCCGGCATATGTTGTGTACTTGTGGGATTTCCTCTCCAAACTCATACTCAGCTAAACTCATGTTGGAACGCAAAGGAATCACTTGAATCAAGCCAAACTGTCGAAGGACCCGCAAAGGAGCATATGGTTGGACCCCTTTCAAGCCAATGAGCTCAATGTAGTATAGCTCGTCTCCTCTAGCTATGGCCCGTGAGATGTTCAACCAAGGGTATTTCCACTGGATGTTGTGCCCTGATAACCCTGTCATGAATCTGAACCAGTCTTCAGCACCTGCTGGCCTAATGAATCTACGCAATCTCGAGAAATGGGAGTGAATTCTGTTTCCCACTCCGTCGAGAGCGTCTATCACACCACTACGTTTGTAAAAATGCTCCATCGCCCATAGTTGTAATAATATGTTGCATCCCTCGAAGAACCTCTTGCCCCGGACGCATTTGGACAGTGCTCTCAAAATTTCTGCCACTATCATGGGCACGATAGTATTTCCTCCCACCTCCTTTCCCTTGGATAAGGTGCGCACAATGTATATCAGGCGGGTGTCTATGTTTCTATCTTCTCTTGGGAAGACTAGAGTGCCTAATAGTGCGACTGCGAAGGCGTTCACTCGATGCACTTCCCATTTGGCTGTTGAACAGGAGAAATCACTTTTGAAGTTTTCATAACTATCCTGATGGCCAAAACGAGCATATAAGTAGTCCAATGAGATCCATTCGAAGTCCAGGCAAGCTAATTTAGGTCTATAAACTAGTCCCAGATTTTTCATAAATTTCTTTGCGGTCTGTCTGTGGGGTACGATCATGCTTCGATCCCAGTAAGGCAAGTCGATGAACCCGCCAATCTCCTCAACAGTGGGGGTCAACTCAAAATCCCGGAATTTGAACACGGTCCTGGCAGGGTCCCAGAATTTCAGCAATGCTTTGATAAGGTAGCGATCAGGAATAACATATATCAAGTATGTTAGCCCTCCCAAGAGTCGAGCTACCTCTATGGCACGGTCCTTTTTAATGTTCTCCCACCACCTTCTCAACCTGTGGTCTACACCTACAACCATCTGAGTGTTGGCGAAATTTGGGGAAGCCATTTCCTGCACACCAAAAGAAAAGAAATGTTTCTAAATTCAATTTTAACAGATTTAGGCTTGGATTAGACTATTGTGACCACATAAACACATAGTATGCAAGACTTCGTCTCGGAGGGTGATTGGACCCTCCAGACTTAATAGGGCGGTTACTATTACGTAGATTGACCCCCTTAGGGTCAAACTACCTAAGGCTTATGCATGCATGATCTTAATTTTTGGGGTGGATAGCTCTATCCTAAGTTTTCTAAAGAGTGGGTTTAGACACGGACTGGGTATTCTTATGCGAGAAGCACGTGGTCCAACGGTAGTAAGACTATCCGCCATTCACCACGCAAGCGCTTACTCTCTAAATTTGGGTTTGAAAAGAGTAGGGAGAAGTGCAAAGGCACGAAATCACCTTAAAGAGAAATTAAGAGGGTCCCAAGTGGGGGATTTTATGAACGGAATGCCAATTTAATATTAAATATAAACAATTAGCACATAGCAAGTTACATAAATTAAAGCAGTAAATAAGAAAGAGGAGGGGAAAGGGACTTAAAGGGAAAGAGGGAGGGAGTTAGAGGGAATAGGGGAGGGAGTTAGCGGGATAGGGGAAGGGAAATTAGAGGGGATAAGGGAAGGGGAGTTAGCGGGATATGGGAAGGGGAAATTAGCGGGCTAGGGGAAGGGAGTTAGAGGGAATAGGGGAGGGAGTTAGAGGATAAGGAAGGGGTTAAAGAGAGAGAGAGAAAAAGTAAACAAGTTAGTAAGTATTAAATAAATAAATAAATAAAGAAAGAAAATTGCGAAAAATAAACACGAGACGCGTTATGGTAAGAGCCTAAGTCCCCAGCAGAGTCGCCATTCTGTCGCGCCCCATTTTTCCTCGCGGAGAAATAGGAACCTGGACGACGTCGTGGCAATGACTCTTTTGGGATTTTTTAATCTTTAGAGTCGCCACCTAATGAATTAAGGTGCATTAGGACACCATTCTAGCCTAAGGGTCAAAGTCAACCAGAGAGGGGGTTCGGGCTCAAATTACCTCGAAGGGAAGGTGTTAAGCACCCTTCGAGGTCCGCAAAGGCGGGTCCCGACCGTGTCTCGTATTTATTAAGTGGGGGTGCAAACACAAATAGGGGTCTCTTATATTTTTAACCTCTTTAAATTAATTCTAAGTGACAAAACACACACATAAACAAGCTGGGTTATTTAATTTTTTCGGATCAGACGCACTTGGTTTATTACCAAGCCCTAGGACGAAAAACCAAGGTTTTATCCTATTGGGGTTAAGCGTATATCATCCCTTCCGAGTCCTATCTACCCCTACCCCCCTTCCTAAGTTCATTTTATTAATTAACTTAAAAAGCGAACTAGAAAAGTAAAATGCTAGCGTGTCCTAAAGATGCCTAGCGTCCCTCCTATTGTCCAAGAGGCATTGGACGTCTATTGGGGTGAGGATCTAGACAAAATAAATCTTAGGTCTTCCTATAGGACCAAATCGCGTCAAACAAAACATTAAGGACGACAAATTAACATATAAAGTCTCAAAGAGCCTCTAGATAATCAACTAACATGCTAAAACAAATGGCGTGGGGTGTTGTGCTAAGTGCAAGTCACATGATAGATAGCATATAAAATAAAGATTTTGATGTGAACAAACATCAGTATTTAGAAATTTAATCGTGTAGGCATGATTTTCTAACATAGCAAGAAAAATAAAGACTTTTAATCCCTAGAGGCATGATTTTCTAAACATGAACTTAGATCAAATAAGCTTTAAACCCGATCATAAACTTAAGCATGATTTAGTAGAGCGAATAAACTTTAAACATGATCCTTAAATCAAGTAGATCCTAAACAGGTTTTCTAATCACGTAAACCCTAAGCATGTTTTCTAAGCATAGACTTAAACATGATTTTTTTTAAAATAGAAAAGATAACTTTAAGCATGATATTTAAAACCAAATAAACCCTAAACAAGTTTTCTAATCATACAAACCCTAAGCATGTTTTTTCTAAGCATAGACTTAAGCATGATTTTTAAAGTAGAAAAGATAACTCTAAGCATGATATTTAAAACCAAATAAACCCTAAACAAGTTTTCTAATCACACAAACCCTAAGCATGTTTTCTAAGCATAGGCTTAAACATGATTTTTCAAAAAATAGAAAAGATAACTTTAAGCATGATATTTAAAACCAAATAAACCCTAAATAAGTTTTCTAATCACACAAACCCTAAGCATGTTTTCTAAGCATAGACTTAAACATGATTTGTCAAAAATAGAAAAGATAACTTTAAGCATGATATTTAAAACCAAATAGACCCTAAACAAGTTTTCTAATCACACAAACCCTAAGCATATTTTTTCTAAGCATAGACTTAAGCATGATTTTTAAAGTAGAAAAGATAACTTTAAGCAAATAAACTCTAAACAAGTTTTCTAATAGCAACAAAATAAGCCTAAAAAAAAAGATCTAGATTTATCATGAACAAGACCAGGCATTAAACTAAGTGTGGCATCTATAGTTTTGACTTTTATTTTTTTTATCTTATTTCGATAAATGGTAGGGATTGTCAAACATGTCAACCACGTAATTTTATTTTTTAAATCCTAGGTAAATTTTGCCTAAGTGAGTCGAAAATGCGAGAAAAATAACACGTCATCCCATCCCTCCCCTTCCACTACATTCCCCATCTTTACTATTTTACTATTACATGGTTTGCAACGAAAAAAAAAAAACTAAAATAAACTACAATATGATATTAAAACATAAAGGGACTTCTAGCATTCCACTCCGAATTCCCACTCTCAAGCGGACCTTTGCATCGTGATAAAACCTGCAACACTTATGAAAAGATACCAGCGGCATCCGAAGGACATAATAAACTCCAGCAAGCAAAACATAAAAAAAAAAATTAACACTTACACAATAAAAGAGATTCGAGTCAATTCCTTTTCTCTTTGGGAAAGAATAATTAATCCGACAACTACCGAAGTTTAATCGATTGGAGAGCCCGATATTTCGAAGACAGGAGTAGAATACTTTAGTGAGAGATTGAGAATGTAATTAAAACTTTTTGGCAGTAGGAGAGTATTGAGAGCTATATATTCCTTTGTCTAAGACCGATCCTTTTGAATTGAGTGAGGGTCTTCTTTTTATAACAAGAAGAAAACAACCAGAAAGGGAAGAACCCCAATTAGGATCAATCACTTATTCTTTTCCTTATTGAATAACATGAGGTAATTTTGGAATAAAATCAGCAAATAAACTTAATTATCTCAGTTAAGGAAAAATCTATCTATTAATTTTGAAAAATTCAATTAAATCTACCAAAATAAAGTCAATAGGGATCTGTCAAAAGCAAAAAATCAATTTTAAGGAATGAGATTTTGCTTAATATCACACATCAATTGTGTAATATTCTGCCGTAAATAGTTGAGCACAGTATTATTCAAATAAGCAACAAGAAAGGAAAATATTCAATTGACATGTGTATTCGCTTCTACTCAAATACTGAGGCAAGGTATTATAGTATCACATAGCTAGTAAAATATAGATTACCAGAAGTGAAGATGACCGGTCCGACAATAAGGCAATTTCAACAGAGCAGATAATAACAATTAGAAACAATGGTAGTCAAAGGTTACCATAGGGAATAGGACGATGAAAACATACGTAAGATCCGACCAACATTAGATCCTCAAAATCGCACATTCCAGTGTCAACAACTTCCTTAGCGGATTTACATATTTTCCTTGAACTTGCTTTACCATAGTAATAAACCCATCAACTTTATTATGGCTAAAGAATCACCCAAGAACAATTTCAAAATTTAGTAGGGTAAAAAAAAAAAAAAATCTAACCTAGCAGAAACAGACATTAGTTACCACAAACAGAGAGCAAAAATCAAGATCACGTGAATCTAAGTCTTGCACATAATCATATAAAATTAAAACAATAAAATAAATACGAAATCAAACCGGGTTCGTCCCATTTTCCGACTTGCTTTCCTTTCTTTTCGATTCTTCGCCGGATTTGGGGCGAGAGGGCCGCGACTGGTTGGGGTTGGAGCTGCCGGCATCGCGGCAGCCTGGTGGAAGAGGGAGGTGACAGGGAGAGGGAGGCGCGGCGGCAAGAGGGGCCGCTGCTGGAGGTTGGCGGCGGCAGGCTGGCAGTTTTGGGGTCGTTTGGTGCGGGCTCGCGAGGAGAAGGGGAAGAAGAGAGATGGAAGAGGGAGGAGAGCGAAGGGAGATGGGGACGCCGGAACAGGGAGAGGGAAGCGGCGGCAGCCCTTGTGGGGTTGTTTTGGTGGTTGCTGGCAGCGACGGGCAGTGGGGAAAGGGGATGGACGGGAGAGGAAATGGGAGGAGGGAGAGGAAGACTGGTGAAGGGGCGGCTTGGTGGTGGTTTTGGGGAGAAGAGAGGGAGAAACGGGAAGAGGAGGAGCAGCCGCCATGGCTGCCTGTGGAGGAGCGGCGGCTGCCAAGGTGGGGAGGTGGAAGAAAATGAAAGGTCCTTTAGGGTTTGGGTGTGTTAAAATTAAAAAGGAAAGTGGGTCGGGTCGGATCCGGGTCAAAATGGGTGACCCGGATTTAATTATTAGCCACAAATTAGAAAATTAGCCTTGAATTGATACTGTTGATTTAAAAGCTAGCCAAAATCAATGGAATTTGAAAATTAGGCCACAAGCTGGGTGATTTGGATTTAAATACTAGTCCGAAAATCGTATGAATTTAAAATTAGGCCACAAACTGGTAAATTAAATTTGAATTTTGGTCAACAAATGCAAGAAATGAAAAATGAGCCACAATTTGGCTAATCGAATTTAAATACTAGTCAAAAGTGGTAGGAATTTTAAAAATCGGGCCTCAAATTAATAAATTGCATTTAAATACTAGTCAGAAATTGTAAAACTTCAAAAATTGAGGCGCTATGACCGAAATTGACATGGACTTTATTATTTTTCGATACTAATTTAAAAATACGTTAAGGGTCGGTCAAAATCGGGTGTCAACAGAGATATTCAAAAGCCTGCTCGTTTCATGGATATGGTTGCCTATGCACTTCCAGTGGTTGATGACATTCCATCCACCTACCCAGAAGCCATTCTAAGTTCAGAGAGTAGGAATTGGGCAAGTGCAATGGAAGAGGAGATGCAGTCTTTGGAAAAGAACAAGACGTGGAAGCTGGCACAATTACCGAAAGGTAAGAAGGCAATTGGGTGCAAATGGGTATTCGCAAAGAAAGAAGGATTTCCTAATAAAGAAGATGTTCGCTCCAAGGCAAGATTGGTGGCTAAAGGCTTCGCTCAAAGGGAGGGAATTGATTATAATGAGGTATTTTCTCCAGTTGTTAAACATTCCTCTATTAGAATTCTGTTGGCCTTGGTAGTACAGTTGAATTTGGAGCTAGCTCAACTCGATGTGAAGACCGCATTTTTACACGGTAATTTGAAGGAGGAAATCTATATGACTCAGCCAGAAGGATACAAGGTTGCTGGTAAAGAAGACTGGGTTTGTAAACTTAGCAAATCGTTATACGGACTGAAACAATCTCCGAGACAGTGGTACAAACGGTTTGATGGGTTCATGAAGGGTCAAAAGTACAAGAGAAGCAAATACGATCACTGTGTGTATTTGCGCAGACTTCAAGACGGTTCCCATATCTACTTACTCTTATATGTTAATGATATGCTAATTGCAGCAAAGAGCCAAGTTGAGATTGACAAGTTGAAGGCTCAGTTGAGAAAAGAGTTCGAGATGAAGGATTTGGGGGAAGCCAAGAAGATTCTCGGCATGGAGATAAGCATGGACAGAGAGAGGGGCAAACTTTGGCTGTCACAGAAGCAGTATTTGCAGAAGGTACTACAACGCTTTGGTATGCACGATGATACAAAACCTGTAAGTACTCCACTTGCTTCTCATTTGAAACTAAGTAGCCGTTTATCTCCGACGACTGATGAAGAGCGAGAATACATGGCGAAAGTCCCATATGCAAATGCAGTTGGAAGCTTGATGTATGCAATGGTGTGTACAAGACCCGATATTTCACAGGTTGTTAGTGTTGTTAGCAGGTACATGCATGATCCTGGCAAGGGTCATTGGCAAGCTGTGAAATGGATTCTACGGTACCTCCAAAATACCGTAGATGTTGGATTGGCGTTCGAGCGAGATGAATCACTTGATCAATGCATAGTTGGATATTGTGATTCTGATTATGCAGGTGATTTGGATAAGCGACGTTCTACTACTGGATATTTGTTCACTTTAGCAAAAACACCAGTTAGTTGGAAGTCTACTTTGCAGTCAACGGTGGCTTTGTCTACAACAGAGGCAGAGTATATGGCGATTACAGAGGCTGTGAAGGAAGCAATTTGGCTTTATGGGTTGCTTAAAGACTTGGGAGTTGGTCAGAGACAACTTGAGGTATATTCTGACAGTCAGAGTGCTATTCATTTAGCAAAGAATCAAGTCTTTCATGCATGGACGAAGCACATTGACGTACGCTATCATTTTGTGCAGGAGATTCTCGAAGAAGAGGAGATACTTCTCCAGAAGATTCACACTACGGAGAATCCTGCAGATATGCTGACCAAGGTGGTTACGAAGGCCAAGTTTGAACACTGTTTAGACTTGGCTAATGTCTTGCACATTTGAAGTTTGGCGTCGGGAGGCGCAAATTTGAAGCACCAAAAAGATTCGTTTTTTGTTTATGTTTTGTTTGAGAAGATTTGTATTTGGGTGGAATTGAAATTAAGCCAAGGTGGGGATTTGTTGACTCTTTGTCTTAGTTTCAATTCTCCCACATCTAAAGTTTTAGTTTGGGTAGGAGAGGTTAAGGGTTATAAAATAACCTCTCCTCTATCTATTAGTATCATCCCAAAAAATTTGTAATCTCTTCTCCCACATTAACAAAAGCGGACTGATTGAGTGGTGCTCGGAGATTAGGCTAAATTAGCGGAACTCCGTTAACAAAGTTTCCAGTGTGTTTTCTCTCTTTATCTCTTTTATTTCGCTTCATTTATTGTGCTGTTTTCTTTTCTGTTGTAGTATAATATTCAATATTATTTGTCGGGTATCTCTGTTAGTGTTCTGTCCAGTTCATTTATTCTGAACTGGTTCATTTCACTATTTGTATTGTATTAGTGGAAAAATTACCCGATTTTCCCGACACCCTCTTCACGTCCTTTCGAATTTCAGTTGGTGTATAATTGTTTTTGGGATCATTGCATTTGTCAAACAACATTGCACCAAGCACATCATTTTTTAGTTGACGTTGCAACATTAGCCTACCTTTCACTGGGCATGTGTGTGTATCGCAAAATCTACGAATATTGAACAATCTAGAATTACTCATATACGAAGACTTAAACAACTACATGCAACCATTATTGGGCACTTCAAGTTGTAACTGCCAAAACAAGAGAGTAACAATACTTTTAAAGTTTTTATGAAATTGTTTACCAAAGTACTAAGCAAGTCAAATCCAACTGTCACACCATATTCTTGTCTACCAGCAAAATTACTATCTATTTAGCCAACACTACACCAAACAACACCCAAGCAGTCAACAATATAACGACTCTCATAATTAAGTTTAAACCAAACTACTGCATATACCATTGATCATTCAGTCAGAAGAGACAACCTCATTTGACACTAACTGTAGAACATCAACAAACCTCACATAGCCCAAAAAAATCTATAATTTAAACAAGATACCTCATGTGACTTGACCTTATAACAGTGAATTCGAATCCCTTCAACAATGCATACCGTCTCATCACATCTATACGATATCTTTATTGTTCTCATTGATCTCTGCTTCAACCCCAAGTAAGCACATTGTATTTCTTATCGTATATGATTGTGTCGAAGCTTGCATAGCGCTTTCGTACAAAATTGTTTCCACACATCTATCGACACACTTTACACAACGGATACTTGGAGAAGAAGTCCATATTGCAATTTTTTTGGTGTAAATAAACCTGCACTCCCATATTGTTATGGATGCGCATTGGTGGTGATTTATTTTTAACCTTATATTGTAGCACCATTTCAGTTATAGTTCCGTCAACATCTAATTGTGTAGCAATAGTATCAACCAATCCTTCGAATCCACTTATTGTATCAAATATAATCCCTTCAATCTTGTAATCCATATACTGACCCGTGTATGCAGGAACTTAGTACCATAAAATAAACCAAAAAAACAACTAAACTTTTCCTACTCTCAAAATGACAAGAAATCAAAAAATAAAAAATATACACGACTCAAACAAATGACATGCCCATATACCTACTCAAACCTTTGTCAATACAACAACTAAACAACATCAAACACAACACTATTGTTAAAGTATATTTCCTGTCCTTTTTAACTATTTATTTGTTAATAAACATTTTTCTACTTCTCATGTACTTTGCTTAACCTTGCTCAAACTTTTTCTATTCACATTTATATTATACAGACTTAACATCAGAATTTTCCAAAAGGCGAGTACTAAAAAAATAAATATTTATGTACCACATACCATATTGCCAAAAAAAATGAATCTTATACATCATCCGCTATAAAAAAAACATGCGCACATTTAATACATGCTAAAATAAAATTAATAATTGAAGGACAAATAATTTTTTTAAAAATAAAAGAAGAGAGAAACAAACTTGTTGCATCCTATTTACCATCATGTTGAATCAAAATGGAGACACAATCCATAATCAAACCACCGAACCAAAACTCAACAAAGAGATTATTGTGTATCACCTTGGTTTTTAGTCTTCAAAGAAAAATTTCAGAGAAGATTCCACTGACTTTTCCCACATTAATGATAAGTATTTAATGAAAATAAACATAAAACAAAAGAGGTATTGTTGCTTCCCTAGTGCACACAAGCATACGTGGTCTAAACAAGTAATATAGTGGCCCTGGTTAAGGGGCCAAGATATTGAATCGAAAGGATTTAAAGGAAATTGGTAAACAATCCAAGCTATTATGTCTAGAGTTTTTTTGAGGAGAAATAGTGAAAAAGTTTGTGAAAAGAAATGAAACCACTAACTAGGGGTGGGTTCGATTTTTGCGGTTCGGATTTTTCCTAGAACCAAAGACAGAACAAAAGGTAATTTGGCGGTTCGGTTTTGCCAAAAAAAAAAAGTAAACCATTGATTTTTCGGGTCGGTTTTTTTCGGTTCAATCTTCGATTTTTTTTTTCGGTTTTTCGGTTTTTAAAAATAATTTTTTAAAGTAAAATAATATGTTGGGTAGAGACATATCATTGTATTGATATGATGAACAATTAGTAAAGAGTAAAGTTTGGATTAGTATAATTATCACAATATAAGAACTATAATTATCACTAAGAAAATTGCAAACATATGTTCTAGAAAAACAAATATCAAATACTCCTTAGACGGCTCAAGTCAATTGTGTGTAGCCAAAAAAAATTGTCAAACAATTATCAAATACTCCTTGAAGTATCAATTAGTTGCAGGTAACGATAGCCAAAAGACTTCTCCTTGGAAGCTTCAAATCTATGTCTCTTTCGTGCAACAAGAAAGACTTTCCTTCTTAGTCATGTAGCCTATAAAGTATAAACGACGTAGTATAGAAAAATCAATTTTTGACGGTTCGGTTCGATTTTAGAAGACCAAAACCAAAATCAAAACCGCACATAATCGGTTCGGTTCGATTTTTTGTGTTCGGTTTTGATTTTTACGGTGCGATTTTTTTTTTTGGTATTTTTCAATCGGTTTCGGTTCGGTTTTCGGTTTCACAGACCCACCCTATCACTAACTTAAATTACTACACTGGGTTAGTTTGTTGTTAACTATCAATTGAAGAGCAATTCTAGGATTGTAACCTTATTGACGCTCTTTTAGTCTCAATGTTCACACATACGTTTGGGCTCCTGCCTACTGGCTCACAAGGTTAAAATTACCTAAACAAGTTTGCACGCCTCTGCCGGCCTACCGTTATTGACTGCCTAACTACATCGTTGAACGGGGATAGACAGACCAATAAAAGTGTCTTAATGTTATCTTCTAGTATTCTGAACCAAACATAGGTGTAAGGGTAGTTTTCACGGGTCTCCCTTACACGAATCAATCTAATCTCCTAGTTGAACAAGCTCCCTATATTACTGTGTTCTATCTATTCCAACATCTCTTGAATTCAGAAGAAACAACGAGTTTACCCCTGAGTTGGCCAAACTATGGAGTATAAATTTAAGTAATATAGGAGTAGTCGGTAAACCCATTCATACATATCAAAAATCAAGAACTAAAATATTGTCTATGGCTACAACCCCAGAATATGAGAGAATTAGCCACTCATAGTAGGTTCATACATCAAGAATAAACTAACAATCATTAACAACCAAGAAAACAAAGATGAATACTAACCAAACTCGCCCTAGAAAGAGTTCTCATCGTCTCCTCTATATTTTTCTTGCCTATCCCCTCTTAAAAAACCTAAAGCTTAAAACAAAACATAACTTAATATCCTGTAATTCGATTTTTCCTACGTATCCTCGAAGTCCGCGACGCGGATTAGCATGATTTGAGTAGGATTTCGCTTTATTTGCTATTTTTGCACCAGTCCGCGACACGGACTGTGCCTTGTTTCATGTTTCACGCCTTTTTCTTCTTCTTTTCAACTCACACAACTTTCCCCCAAGTCTGCAACGCACACTTGAGTACTTTTGCTGAGTTAACTGATTTTTCTCCTTCAATTCTAGGCTGCGTTCTCTCTCCTAACCCAGGTCTGACTCAGGAATAGCAAAATCTGATCAAACTCTGCAAAAACACAACCAAACGGCCCCCTTGGCCCTCGATTAGTAAAATAAACAAAATCACACTAAAAACACCTGGACTCTATGGATTTACCCTTTAACTTGGCAATATGTATGGGTGTATTTGGCTAGTTCGGCGTATAAATACGCCTATGATCAGGTATAATTTAGTACATTGGTTATTACATTGTGTAGAAATATAGAATATTCTAATTTTTTGTCCATAATCATTACTACTATTCAACGAAGAGAGACAAAATAGAGGAGGGCTTTAATTATATCAATATTCAGTTGATTTTTTTATGTATATGCAAATTTTTTGGTCATTCCCAATACACAAAGTCACTGTCAACACAACATGCATTTATTGCACCTTCTTTATTGTCACTCGTTTGCTTTTCTTCCCTTTTTTTTTTTTACTTTTTCTCCATATATGTACATGCATTTATTGCAACTTTTTTATTATCACACGTTTGCTTTTCTTTTATTTTTTTGTTTTTAACTTTTTCTCCATATATGTACATCTTTGTAAAAACAAAAAATTGTCATTTGGTGGTAAATAATTTTGATGATATTTTCATGTAATATACCTTATTAAAATATATAGGGAGGTTTTTTCCGGTACACTCTAGAGGACTCCAATAAATTTTAGGTTAGGAAGGTGTTTTGAATAAACTTAAAAGCTAATTTATATTAGCTTTTTAACATATTTACGAATTTAGTTATCACAAAAATTTAGTGGTTACGTACCAAATACGTCCAACTTACTATTACTTTTCAACTTATAAATACTTTAATGATGAATGGAAGAGTGTTGGCATTTTGTACCTAATATATATTTGAAATTTTTACACAAATGACCAATATTAGTGCAATATTTACAATTCCTAATTTATTTACAAAAATGACAGCATAATTACACAAATGACATGCTTTGATGGAGACCTGCATTAAATGTTTGACATGCTTGATGGAGACCTGCATTAATTGCACATTTAATGCATCTTTTGAAAGTGATGTTAAAATTGATTTTTCATCTTCTTCTTTGTATTATTATTTGTTTATCAAGAATTTCTCTCCTTCTTCTTCACAACTTTCCTTCATCAGCCGGATTCCAGGTAAGTATTTTTTGAATTTTATTTTTTGGTTTTCGTTTTGAGTCGGGTCATTCAAGTAATGACCATCTCCCATTTTGTGTAAAACTTATCTCAACCCTTTTTTTTTGAATTTTTTTGCATCCCATGTCGTTGTTCTTCCTCCCAACTCCCTTTTTTCGTTATTTTCGAATTTTTTGCATTTATTTGGATTTTTTGTTGTTCTTTCAGAGGTTATTGGTGTTTTACCCCCTTTTTATTTTTTCGGATTGGTATTCTTTATAGAGGGTTGCTTTCAATATTCTCAAGATATTCCCTTTCACTTACTTTGGTATTATTTTTGCGAATTAACTGGTTCATGGCCTTTTTTTTTTATGGTTTGCAACTGGTAATTGGGGGTTTTTTGAGTTTAGCATGTGTCGTATCTCCCCTTATTTGTATTTAATTTGGTTCTTTTTGGTATGCAACTGTTTATTTTTGTAGAAGAGTAATTGGTGACATCAATAGTGTTTTTATCGAAATTTTGGTATATTTTTTGGCATTGTCCATGGTTGTGTGTTAAACATGATGATGGTTGATGTATTAGTTTTTTTACACTGCAATGGCATTATCTTGGCTATTTTGGTATGCGATATCTAAATTTTTCGAGGTTGAAATTGTGGTATTTTTATTGGTATGCAAATGGTAATTGGGGGCATGTGACTTTATTATGTGTTGTTTGCCCCCCTTAGGTTTTGGTATTTTTTTTGGTATTCTTCATGTGCCGGATTGGGGATAATTGGTATTGCTGATGGTAGTTTGGAATTCAATGATTCTTCCCCATGGGTGGTATGCATCATGGTATTGTCCTATGTCTGTTGGTATGCTTATTTGGTAATTGGGATGGGGTTTTTCATGTTTGCTGTTTTGATGTAAATTTGTCGAGGTTGAAATTGTGGTATTTTTTTGGTATGCAATGGAAATTGTGTTATTTTTTTGGTATGCAATGGTAATTGGGGGTATGTGACTTTTGTATGTGCTGTTTCTTCCCTTTATTTTTGGATATTATTGTATGTATTTTATTTGGTTGTTGGTATTTTTATATCTAGTGTTGTTTTTGTAGTAGAGGAATTGGTGACAGTTAATAGAGTTTATATTGTATTTTTTGGTATATGTTTTTGGTATTCAATGGTGTTGTGGTTGAAACTTCAACAGTTTATTTTTTTGGTGTTTTCCTATGGTATTCCGTTTTGTATTTAATATATGTTTTATTGGTTTAATGTGCAGTGTTGTAATTGTATAAGAGGACAAAATTACTATGGAAGTGACACCAACGAGGAGGAATTTGTGACAGTTAATAGAGTTTATATTGTATTTTTTGGTATATATTTTTGGTATTCAATGGTGTTGTGGTTGAAATTGGTATCCGATATGGTAGTTCACTATGCATTTGTGGGTTGTATTTTTGGTATTCTCTGTCAGTTACGATGTATGGTTGGTTGCAAATTTTGGTGTTCATTATGGTACTTATAAAATTATCGAAATTTGCCACCAGATATTCCAAAAATAAAAAAATTACAAAAATATATGAACGTGCATGATTAATAGTTCAATATCTTTTACATTATTAAAAGGCCAAATTTTATACATTACATATTTATAGTATAGAACAAGCCAAATACGTACGAACATGTTAATAAATAATTAATTCTACCAATTTGGTTACGATTAACGTTTTATATTCTTTAAAAAAACACAAAAAAATTCACATTAAACTCCAAGTAAAATTGCATCTTGTGTGTTTATTGCAATTATGACTATCAATTATACATATGACAATATTTGTCTCGAACTTGTTAGTCCAATCAGTTAATTCTGTATTCCACCATTCACGTAAATTTATATATTTGCACTGGATGTCATAGCAACAAATTTTTTCCCCGACTTTACTACCATGTTCGTACAAACATATATAAAAATTAAAATTTTTTACTACCACAAACAACACCATAAATAACACCAAACAACTGTTATTGTTATTTTGACTAATGGAAAGTAATTATCATTGTTATAGTATAATACTTGCACCCACATGGGGGCAGCTGTACCTTTTGATGTGGCATCCCAATAAAAAATCCCTTGGTCAACAACTTATTAAATACACAAAAAACATTCCCTCCATTTTATCTTGTGGTTAAAAATTTTGCATGAAAAAAATGGAAGACAAAGGGGGCCAGCCGTACCTGCTTGATGTGGCCTCCCTTTATAGGGGCTTGTAGGCTGCCATAATCCCATCAAATCAATTAAATTGAGTTGATGGGTCTTCTTCTAATAAATTTATCCAACACATTTTCCATAAATATTTATTAAAATACCATAATTTATACATTACATTTTTTTATGGTGTAGAACAAGACAAATATGTATGAACATCTTAATAAATATTTTATTCCATCAAATCACATAATCACACAACTTTTGAAAGAAAAGAAAAGTCAATTTAAAAAATAAAAGTACACAAACCATCAAACACCTTTTACCTAATGGATATTTAATGTCTACAATGAATAGTGGGATTTATTTTTTTCTTTTCCAATTTTTTACACTACCCAACACAACCTTTCAAATCACACACATCACTAATCATTCCCTCACATCATTCTCTTTGCTAATTAGGTAATAAAATTGCTACTTTGTGTGTAATAAAAAACACATTGCTAGGGCCATGTAAATACCATTATTATTTGGTATATTTGTGCAAAATCCCCTATATATTTTTGTAATACACCTCTAAAAAGGAAGGATAAGAAAAGTAATATGAATCAGAAGAAAAAGACTTTTGGTAGAGGAGGAACAACGACTTAAAAGCTAAGGATCAAGATTGAATATTGGAATAATCAAAAGAAGATGCAAATAAATAAGAGCTAAAGAATCTCTTTTTATTGTTGTCATTTGAGATGCAAAAACCATTTGGCTTTTAGCCTTCAATTATTTCAACAAATTTAATGAGAGTGACAACTTGAAATAAATATACGTTACCCAAATTTGCTGGCAAAAAGGACACCATAAAGTAAATAGAGTACCCTAATTTGTGTGTACTGAGCTACTAGCCTCCCGTTCTATTTTAGTTGTTATATATATAAAAAATATTTATTTTAATTTTTTTTAATTGTCATGATTTATTTTAAAGTCAAATGATATAAATTTTAATTAATATTTTAAAATGTATTTTTCATCATATTGATATAAGAAAATTACAATTTATAATACTTTTCATATAGTTTTTAAATTTTAAATATTTTCATTTTAAAATATTAAATTAATATAATCTAATTTAATATTGAAAGTTAATTATGACTCACGAAAAATGCAACATCGGAAATGAAGTGAGTAGTTACTTTTCTAAAAGTAGTGTCTTTAAATAACAGCTACTTTAATTCATAATTCTCCAGGGTGCATTTTCAACATCATAGAAAAAATGGTCCATTTAATATTCCTAGGCGTAGAGTGGACTTTCATGTCCAAAAGAAATTTCACAATCAGATATAGTGCCTACTTTAAGAGAAGCTTCCATAGTGAATGGGAACACACTGAATATCATCTTACTAATTAAAGATATTAAACCTTTGTTCATTCAGAACTAATAACAATAATAATAATAATACTGCAATGAATGAATACTTGAGACTTATTACAAATATGAAGCTTGTATAAGATATTGCTTGTATAAGATATAATATAATATGGTGAAATTGTTGTAACGTATTGAATCAAGATGGGAACTTTTGGAAATTCATATTTCAATAGTTTGGCAAAACAAATTTGGGAGCTAATGATGAAAAGATGTACTTTCCATCCAAGTCTGACCATAGCAATGAGTAACCTGTTCAACATCCCTTTTGCCTCAAGGATATAAAGTGGAAAGCACACCAACCAAAGAGTATATACTTCAAGTTGATAGTGCACACATTAAATTGACAGTGCAACTCATGAACCAGCTGTCCAACATACTCTTAACATGTAATGGTTAAATGACTAGAGACATGACGATCAATCGTCCTCCTCCACGACAAACCATAATGCAAAAATGCCCAGTTCCAGTGTATGCTCCCTCCTCAGAAAATAGATATGGAAGGTGAATACAATATCAGAAAAACCAACAGCATTAATTACTCTATGTTCCAACCATACATAGGGTAGTTGTTTCACATAGAAAACATACAGTAGTAACATATATTTCTTGTAAGCAAATTGACTCGGGCAATTTCTAAGTCCCAAACTTTGTGTCCGCAATTATGCTGCTTTTGCTTCTGCTGCTCCTTCCTTTGCTCCCACCTTCACATCACCAGAGCAACACCCACCACCATGGTGGTGGTGGTGGTGATTGTGATGCTTCTTTCCCTTCAATTCCTTCCTCATATCATAAGCATCTTCCCCATCTGCATAGTACTTGGCTTCCATATCATGAATCTTATATCCTAATGTCTCTGTATACAGCTTAAATGCAGCCCTGTTGCTCTTCCTCACATGCAGAGACACATACTCTGCTCCAAACACCTTTACCAAAAGCACAAGCGGAGCTTATTGTTAGACGTAAGTATCATCCTAACTGAGGAACATTTTTGTATCAAGACAAAGAATATGCATGCTAAATAAGATTATTCTGTTACATTTCAACTTTTAGCCATAGGATCAACACGGAAGTGACAGAAAGAACATAGGAGTAGAGTAAATTCCAAAAAATGTAACTCACTGACTCTAATATGTACATAATTACATTGATACTATAGTCACATACCACCAGAAACTTGTGCTTCCCAAAGGATCTACATTGTAAACTAAAGCATGACCTTCCACCAATCTGGCAAAAAATTCTATTTTCTTTTTATTTGCAACAGAGGATGGATCGACGGGGCTTCTTGGTAGAGAAGGGAGTTAATTAGTGTCACGTAATACAATTTCCAAAAGGGGAACGGCAAATTGAGCGATCAAAAGTAATAATTTAATACAACTACTGTTTCCACTGGCCACTGCTGGTGCAGCTCCAGCATTAAACACCTAAAACCTTAATGACTCGAGATGAAGGGAACACAAATTTTCTTCAATAAACTTAAAAAAAAAAAATCTTCAATAATCCACAAAAATTTCAGTCAAAATGTGCCTTGTTACAATGCACTTCCTTTCACATATTGCAATATATTGAAGCTTTCGCGTTCATATGGGCTTCTCACCTCCAATGCATAATGTCTACAATTAATCAAAGATCATAGGGAATATTTTAATCTACTGACATAGAAAACTCCCAGGCATTTTTCCCAAGGCTTAAACTTTAGATACCCCTTCCAAGTGTCTAAGTTCGTTACTCCGGTGGTATTCGGACATCGGAGTTTTCTTCTCTTCATCTTTTCTTTCTCTATCAAGACTTATCCTTTCATGGATCACAGGTTACATTTTAGACAGGGGTCCAAGACTTGTGATCAAACAGAAACCAAGTGTAGCTCAAGGACCTGGTTTGAATGCGAGAAAAATAATAGATTCTCGATCATGCATATGGTTTTGAGTAGGGAGCTTTACTATGGCTTTACAAAAGGCTAAAAGAAGCCACAGACAACATCATGAGGCGCCACGATCTTGCAACATATGTTTATTGCTCTCAAAAGTTAAACAAATATGGCAGGTTTCTCTCTGTTATCTCAGTGAAGGGACCGTGAGAAATATTGGGGGAGAATATTATTGAATTGTTGTCTACATTATTACATTGAGACCCTATTTATAGATACTATATTAGACTCCTTTTCCAACTAGGATACTATAATACAACCTTTTTCCAAATAGGATTCTATATACTATTGTAATTCCTATTCCTATTCTAAGTGGGATTGTATTTACCTATTTCTATTCTAACAGGGACAAAGTAGATATGTAATTATTATTCCAGAGAACTCATTCAATGAGGGGTAGGGGAGCTTAGCATTAGAAGTGGAGAATTTCATTATCAGGAACTAGAGCACTCAAAGTTCAGTTATTCCATCAGGGGAGACAAAGTTCCATACAATCAATGGGAAGGGAAAGAAGCCTTGCATAATGGCAAATGGAAATAGAAAGAGCTGAAATTAGTGAAGGAAGCTTTGTTGCTGTCAACATCATTGCTTCTCGATGATAATGATCTGCTGAGAAGGTGCCTTGTAGGAAGATCCTGTGGAGGAGAAGATGCCCCTATACGAAATGATGTTCGTAGATGGGCACAACAAGCTTGGAAGGGGGCTCAAAATGTTCAGGTATATGAAATGAATGGCTTCAATTTATTGTTTGAATTTCAGTCGAGGGCAGCTGACCACGTGTTAATGGGGGCGTGGAGGAGACAAGGAACGAGTTTGAATCCCGACTGATGGACTCCAGCGAAAGGGACTTTTCCGGAGCAAACACAGTTTGACAGGTTCTGGATATGGGTGTTACGGCTTCTTTTGCAGTTATGGAACAAAGAGGTCATGAGGAAGATAGATGACAACTGTGGGGGATGGAAAATGAAGAGGAGCCGGAACAAAGAAACCATTTAAGATGGCAAAGAACAAAGTGCAAGAGCCAAGGGAGAAAATTCCAATGTCGATAGAAAAATTGATGGTGGTTTAAATGACACTATGCTAGTTGGTGTGAGTCACTGGTCACTAATAGGCTGGTGGGTGACAAAGTGGGAGTTTCTTGAGGGCTCAACATTGAGGAAGACAATGTTACAATAGAAAGCTATGAGCCTGCAAAAAACAGAGAAGACTTTTGCCGAAAAGGAAGAGAAAAAGAGGTGGTACTTTTAACAGTGATCGAGGTTAACAAGGAAAAGGCATTATACAATGACAGATGTGACAAGGTTAGAGGGAGTGGGACCACAAAACAACTGCTAAGGTTGATCTTTTAATGTCTCATCTGATGAAGAGAAAGGAGCTTCTTTTGAAAAAAGTGAAAATGTGGATACAACCAATAGGCCCCTGAACCAGTAGATCTGGTTCACTCCATTGGGCCTATTTTTCGGATTTACACAGTTGGCTCTCTTAATTAAAAAAGCTCATTCTTCTGGGCGCTCTAATTGAAAAACTCACTCTTTTCATTGAGCCTTTTACTCAATTTGTTCACTCAAAGCGGAGAAATAAAGCCACATCACTGGATCAGGAGGGGCAGAGTTCTGCATGCTATGGCAGAAATCCTGCGAAGCTTTTTTCCAAGTCAAGAATTTCAGGAGGAAGATGCTTCTCAGGGGAATTATGTGGAACCTTTGGACCCATTTTTCCAGAGTTATGACAGTTGGTTCTCTTAATTAAAAGCTCATTCTTTCGTGCTCTCTAATTAAAAAAACCATTCTTTTCACTGAACATTTACCCAATTTGTTCACTTAGAATGGGGAAATAAAGCCACTAAAGCAACGACACTGGATCACCCAACTATTGGAGGTGATGTGGAGTTCTGCATTTGTATGACAGAAATCCACGAAGCTTTCTTGCAAGTCAAGAATTGGGCTTTCAGGAGGACCTCAGGGGAACTAAGGCCTCACTTGTTTGCACTTAATGGGTATCCTAAGACCACTAAGTGCAGTTGCTTATTCTTCACAAAAATTACTTAATAGGTCTGAATACATTTCACTGAATCATATTTGTGAAAGAGTCTTAACATCATTCAGACTTTAAAATATACATTTATATTCTCTCTCAAGCTCACGCTCTATTTCATTGTTTCTTTCTCAAAGCAACTTTGTTCTTACTCATCTTTTTCAACTATCAATCAATTAGCCTAATATTTTTTCTCTTGGACCAGGAAACTATCAAATCTGTTTGGGTATTCTCGAATCCAATTCTCCATCTTTATTTCGTATTTCTAATGATAGTTTTAGGTGCGAAATTAGGGTTTAAAAATACCAACAAGATGTCCACAACTTAAGCCAAACAAAAAGGGAATGAAACACCCAGATTTCTGCGAGAAAATAAAGAGAGGAGCATTGGAAGTAGATATTCTACCAATAGTGTTTTTATTCTGCATCTTGTAGTTATAAAATCCAGCTGCCTCATCTTTTTAAATATGCTTTGAGGAAAGATCAATGATTAATGACTTTCTTTTTTTTTTTTTTTTTTTTTTTAATGACTTTCTTATTTAAATTATATATTTATAATGTTTAAAAATAAATAGACTACACATATTCAGATGTTGAAAAACACAGAGTATTATAATCGTTCAATGTTCAGATCTAGAGACAACATCTTAATCATTCATATATGCATTCAAATTCAAAATCTTGATCTTAATGGAAACAAATGAGACCTAAGTGGAACCTGATAGAATGAATTCATAAGAAGATGTAGGGTTAAGGGAGGAAAATTCAAGTTATGAAGCAGCAGATGAACAGGTAGTGGTTTATGAAGAACCAACACCTCTATCCACTGATGACAGCAAATCAGAGGAGTTCATGGAGTCACAAGTCACGATAAGAGTACACCTCAACGTTATTAAACTTATTTAAATGTTCGGAGTTTCAATTAAGGGCTATGAAAATGAGTTCTATTCTCTGCACATGAAGCTAGAACAAAAAAAATCGAAGGAGATCCAGAAAAGCATAGAGAAGTTCCTCCACCAATCGAGAGTCTGGGATAAAGCGAGAGATTTATTCATTGTGGAGGAATGATGGTTAAAATAGTGACTCGGAATATGAGGGGTCAAAAGATAATAGAAAAAAGTGATAGTTAGAGATGATGAATCAATGGGTATCAGATGTATATATTTTGGCGTAAACCAAGCTAGAAGGCAATGTCAGTAGGCAGCTTCAGAGTCAGTGTTTTGGACGGCGAAAGGCGACAAGGGTTTGCCTTGCCACAAGGCGAGGCGAGTGGCAATGCGCTTGCCTTTTTGGAGTACGGTGTCAATAAATACCAAAAAATTTAAATATTTAATTGCATATACAAATAATCAAAATCTCAAATCTCAATAATATATTAGCAAATATTTCAATTCAAAACTAAAAATAGATAGTAAATACTACAAGTTTAGAACTTAAATGAGAAAAACACAAAACAAAAGTCAACACAGTGAGAAAAATAACCGAGGTAGAACTAACTCTATCGTTTGAACAAGAAGAAGTAAAAAAAAAAAACACAGGAAGAAGAAATCTCACGAAGAAAAGAAGAAGTAAAAAAGAAATACGTATTGGTTGGACTTTGGAGTCTCCGAGAAAGTTTGGTTGGTCATAGGAGAAGTCTAGTCTGGTCATTTGGTTGGAGTCGATGTCTAAGTGTAAGAGTGAAATTGTGCAAATTTGGAAAGAAAATCCTAAAATTATCTATTAACTTTTAAAACCCTAAATTAGTCCCCTCTTTTTAAGAAAATACAAAAGGCGACGCCTTTCTTGCAACTCGCCTTTCTCGCCATTGTCGCTATGGCGTCACCTTTTGAAGATCGCCTCGCTGTAAAGCTAAAAGGCGATGAAGAGTCGCCTCGCCTCGCGCCATTGGCAACAAGGCGATCGCCTTTCACAACACTGTTCAGAGCATCTAGAGCAATAGGTGGGTTCGCGAAATACACTTGGAAGCAGAATGCAGTAGCAGCGCCATGTGAACAGGTATATAAGCTCAAAATATGTCAAAAATGACATGGCAGACAGTTTAAGGTTATAAGTGGCCCATTTTTTAAGCAGCACATTTGGTACCATCGGCTAATGGATGGTATTATTGCATCACTTTTGATGGTGCGGGGCAAATATGCCCCTTTTCTCTTTTCCCTTCATATCTTCTAGACAACTCAACTCTAGTGTAAACTAATCAAGTCCATGCTTAAGCTGAAAACTACTATTCTAATCCAAAGTTTGAACAGCACACCAGATGATGAGTTGGAATATCTACAATTCAACCATGCCACTGATGGTGGGCAATCGAGACATTGAAACAATAAAAAAGATCCAGACATTTCACTTGTAACTAAAAGCTTTATTCACCATCAAATATAATAATCCAATTCTGACTAGCAAGTTAACAGCTGGAACAAATATCCATTTTCGCATAACTGTGTAATTTCCAAAACCAAATTACTTATCAGAACACTCTACCAATCTAATATCCAGAATCAAATCACTTATTTATTATTTTAACAAATGATCTAATTTCCACATTTAATCACTTGTCGAAACAAATTTCCTTTTTAAAAGCACTTGATCAATCTATTTAAATAATTCATACCTGCTCCATGGCATTCTGAGCAGCGGTCATGAGCTTAGTAGCCAAACCAAGTTTCCGGTGAGTCCTGACTACGGCAAGGGAAGTGATGTGTCCATGGCACTCAGTGGTTTCTTCTTCCATTTTGGCTAACACATATCCCACAATCTTACCATTGTAATCTTCAGCAACGTACAGAAGCTGTGGCCACGAAAGTATGTGGTAAAAGTAGTATTTCATCTGGTAATTCTCAGGAAGGCATAGCAAATTGCATGCTTGCATCGCAAGCAAATCATCTATCGTCGCCTTTCGTATGCACACCATTTTTCAATCTCAATCTCACACAGTTTAGGGTTTCTAATAATCTTTAAAACGGAACTGTGTTCTTCAGACTCCAGGAATTGATTAGTAATCAATAATATGGGCTTTCTGTTTGGGCCCAATCCAGTCAACGGGGAACAAGTTGACAAATGTAGCCAATTGTTTTGGACCGCAATTTAAGTTTTTAGCTACTTCCGATGTGAAAATAAACTTTTAGTGAAAAAAATACTAACACCGGAAAATGCCAAGAAAATTTATCAATTTGTAACCATGATTTGTTCGTGGAGTGAAACTCTTGCAAATTTTACTCTTAGATTATGAAAGTTTGGAACTCACGAGTTGTTCATTGAATTTGAACTGATAAAAATTTGAACCTAATATTTTTCAGGTTCAATTAATTGTGCTGAAAATTTACTAGTCAAAGTCTCGAAGATTAACATCAAATACTAAATTATTTTGTACTTAAGTAAGAATATTTTAATTTACATTAAAATTATTTTTGTGGACATTTGAAAAAATAGCTAAATTTTAGGAAAAATAACACTTGTAAACTCAAAAGAGAAACTATTTACAAGCGGTTACCCTCATATTTTTTTAATTATTCTCACGCGTTTGATGTCATGACAATATATATATACTCTTATATTATAAAAAAGGAAGACACAATTCTTCGGTGAAACTGCTTAATACCATCAAATATACATGTACTTCGATGGTATCAAAAAAGAAGAAGCGGTGTTTCGGTGAAAACACTACTCAGTTACTTCTTGATATCATTAGAGTGTATAAACTCAGTTACTTCTTGATATCATTAGAGTATATAAACTCTAATGACATAAAAGAGGAATGGTACAATTCTTCAACGAAAAGACTACTAAATTACAACTTGATACTACCAGCTAGGGGTGTCAAATGGGCGAGTTGGGTTGAAATTGAGAATGTTAAAAGGGGAATTTTCATGAATAGCCTAGGTTGGAAACTTAATATGGTCAAATAACTATATTTTACATAATTACACAGCATATACCTCGGCTATGTGACCTAGAGGGGAGGAGAGAGGCGAGCGAGATCAAGAAACGAGCGATAGAGGGCCGAGAGTGGAGACAGACGAATTGTATATGTATATCTGTCGAATTGACTATATATATTTTTAAAAATAATTGTATATGTGTAGCTGGTATACATATGTAATTATATATTTGGCAAAAAATTTGTAGAGAGAGGAAGAGAGGAGAGAGAAAATAACAACAAAACCAAAACTATAATTATAAATTGTAAATTTTTTCAAACTATAGTTGTATAATAAGTACATATCATATATTTGCCTAATTACGTTATTTTTCCATGTTAAAATAGGTTGAAATAGAAATTGGGTTGGGTTATGATCCACCCAAATTTAATTTGGGCTCAAACAGGTTGGGCTCAAATGGGTTAAAATTCGGTTTGGGTCATGACCCGCCCAATTTGACTCGCTCAATCTGAATAATTCTAACATATTTTTTTCATAATCACAATTAGAATTTCAACTCAAAAAATAAAAAGTTACAAATTGATAGATAAATGATAGAAAATATAAAATAGATAGATTACATACATACATCAATGCAAGTAAAGAGTCTTAGAACGGGTTGAAATTGGAGATTAAATTGCGCTCAATTGATGATTCTTTTGATATGAGTTAAGACTTGAATGAGTTGAGATTGAACCTAATCAAAATTATCTTGGGCCTAACTCATAAAATTTTGGGCGAGTTACCTACATTTGGGCTCATTTTGACACCCTTACTACCACCATATATACACTCCGAGAGTATCAAGGATGAAGAAATGGTGATTCGGTGAAAACACTACTCATTTACTCCTTGATATCATTAGAGTATATATATTATGATGGCATCAAGGAGACACAAATAGTATTTCAGTGAAAAGACTGCCCAATCACTACTTGATACCATCAAAGTTTAAGTTTAATAAATAAGATTGCGATTTTAAGAATTTCCTCTTAGTTGTTTCTTATTTATTTCTTAAAAATAGTCCAATCCTATGTGATATTAATATGGTATCAATATACTAACAAAATATCACAGAGGATTAATCTCAATCTTATATAATAGTATAATTTTTACAAATACCAAACTTAAAGATGGAAATTCCCAGAATTCCCAACTTTTTTCTAAATTACTAAAAATACCAAATTTTTTTGAGTCTGTTGATACCTAAAATGGGTCGGCTGATACGTATTAAATATGGATGCTAAATTAGAATCTGTTACGCCTATTATAGTAATGAAACCGAAATTTAATTAATTATGCCATAATTGTCGCATTAAAAATAATCTTGTTATAATTATCACCAACAAAATCTCAACTGATTTGTTTTCTTGAAAATTTAAGGAAAAAAAAAAAAACAAACCAAGAACATTCTTGATTTCTGGAATTTTTTTTAAAACAACGTAAAAAAAATTGACGGGCAACAATTGTGACAATATGAATGTTTCAATTTTAATCCGTCATTCAGGAAGTTGGGATTCCGATGTGTTGTACAATAGATACAAAAGCGATGGGATCGTTGTAGGTGATAACATTTCATTTTGTAATCTATGTTCTGCCATTGCTGCTGAATTGGGGATTGATGAGCAAAGGAAGGAATTGGTGATTCGATACATTGTCGAGGGTAATTCTTCGCCAATAACAATTCGCAACGACATGGGTGTGAAGTTGTATGTTGAAATTAAGAAAAAAGAATCTGCATTTGGGATGTATCCGTTGTGTGTAGATACACGAGATTTGGAAAAGAATGAAAAATGTTTGTTCGATCCGTCGTCTGGAATGGTTGGAAATAATCGGAGTGTATGTGAATACGAGGCTGGCAGTGATACATCAAATATCATAAGTGATTCGTCAAATGTCGATGTTAAGGCTAAACAAATGTACAATGATAAAGCTACATTAGTTGAAGTCATGAGCATTTATCATGAGCAAATATAAGATTGTGAAAGGATTTAACTACAGAGTGAAAAGATCCGATACCAAAAGGTAATCACGTATCAAGTATAATTTTATGCCAAAAAAATTTTAATTAATAAAATTTTCTTTATTTGTACGATTTATTAATTTTATTCTGTTCAAATTTTTACAGTTATGTGTTAAAGTGTTTCTCTGATGATTGTGCATGGAGTATGAGATCATCGTGCCGGAAAAACACAGAATACTTCAAAATAAGATATTTTAATGATACACATACTTGTATGATGAGAGATATGATTTTTAACAAAGTTGAGGCAACACTGTCATTTGTCAGTGGGGTCACTGCACCAAAATTGGTGAATCACAAACGAAGTCACACTCCAAATGACATAAAAGATGATGTTAAGGCTGCATACGGCGTGGACATTATGTATCAAAAAGCTTGGCGAACCAAGGAGCGGGCGTTGGATATTTTGCGTGGTAAACCAGCAGATGGTTATAAAAAGTTGCCAATGTACATACATATGTTAAACACGGTGTATCCAAATACGTATATACGAATGCATAAGTCACCTGATAATCAGTTCATGTATCTGTCTATTGCGTTAAGGCCTCTTATGAGAGGATTCCAGTTTTGTCGGCCTGTCGTTGTTGTTGATGGTGCATATTTAGGTGGAGCGTATAAGGGAACATTTCTATCAGCTAGTACCATGGATGGAGCAGGTACTATTTTTCATGTTTTTTAGTTGTCATTCATTATCGTTATGTTAGATACGGGTTGAAACCCATTTTTCATTATTATTTTTTTGTTAAACTTCGTGTAACTACAGGTTGCATACTGCCACTGGCGTATGGAGTTGTTGACACAGAGAACGATTCTTCTTGATCGTGGTTCTTTTAATATTTCAAGAATGCTTTTGGAGAGAGGGAGAAAATGTGTTTTGTATCGGATCGTAATGAAAGTATAATCAATAGTGTGAGTCTTATCTTTCCCAGTGTACCACATTATGCTGACATCATACTGATGAAGCATCGTAGAGTAGTGATGCTGACATCATATACCAATGAAGCAATGAAACATCATAGAGTAGTGATACTGACATCATATACCAATGCTGACATCATATATTTTACGTATACCAATGAAGCATCATAGAGTAGTGATGCTGACATCATACTAATGTCATGCACAAAATAAGAAAAGATAAAATGAATAATTGTGTAATGGTTTGAGCTAAATTCATTTTTAATAAATAATTCCATAATTAAATCTATTTTGTATAGTTTTACCGTTCAATTCTTCAGAGGCTAGGATGGATTTCCAATTATTAACCGACGGGCCTAATCACCTTGAGCTCACACGTTAACCATGATGAAACTCATGATTAGTATGGTAAGTAAAAGTAATGTCCTTTTCTTTTATAACATAGCATGTTTTTGACAACAAAATTAAAGGGAATTTTGACATATTTAGAAGTCTTCATTACTTTTTCAAACTCTGTGCTAAGTCAACCAAATAAACAAATTGAGATGGAAAGGTACTACAACATTATTCAAATATTTACAACTCAAAACAGCTTAAAATACGTATACTAATTTTCCCAATGTCACAGCTTCTGTTCCATTTAAGTTGAAAACTCCTGGATGGTACTGGATAGGGTATCATTTATGCTCAACTTCTAATAAATTTCTAGAATACAGAACGATCTATTTGAAATAATCATATACTCATGTCAATATTAAATATATTTGAGACAGGTACATCTAAATAAAAAGGAAAAGTCCATGTAATGCACATACACAGGAAAAAGAAAGAGGCGTCAGATGCCAAAAACAGCACGATAATGTTAATGTGGCTTGAAACAGCACTATTACAAAGAAGTGCTACATAACAACAAATGCCAGGGATTATCAGGTGGTGTGTGAGAATCCTTTTCACTTCCTGAATTTCCAAACTCTTATATACTTATCATTATGCGTAGTAACAACTTTCTCCATCCCAACAGCTAAACATGTGATTTGTGGCTTGGAAATTCTTGGCATAAGATCAATTCGATCATCTTCAGACAGCCTTTTCACTTTGCGGCTCTCAATTTGCACAGGTCCAAATCTCTCTGTTGAACGATGTAACACAGTGCTGCTACCATCCATAATGCATCTCGAAATTACTTCACCAGTTACCTGATCCACAGTTCTTAACACACCATCGATTCCACCAACTACCAATGTTGAAGTGTCATTCACAAGGTGATGCATAGAATAAACAACGTTTGGAGAAACTCTTGTTTCCCATAGAGTTCTCGTTGTGTTCCTGTATCAAGCATTTTCAAGATTGAAATAACCAGAAACTAGAAATATTAAACTACATAGGAAAGTAATTTTGTGACTCAGAGCAGATAGCAGCAAGCTGTTGCCAAACAAATCCAATTCATCATCTAAATGTATGATGAATAGAGTCCACGTTCACATTTGAAGAGGAGAGACTGAAGAAATCTCACATTAACTCCTCACAGGCTTTTCTTTCCGAGTTTATGATGTAAATTCTTCACCTAAGAAACAGCCAACTCTCAGAATGAAGGATTTTTGGTTCATCACTGCAATATCAGTCAAGAATGAAACTACTCTACCCACTGGATCAAATTATTTGACACAGATGTTTGGTTTACATATTTGAGTTACCTTCACAAGGTCCAAAGTTCTCTCTCCTCCAGCCTTTTAGTACCTAATTAAAACTGGACTTCTCTCACATTAGTCCCTCATCGGCTTCTTTTTCAAGTTTATGCATGCAAATTCTTTCATCTATCTCGGAATGAAGGATGTTTTGGTTCATCACCACAATCTCAGTCAAGAATTAAGGATGTTTTGGTTCATCACTGCAATCTCAGTCAAGAATGAAACGACTCAACCCACTGGATCAAATTATTTGACCCTGATATTTGGTTTGCATATTTTGAGTTACCTTCACAAGGTCCAAAGTTCTCTCCTTCAGCCACGAATTTAGGGCTAAATTAAAGTTCTCCCCCTCTGTACTTAAAAGGGAGGCCAATTTAAGAGTCAAGTATTGATACCCTTGAAATAATTCTATATCCCGGTCATCCTTCCATTCTTAAAAATACTTTACATTTCAAAGACAACATATACTGGGCCCTACTTTACCCTACTTACATACTTCAGAACGAAAAACCAAAGAAGCATGCAACCTTCGCTTCAAGCCAATTGGTTTATCTTTCATTATGCTGATTGCTTAAGTTCAATGCAGTTTTGGAATGCAAACATTATGATTGATGGAACCTTTCAAGTTTCAACAACTTAGCGCTTCATTTTCAATATTATCAATTTTAAAATTGATCTCAAGAACCACATGTAAATCCACGTATGGTATGCTGGAGACCTTAAAAAAAAAAACGTCTGGTATGCATTTTATTTCATTCCATTTTTAGACCATCGTCAGCCAGAGAGGAATAGTAAGCTCTCTTTCTCTTATTCTTTTCCTTTCTTCTCATTCTTCTCTCTCCACCTTTTCTCTTTTATCCCCCTTTCCTTCTTTAACTAAATAGCAATTGCCCCCCAATATCCTATATTTGAAATCTCTGAAGTTCTTGTTCTGGTTACTAAAATAGCATTTACAATAACTCAAGTCTCAGAAACACTATATTTAAAAATTTTAAAAGTGAAGAATGAACTCTGGGAGAATCTTATATGAAGAGATTGAGTAACTTTTGTCATACTCATAAGCAGACTCGAAAAATTTACAAATGTGAGACATCCCGAATTTATCATTTACTGAAACAACATATAAAGGGATAGACGAAGCTACTAAGGATCAACAACACCAATTATTGCACAGAAGCATGGAATAAGATCAGAAAGGCTGGGTTCCATAGAAAAACACATGAGAATGTCCGTTCATGTTTTAGACAGTTCTGCAAACCTGAGGTCCCAACAAGACACATTTCCTGCAGTTGATCCAGTAAATAGCATATAGGAGCTAGGGTTGAAACACAAAGCCTTGATCCCTGTCAGAAGAGATTCAAAAACAGAGAAAGAAAACGAACAAGAAATCAGATAACAAAGAGAAAATCAACATTCTAAAAGAAAGACCAAAAAAGAAATAAATTAGTTGAGCCACAGGTGGAACATAGAGTCTTGATCTCTCCGGCAAGAGATTTGAGAAGCACAGAAAGAAAAACAAATCAGAATTCCGATTACAAAGAGAATCAAGATTCTAAAAGAAATACATCCCGGATAATCTACGGAATAAAGCGTGTAAAGCATTTGTACACTTCCTAGTACAGATTGACATCACTAGTTGCTGATTAGACGGCAGTTTAAACAACCTAACCAGAAAATACTTGTACGAGGGTAGAAAATATAGATTCTACGATTTCTTATGCTGAGTCATAAACACAACACTCGCCAGATTTTCTCCAGAAAAATTATTAAGAAAAAGCAAAAAGTGCTAAATGCAGAATGAAGTAACTATACATTCCCTAAACAGCTTTCTAGTTTATGATACATTTCAGTTCTCTCTCCCAGCAAAGCTAAAAAGGAGACTAGATAACTCTGAAGGATAATCTCTGTACTAGAAGTAAAGACAACACTTCTTATTCACCAGTAAGATTACAAAGCCAAAAACAATAGCAGGCTCAGTATCAAGAACCGGATGCCTGCCACCTCCTACCAACAACAAATACCATGTAACTCTATCTACCAAAGTTAGGACAGCTGGGAAGAAGTCACCTAGTGTTTTTGACTATGTTGTGATTTAGCCTGAGACATCAGGAATCTCAACCCACCTCATTGACCACTAGGCCACACCCTTGGCTGTTGTTATTTAGATTATGGGGATCCGTCCAAGGTAAAGTGCCAAAAGCTTTTTACTATTATTATTATCATTATTATATTTATCCATGGTAGTTGGGCTACCTTGAGCTCACCTCGACTAATTCCACGGAGTACTTGCTATCTCTCACCAACACTAGTTTTAGTTAACTCTGTCCACTAAAGCTTAGACAAATGGGAAGAAATCACCAAGTGTTTTTATCTCAATTGGGATGTGAACCTGAGACCTCATGATTCTAAACCCACTATGTTCAACACTAGGTCACAACCTTGGGTGTAGAAGCTAGTTATCAAAATTATGGGGATTTATCCAAGGAAAAATGACTTGAGGAAGCCAATTATGCGTTCATGGGCATTCAGGAAAGAGAAATCAATGGCAAGGGAAGTAGAGGCAATGTTCTATGAGTTATGAGTGTTTTGTGGATCTCACAAAATATATCTAACAAACCTGCAGAGTAGGTTGATCCCAGCTGAATAACTCGCTGATCGGAAGACAGATCTGATAGTGAAAGGGTGCCGAGAGAGGAACCACTAACAAGCAATTGGTCATCAGTAAAAGCTAAGCAAGTAACAGGCCCCTGATGCATCCTGCAAGAAATAAGAGCTAAGCAAGTTAGCTACATACTAGTCTTAATATTATTTTGAGTTAAGGGTAAAAAACATACCTAAACTATTCTAGTTTTTTGAGTTCCTTACTTGAACTACTGAGTGTGAGTTTCCTACCTGAACTATCACCCAATAGTTTATGAAACATACCTCGACTAGTTTCTGATGATGTATGTATACTCTCTTTTGTTAAAAAAATTTCCACGTAAAAAAAAAATAATTCCAACGTGGGAAATCTAAATAAATTAATATTAGGTTAAATGTTAAAACTATCAGTAAATAAATTAATTTATTCCAACGGTGACATCCACCATCTTCCTCTCCACCTTAATAGCCATAGTCTTGTATTTATAGTGGCATCGATATCTTCAACTTGAAAGGAAAGAGTTAAGATTTTAAGAAGTCGATTTAAAAAAATTATTGTGTCAGGAAATAGAGTCGTCATATATGTCAGGTGGATGAAGATATTATTGACAAACACGCCTAGAAGTATTTCTAAACAAACATTTGCAATATTCAATGTCTAGCTAACCATTGGTGATAGTTCAGGTAGGAAACTCACCCACCCCCAATAGATCAGGTATGAAACTCAATAAAGTGGGATAGTTTAGGTGTGTCTTTGACCCGTAACTCTAAAGGGTGAAGAAAGGAGAAAATATAGTATATGGTTGGACAGGAGGGGAGGAGAAGGCACCAATTATGCATGTCTGTTAGGGAGAAAGGAAGAAATCACAATTTGTTGGCACTTGGCATTAATACCATTAATGTGTCGAGGTCTATTTAGAGGTTACATTAAAAATAAGCATATCGTTCCTCCATTTCTTTTGGCTGCAAACTAACTTTTGATCCAGATGATATTTAAACACGACAGCGGATTTGCAGAACTTGTAATTACGCCTCTTGCACTGGCTTAGTGCAAATATTGTATATATATTATGTAGCCATCAAAAAGGACAAAAAACTTCCCTCTATCCTGTCTGGTTCTATCTATAACAAATTTTTGCCATTCTTCATCCCCCACCCTTTTCTCCTCTCCTCTAATCCAGACACCTTAACCCGATTTAACAATAATTGGCTGATATTGATTAGTTTCCTGAACTGATTTGCTTATTCTAGTGTTGGAATTTGTTGATAAAAGACACCACATAATTATAAGCACATCAGCTTCCTATCTCATTCCCCTTCCTGACTATTTCCTGTTATCATTTTTGTTCCTTTCAGTGGTTCTGAGAGCAGAAACAGAGGATTACTTCTGTGTGTGTGTGGTGGTTGGATGGCGGGCGAATGCTGGCACGGGGATTTTTAGGATATAAAATTACCAGAGAGAAGAGCATAAATTCCATGTCAGCTATTAAAGCAATTATGGTTTAGATTACCATCACATGTTCAGAAGATGCAGGTCGTAGAGATGAGGATGTTGAGATGGATGTGTGGTCACACCAGGAGTGATAAGATTAGGAATGAGATCATTCGGGAGAAGTTAGAGGTGGCCCCTGTAGCTGCCAAGATGAGGGAAGCGAGATTGCAATGGTTTGGACATGTGTAGAGAAGGAGTACAGATGATCCTGTTAGGAGGTGCGAGAGGCTGGATTTGGGAGTTACACGGAGGGGTAGAGGTAGACCGAAGAAATATTGGGGGAGGTGATCAGACAAGATATGGTGAAACTTGATCTCACATGACCTTAGATAGGAAGGAGTGGAGGTCACGAATTAGAGTAGTAGGCTAATAGGTTAGTAGGTTGATGTCTGGTCGTAGGGTATAGTAGAGTAGTAGGAGTTGTTCGGTGTTGTCTTTATCTGCCTTATATATGTTAATTGTCTCGTGTTTACTTGCTATCATGTGTTTTTCGTTATTAATCGCTCTTTCGGTTTACTTTCTCCTTCTCTTCCTTTCCTGTTTTCTATATGTAGCTTATTCTGCTTATGGATTTTTGTGACGAGGGTTTCCAGGAAACAACCTCTCTACCTCTATGAGGTAGTGGTAAGGTCTGCGTACATTCTACCCTCCCCAGACCCCACTTATGGGATTCCACTGGGTATGTTGTTGTATTACCATCACAAAACAGATTATTGTCTATGTGCATGTGTGCAAGAGACACAATGATTAAAAACAACTTATTGTCTATGTGCAAGAGAGGCAATAATCCAGGAGAAACTCATTTGTACCTATGAGAAATATAGGAGAAGAATATTATTGAATTGTTTCTATGTTATTACATAGAGACTATTTATAGACACTATAATACAATCCTTTACCAAGTAGGATACTATTTACTATTTCTATTCTTACTACTATTTCTATTTCAATTCCTCTTCTAAGTAGGATTGTGTATACCTGTTCCTATTCTAACCCTCCTCCTCAAGTTGGTGCATACAAGTCATGTGTACCTAGCTTGTTACAAATGTAATTAATACGAGGACCGATGAGGGGCTTGGTGAGATATCTGCAAGTTGATCGCTTGATTTTACAAAATTGACAATCAATCTCAGTGTGAGAAATACTGCATTTGATGCATAATGTTGAAAAAACACAGAGTGATAAATTCCTGAATTGCAGTGTTGAAATTTCCAAACCAAGCTTGAGAAGACTGTTTCATATCATAGAATGACTTACACAATCGACATACAAGGCTACCAGACTCTCCTTAAGCAACAAAACCAAGTGGTTGCTCCCTATAAACTTCTTCCTCGATGTGGAGAAAAACATTGTTAATGTCCAATAGATTTAAAAGGCCAATAGCCATAGATAGAATAAGGCAGACATATGCTATTTTAGCCATGGGAGAGAAAATATCATAGTAATCCAACCCAAATATTAGAGTATATTTTCTTTTTTTGTTGGGCATCAGTAAATCTAAAACCTAAAGAAAACACTTCACAAAAACTCAAATTTGTTGAAACAAAATGCAATGGTCACTGGGAAGTGTTCCAAATCTAATATAAAATACATGGATCATCTCGAAATCAAGAGATGAGTAGATCTTAAACAAGAAACTCATTGTAAAACTGGTTGGAACATGCTCTTGCACTGGATTATTAGATTTAATGACTGAAAGTGGTCACAAATTGAGAATAAAATTAAATGGGTAGGGTCGGAATGATGACACGACCCTATTAAGAAAGAGAATTATATGGTTAGGATCAGAATGATGGCACGACCCTACTGAAAAATAGAAATTATATAGGTAGTCATATTGACAGCACAATTCTAATGAAAAGAACAAATTGTATGGATATGGTCGGAATGAAGGCACGACCCAACACAAATACGAAAGTAGTCACTGGAAAGATGGCACGGTGCTACGCAAAATAAATATGAAAAAGTAGTCACCGGAAGGATTGCATGGTGCTGCACAAATCGAATATGAGAAAGTAGTCGCTGAAAAGATGCACGATGCTACACAAATTAAATATGAGAAAATAGTCACCAAAAAGATATACGGTGACCCAACTTTTGTTAACATAATCATTGGCTAGATGGACGGCATGCATAGGTCATAGCTGCTGGCCGACAGCAGAAGCTCTTTGATTTTCTACGAGGTCCGTAGAAGCTTTGATACCACGTGAGAAATATAGGAGAATGAATATTATTCAAATTGTTTCTACATTATTATATTGAAACTCTATTTATAGGTACTACAATACAATTGTTTACCAAGTAGGATATTATTTACTATTTCTATTCCTACTACTATTCCTATTCCTATTCCTATTCCTATTCCTATTCCTATTCCTATTCCTATTCCTCTTCTAAGTAGGATTGTATATACCTATTCATATTCTAATAGAACCTTTTTCTCAACTAGTGCACAAAGCATGCAAAGAAATGAAACAGAATCATACTTTATTATTTGGGAACACTTTCTGCTGTATAGGTCAAATACACGAACCTTTCCATCCTCACATCCAATCACAGCTTCAGGATCTACATAACTGGAAAAAAGCAATTAATTACTATCAGCAAACTACAAAAGAAGCATCATAAGCTCCGAGATAGACCACATAAGCAGCACAGATTTTCCAACATGGAGCTATAACAGTTAACAAAGCAGAGAGCATCAAGTAACTCAAAACATTACACACGCATAATGGTCTTCTCGCAAGCCTTTATCTCAATATCAAGGGGATCTGAGTTGGTGACCCTTTTAGCACCATTTCATCAAATAAAAGTCCAAAAAAGTACAAACTACTTTCTCCATTTAAGAAATGTTTGATTCTTCTTCATATGGACGACATAGAGATCTCAGCCAAAACTAGAACGATTAAGATACTGTAAGTCAATTATTAAAGGACATGATTATGACACTGACATAGCCTCTTCCCACATTGCTGATGGAATTTTTACGAAAGCAAAAAAGATGAATAACAAAGAGGTTTACACACCGCATACAGAGGGCCTTAGTAAATAAGTTCTCACGTGAGGAAAATACATTTCTCGTCTCTGTACGATTCCAAATGCATATACGGGTGCCAACCAAACCAACAACCTGTACCAAAATATTTCCAATATCATATACAGAAGGAGTATTTCAGACCTGATTAATGATGTCAAAAAAATTACTCCATCTTGTCAATGGTGTCAAATGAGGAATGTAGCAATGATTTGATACCACTTGTTTATGCACTTGTGTTTTGCAACAGAGGAAACTTTAACCAGGACAAACCTGTGTCATCCCTGAAGATAAATGAGCTCTTTCTTATGAAACTTTATGGCCAATAAAAGCTTCATGAAAATATGCAGTGGGTCCAGTATTTTTTGATTGAGAGCATTGCTAGAGGATACTAAAGCAAATACATACAATTTTAGTTTGAAAATAACAGTCCCTCCCTTCCTTGGCATTGAAATGGTAAAATGATTGATTCCTTTGATAGTGTTAATTGACCTCACAGGATTAGCTCGCACTTCTTAGTCCTAGACTTCATGGTGTTGTCTAATGAGGACATCTATTTGACTCCTTCACACTCTTCATCCTCTTATTCTGAGTGTTTTTAAAAGCGAAAAGAGTGGGAAAAAAAAAAGCGACAAGATCCATAGGGTTTGAAATGAAAAGCATGAAGTGAAGTGCACAACTTACAATAAATCACCGACACTTGGCGCAAATCATTACTTTAGTCACCAAACTATTGACAGTTGGAAAAATAACCCTCTACTGGATTAAGTGAATTAAAAACACCCCTCTTACGCCACGTGTTATCCACGCATACATATATGTGGAATTTTTTATGTATACTTGAAAGAACTTTTAAATAATTAAATGCTAAAATTTAGCAATTATAAAGAAGAGAAGGAAGAACTTTTAGAAACAAATTAAAATTTTTTCTTACCCCACTTCCATTCCCTACCCAGTACCCACCACCCATCCTACTTCTCACCCCCTACCCCACCCCCAAGAAAGTTAAAATTACTTTAAAATAAAATTAACTTTTTTCCTTACTCCATCCCTACTCCCTACCCCCGCCCTTGCCCCTAAAAAAATTTAAAAGAAATTTTTAGGGTGGGCGGTGAAGTGTGGGGTTGGGGTACTAGGTAGGGGGATGCGGTGGAGTAATATAAAAAAATTTAAAGGAAAAATTTCTTCTTTTCTTCTTTAATTGCTAAAGTCTTAGCACTTTAAATATTTTTTTAAATATATATATTGTGTGTGTGTGCGCGCGCGCGCGCCATATCATCAGAAATTTCCATGTATACGTGTGGGTGGATGACATGTGGCATAAGACAGGTGTTTTTAAATTTACTTAATCAAGTAGATGAGTGTTTTTAAAGTTATCAATAGTTGGGGGACTAACGTAATAATTTGCGCCAAGTTTAAGAGTGTTTTCAATACTTATCTCTAAGTTAAATAAGGTATATACATTTGGTAATACATAATCAAAGTGTAATACTAATATAATAACTAATCTTACAATACAATATACAATAAAATGAACAGTACATTGAACTCACCTTACCCTCGTCAAAATCAAAATCAATTAACGGGGCCTTATCGACAAGGAAATATTCATCCAAACATTTGCAGCTTTCTGCCGACCAGAGACGCATGACCTGGATTGTAAAGAGTGTAAAAGGTAACTTTTAAACCAGGTCCTTTTTGCTGTGAAGAAAGCATGCAGAGACATGTGGCCGATGGCAAAAGACTAGTCATGATTCATGAATATCATTTTTTCTGGGCGAAAAAATACAAGGGATATCATGATACACGATAGCAATTTATGTGGTAGTACTTCAGAGAAACAATGACACTTGTCAAAGATATCCGATTCATAATAGACTCAAGAAAGAGAAATACCTACTACATATTTCAGAGAAATTAAAAAGAAAACATGATCAAGGATGTAGTACTGTTACACTTTATCCAAATATATTCTACAAAAACCAACAGCCATCTCCACTTATTAGGCACAATAATGTCTCCACCAAGAACCCAGGGTGCTCCCAGGCTGCTCAGCCCACACATTGTGTACTGGCCTTATCATAAAGTCTTGTTGCCACGACGATTGATAGACAACGGAAGTGCAAAGAAAATCTATGGGACTCTGCCAACCAAACATAACAAATGTGGGTACTCTAACAAGTGCAGACGAAACAAGCATTATGTGTTCTACAGGTTTCTTTTATCAGAAATTCACACTAATTTCAACTGCAGAATTTAAGTATCTAAGAAGGAAAAGGAGATATCATGGAGGACATATTAGGAGGACGGTTTGATGAAATGAAGAGAGGCAGTTCTAATGGAATCATACTTTTGCATGTATTAGAAGTAAATCTCATGTATAAGTAAGAGTAGAGAACTTTCCATAATTAAGCATTTTAGTCAATCTAACCAGAAGCATGGCATCTTCATTATGCTTGCCACGTTAACAAGTTCTGATCATTGAAAAGGTTAACAATTTATCTCCTAGAACTTACTGGGAGAAAGTGGACAACATACATGATTTTCCTAGCAGGTAATGTAGTAGATTTTGCACTTTCCAGCTTAAAGGAAAGAAACCAGTAAGAAAGTTTAACTCTTATAATTCTTAATAGTAAAAGCCAACCTACCTTGTCACCCACACCAGTAAGGACTTTTCCCATCTTCATTCTGCACTGGTTTACCCTAGTAGGAATTAAAGTTAGAGAAAAGATCATTTAAAATGAACAATATGTAGGTTTAATGCAAAGAAGAAACAGTTATTATTATGGTGAAATTTTCAAAATCTCGTCTAACCTTATGTGGCTTGGGAGGAAATTGAAGTTCATTCGGTATTTCTGGGAAGTGTACAGAGAATGATTAGACCACAAAAAAGGAGACATGAAGCAACTAGGTGAACAAACAGTTATTAGTTTTCCCTCATTATTCCATATTCCCTCAATAATTTTATCTTGTATATAGGGGCAAATTCATCCCATATATTGCGATACGAATATCAATTTAATATTGGGAGAAAATAGGTTAGTGCACTACAAGGGTTGAACTGCTTATATTAACAAATCTCTAATGGGCTGATTACAAAGAACATTTTCTTCTATCTGGAGATTCGGCTTATATCTAGGAAGTCAATCTAATATGGCGATGGGAGCCAGGACAGTGGACTCAGTCAAAATGGAGAGGACGTAAGCGTGCGATGAGACTTACAGTGATTGAGATTGACTTCTAAGTAGCTAATAAACATTAACAGCCAAATGCTATGCCATACGACACTGAATCCAAAGAATAATAAGCTGATGATTCCATGATAACAAAAGCAAAACAATGGAAGTAGATTTTCAATGCAAAATTTTCATGTTAAAGAACTTCTATAATTTGTACGTAAAGCTGAAGAAGCTGCGTATATTCTGCTTCCACATTATGTCTCTGTGTGCGCGTGTGTGAACGAGAGAGAGAGAGAACGAGAAAGAGAGAGAGAAGATTAGGAGGAAGAGTAACACATTATCGCCAAGCTGAAGCCTCATCAGATGTTCTTGATTTTAGCTCTCAACTTAAAGCTTACAGGTCAAAATCTTCTAGCTATGTCTTTTATTGGAGATAATGAATCAAGTAGTTAGTTAGGATCTTAATAAAAGTTGATTAGACAGGTAGTTATAAGGTAGTTCGTCTGTTAAGAAGTTGTTAGTGAGTTAGTTGGGATTAACAAACTTGTATATATACTAACATATGTACAGATTCTCATTCAGTTCAATCAATACACAATTCCCATTCCAAATTCTCTCTGATTCTCTACAATCTACATGGTATTAGAGCACATCGAATCGATAATTTTTCAATTCAAAATTTTTCCAGAAACTCTAATTCAGCTCCATTAAAGGACAAAGCTAGTCCGTGAGCTGCAATGGCTAATGATAGTGATACACCAACAGCACCTACAGTAGCACGAGAGACGCTTGACATTGTTGAATCGAAGAGAAGCCATCCCCTCTATCTGCACCTTTCAGATACACCTGCAAGTGTACTAACCACACTTCAGCTTACAGGAGCATAGAATCAATCCTTATGGAGTAGATCGATGTTGACCAACCTTAGAGCAAAGAGTAAGCTGGGTTTCGTATTAGGAACCTGTCAAAAGGAGGATTATGAATCAGATCTGGAAAAGCAGTGGGAAAAATGCAATGCTTTCGTATTGGCATGGATCATGAATACAGTCTCGAAGGAATTGTTGAGTGGAATTATATATGCCTCGGATGCTGCAACAGTATGGGCAGATTTGAAGGAACGTTTTGACAAAATAATGGATGAAGGATCTATCAACTTCACTGGGAGATTTGCACAATTAATCAAGGTAATTAGAGTATTTCAGCTTATTTCACCAAACTACGTCTGTTATGGGATGAATTTGATGCTCTTGTTCCTCCTCCATCATGTAATTGTGATAGATCTAGAACCTACCTTGATCACATGCAATATATACGACTGTTTGCCTTCTTAATGGGATTGAGTGAGGTATACAGTCATGCGCGTAACCAAATCCTAATGATGAGTCCCTTGCCGAGTGTTAGCAAGGCATATGCCATGATAATTTCATATGAGAGCCAGAGGATCACTTCAGGAAGTCATGTTAGTGGAGATGCATCTGAAGTAGCAGCCTTGTTCGCTGGAAAAGGAAATTTTAGACATTCATATGGAGAGGGAAAGGAGAGTTATGGACGAGGTGGCCAGAATGCTTTTGGAAAGAAAAAAGTAAACTGGAACTTGTACTGTGATCATTGTAAACTACATGGACACACAAGGAACATCTGTTACAGGCTTGTAGGATATCCTAAAGATTGGAAGTTTAAGAGGAAGCGAGGACAAGGTACTGATCAGGGATTCTCAAGTTCAACTAGAGGAGCAACTTCAAGCAAAGGGAAAGGTATTGCTAACAAGTTAAAAGAGTCAGATCAGATAACGGGTCTGAATTTTGTAGTAATGAATGCAAAGTATTGTTTGCATCATTGGGAATTGTTCATGAAAGTAGTTGTCCTCATACTCTACAGCAAAATGGAGTAGTGGAGAGGAAGCATAGACACATATTGAAGGTAGCAAGGGTCCTCAGATTTCAAGGATTTGTTCCTATTAGATTCTGGGGAGAATGTGTGTCAACAGTTGTGTACCTGATCAATAGGATGCCTACTGGAGTTCTACAAGGAGCTATGCAGCATGAAAAAGCTGCACTAGAGGGTAATGGAACATGGACTGTTGTGCAACTACCACCAGGTAAGAAGGCTATTGGATATAGATGGGTGTATATGATCAAGTACAAAGCAAATAGGGAGATTGAAAGGTTCAAAGCTAGGCTTGTTGCCGAAGGGTATAGCCAAACTGAAGGGATAGATTATCAGGGAACTTTTTCACCTGCGGTGAAAATGGTGACTGTGAGAACAATCATTGCAATTGCAGCAGCAAGAAACTGGATAATATACCAGATGGATGTATTCAATGCTTTTTTACAAGGAGATCTGTTTGAAGAAGTGTACATGGACTTACCAAAAGGTTTTGTGAGTAATGGGAAGAATCAAGTATGCAGATTAGTCAAATCATTATATGGTCTTAAGCAAGCATCCAGGCAATGGAATGCTAAGCTAACTGAGGCCTTATCCAATTCAGGGTATATGCAAAGTCATCTAGACTACTCTTTATTCACCAAGAGAAAAGGATCAGCATTAGTAATCATTCTGGTGTATGTGGATGACTTACTAATCACAGGAAATGATCATACACTGATACAGGAGACTAAGCAAGTGCTACATCATCATTTCAAAATTAAGGATTTGGGAGGACTTAGGTACTTAATATTGAGTTTTGCAGATCAGCCGAAGGAATTGTGATGAATCAGAGAAAATATGCTTTAGAACTAGTTTCTGAAGTGGGATTGGCAAGAGCAAAGCCATCAACAACACCTATGGGTGCCAACATGAAGCTCATTGATGCAGATAGCTTTCAAGTAAAGAGTGATGAATTGTTCACTGATGTTGAGAGGCATCAAAAGTTAATTGGAAAGATCCTTTATCTTACAAATACCGGACCTGACATAGCCTTCTCTGTTCAAAGTTTGAGCCAATTCATGCAAAAGCCAACAATCTCACAATGGAATGTTGCTTTGAAGGTAGTAAGGTACATAAAAGGAACACCAGGTTTGGGATTGGTTATAAGTTCACGAAAGGACACACAACTTGTTTGTTATTGTGATGCAGACTGGGCTACATATCCCAACACAAGAAGATTTGTAACTGGTTACTTGTTGAAGTATGGGGAATCACTGATAGCTTGGAAGTCAAAGAAGCAGAATACAGTTTCTAGAAGTTCTGTAGAGGCTGAGTATAGGAGCCTTGCTACATTGACAGCTGAGATAGTTTGGGTCTCAAATTTGTTCAAGGAACTAGGACTGGAACTGAATGTTCATGCCACTGTCTATTGTGATAGTAAAGCTGCCATACAGATAGCAGCAAACCCTGTGTTTCATGAGAGAACAAAGCATATTGAGATTGATTGCCATTTCATTTGAGAAAAGATACAACAAGGATTGATACACAAGATACATCAATACAAGGGACCAGTAGGTTGACTTGCTAACAAAGGCCTTGGGAAGAACTCATCATGATTTTCCTTTGTCCAAGCTTGGTGTGCTGAATGTTTTCAGTACATCCAGCTTGAGGGGGAGTATTGGAGATAATGAATCAAGTAGTTAGTTAGGATCTTAATTAAAGTTGATCAGACAGGTAGTTATAAGGTAGTTAGTCTGTTAAGAAGTTGTTAGTGAGTTAGTCAGGATTAACAAACTTGTATATACACTAACATGTGTACAGATTCTCATTCAGTTCAATCAATATACAATTCCCATTCCAAATTCTCTTTGATTCTCTACATCTTTGAACCAAGTGAGGATCATTGCAGTCTGAATATTTTTTAAAAAAGGTACGTCATTTTTCGAGTCTAAATTTTTTTGACAAGGTACATAACTGTTCGAGTCTAATATTTAACACCAAAATGTCCGTAATAAGCACAAAATCCATGAGATATTCAAATAGTTGATCATAGTTATACTCATATATCACCATTGTTTAAGTTTGCAATGTAAAAGAAGAAAAACTAATCGAAATGGATGTTTTAATGCTTACCCTACTGAATGACCTTTCCATTGAAAAACATTAGCAGGACCTCTTTGTAATGCCAATCGGTGCTGTTCCATAGCCAGCTGCTCCGCTTGTTCACTTAATGATCTCTGAGAGAAAGACGCGTCAATGAGGCCACTAGGATCACTATGCTGCTGCTTGAAGTATTCTGTTTGATGTAACTTCAATTTGTTGACAGCTTTGCTCCTTCACAGGACAAAGCAAGGGCAATATACGTTAGTCAGTCAGTAATTGGCTTAAGCAATGTAAAGTAGCAGAACAAATTAAATGAAATTGATATCATCGAATAACCAAATGACGGTAAGTAGGTCAGATATATGGAAATTTGACGTCTACCAAGAAATAGAAACGGCGGAGCAGCGAATGAGCTGGACTAAGTCGAGAAAGGAGAAGATGATGCATAGAACATCATGGCTGAGGACTTCTGCTGTTGTCATCTTCTTTTTGTTCTTCACGGTTGACGTGCTCGCCGTGGACGGCTGCCGGAGTTTTGGCGCCGCTGCACTGGGGTCCATTTTCCTATATCCGGTTGTGAGGGCAGACACGGAAGAGGCGAGGAAGCACTGGACAACGAGCCTTTTAATTTAGCATAATATATAAATTGATTGATATCATTAATAGGAAATTAAATTGATATCTTTATTTTTTTCAAATCCAAAAACCATTTTTTTCTTCTTTCTAATATTACTAAAACTTCTTTTCTATTGCACGGTTCCTGGTCTTTTTTAATTAATGGCTTCAAAAAAAATTTAGCATTGTAAAAAAAGAGATATAATAAAAATTTCTTGATGTGTTAAAAAAAGTGAATTTATATTCATGGGATAAAAACTTTACATTTTTTATCAAAAAAATAAACTTTCAAAAGAGAAAAATCGAACATACACGGACTAAATAGAGGAACAACAACAAAAAAAAGTCCAAAAGATGAAAACTTTAACCATAAATCTTCACAATTTTATGCTTGATTTGCGAAGAAATTAGGAAAATTAGGGCTAGGGCTTTTTTTTTTTATTTTACCAGTGAAAGATGAGTAATTGGGAAAAGAAAAGAGACGACACTACCTTGTTGTTTTTTTTAAATTATAAAATATGTGTAAAGTTTAAATTACGTGGCAGCCACTGAGTGGCTAAAAGATCCACGTGAGAGCAATTGTATATCACGTAATATAAGGTTGTTGAAGTCGCGTATTTATTTGTTTAAGAACTGGATACTTAAAGTGTTTATTTGTGCACTATGAAAGTTTAAGGTCATACTTAAAATTTGAAGCCAAGTTTAAGTGTCAATTTACGTATTATGGCCTTTAATTTATTTTCCAAGTAATTTCATCTCCTAGCCTATTATTGATTGATATCATTAATAGGAAATTAAATTGATATCTTTATTTTTTTCAAATCCAAAAACCATTTTTTCCTTCTTTCTGATATTACTAAAACTTCTTTTTCTCTCTCTATTGCACGGTTCCTGGTCTTTTTTAATTAATGGCTTCAAAAAAAATTTAGCATTGTAAAAAAAGAGATATAATAAAATTTTTTTGATGTGTTAAAAAAAGTGAATTTATATTCATGGGATAAAAACTTTACATTTTTTATCAAAAAAATAAACTTTCAAAAGAGAAAAATCGAACATACACGGACTAAATAGAGGAACAACAACAAAAAAAAGTCCAAAAGATGAAAACTTTAACCATAAATCTTCACAATTTTATGTTTGATTTGCGAAGAAATTAGGGCTAGGGCTTTTTCTTTATTTTACGAGTGAAAGATGAGTAAATGGGAAAAGAAAAGAGACGGTACTACCCTATTGTTTTTTTTTAAATTATAAAATATGTGTAAAGTTTAAATTACGTGGCAGCCACTGAGTGGCTAAAAGATCCACGTGAGAGCAATTGTATATCACGTAATAAGGTTGTTGAAGTCGCGTATTTATTTGTTTAAGAACTGGATACTTAAAGTGTTTATTTGTGGGGCCATTTACATAAATAATATATTATTTAGCCTAAATTACGAGTTTTAGCATAATTTTAACTCTTACCAAATATAATTATATTTTTGTTACCAAAAATAGCAACATATTAATAAATGGGTTCTTTTTTACTCTCTCTTTGTCGCGCTACTTCTCTCTCGCGCTGCTTCTCTCTCTCTCGCTACTTCTCCCTCAGAAATTTCTCAAATTCTCTCTAATTGCAGTGAAGAATTCCTGCAATTTTCCGGATCTGAGCTTTCATCTTTCAATTGTCTACTTCATCTTTGCAATTTCCGGATCTGAGAAAGACAATAATCAGGTTATACGATTCTAATTGTTTTCTTATTCAAAATTCAATTTCATCTGTGTATCTTGTATGATTTCAACTCACATATACGATTCCAATTGTTTTTTTATTCAAATTTGTAGATGGCCATAATACCGATTATGCTTCATCACAATGGGAGGTGGGACAGTAGCAGTCGCTATGTTGATTACAATGCAGATGCAATAGTTATAAAATCTGAATCAAGCTATGAGACTCTTATGGCGGTAATTGCAACACAATTATCCATTGATACTTTTGTTAAAAAAGTAAGCATCAAATACAAAATTGATGATTGGTCAGTGCCATTAGAAATACGAAACGATATGGGAGTCCAAGTGTATGCCGAATTGAAAAAGGATAACCGAGATATTACTAAATATCCTTTGTGTATCACAACAACAGAACTACTGATCCAAGAGGAGCATGAATCAAACTTAATTCCACATTTGTGTGCATCTGATTCAATCTCAACCTCTGAAATCCTCAATTCATACAATTTTGATTCAATGATTGGAACTGATGATGCAATTCAAGATGTTGGAATGGGATCACATACAGAAATTGATGAGTATTCGAATGTTGAATCTGTAATCATAACTAACCACAATCAAGAATTGATTGAAGAAAATCAAGTCTATCAACAAAAGTCAATTTTGGTTAGTGCAGTGAGGCGTTATTCTGTTTTTCACAAATTTGACTTCAAGGTCATACGATCAAATGCAAATTGGTAAATATCTTTATTTATTCTATCTGCTTTAATTATCTGTCTGTTTTTATTGTTTTAAAGTTTAAATTTTGAACTAATTTTGTTGTATTTTCTGTAGTTATACAATTGAATGTTTGAGTGAAAATTGTGATTGGAGTTTACGAGCATCAAGTTTGAACAAATCTGGAATGTTCAAAATTAGAGAGTACAATGGCAAGCATGTATGTCTGCTAGGGGCCAATTCTATTTCTGAAAGACATGCAACAACTACTGTAGTTGCTGCTATTATAATGAAAAAGCTTGCAGAAAGTAAATCTGATTACACACCGCGGGAGATACAAAGTGACATGTTAAATGATTATGGTGTGTCATTAACCTATATGCAGGCTTGGAGAGCTAAAGAAAAAGCCTTAGAATTAGTGAGAGGTGATCCTGCTGATTCGTATAGAAGATTACCTGGTTATCTTTATATGTTGGAAAAAACTTATCCAGGGTCACATGTTAAATTGCACAAGTCAAATGATGGGCATTTTCTATATGTATTTGTGGCATTGCATGTATCAATAAGGGGTTGGGAATATTGTAGGCCTACTGTAGTTGTTGATGGAAGTTTCCTTAAAGCAGCATACAAAGGGACAATGCTAACAGCTAACACATTAGATGCAGCAGGTTAGTGTTTTTTTTTACTTTGTTTTGTATTAATATTGTATTACAGGCGTATTAAAAATGTCATTTATTTCCTAACATGCAGGCAATATACTGCCACTTGCTTATGCAATTGTGGATTCAGAGAATGATGCATCATGGCAATGGTTTTTTGAACAATTTAAAGAGGCATATGGTCAGAGGCCAATGATGAGTGTAGTTTCGGATAGACATGATAGTATTATCAAAGCAACTTCAACAGTTTATCATGGAGTTCCTCACTTTGCTTGCATCTGGCATTTGTGGAAAAATGTGATGAAACATTTTAAAAGAAGTCAGTATAAGATAAGTGAGTTGTTTTATACAATGGCAAGGGCTTACACTCAATTGGAATTCAACAAAAATATGGAAATGGTTGAAAAAATAGACAGAAGAGTTAAAGACTACTTGTTTGATATTGGGTACAGTAAGTGGTCACGTGTGCATGCCCAGGTGAACAGAACATGGACAATGACTTCAAATATTGCAGAATCATTAAATGCAGTCAATAAGGACGCTAGGGAACTGCCAGTTTTGCCACTACTAGATTTCATGAGATTGCTAATTCAAAAGTGGAATAACAATAATCGATCAAAGGCTACATTTTCAGCATTCTACCTTGGTAAGAAATATCATGAAATTTTGGAATGTAACAAAGAGGAAGCGGACAAAATGAGGGTATGTATCATTTCGTTATATTGAAAAACTGTTAATATATCTTCTAACTGTTTGCTTTTTTTTTTTTACAAATTATAGGTACGAGAAACAACTGAATACTTGCATACAGTCATCGACGGTATTACAAATTTCACAGTTAACCTTCAGGATAAGAAATGCAGTTGTGGAAGGTTCCAATTGGATGAACTACCATGTGCACATGCTTTAGCGGTTATATACAAAAGACATCTTGTCTATGAAGACTACTGCTCCCCATACTACACAAAAGCAAACTTGTTGCAAACATACCAACTTCAAGTGGAAAATCTTCCTGATTCAAGCACCTGGAATGTGCCATTGCATGTATCTGCTGAAATAGTCTTACCTCCAATTGGAAAAAGGGCAGCTGGAAGACCAAGAAAAACAAGAATCAAAACTGGTGAGGGCAGAAAATGCAAAAGATCTAAAAATTCATGCAGTAATTGTGGACAAGCAGGTCACAATCGAAAGAAATGTAAAAATGTTAGAAATAAACAGTAGGGCAGACAGAAGTTACAAATATAGCAAGAATATTTTTTAACATTTAAAGTAATTCTTAAATATTTTGTTGCATAGATAATCTTAATATTTTGTTCATATTTCTTTGAGCCTTGCATTATAATCATATTATCAAAATGTCGTTGTATTATAATCATATTTAAAAAGGGTTATATATTATATTATGAGCATGTATTACAGTTTTATAACTTAAGTATATTATAATGTATTATAACTGTATTATAATCATATTGTAAAGGGTTATAAAATGTATTATAATCATATAATACAATTATAATGTATTATAATTGTATTATAATCATATTGTAAAGGGTTATAAAATGTGTTATAATCATATAATGTATTATAATCATATATTACAGTCACATGTATTCACCAAACGGGATGCCATCAAAAGCATTGTAGTTTTTTCATAATAAAAACACACATACATGTTCATCAAAAAGATCCATCGCGTCATATAATCATATTCAAAAGGGGTTGGGGGTTCATGTTATGAGCATGTATTACAGTTTTATAACTTAAGTATATTATAATTGTATAATGTATTATAATTGTATTATAATCATATGGTAAACCTTCTAATGTATTATAATGTATTATAATTGTATTATAATCATATCGTAAAGATTATAATGTATTATAATGTCTTATAGTTATAAAATGTGTTATAATCATATAATGTATTATAATCATATATTACAGTCACATGTATTCACCAAACGGGATGCCATCAAAAGCATTGTAGTTTTTTCATAATAAAAACACACATACATGTTCATCAAAAAGATCCATCGCGTCATATAATCATATTCAAAAGGGGTTGGGGGTTCATGTTATGAGCATGTATTACAGTTTTATAACTTAAGTATATTATAATTGTATAATGTATTATAATTGTATTATAATCATATGGTAAACCTTCTAATGTATTATAATGTATTATAATTGTATTATAATCATATCGTAAAGATTATAATGTATTATAATGTCTTATAATTGTATTATAATCTTATATTACAGAGTTATAAAATGTGTTATAATCATATAATGTATTATAATCATATATTACAGTCACATGTATTCACCAAACGGGATGCCATCAAAAGCATTGTAGTTTTTTCATAATAAAAACACACATACATGTTCATCAAAAAGATCCATCGCGTCATATTCACAGCAAAAGCAACAAAAAATAGCATTTTTACATTTTTGCATGAGCATTCAAAAGTAGAAAAACAACTAATAACTACTTCTTTGTTGCACATCCTTTACGCTTATAAACCTTCCATGATTTCTCTTCATCACTAATAGCACCACTTTCTTGTTTTTTTGTTGCATACTCCCACAATAATGCTCCAAATCTCTTTCGATGATACTCAACATCAAAGGACTCGTATGGGATCTGTCGCTTTTCACTAACATACTCAGCAAATGCAGCAACATAGACCCCACAGTCTCTGAAAAATAAAGTAACTTACAGTGAATAAAAAGGATAATTTACTAAAAATCAAAATCAGAAATATTATACAAAACTTACAGCGAATCTTCCTTTTGTTTTGGAAGTTGACCAGTAAGCATGTTGATTTCAAGTCTATCAGTCACTTTCAAATTCTTGTATTTAGGGGTACTCAATAATTCTGCCCGCTTGTTATAGAATTTAGTTATATCCATATATAAAGGTAGAATTGTAGAAAACATTTCTGCAATGTTAGACAATTCATAGTCTTTACCCCTTTTAGGAAAAGAGTCATACACATTAAGACACCTCTCAACAATGTCAAACACAATCAAACACCAATGATGATTTTTCTTGAGATTTACAGGAAACAAAACAAAATCAACAGTAACCCAAGAAACAGCACCTGAACAAAAGAGGAAATGACTAGTGTCAAAATCTAAAAAAGTAACCAATTTCTTTATACCGTATATAAAGAAATATTTTTTACCTATCAAAGAAGACCCACAAATATAACCAGCCACAGGATCAGTTACTTTCACAGTCAAACCTGTTTTGTCTTCATTAGATGCAACCAACTTGAAGAATATTTGTTCAATTTTTATCTTAAAACAACAATCTGTTGTAGTGAACCTCACACAATTTGACCCATACTTGCTCTTCTTCCGCAAGTAATACAAAATTACATCAATGTGCTGTAATTTTTAGATCAAAATTAATAAACCATAAACAAAAGTGAAAGTCATATAAACTAGAACAATGTGTTGTAATGTTTAGATCAAAATTAATAAAGCATAAAGAAAAGTTAAAGTCATGTGAAAACTAACAGTATCTGACCACTGTTGTCCAGAATGTGCCAAATTGTAGAACCATTCCTTCTCTTTAATCAAAATAACCCCCAAATCAAGTGGAGGCTTAATCTCCTGAGCAACAACTAGGTAAGGGCTTTTTCTTCTGGCCAAAACAAAAAAAAAACAAAGTTAGCAATACATTCAAATACGTTTACACAAAAGTTAACATAAAATAGTTCAATAAATGGACCTCTTCTTTGAAAGTCCTTCATGTAGCCAAGTTGTGAAGGAACTGATCAAATTCTTGTCAATCTCTACACCAATTTCAGTAGAAAAAGGATGTTTTATCTCAAAAAATTTACATGACACAGAATCAGTAGCACCAGAATCAAACTCCTGTAAATATGGAGATTTAACAAGCTTCCCTGGATTTTTCATTCTACTTTGTTGTTCAGGTGTGACTGATTGTTTAGTTACTTCATCTAATAACTGAGTCAAATTATCAGGTACTTCAAAGTCATCAAGTGTTGGAATTGATTTTTTTCCAACTTTGGTCGCACCACCCCAGTCGCGCAACTTATCACTTTCACCTCCAACTTCATCAAGGTTTTTACCCTTAGTCACATCTGGTATGACAAGAAAATATATTCAACCTTAGACATAATATATTGTAAACATGTATTTTAATATGGTGATAAAATACCTGTTTTACCACCATCTCTAATATCAGCTAAGACAGATGCAACTATAACTTCAACAGCATCGTTACTCCTCACTGGAGTATCTAATGGTTATGAAGTAACACCACAAGAATCACATAAATAAAGTCATATACACACACATAGTGAGTTTTTATGTATTATAATGATATTATAATCATATACACACACATAGGTTACATAATACCAAAACACTTCTGATGTATTAGAAAAATACTTCTGATGTATTAGAATAATATTAGAATAGGATTTATTAACAGTGATATTGGAGTGGCATTTATACTATTATCATATAACAATAATGTATTATAATGATATTATAAGAAAAACTGTCAGCAAAAGAGCTGTAACTAGGTGGTTCCAAGAAAACAGAAGCATGCATCTAATTTAGAAACACTTAAGACCTCTCATTAACAGCAGGCTAGAATCAATAGCATTTTGTGGAACAGATGGGCATAGCATTTACATGCAGTCAATGGTGGAACCTGAAATTTTACTAAGGGATGTCACAATAAAACAAAGTAGATACATGTAAAAAATAAGCAGAGTCAACATATAGTAAACATAAATAATGATATTATAATGATATTACAAGGGTATTATAATCATATTTACCTGATTTGGCACAATAAATAATAGGATTTATACTATTATCATATCACAATAAATCATGAAAAATACTGAATTAATTTACCTGATTTGGCACCATCTCTCAAATCAGCAACTCCAGGGTCTTTACCTATACTAAAGTCTGAAAAAATGCAATAACAATAATGTACGATGTATTATAAAATAAATACAACAATATAAAATATACCTTGCACAGAAACATGTTCCATATTTCCTCTGCTGGCAGAAGTCCCAACATCTTTTTCCCTACTCTGTGGTTCTTCAAAAACTTGTTCACTACAAACACGCTCATTCCCATGTTTTTTATTTAACAGTAGCTTGATATCAGTTAACAAATTGGAATGAGAATCGATTATAAATTGTTTGAAATCTCTCAACTGTGCATCAACTTTTGCTTCAAGAGCTTGCTGGTTACTATTTGACTATAAAAAAAATTTCAGCAGTATCAATATTTTCAGCAGGTTGCTCTAAAAAATTTATCAATGTTTCATTGTAGAATTACCTTTATAAGCTCCATTTTCAATTCTTTCAACTCTTTAATCAATTCTTCTTGACCTTTATAAGCTCCATTTTCAGCAGTTGATGAATTCTCATTCACAATTGACAAAATTTCCAAGTTGTAATCCCTTTCAGGCGGCAACATTAACTTTGAAAGCTCTTCATTAGATGCAGAAATATTTGCAAACTGAAAAATTAAAACAAACAAAATGATCAAACTGAAATTTCAAGCAATTATAACTGTAATAACATTGATACACTTATAAAATAAATGAATCAGGAACATATTATAAAAGTATATTATAAAATATACCTTGCGGCTTGTCATACTAAACATCAGCTTCTCCACTTTTATTTGCCTTGGGGCTTCGGAAGTCACTTTCCACCTAAGTCCTCTGGGAATTGCATCTTTCGATATTCGAATGGCAATACTTTCATCAACAAAGGAACAACACTCGTATAGCCATATTTGCAGAGCAAGTGGAAAACCCCCTAATCGGTAATATTGTGTAGTAACCTTAAGGCAATGCCTAATACTATCCAACAATGCATGAAAAACATCAATACCCCAAGGATATTCATTAAACATGCCAGAGTCAACCAAATGAAAATGTTTCTCTGGAACAGGTTGTTCGTTGTCCTCGTAAGAGAATAAAAATTCTTCAATAAAGTACAACGCAGCAAATTTTACAGCATGAGGATTGTCCTCCCATTCTGTACAAGTGAAAACATTTCGAATGGCAGCTTTCCCAATAGCTTGATCTCTAGCAAAGTACTCCACCATCAACTCTGAAGGGACTTCAGGATCATAACCAACATCACAAGAACCAACACACCTTAAACCACTAACAATACCGAACTCTCTTAAACCAAAAAACAGTTTCTGTCCATTTACTTCAATACCAAAAACATCTACAGGTGTAAGATTTAACTCCTTCTCAACTAAACAATGTATAAGTTGCAATTGAGTATTCACTTTGGGCATATCAACAAAATAACCAAAACATGTACGTCGAAAATCTTCAAACTGAGTAGTAGACAACTTAGCTTTTATTGTGTTGATAACTTCATAGTTTGTGTAAGCCTTCCACCGACTGCTAACATAGTTTTCACCAGGAACCTTCCAAAACTTTCGATTCTGCACTCACGTACACATAGGTTAAGATATTATAATAGTATTATAATCAAATTTATACTGATATTGGAATAAGATTTATTCTATTACAATATCACCATAATGTATCATAATGATATTATAATAGTATTATAAACAGATTTATTATAATATCACAATAATATATTATAATGATATTATAATCATGTTTTATAATCACAATAATGTATTATAATGACATTAAAATCACATGTATTACACACATATACACACACAGTACTTATAAAATCGCAACAATAACAAAAATGATATTATAATCATGTATCATAATGATATTATAATAGTATTATAATATAATCAGATACACACAGTACACACACAGTACTTATAAAATCACATAAATAACCAAAAAAAACAAATTAAACCTTGTCAAAATCATCCATGATATCAGCATCTTTCCCGGGCCGATTCCTCCTCTGTTTTTTCTTGCTAGGTGAAGCCTTACTTTTTGACTTTGGAATTGGCAAATCATCCATGAAGTCGTCGTCATCATCATCAACAATTTTTTTCTGCTTTACGTCAACATCTATTTTTCGCTTGTTAGAATTCAAACCCATATTACCAACACGTTTTTTCGCCACTCTTTTTATTCTTTTTTTGCGCTGAACTTCAGTATCATTTTTTGTCGTTTGATCAGATGGCAAATTATTTGTATGTTGAGAAATCCCTAAATCAAAAGAAGGCACATCAGATTCCAAACCCTCAACTAAATGAGGGTTTTGACTCCTAGTAGTCCTTCTAGGTGTTGATGTCTCAGTAGTCATCACAGAAAATTTTACCTGTAAAATCATGAAAACAAAACCCTAAATAACAGAATATACTACCAAAAACAAAATTCGTCCTCAATGTTCTATTCACCAAGTTTAAATGCACAAAACAAAGCAAACAGTGTAGAGAATCGAAACAGAGCAAAGAGTGCTATTCACCTAGTTCAAAACAAAAAATTCAAAAAATAAAAAATCGCTGAAATGAAAATACTGAAATATAAATCGAAACAAAGAATGAAAAATTTTGAGCGAAGAGCTTCTAATTTTGAGCGAAGATTCTACCTGTAAAATCATGCAAACAACACAAAATTCTCAACATATATACAACATATAACATAATATACTACGAAAATCAAAATTCTTCATCAATGTGCAATTCACCAAGTTTAAATGCACAAAACAGAGCGAAATTTTTCAAAAAAAAAAAAAAAAAAAAAATCCCGCTGAAACGAAAACAAACTACATACAGTGAAAGATCTTCTAAATAGTATAGTGTAGAGAATACATACAGTAAAAGATCTTCTAAATGTCGCTTGACTGGAGAAGAAAGGAAGAAAATGGTAGAGAAAACTTCTGAAAATTGTAGAGAGAAAAAAATGGTAGAGAGAAGTTAAAAGTGGGGAAGTTAAAAGGGTGCACTGCAGAGTGTTATTATTTTATTAATTTTAAAAGTGTTATTAATTTATTAATTATGCTATGGACCGTAATTAATTAGAAGTACCATTAAAAAGTGCAATAACAATAATAAAATATATCAATTATGTAAAAATTCCTTATTTGGTGCACTATGAAAGTTTAAGGTCATACTTAAAATTTGAAGCCAAGTTTAAGTGTCAATTTACGTATTATGGCCTTTAATTTATTTTCCAAGTAATTTCATCTCCTAGCCTATTTTCACACTGTTTCAGATGTAGCCACCTTTTAAAATTTTACATTCAAGTTTCATAAATTTTAATCCAGTGATTGTCATTAGAATTTTTCGGAAAATATCAATAAGAATGAAGATGGGTAGTTTAAATTTTACGAACGTTATTTTTAGTTTGAAAGATATATATTTGAAGCTTCATATGATACACAGTCGAATTCCAAAAGTTTCAAAAGAAAAGCAAAAATTAAAAGGAGAAAGAGATGTTATTAGACGGATCAAGTGATGCTATATTAAACTTTGTTTAAAAGAGTTCATAAAATGATTCTTAATTACATAAATAAAAGATGTAAATCAATGATCTCCAGGGGGTAATGTGCCAGAAAGGAAGTGAGAAATGAGAGAAAGGGCTCTAGCAGGTTGGAAACTTGGAACTTCATGTCCTGCGCCTCTTACTGTTGCAAATGTTAAACCTCCTTTATATGTTTCAACATATCCTCCAACCTGCAACATATATATCCAAACATGAATCGTTAATTTAATTTTCATTTAGTTAAACATTGAGAAAATATTGAATCAAGTTTTATGGTGAGCAAGTGTTGTTTGACAAGAAATTTTTGTTTTTTTACCTCTCCTCCATTCAACCAAGAGCGCCAAGGTTTGTCAACTGTAAGATTCATTGCTTGTATAGATCTCTTTGAAGAAGTCACAGGCACCCTTCCATCAGTATCCCCACTGCATTTAATTTTTAGAGTACAAATATATGTTAGAAGTTTTATGATAAAGTGATGAGAAAGAAAAGAAAGTTGCTAATGGGGAATAAAATTACCTAAAGATCCACACTCGAACGCCATTTGCCAAAGATTCTTTGAGGAGAGGAATTATAGTCGTCGGGCTATCTAGCCAATGGTAAAAGAGAACATCACTGAAATAGAAAAGAATGATGAGCATTGATGCCAAATGAAAATTAAAAACCGAAGATGTAGTAACTCGTTGAATTAAGCAGTAAAATCTCAAATCTCAATATTTTAAATTCTGAAAATGTGGAGGAATTTTTATGAATTTAGTATTTGTATTTGTGTATGAGATTTGTTGGAGTGCTAAAAACCTGCAAGGTTCCCAATCATATTTGAGGTTGGTAACGTTGGCATGGAGTGCATCTTGAACATCCTGCCTGTTCAGGTAAGCATGAATGAAATAGTCCGAGCAGGGGTCAATTTGCAATGGCTGCATCAAGAAAAACTCATTAACTCAATATCAATATTTCTACATTATTTTATACAGAATAGAATGTGGATGATTATCACACTTACTGGCGGTATCTTTGGATATTTCGTGAGATTACTATCCTTGCAAAGGGGAAAATAAATGTTGTAGATGTCAAGATAGTTGGTATTGGCGGTTGAAGTTGCAATTGCGTTGTTGCACTTGCTCTCGTTGTGGTTTTGGACGAAACAACTACTTTGGATGTCATGGTAAGTTTCATCTGAAATTAGGGCATGAGACGCAAAGTATTCATACATTCCTATATTGTCCGAATCATCATTGATCACTGCATTCCCAATCTGCAATTTGTAGTTACAATAATTTAACATTGTTAGTGTAATTTAACATGTTGTAACTGAACGATTAGATTAGAGATCACTTACAATTATTCCTTTGAGATTGACAAGTGTCTTATTTGCTAACTTGTTATGTTTAAGAATCGTATGTGCCAACTGAGGTACATAATGTCCAGCATAGCTCTCACCAGAAATGTAAAAATCTCTGTTTTTGTACTCGGGAAATCTCTCGAGCCAATTGAGTAAAAATACAAAATTATCATGGGCAGTGCTCCTATCTCCAATTGTATTGAAGTCACTGCTTGTATTTGTATATGAAAATCCTACTCCAGCAGGAGACTCCAAGAACAACACATTGGCAGCTATAATTCAACAGGGGAATCAATTAGTACTCACACTTGAGAATTACTCAAACTATTTCGAAACATTAACTTAAAATTTATACAAAGGGGAAAAAATAATTTAATTACCATGGTTCCAGGCATAACTGTTCCTGTGTAATGTCTTTCCATCACTACTAACTCTAAATGGTCCAAGTTCCTCCATGGCACCATATGCAAGGGAAGAACAGCCAGGACCTGCAGAAAGGATTCCAGAAAACAAAACATTAAGATTTCATTTTTTTTATCAAACAACTTAAATCACTATTTATCCACATGTATAACAAAGGTTTATATCAAAACTACATAGTATAACACAAATAACTATAGAGAAATGTTGTATGTATATACCTCCATTAAGCCAAAGAAGCAAAGGCAATGCCTTGGAATTCTCAGCTTCCGTAAAGTAATAATACAAAGCACGGCCAGCAGATTCATTGACAGTAACATAACCACCATATTGTTGGAACTTCACTGGTGGTTGTCCAGGCAATTTTTCGATCCAATCTTTTTCTTTTAGACCTTCCTGTGGAAGAATAACTTTGTCTAATTCTACATTCTCAACGGCTGCCGCCTTATAGTAACTCTTGCCAAAGACTGAATTCTTCTTTTGCTTGGCCTTGTAAAATTCACCAAGAACATCACTTTGCCTCTTTCCAAGGCTTGAAGCAATCAAACTGGACAAAAAGAGGGTAAAAAGAAGGAAGAAGAAATCGAATTTTCTCATTGTTGTGTGTTTTGTGTTGAAAAATGGAGGCAGAGGAAGGTTATTTATCATGCAATTGTGTGATTATGAGATTTGATTGTTATACCATTTTTGTAGCCAAATCAATTGGATATCTTAGTGGGATTATGGTATGCTTTAATTATGTATCATGCCAAATATTGTTGTGATGCCAACTTAATAACTTTTCTATTTTTAAATATAAAAAGTTGGTAATTACTTGGAATAAGATCAGGATTAGTTTAAAATATATGATTTTATACCAAATATAATTTTAATGTAATAGGATTTTACCGTCTAATTTGGTCAGTTAATCAAAAAAATATTAATAACATGAGTGAATATATATTAGAAACCGATTTCGATTCATCCTATAATTAATAAAAAGTAATAACATGAATGAATATATATTGGAAACCGATTTTGATTCATCCCCTCTGCTTTGAGTTTTAATTTTTTTTTAAAATCTTCTTCGAGTTAATTATGGTGACGATATTAGACTTTGTCTTTCTATAGGATGATTGAAAATAGAAGAAGATGAGAAATAGAAAAAAGAAGGCCAAATACATAAACAAACACCTAAACTTGTCCTCATTTTTCACTTAGACACCTAAACTAAGACAAGTTCCTAATAGACACCTCAACTGCTCAGATTTGATCCCTTTAAACACTTTTATCCTACTTGGCACTCTCCGGTACTATTTTTTTAATTTTTCAGCCAAAAATAAATAGTTGCGGTCCAAAAAACTTTTTTTTTTTTTTATAAAAGTAGATTCTAAAAATTCTCAGTTAACCATGTGCAAAATTTTTTTATTTAAAATTGTAATAATTTTTTTCGCATATGGTTAACGGAGAATTTTGAGAATCTACTTTTATGGAATTTTTTTTTTTCGCATATGGTTAACGGAGAATTTTGAGAATCTACTTTTCTGGAAATTTTTTTTTTTTTTGGATAACTGAGAATTTTTAGAATCTACTTTTATAAAAAAAAAAAAAATTTTTGGACCGCAACTATTTATTTTTGGCTGAAAAATTAAAAAAATAGTACCGGAGAGTGCCAAGTAGGATAAAAGTGTTTAAAGGGATCAAATCTGAGCAGTTGAGGTGCCTATTAGGAATTTGTCTTAGTTTAGGTGTCTAAGTGAAAAATGAGGACAAGTTTAGGTGTCCATGTATGTATTTGGCCAAAAAAGAATTCACGGGGAGGAAATGGGTTGGGGATAGTTTGGACCGGCGGGTTTTTAAATAAATTGGGTATATAAAATTGGTTTGAGTTTGCCACGTGTCCCTTCATCGAACAAATTTGTCTCAAAGTATAATAAGGGGTTTATATACTTATATTTGAGGCGAAAGTATAACAGAAAGAATATATTTGGACCAAAAATAGATAACGAGATATATTTAAACTATAGCACTTAATTTTGAGAAAAATAAACTTATAGCACTTAATCGATTAAACATTAATTGCTATTTAAAAGTGTTTTTTTTTTTAAATTTATTAATCAAGCACAAATTATTCTCTCCAAAAATACTTTCACCAAGTAGCCACCTTTAGCACCACTTGTTTGAAAATACAAGGTTATTTCACTCAACTCCTGTCGGATCGTCAAGTTAAAGATTTGCCTTGCAACATCTCATGACAGATGATCATTAATTTGTGATGGATAGGCTTTTCTATAATTCTTGGTGAATTACTAGGAGATTAGTACAAAACTACAAATTGTGTCATAAATTTGGAATAATTTCCTGCCAATAACCGGGAGTTTATGATGGTTGACTTGCTACGGTGACAAAATTAAATCCAACCCGCTCAATTCATTTAAGTTTGGGCAGGTTAATATCCAGGTCCGTTCATTAGATCAATTCGTTTAAATTTGGGCAAGTTAATATCCCATCCATTTATTAGCTAAATCCATTTTGATCCAATCCAATTCAATTCAATTCAATTCAACTCATTAAAACTTGGGTTGATATGTAATCTAAATTGATTCGAGAAAAATCTTGTCAAAATATTTTTAATTTTTTTTCATAATCATAATAAAGAAAATTATAATTTTATTTGGTACTAAAACATTGCAAAATAAATAAATAAACAAACAAATAAATAAGTAAAACTTAGTGAAAATTGGATTAGGTTGAATTTTGACCAGTTCTACAATCCATTACCTAACTCATTTTGACCAAATTATTTAAACTCAAGTAAAGTCGAATTGGGTTGACTCTTGACCCGATTGTTGTCTTGATCTATTATGACGAGACCAAATTTGATCCAATCCACCCAATTAACCTGATCGTATCGTAACTTAGAAACAAATTTACAATTTCTTGCTTATCATGGAAGGAGGAGAATGAGAAAAAGGAGAGAAGCACAAGTGCTTGCGGATGTCACTTAATACTTTTTCTCAACATGTTCAGAAAGTTTAACACGCCTATAAAAAAAATACTCTGGAAATTTCTTACAAATGTAACTAGCATTTGAAATAAATTAGTTGAAAATAAATAATTCTTTATTAAAACTAATGTGGAAGAACTTTCTGCTCTTTGCTTTCCTTCTATTTGGCTTTACTTATTCATTTGATTCTTCTGCTATATATTGCATCTCACATTCTATTACTTTCTCTGTCTCATTTATTTGGCACATTTTTGTAGTCTGTTCCTAAAAGATTATCATCTTCCTCTTATCGAAAACAATTTTACTTTAAAATTTTCTTTTTACCCTTAATGAAATGATTCTCAAGCACACAAATATCTAAGATTAGTTTTAGACTACAAATTTCAAAAAATCTTTTTTCAAATCAAAGGGCGCCACACAAAGTGAGATGGAGGGAGTGCTATACATTTTGTAGTTTACTTTCAATTTGTTATGCCCTGATATTGCTGTACATTTGACATCATCTTGGCTATGTTTAGCGTGACAATATTAAGACTTGGCATTGATTGATGTCTCTACAAATGCAAGACTTCATACTATGTAATGCTTAATATATTGTTTTTCACCTGCAGTTTGCCAAACACTTTTGATTCACGAACGAACAGTTTCCAAAAGAAAAAGCAAAGAATAAACAGAGGGAGACAGAGATGTCTTAAGATGGATCAAGTGATCATGATATTCTACGTTAAACTTTGTCTAAGAATGCTTTCATAGAATGATTCTTAATTACACAAATAAAAGATGTGCTAGATTAATGATCTCCAGGGGGTAATGTGCCAGAAAGGAAGTGAGAAATAAGGGAAAGGGCTCTAGCAGGTTGAAAACTTGGAACTTCATGTCCCGCGCCTCTTACTGTTGCAAATGTTAAACCTCCTTTATATGTCTCAACATATCCTCCAACCTGCAAATTTAATTTCATGGAGAAATATTGAATCAAGTTTTATGGTGAGCAGTAGCTGTTTGATGAACAATGTGTGTATTTTTACCTCTCCTCCATTAAACCAAGAGCGCCAAGGTTGATCAACGGTAAAGTTCATTGCTTTTATAGATCTCTTTGAAGAAGTTACAGGAACTTGTCCGTCTGTATCACCGCTGTTATTAGTTTCCAAGTACATGTCAAATATTTTGTGGTCAGGACCTCTATATATGCACTATGTATATAAGATGATCAGAAAGAAAAACAGGTACTAGTATAATGGGGAATAAAATTACCTATAAATCCATACTCGAACACCGTGTGCCAAAGACTCTGAGAGGAGAGGAATTATAGTCACCGGGCTGTCTTTCCAATTGTAAAAGAGTGGGTCGCTGAAATAGAAAAGGAATTATGAGCATTGACGAAAAAGAAAACACTTTTGACAATCTGTTAAAATTTGCTCATTGTCTGAGCAATTGAAGCCTAATGAATATTGGAAATTGAACATGTTGTAACTCATGGAAGCGGTAAATTCTGAAATCTCGATAGAATATGTTGAGGATTTGTATGCATTTAAGTGTTTGTATTTGAGTATGGGATTTGATGTTGGGAGCTAATAACCTGCAAGATACCCATTTATATTTGATGTTGGTAACATTGGCATGGAGTGCATCTTGGACATCCCGCCTATTCAGATAAGCATCAATGTACTTGTCCGAGCAGGGGTCATACTGCAATGGCTGCAACAAAATAACTCATTAACTCAATATCAATGTTTCTGCATCATTTTATACTTGATAGAATATGGATATTTGTAAAAATAAGAGCAAAAATGCAGAGCTACCCCACTTACAGATGATAGTTTTGGGTATTTTGTGAGATTTCCATCCTTGCAAAGAGGATAATAAATGTTGTAGACATCAAGATGGTTGGTGTTGCTGTCAGAAATCGCAAGTGCCCCATCGCATTTGCTCTTATTGTAGTAATTGTCGGAACAATATTTCTTGATGTCAAGGTACGTTTCATCTGAAATTAGGGCATGAGATGCATGGTATTCGTACTTTCCTATGAAGTCTGTGTCCTGATTGATCACTGCATTCCCAATCTGCAATGTGTAGTTGCAACAATTTAACATATGTACATTGTAGTGTAATTTAACATGTTGGTTAATTTAGAGACCACTTACAATTATTCCTTTAAGATTGATAAGTGTCTTGTTCGCTAGCTTGTTATGTTTAAGAATAGTGTGTGCTAACTGAGGTACATAATGCCCAGCATAGCTCTCACCAGAAATGTAAAAATCTCTGTTCTTGTACTCGGGAAATCTCTCGAGCCAATTGAGTAAAAATACAAGATTATCATGAGCAGTTCTACTATCTCCAGTTGTATTGAGGTCGCTGCTTGTATTTGTATATGAAAATCCTACCCCAGCGGGAGACTCCAAGAACAACACATTGGCAGCTATAATTCAACAGGAGAAAATTAGTATTTAGAGTTGAGAATTGTACACTTATTTTTCAAACATTAATAGGAAATTAAGTTACACAAAACGGAAACTTTTATGTTTTTACCATGATTCCACGCATAATAATTCCTGTGTAATGTTTTCCCATCACTGTTAACTCTAAATGGTCCAAGTTCCTCCATGGCCCCATATCCCATAGAAGAACATCCAGGACCTGCATAAAGGATGCACAGCATTTTAAGTATGGCTGCATAATCAGAACTAATTTTTGAAAATACTCCGATGGATTAATTGTAGTAGTCCTTTTCCCATTTTTGATTGAACACAAGAAAATTACATTGAAACAGGATGCTATTTATCCAAATGTCATTCACACAAGCACAACTATACTTTCACTAGAACATACAAAAGGTTTATATCAAAACTATATACTAGCATAACATAGATAAGTACAGAGAAATGTTGTATGTATATACCTCCATTAAGCCAAAGAAGCAAAGGCAACGACTTGGAATTCTCAGCTTCAGTAAAGTAATAATACAAAGCACGACCAGCAGGTTCATTGACAGTAACATAGCCACCGTATTGTTGGAACTTCACTGGTGGTTGTCCAGGCAATTTCTCGATCCAATCCTTTTCTTTTAATCCCTCCTGTGGAAGAATAACTTTGTCTAATTCTACATTTTTAATGGCTGCCGCCTTAAAATAATTCTTGTCGAAGGCTGAATCCTTCGTTTGCTTAGCCTTGTAAAATTTGCCAAGAACATCACTTTGCTTCTTTCCAAGGCTTGAAGCAACAAAATGAGACAAAAAGAAGGTAGAGAGAAAGAAGAAGAATGTGAACTTTGCCATGGTTATGTCCTGTATTGAAAATTGGAGTTTGAGAACGGGTATTTATCATGTGTGACTATAAAATTTAATTATGACTTCCTGAATTTTACTTTTTTAAATATAGCAAATTGCAATTACTGAGATTAAAATAAGAATATACTTAATATGAATACCAAAATATGATTTTAATGTAATAGTAGCAAATTGCAATTACTGAGATTAAAATAAGAATAAACTTAATATGCATACCAAAATATGATTTTAATGTAATAAGATTCTACTATTTATACCAAAATATGATTTTAATGTAATAAGATTCTACTATTTAATTTTGGCATGTTGACTATAATTCAAAAAATATTCTAATAAAGAATAACATTTTCTTTTATTGGGGTAGGGGAAGGGGAAATGAGGAGGGGGATTACCATGTGGGAGATCGAACCTTCACCAACAAGGTGAAAGTTTCAGGTACTCAACCAACTGAGCTACTAAGATTCTCTCCAATAACGAAAAACATTAATAAATATGTATACCTTTTTTTTTAGTAACAGGTTAAATGATCGTGTTAATTAAGAACAAAAAGAATAGAATGATTTTTTCAGTTTTTGTCCTCTTTGACATCCTCTTTCATGCTTGTTCTAATAATTAGAGAATTAGTTATTTAGAGCGTTATTAGTATTTCCATAGATGATCATCCCAAATTGATTTTCTCATGATCGTGTTAATTAGAACAAAAAGAATATAATGATTTTTTCAGTTTTTATCCTCTTTGACACCCATTATCAGTAGAGAGAAAATCAATTTGGTATAGAAATAGGAATAACGCTCTAAATAACTAATTCTTTGATTATTAAAACAAGCTTGAAAGAACTTTTCTGTTCTATGTTACACTTTTCCTTCACTTTTTCTAAGTTTTGGATTGCAGGCTTAGTTCTACTTTATTGTTTCAATGCTGACTATGCTAGTTGCTCTGATGGTAAACATTTGATATCGCCTTGGCGATGTTTAGCTTGACAATAATCTTCACTGGGCTTTGATTAATGACAATTCAGCAAGACCTCATACTAATTAACGCTTCACATTGCTGCAAGTTTCAGTGTGTTTAAACTTTATATATTGCATTATACCTGCAGTTTGCCTAACGCGTTTGATTCACAAACAAACAGGTTTCAAAAGAAAAAAGAAGAATAAAAAGAGAGGGAGAGAGACAGAGATGTTATAAGATAGACAATGTGATCAGGATATTCTATATTAAACTTTGTTTAAGAGCGCTTGTAAAATGACTACAAATAAAAGATGTGCTAAATTAATGATCTCCAGGGGGTAATGTGCCAGAAAGGAAGTGAGAAATGAGAGAAAGCGCTCTAGCAGGTTCGTAACTCGGAACTTCATGTCCCGCGCCTCTTACTGTTGCAAATGTTAGGCCTCCTTTATATGTCTCAACATAGCCTCCAACCTGCAACAGACATATCCAAACGAAATCAGTAATTTAATTTCATTGAGAAATATTGAAATCAAGTTTTAAGGTAAGTAATTTTTGTTTTTTTACCTCTCCTCCATTCAACCAAGAGCGCCAAGGTTTGTCAATTGTAAGGTTCATTGCTTGTATAGATCTCTTTGAAGAAGTAACAGGCACCCTTCCATCTGTATCGCCACTGCATTTAATTTCCAAAGTACAATTATATTTTAAACATTTTTGTGATTAGATGATCAGAAATAAAAAGAGAAGTTGTATAATGGGCAATGAAAAATTACCTAAAAATCCACACACGAACACCGTTTGCCAAAGACTCTTTGAGGAGAGGAATTACAGTCAATGGGCTGTCTTTCCAATTGTAAAAGAGTGAATCGCTGAAATAGAAAAGAATTATGAGCATTGGAGCAGAATGAAAACTGGAAACTGAACATGTAGTAACTCATTGAAGCAGTAAAATATGAAAACTCGAGATTTAATTGTTGAAAATTTGTATGCACTTAAGTATTTGTATTTGTGTATGGGGTTAATATGTTGGAGTACTAATAACCTGCAAGATTCCCAGTCATATTTGATGTTGGTAACGTTGGCATGGAGTGCATCTTGAACGTCTCGCCTGTTCAGGTAAGCATAAATGTATTTTTCCGAGCAGGGGTCAATCTGCAATGGCTGCATCAAACATAACTCACTAACTCAATATCAACGTTTCTGCACTATTTTATATGGGATAGAGTGTGGATAGTTGTAAAAATAAGTGCAAAAATACAGAGTTGTCATACTTACTGGTGGTATTTTTGGGTATTTAGTGAGATTTCCATCCTTGCAAAGGGGAAAATAAATGTTGTAGATGTAAAGATTGTTGAGATTGTCACTTGCAGTTATAGCTGCATTATTGCACTTCGCCTTATTGTAGTGGTCCTCGAAACAATATTTCTGGACGTCATGGTAGGTTTCATCTGAAATTAGCGCATGAGATGCATAGAATTCATACATTCCCATGACATCTGTGTCATCATTGATCACTGCATTCCCAATCTGCAATTTTGGATCACCCGTCAGTGGCATAGAACTTGTTACTACAATTTAACTAGTAGCTACTTATATTAGATATCACTTACCATTATTCCTTTAAGATTGATAAGAGTCTTCTTCGCTTGCTTGTTATGGTGAAGAATTGCATGTGCCAATTGAGGTACATAATGCCCAGCATAACTCTCACCAGAAATGTAAAAATCTCTGTTCTTGTACTCGGGAAATCTCTCGAGCCAGTTGAGTAAAAATACAAGATTATCATGAGCAGTTCTGCTATCTCCAGTTGTATTGAGATCACTGCTTGTATTTGTGTACGAAAATCCTACTCCAGCAGGAGACTCCAAGAACAACACATTGGCAGCTAATTTGAAAGGAGAATTAATTAGTACCACTTGAGAATTTCTCAAACTATTTCCAAATGTTTACAGAAAAATTTATACCCAAAAAAAAAAAGAATTTTAGTTACCCCGGTTCCACGCATAACTATTCCTGTGTAATGTTTTTCCATCACTGTTAACTCTAAATGGTCCAAGTTCCTCCATAGCCCCATATGCAATTGAAGAGCAACCTGGGCCTGCATAGAGAATTCACAGCATTGTAAGTATCAACATGGATATGCGCGATAAATCAAACAAATGATTGGTTGGTGCCATGTCAAGGATATATCAGACAAACAAGTTGAAAGGATCATAGTATAACACAAGTAAATATAGATCACAAATGTTGTGTGTATATACCTCCATTAAGCCAAAGAAGCAAAGGCAATGACTTAGAATTCTCAGCTTCAGTAAAGTAATAATACAAAGCACGACCAGCAGATTTATTGACAGTAACATAGCCACCATACTGTTGGAACTTCACTGGTGGTTGTCCAGGCAATTTTTTGATCCAATCCTTTTCTTTTGATCCCTCCTGTGGAATAATAACTTCCTCTAATACTACATTCTCAACGTCTGCCGCCTTAATATAACTTTTGCCAAAGACTGAGATCTTTTGCTTGGCCTTGTAAAACTTGCCAAGAACATCACTTTGCTTCTTTGCCAGGCTTGAAGCAACAAAATTGGACAAAAACAGGGTAAAAAGAAGGAAGAAGAAGGTGGATTTTCCCATTGTTTTGTGTGGATTTTACGAAATGTAGAGTTACAAGAAGGTATTTATTATGAAATTCTATGATTATTATTATCAGTTTTGATTCTCATACCATTTTTAAAAGTCAAATCAAATTGGAGCTGTTAGTGGGATTCTAATATAACTTGCTTTAATTATGCCTCACGCCAAATATAACTTAATAGTTTTACTATTTCAAATATAAAAAATTGGCAATTACTTGGATTAAATTAATTGTGATTTGTTGAACTTAATAATTCTACTATTTTAAAGGTAAAAACTAGCAATTACTTTGAATTTCATTAATACTTTGAATTACATTAATGATTCGTCTAATATGCATGATTTTCTTGCAAATATAGTTATAATGTAATGATTTCTCCTCAAGTTTCCTAGGGTAGTTGTCTAGGTTGATGCCATCTCATTGGGAAAAAAATCATCATAATAAAATTTAAGGTTTGATTAGTAGAACAAGAATCAATCTAACGTAATTGATGAAAAGAAAAAAGTTTGGTTAGCAGAAAATTGATGATGTTACTTCTAAATTTGGCCAAACATATGAGGGCCTCTTAATAATATATGAGTTCAAATATCATGTGTCTTCATTTTATTCAATACTTATTCACGTCTCAAGCTTAATTATTATATTAATATTCTTCAATCCTAGCCTTTCCATGTTTTTTGGTCTCCACCTATCAACCATAACCCATTATTCTTCTCAATTTTCAATCTCAATTGTTATGGCAAGTTGTATCGTAGATGTAAAAGTGTCAATAAGTTTATATTATCATTTTATAAAGTATATATTTTGAGATAAAAATTTAATTTATAGATTGTAAGCTTTAACTTCCATATAACAACTTTGTGTATTAGTGTAGGAGCGATTGAAGTTTTCTCAACTCACAAATGAGCCTCCAAATTTTTGTATTTACGTTACTATCATCAAGTTATATGCAACAGTATCATCATATACTTGAATGTGAAATAACAATAAACACTCATAAATAGAAATACTAATACATAAGTTGAGTGAGCGCCTTTGATGATGTTTTTCTTAAGCTTGTTAAGTTGGAATTAATAAAAGATAGGATGTTTTCATAAAATATAAACATTTGGGATAAATTTTAAATTCTAAAAGTTCCCCCAAAAATAGAATTGACTCAAACTAAAATTTTCCAATTTTTGAGAACTTCAAAAAATTTTGCTAAAAAAATTAACCAAAAAAATAACAAGTTATATACTAAACATTTTTTTGCAAGTTTTTTTTCCTTTCAAAAGCTACTTCTACTTCTTACGACAAAACATTATCTTTTATTATATTTAATATATACAATTTTAATAATGTTAAAATGTCTAATTACAATAAATCTTAATTAAAGCATCAAAATAAAAAAAATTATGATAAATGTAAGGGACCTCTTACCTTTGCACGTCAATAGAAATGAGTTAAACCATCCATTTTTTTCCATTGAGACAGAATCATTCTAAAAAATTATGGGACAAAAACTTGAGAAAATACATTGGAGGGATACTTTACCTGATTTTACTGTTTAATTTTGATATATCAATTCCGTGGCTATAATTCAAAATTTGTTCTAATGAAGTAATAATAATAGAAATGAATATAGAAAGTATAAGTGGTTTAAAGTTTGCTTATTAATTTATCAAATGATTATTATACTTTAATGATAAGATATTAGCAATTAATTATGTTAATGAGACTTTTTTAATAGATAAAAACAAATAAATTCCTTAAGTCCTACCTTGTCTGACATCCATTGTCAATTGAGAGAAAATATATTTGGTGTGATAACACTTTTAAATGTTTATTTTTTACTTTCACTTCATAGTCATAATTATTTTATATATATTTATTTTGAGTTTAAAAATATTATACTTTCAAAAGTGTGAGTCTTTTTTCGAATCTTACGAATATCAAAAGTTTTAGTGCATCGAATTACTTTGTATATGTATAATTGTAATGTATACTTATCTTCCTTATTTTGAAGATTTGTTGTGTATAAACTACCATATTTTGAGAAATTGACTTTTTATTATTAATGATTTGTTTCTATAATTAAGTAATTTTCTCATGGATAATATCCCTTAGAATTTGTTGATTTTGAATAAGGATAAGAATCAATTTTGACTCAATATAATGTGCAATATAATTAATACTTGAATATTAAATACATTTTTTATAATAAGGGTGTATGGCGTATAGAACTTATGTGAATGGTATAGTTATATGTTTTTCTATATTAATTTAACTTGTAGTCATACTTATGATCAGATTTTCAAATTTTCGAATCCCAAAAATTTTTATCGGTGAAATTTTATGATGGACAATATTAAAAATTATAAATATATAAAATTTAACTGAGAGAAGAAAATATGAATAATTTTTTTTTATCAAAAATATTTTAGAACATCAAATTAAATTATTCAAATCATCATATTAGTGCATATAATTTTTACATTAAGATCCAAGATAATATATTAAAAGCACATGGTTAATTTTTTATTAACTTGAAATAATTCTTATTATTATAAATAATAATTATGTTATGTGATTGAAACAACAAATTGACAATTACTGAAAAGTAAAAGTAAAATAAGTATTGGTATAGTATGGATGATTTTATATTAAGTATGGTTCTAATAGAACATAATTCTACTATTTAGTTTTGATATTTAATCGAATATATACAATGATATTTTATTTCCATACTATTTTGGAAGTCCAATCAAATTGGAGCTGTTAAAGGATTGTGATATAACTGCTTTAATTATGCCCAAATATAGTTATGATTTTTTGAAATTGACAATTTATTTTGGATTGAATTAAGGAGCAATCTACTTGATTTCATACCAAACTAGATATTTAAGGCCTATGAAACGGTCCAATATTATAATTTTAAACTATATTTATTAATATTTAATTTTTATTTTAAAAAATAAATCAATCATTTGTATGTTCAACTATGCACTCACCATAAAAATGCATATGAGGATTATAGTTTGCAATTTTTTATTTTTTTTTATTTTTATAATGTTAAACAAAAATTTAGAACTTGTTTAAGTTATATTACGAGAAAAATGTTTAAGTTATATTACGAGAAAAATGACTTTTAATGATCATTTCTTACGAAGTAAAATGAATTCGATCGTTATAAATATACTTATAGTGATCAAATATTTTTTCGGTCGTTATAAATACACTTATAGTGATCAAATTTTTTTCCGGTCGTTATAAATATACTTATAATGTCCAAATTATTTTCTGGTCATTATAAATACACTTATATTGACCAAATTTTTTTCGGACGTTATAAATACACTTATAGTGACCAAAAATTTTTTCGATCGTTAAAGATAAATTTTAATCCAACATCAACGAGGGGATAAATTTGATCATTAAAAAAATATTACATCCCATCGTTAAAACATATTAGTTAGCGTAAAAATATTTTAATTAATATGAGTGCAAAGAGATTAGACCAAATCATGTAATAAGTATAACAAATGGAGTTTTGTTAATCATTCCGTCATTCTGATAAGAATCCTCCATCTTTTATAATTTTGCTTATCTCATAAAAAAAATTTAGTAAAAAGAAAAAATATGAATTTATGATTTTCTAAAAAATACTTATAGTCAATTATATAAAATTTTGAAACATTATAAAAGCATTTACTTACAATCTTTTTGGCACAATTTTTTTTAACTTAAATATTTTCTTGATATAGTTTCTATATATGTTTTTATTTTGAGAGACATTTTATTCATCTTTTCTTGACTTTTTAAAAGATGCAAGATGAAGTAGGTTAAAACAAAAAATTATAATGAAACAAAAACTTAAAAATAGAAGTAATAATATTAAATATATAATTATGAGCTTATGAGATTAATTTAAGGTAAAAAATTTATATAAATTTGGTAGTAAGTAATTTTCTCAAGAGGATAGATGTTTTTACACTTACGAATTACCTCGATCAGTAGACTTAAGAATCAATATTCAATAATAATGTTTCTTCTAATAAAAAAAATATATATTGTGTAGACTTTTTTTTAAAAAAAGTTGGTTGTGAAACTAACAGGTGTATACAAAAAAATCATTTGTAGAAAACTATAAAGTAAAATTTTACAAACAGAAAATTTAAAAAGCTTTACATGACATATAATCAACTGCTAATTAATTAAGAAATTTTGATTTTTTTATTTAAAATTTAAGATGATATAATTGATTTGTATCTCACAATAATTTTAATGATATTGAATTATTTATATTGGGTGAATACCTATAGTGTAAAAAGTGAAACTAAAAGAAGTTGAGGGTTTTATCCATGAAACAATGTGCAAAAAGTCAATAACATAAGGTGCAAAATATAAAACAAATAATTTTATTTCTAGAACTAGAAAATCCAACTTTCTTTTTATTTGGTTGTGAGAACAAAAACAAATTTTATATTTCATTGTGGTTAATCTTTGATTTTGCGAAAAAGAAAAAAGAAGATAATAGTTATTACGAGTATTATTAATAACTTTACATGAAGTTTTTATACTTGTTTTTTGATAGATCATACAGTTTGAAGAACTCATCCTCAGAGAAAGTGTAAAGAAGAATAAGCAACGAAAAATTTTGAAGAACAAGAAAAATGCATTTCATATTTTAGAAATTGTTTAAAGATATATTAGTTTTTCTTTTACTAAGAGTTAAAAAATATAATATCATATAATTTGTATGTCTATATTTTTGTAACGTTATGCAATATCATTTTTTATAGTTAACTATGAAATTTTATATGAATATAATCAGTTTGTATGTTTTCATATGTGCATGTATTTGTATAGGTGTGTGTGTATATGCACTTTTGCTGATCTGATTTGTGGTTATAATTAATGTTTTAATAATTAGAATTCAAGGGAGCTTTAGAGTAACTGGTAATGTTATTGTCATGTGACCAAAATGTCGTAAGATAAGGCTATGTACAATAGATTCTTGTGGTCGGGACCTTCCCCGAAAGTGAACTGTGCTTGCTCTTTTTTTTGTTTTAATAATTAGAATATCAATTAGTGAAGGAAAAATCTGGTTGTTGAAAAGAGGTATATCATCGTCGTTAAAGCTTTTTAATAGCCGAATTTAATTCGGTCGTTAACTTTTAACGGCCGAGCTTTTAACGACCGATGGCGATGAAATTTTTACTGGTCGTTAGTAGTACTTTTAGCAACTAAATTTTCCCTCCTTAAAGACCTATTTCCTTGTAGTGTTACACTAATTGATATTAAAAAATATATGTTCAAATGCTCATATTAACATCATATCAAATAGTATAATTTGTTAATTGAATAACTTAATGTTGCTCAAGTGGTAAACACTCTCCACCTTTAATCATAAAGTTGCAAGTTTGAGTCAACAAAGAAGCAAAAATGAATAAAAACTTACAGGTTTGAGTCAACAAAGAAGCAAAAATGAAAAAACTCTTGAGGGGTTCAAACAAATAAGCAGTTAATTTTTAATGATGTTTTTTTAAAACTATATTTGAAAATCTTATAAGAGAATCGACTATAAATTTTTAAAATGTCGTTTGTGTTAACAAAATTTCCAGATTTAGATAAAATAAAAGCACATATATAGATCAATCTATTTCTAAATAAATCTTAAATGCATCTAAATATCTCTTTACAAGTCCTTAATAAGTGAAAATTTTATACACGTTATTAGTGTGAGAAATTTTATATCATCATATCACATTTATCTATTTTTCCACGAAACTAATTTTTTTGGAAAAAGGTTTTCTCGAAAAACAAGTAAGCTATTTTATCTATTTTTTAATGTTTAATAGGTAAGCAAAAATTGTTACCTCAAGAATTTTATACGTTATCTAAAAAAAAAAAAATACTATGAGGGCGGAATGTGATGGAAAGTAGCAAGTTAGGTTTTGAGAGTAGCTATATTAGGTGAGTGGGAAAGAGATAATGAACTTACAATTAAATATAACTTATTTTTTTTTACTTTAATTTAAAAAGTTATTTTATTCATTTTCAAGCAACTTATTTTTCTAGAGGAAAAATATTTGACTTATCAAACATGAAAAAATTTAAAAATATTTTGCTCCAAACCAAATGTACCCCCATAATATATTTTATTTTTTTACAATTACAAATCTTATTTTTTTTAAAAAAAATGAAGATTTGCATGTAATAATGTTTAGGAGACTTAATACTAAAAAGTTGGTTACACTATTATCATATACTACTCCTATTGTATGCGTTTTTGCGCATGATCAAAGAGAAAAAGAATAAATTTAATTATAAACTTATAAAAAGTAATTTTAATAAATTATTTATTTATAAAGGTCTCATATATAAAGTTTCTATCACTAATTAGAGCCCATGGTATATTAGAATTTTCCTTAGCGATTGCAGAATTTTTTTTTATTCGAATAAGAAAGATTAGGAGTCTTTCCATGGCTAAAGGTCGTTATTTTATCACTTCTTTCCATATATTTTAAAAATCAATATTACGAATATAATTAAATAGTAATATAAAGAAAAAGAGATAAAAAACACATCTAAATTATCCCCGTTTTTTGAGTTTCATACCTAAACTATTGAGAGTGTGAGTTTCATACCTAAACTATTGGGAGTATGAGTTTCAAAAATCTTGATTTCACTTTTATTTAAGAAATTAATAGAGTATATATTTTAAAATTTTTAGTAAAAATTTTGACTCCATCACTAGATTAAATATACATATATATTCATATAATTAAGTAATATAATGTTTCGACTATCCTCCAATTATCTTTTCTCTTATTTAATAAGAGAATAAATTGAGTAGCTCAGGCTTATCCTGTGAAAGGCCCCGGATCCTTGACGTCACTTTGAGGTCCACAACCTGCCCAGAAATCTGCTAGGCATCGCCCCACGGAAGGGCCTACACGGCCCGTGTGGAGTCACACGGTCCGTGTGGCCTTCCCATGGAGTGACGCCTGGGAATTTGAGGCCAAACAGGCCTCCACATGGTCCGTGTAAGGCCACACGGTCCGTATGGCCTCCCGTATGGTGAACTGCGCAGGGCCACCTTCACACGGACCAAGTCACGGCCCGTGTGACTTTAGACGGTCCGTGTGGTCCTCCGTTTAGCCTCGGTGTGGAGAACTCTCCAGCATACGAATGGGGTCACGGTCCGTGTGACCCCAGGTGGTCCGTTTACCGGTTCGTGTTGTGATACTTAGTTCGGAAAATCTTACCTTTGAAAATTTTAAGTCCATCACCACGGCCCTGTAAATGGTCCATGTGAAGCCACACAGACTGTTTACTGAACCGTGTGGCCCAGATGGACCAATTTTGGGTCCGTTTAATTAATGACATTTTTGAAATATTGACTTATTCCAACAAAAATTTGGTCTTTTCCCACCCCTCCTAAGCTCCCTATATAAGCTAAACACTCCCATTTTCAGCCATTTTCACTTTATTTCTTCTCCACTCTCTAAATACTCATTCAAGACTTCCACCTTCTCTCTAGGATCATTCAAGCCAAGGCTCTCCATTTGAAGTCCATTCCTCTTAGTGTTGTCTTCAATACCTGTGGGTTTTGATTCTTGGTCTCTTTCAACCAAGAAGACCTAAAGTTCCTTTTAAACTATTTTATGAAAATGTCTACTTAAAATGTGAATTTTGACTACTTGATCTTGTTAGCTTTGAACAATGCATGTGAGGTATATTATTCCGAATTTTAGTTTTGTCAAGTTCCTTTATGATGAACCCTCTTGGATTGTGAAACTATGAACTTGCAAGTCCTTTAAAGAGGTTTTATGCATGCATGGGTGATGTTACTACCATTTCTATTAAATTTTATTGTGGATTTTCTAGTTCTTACCTTATATTGCTATGTTTTAGCTATTCTCTAAATTACCCATGCCATCCCTACATTATGCATTGCATCCTACTCATGACATGGATACATGGAAATCTTCATGAAAATGTGGGATTAAGTCCAACTTCGTTTTTGAAAAGAATTGTGATATGATTTTGGTACGTAAGACATGAGATTTGACAAGAAGGTGATCACCGATATGTCTATGATTTGGCTCTTGGAGCATCTTGGGTGCTTGCACCATCTTGTACTTATAGATGAGCTATTCCTTGCATTGGCATCTTGAATATGATCTTGTAATTTAGCATTGAGCCTAAATGTGTCTTGAATGTTATGAAACTTGCACTTGACTCTCTTGAAAGCATATGTATATATATAAGTGTTCTTGTGGGATGTGTAAGACTTAGCATCGATGGATTGGGGGCGTTAGGGATATCCCCAAGGTCCCTCTCCTTTTCCTTGAACTATGTGCCTACATAGGGATGGATGTAATTCGTCTATCTGTATATAATTATGACATATCTTGCTTTGATTCTGTAAATCCTTCAGAAAAGCGGATTGTAAGGAAGGTGACCATCCACCGAAAAGCGGAGTCGTAAGGTATGATGTAGATTACCCTTGGCAAATAATTTTCTCCCTACCGGTGGGAGGTCCCAGTCGGTCCAATTCATGTAATAGCTCGCATGGATTTGGTTTGTCAGTTATAGTCCATCCCGGTTATATAGGAGCATTATCGCATTGCACACATCACGCATCCCATGACATCTTGTATATTAAATTCTATTGCTTATATGTTCTTGTAAATTATGTGCCCTTGCCATCTAACATGATTATGTAGGTTCGGTAAGTCACGTGCATTGCATACCCGTATACTTAGTACATTCAAACGTACTAACGCATACTCTATGCCTACATGATTTTACCATGTAAGGACCGAACAGTTTGAGCACCAGCCGCCAGGCGAATAGTCCTCCTTGAAGATATCTTTTGCGGTGAGCCCCATTTTCCGAAGGCGAGCTTTGTTCTTGTGTTCCTTATGTATATTTACTTTGTTGAGGGTGAGCCCGGAACTTGTTCTGGCCCCCGTTCCTTACCTAGAGGCATGTGTTGGGTGTCTTGTAAAGACTTTGTCATTTTGCTCAATTTATAAATATGCTCTCTTCTTTTGGATTTAGACTTCCGTTATTTGGATACTTGCCTTTAGAAGCTCTCGAAATAATCATGTAGTTTAATGTCATTTCTGAGATTTGAGGCTTGTTTGGGGACACTCACGTCCCCATTCGCCGTATCACATCAAGGCCCCGATCCAGATCGTGACATCATGTCTAGTTCAACTTGCTTCAGTTTGTCGCTTTTGTGGTTAGAAGCAGAGAGATGACTAATAACTATTGATGTGTTTATTTTTATTTGTTTTATATCTTTTTTAATTTTGATTCATTTTAAATAAAATTTCTTATTATTTTGGGATTAGTTAGAGAAGCTTTCAATTTTCTTGCATATTCCAGGGCAGTTATTATATGTCTATTTTTATTCATTTTTGTATGTTATTCATTTTAATTTTTTTTTTTACATTTTAATTTTTTTAGAATTTGTTATATATTAAGTATGGTTGTCTTTCCTGTTTCAGCATAGGTGGCTGACTATTGAAATATATGCTTTCATTTATTTTTATTTATTTATTTTATTATTTTTTTTAAAAAATTTCTTATGATTGTTCTTTTTGGATTAGGTTGAGAAACTTTCGATTTTCCTTCATGTTTCAGCAAGGTTATTGACGTATTTGATTTTATTCATTCTTCTATTTTATTCATTTTACTTTATTTTTTATGTTTAAGTTTTTTAGAATTTTTTATATATTAAATAATTATGCAAAAGATATTATAAATTGTAGTAATTAGTAATTTAAATTTTTATCACTAATTAATAACTTAAACGAGGCGGGGAAATAACATATATATGCTGCAATAAATCACAATAATTATCAATTTAAAAGATATAAGAAAATTTAAATGGCCCTTCAATATTTTCAATGCTACATAAATAAAATTTTAATGGCAAGTTTTATTTATATATAATTTGTAGATTGGCATGACACATACATGCAAATCACGTACACTAAGTCAATATATTAAAAGCATAAATAAAAACAACTTGCTTACATGAATATTGTATTTATTTAATAGTAAACAATATTTATATATAATTTTTAAATGACGTGAGACATATGTGCGAAGCACGTGCACTAAACTAGTTATTTTAAAATATCATAAACTATACTATAAGTTACAATAATTAATAGCTTAAATTTTTTTAAATTATATAATTTTTTTAATCAATATCATAAAAATTCAGATAAAAAAATAATATATATTGAACACATGCTTTTTGCACGGATCTTATGATTAGTTGTGGCGTAACAAATTAATTATGAATGTTTGAAAATATTGGTCAATATTTAAATAAATCCAGTCAAACTTTAATTACAATAATTGCAAATATATATTTCTTACGTCATATATAGATATCCAAATGCTCTGACCAATTAATTAAGTTTTGACTTAATATAACATGTTCACACCACAATGCCGTAAATAGAAATTAATTTGTTATCATATATGCATTTTAGTTTGTTCAAATTTATATTTAGATAAGATCTTATTATATGCATTTTAGATGACATTTATTAATGGTTATGCCTTTTATTGTATTTCATTCAATAATTAAAATTATAAATAAATTTAAATAAAATTATTGTAATCTCTGCTAGATACATAGTTTCAACTGTTCACCATAAAACCCTTGAAGATGTAACACATTTCACTTTTCTTCATTCGATAAACGTTTTTGTGTGAAAGGTAGAAACGTTGCTCTCTCCCCCCCTCTCTCTCCATGTATTTATATTATTATTTTCTTTCGATGTTATCAAGTTTGATTAAATCTTTGTGATTATTTTATCAGGAGAAAAAAAAATCATGAGTTTATCTTCAGGTGCTTCGAATTCTGATCCAGGTAAAGTTATGTAGAATTCTTTGTTAAATTATAAAATTCTTAATGAGTTGTTGAATTGATGTTGTGATTTCATTCTGCCCTTTGTATTCAAATTTGATTACTTTAATCTTGCAAATTTGTGAGGGCTTTTTTTTTAAAAAAATTATTATATATAAATCAAATGTCTAATAAAATTTGATCAATCATATGAGATTGTGATTTTAAGAGTGTACAAAATTCTTGATAAAATGATTTATTGTTTCAAGGATGTAAGGTGAAGGAAATTTTTTAAAAATATATTAAAGAGTAAATTTAACATAACCCTTTAATCCAATCCTTAGATCTGGAAAATAATAGTTTTTTTATCATTTGAATTTGAATGGATAAATCCTTAGACCTATCGTTAATGATAAAAGAATATTGTATAGTAAAGAGCAAATATATTTTTTTAACTTTGCACTATAAAACATATATATTTTTCATCACAAAAATGTGCATATATATCTTTTTGTTCAAATAAATAATATATATATTTACCCTAATCGTTAATATAAATATCTCCACCATATCAACTTTTGCTTGTCTGATTATTCAACAATTAATATAATAAATTGTTAGGTTTTCCATTCTCAGTTTCTCTTGTAGATACCATTATTGATCATAAGCACATTGTTGTAAAAGCACAAATAAACAAAAGATTATCGATCACTCTTACATTTTAAAATAATATAAAGAGTTCAATGCATTACTAATAAGAATGTCTTGTTTGCTCGTAAATTTCTGATTGTCAATTATTTTGATGATTGCTAGATTCAATGTCTGAAAACTCTGAAGACTCTTATGAAAATGGTTCATCAGATACGCATTGGATAACAACTGTTGTTGACAATAGGGTAAATCTATTGGGTGTTTAACATTTGTTATGACTTGAACTCTTGTTAATTAATTGAGTCTTATATAAAAGAATATATGGTTTTAGCAATTATATGATTATTGTGTACCTATTATGAATGAAAAGGATCAACATTTTAATTTTGAATGTTTAGGTTAAGGAGCCCTAAGTTTAGTTCACAAATAGCTAAAAAGGATATTATATTTATTTTAATAGTCATTTATGATTTACGAATTCCTAAATTTTTTTATTATTTAAAACTCGTTCGCCTACCTTAGTGGTGGTGATAGGAAGGGAAATGATTTGCATAAACCCCTACCCCGTTTGATAGCATAAAAATAATTACAAACAAATAAGAAGACGTAAAACCTAAATCTTCGAAAATAAACAAACAAAAATCATCTGAATTCAAGAAAGGAGACCTATAGAGGCCAAAGATTCTCTCCTTGTGCCCAAACCTAGATCTAAGCTTTTGTGATCCTCAAATAATCACAAACAAAGATGAGAACAGTTCATAGGAGTACATTCAAAAGAGATAAGAACCGATATCTAGAGTTTACTTATACTAAATTAAAAGAAATGACGAATGAAGGATTTTCAATTTATATATGACTTTTTGTCTCAATGCAGGTATATGTAACTTGTTCATGCTGTGGGTTGGTCCAATTGCTGCCCATCCTCTTGCAAAGGCGCGAGGTTAGCCAAGAAGTTGATCAGGAAATAACAAGTCACCCAACTGAGGATTTGCAACCTGTAGAATCCCAACAAGTTGCATCACCACCAAAGTAAATGCGTCTTAATTACATTTTTAAAAATAATTTGTCTTAATTAATAATCACACTTTAATTTATTATAGGCCAATTGAAGGAGGGAAAGCTGTAGATGGTACAAGCGGTTCGAAGGAAAAGAGGAAGAGCTTAGGAGAAATATCTGCATCGCCCAAAAAGAAGAAGGTTGCAGCTGAAACATCTCCATCGCGCGAAAAGAAGAAGGTTGATCCATGAGGTCCTCAATTAATTCTTCCGATTAGAGAGCTATAATTTTCTTACAGACTTTACTTAATGAATTTCCGAAGAAATTGTTGTTTGCTTTGGTGATGGATTATTGTTGTTTTTCATTTCTACATCCTTTATCGGATTTAAAAAATATTAGACGATTTTTTCTATGTTAAGTTAAAACTAGTTGTTGGGTTGTGGTAAACCTATGACTTCAAAGTGCAGATTCACTTTTGTGTGGAATCTTTCATATTGTTGTTAGTGTACACCTCTCTCTCACGTAATTTTTAAATCTTCATCTTTTTATGGGGTTTTCTATTTGGTATTCAGAGCCCCAATTAAATTCGGATAGCGCATTGGGGGTGACACTTCCAACAAAATTTACTCCATACCCAAAGCTTGGACTTGAGTCCTCGTCCTACCACAACCCATGTTGATAATTTTTTATCTTTATCATCACATTGATTTTTAGAAAAAATGTTTTTACTTATATATATATATATAAGAAGTTTTGTGTGTGTGTATACACACATATTAGGGAGTATGTTCCTTCAACATTTGTTTATAGTTTATATAATGACATTTCATGTAGTACAACAAATTAAAAAGCTGATAGGCCCTAATTTGTTGAGGAGATGGCATGCAAAGAGTAATGGAGAGATTAAGGTAGTTTCATAAAGACATATATAACTTGTTGCTTTAAATGTTTGTTTACTCAATTTACCCTAAAATATCAGAATATTAAAGTTGATTGATCTATAATCAGAAAATACTTGTTGATGTTAGTATAATAATGTGTGTAGTATAATAAGCTCGTAAATTAGAGGCCACACTCGGAATGCTTGTATATGTTAGCAGCTCTCTCTTTGTACTGGGATTTGTTAAGAAAAATGAATAAAAAATGCTCCAACTTCATCGAGGAAGAAGATCGATAGAAGAAGATAGCGTACTAGAGACTCAGGGAGAGATTAGAAGCAAAACTCGACAAGGAGGAGGCGGAACCCTTAAATCCCTCTGTTCATTCTCTTTTTTTGCATGGTCTAATCATCGATTCATATTCTTCATTGGTACTTAATGCCATTATTCATTTGTTCAAATACCGTAACAAAATGAGCTCCAATTTAAGTGCAGTTATAGAAGAAATGGATGCTATTAGTTATCTTATGAACATATCTAAGCTATAATTGAATTTTTAATAGTAGAGAAATTGTACTATATATGGTCCATCACGCTTTATTAAACTGTGTAGTGTTAACTAGCCAACTAATTATTCTCCTTAATCTTTGGTCATAAATGGATCTTTCCTCTGAGGTGCTCAAAATCCTATCCTTCTCATTGGAAGGAGAGAAGCTTTGCATTTTCCTCCACGAAGTAAGAATGACTCAAAACTGAAGAGATTTCTTTAATCGTTTTAGATTTGATTAAAGTCAAATTTGCATATTGTAGAGCCTATTTTGAGAGGATGCATTTTCAACAAAAGCAATGAAGTTTTATTTCAAGACCTTTGATTAAAGAAAAAATTGATAAAGCATTCACAGGAATTTACAGTGGCGTTCTGCATAGATTCATAGATAGGGCGGGAGAATTGTTAAAAGCAATAGGTAGATTAAATTGATAAAGCACTGTACCTAAATAGCTTGGAGGAATTTGCAGCGGGCATTGGACAGCTTCAAAGACTGGAAAAGTAGTAGGCGGCATAGAAAGTGCAGCGGCGGTGGAACAACGTCCCGGGGAGGACGTTCTAAAGGAATTGATAAAGCGGGTTTGAGTTGAAGTGCCGTAGACGCCTTTTAGTTTTAAAATTTTGGTTGTGAATAGATAGGTTAAATGATGAGAATATTTAAATTGAGTTAAAATAAAACCCCGGCTTCTAATAGCGTTGAGTAAGCGGGTTAACAATTCTTTTTATTAATATATAAGATTTTTAAATTAACATAACACCTGCACTGCACTAAACAAGTAAACTTAAAAATGTGTACACTTGTCAATAATAATGAGCCTATTTCAAGTCTTTAACCTTTTTGCCCCTGGAACAAAGTTTTCAAGGAATATATATACAGTTTTAATAACCTTACCTTTTATTAAAAAAATCAGTCAAAAGAAATAAAAAAATATAGGCGAATAAATTTCTAATAACACACTAATTTTTTATTTTAATAGAATCCTTATTTTTTTTTCCAAATTATAGACAACTTTTACTAACACACTATTTTTTCTTTTAATATAATTCTAAAATTTTATGGTGAAAGTGTTTGATGTTTTGAGGAGCAGGTTTTCTTGTTTTCTCCAATTTTTTTCCCAAGCAGTTTTCCTTGTTTTCTCCGTTTTTTCCTTTTTGGATTGTAAAAACTTGTTAGTGATGTTTTGTTTTTGTTGCAGCATGAAGTGATTGAGGGATGATGGGTGTGATGGTGCTTCATTTAAGCGGCCATTTGGTTCTTCACGAGGAGAATTGTCGTAAGTTGTTTGCTCTTTTTTGTTCATTTATGTATCTAGATGATTTTGACGTAACTGACTTGTTTGGATGGATTTTTTTTTTGAATTTGTTAAATTTTTGTTAATTCTAGATAAATCATTGATTTTTTGTTGCTATATGATATATAGTGTGTGTAAATTTGTGATCAGATGCTTTTCTGTGATACCTAAACACTTAAGAGTGGTTTTGTTATTTTTTTACCACTCAGAATTATCAGTTAGAATTGGAGATAAACATTGGATCATTACTCCATGTTATGTTTGTTTGGGTGAATCTTGTTTGCTTTTTGTTTGTGTTAGTTTATTTTAGGGAAAAGTCTATAAACTTACCAATATAGTCAATGAAGGGATTTGACAATTTTGAATGAACTATGAATTTGTTGCCACCAATCAGAATTATCAGTCAGAAATGGTGATAAATATTGAATTTTTACTCCACCTTATGTTTGTCTAGGTGAGTCTTGTTTGCTTTTTATTTGTGTGTTAGTTCATTTTGAGGGTAAAGACTATAAACTTACCAACATAGCCAATGAAGGGATTTGTCAATTTTGAATGAACTATCAATTTGCTGCTAAATAAATGGTTTTTAGTTTTCATATGGTGTGTGTGAATTTTTTACCAGAATATATTTGAATGCCATTTTCTGCCTTATCTAGTATTTTAGAATAGATCCTATCATTTTTTTTACACCAAACAGAATTATCATGGTGATAAATATTGAATTTTTACTCTATGTTGTGTTTGTCTAAGTGAGTCTTGTTTGCTTTTTGTTTGTGTGTTAGTTCATTTTGACGGCGAAGGCTATAAACTTAACAACATAGCCAATGAAAGAATTCGTCAATTTTGATCGAACTATGAATTTGCTGCTAAATAAATGGTTTTTAGTTTTCATATGATGTGTGAGAATTTTTTACCGGAAAATATTTGAATGTTTATCTAGTATTTTAGAGTAGGTACTGCCATTTTTCTTACACCAAAAAGAGATTTGTGTGCATCTCAAATAAACATTTCACTTGCTATCTTCAACCACTATTTAGTACCATATAAAATTATCACGTATCCTTTTTAAGATTTGAGCTCTAGTATTACTCTTATATTAAAAATAACACAGACAATAGCCCAGCAATCCCCAGCTTATTGCTGAATATTAACTATGCACTTATACCTCACGGGAATTCTATTAGCCTTATGTGATAGATAACGTGTAAGTTAGGGCTGAATACTAAGACCAAGAGAGCCTTACTATATATTAAACATAGTGTATGGCATTGATACTAAGCCTCTTCATATTTCCATAAGTGAGAGTGCTGCTTCATGCAATGATCGTCAAACAAGGGATGAAATATATTAGGTTGCCTATTTTTTCCTTTTATTTTTTTCTGTTTCTTTCTCTTCCGTTTTTATTATTTTTCTATCTAAATATCTCTTCATTATTATCATTGTTGAAACTTTATCAATGAAGATTCTATATAAAAAATCACCAGCAATTAACGTAATTTATGAATAAATAATTCTTTAATAACTTATTAATTAGAACACATCTAATAAATCAAATCTATGTTTAAAAAATAAGAATGTACCCATTAATTTTTTTTTTTTCAAGTCATTGACTCAAGAGTAACAACAAGAAAGAGAAGTAATTGGGTTGCTATTTTTGAACTTATTAAAAGGAATTTAAACGAAAATAATTTTTTCTATATTTGTCAAAACGGATCCTCCATTTTCTCTTACAACCTAATGAGAATCAAAATAAAAAATTCAGAGTATAAACTATTAATAAAAATTTTAGAGAGAGGAAGAATGGAGAAGAGTGATGAATTTTTCGAATTAATGTTATGAGTTTCCTTTTACCTACTAAAAGGTGTGCGTGAGAATGAAAAGGTGTTGGGACAGGAGGTGTATTGTTGTTGCCATTTTTGGGTTTGTTCAAAGCTTTGTGGAATCATAAGAATATTGTAAAACTAGTGCTATTTTTTGTTTTGATTTTGAGGTTTAAGGTTATTTCCATTAGGTTTGGTTTTGATTGTTAGACATATAGACATTTTTTGAGGTGAAAAATGGTATTTTATGGTTGAAAATATAATTGAGGAAGAAAGGAAAAAGACGAAAAGAGTTTAAAAAAAATAATTAAAATTATCAACTAGTGAAATACATATGTCAAGTGCATGTGCTTCACCACAAGATATATGACTGGTGATGACATTTTAGAGTGAAATTAATTTTACTTAACATAGTTTAGGGGTAAGTATAATTGTGTAGTTGAAAATCTGATGATAGATTGAGAGGTTATTTGGCTATTTTCTCTTATAAAATATTAAATATCTACATTTCAATTGATATATAAAATAGAATTTTTAAGTGAGTAATGAACTATTTGATTAAAAATATATAATTTAATAACGGGATGAATATTTAAGAGGAATCAAAATATAAACGAACACAAGGATTAGTCAAATAAATTTCAACTCATAATATATATATATTATATTATATTATATATTATATATGTATGTTATATATATTTTTGTGAGGAAACTAGTAGTACATCAAAAGTAGAAACTCTACACAAAAGTATGGTTCTCCACCAATCTCACCTAATCACTATGCTAGTTGGGACCTCATGGTTGCACCAAAACTTTACTTGTTTAGTGGAGATATAGGAGTAACAAAGAATGGAAAAGAAAGAACATAGCCTGGGATAAGACATGCATCCAAATTTTTATTAAACCAACCACTCTCTGGTAAGAGAGAAACTCAAAAGTTCAAAGATTCTTTGGTTTGCTGGCGGAATCAGAAAGTTAAGAATTTGGAAGACTATACCTCTTTGCATTATCTTGACCATTTGATAGGAAAGAAATAAGAGATGTTTTGAGAATCAAAAAAGTGACTTAGCTATTGGTTAAAATGGGTACGTTCAAAAATTCTATTTCTGGTGTAGGGTAATATGATAGAGAGTTTGGGATAGTTTATCAATATTATAGAAGTCTGGAGATTGTAATCAAAACAGATATGCAATAGGTTGTATGCTTTCAGTACTTTCTTGGTACTTATTTAATGAAATTTATCTTACAATATCAACAACCCCCCCAAAAAAAGAAGCAGAAGAAGAAGAATAGCTTTAAATTGCAAATATATTCCTCTGTCCCAATTCATGTGTCATTCTTTCCTTTTTAGTTAGTCCCGAAAAGAATGTCTTCTTTCTAATTTTGGTAACAATTTAACTTCCCGAAAAGAATATCTTCTTTCTAATTTTAGTAACAATTTAACTTCTCATTTTACACTTAATGAGATAATATATAGCCACAAAAATTTCTATAACTATTAGACCACAAGTTTCAAAAGTCTTCTATTTTCTCAATCTTTGCATTCAATCAAACACCTTCCCATAAATTTGGGACGGACGGAGTAAGTGTTGACCTAATATAAGGTGCTAAATGATTGGTACTCATCAGTGCATCCAAATGATCTCCTTTTTCGAACAACTACCAGAATTCTAGGATAACCAAGTCAAAAGCAGTATTATCAAAGGCAAAAAGAGAAAAAATGCTCTAAGGTTTGTTGGGAATTTAAGTGCAAAGTGCACATAAAGCCTGAGCTTTAAAGAAGAAAGACACAAGCAGAGAAAACCAACAAAGATGCATGTATAACTCAAGACTAATAATTTTGAGTGCGAATAACAAATACATGGACAAAGAAATTGAAAAGAATTGTTTATAAAGTGAAATATCAATTGTTTAGAGCTTCTTCTTTAGGAACACACTCATTGGCAAGGAAAAGTAGCCCCAGAGCCTTTATGATGACACTGAATCACCCATTAAGTGACGCAGAAGACTCAACATGTTTTGTGCCTCCCTTCAGCACCTAAGTGCGCTTTTTGTCAAAGGCGCAAACAACCTACATTTCGCTGAAGAAAAGAATTATAAAGTAATAGTCAGTAGTTCAAAGCTCCTTCATATGCTAGAAAATCTTGTACCATCCATCTCCATTTATGGTTAAGTATTGCCGCTGAAAGTAATGCAGGTTATGCCTCTTTGTGACAGAAGATTAATCCAGCCTTCGTGCACTAAGTTGAAATATTAAACGGTAAAGAACCAACATAAGACTACATTACCCCAAGGGCTACTCCATACCGGTAGAAGTTTAAATTCACAAAGGAAAAAAAGGTATACATGAGTTGTAAAATGTTTCATGTTATTTGGGCAACACATATCTTCTAGTAAGAAACATTGTAGCACAAATAATTTAATATTGAACTAAAGATCACTGTGTACACCAGTATCTCTTACAGTAGCCAGGAACTTCTCAGTACCGCGCTTAAGTATTGGATTATAATATGTGAATAGTGCAATAGGGCAGGACAACTGAGGAACAACCTGTCAAATGTTGGGGAAAAGGTTATAATTTCATATAGGACATTTGACAACATAGGCCAAAATAAACAAAGAAGCAGGAGCAAAAACAGATGTCAAGCAAATTAAAAGCTTCATAAAATTTAGTCATACAGGCTCATTAATAAAGTGAGTTCAGTACAGGGTTTTAGAACCTACAACTGCACTAGAAAGTTAACAGGGATGTGGATTTACATCTTGTAACATTGATATAACTTTGGCGAAGTTGGCTCCTTTACTCAATGATCGTGAAACAGCAGCCTGAGAAGACAATTAAGTAAAGAAGAATGAGGATAATAGACAAAATTTAGGACCACAATGCATAAATTCCTTTATCAAACCCTGGATGACTGGTCCATCAGCCAACGGATCAGAGTAAGGTACTCCTAGCTATATGATATCTGAACCACATCTATCAAGCACTTTCAGTGCTTCTGCAGTTGTTGCCAGGTCAGGATCCCCAGCAGTGATGTATAGAATGAATGCCACCTTTGCAACAAAAAAGGTGAGTTTCAGCAGACACAATAACAAACAAACTATTTCGACTATTTTGCACAAGATCATTGTGACCCAAAAATGAAAACTTTTCCTGTGATTGTTTCATCTCCATTAAACCAATGTTCACAACAGAAATTCAACTAAGTATCAAAGACAATCAGAATCTCACACAATTCAAACATGAAAGTTTGTGCATGACTCTACACTTGTTCCATGATTATCCAATCATTTTACCAAATTCTGACCAAAAAGGGAAAAAGAACATTTTTTGGGAGAAGAAGATTAATGTTTTACCTTACCTTTTTCCTTCAATCGAGTGAAAGTCTCAGAAAGTCCCACAGTTGCTGTTGTGCTGAGGGCAGCCATTAGAGGTTTGCGGGAAGTTGAAATCTTGAGCTTTTGGGTATAGGATTGAGGAATTGGCTGATTTAGGAGGTTGTTATTGGAGTGAAGAAAGTTGGTTGCTTTCAGAAAAGATGCCATACCATTACCGCAACTTCTTTCTACTTGAAAATACACTGTTAAAGATGCGGGAGCTCTGCTGTAAGAAAATAAACTTTACAAACGTCATTCCACGTTGATCTATCTTTTCCACCTTCCAGCACACATATATTGTATTTACTTAGCATATTATATAAATATTTCTTTTTACCATCTCTTCAAGACCTTGATCGATATCTATGCTCTTCAACTTTAATGTCCACAAATAGGCATTTAAGTTCTATATAACATAATACATAAAGAACATCACCACATATGATTAAATTTACCTACCGACGAAAAGATAAATGAGAATCTTATTTATTTTATGTCAAAATACATTTTTCCTAATTCTAGAATTTTGAGAATATTGTGAGGAGTAAATTTATCATGATCATTGGAAAGTTGGAAATTTGTGAATTCTCCTTTTAAAGTTATGAGCATTTTCCTCGATTTCTAAAAGTCAATATAGCGACTATTACGAGTTACGACTATTCAATGGAGAAGTTGAACGATCAATCACACGTCCCATCAAACACTTGGAAATGGAGCTTTCCCATTAACTAACAAACTTCTTCAGTTCACCAAACAGAACTCTCAGCCTTTCTTTTCAGTTTTGGTCCTTTGATTATTTACACCACCAAATCGTGATACCTGACGTTAGTTTAAATGGGTAACATTACTATACTAGTTCAACAGTTTTATGCCAATTATACTGCAAAAAAGTTCATCTGCAGCTCTACATATACTGCTTCCCCGGATAAGAAGTAAAATTTAGAAATTGTAACAATTATGAAGAACTCCAAAATCCAAGCATCTGTCAACACAGGTCAATTAGAAGGTTAAAATATAGGTAGAACTGGTTGCGGAAAACCATCTGTCAAAACAATATGACTAGTTTTCCTTGTGGCAACACAGGTCTTATGTTCTTTAGATGCCCATAACATGGCTCAAAAACCACAACAAGAGACTTGAACTGGGATAAAATCGTTCAGTCTTCAGCAAACTTTCATCTGGCTCGCTTGGCATGAAGTTGACCTCGACCGTCTAATGGCACAATTCTTCTCTAAATGTACCTGGAATAAGAGAATATAATATCACAGATCATAACTATAAGTTTATTTTCACACAATTGCAAAGACATAATACACATACAATTATGTTAGTCATTAGAATACGAGGGCTGCCACGTTTAGCTGAACAAATAAACTGAACTATATGTGTGTACTCGTGAATAAAAAGAAATCAATAATTATGAAGAGGAAAGGGAATTCATTTTACCTCTTCATTCACTTTTTAATTGGTTTTGTGGCTGCGAGAAGAACTCTTTGGCATTATTTGCCACTTCTGCCTCCAGTATTGCTTCTAACACAATATCAGACCCCTTTGCTTCATCTGGAAGAACAGAACTATTAAACAAACTGCTGGATGTGCACAGGATATGGGTGGGAGATTGGAGTTGATTCTCCGAAAAATACACTCTTTGTTTTGCAGCTACAGCAAATGTAGATATTTTTTATGCCATCTGGATAAGGAATGGTGGGTTTTGGGAGGGGAGTTAAGAAGCCTGATTCTTTTTCTTTCTAGGAAAACCAATATCTGGTTTTGCAGGATAAGATTGTCATAAACAGCATATACAAGAAATACTAGGTGATATCTTCTCTGTCTAATCCTTAGTAGGGTAGAGTTACCTAGTATCTGTGTTGTTAAAAGATAGGAGGTACCTGGCGGAATATTCAGGATGCACACAAGCTGGTATTTACACCATCATTATTCGAACAATCAGGGATCACATTGACATATCACATATAGGACAACATGACTTTTGATGCAGAAATGGTCATTAAAAAAGAATTATATGTGCTTAATTTAAATTCGAATAAACAATAACTTGAACTTTTTGGAAGTAACTTACTCTTCTAGTTTGAAACACACCTAATCTCCCTCTAAGACATCCTCACTTCAGTAATATCAAGTTCTATCCTATTATTTATTATCTCACCTGAAGACTGAAGGGTTCAAAGTAAACTTACAAGACCTGACAAAGGATTTGTAGGAAAAGTAGAGAACGGAGGTTCAATGACAGCAAAGAGTGTGATACTGATCTCATTCAACTTCACTTGTATCTCCGGAAGGACAAAGTTCAATTATTTCAAACAATTACAAGGAAAGATAAGATTAGAAATGAAAATATCCGGGACAAGGTGGGAGTGGCCTCGATTAAGGACAAGGTGCGGGAAGCGAGACTAAGATGGTTCAGACATGTGAAGAGGAGATGCATGGATGCTTCAATGTGGAGGTGTGAGAGGTTTGACTATGGATGATTTCAAGAGACATAGAGGTAGGTCGAAGAAGTATTGAGGAGAGGTGATTAGACAAAACATGATGCAGCTTCGACTTACTAAAGATATGACCTTAGATAGAAAGTTATGGAAGACACGGATTAGGATAGAGGGTTAGCCAGATAGTCGGCTATTGTTACGCTTATCATTCCGTACTAATAGTCGTAGTATTACTCTTGTAGTTTCTTATTATTCCATTTATGTTATTATTTAATGTTTCTTGTACTTAAGTTATCATATTATTATTTTGTCATAGTTATTGTTCCTTTTTAGTATGATATATCATGTTTTCTTTGGTATTGTATCTTGGCTTCTTCACACCCATTCTTTCCTTGTTTCGAAATGCTTTTACTTGAGTCTCTCTACGGAAATAGCCTCTCTACCTCTCAAGGTAGGGGTAAAGTCTGCATACACACTACCTTCTCCACACCCCACTTGTGGCTTGTGGGATTACACTGAGTATGTTGTTGTAGAATCTTAAAAATTATTTTTTGTGAATGTCATCCTCCTTTCCAATTTTTTATTTTCTAGAACTTCCGAAACTATCCTTTGCAAGTGTCTCAACGATATTTTTTTTTTTTTCAAAAACAACTACCCCTTCACAGGTGTGTCCCCCTCTCCCTTACATCTTGTCTAGGGTTTGCCAACCAACCTTTCATATTGTGACCAGAGTGCCTCAATGTGTTATATGATACAAAATTTAAGTTTTTTTTTTTTTTTTTTTGGGGGGGGGGGGGGGAGGTGAGATTGTTGAAATATTTTTAGAATTACATGCCATAATTTAAATATGTACATGCCACCGAAGAAGGATAACTGATGAACACTCTACTTTACCTAACCAAAACTAAAACAGATTGGATTGAACTATATTTAGATCAATCTCAAACTAGACACAAAATATGAATGGATTTAATGATCCATGATCCTAAAGTACCAAATCTGATCCTTAGCTTCTACAAGGAGGAGGCGGTTCCTTGTCACTACCTCCATCTCAAGTTAGCAGCAAGTTAACACTAGAATCAGATGACATTGAACCATATATTGTAAATTCGTCAGCTTGGACTGTAATTTTGCAGGTACAAGACCAAATATCAGAATTTGGGGCACTGCCATCTTTATACACCAGACTTCATATCTTAGAGAAGGTTTAGTTTTACAGCATCTTTAAGCCTAACTTTTCAGTAGACATCAAATGGCAACAGTAAACTAAACCAGCAGTGGGAAGATTACTCACCCCAGTAGAATATCTACAAAGATCCTGTCCAGAACCTTTAGAAATGCACAGAATTTTGCAAGTTGAATGGTAAATAGTAAGTACATAATTACCAAACAACAAGAAAACTATTCTGTGTGCAGCATAATAGGACCAACTGGGCATATTTAAAAAGAACCATTAGGCAATCAGAATCTCGAAAATGGTTCCTTACCTTTACGTTTTGGTAACAACCCCGCACTCTCTGCTGAGACAGGGAGCACAACAATACTACCAGATTCATCAGTCATCTCGCTCAGACCTTCATTATCTACAGAAATGGATTTTAAAGGTGTCGTTTCAGCCAATCTAGCATAAGCAGCGGCTTGGCTGTGCACGTTGGTCAAAGCTTTCCTTGAACTATAGTCCTGATAATTATTAATCATATAAATATTTCCATTTGAAAAGTGAGGAAAAAATAATGAAAATAATAGTCAGGGAAACCACAAAAGCTCAGGTGTGACAGTTGCTACTCTACTCGCCTCCTCAGATATTTGAGGTCCCTTTTCAACAATGATGCTCTCTTCATCAGATTTTCGAGGTCCATTTTCAACTGCCACAAAGAAGAAGAATAAATGAGAAACGAATTTTAAAAAGCCTAAAATCAACCATGTATGTGAAAAGACAGAGAAATACCAGTGTTATTTGCAGTGGTTGTGTTGATGCTGTCAACAAGCCTCGATGTCAATGGACCAGGATTCATAAAAGAGATTGTCCTAATTTCATGACGTATGGCTTCCAATTGAGCCATGGTATCTTGCAGTTCCTTATGAACCTGGTAAACAACTTGAGATGAAGGACAAAATAATAAGTGGTATCAATTCTTTCAAGCTATTATGATACAAAGCATAATTTAGCCAATAAGTTTAAGAGAAACAACAAAGTCTATACTCTATATCAGTCCTAATCATGATGCAAAAACTTATCTTTAAAAGAGAAAGGGAAAACTTCTACATAGACACGAACACCTATCATTATTGCAAATTGAAATTTATGAAGTAGAACAGAAGTTTGAGCCAGTCACACCGATGCATAAAAAAGAAAGTTGGGGTAGATTAAAGCAATAAGAAAGAAACCTGGCGAGCTTGCGACTGCTGCATGACACTTTCAAACTGACCATGGGCTAATTGAACATAACCAATTGCACGCCCAGCAAATCTGCCTGCTGTTCTTGCTATGATTGGCAGATCTTTAGGTCCTAAAATCACAATTTATATTTTAAAAGAAGGTCAACCATAACAAACAAGATGCTTCCAATTAAAATTGGCAGAAATCAACAATGCCCGGTAGGAATTACAATGAATAAAGGGATAGATTCCATAATACAACTATAACAACCAATACCTTCTAAAATTGTCAATTCTAAGGTCAAAATTATGAGACTCTACATCAACTTATTCATAGTGTACATCAAATGAAACGGGTCTGAATAAAGGAAAACGGCATAATTGAAAGTTTATCAAAACTAAATTTCTTACTGGATAATTTTTAACCTATTTTAATTATCACCTACTACACTTGGTTTTCAAAATTTAGAGAAATATCACACCCTAAAATGTTCAATTGACGTCTAAATTCAATTTTGAACACCTAAATTGGGAAGAAAAGTGCAAGTCACAGAATAATATTCAGGAATGACATATTGAACCCAAATGGAAAAAGTACCAATAAGAGCAGCAGCAGCGCCAAGCAAGAGAAAAAGCTCTCCATATGAAATTCCTAGCATCTCCTCTTTCTCTTTCTTTTTCACTTTGTTTCTGTCATATGTCCGAAGAGCACCACGTAAAAGATTGTTAATCAATGACCCTTATCGGAAATTTGATCGGAGAAGTAGTCTGGGAGCCCCGGCCGTGAGGCAATGCGTAGCTAGCTGGGAACGGAGGAGGAGATTAAAAGGGATCAACCATCCAGAATTAAAGATTTTGCAATGAATTTCATTGATTTACATTCTACTCATCAAAGAGCCATTTGTATGTAATAGGACATACCTCTACAATTGAATGTAATTATTTCTTCTGTTCTCTCATTTTAAAATTAAATTTTTACTTTTTAATATATTAATAAAAAATAATTGTATTTTTAATAATTATTTCATGTTCATTTTACTTATCTACTAGTAAATTAAAAATATATTTTCTTTTTTTATCGGGCACTTTTAGGCTTTTAGCATATTAACAAAAAGGTATTTTTGTTCATAGTTTTACCACACACGATTTAGGAAACCGCCAAATTAACAAGCTTTTTCAGGAAGAGGAAGACAGATATGGAGAATGTCGGTTACCTGCTGCATTCCATTCAAATACGAAATTAAAAGTATAAGTAACTATTCAAGAAGTAAAACAGTTGATCAATGTCATAAGACTTCCAGCAGAACCCTTGATGTTTATTGGAAGCATCTGAAATATTGGAGATTGACTTTTTAGTTTGTCTGAATCTTATGTAGTATTTGAATTTGACATGTTAAAGACACACCTCTGCCATGATGATCCACCCATTCCCATTGTGTAAGATACAGAAAACAGCTGTTTATAGAATGAAAAATTAACAAAGTGAGGACAGAATATGAGGATTTTGGAAAGCTATAGGTGTTTGAAAAGATATGAAGATGAATAAAAAAATAAAGGATGTTGTTTTCACAAACCAGTATGCCAATGAGCACCATTGAAGAAGTTAGCTCTACTGATGGATGATAATTCTGTTTATGGAAAAGCAGAATCATCGATATAAGAAGCATCAGAACGGCATTAATGTGTGGCAAAAGTAGATGGGAAACTGAATATATATCACCAAGTTTAGCACCTTGAAAAGAAACCCCAATGCTACAAGCAAGCATCCTAAGCAAGCCCCAGCCGAAGTCACCTACAAACAAAGTGCTGAGGCTTATTCAAGTTGTACTTTATTGGCAAAGTTTAGTGACATGAACCTACAGGTCATGGACCTAACCATCATAAGAAGTTGACGCCCAGCTTTTTCTGTAAGGATAATACTCAGGGCAGAAAATGGAATCTGAAATGAAGAAGGATTGTTTGAGTGTCATGTTTGATAGTCTTCTACTAAACTGGAGTATCAAGAGTTAAAAAACCTGGAGAACAGCCATGACTTGAGATGCTGAGTCCGCCAAACAACCTTGTAAAACGATCTTAACTTTTAGATGTAAATTAAAGGCTATCGATTTATAGCAGAAGTTTATTTCTGAGTTACCAGCTGCTCTAAAAATTGAGCTGGCAAAAGAAGATACTGCATTGGTCCCTCCAAACTGCATTGGCAAAAGAAAAGGGGATTCAGGTCCTTTTACCCAACTTAAATTTCATTCGAAAGAGGTCGAGCATAAATAGTTGAATAACAAAATCAGACAAACAAACTCAAACAGACGGAGTTAGTCAAACTTTAAATTGTGTTACCTTGTAGTAGGTCCACGCCTCCTGACCATATTTTCGACAAGGATCAGTTACTATCTTCCCATTACCTCCACATTTCAAGCATGTAGATACGTGAATACATCTAGAAAGCATGTCAAGAAGGACCAGCAGACTAAAATAGTAGATTGCAGTAAGTTGTCCAAAAAAACACACAGGTTGGACATGCAGAAAACTTTTATTTTGTGCTTAAACAAAATAAAACACTGAGCAGAATAAATAAGCCATGTAGTGATCAGAGCAAATAGTATCTTTTTTTTTTATGGAAGTTCCTCTATCTTGAAACAGTAATGTAGATTACTTGCCATAGGTGAATGACAGTAGCCTCATATAAATTAATCAGGAAATAGTACAAAGGTCATATTAAACTTCTCATGACAAACCAGTGGTGATTAAGTTCAAAACAGTATATGAAATGACGAATACTCCATACACCAGTTGATTCCTGGCATATTTGAATCATATTATGTAAATTAAAGTAAAAGGTTTGCGCCTGATTATCCAAATGCACGTTAAAGTGGCATAGAGTTATGCCGGTAATATTTAAAGTTAGATTTGGTAAGTCTAACTTTGTAGTCTGCAACCAAGAGCTTTTTAATCTCTAATAACAAATACGCTAATACATTATGCATTAACACCAAAATAGGTTATAATATAAGTGATACAGACATTGGCTAGGTAGGTGGAAGAGTTCATAGTTGTGTACAAAATGGACAAATAGGTTTATTTTTTGACGGCTTCTATTTTCTTTTGCTCTATTTGGAGTGGTTCCTCAGTAGCTTTTTTCACCCACCTCCTTCGCGGCCTCACTGATTTAGCTTTTTGTTCAACTATAATTGGTTCAGCTTCTTTACGCGTTTCGTTCGCGGCCCCATTGGTTCAGCTTCTTCTTCAACTATCCTTGGTGTTTCAGCTTCCTCGGTAGCTTTCTTCAACCGCTTCGTTCATGGCCTCTTGGTTTCACTTCTTCAACTGCTTTTGGTGTTTCAGCTTCTATTTTATGTATTTCTTGAGCAATTAAAGTCCGTCATGGGTTCGAAGTATTCACATCGATCCTGACAAGGAAAGTAAATTGCCCGTCTTTGATCGACACCAACTTCTGATAATTTGGGCATTCTTCCTTCTGGGAAATAGGTATACATTCACATTTGTTAGTGTGTTGAGTAGGAATAAAGGTATAATGTCAACAATTACAGTATAGGTGAGCATTAGTTCAAGCATATAAAGATAGTTCATACCTTGACGGAGATAGATTGTATGTACTCTTGCACGTCGCAACCTAGTAAATTTTCAGTCGCTTCAAAGAGTATAACACGTGCAAGTTGTTGTCCTTCGCATACTTCAAGGCGGAATCAGTATCTAGTCAATTAGAGGCGTAATTTGGTTGTTATGGAATAGTTGTCTGCAATGATGTAAGTAATGAGTGGTGTGTTTGGCAAATGTAACCGCATTTCATATTCTACATTCTCCAGCTTGCAATTGGTACAAGCTGCATTCTGTTCAATGACTTGGACTTTCTTGCGACAGGCTCATCTTTATTGAGTATGCCCAAAATTGTGGCGTTGAATTTGTAGAAACAATCTTGACCAATGCAAATAGGCGATTTAAGTATGCCATTTTTAGGGCAGAGTCATATGTTGGCATAGGCGTGAAAGTAGAAGGTACGAAGTACCTCTGAATCAGCCAGCAACCCATCCATAATATTCACCAGCGGCACTTCAATAGCTCTTTACATAACTTTAGTTGGTGTTCTGGTAATATCTTTCTTTTCAGCTGTTATAACTTCCAGCCTGTAATTACTTTGCGGCTAGTAAATTGTGGCCAAGGTCCTATATAATATAGGAAGCGCTGTACCTACTATAGCCAAGGTGCGCCAAGTCAGGATATTACCAATCAGAAACATCAGTGAAAAACCAAAATATATCATGAACTGCAAAGCGTAGCAGTTTTAGATATGCAAGATTTGAACCTTCTGAGTCATAGAAAACAATGGTTTCTCATTACCGCAAACACAGCTACACTTACACCTCGAATACTCTTTGAGGAGATTTCTGCAATGTACATAGGAGCCTGCATCATGATGGAACTCTGTTCTTAATATGTTTTACACAGAAAGAGAACTGAAAAATGCTTTTTAATTTAGCTACTTACCACATAAGAGAGAACTCCAGATCCTATTCCCATTAGAAATCTTCCTATATCAAGCCACCACACACTCTTGTAACACGAAAAAAAACATATTAATGAGTTGAGCTCGAAAAACAGACTGAACCCTTCTGCAAAGACTTAAACTAAGATGGCATGTTGGTTCTCCCAATTTGGTGTAAATTTTCTATCTACTTTAAAAATCATTTCCCTCCTAATTAAAAAAACGTCATCCATAGCTTGCTAACAGCATTACCTATTATTATAAAATATAGTACTATTAAGATGTTTAAGACCAAGAACAAGCATTAACATTCAATCAAAGAAGTCCAGAATGAGTCCTGAATTACAATCCGTTGCAAAAATTATAGATAGCCATCCCATGATGAAACACAGATCCATAATCCACATTGTCTATATTAAAGCATAAACCAGACAGGAAGTTCTTTAATTAGTGTAATATAATTTTCAAAAATTAATGAGGCGTCCAAGACGAGCATTGAAAGAGAAACATACTACTCTCCTCCCAACCATATCTGCAATAGTGCCACTGACTAATGCACCTATAGTTCCACCAAGTGTCAGAATAGCTCCAAATGCTGAATACTGTATAACAAGAACAAAATCAGCACGAAACCAACAAAAATTAACCACTGCCTTGTATGTTAGTAGCCTCCAACTGTCAGTACAACAATCCCACCCAAACGCTCCAATTACATAAAGATTTTAGTGTACACTTATATCTGCAATGGACTACCAGGTCAGCCATGATACCTGACTGGCTAGGAGAAGAGTAGCCAACCTATAATTAAAAATAAACTCATCAAACACCTTGCTATGTTTTCATATTATTGTCAATTCTACTGTTGGTTCTGTGTATACATTGACAGTCTAAAGAAATTGTTCCTAACTTTTGGTCCTTTTTTCATTGCACCTTGAAATCGTATATTACTTAAAGCAAATCCATAAGCCAAGGAACCACAAACAACAACAAAAGTGCTTAGAACAACAGGTGCTGAACAGGAGGTTCTAATGGGGACTTTGTTTCCCTTAGGATGTAAAAGTTGTTCCTCCATGTTGTTTGTCTTGCTAGCTGTTTCTCTAATCAGACGGGGATAAAAGAGAGTTAATTCACACCAAAGGCATAAAAATTAGACTTTGTAAAAACAGTCATAAGTCTGTCAATTTCTCTGAAATTAAAGGTTGAAAACTCAGTGTTTCTCTTACTAACACGTATTTTCCCCTCCCTATTATTTCATACTCTAAATAAAGAGTTCAGAAATTTTGGAAAACGAAAGAGCATGATATATCAACATCAGCAGCTCAAGTAGCTATAGATAACTCAACATCAGACTAAACAGAATTCACAAAAAAAAAAAAACAGAGGAGGCCTCAAATTAAGGATATTTCAACTTATGAAGCAAACTAAATAAACCCGTACATTTGTCACCCCAGCATCATACTAACAAGTACAAACTACTACTCTACAAAACCGAAAACATTGAAAAATAAACCACCTCCATAAAACCATTTTAGACAATCTTCAACTAAACAAGAACATCTAACATATATATAATCATGGCAAAATTTTGGATTTTCATTAGCTAACTTGTCTCTGTTATACAATCAAGTTATAGGCAGAAAAAATTCTTACAGATTTAATAAAGTTCTTCCTTGAAATGAAACGGTGACTGTCGTGGATCCACTCTCTTGAGTGTGTACAATTCAGCTTCTTCCATTTCAATCTGTCATTCGTGGTTCTCTCCTTGAAAGTAGTATTTCTTGTTGAACACTGGATACCCTTAACAGTACTTTACTGAAACCATCCCCTTTCAAATAAAATAGCATAGCAATTAAGAGAAAGTAAATAAGAAAATTAGGGACCTTGAGATTTATGACATCCAGTTAAATACTCTTGATACAGCTGAAGTTTTTTCTGAAAACCTAAATCCTTTTGTTTCAACAATCTAAAAGCTCCCAGCTCATTTTCCCCCAGCATCACGAGACTATCATTGAACTTGAGCTCTACTGGACACCCCTCATCAAACAAGTCCGCTGCTGTCATCTTTTTGTTGGCATTTGAGATAGGTTCTTCATGTTTTTTATAGATGAAGGTTGTAAATCTTTTATCAGGTTCTACTGCCAAATCCGTTTTAGAGATATAACAATCAGAGAATGCCACAGGTTCATGTAAACAGAGAGGCCTCATATTAACCATCCAATCGTTAGGGCTTTCAGTATCTGCATCAAGGGAAACTGAATAACCATCATCAGGCTCATCGCCGAAGTGTGACAGACCAATTTCACGGACCACCTTCATAACTTTGTCATTCTGAAGCCTCAGTTCAGCATCAAGTGGCAATATATCTCTTTCTGCAAGTCGAATGTTATTAAGAGCTACCAGAAAAGGAGGAGGAAGAACAGGAGCAGAAGAACTACAAGACTGAACTTTTTCTGGTGTCTCATCAATACAACATTTATGCAAGGGAAAAGGTAGTGGGTATAGTTTGTCAAAAATGTCGGAAAATTCTAGAGAATGCTTCTTCGGTTTTAGGGGAAACTCAGGGAATCTCAACAAGGCAGAGAAAGTGAACCCAAGAAGATTATTAGGCAAACTGGTGCTAATGCTTTCTAGTGCAATCTCATAAATGCTTGCTGGCAAGCTGATACCTTTGATGACATCAAAAAGGGTTAGAGATGATTTCAGTCCTGTGATGCCACATTCTTTAAGCTTCTGACATATTTGCTGGTGGAACTCAGACCAGTTTTCTTCAGAATCCTTTTGATTCTCTATGTATTTCCTACTAATGGTTTTAGTTAGTTTTCCACTCAGATACGCTTTAAGAAAGTCAAGGCCCAGGTAGATGTGGCTCTTTTTCAGTTCCAATTCCCCAACACCCATATCATAGAGAAGGTTATTCTCAGAACACAGAGGAATTCCTCCACAAGGTGCTTCTGACTTTTCCTCAGAATCCCATGCTGCAGTGTATCTCTGAGTTTCTAAACTGCCACAGGACATTAACCTTACAAGGAAAAAGCCAGCAGGGCTCTCAGCATCATCTGATTGGATAGAAAGGCCATTGTTGAGAATACCAAACCCCAAAACAATGACTTTCTTTTGCCTCCAATCAATCCAATCAGGATGAATGTCTTCAGAAAAACATGCTCTCATAAGACAACTTTCACAACAACAATCACGACCAGACAGTGAGAGGCTTGAAGGTTGTCCCCAAGCATAGACTGATTTACTGAGCCTCGAAATTTCTGGAAATTTATGGTTGTGACTGTTATCTGGCCCATAGCAGAATAGAGCAAATTCACAGTCCCAGAATGATCCTACAAAAATGCAACGCCCTGATTCAGTAGCCCATGCCCATTTATCATCTCTAGTATGTTGCCTCAGGTCAGACAATCTGAAAACAGTCACGTAAGCTGGATTATTCAGACCATGTACCCACCGTAACAATGGCATCAATGGCCTCCGCACATCACAAAGAAGAAGAAAGCGTCCAGATACAGCAGTAAAACAGAAGGGATCAGACTCCACTCTAGAAAGTGCTAGAAATCTATCAGTTCTACCCAATGACACTGCCTCAATATTCAGCAAGGTGCAGACTTTGCATTTGTCTGACCTCAAATCCACCAAAAAAACAGCCCTGGAATTTGCAACAATCAAAATCCTTGGATGCCAGCTAAATTCACAGCTTACCCACTGTTCATCTCTATCCAATTTATCCCACAAAACCTGCAATTTCTTCCCTTGCAATACATCAGAAGCAAACAAAGCCCCACTCTTTCTGTGAGAACCCATATCAAACAAAAACAAATTCCCATTTTCCAACAGCACCACACACTCTTCTCTCAAATGTGGACTCCAACAAGCATGAGAAACAGTCCCTCCCTTGAACAAGTTTCCATCAGCATTACCCACATAATCTAGCATAACATTTTCATCTCCTTTAACCCCTATCTTCACGCTATACCAATACACAGAATACAAAGTACAAACCAATAAGTACCCAAAAGTAATATAAACTGATGAACAAGTATCATCAATTTCACTAACTGGGTTCACTAATAACCTCAAAATTCTAAAATTCACCTTGTGATTATGCACTAAAAAAGATGTCCCTTTCATGAATTTCTTAACCACAAATTGGGTATCTTCACAAACGAGCATAAAAAATCCAACTTGGTCATAATTCTCCCCAGTTGGAGAAATTCCTAGAATTGAATTGGGTTTGCTATTTTCGCCCACGTTAGGAAGAGGAAGAAGCTGGATTGCATTAAAGTTGTGAATTGAGTCAGAAACCTGTGGAGTAAACTGTGTAGCAATTGAAGAAGCTGTAGAAAAAAGCATACCACTTGAAGTTTGAAGGAATCTTGGTAGAGAGAGGTCAGGAACCGGCGGGGGAAGCCGAGTTGATAACAATGGCGAGTGAAAGAGTAGTGTTACCGTTTCTTCACATGGTCTGAAAATCAAAGGTCCAATTGGACTATCAGTACGACGCCGCTTTGAAGAGGATTCTTCGTGTGAATTTGAGAGGAGAAGTGGTGGGGAATAGGATGAACATATTGGCCATAGAGACTTCCACTCGTCGGAAAAATCCATCGTTCTTTCTCTTGCCGGTTGGTGAACGGCGGAGGAACTTGTGGCGTCAAGCGGAAGAACGAAAGAAAGCACAGGAAAAATCAAAATTCTATATTTGCCCCCCCAAACTTCTCCTAATACTAATTTGAGTCCTATTTAGGACAAAAGAAAAAAGTCTGTACCACTATTGATGTCCAAGTCCTACTAGCATGAGAAAATTTGTTACTCCTCTAGGATAAAACGTGTCTTGCAAGTAGAAAAAAAATAGTGGATCATATTTACTTTTATTATTTTTGAATTATTTTCTTAATATTAATTTATCCAATTATATGATAAAATTATTTCCCACAAAAAGGCTTAGTTTTTCAATATATTTTAACATGTTAAAATGTGAATGGATGTTACTAACTTTTTGATTAAATAAAAAGAAAGATTATGGGCTGTAACAGAAAATGACAATTGTTGATTAAATATGTTGCAATAATGAATACTTTAATTTATAGATGTTTTGGTATTTTATTTATAATCATAGTCCAACGTTGAAGAACTCCTTCAATGTAATTTAACACACAACAATCATAACTTATTTGTGAATTTCATATATCATATAAATGATATCTCGCAAGATAGATATTTGATGTTCCAAGCTATGAAATTTCCTTTTCTATTTCATCCTGAGTACAAAATAAGTATTTAGAGATTATTTGATTGGTTAGATAAGATATATGTACTACTCTCTTCGTTCCCATTTATATGACACTCTTTTCTTTTTTGTCCGTCCTCAAAAAAATATTATCTTACTCTAATTGGAAATAATTTACCTTTAAAATTCTCTTTTCACCCTTAATGAAATGATTTTCAATCACACAAATATCTAAAAATAATTTCAGATCACAAGTTTTAAATGTCTTTTTTTTTTCTTAAACACCATGTAAAGTCAAATGAAGCCACATGAAATAGCACGGAGGGAGTAATAATTTTGTAAAAAGATATGGATTTTTTTATGTACTCCTCTGTCTCATATTATACATGCACTTTTCATTTTATACTATTATTAAGAAATCATAAAACAGCACGGAGGGAGTAATATTATATGTGTGTTAATTTTACTGTATTTATTGTCTATCATTACTTTCGTATTAATCGTTCTTCCTTGTTTCTACTTGTTTCTCTCTTCCTTCTCCTTTTTACGTATCTGGTTTATTCTGCTTATAGGTTTTTGAGACGAGAGTTCCTCGAAAAAGTCTCTCTACCTCCATGAGGTAGTGATAAAGTTTACGTACATCTTACCCTCCCCAGACTCCACTTATGAGATTCCACTAGGTATGTTATATCAATTTACCATTTTACCCTTTTATCTTATTGATCAAGCACTAACAAACAATTTTCTTCTACAATCCTGTTCCTGTCCCAAATGAGTTGTGCAAAATACATGACACATTTATCGGCTGCAGAAAGATGCCATTCCACCGGGATGATGACGAATAGTTGGGGAGGTAATCGTTGAGTATCTGGATACAACTTTATATATAATATTACTATGGTGTAGTAATACTGTACTCAAGGTTGAGTATACTGTTGTGTAGTATTACTATTTTTACTATAATGGTTGAATAGATATACAACATTTCCTACAAAACCTAACTGTTCAACCTTACATAAGTCAAAACTTCTCATTGAAAAGGCAAAGGTTAAATATAAGTCACACTTCTATCATCTCACTACTAGTTTTGCAGATCATATGCAGTTTATCTACTGCACATAGAGGAGGAGCTATCATCTGATGCCTTTACTGAATTTGCTCTTCAGGACTTCCTGTAACTGCTGGAATATAACAGAAAATATCCCTGCAGAAAAGAACAAAAATCAAGGATGGCTAAGAGAATATGTTGACGCAAGTGTCTTTAAACCAGGCAGAATGATTTGGCATAGAACCGACTAAATAAACAGTAAGTACAAATAAGTTAAATGATTAAAGACCAAGACAAGTACAAAGAGAAGCTGTTTCAGTCTTACAGAACACCGCAGTAAAATAATCTCCACTAGAGAGCTGGAAAAGCAATATGATATATTCCAGTTGCCAAGTTAATCACATTGATAGAAGAACTAGTAGGAAGAAACGGACTAGAGTCCCAAGTTAACGCTAACACTAGTACACAAGTGAGCACCTCCTACTTGGGCTAGGTGGAAGATGAGAAATTAGTAATTGAAGGAAGGTCTCATGAAGCTGTCTTCGAAAGAAACTTTCCTTGCATTGACTATTGATATCATTATGGGTTTTTTGAGACGAGGGTTCCCGGGAAACAACCTCTCTACTTCTATGAAGTAGTGGTAACGTCCGCGTACATTCTACCCTCCCCAGACCCCACTTGTGGGATTCCATTGGGTATGTTGTTGCTGTTGTTGTTGACTATTGATATCATTCATAGGGGATTGAACTGATCTGGATTGTAGCCGATAAGGTGCATTAAGGGGACGATGACCTACATAACCGCCTTTTGAAGAAGAGAAGACATAAGGCATTATTCTACCTTTAGCCTACCATCTGGGTCCAGTGGAAACAGAGAAGTAGGAGAGTATTCTAGGGGATAGATAATTACTTTGTTTATGCAAGGAACAAAACATGTTAAATTTTAGTTAGCTTTTGGTGTACCCATGAGATTCCCATTTGTATAGAAAAACCGTGGTCATCAATAGAAACATGTTTTCATGTGGGCTCTCTATTTCTTTTTACGTACTACTGCTTATATACATGAGTTTTCTTAAATCAATTAAATTATATACCTAATTACCTGATCAAAGAATTTGTCAAAGGGGAGTGAGACACTACCAGATCTGACCAAATAGTTTAGGAAGCCAGGAAAAGAGGAAAATGAAATATTACTGCATCAATTAGATCTGAGCAAATGGTTTTAGACAAACCTGGTAGAGGGATCTCTTTCTGGAGCAATAATCCTTTCACCAGAAGTGTTCCTGGTATCTGCTGGAAGACCTATAGATACAGCCAGACATCAGACCAAATATGCTAAATAATGAGACTAACAAGCCCTATGAACAACGAGGCATTATTCGAAACGCAGATCACTATTATAAAGAGAATTACAGAAACACGCAGACGCATATCATTCAGTTGGTCAGAGGGACAACTTGCAGAAATCAACGTATCCTGTTCGTTCCTATTCTGTGTTTGGGTCTTTAGGATCGAATTACATTGCTCAGCTGACAAAGTTACCTAGAAGAAAAACATTTGGATTCAGGAAAAACATGTAATAGGTGCAGTAATAATCAGAGAAAAGAACAAATGGAGCATACATCAACTTTAAATGAGGCAGAATCTAATTTAGAGGATGCACCAATACTGCAGAAGTAGGATTCCACTGACTGCAATACATCGAAGGCACTTTGATGGTGCTGCAGACCCTAAACAAGCATTAGAGATCAATAAGAAATATTGAACCCACCAGCAATGGAGTAATTAAAAGAACTAGTCCATCCACTTCGTGTCAAAACTAGTTAGTCAGCTAAAGAAACACATGACCTGGTAGAAGTTCAAAACCTTAGTGAATGTAATGTGTCAACAATCAATTTTTAATGCAGAAGGGTAACAATGCGAATACAAGTGCCAGCCGGACTTTTTTCTGAGTTACGGTGGGGGAGTTCAAGGGAAGAGCATAGAGCTTGTTTCTGTCACCAAAATTTTTTTCATCTAGTTATGGTGATTGAGGGAGAAGGGACAATATTAGACAACCACTGTTCTTTAACCCTTCAATTTGGTATCCGTTGGAGGCAAAGTCTAGAATGGTTAAAAATACCCATTCAAATCCAAATGTATTACTTGCACATATATGGTAGATATCATCCATTTGATACAAGATAATCATTATATTAAAAAAACAAAATGATTTAACTGATAGCAATATCTTACTATAACCATGATCTTATGTTTTATTATACATGGTAATATTTCAGCATCATAAATTAAGGATCTATGTGTGATTAGTAGTTGATCTTTAACATAACTGTATCTAGTAGTGACTTATAAGAACAAATTGAAGTCATGCTTTTCAGTCACACCCGTTGCACCGAGCTGATTGAGAATTACAAAACAAGCTTTACTCTTTCAATAATGAAGTAACTATTTTAAAAAGATTATAGTTCCAGCTGAATTCTTCCCATCCAGCAAAATGACCTGTTACACATTACTAAAGAAGAACCAGTTCCACATCCTTTTTTTTTTATGATAAAGAAGAACCAGTTCCACATCTACAATAGTCAAAACCTTCAAAATACTAACTCAACCCCTATGACTAAGTATGCCTGTGCACAAAATTCGAGTTAGAGTTGGAAAATAAAAAAGATTTCTCGCAGTTGAAAAAACATTTGTGGAAGTTGGATTGTGTTTGAGCGTTCAGGCATGAACTTCACTTGCAAAAAGAGTTCATGAATAGTTGAAGCTTCGAAAAACTTCACTAGAAATATACCTTTAAACCAACTATCTCGACCAGAAAAAATATTTCAATTTAACTATCTCGACCAGAAAAAATACTTCAATTTAAGAAACCCAAAACTTCATTGGTCAAACTACAATTGCAAATAATTATACTTGCAAGTGAAGTCATGGGCCTCATGACCAGATAAAGATGGTATCAGGTGAAAGGAAATTACTCATGTCCTGGAACATAAAGGCCACTTCTAATTCTCACCAACAAACTTGTGATATTTGAGCTTGGTTTTATCAGAATTATCAATTTCCCCATGATTGTTCAGATGACCGAATAAAAGGCTGGTAATATCAGACCTCAAGCATGAATGACATGTTATTCTTTTCAGCCGCAAGGGATGGTACAATCTTCTTGGAAGCAGGGAGAAATGACCAGGCAAGCCCCCATCGGCATGTTTGGCCTTGCACAAATTCAGTTGTCTTTACTATTGTTGCTCCAACCTCCCAAAGCTTTGATATCAGTACCTTTAGGTTAGTTTTTCTCCCAACCATTGAGGTGTACCACCTGGAAAACATTGGGTCAGGAAATATAAGGACTCTTCAATTGAGCTTTCATGATAAACTCCTTGTAGCACATAATGCAATAAACCAGATTCTAAGAATGATGTCATACCGAAATGACTGCCTTAGTTGAACACTATCCTCTATTATGCGAGTGATAAAAGCTCTCTCTCCACCTGGACAAACCATCTCCTGTACAGTCCCACCACAAGAAGTCTTTGGATTTAATCCAGCTTCCTCTATCGTCTCAAAAAATGGAGGATTGCACATACAAAAATCGAATTTCTCCTCATCCTTGACCACACCAACAAGTATAGGGGGTCCATCATAACCTTTTCCTGTACCTGAGTGAATTTGGAGAGGAGCAGGAGGTGAAGGCCCAATGACAACAGCCTTTCCATTGTCGAAGTCCACATCTGTACATTGGCCATATTTTCCTGGTTCATCATTCAACTCCTCATGGGAAAATGCTGGGTTTTCCATATTAACTCTTCTGATTTCAATCAATTCAGAAATATGAGGATTACTTTTGACATTTTTCTCTGCCCATTCCAAAGCTACATCAGTAACATCTGTATAAAGCAAATTTGGAGGAATCAATGTTTTGCAAATATGTAGCACAGTTCTATTAACGGAACACCAGCAACAATGCAAGTTAAGGGAGAAAATTACAAATTAGAGGGGGCTACCAGAGCCAACAAACTTCCAACCCAGAAGCGATGCACCAAGAAGAGGGTAAATGCAATTGGCCCCAGTGCCTATATCAAAACCTTTAGCAGTGTTTATGTCAGCTTGAACTTTAGAAATGATGTCCAATGACAAAAGATCTTCAATCCAATGAATATAGTTTGATCTGTTGGGGACTGTGGGGCAGAGCTGTCCATCGGGAACCCACCTACATAAAGAACATATTCAGGCATATGCGGATGGAGAATTACATCATTTAGAATGTAAAGGATCTCAACAGACAACATAAACTTGCATCTGAGCCACATCTATAGTCTGCTTGACGCTTAACAGAACATATTCAGGCATATGCGGATGGAGAATGACATCATTTAGAATGTAACGGATCTCAACAGACAACATAAACTTGCATCTGAGCCGCATCTATAGTCTGCTTGACGCTTAACAGAGACAAAAAATGGTTTCTCCATTTTCTCTTTTTTTTCCCCCTTTATTTTGTGGGAACATTATGTTTGCCGTTTATACACCAGCCTGTAGGTAAGTTCTATCCAGAACTTAGATTGTATTAAAGCTCCAGTGCAGCTTGGTGAGCACAGAGCCAGTAGTAATTAAGTTATATATTCAGTTTCTTTAAGCTTAAAACTCATACATAAAATATTTATTGGGTAGCATTTATTTTATATTTCATTTATGGTTAAACATCTCCTAAGGACTTTTAGCAATCAAAAGATTTAAAAAATGACATCAAACAAGCCAAGGGTTCTGGTTCGATCATTGAAAGAAAAGAAAGCTAATGATTGTCAACGAGCTTGTTAACCCACTGAATACTAAATTTAGCAGTAACACAGTTATTTGAGGATCAAAAAGTCTTAAAAAATCACACCATTTCCCCTTTTGGTCCATCCCAAAATGGCAAAACAAAAATCTCAATTTATGCAACACTAAATTAGCACAAGGTTTCTATGCTCTGTATTCAAGAAACCATAAAACTGGAATACCCTTTTTACATAAGAGTAATTTGAAAAAGAAAAAGAAGATAAATGGGTGTTTACCAATTGAGGCCATGATCATGGTGAAGCAAAACTCTGGTGAGTTCCCGTGTGGCATTGAAATCGGTCCAATCAATTCTTGGTCGAGCATCTCCAGAATAGAAAACGAAGGATGCAAAGGTAGAGTATTTAGAGGCCAATAAGGAGAAATCTGGCGGGTTACCAAAGTACTTGTTACGAGGGTGGGTAATGGCTCTCTCTCCTCTCTTCCTCTTCTTGCTCCCCATTGCTACCAATTCCCCCGTTTCCCCAAAAATACCGTGTTTTGAATAATTAATGAAAGCCGGGTCGGGTGTTATTATGGGCCGGCTACAAGGTGACTTGAGTCATTTATTACAGCGACTCTCAGAGTGATTTTTAATTTTTTATCCCACTTTAAATTTTGCTTTTATAGGTAAAAGATTTCTTGTTCAATCATTCGCAAGGGATAATGAACAATAAGATTTCACAATATCTATTTTATTTATCGTATTAAATTGGTCACATGTTATGATGAATTGATAAAAAATATTTATATTTACATTGATTACATATTATAATATATCGAAAAATTGCTTATATTGTTCAATTGTTTACCATTTTATCTCAATATTTATAAAGAATCACTCTTATAATCCACATATAATGTTATATACCTTTTGAATTGAAAGTATGTGTCGCTTAAGTTTGATCATAATTAATTTAAAAATAAAGTAACTTCAATTAATATAACTGAAAAATGTTGTCCACCAGCTAATAAAACTACATTCAATCTCTGTAACATATTGAATTGGCCCAAGCTTTTATTACATAAATACACGATTTATTTTATCTAAATTTTCAATATTCTCTATCATTTAAATTAATTACTAAAATTCCTTTTTTTTTTTTGTTTTTTTCATTTTTTTGATACCTAAACAATTAAGATTTTTTCACTTCCTTTTTTTATGCCTTTTTTTTTGTAACAATCCAATCAAATCAATCACTTAATTAATTACTTCCCATTCCCGGTTTATTTGCATTCAGTTACCATTTTTGAAATAACATTGGGAAGCCAAAACATGTAACTCTTTTTTTCACAACCCTTTTTTCCCTCTTCTTCAATTTTTCCGTCACTTTCCCTCTTTCTTTTCTGTTTTCGTCACTTTCACCATCTTTCTTCTCCATTTTTCCGCCGAGCTTTTTCTTTTTTTATGGAATCTCCTTCTTTTCGTCTTGGTTTAACCCAATCCCTTGGTCCCCCACACACACATGAGTAGCAGACTACTGTTTAATTGATACTTGCAGGCGATGATACTTGCACAATGTGTTAAACACATTTTGATACCTGTATTTTGAGTCACACACATGTTGGTGATACATGCATTTTTGTTCACACACATGTGTAGTGATACGTGCATTTTTTGTCCCACACACACGTGAGTAGCAGATCATTGTTTAATTGATACCTGCAGGTTGGTGATACATGCACAATGTGATAAACACATTTTGATACCTGCATTTTGAGTCACACACATGTTGGTGATACCTGCAATTTGAGTCACATACATGTGTAGTTATACCTGATTTTTCGATCACATGTCTACTTGATACATACATGCAAAGATGTGGTGAAAAATACAGATGCAGTGACACCTGCATTTAATGATACCTGCAATTTTTATAGGTCAACCGCAGATTCGATGCCCTTGAGCAGTTAATGATTTCACATCACAATGACACATCAGATTCCTATCTTCCCGAATGACGAATCAAAATTGAAATATTTATTTCCGTTGAAGAACGAATCAACAATGGCCGAACTGTATTCTTTTTGTGTTAATTTTTTTAAAAAAAATAATAAAACGAATTTGGTAACATGATTCTGTTTGAGAATTTGCTGGGATTCTTTATTTCCAAACAGTCTAATCAGCGTCAATTAAGGAATCAGATTAAAAGATCTATTAGGATTCCTTAATTAGTGAAACTGTTTCCATATTTAACAATCCTTTATTAGTATCAGCCGCTATTTTTTAGGTATCTTCCTTCTATGCCTGTGTATCAAATAGCTCATAAAAATTGGTATAATTAGTAATTTGGATAAAAGTTAGTACTTTTGGATATTTCCTTCATTGAGTTTGGTATTTGTCAAATTTATACATTAACTTATACACACATTACAATTAGAATTTATGCTTTGATGGACAACAAAAATTCTACCCAACCAATTTTCTCAAGTTAAAAGCATTTTTTAAATATTTAATTTAGTCGGAACAAAATATCAAAACTAACTCTTATGATATCCTTTTTCTACAATTTTTTCAAGCGAGCCAAGTGACTGACTACGTTTCTGCAGCCCACCCATGCAAGCTTTTGGCCTTTCAAATGGAGGCTTCTTGCATAAATGTACCCGTGGGCAAAATTATTTTTCAACTAAAATAACTGTTGTATAGGTAACGTATCGAAATTGTATAACTATGCATCATATATACACTTGTCATACAATATTGTCCCTGTCAAGAAGAGTTCCCAACACTGTTTAGCAACTTTACATTAAATAAAAAGCTGATTTACTGATTCTAGGCCTTCAACACATAGATAAAACTTGTGGCTCAATACAAAACCTCATCTCTATAGATTTTCTCAAGTTAAACAAGCTTCTCTGATAACAACCCATCCCGAAACAAGCCACTATAATTGGTGCTTTGATTCTCCATAGTGGTTTCCATGGCCAATCCAGTACATAAGAATTATATTGTTTCAGACGAAAACAACAAGCAAGTTAGTGGACAGTTACGCCTAGTATAATAGATCATAAAGTAGAGAATGCTTCTTTTTCAAGTGAAAAAAAATCAAATGTCTATATATGCAGGTACAGTTTTAGATTTTTGTCTTCCTGTGTTTTACCAAATGCTCTTGAATCTGTATAAATTTGGTTGGGAGTCGGGAGATTGGAACTAAAAAGAGATGTAATTTCATGATTTTCAAGGGGTTCAGGCAGTAGGTTATTGTTCATTTGGGCAGTGGCAAAGGATGATGCTGCGATAGATGATGCAGACAAGTTTACCATTTCTGTTGCTAATATTCACTGGTCCTCAAGCTATAACAATAACAGGTAACAGGCTTTTAAAATTGCATGAACTGTAAGTATGAGCCTAGTTTGATACTAATATGAGTTAACTATCACCTTTCGGATGCCACAAAAAAATAAACATTAAATTTAAAACAATGCAAAGAAGTTCTAGGGAGGGAGAGTGTAAACCACAAACCAGAATGCATAGCAGCTCCAGGTATGGGTGAACTTGTTTAGTTGATGACAATTTGTCTAGATATTGATTTGGTATTCCCATCGAATCCCCCTAAAGTTCCATTATCTTTGCACAAATATAAACGAAAAAACAGAAAATGCAAAAGTTTGGATTTTCATTAGCTAACTTGTCTCTGTTACACAATCAAGTTATAGGCAGAAAAAATTATTACAGATTTAACAAAGTTCTTACTTGAAATGAAATGGTGAGTGTCATAGATCCACTCTCCTGAGTGTGTGCAATTCGGCTTCTTCCATTTCAATTGTCATTCGTGGTTCTCTCCTTGAAAGTAGTATTTCTGGTTGAATACTAGATACCCTTAATAGTACTTTACTGAAACGATCCCTTTTCAAATACATAGCATAGCAATTAAGAGAAAGTAAATAGGAAAATTAAGAACCTTGAGACTTATGACATCCAGTTAAATACTCTTGATACAGCCGAATTTTTTTTTGAAAACCTAAATCCTTTTATTTCAACAATCTAAAAGCTCCTAACTAATTTTTCCCCCAGCATCACGAGACTATCATTGAACTTGAGCTCTATTGGACACCCCTCATCAAACAAGTCCGCTGCTATCATCTTTTTGTTGGCATTTGAGATAGGTTCTTCGTGTATAGATAAAGGTTGTAAATCTTTTATCAGGTTCTAGTTCCAAATCCGTTTTAGAGATATAACAATCAGAGAACATCTTAATTTCATGTAAACAGAGAGGCCTCATATTTACCATCCAATCGTTAGGGCTTTCAGTATGTGTATCAAGGGAAACTGAATAACCATCATCAGGCTCATCGCCGAAGTGTGACAGACCAATTTCACGAGCCACCTTCATAACTTTGTCACTCTGAAGCCTCAATTCAGCATCAAGTGGCAATATATCTCTTTTTGCAATTCGAATGTTAATTAGAGTTATCATAAGAGAAGGAGGAAGAATGTCACGCCCCGGGAGGGTGCCCTACATGTGGCCGGCACTCAGGTACTATTAATAGCCCCCAAACGAACCACTTGGCCTCATCACATTCATTCAATCAACAATTATCATATTAGCGGAAAACTAAAGATAAATAAAGGTGGATAATCTCAAATAAAGATAATCATGACAAATGAACAGGACTAGTGTGAAAGAAACTAGTCAGACAATATCCACACCATCAATCCCAAATCTAGTATGTGGAGCCTCTAACTAAACTGTCTAGATGGTACCATGATAGGCCATGGCTACCCAAGTCAAAGGAAATAAAGTACTAACTCAAGCTAGATGAAATCTAAATGAGCATCCTCCGAAAGTAGGGAAGGACTCACCAATCGATTGGGTGCGATTAGATCCTCAATGATGTGCCTGCTGATAATCTCTAACACTTGTCTCTACATCATGAAAAGATACAGGCCCAAATAGACGTCAGTACATGAAATATACGAGCATGTAAAATAGTTGAGTAAAACAGATATAGATAGAATAACAAATATCAAAGATGCTCTATCAAAATGTCAAATGTCTATCTAAAACAAGAACAAAGAATAGATAATGACCCATCAATTCCAATTTAAATCAATCCGATCTAATCAAGTCAGAATACTATCAGTTTGGGACCTATCTGGGAGTTTCTCTTATCCAACAATAATCACTTATGAGCCAGTGATTGTACAACAATCTTGCTGATGTTGCTACAGTCGCTCAGTACTTGCCAGGGTAAAGAGCGAATCGAATCCATAATGGATCCGATCAATCAAGTCTGCTATTCTTTCAAGGACTTCTAATCAAGAGGGGACATCCAATTTAACAGGTCAATCCTCACCTATACTTGGCACTGATGAGTTCGAGTTGGGCTTACTCTCACTCATTTTGGTGCTCGATACTCCTCCCAAAACTCAATGCTCATAAGACAATCATTCTCAATCAACTAGTCTCATCTGGACATTTGTCAACTCAAATCATCACACCAACTATCAACTCTTTGGTTGCATTATTTTAGGGTTCATCTCTTGACTCGTAGAGACTCTATCATGCATTTATACTAACTCAGAGTATTTAGGAAACAAAAGTGGAGTTAAAGCTCTTAGGGATGTCATAGGCTCTCTAAACTCAAATCATACTCATACATGCTCAATTAAATAAAATTTATAAAAATATTATGAATTCGTGCTAGGGTTCATGAATATGGCAAAATCATCTATTTCTAGTATTTAATTCGTAAAATAGTAATTCATGCAAAACATAGTGAAAGTACATTAGAATTTAAGAAAAGCCCTTAAGAAACATGTATTGGAGATTCAACTCACTCATAACTCTATCAATTCAGGGTATGGGGCACATGGAAGAACATAATCCATGTTTTGGTTAGCTTTACATACCTGGAGATAGAAGGATAATCAACTTCTCAAAGAATCTCCAGCCACGTGCCTGGAACCCTAGTTTTTTCCCTTCCTTCGATGCTCTCTAGAATTTTTAAGTAGTTTTGAGGAGTAATACCCTTAGGGTGCTGATAAAAGGTCTAAAATAAGTCCAAAATATCGTGGGTTTTAATTAAAAAAGGATGAGAAAAGACAAAATTACCCCTCAAGAAAAGCTGCCAAAGTGAACCACGAAACCCCTTTTATGGCTTGTGAAACAGGTTAGGGGTCGTGATCCTCTCACGTGGAAAGTAGATCAAAATTATTAGTTTCTAATTCTCATTCTAAGATCCATCAGAAGACTCGTAGAACATATTACGACTCGTATTCCCTCTCATAGAACCTGGGCAAAAATTACAGATTTCTGAATCTTGTTCCACTACTTGACAGACGACTCGTGGAACATGTTGTGGGTCGTGTTCCCTCTAGTAAAACCTCTTCTATACTTAATCAAAATTTTCAACTTTGGAACACCTTTTACGACCTGGTCTACAAGTCGTACTCCAATCTACGGGTTGTAAACCCTCTCGTAGAACCAAGCCTGATAACCTGTTTCATTTTCAAAATTTTTGGGGTATTACAAAGAATAGAAGCAGAAGAACTACAAGACCAAAATTTTTCCGGTGTCTCATCAATACAACATTTATGCAAGGGAAAAGGTAGAGGATATAGTTTGTCAAAAATGTTAGAAAATTCTAGAGAATGCTTCTTCAGTTTTAGGGGAGATTCAGGGAATCTCAACAAGGCAGAGAAAGTGAATCCAAGAAGACTATTAGGCAAACTGTTGCTAATGCTTTCTAGCACAATCTCAAAAATGCTTGTTGGCAAGTTGATACCTTTGATGACATCAAAAGGTTAGAGATGATTTCACTCTTGTGATGTCATATTCTTTAAGCTTCTGACATATTTGCTTGTGGAACTCAAACCAATTTTCTTCAGAATCTTTTTGATTCTCTATGTATTTCCTACTAATGGTTTTAGTTAGTTTTCCACTCAGATGCGCTTTAAGAAAGTCAAGGCCCAGGTAGCTGTGGCTCTTTTTTAGTTCCAATTCCCCAACATCGTTATCATAAAGAAGGTTATTTTCATAACACAAAGGAATTCCTCCACAAGGTGCTTCTAACTTTTCCTCAGAATCCCATGTTGCAGTGTATCACTGAGCTTCTAAACTGCCACAAGACATTAACCTCACAAGGAAAAAGCCACCAGAGCTCTCAGCATCATCTGATTGGATAGCAAGGCCACTATTGAGAATACCAAACCCCAAAACAATGACTTTCTTTTGCCTCCGATCAATCCAATCAGGGATAACGCCTTTAGAGAAAACATACTCTCACAAGACAACTTTCACAACAACAATCATGACCAGAAAGTGAGAGGCTAGAATGTTGTCCCCAAGCATAGACTGATTTACTGAGCCACGAAGTTTCAAAAAATTTATGGCTATGATTGCTACCTGGACCATAGCAGAATAGAGAAAATTCACAGTCCCAGAATGATCCTTCAAAAATGCAACGTCCTGATTCAGTAGCCCATGCCCATTTATCATCTCTAGTATGTTGCCTCAGGTCAGACAATCTCAAAACAGTCGCATAAGATGGATTATTCAAACCATGCACCCACCAACAATAATGGCATTAATGGCTTTCGCAGATCACAAAGAAGAAGGAAGCGTCCAGAAACAACAGTAAAACAGAAGGGGTCAGACTCCACTCTTAAAAGTGCTAGAAATCTATTAGTTCTACCCAATGACACTGCCTCGATATTTAGCAAGGTGCACATTTTGCACTTGTCTGACCTCAATTCCACCAAAAAGAACAACCCTTTTTGAATTTGCAACAATCAAAATCTTTGGATGCCAGCTAAATTCACAACTTACCCGCTGTTCATCTCTACATTTCTTATTGTAGTTTTTGGATGATTGATCATGTCTGTTGCTTTCTAAGAAGCATTTTGAAGAGTTTAAACATATTTTCTAAATTTATAAATAAAATTTATATATTATCAGTGATTTATTAATTTTACATGAATTTTGCCATCATATTTATTCATTGCAATTGATAATCCATCCTCCTCCAACAACTAATTTTAAACATTATAAAAATGAATTCAATCCTTTCTATCTTTATCGTAGTCCAAAATTTAATCGGATGCTTCAAAAGATTAAAAATTTGCATAATGATTTGAAGGAAAAGAAGAAAAATTCTTGCATTATAATTTACGTAATTTACAATGAGTTGTGTAAATTTGCAGCACTCAAATAAATAAAAATTCTTATTATCGACTGAAATCTAACTAGGAATTAATAGATGTGACATGTCTCATGATTAAAGATTTGTGTTTTTTTCCCCTCCTTTTCTGGACTTTTTAATTATCATCCTTTTCCTATGTAGTATAACACATTATTAATCTTATTAACTGCTTGAACTAATAAATCATGTAGCACTCCTAAATTAGCCGTTCGTCAAAATTGTTCGTATCTCAACCCACAAATCAACAATAAATATTTACTGATAAGTTGCATTAAATTAACCAACTCTTTTTATTTCATAAATTACTAGTTTAGTGTACGTTCTTTGCATGTGCGTGTTATACTAATTAATAATAATAATAATAATAATAATAATAATAATAATAATAATAACAATAATAATAATAATATATATAATGTAGGTGCATTACTTGAGCATTTAAGTCTTCTTTGTTATTAATATCGAAGATGAGGGTTATATACAGATTTCTCGATAATTTTATTACGTTAAAATACCTAACGTTATATACCGATCTCATTTATAATCTTCTACTAACCTTGATGGTTGTCTAATGTATCATTAGTCTGAAACTCAAAAGAATAGTAAAATAATTACTTAACAAAGTTCAATTGATTAGACTTACTTTTCATATTGAAGTTGAACACTGCATTTTATTAAGGAGAAACAATGCAAAGATACAATTTTTAAATTATAATTCATATTTTATTCACTAGCTTTCTTATACTAAACTATTTACTAAGGCATTTTAATTCAACTCTACGTATTTAAGGGCATTTTGTACTTTTCTTTCGTTTATCTTTTCTCTAGCGATTGCAATAGGGCTGGGTGCCCGGGCGGGTTGAATTCGATCCGCATATTTTTTTAAACCGGCCCACCCTGCCCTTTTCATATAAATCTGCCCCGCATAAAATTACTTTGCATAAATTTTTAAGTTCTCTTACTTTTTAGTTGATTTTACTATGAAAAATAAAAATTCATTATTTTTTTATTTTCTCATTAATTAACATCTCAACAACTAATTAACTATTTGTAGTAGACATTTCAACAATTATTTTTTTCGTTACTTAAAAGTTTTTAATTAATATTTCAACAACTAACAATTTATCAGATATATCTAGTTTAAATTTTAAAAAAGAAATTAAAATTAAATTCAATGTTTAATATAAAAAGTTTATATCTTTGATTTTTAGTAAATTGCAAAGATTTAATTTTCTTCGAATTCCCCCGCTGCGACCCACATTAGTTTTAAAAATAAATAGTTACTTCAACCGACCCCGCCCCATATAACTTTAAATTTATCCCCGCCTACATAGCTCTAAACTCTCCCCGTACCCGCCCAGCCCCATTCGCATCCCTACTTTTCTTACCAATGTTATTGAAATAATCTTTTGATTGTAACGGCTAAATTGCGCTTGATTTTTTATGGTTGATTAACTTTTAACTTACATCACATTGTTTCCATATTTAGTACTAGTTGGTATAAAAGACGGAGTAATTATTATTCCTAGTCCTAGTAACTAAAGGATTCCGCGTATTCCTGTCCGTTTTAGGAATTGCTTAGCCTCTATCACAATCTATATAAATCCATACTTCTGAATTCATCCTTACAATATTCATTACTAATTAGAACTTCCAATATCAATTTAGAAGTTTGTTCTTCGTTATTCATCATGAGTTCCACTTTCCATCACTTCTGGCGACTAAACTCAAATTATAATCGTCATTATTATCCAGCTCTACCAAATTACTTCGTTTCAACAAACATCAATGAGAATCCATACTTGAGGGATTTCTATGCTGCAGTCATGAATTATAACACGGGGTATTATCATTATTATCAGATTGACGATCATCATGTCTATGATCAGTTTCCTTCTATGGCGAGCTCAAATTCCCAGAGTCGTCATATGTATAATGGACAGATTCATGAGCCAATGGGTGAATTCATTGATAATGTCTATGTCACTAATGAAAGGGGATTCTTTGATAATCATCAAGCTCAACCAAATAATCACTATTTTGCTCCGCACAACTCAGCTTTTAATGGACAGAGTTCATATGATCACACTGACGATCCATACTTGTGGTATAACGCCTATAATCAGCCAACAGGTGAATTCATTAACCATGGGACATCCGTAGAAGGCAACGAGGATGTAGCAAATCTGATGAAAACAAGAACGTTTTGCAGTACTGATGATGGAGAAGAAATATGTGTTATTTGCCAATGCAAATATGAGAATGATGAGACAATTGGATCTCTTCAATGTCGACATGAATATCACGCAAGCTGCATAAAGGAATGGTTGATGAAGGGGAAGAGATCTTGTCCAATTTGTAGGTCTTCAGTTTTGCCCTCATAGGAACACATGTCATAGAAAACCTTCAATCTTCCTTAACTGTAAAGAGAATTCACTTCTTTAATCAACTTGACATCTTTTCATATTGAAGTTGAACACTGCAATGCAATGATTTTATTAAAGGAGAAACAATGCAAACATAACTTTGAACTTATAATTCATATTTATTCACTAGCTTTCTAATACTAATTTTCAGATTTTCTCTGCTTCATCGCAAGGACTATAATGCATAAATCTCTTAATTCTTCAATGAATTCTTAAATTAAATTTGTAGATGTAACTTAAAGAGAGCAAAATTACAGGTTTCTGAATCTTGTTCCATGACTTGACAGACGACTCGTGGAACATGTTACGGGTCGTGTTCCCTCTCGTAAAACCTCTTCTATACTTAATCAAAATTTTCAACTCTGGAACACCTTTTACAACTTGATCTATGGGTCGTACTCCGGTCTACGACTCGTAGACCCTCTCGTAGAACCAGGTTTGATAACCTGTTTCACTTTTAAAATTTCTGAGGGGTTACAAAGAATAGTAGTAGAAGAACTACAAGACCGAACTTTTTCTGGTGTCTCATCAATACAACATTTATGCAAAGGAAAAGGTAGTATAGTTTGTCGAAATGTCAGAAAATTCTAGAGAATGCTTCTTTGATTTTAGGGGAAATTCAGGGAATCTCAACAAGGCAGAGAAAGTGAACCCAAGAAGACTATTAGGCAAATTGGTGCTAATGCTTTTTAGCGCAATCTCAAAAATGCTTGTTGGCAAGCTGATATCTTTGATGACATCAAAAAGGGTTAGAGATGATTTCACTTTTGTGATGTTATATTCTTTAAGCTTCTGACATATATGCTGGTGGAACTCAGACCAGTTTTCTTCAGAATATTTTTTATTCTTTATGTATTTCCTACTAATGTTTTTAGTTAGTTTTCCACTCAGATACGGTTTAAGAAAGTCAAGGCCCAGGTAGTTGTGGCTCTTTTTCAGATCCAATTCCCCAACACCCATATCATAGAGAAGGTTATTTTCAGAACACAGAGGAGTTCCTCCACAAGGTGCTTCTAAATTTTCCTCAGAATCCCATGTTGCAGTGTATCACTGAGCTTCTAAACTGCCACAGGACATTAACCTTACAAGGAAAACGTCGGCAGAGTTCTCAGTATCATCTGATTGGATAGCAAGGCCACTGTTGAGAATACCTAACCCCAAAACAATGATTTTCTTTTGCCTCCAATCAATCCAATCAGGAAGAATGTCTTCAGAGAAAACATGCTCTCACAAGACAACTTTCACAACAACAATCATGACCAGAAAGTGAGAGGCTAGAAGGTTCTCCCCAAGCATAGACTGATTACTGAGCCACGAAGTTTCTGAAAATTTATGGTTGTGATTGCTACCTGGACCATAACAGAATAGAGAAAATTCACAGTCCCAGAATGATCCTTCCAAAATACAACGTCCTGATTCAGTAGTCCATGCCCATTTATCATCTCTAGTATGTTGCCTAAGGTCAGACAATCTCAAAACCGTCTCGTAAGCTGGATTATGCAGACCATGCATCCACCAGCAACAATGGCATTAATGGCTTCCGCACATCACAAAGAAGAAGGAAGCGTCCAGAAACAACAGTAAAACAGAAGGGGTCAGACTCCACTCTTGAAAGAGCTCGAAATCTATCAGTTCTACCCAACGACATTGCTTCAATATTTAGCAAGGTGCACACTTGCACTTGTCTGACCTCAAATTCACCAAAAACACAGCCCTTGAATTTGCAACAATCAAAATCCTTGGATGCCAGCTAAATTCACAGCTTACCCACTGTTCATCTCTATCTAACTTATCCCACAAAACCTATAATTTCTTCCCTTGCAACACATCAGAAGCAAGCAAAGCCCGCTCTTTCTGCAAGAATCCATATCAAACAAGAACAAATCCCCATTTTCCAACACCACCACACACTCTTCGCTCAAATGTAGACTCGGACAAGCATGATAAATAATCCCTCCCTTGAACAATTTTCTATCAGCACTACCCACATAATCTAACATAATATCTCTATCTCTTTTAACCCTTATCTTCATGTTATACCAATGAACAGAATACAAGTACAAACCAATAACTATCCAAAAGTAATAGAACCTGATGAACAATTATCATCAATTTCACTAACTGGGTTCACTAATAGCCTCAAAATTCTAAAATCCAGGTTGTGATTATGCACCTAAAAAGATGTCTCGTACTTGAATTTCTTAACCACATATTGGGTATCTTCAGAACAGAGAATAAAAAATCCAACTTGGTCATAATTTTCCCCAGTTTTTTCGCCCACGTTAGGATGAGGAAGAAACTGGATTGTATTAAAGTTGTGAATTGAGTCAGAAACCTGTGGAGTAAACTATGTAGCAATTGAAGAGGCTGTAGAAAAGCATACCACTTGAAGTTTGAAGGAATCTTGGTAGAGAGAGGTCAGGAACCGAGCGAGGAAGCCGAGTTGATAACAATGGCGAGTAGTGTTAGCATTTCTTCACATGGTTTGAAAATCAAAGGTTCAATTGGACCATCAATACAATGTCGTTTTGAAGAGGATTCTTCGTGTGAATTTGAGAGGAGAAGTGGTGGGGGGTTAGGATGAACATATTGACCATAAAGACTTCCACTCGTCGGAAAAATCCATTGTTCTTTCTCTTCCCGGTAGGTGAACGGCGACGAGAAGCTTGTGGCATCAAGGCAGTAGACCCAATAGTGGGAAAATCAAAATTCTATATTTGCCCCCAGATGTTTTTACTAATACAAGTTTTGGGTCCAAATAGGACAAAAGAAGGAAGTCCAAAAAGGAGCACAAAAAGTTTTTTATTTGATCAAAGAGTAAAAGAAATTGAGCAAATTACATCGAGAGACATTACAACAACAATATATCTAGTGGAATTTTACAAGAAGAGTCTGAAAAGGGTAGAATTTACACAGAACTTACCACTACCTCATAGAGGCAGAGAGACTGTTTTCTGAAAACCCTGTACACAAAAACTCATAAGCAGAATAAATTAGATAGAGAAACAGGAAAGGAAGAGAAATAAAAAGAAAAACAACATAAATTTTTACTTATAACATTAAATTAACATTAATGCAAAATGTTTAATTCCTTTTTACATGGACAATAGTGGGTTATAAATCAAGATAAGAATTTGGGAAAATAGAAAGGAACTTTTTCAATTATGAGCCTATTTTCAACTCTTGTTTTAAAATTTTTGAATACTGCCTCTGGCTAATTGTTCACTCTCAAACCTAAACATAAAAAAATATGAAAAGCAAAAGCAAAAGCACAAATATAAGGAATTTGGAACGAAATTGATAGTTAAGGACTTTAACAATTTAAGTTTTTGTCATTTTTAAATTTTGATGTCACACCAGTATTTACGTATAAGAATAGCCGAATAACATAATATTCTTTCCACTTACATTTTATGGATGATTGTTACTGTTATTTATAATGTATCGTATTGTGTTGTGTTGTATTGTATTCTTTTAATAAATAAAATATTTAATATATTTTATTGCTTTATGTCTTTACAAGTTATCACACATGTGAAACTATAAGAAAAGAAAGGTATGGAGTAGGATTATTATAAAAAAGTAATATACATAATAATATGTGATTATTACATAATAGGACTTTTCATTATTAACGATATATGATAGAATAAAATTATATTAACAATTTCAATAACATTATATTTAAGTTATAATATCTTTTGAAACTTGTGATTGTTCTCTTATTGTAGTTTTTTGATGATTGATCAGGTTTGTTGCTTTCTTGCTACGACCCTCGTTTCAGCAGCTTTCCCGTGAAAATCTCCCTATCACGCTCCTTTCCTAAGAGATATTTTGAAGAGTTTAAACAACATGACCTAAATTTATAAATAAAGTTTATATATTATCAGTGATTTATTAATTTTGCATGAATTTTGCCATCATATTTTTTCATTGCCGTTGATAATCCCTCCTCCTCCAACAACTAATCTTAAACATTATAAAAATGAATTCAATCCTTTCTATCTTTATTGTAGTCCAAAATTTTGTCAGATGCTTCAAAAGATTAAAAATTTGCATAATAATTTGAAGGAGAAGAAGAAAATTCTTGCATTATAATTTACTTAATTTATAATGAGTTGTGTAAATTTGCAGGACTCAAATAAATAAATTTTTTTTATCATCGACTGAAATCTGACTAGGAATTAATAAATGTGACATGTCTCACAATCAAGGATTTGTGTTTTTTTTTCCCCTCCTTTTCTTGACTTTTTAATTATCATATAACACATTATTAATCTTATTAACTGCTTGAACTAATAAATCATGTAGAGTATATAAGTCTTATTTGTTATTAATATCGGAGATGAGAGTTATATACAGATTTCTTGATAACTTTAAAATGTTAAAATACCTAATATGTTTGATGTTCCCTTATCTCCGATCTCATTTATAATCTTCTACTAACCTTGATGGTTGTCTAATGTATCATTAGTCTGAAACTCAATAGAATAGCAAAAATAATTACTTAACAAAGTAAGTAATTGATTAGACTTACTTTCATATTGAAGTTGAACACTGCAATGCAGTGCTTTTATTAAGGAGAAACAATGTAAAGATACAATTTTTAAATTATAATTCATATTATTCACTAGCTTTCTTATACTAAACTATTTACTAAGGCATTTTAATTCAATTTTACGTATTTAAGGACATTTTGTACTCTTTTTTCGTTTATCTTTTCTCTAGCAATTGCAATAGGGCTGGGCGGGCGAGCAGGTTGAGCTCAATCCACATATTTTTTTAAATCGCTTCGGCGCTGCTCTCCTTCATATAGATTTGCCCTGCATAAAATTACTCTGCATAAAATTTTAAGTTCTCTTACTTTTTAATTGAATTTAATATGAAAAATAAAAATTTATTTTTTAAAAAAAGAATTTCACTAATTAACATCTCAATAACTAATTAACTATTTGTATAGACATTTCAACAATTATTTTTTATCGTTACTTAAAAGTTTCTAATTAACATTTCAACAACTAACAATTTATCAGACATATCTAGTTTAAATTTTAGAAGAGAAATTAAAATTAAATTCAATGTTTAATATAAAAAGTTTATATATTTGATTTTTACTAATTGCAAAGATTTAATTCTCTTCGAATTCTCCCGCTGCAACCCACATTAATTTTAAAAATAATTACTTCAACCCGCCCATACCCACCCCGCCTCATATAACATTAAATCTATCTCGCCCTACATAGCTCTAAACTCTCCCCGTACCCGCCCAGCCCCATTCGCATCCCTACTTTTCTTACCAATGTTATTGAAATAATCTTTTGATTGTAACGGCTAATTTGCCACTCGATTTTTTATGGTTAATTAAGTTTTAACTTACATCAATTTGTTTCCATATTTAGTACTACTTGGTATAGACGGAGTATTAATTATTATTCCTAGTCCTAGTAAGTAAAGGATTCCGCGTATTCCTGTCCGTTTTAGGAATTGCTTAGCCTCTTTCACAATCTATATAAATCCATACTTCTGAATTCATCCTTACAATATTCATTACTAATTACTTCCAATATCAATTTAGAAGTTTGTTCTTCGTTATTCATCATGAGTTCAACTTTCCATCACTTCTGGCGACTAAACCCAAATTATAATCGTCATTATTATCCAGCTCTACCAAATTACTTCGTTTCAAGAAACATCAATGAGAATCCATACTTGAGGGATTTCTATGCTGCAGTCATGAATTATAACACGGGGTATTATCATTATTATCAGATTGACGATCATCATGTCTATGATCAGTTTCCTTCTATGGCGAGCTCAAATTCCCAGAGTCGTCATATGTATAATGGACAGATTCATGAGCCAATGGGTGAATTCATTGATAATGTCTATGTCACTAATGAAAGGGGATTCATTGATCATCATCAAGCTCAAGCAAATAATCCCTATTTTGCTCCACACAACTCAGCTTTTAATGGACAGAGTTCGTATGATCACACTGACGATCCATACTTGTGGTATAACGCCTATAATCAGCCAACAGGTGAATTCATTAACCATGGGACATCCGTAGAAGGCAACGAGGATGTAGCAAATCTGATGAAAACAAGAACGTTTTGCAGTACTGATGATGGAGAAGAAATATGTGTTATTTGCCAATGCAAATATGAGAATGATGAGACAATTGGATCTCTTCAATGTCGACATGAATATCACGCAAGCTGCATAAAGGAATGGTTGATGAAGGGGAAGAGATCTTGTCCAATTTGTAGATCTTCAGTTTTGCCCTCATAGGAACACATGTCATAGAAAACCTTCAATCTTCCTTAACTGTAAAGAGAATTCACTTCTTTAATCAACTTGACATCTTTTCATATTGAAGTTGAACACTTCAATTAAATTTGTAGATGTAACTTAAGAGACCATATGAGATCATCTTTACTTATTGGTATAACATGAAAACAAGAACTGAGTTAGGTTTGGATATTTCAAATATCAAATTAAATTATTTGTGTCAGATTTGTAAAACCATAAACCAAACCAAATAAATAAAACTCAAAATTTTCAACGGCAGATCTTGTCGGGTTCTTAAGGTAAAGTCTTCACGCAAATATATGATTATTTTATGTCCATATATCTCTTGTGTTTTCTTAAATAATAATATAAAATATGTAATGAGTGATGACAATAAAATATTCAACAAAATAATAAAAATGATCATAAATTAAAACTATTAAACAGTCTAATAAGTATTAGGTACATGACTAAATATTAAATATAAACATAAAATTAAGTTATGTAATTTCATTATCTAAATCACTGCAAAACTAAAAAATATATATCCAACATTGTTATCATTTCTAATGTTGGATTTATTTTATTTTATTTTTTAAAAGGGTAGAAAATGAAAATGACATGAAATTACCAAATGTTACTATGGGCCTTGAATATGGGCCAAAATTTAGTCCAGTTGGTTACTTATGGGCTAAACTTGGCCTCCCCATTGATAGGTAGGCCCACTTGTTTGGAGAGTCTAATTCAAAACTATGGAACTAGTCATTTCTTTGGAGTCTACTATATATGTATGTTCCATTTAATGGTGACACAAGTAGCACAAGCAATTCTATGATATGGCAAGGACCATAAATTAACACTTGCTAATGGTATATTAATTAACACTTAAAAGCATTATCCCTAACTAATGAAATATATCATGCATTTGGTAATTTTATTTCACAAGTTGGAGCTCATTTACCATTAATTGGAACAACCTTTTATGAGCATTAAGGTTTTCATATAGTTATTTACTAAAGGACTAAGGGGGCAATTGAATGGCTTTTTAAGAGTGATTTATAAGTTAAAAGTCATAAGTAATTAAAATATCTTTTGTTGTTCTCAAAGCAAAAGTACTAAAGATAACTAAAAAGCAAAAAGTCACTTAAAATAAGTCAATTTAAACATCCATTAAGGAGAATATACTAAAAGTAGGATTTGGCCATTGGGAAGTTATAGTACTATCGATAATGAATTACTCATAATTTAGGCATTGTTGAACTAGTATATAAAAATGATATTCAACTTTCTACCGAGATACAAAACATATTTTTCTTTTTGGAGGGTCAAAACACAATAATTGAGACAAAATGTAAAAGCTGAAAGATTCAATCAAGAATGAGAAATTACCATCTTATTTCAACTAGGAGTGCTTTGAATATTCGACTAGGAGTGTTTTGGAACTTCAAGAGTTGTTGTAATTTCCTATCGAGACGAAATTGTGATTCTAAATTTATGAATTACGAATTACGAATTTTAGAAAAATTATCTTATTAAATTATGAATACATTATTCATACATATGATCCAACAAATATTTTTAATATAAATATAGAGTCTGAATCAACACTATTGAATTTTACCACATCTATAAAATGTATTCTAACTATATCCCAACTCTCAACATTGGTGTAGTATTGAGGAATGTGGTGCTATGGCAATCTAATCTCTCCTTAAATGACCAATCTTTTTGAATTAATCGGATCAAAAAGTTTTGAATATATTTATCAAATAACTAAATAAATAAAAAAAGATATGTCATAGTGTAAAATGAGTAAAATAAGAATGAATTTGCATGGGTAACAACCGGCAAAGGAAGGACCCATACTTATATATCTCTGAGTCCGACATTAACAAGACTATACATGAAAATAAATAACACCTAACATGATTTATTTAATAACTCTCTTCTTTCAATTTCCAATTTTATTTATTTTAATTTGCCCACTTTTCAAGCACACAAATTTTGATTTTTTATTTGGATAACCTACTGTCGTATTCTTTTTATATTGATGTATGTGGGTTGTCAACGGGTTAATTTGAATTGATTACTAATTTATTAATTTTTAAATTATTAAAATCAAATTAAATATGTATTTGATTGATTGTTCGATTATTATATTTATAATACACAAAAGTAAAATAAATGATTTGTTCAAAAAGAAAAAAAAAACAACAACAATTTCTTTAAAAAGAAAAATAATTAGAACAATTAGCATTAGAAAAATGTCAATCACCGAATTTACTATGAATAGAACTCCAAAATTTACCACTTTTGCATAAAAGGAAAGAGTAATAGAGTAACATTTTTAGTCCCATCAAGAATTGTCATAGAGACTCAGCTATAAATATGAAACCAACAACATAAATGCCCTATTAATTTGGGCTTTTTTGTCTTTCATGAATAAATTATAGATAAATTTTAATGAAAAAATATATATAATTTGTTAATTATGTTATTTTTCGTCAGAGTTTTTTTGGACAAACTCAAACAAAATATTATCAATTTTTAAAAATATAAAATCAATTTATCTAATCGATTAGGTTTGATTGTCGATTTGATTCAACTTTTATTCAGACCATTTTGTTGAGAATAAAATGACAACTAAACACTCTATCAAGTAATATAAATTTTAAAAATTAAAACCTTCTTAACCGACAAACCTTGGGTATTTTTAGCTAGTATCTTACATTCATGTCCATAATTTGTTCACTTTCTTAATCGTTCACGGGACAAACAATTTATTGTGACAAGATATAACATTTGAGTGTGTGTATATATTTATAACTATTAGTAGCAATAAATCAAATAAATTGACTCTTTTTTTTTAATTAAGAAAGAGCAAGGAACATTGTCCATAAAACAAGGATTCCCTGTTTATTGCATTAATTACAAAAAGTATACTCAATATCCACAAAATCTCACTTACACCTTATTTGGAGGGTGATTTGTCATGATTTCATAATGTATGGTACTATATGATATGATATGGTATCCTACAGTATCGTACCATATAATGTTTGGATAGACTGTACGGGCTGTTATTGTTTAATAATAATTTGTTGTTTAATTTGACTGTATGATATTGTATCATAACTTATAAATTTACAAAAATATCCTTAATTAATATAAATAATAAATTAATCAATAGTTTTTTAATAACTATTAAAAAAAAATACATACAATCGAGTAGGGAAATATACAAGCCAATATATCTTCATTCTATACAAACAATACAGAAAAATAAAAAAGTAAGAACTTTTAAACAAACGAACCTCAAAAAATACACTACGTGAAAGAAAAGACGGAAGGTGGAAAAAAGTTTCAAAAGTTGATGCGGAGAAAGTAATAAAAAAATAATACATATATTAAAGCAAAGTTTAATAAAGAACAAATGATAAATTATAATTATTTAAATTTAAATAAAGGTATAATTGAAAAAAAAAATAACAGAACTATGAGATACCACCAAATTTGTAGTTTCAAAAAGTGGAGGCTTTCATAGTTACAGAACCATACCACATAATTAATGAAACAATCAAAACAAACATCATTTTCTTAATAATCATACTATACCATACTACGCAAATCACCATCCAAACAAACTGTTACTAGCCAATCTGATATTTATAATTTAAGTTATAATAATAGTTTGTTACTTAATATCAGGATGACAACAGTTTTCCAATCTCGAATAAGGTGTTTCAAAGTAATAACAAACACAAGTCTTTTTTCACAAAAATAGCAAGTGGGATTTAACCAATATATACTCTTTTATTATTTAATATGAGACAATATTATCCAACATTCTTCCCCTAATATTCCACCATTGACATGGAAAGAATTGTAATTTTTAGTACTTTCGTATCGCTTCAATATGTATATTTTAGTTATAAAATATTAAATTAATATAATTTTATTTAACTTTGAGTAATAGTCAAATTGACTCTTGAGCATCGATACGTGATAAGTATTTTGAGGCAGAGAAATACAACTTAAAATGTAATCTGGTGATTTTCTCATGAATTCTTCATATTTTATAATTGAAATTTAGATTATTTTTTTAAACTTATCTCTTGTTGACTTGACACTTTTCTGACAAAATTATTACTTAAGAATTTGTTTTACTAAATCACCTTTGTTAATTATATCTGAAAATCTGAGTTTGAATATTAATATTTTATATAGTTAATTAATAACATTGAAGAAATAATATATCTCATGATTTTTGTTAAAATTGATAGAAAAATCTATTTCTATAATTCTAATGTCAATATAAGAGACCATCAAAAGGAACGGGGAACTGAGAAATACTAAAAATTGCCACATTTGTCCGTGATTTTGGTTTTAATTCATTTTTTTTCCTTTATTAATATTTGACTGTAGTTTGAAAGGACAAAACGAACTATATATTATAGTCCAACTATGAGTAACTAAAGAATGACAGGGGGCTGGGAGGGTGAGGGAGGCGGATGAGAGGTTATATATATATATATGAAAAAAAATTTAGATAATGAAATAAAAAATAATTTTTTTTTGTCTTTTTATAATTTATTATTTTAATTTTTTTTCTTGTCATTTTTTAATTTGTCACTTTGTCATGTGTTACACACACTTTATATTTTTTGCTAAATCAATATTTTGTGATTAATAAGTACATGTTTTGAATAGTTTAAGAGTTCAATAGGAACAAGTCGTGTTTTAAGTGAAAAATCTATAAATATTTTTTATCATAAAAAAAAGTGAAAAACTATTCCTAAACAATTCTGAAATGTCCCAGGTAGATTCTTAAAAAGATCTTGGTTATTACCATAACCTGGCATTTGAATTCCCAAAATCCAGACTAATTTCCCTCTCTTTCCCCACCCATCCCCAACTCCTCCACTCTGTCTTATTTCTACGGTCATCCTTTTTAAAAAATCATTTAATTTGATTTGACGCAAAATTTAGAATAATAAATATTTTTTAAATTTTATGATTTTAAATTAAAATTATGTTGAGTATATTAAAATATCTTTTAATTTTATAATCTTAAATATGTTAGATAAAAAATTATAATTAAAGTATTAAAAAAAAATTATTCTTTTTAAAATGAATTAAGAAAAAGAAATAGTTCATCCTCTTTGAATCGGACGAAGTATTAATTACAGTAAAAAGGCAAAAGAGAAAATTCCACTGTTTTCTCTACGGTTTTGAGTATCAAAAATTAAGGCTGTGATTAATACTAGGACCTTCATATTAGCAATTTCATATGTTCCTCAAATTCCCTCCACTTGTCCAAATTTAAAGAAAACACCAACCCCTCTCGTGCTGCTGTGTGTAGGTAATGGTCTTGTGAAAAAGAAGTTTCATAAGGTACAATTTATGAATTGGTTATGGATTAACCAGAAAAAAACTGTTTCTTTTTGCTAGTTGTGGCTTTCTATGCAAAATCGACCCACATTAGTCATCATTTCTATTGGACTCTCTGTTTCAACACTTGGAATATTTTGTGATCGAGTTCCTTGTTTGTTTGTTTTTTAAAATTTTTTGTTTTCTGGGTTCATCAGATTATCTGTCAGATCAAATTTTATTAATTTTTTTTGTTTTATGATGCAAAGAAGGAAGGAGCAATAAGTTTGCGCTTGTGTAGAGAAATTAGCTTTGCATTGTGTTCTGTTGGGATTTTTTCTGATAAAGTTGGGTGGCTGGACCAACTTTCATGAAACCGGATTGTTCTATCGGGTACCTGCTACATCACACCAGAACAGGTGGAATAACTCTTCCGCCGCGAAATCACCTATGGTTTTTCTTTTATTTAATCTGTGTTTCATAGGATCATTTTGTTCTAAGACTATATTTTTTTAAATTTTGTTTCAGGGGATGGTTGTAAAACACATCTTTTGCGGTGCTCGTAATATGTAAGTTTCGTTTAGTATCTATTCAGCATTGCTTATACAAATTTTCATTTTATTGGGTTTGTTTCTATGAAACTAGGAATTCAGTTTATCCAAAAAGAAAATGAATGCTGTTTACTAAAGTTTATTACATAGCTTGATTTGTCTGGATACAAGTATCTAGCCGATCATTTCCATAAGATGATAAAACAAAAAACAAGAATACATCATAGAACTTTACTTTCGAAAAATTCCAAATTACTTCCATGCTTTGCTAGTCATCTGCAGCCTAGTTGCTTTCCTTGAATATATGCTTTAAATCCGAAACTTCCAGCATTCTGCATTAAGCATTGACCACCTGCCTGCAATATTTTGAATTCTTGGTTTTGGATTAGTGACACTTAGAGAAAAGAGTTGTTCTGTTATTTTGTGATTTGATATGATTAAGATGATTTAGAACTATTTGTTGATATTTTACAGTAAATCTGCTAAGAGAATCAGTATGGATGCAGTAAATGCCTCAGAAAAGAAAGCTGTTGTTGCTGGAAGGAAGAACCTCTCTTCCTCGGCTTCTGCTCAAGGTGATACAAACTGTATTCCAAAGAGATTGTGTACTATGGCTTGTGTTTTCTTCTGTTATGCCTTCTGATGGATGATCTTCTTGTTATAGACCTCAGAATGTTTGAGATGGAAAAGGAGAAGCATGATGATTCTTATCCTAGAGGAGTTATTGACGAGAGCATCAGAAACCCGGAGAATGGCTCCAATTCTCCTAAAGATAAACCCTCAAGTTCTCAAACTGGCTCATCCACTCCACGGACGTTCTCTCGCTGGCATAATTTCTTCAAGATGTGGAAAAGAAGTTCTGTCAAAAAACTGCCTTCTTTTCCACCTTTAACTGTGCCAAGGATGTCGACGAGGAAAAGCAGAAGTGTGAGGGAAAATGTGGCAGCGGGTATCTATCACTTCACATCTTCCTGGAAGAACTTCAGCTTATCTGAACTTAAAAATGCTACCAACAATTTTAGCAAAGGTATATTTCTGTTTGACACCTCTCTTTCTTGCATTCAGGCTAAACATATCTACATTTACTACTCTTTGATGGTTACCAATATTCTATTTTATTTTTCAAAAGTTTAGAGCATAAATGTGATTTATAGAATTGATCTCCTCCTTTGACAGAAAACTTGATCGGTAAAGGAGGGTATGCTGAAGTTTACAAGGGTTGTTTGCCTGATGGTCAGCTTATCGCGGTTAAGCGTCTCAATAAGGGTACAGCAGAGGAGCAGGAACAAAGCTTCCTATGTGAAATAGGTACTATAGCACACGTAAACCATCCTAATACAGCACGGATGGTTGGTTATGGAGTGGAAGGAGGGACCTACCTTGTTCTTCAGTTATCTTCTCAAGGAAGCTTAGGATCATTTCTTCGTGGTCTGTCTCAAAATTTCTAGTTACAAGACAAAATTAATGTTTTCTAATTTATGAACTGCCCTTTTCTGCTTTAACACAAGGTACTTTGTTATTTTTCTATTTTCTTAGGCTCAAGGGATAAACTAGACTGGGCCGCCAGGTACAAAATAATATTAGGAATAGCAAATGGCCTACTATACCTCCACGAGAATTGCCAAAGGCGTATTATTCACAGAGATATTAAAGCTGATAATATTCTACTTACGGAGGATTTTGTGCCTCAGGTACTATACTAGCTGTCATTTCAAATCTTCCATAATCTACACAATTTTGGTTAAACAATCTGGTCTTCTCTGAGTGCATTTTTATGTCAATGTTCATTGCTTTAGTCGGATAGGCAGTAGAACAGTAATTATAGTGTTGTCTAAGTTCTGTTCCTTAGCTTCCTCAATTATTTTATTCTAATAATTTTACCCAAATAAATACAAATTTTAGAGGTCATTCCTACATTAATGTCTCTCTTAAGATGGTTGAAAGCACATTGCATTTAAGATTGAGTATTAAGGGAAGAAAGTATTATATCTAACATATATGTCGAGATCAGGTGAGTTACATAATTGCCGTAGTTGCTCTGCATATTATATTTTACCATAGAACCCTGAACGCTGTGAATAGAGACGTTAAAACAGATCACGTACCTTTAGCTAAAATTACTGGTACTGTCTTCATGTCTAATAGGGTCAACTTCTAGGATGATCTGAAGCGATAGAGACACGTTGCTACGTTTCCCTCTCGCCTGCTGCTTTTCCTTCTTGATACCTTAGAACAGCTAAATATTGGAAGGAAGGCAGTCTCTTGATGGAACTCCCTTCAACATTTTGAAGAACTTATGCCAGTGAAGGGATCCATGAATTCGACAAGCAGATTTGAGAACCCGAGAGTTAGGTTTAGGAGAATTAGAGACACTATCCAGCTTCTTATGCACGTTTCAATAACATTTCTTGGAAGAATATCCTCTCTGCTTGTATATGGACAAAGCTGCTACGTTTACCATTGACAATTAAGTGATGCACAATAACTTTCTTAACTTTGTCAGCTAGGAAACCTTGACTAACAAGGATCGAATGTGATTGATGATAGATTTTTGTCAATGGTTATTGGTGATTGGATTCGATGATCATTTTTTTTTAGAAAGTTAGTATCATGATGGGAAAAGGAATATTGGGAGGTGAAGTGAAATTTAGTGAAGAACTGTTTATAGTCACGATAAGTGGTTGTGAGCAACCGAATATCTTTGCAAATAGAAATCAAGGTAGAAAATGGATGAGTACATATTTATATGCGATACATCTTATGTACTTGGAAACATGTTTTCTAACAGAGACTAGCAAGCGATATCGTAGAGAGAGGTAGTGTATCCTTGGAAAAAGGGAATAGAGAAAAACAAAGATAACAAAAGTTAATACTATATGGGTGTATATCATTTGAGATACATCGTGTATAACATTCCGTCACATGTTTCGAGATACCTTTAATGCAGACCAACTAGAGATGCAACAGAGAGAGGTAGTGGTAGTGGGAAAAGAGAATAGAGAAGAACAAAGATAGCAAGAGTTAAAACATGAATGGATACAAATTGGATAGATTTGTGATAAACTATTTAGTACTTGAAACGTGTTTTTTTGATGAAGACTAGCAGGAGAGACAACAAAAAGAGAGATGGGAAAAGGGAAAATGAAAAGAACAACATAGAAAGAACATGATGTTTTGTTCCCTAATACTGGAAAATTTTAGGACTACTATTGTGTCGTTTGTCAAATTAATTATTACCATTTAAGAAAAAGGCAAATTCATGTGATATCTCACATAAAATTCCACATAATGTTTTTATCATTTAAGAATATGATCATATTATCGGTTGAAAAAGTTAAATACATTTGATGCTTCACATGTAGTCAAGAAAAAAATTAAATACATGTGATATTTCACATGTATAATGGTCAAAACACATTGTATTGCTCGCTTACATAAAAAATTTCAGGACTACTATCGTGTCGTTTATGAAAATAATTATTACCATTTAAGAAAAAGACAAATGCATGTGATATCTCACATGCAATTCCACACAATTGAATTCATGTAATATTTCACATGAATAATGGTCAAAATGCACACATACATATATACATGATTCATGAATAATGGTCAAAATGCCCCTAAGCATAGTTTGTGTTTTCTAGTGCTTAATCAACTGCATATTCTAGCTCAAGGTGTATGCGCGCGCACACACACACACACAAGATTCTGTTCAAGATTACTGGGGTCGGTGATCCCCCAACCTTCTACATAGGTTCGCCTCTATATATTAGTAATGGGAAGGGGTAATATATAAGTGTAAGACAATTATGAAGAAGGGAAATGGAGAAGAAATGATAAAGTAAGAATTAGAAAAAGGATGGATACAAATTCACATAAGATTAATTAGGTATAATGCTCAAAACATGTGTTTCAAAAGCATCTTATTGAATGTATGACAATTGACAAGCTTCCATTAATGAGATTCCTCTAATGGAAATGAGAGGGTGACAAAGAGGAAAAGGAAAATAGAGGATAAAGAAATGGATCTTGGATGCAACTTAACCTCAAAAGATAGTTCACAAGGGGAGGAATTTCCAAGACAGTATATGGAGACCAAATTTCCGTAAGTTCACCAATATGGGACTCAACACCCCTTTATGCCTAGGACTGAGCATATGAAGAATGAACAATATAAGATGGGAGGCTCATTGTTAGATGAAATAATGAATTGGGTTGGGCCTGACTCGGATAACATGATAAACAAATGGATCTTAAATCTTACTAAACCCCAAAAGTTAGCTCATGAGAAGACTATTGTCCAAGACCATATTAAGAGACCAAATTTTCCTAAGCGCACTGATATGGGGTTCAAGAGATAGCAGGAGTTTCTAGAGATGGATGGGTACACATTCATGTGAGATACATCATGTATAACATTCAAAATACATGAAAAACAAGCTTAATATAAGAATTTTCTTTAGTAGTCAAAGCTTAATGTAGTTGACTGTTCTGGCAAGGTTCTGGAACATAGCTGCGAAAGTATTACTCACCAAGTTGGTTGTTTTGTTGATGAGGCTTATTTACAAGCTAAAGAGGAATATGGTAGTCTTTCTAGTGATGTCAACAGAGAGGCGTGTAAAAATGCGGCAAGTATAGAGTGCAATTGTAACACAAGCTTTATTGAACTACTGAGTAAGGAGAATATGAACTATGAAAGCGGAAAAGGTATTTATGTAATGTAAGAAAGAGCATCTGTAAAGACAATAAATAATTGTGTGAGCAACTGAATTGTAGAAAACTGCAATCAAGCAAAATATAGGAAGTAAAATCATGTCAACCAAGTCCAAAAATCAGTTAAAATTTCGTTGATCCATATCTGATTATAGTTTCATTACTGGTGGATTAAGTTTGAATGGCCCAAGAATCATACAGAGAGAAATAAAGAGGTTCTACTCCTCTTTTTAGTCAGTTAAAGTATTCTTTTAGTTCCATGTAATTTAGTACTTAGTAGACACGATGATTCTTGTGTTTGCTGCAAATTAATCTTGATTGTTGCCTATTCTGAGCATGTGTATTGTTGATGCAGATTTGTGACTTTGGACTTGCAAAGTGGCTTCCCAAGGAGTGGACACATCATAATGTCGGCAAATTTGAAGGCACATTTGGGTCTGTAGTCCTGAAATCTTAAAATAAAAGCTTAGAGAACTTCTCTGATATCTTCATCTACTTTGCTAGGAGATCTTATACATTTTTTCTTGATATTGTCAGTTATTTCGCTCCGGAGTACTTTATGCATGGCACTGTGGACGAGAAAACCGATGTATTTTCTTTTGGTGTGTTGCTATTGGAGATAATAACTGGAAGGCAAGCATTAGATTATTCACAGCAGAGCCTTGTGATTTGGGTACTTTGTTCGTGTCACGTCTCTATTCCATCGTACATTCTTTATTATCTAATTCAGGAATACATCCTCACTATACAAGCATATATGTATTTAACTGTAGGCAAAGCCTTTGCTCCATAAGCACGACGTGAAAGGACTAGTTGATCCTGTTCTAGGTGATAAGTACAATCCAAAAGAGATGGAACGTGTTATACTAACTGCTGGTTTATGTGTAGAAGAGAATCCACTTATGCGGCCTCGAATGAATCAGGCAAGTAATTATTTTCTGTCACCCTTGATTTCCTTTAGTTTGGGCAATTCAAGTCATTTCTGTATCATAGAGCGCCTGTTTTCTGCTTCTATATGAGATTGTAAGAATGATTCTTTTCTTATTGCAGGTTATCGTCCTAATGAAGACTGAAGACGACTGCTACAAGCAGAACTTCCTGCGAAAGAGGACATATTCAGAAGAACTCCTGGATGCAACAGAGTACAATTCGACGAAATGCCTGAATGATTTTAAACAACTTAATCTAAGAAGTTCAGTTTCTGATACTAACATAAAGACCTCAGCAGCTAAGCTAGAACTGGTAGTTTAGTCACTGCTTAAGTTTTTCGGGTGTTTTCTAACCCTCATAATTATGTACTTTAAAATAATCTCTGTTTTATATGGAATTATGAGAAATAGGTAGAAAGGGATTCACACTTTCAAATTCCTTGGGGAACATAGTGAAGTGAGTAAATTTACATTAGGTTATCCATGTATATATTAGACATATAGAAACTATACTTGTAACTTAAATGGTTCAGAAATACTTTTTTCTTCTTTAAATAGCAGTGTTTTCTGGGCCAACTTATGTACACTCGGATTATACCACCGGTATCTTTTATGTTCAAGTGGCTTAAAAAACTTGAAAAATGTTAACTTTCTTTTACATATCTTTGCATGTATTTCTGTTTCTTCTTTTTCTAGTTTTCATGTTTTTTTGGCAAGGACAGAAATTAGGGAGAGGATCACACACTTTTGATACAATATATGTATGTGAAAAGCCTGCCGATAAAGGTGGTGGCTAGAACAACTTGCATGCAACCAAGCTATTCTTTCGAATACCTGCTACATTGCACCAAACAAAGTGGGATAACTCATCCAGGACAAAATCCCCTACACTTTTTTTTTTATATCTCTGTTTCATAAAATCATTTTATTCTGAGCCTATAATCTGTTTAAAAAACTTACTTTTTTGTTTCACAGGGGATGGTTGTAAAATGTAAAACAGATCTTTTGCGGTGCTTCTAATACGTACGTAAGTTTCACTTAGTTTCAATTCAGCACTGCTTATACAAATTTTTATTTTATTGTGCTTATTTCTATGAAATTAGGAATTTTGATTTTTAATTTCAAAAAGAAACTGAATATAGTTATTACTAAAGTATAGTACATAGCTCGATTTGTAAGTATGTAGCTGATCATTTCCATAAGATGATAAAATGAAAACGGGCATACATCATGGAACATTAAGCTCTCGGAAAATTCCAAGTTACTTTCATGCTTTGCTAGTCATCCGCAACCTTGCAGTCGCCTTTCTTGAATGTATATCCGGACTTCCTGCGTCCTGCTTCAAGTATTCACTGCCTGCCTGCAATCATTTTGAATTCTTGGTTTTGGGATTAGTTATACTTACCTTGATGCACGAGCAAGGAAAGCATAAGCGGAAAGAGTTAGTCTGTTACTTTGTGATTTGATATGATTAAGATATCTTATTTAGGACTATTTGGTTGATATTTTAAAGTAAATCTGTATGGATGCCGTACATACCTGGGAACTCGGCTTCTGCTAAAGGAATGAGTATGGATGATCAAATCATCATGATGATTCTTATCCTAAAGAAGTTATTGAAGAGAGCATCAGAAACCAGGAGAATGACTCCAGTTTTCCCAAAGACAAACCCTCAGCCTCTCAAACTGACTTGTCAAAGCCACGATTCCGTGCTGGCATAAGTTCTTCTTTTCCACCTTTAGTTGTGCCAAGGATGTGTCAACATTTTGAAGAGTACTTGTTCCAACAAGAAACCATGGATTCGACAAGCAGATTTGAGAATCCGAGGGTTAGGTTTAGGAAAATTAGAGACATGACTCAGCTTCTTATGCGCGCTTCAATAACATTGACAAAGCAGCTATGTTTAACATTGACAATACTGAACAAGATGTGAGATGCAAGAAAGTGTCAATTCTTTCTTGTATGTTGTGGGTGATATGAAGAGAAAGGGATTCAAGAAGCAAAATTCAGTCAGGAGGATTAAGACTGCATTTCACTTTCTATGTAAGGAATATGCAAATAATTGAGAAACTCATTAGAATTTATAGAGTTTCTCTAACATGAGGAGAAGACTATACTTTTTTTTTTCCGCACTGTTACATAAAATTTCAAGGACTATTATTATGTCGTTTAAGAATATGATCATAATATTGGTAAAAAAAATAAATACACAAATATTTCACATGTAGTCAACAAAAAATAAAATATATATGATATTTTACATGTATAATGGTCAAAACACGTTGTTTTGACCATTCTTGACTACTATTGTGTCGTCTATGAAAATAATTATTACCATTTAAGGAAAAGTCAATTTCATGTAATATCTCGCATAAAATTCCACACAATGTTTTTACTCTTAACAAATATGATCATATTATCAGTCAAAGAAAAATTATATACTGTAATATCTCACATGTAATCAAGAAAAAAAATTAAATATATGTGATATTTCACATGTATAATGGTCAAAACACATTGTTTTGCTCACTTGTATAAACAATTTTAGGACTATTATTGTGTCATTTATGAAAATAATTATTACCATTTAAGAAAAAAGCAAATTCATATGATACTTCACACAACGTTTTGTCGTTTACAAATATAATCATATTATTATCAGTTAAAGAAAAAATAGATACTTGTGATATTTTATGTGTAGTCAAGGAAAAAACTAAATACATATGATGTTTCATATGTATATGGTTAAAACACGTTGTTTGCTCACTTGTATAGAAAATTCTAGGATAACTATTTTGTCGTTTATGAAAATAATTTTTACCATTTAAGAAAAAGACAAATAAATATGATTTCTCACATGTATAACGTTTGTAATACACATTTCAGGAGCTTCGTTTTGAATAACAAACCTTCATAAAATGGATCCTTTTATTGGAGACTAGTTTAGTGTACACGCTTTACACATATGTGTCTTATCAATTTAAAAGTTATATATAAATAGTACTTGTCATTAAATTAAATACAATATTCATATAAAAAAAAACTTAAATAAATGCTATTAATTTTGTGCAATAGTTTAATTTATTTTGAACGGACAAAAATGAGAAAACCAATACAATTACTTATAATATAGAGATATGTTAATAGTTTATGAATAAAAGTAATAATTTAGAGTTGAATAGTTGAGAGTTAAATAATTAGTTGATTAAAATTTATTTTTAAAAAATGACTCCTAAATATAAAAGGAGTAGTTTACTGTTTTAATGTAGTTTTTAACTATTCTTTTTCTTTTTAAACTTATTATATTACATACTTTTATTAACAAAATATTTGATAATAAAATTTTAGTTAATTTCAAAGTCTTAAATATTAGAATAATAATAATAATATTTTTCATTTTTCTTTCAATGCCTAGACAATTATCTATGTAGAATGGTCCTAAATCGAGAATGAAATTCTAAATATAAAAAAAATTTAATTCAAAAGTAAATCTTAAAACTGATTAATAAATAAAAGATAAAATAACAAATTAAGAAAAATAGTAAAAAGACGATTTTGTCTAAATCATAGCATTTTAGTGAAGGACAAAAAGTTCAAACAATATTTCTAAGGTTTTCACACTTTTAATATAATATAATATATATATAAATTAGTTTGTTTGCATTTAATGAAGGTCTAAATGTGAACAGTTCAGGGTTCACACTTTAAACTATTAACTACACTTGTTTACATTAAAATTTAAACACTTCTTTTTGTATGGATAATTTTCACCACCACTTTGTCCATAACAACAAACCACCATCACTATTATCACTATCGTTGCCAATCACTAGCCACTACAACCAATCATCTTTGCCATCCCAACCATCACTAATTGTAATTATCATTGTCAATCATTACTATTAGTCAATTTCACACTTACCACATCCATCATTATAATTTATACACTGGTATCATCACTATCATCACCTTATCTGCTACCACAATAAGTCATCACCATCACTGCGGTCAATCTTTACTACCAATCACCTCTACTATCGCAACTAGTATCGCTGCCAACTACCACCACATAACAAAACCACATACATCCGGCAACCCCACTATCTTACCATCACACCATTAACAACAACAATATATATAATGTAATCGCAGTATATTATTATTTTGTTTTTAATAAATAAATTATATACATCTAGATTTTAAAATAATTTGTCTTAATTATTTCAGTAGACAACATCTTAATGAGTTGTGTATGTAATCTTAATCTTAGTATAAGCAAATGGGGCCAAACTAACATAGAGAGGTAGTATCGCTGTGGAAAAAAGGAAATCATAAACAATAAATATAGCCATTAAAAAAAGACAACACGATATACAAAGCATTTCATGTAAACAGAGTTCGAGGGAATTATAATGTTGAAAAAAAGAAGAGAGAGCTAGAGTTTAGAAATGAAACCGGGCCATCTAACAGGAGCAGAACCTAAGCAGCAGACTTGACCTATGCTCCTAACCATCCTTTGTGTTTTTTGGTGCTTAATCAATTATACGTTCTAGCTCGAGATATATATACACGATTTTATTTGATATTAGTATTGGGGAGAGGTGATGTCTAAGTATAAGCCAATAGAGAAGAAGTGAAAAGGATACAAATTCATATAAGATACATTAGGTAAAGTGCTCAAAACATGTGTTTCAAAATCATCTAATTTAATGTATGAAAATCTTCCATAGAAGAGATTTCTCTAATGGAAATGAGAGGGTGACAAAGAGGAAAAGGAAAATAGAGGATAAAGAAATGGATCTTGCTCAAAATCAAAGATATTATAATAAATGCCGGATAAATATGAAAATTACGTCTTGCTCAAAAGTCATCCATTTATATGAATTTATATAGGCATATAATGATGACTATAGGAAGGTATCATAATGTTTATTAAATGATTTTTGAGAGTTACAAATATAGGTAATTATTAGAGAATTTATAAGGGAAAGAAAAATTTGAAAGATAACACATGAATAGAATATTAATGTTAATACTAAAGTTTACTACATAGTTTGATTTGTAAATATCTAGTTGATCATTTCCATAAGATGATAAAAATGAAATGGGGATACATCATAAAACATTAAGATCTCGGAAAATTCAAAGTTACTTTCATGCTTTGCTAGTCATCCGCTACCTTGTAATCGCCTTTCTTCGATATATGCTTTAAATCAAGACTTCTTGCGTCCAGCTTCAAGCATTTACTATCTGCCTGCAATCATTTGTTTAATATTTTAAAACAAATATGCTAAAGGAATGAGTATGGATACAGTACATACATGAGAACCCCGACTTCTGCTAAAGGAATGAGTATGGATGATCAGATCATCATTATGATTCTTATCCTAGAGGAGCTATTGAAGAGAGCATCAGAAACCAGGAGAATGGCTCCAGTTTTCCCAAAGACAAACCCTTAGGCTCTCAAACTGACTTGTTAAAGCCACAGTTCCATGCTGGCATAAGTTCTTCTTTTCCACCTTTAGTTGTGCCAAGGATGTGTTAACATTTTGAAAAGTACTTGTTTCAGCAAGAAACCGTGGATTCGACAAGCAGATTTGAGAATCCGAGGGTTAGGTTTAGAAAAATTAAAGACATGATTCAGCTTCTTATGCACACTTTGACACCACCTCTTGGAAGAATATATTTTCCTCCTTGTATGTGGTGGGTGATCTCAAGAGGAAGGGATTTAAGAAGCAAAATTCAATCAAGAGGATTAAGACTGCATTTCATTTTCTACGTAAGAAGGAATACGCAAATACAATAACAACATATTCAGTGGAATCCCACAAGTGGGGTCTGGGGAGGGTAAATGTACGTAGACCTTACCACTACCTCATAGAGGTAGAGAGGCTGTTTCTTGGAAACCCTCGTCACAAAAACCCATAAGCAGAATAAGCTAGATATGGAGAACAAGAAAGGGAGAGAAAAAGAAATTGAACAGGAAGAGCGATTAATAACAAAAAACACATGATAACAAGTAAGTACGAGACAATTAACATATATAAGGCAGATAAATACGACACCGGACAACTCCTACCTATCTAATATATTAGCTTGCTACTCTAATTCGCGACCTCCACTCCTTCCTATCTAAGGTCATGTCCTCGGTGAGATCAAGTTTCACCATATCTTGTCTGATCACCTCCCCCAATACTTTTTCGGTCTACCTCTAACTCCCAAATCCAGCCTCTTCCCCACGAAGCTATGTCTACGTGGAAGACACTATTCATTTTCCTTCTCTTGGCAAGTGGATTCTGGTCTCCATTTCTACAACCTCTCCGCAAGAGTAAGGCCCTATTCTTCTGCATACCCATAGATTTGAGTTTGGTATTCGTTTGTCAGGTGGACGATCCGTGACCCTTCATATCTCAACCCACAATGACTTCGATGTGACCTTCCTCTTGATCTTCCGGTAAGCTATCATGAGTAGTAAAAACTATTTAATATGTATTCAATACTATTCATATATTTTATTGAATACATATTAAGTAGATAGCAAAAGCATGGACTCGCTAAATTAAATGTTAAATTACTACAATAACCTCATTAAAAACGCTCTTGACTTTGAATGATAAATTACAATAATAGGGGTGGTAATTGACGAGTTAGGTCAAATTTGAGCAGGTTATAATAGGTCTAGATAACAAACGGGTCAAGACCCAATCTAACCCAATTCAAATGCGCTTGGGTCAAAATAGGTTGGACCAAAATAGGTTATAGAGCGAGTCAAGACCCAATCCGACCCAATTTTTACTAAGTTTTACTTATTTTATTTGTTCTTTTTCAATATTCCTACTTAATTAAATTACATTTTCTTTATTATGGCTATATAAAACATATCAAATTAAAAAAAATATTTTAAAAATATTTTAACAAAATCACTCTTGAGTCAATTCGGATTACATATTTAACCCAATTTTAAATTGGTTGAAATAATAATTGGACAAGTTATTAACCCGTCTAAATTTCAACGGGTTGGACTTAATTTTGCCCCATATATAATAGGATTTTTTACACAAATATACAAGTTTTAACAAAAAATTACACTTAAAATTTTATTTACCAAAATACCAAAACAATTACGATTCTATACCAGCACTTTTCTGACATGGCATTTAATGAAAGCACTTTCCATTTTTTTTTTTAATTTTTTTCCACATTACGGAGGCCTACAAATAGGACCTGCCGCCTATTCATTAAATGTCCCCTATTCATTAAATGTCATTCCCAATTAATGTCATTTATATTTATTAAAGCTGACTTAATTTTTAATATATTTTATTTTATTTTTGTCCACGTTAATTAATGAACGTCAGATGTTAATTGATGGACGTGACTATTCTTGACTGACGTGCCGGTCCATCAGCCGGCGCATCTATTCACAAACATAAAATGTGATTTTTCATCTTCTCCCATTTTTATTTTCATTGTCTGATTTCTTCTTCTTCCTCAGAAATACTCTCTTCGCAGCTTCCAGGTATGTTTTTTTCTTTCTCTTTTTATTTTTTTTAATGTTTTCAGACGGGTAATGGGGAAGTAGGTAATATTTAGTTTTTGGGAAGTTGGGTTACATGTATGGTTTTTCACCCCCAATTTTATGTTCGTTTTTTTTTTCAAATTTTTGCACGGGAAGTGTATCTTTTCCAGGTGTTTTTTTTATTTTTTTGTTGTGTTTACGGTCCGCAGTGTTTGAAGTGGTGTTTGTAGCGTTGTTGTTGTTTTTTTTCTCCGTTTGGATTCTCCATTGTTTATTCTATTTTGGTTTGTTTTCAGAAAGTTTGATGGGGAATTTTCGCTTATAGTGTTGTTGTTGTTATTTTCTTCCTTTGGAGTGTCCATTCTTTGTTTTGTTTCGGCGACATTCAACAGTGTCTTCACTGTAATTCTTGGTATATTGTGGTATTTAATTTGTTTTTAGAGTTTCAAACTTAAATATGTGTGGATTATGCCTTTATATTTTTTTTGGTAATTTTGTTTGTATTAAATATTTCTTATGTGAGGATGTTATAAACTTAGCTGTAGCAGTTTGTTTTCCTCTGTGTTGTGGGTGAATTTAATATTTCTTATGTGAGGATGTTATAAACTTAGTTGTAGTAGTTTTTTTTCTCTGTGTTGTGGCTGAAAATTATATTTAATGCATTCTTTTTTTTTCGTTTATGTTTTCAGACGGGGTAGTGGGATGTATGTAATCTTTGATTTTTGCGAAGTTGGTTTTCATGTATGTGTTTTCACCCATAATTTTTTTTTGTTTTTTTCAGATTTCTGTATGGGAGTCAGCTTCCGGCATTGCTTAAAGTTGCTGAATATTTGAACTCCACACTCAGTCTAGATGATGATGACGAGTTTTCTGAGTATGTAGGTGAAGATGGGGATTATTTTATCAATGGGGATGAGGATTTTCTCGATAGGGAAGATGGGTTGCAAGATTATGATTTTTTTGTGAAGTTGTTTAAGCAGGATGATGGGTTGAGAGGATACTATGAGAAAAATCGGGAGAATAGGGTGTTCTGTTGTCTTGTTTGTTGTGGGGTTCGCGAGAAAGGGTGGAAGTGTGGGATCGACTCGGCGCGGTTTTCTGAGCTGATGATGTGGTGGAGCTTTTTGGTATGCATACTGTGTTGGTATTGCCGCGGTTTTCTTAGTATGCATACTGTGTTGAAGTGTTGGTATTGCCGATGGTAGTTATCATTCATGACTGGTTGGAACTTTTGGTATTCACAGTGGTAGTTATTTTGTATCACTGGTTACAGCTTTGGTATTCCATATGGCAGTTTACTCTGCATGGTGGGTTGAAGCTTTGGTATTCACAATGGTAGTTACAATGTATTGCTTGCTGTAAATTGGTATCCGATATGGTAGTTCACTATGCATTGTGGGTTGTAGTTTTGGTATTCTCTGTCAGTTACGATGTATGGTTGGTTGCAATTTTTGGTGTTCACTATGGTACTTATTAGTGAGTTGTCTAAATTAAAGATGTTTTTTCAAAGTAATCTATTTGGTATTCACAATGGTAGTTACAATGTATTGCTTGCTGTAGATTGGTATCCGATATGGTATTACACTATGCATTGTGGGTTGCAGTTTTTGGTATTTCTCTGTCAATTACGATGTATGGTTGGTTGCAATCTCTGGTGTTCACTATGGTACTTAATAGTGAGTTGCAAAATAATCGCTTTGCACCACATGTCACACCAACACAATTTTTTGCGTACTTAATTGTCATCCTTGCAGATACATATATTAACACTTTAATTTTTAATTTTGCCCTTTTCAAGACCATATCATCTACTTTATCAATAATCATTGATTAAAAAAAGAAAAAAAACATACACATCCATGTCAACCACCAACTTGCAAAATGTTTAAAATGTCCATTAATGCATTAATGGGGCCTTTCTCCTAGGTTTAGTAGGTTGAATAGTAGAGCCTTCTATGCTATCCAATCCATTAAGTTGATTTGATGTTGTCCTTTTTTAATGCAACACCCCTTAAATTCAAAAAGTAAATTTAGATAAATTACATATTCATAGTATATAACAAGCTAAATATATCAATATATTAATAAATAATTCTATGATAATTGTTACGATTATCATTTTATATTATAAAAAAAATCACAATAAATTTCATATTGAATTCGAATCATAATTTCATGATGTATGTTTATCGCGATTATGACAATATCAATTATACACAACAACAAATTATTTCTCCACAGTACAATCATTTTTGCATACCATTTTCAAAAGAATTGTCTCGAACTTATTAGTCAAATCATTTAATTATTTTTCCCCCAAACATGTAAAATAATCTCTTTGCACCGCATCTCACACCAAGACAATTTTTTCCCTGCTTTATTGTTATTTTCGCAGATACATATATAAACAATTAAATTTTTTATTTTTGCCATTTTGAAGACCATAGTACCTACTTTATCAATAATTATTAATTAAAAAAAGGAAAAATCATACACATCCATGTCACACACCAACTTCCAAAATTTTTAAAATATCAATTAATTTATGTCCCTTGTCCAGAGAAAAGTTTTAGTTTCACAAGCATTTAGTGGAAAAAAAAATTTCTTGGTCATAGACTTCTTAAATACACTCAAATATCCCCTCTATTTTTCTATTGTCTAAAGATGTGAATGACACATCTCAAATAACATGGCCCACCCGTACCATTGATGTGGCCATCCTCTTAGGTTTATTAGGATGAATAGTAGAGCCATCCTATGCCATCAAATTCATTAATGTGATTTGATGTTGTCCTTTTTTTAAATTAATTCAACACCCCTTACATTCAACAACCAAATTTATATACATTACATATGATTCATAGTATATAACAAGCTAAATATATCAATTTATTAATAAATAATTAATTCTACGAATTTTGATTACGATGATTGTTTTTAATTATTAAAAAAATTACCAATAAATTCATACTGGACCAGAACACTCATTTTGCAAACGTTTTTCAAAATAATTTTGTCGAACTTATTACTCGAACCATTTAAATATTTATTCCACCGGACATGTAAAATAATATATTTGCACCGCATCTTACACCAACACAATTATTTCCCCAATTTATTCTTATTTTCGCACTTTTATATATAAATAATTTAATTTTTTTTTTTTTCATTTTGCATACCATAACATATCTTTAGTCAATAAAAAAAAGAAAAAAAAATAACATAAACATCCATGTCTCACACCAACTTTAAAATTTTTTTAAATATTAATAAATTATTATTACCTTTTCAACACATATCACATCACATATCAATCACCATCAATTAATACAAAATATACCCTCTTTCCTACTTTGTAATTATTTTTGGTATACTTTTTGTAAATTTTTTTTGCTTGGTAGAGGCTTGTAATTTCCTCTCCAATTATTGATATTTTTGAAAACGGCCCTATATAATACCCCTCTAAAAGCACCCAACTGAAGTAATGATGCATTTTATAATTGAAAATTAATGCGAATATACATTGCTATTTACGCCCCCCCACCCCCCTTAAAAAAGAATTCAATGATACATGATTTTGGAAACTTGTGTTTGTCCTTGTGTAGAGGAATATGTGAGGGACTTGCACAAATTACTTTTTAATTATTCTTCATATTGTGAAGAAACATTTTGATGGGACTGTTGATTAGTCTTAGATATATATTACATATATGTATTTTGGTATATAATGGATTATTGAAAATTGACCTAAATAGTCCTCTACCAAAATAATAGCCACCAAATATATATGTAAGTTTTTTTAAAAAAAAATTGGGGTAGAGAAAGAAAGATTGCAATGTGAAAAATCAAACTCTCACCAACAAGATGGAAGTTTAGATTGTCAACCAACCACAAGGATTCCGTTTGTTGCCTTGAAATGTTTTACTAATGTACATTATTGAAAGATAGGAATAATTAGTTGGTTTTGGTTGTTGGAGAATTGGGGAGCTGTTTTCCTGCTAGGAAGTACTTAGCCAATGAAAAAGCTCTAGCAGGCTGATAACTTGGCACTTGATGTCCTGCTCCTCTTACCGTGGCAAATGTCAAGTTTCCTCTGTATACTTCTGCGTATCCACCAACCTACATAAAAAATAAAGATGATTATATTTATTCTCAATGCAAATTTGTAAGTGCTCATTATTCTCCAATTTTAAAGTTATATATATATATAATAAACACTACAGATTTCATACTCTTTACACTGATGATTTATATACGCACCTCATAATCATTATGGAACCAGGGATACCATGGCATTTCAACAGGAAGCTTCATTTTCTTAATAGATCTTTTAGTCGAAGTTACTGGTACTATTCCATCAGTGTCCCCACTGCATTTGTTCAAATCCAAAAACAAACTAAAACGATTAAAAAATTGAATAATGAAAGAAAATGTTCACCTGAATATCCATACTCTTATTCCATTGGCCATAACTTTTTTGAGAACAGGAATTATTGTTAATGGGCTATCCTTCCAACTTCCTATGACTTCACTGCAATTTGATTAGTGATTATAGACAGATTATGTAGTGATTGTACATCAATTATACCGACTAATTAATCAAGGTTAGCTAGTATGTTTAACTGAAAAGACCTGCATGGTTGCCAATTATACTTAATTTTGGTGACATTGGCATGAAGAGCCTTTTGAACATCAGGACGATTCATGTAGGCAATTACATAATCATCACTGCATGGATCCATCTCTTGCTGCAAAGAAATCTTTAGTTGAGTGACTTTGAGATTAAAAAAAAACTTTGTGTGAAAAGAATTAATAGTTGAGGGACCATTTGAGATATTAACTCGTTAAAAATAAAAAAACTTACTGAATTTTTGTTGTGCATATAATCGATGAGGTCATCAGACTTGGGGCACAACGGGGCATATATGTTGTAAAGATCGATAGGTTTAGTATCTGTAATAGCTATTTCAATGGCATTATCACACTGGTGCGGTTGAGGAAGAGCCCTGTCTGAGAAATTACAATATCTCTTAATTTGCTCGAAAACTTCATCTGGAATCAATCCATGACTTGCATGGTACTCAAACATCCCTAGTTCATCTGTCTCAAAATTCAGCACTGCATTCCCAATCTGAAAGAAAGAACAAAAACCTATCAAATATTATTGAACAGTTTCAGTTGAGCTGTGCGAGGGAATGGGCGGAATTAGGGGGCGCAAAGGGTTCATCCAAACTCATATACTACAAGTGAATATTTTGACCCTGTCACTGTGTAAATGTGTAAATGTGTGACTTTACCATTATCCCTTTTAGTTTAATTGGAGTTTTCTTGGCAAGCTTGTTGTGCTGGAGGATTATTTCTGCCAATTGAGGTACAAAATGCCCCGCATAACTTTCACCAACAATATAAAAATCTCTATTTTTGTACTCCGAAAACCTTTGCATCCAATTCAATAAGAATATTAAATTATCGATGGCTGTATCTCTATCTCCATTTGATTTGACGTCAGAACTTGTATTTGAATATGAAAATCCAACACCGGCTGGGGACTCCAAGAATAATATATTTGCCGCTATAAATAGGAAATAAATATTCAAATTAAGTTGAGACAACTTTTCTCAATTTCAACAAGCAAAAAAAATAAATTATAAAATTCTCCAAAAAAAAAGGTAATTACCATGATTCCATGCGTTGTGATTCCTATACAATGTCTTCCCATCTCTATGGACTCTAAATGGTCCAATTTCTTCCATGGCTCCATAGGCAAGTGAAGAGCAACCAGGACCTATCATACACAAGTCTATCATTAGAGGCGAATCTAAAATTCAGAATTAAAAGGTTTGGAATCAGTAGCGGCTCATCTGGCAATCTGACGACTTGCTTTGAGTCTTAAGAGGGCAGCAAGAACCAAAGCACCCATGGAATTTCTTGTTCACTAGGTGCTTATCTTTATATTTATACAAATTATGCATATTTTCTATATAGTTAAAAAAAAAAATTCAAGCTCAAGCACCCGTCACTCTCTACGTAAATCCGCCCCTGTTTGGGATGAATTAATCTTGATTATGCATGTACATTTCAAATATGCATATATACATAGTTTGGTCGTAAATTTGTGTACCTCCATTAAGCCATAAGAGAAGGGGCAATGAGTTGGAATTATTCTGAGCTTCAACAAAATAATAAAAGAAGGCACGACCAGCAGATTTGTTAACTGTGACATATCCACCATATTGTTTGAATGTGACAAGTGGTTGACCTGGCAAGTTCTTGATTTCATCTTTATCTTTCAACCCTTTTTGAGAATCAACAAATTTATCTAATTCTAAATGATCAATGGCTGAACTATTATTGTCAATTGTTGAATCTTTTTTCAATAATTTTGTTAAGTAAAGTTTGCCAACACCATGACTATGCCTCTTTATTTCATGACTTGAAGCCACAGTTTGTGAAAGGAGGAGGCTTAGGAGGAACAAAATGATTTTTTCCATTTCTTTTGAATTTGGCTAATCAAATTATTTTTCTGTGTAAATACCATTTGGTATGATTCATTTGGAGTGGATTTGGCTGTGAGATGATAATATTAAATTACCTAAAAAGGAAGATTGGGTGACCATATTAGGAAGATCTGCCATCCAGTATATTTGATTATACCATACGTATATTTTTTTAAAAATCGTTGAATTTATCATGTTCAGTGACTATTCAGAGCAGATATTTTAATTGAATTTGAAAAGGAAAAAAATAATGATTGTTTTATATATAAAAAATATTAATAAGCTTGACTCCCACTATTTCAGTTGAGAATTTGTTTCCATCATGCATTTTTCCAATGAACTGATTTGGTGAAAAATGAGGATAAAAATCATGATTTATAGCATAAAATTTTCACTAATTTGCAGCTGGAAAAACTTTTATTTCTAATAGTAAATGGGGAAATAAAAGTTTAGTTATGTTTCAATATGAATACGATTGTCGATGTGATATAAATTTAGTTATGTTTCAATATGAATACGATTTTCGAACACTGAAAAATTAACACAAATTACTCATAGTGCCTTCTTGAATTGGGGAGATCAGTTCCATCAAGAAAATGCATGATAAGTGAAAGGGCTCTAGCTGCCTCATAGCTTGGAACTTGATGTCCTGCCCCTCTCACTGTAGCAAATGTTATGTCCCCTTTATATACTTGTGTATATCCACCAACCTATAGATTTAAAAAACACAAAATAGAATTAAAAAAACATAAAAAAAGTTCAAAAGATTATACAATTAACAAGCTGTTTTGAAGAAAAAAGTTGTTTTTATTTAAGCAAATTGGTATATGAATGCCCTAATTATTCAAATTAAGAGGTTTCAACAACCATTTAAATTATCATAAACTGACTAACTACATTTAATCTTCAATTTAAAATATGTAGTTTTGATCTCTTTGCTTGTGAATATTTACAATTTTTTCATAATTATTAAATATTTCATGACTTAATTACACATGTTATGTTAAGTTTGTAACGTTGCTTCATATCTGACAACAATATAGTTTTAAAAATAATCCATATGTAACATATATATATATATATATAAAGAGATTAAAATTTCATGAACTAGAACTAATTGGATGTTAAATGTATCACAAGAACCAAAATATAAATTTATTAATAATTGAGAGACCATAATTGTTATGAAAAGAATATCATAATTCCAATTAATTGACAAAAATTTAACATATATATCTTGCTTGTTATTATTATTTGGATTGTGAAATTTTTTTTTCTTAATCATAATATTTTAAAATACTTTATTGAAAATTATTAGCTATTGTGACTTATATTTAATACCTTTTTATACGTAGTTTTTAGATATGTAAGTTTTTTTTCCAAAACTTTTTAATATTTTATGTTTACATTTATGTTAAATATTGATTAGCTTAACTCTCGTACTCCAAATTAAGTCAAATAAAATATAGTAAATGTATGATCATTTAAGGTCGTTGAAGTAATATACACATTAAAAAACACTTATTGGTAACAATGTATTTAAATCAAACTACTAAATAACCAAACATTTATATGATATAAACGTGAAGATAATAAAAACATAAATAATGAGCCAAATAAAAGAAAATGGTCACCTGAATATCCACACTCGAATATCATTTGCCATAAACTCTCTGAGAAGAGGAATAATGGTTGGTGGACTATCTGTCCATTTTTTTAGAACACTGCAATTTTTATTTTAACATAAGTTCAGTTTAATAAATCAAACTTTAATAAATAAAAGAATATTAGATTATAATTATCAGAAATATACCTGCATGACTGCCAAGTAAAATATTTAATGTTGGTAACATTGGCATGAAGAGCCTTTTGAACATCAGGCCTATTCATGTAGACAGTTGTGTAATAGTCACTACATGGATCGATCACTGACTGCATTAAGTACCAAGAGTTTTAACTTATATGCATCGAATAAAATTAATGAATTGATGCAAGTATGTAGTTCGGATCAAAATTATGACTTACAGAAGGCTTCTTAGGTTTGGTAGTGAGGTTGGTATCGAGGCAAATAGGAGCATAAATCGCGAAAATATTAAGAGGTATATCATTATATGCTTTATCTTGTGCCTCTATGCACTTGGATGATTCTTTATGACCTCTGAATTTGCATTGTTTTACGACTTCATCTTTAACTTCATCAGAAATTAAGGCATGATTTGCAAGATACTCGTATACTCCTCTTGCATCTGTCTCTTCATTAATCACTGCATTACCAATCTGCAACCAAATCGGTCTTGTTCTAGGTTTCCAACATCATTCAACACAAATACTAAAGTTAATGATATGGAAATTTGAGAAGAAAGAGACATATATGCCATGATTCCTTTAATGATGTTATTATTGGCCTTCTTGTTGTGATATAGAATTGTATGTGCCAATTGAGGTACATAATGTCCAGCATAACTCTCTCCAGCTATGTAAAAATCTCTATCTCTTCAGCTACTCCAGCAGGAGATTCCACAAACAACACATTGGCAGCTAATAATATTTATCAAAAAAAATAATAATAATATTATTAGTTAGAGAGATATAACATAGTAATTTTTAATCTATTTAGGTGAAAAGGAAAATATTTATTTTAGAAATTTACCATGGTTCCATGCAAAATTATTTATGTGAAGTGTTTTTCCATCACTGTTTACTCTAAATGGTCCAAGTTCTTGAAAGGTCCGTATGCCAGAGAAGAACATTCAGGACCTGTCAAAAAGAAATAACGTTTAACAAAATAAACAAAATTATTTCACAATGAGTTTTTTTAACTTTTTAAATTTGAAATCGCATCTATATATACATGAAAGTTAACTAGGAATCTAGTTGTAAATACTCCAACACAAATACAAGTATATATATTTACCTTTCAATGTAAAAAAATATTGTTATACGTTTTTTAACAATTTTTCAATCATTTTTATCATGCTCATTATTTAGGTAATCTAGTATAAGTGGAAGATGAAATAATTTTTGTGAAACCATCAGTCAACTATTGGTTGAAATGCATAATCTGAAATTGTTTTATATCTATATATGTGAGATTCCAAATTTAGAAATTCAATAGAAAAAACCTCATTGTTAAATAATTTTCTTAAACTAGATATATTAAGAATTTTCTAATTTTCTTTTTTTATAGAATCTAGATATATATGTCATGTGAATAACAAATTAAAATAGATAGAAATATTTCTTTTCTTAAAATGAAGGTGCTTATAAAATTAATTAAATAATTATATATATCATAAAGGATAAATTAGTTAAGTTATATTTTCTTATATCCATAATAATTAGGTTGGTTAAAATTGTTTAAAAAATTAAAATATAATAGGTAAGATAAATGAAATCATATTAAATTTGAGGAAAGATTTGTGTAATTATTCCTTTAGCCTTTTTGATTGTAATAACTTTGTATATAAATTAGGAATAATTTCAAATATATACAATAAACTAATTAATTTACAATCAATATAGCCCTCATTTATTAACATACAAAATAATCCATAATGGTAGAAAATATAAATGACTATGCAATATAACTTGCCCAAAAATCATTGAAAGTATACATTAACTATACAATGTAGATTACTTATATATGCGTTATATGCTGAATATACATTACTCTACACTCAAGAACTGAATATAACTTAACCATATATGTTTATACAACGAATGACTTTTATAATTATTTTGGCCGATCAGCCATGCACTTTAATTGTCCCTATACATTGTTCTAACCTCAGCAACTTTAAACGAACATAAGTGATGCCCAGGCCATTTAAGTAATTCACTCATATATATTATGGTATATAACTGAATTGTTTAGATAAATTACCTCCATTAAGCCATAAAAGAAGAGGCAAAGATTCCTTAGAACGTTGAGCTTCAACAAAGTAATAATAGAAAGCTCTTCCAGCAGATTCATTAATTGTAACATATATCCACCATATTGCTCAAATCTTACTGGAGGTTGGCCAGGAAGTTTCTGGATTCTATCATTCTCTTTCAAACCTTCTTCATTTGAAATTGAAGATATTTTTTATCATCAAAATTTTTTGATGCATCAGAATGACTTTTATCAGTTTTGGAATTTTGATTCAACTTAGCCTTGTAAAATTGTTCAAGAGTTTCACTTTGAGTCTTGATGCCGCCTCCATTGATTTGAGACAGGATGATTGAAAAGAAAAGAGTGAATAATAGAAGACAAGTTTTGGACTTGAATGTCTCCATCAAAAGTAATAATTTGTTTGTTTTTCCTTTTGGGATTTTTTTTCCTGAGCGTGGAGAGAGATTTGAGATTTCGTAAATAACTCAGTGAGTGCTTTCTAAATAGGACTTGGAAGAAGAAGGATAATAAAGAGGAGCCTTTATTGAATTTTTATATTATTAGGAGGTTTATCTTACGAGATTTTTACAATTAAATGATTTACAAATAAGGAAGAATAGTTATAAAAATTCTTATAGGTTTTTTATTTCATCACCCCGATCCCCTTGTATTTCATGAATTTTCATCTAAGCACTTTGAACTTATTCAAACCTAAATATTTTAAATGTCATTGACCAATGTTATGTAATATTTATTTTACTGAGTCAGAATAAATTGTGATTACATGTTTTTAAAAGAGAGTAAATATTACAATCATTTTAATTTAAAAAAAAAAATTAGAAACAAAAAGAGACAACAATGAAAAGAAAGTTTCCCCATCTCCATCTATCTACTTTGAATTCTACTTCCCTTAATCATTGACAGTCTTATTTATAAATATTTTTAATATATTAGCTCTATATGTTCTTATATATCAATATCCTCTTTCATTTATAAAACTATCACATCTCAATCCTGTATATATTTTGGACGTGGCTAACACTCAAAAATCATTATTGGGTCCAAGTGAATCACTTGACTAGCTAATTTGCTAGACAGTAGACTCAACCAATAAGGGTAAACCAGCGCATGCATTAGAAGATTGTATCGCCAAAGCCAACATGAAACTGAAGGAAATAATTGAACTACTGTCTGTCTAGTCTGAGAAACCTCTATAAGTCTGACTCCAAACAAGTACCAGGACAGGCCCTCAGCTACCCACACTGAATAATAGTACTGAAAAGAAAGACATAAGCCCCTTTGGTTGCAAGGAGGGCTCACCATAATTGAGTAGAAACTGGATCTCAATCATTTGGGTTCGAGTTATGAAAACAAAAGGGACTATCAAGTTTCATTAAGACTATCATCATGTTCTTTTAATTTAAAACATATTTTTGGAATTATTCACATCTCATCAAACTCTTTCTCAAATCATTTGTTATGGTCAAAACTCATGCTCATTTAGGCTCTGTAAAACATGTTAGAAATCAGTTTAAAGCATCAAATCTCAACTCGAAAACAATACTTTATTTTATGTAGAAAATTCATCAATATAGTCATCAAATAATGCTTCAAAGAATTATTACATTAACTCAACTATGGTTCATGCAGGTGAATACATGAATACATATTTTTTTCATTTATTTGACTCATAGGTATCATCATCAAGTGATTAAATACAAGAAAACGCAAGAAGTATTATTTGGCTCAAAAACTCAATTCTAGAATTAGGGCAAAACTAATATATATAAACTCAAACTTAATTGCGAAGAATCGACATATGGGGTACGTGGACGAACTCAACGAAACACTGTGTATAGCCTTACATACCTGGGAGATCTAGATTTTTGAAAAACTCACTAGATTTTCTTGAAATCCTATCTTTTCTCCTCTTGAAACCTTGTTTAAAGTCTTAAAGAATGTGGTTGAGCGTAATGAGGTTGAATGGTGATGTTTAGGGATTTAATTAGACATAAAACCGTCGAGTTTAGATTTAGAAAAGATGAGAAACGACTAAAATACCCCTTCTTAAACACTGCCCAATTTATCTATGGGACAATCTATGGTCCGTAGAAGCTTATATGACCCGTAGAAGCCCATTCATAGAAATTGGGGTGAATTTTGGGGTCGTGGAACTCATTCTATAGGCCCAAACTACAACCCATAGTTGGCTCCGTATGAATTGGCCGGACTAAAAAAATAACTTGGAGGAACTTTTCACGAGGCTATGTATATGAGTCGTCAACCCACCTACGAGTCTATGACCCATAATTCAAAGTTCGTAGATGGTGCCCAGAAAACTTTGCTCAATAGGATTTCACTTAAATGGTCATAAATTATTACTCCAAACTCAAAATGAGGTAATTTTGGTGGTGTTGGAAAGAGGAATCAGTGACCTGTAATCTGATAGGTTGTGGGTTACTTAGCTCTTTACATTCTAGGAGATACAAACAACAACATACCCAGTGAAATCCCACAAGTGGGGTCTGGGGAGGGTAAGATGTACGCAGACCTTACCACTACCACACAGGTAGAGAGGCTGTTTCCTGGAAACCCTCATCACAAAAACCCATCAGCAGAATAAGCTAGATATGATAAACAGGCAAGAAAGAGAAGAACACACGATAATACGTAGATACAAGATAGTAACATATAAAGACAGATAAATAACATATAAAGGCAGACAATTACCACTCCTTCCTATCTACCCTATTACCTGCTACTTTAATTCTCGACCTCCATTCCTTCCTGTCTAAGGTCATGTCCTTGGTGAGATCAAGTTTCACCATATCATATCTAATCACCTCCCCCCAGTACTTTTTTGGTCTACCTCTACCCCTCCTAGTAGCTCCCAAATCTAGCCTCTCACACCTTCTAACAGGGGCATCGGTACTCCTTCTCTGTACATGTCCAAACCATCGCAGTCTCGCTTCCCTCATCTTGTCAGCTACAGGGGCCACCTCTAGCTTCTCCCGAATAACCTCGTTCCTAATCTTATCACTCCTGGTGTGACCACACATCCATCTTAACATCCTCATTTCTGCGACCTGCATCTTCTGAACATGTACATTTTTTATTGGCCAACACTCCACCCCATACAACAAAGATGGTCTAACCACCATTCTGTAGAACGTACCTTTGAGTTTAGGTGGTATCTTCTTATCACACAATACTCCAGAGGCCAACCTCCACTTTGTCCAAGCCGCCCCAATACGATGAGTGACATCATCGTCAATATCCCCACTGCTCTGGATGATAGACCCAAGATACTTAAAGCTTTCCTTCTTGGGGATAGGGTGAGCTGCCAGTCTCACATCAATGTCGCATTCTAGGAGATATGATCATTTAAATTTGACCTTTTTATGAACTCTTATGAAAACTTAGTCGATAGAAATTCTTTGAACTTGACTTGATGTAAAAGATTCCTTATGGTCCTAAACCACATCTAATACACTTTAACTACTTAGGAATTGATCCTAACATATATATACATTTAAAAGTCATTGGGTCACCTAGCTTTTATAAAATCATACATCAAAACTCAATCGGTAGGAAAATTTTTAACTTAATTTCATAATATTAGAAGGTTCTTGTGACCTTAACTCATCTCCAAATCTATTCACACACTAAGAAATTAAATTTAACACATATGCTTGATTAAGAATTATCGACTACAATCACGTATGAAGAATGACTTAATCTTAGCTAAAATTTTGAGTGTTAGGTATTTTTTTATCATCTAATCACATGAATATCAAATAACTTCCACACATCACTACTTAAATAGATAAAAAGAGAAGGAAATTTTTACACAAATAACAACTTTCACCCCCAAAATTACACTTTAAAATTTATTTATCAAAATACCAAAAAAAACACACTCTTTTTCATTTTCCAACACTATTATATCATACCACACACCACAATAATCACACTCAAAACACTCTCTCTCCTAAATTTGTAAATAAAGTTGGTATTTTATATGGTATTTTTCAATGATTCGGTAAGGGCATGTAATTTTTATCCAAAAACTTGGTATTTTTGAAAACTCCCCAGAAGGAAATCACATACTAGTATTTTTCTATCTTTGCTAATTAATTATTAATATTTGTCGAAAATCTCCTTTTTCATCTCATAAAAATCTGAAAGCTCTCTCCATAAACTCTACTATACTATACAAAAACACAGAAATTTGTGAGAAAGAGCAAACACGTAATTCATAATGCATTAAACCATTTAAATTAATAATAAGAATATTAAGGGGAAACAATAATTGACTTGAAAATTACTAATCCTATTAATAATTATGTGACTTAGAATCAGGAAGATCAGTTCCATCAAGAAAATGCATAATAAGTGAAAGGGCTCTAGCTGCCTCATAGCTTGGAACTTGATGTCCTGCCCCTCTAACTGTAGCAAATGTCATGTCCCCTTTATATACTTGTGTATATCCACCAACCTATAGGTTTAAAAAATACAAATACAAAATCAATTAAGAAAAACATAATTTAAAATTAAATTGAATTTATTATAAGTAATTAAATGGAAATTATTAATTTAGAGGCTAAAAATATTATTACCTCTCCATTGAGGAACCAAGGATGCCACGGAGTTTTGATGGGAAGATTCATTGTTTTAATAGATTTCTTAGTTGAAGTAACAGGCACCCTTCCATCAGTGTCACCGCTGCATTCTCAAAAATAATGTAACTAAATTCAAAACCTTATTTTCAATTTATAAGTTTTTTTTTTCTTTCAAAGAAAAAGACTGTTTTAATTTAAGCAAATTGGTATAAAAATTTCAATTTTTCCATCTCATCGAGGATACGACCTTAGATAGAAAAGAGTGGAGATCGCGTATTAGGGTAGAGGGCTAATAAGTTAGTAGGGGTAGGTCGGTATGTGACTTTGTGATATAGTAGGTTAGTAGGAGTAGTGACTATCTTAATATCTTATGTTGTCATTATTAGTCCTATATTTGTTTACGTTTATAGTATTAGTCTTATATTTGTTTACATTTATCGTATTTACAAACTATCATTAGCTTTTCATTATTAGTAATTCTCCTTTTTCCTTCCTCTTCCTTTTTTCCCCCTTTTTCCCCTTTTCTCCATATCTAGTATCTTCTACTTATGGGACTTGATTCTTTTAGACAAGCGTTTTTCGGAAATAGTCTCTCTATCTCTATGAGGTAATGGTAAGATCTGCGTACATTTTACCCTCCCCAGACCTTACTTGTGAGATTCCACTGGATATATTGTTATTGTTATTGTTGGTATAAAAATTCCCTAATTATTCAAAATGAAGAAAGTTACCAGAAACATCTGAATTACCATAAATAAGTGAAACAAATATAAAATAGTCACCTGAATATCCACACTCGAAGATCATTTGCCATAAACTCTTTAAGAAGAGGAATAACCGTTGATGGACTGTCAGTCCAATTTGTTAGGACGTCACTGAAATTTTTTATTTTAACATAAGCTTAATAAAAAAAATTATTTTAAAACAAATTACTAATACGAATCAACAAAAGTATAATAATAGCTAATTAAAACTATACTATACCTGCATGGCTGCCAATTAGAATATTTAATGTTGGTGACATTGGCATGGAGAGCCTTTTGAACATCAGGCCTATTCATGTAGGCAATAGTGTAATAGTCACTACATGGATCGATCACCGACTGCATTATATACAACAATAATATATTTAGTATAATTTTATAAGTGACGTTCAGAGAGCAAGATCAAAATTATAAGACGTACCGAAGGTCTTTTGGGCTTGGAAGTGAGATTGGAATTGTGGCAAAGTGGAGCATATATGGCATAGACATTAATGTAGTGATGAGTATCATAACCTACTATTTTTCCAGCCATTTTGCACTCATCTGATTCTTCATTCTCTGGGATTGTGAGGTTGCATTGCTTCTGGATTTCAGCTTCAACTTCATCAGAAATTAAGGCATGGCTTGCAAAATATTCGTACATTCCTCTTGTATCTGTTTCATCGTTAATCACTGCATTACCAATCTGCACCCACAATCAAATGTGTGTGTAATTGTATACATATGATTGCTTAATACATATTTAGCTATGATTAATATTGAGGACGTGTTGGAAGTTGTAGAAAAATAAGATGAAAATATGTATGAGATGAAATTGACAGGATGTCCTAAAGGTTTTTGTGGTAATTATAGTAATCAGAAGGACTAGAGTAGAATACTCAAAACTTGAGGGGCTAGATCGCACTCTTGAAAACTTTAAGGGGATTATTTTCATACTATTTTTTTATGAAAAGTATCTATTCAACAGCTCACCCACTAGATCTTGACCAATATTTTTCTCTTAATCCTAATAATAAAAACTCGGATCTAAAATAAATTTTAGATTTATATATAACTATAAATTATTTTATTAAAAGTAAAAAAAAATTAAATTATTTTAAATTATGAAAATATGATATTCTTTTTTAACTACACTAAAAAAGAAATAGTCTCATATTAATTGAGACAAGAAACATATAAATCATAAAACAGAGAATACTTTACGATAATTCTTTATAACTACATGTACATAATTAACCACATCATGTTAGGATAATAATAACATCAATAGTATATGAATTTTGAAATTTTATTTTATGAATTCAATCCTTAGAATTATTAATATTAAAATATACTAATAATTAATAAAATCATAAAGCTAACATTTTAATGAATTTTTATAAATAAAATTATAATTTATTTTATTTTATTTTATAAAAATATTGAATTCAGATCAACACGTTGCTCGAAGATTGATAGGACCCACAAGATGTAGAACAAAGTGATAATTAAACATTTTGAAAAAGATACATGGGTGTCATTCATACTTCACTATCACACTCTTTGACAGCTAGTTTTTCCTTCTAGATCTAAATATATGAACATGAGAGAATTATTTTTTTAGGTTACTTATAAATATATCTTTTTTTTTATTAATTTTATAAGCTGTCAAGAAATCTTATTATTCATTTTTAAAAAGAGTTACTATGTCATTGTCTACATGAACTTCTTTAACAATTAAGCTAACTTTACCACTGAAAACTCCAGTCATAATTCATTTATATTTATTTTGATTTTTCTATTTATTAATATGGTACCATATATAGACAGTTGTCCCTTTTTCCCCCCCTTTAATTGACCAAAAATTATTTTACATCTGAGATATAATTGAAGCATTACTTAAAATAGCTATACATAATCTCATCTAAAGTTAAGTTGTTTCTTTTAATATAATTAGTTTAGTGTATGTATTTTGTACATACATGTCGTGTCAATCAAAAAATTATATATAAATAGTATTTATTGTTAAAATAATATAATATTCATATAAACAAAATTACATAAATTAATTAATTTGATGTAATAGTTTAATTCATTATGCACGGGCAAAGATGAGAAAATCAATATAATTATTTTATATAAAGATATGCAGGATTAAGCATGTGCTAACAAGAATTGTCCTCACCCTTTTGATTCTTTTCACATTATAATTATTACATTATGCTCAGTGGAACAAAACAACAAATGTTTTTAAAAAATTATATTATCTTTGGGTCTTGTAAGTCTCCAACATTATTCAACACAAAGGCCCAAAAATTACATATGGACAAAAGACAGGTACATGGAAATTTGAGAGAAGAAAAGACTTACCAAGATTCCTTTAAGGTTAATGATATTCTTGTTGGACTTCTTGTTGCGATATAAAATTGTATGTGCCAATTGAGGTACATAATGTCCGGCATAACTTTCTCCAGCTATGTAAAAATCTCTATTTTTGTATTCTGGAAATCTTTGAAGCCAATTTATTAAGAATTGATAATTATCATTAGCTGTTTTTCTATCTCCTCCAATCTTAACATCAGTGGATGTGTTAGAGTAGGAAAATCCTACTCCAGCTGGAGACTCCACAAATAACACATTGGCAGCTAACAATATTTAGCAAAAGAAAAAGAAATTAGCGCTAGTTTAGAGAGATAATACAGTACTTAATTATTCAGTTGGGTGAAGAATGAAATTAACTTACCATGGTTCCATGCAAAATTATTTATGTGAAGTGTTTTTCCATCACTGTTTACTCTAAATGGTCCAAGTTCTTGAAAGGCTCCATATGCAAGAGATGAACATCCCGGACCTATCCCACAAAAATAAAAGAATAATAATAATTATAACAACAATAACAATATACTCAAATGAATCTCACAATTGGGATCTGAGGAGGGTAAAATGTACGTAGACCTCGCCGCTACCTCACAGAGATAGAGAGGTTGTTTCTTGGTAACCCTCGTCTTAAAAACTCATCAGCAGAATAGACTAGATATGAAGAAAAGGGGAAAGGAAGAACGACTAATAACGAAAAACACTTGATAGTATGTAAATACAATAAAATTACCATATATAAGACGGATAGTAACAACATAGGATATAAAGATACGACTAATCCTACTATACTCAAGACCAGACAAAAGAATAATAATAACCAAACAAGAAAACAATAAATCCATTGTACCAAAATGTAAACAAAAACAAAAGATTATACATAATCTATATACATTAACAATATTACTGTAACTTAACTTGTGATAGTAAGTCAGTGACCATTTATTTGAGGCTACCTACTGGTGTTTATCATATAGATTAATTCCAATAATTATCTTATAAATAAACTGATTGGATAAGCAGAAAATTTAAATAAAAATTATAATCTCCATGCTATAACATATTAAATTACATATATTGTGGTGTCTAATTAGTAAATTGTTTAGATAAATTACCTCCATTAAGCCATAGAAGAAGAGGCAAAGATTCCTTAGAACTTTGAGCTTCAACAAAGTAATAATAGAAAGCTCTTCCAGCAGATTCATCAACTGTAACATATCCACCATATTGCTCAAATCTTACTGCTGGTTGTCCAGGAAGTTTCTGGATTCTATCATTCTCTTTCAAACCTTCTTCATTTGAAATTTGAAGATATCTTTTATCATCAAAACTTTTTGATGCATCAAAATGACTTTTATCAATTTTGGAATTTTTCTTGAATTTATAAAATTGGGCAAGGGTTTCACTTTGTGTCTTGCTAACCCCTCCATTGATTTGAGGGATAATTGTTGAAAGAAAGAGAGTGAGCAATAAAAGAAGAGAACTAGTTGTGGCCTTCAATGTCTTCATCAAAATAATTTGTTTGACAAACTTTATTGAAAGGTGTAAAAGATAAAAGCCTTTATGGGTTTTTATATCATTTCATATGTATGGGTTTCTCAACAACCAGGAATGGATCACACATAATAATCCAAAAAAAACAACTATATATTGTACTTTAAAGAGTTTTTACTACTTAAAAAATATTTATATATAATTTTAAAAATAATATATCTTTATAAATATGACCTAAAAATTTTAAAAATGGAAAGGATAATCAATAAATAATAATGAGGTAAAAATAGCAGATAAGAAATGACAATTTTAGAGATAGTTACATCTAATTATTGAGATAAGGAATAACAGTTTTAGATTCACTAAAATATTGGAATTATTTAAAAAAAAGTTGAGATAACTTATACCATGAAATATTCCAAACTCACCTCCAAAAATTTGAGGCTCCACCTTTTTAAATTCAATAATGAAACTTTACGATTTTATTTTCTCTAAATAACATAAAATTTTGATAAATAAGTAAACAAAAATCATTAAAAAAATATATATACTCTTCATATTACGTAATATTTTAAAATTTTGAATTAAATTATTCATATTTTTATATTAATAAATAAAATTTTATATAATATGATCTAACAAATAGCACTATAAATAACTGATCAACGTCTTATTAATTTAAATTGATTTTAATTAATATAAATATTAGCAATAATATCATTATATAAAATTAAACATTCTATATTTTTTAAAAATATTATAAAATAAATAAGAATACAAATAAAGAAAATAAATGTCTCTTCGAAGAGATCGACAGAAAAAAAATGTAGGTAAAAGGTGTGGAACAAAAGAATTGTTGTCAGAAAGTATAAGAAAATATTTAAATAATGTGCATATTTGTGTGCTCCAAAATACAAATTTCTAAATCTTTCTTGGTGTTGGCCAACTTATAAAGACCAAACTTAACTTTTATATAAATTTATAATTATAAAAATAAAATATTTTATAAATATGACCTAAAAAATTTGAATAAATCAAACTCAGAAAAAAGTGGAAAGGATAATTAATAAATAATAATGTGATAAAAATAGTAAGAATTTTTTTACTTTGGTTGGTGAGATAAGGAATGATAATTTTAGAGATAATGAAATTATTTTATCTCAGGTTTAATTGTTCGGATAAGGAATAACAATTTTCAATTCACTAAAATATTGGAATTAATTTGAAAAGGTTAGATAACTTATCAATCTATACTATATTAAAAATGTGAAAGCCTTAGAAATTTTTTTTTGAACTTTTCTCTCTACATTTTCTATTCTTTAGACATAATCATCTTTTCATTTTCTCCTCAAATTATTATTTAATTTATCTTTATATAATATAAGGAATCCTAAAAACTATAGAGTCTTAAAATATAGAAAGAATTATAAAACTAAATGAACTCAAGTACACAAATTTAATTAAGTTGGAAGAGTACTACTTTATTTTCTTTCTAAAATAAAATATATTAAGCAACGCTAATTTAATTTAGATTTTTTTTTTTGCTTTATTTTTGTAGTGTATTTTCATAAATTATTATCCGATAATAACATTTGATAATTTGTTCTTTTTATGTAATTTTCAATTTTTAAGATTATCAAGTTTTATTATTAGATAATTATTTATGAATACATACAAAAATATCTATTTATACAGATTTTGTGTAGCTCTACGAATCATTTTAGGATTAAAATTTCTTTAACTGATTAATATTAATTACATTTGTCTCTGCTTATTTAGGTTTAAATAGACTATTCTTTCAAAATTGTCATTGGTGGAAAAATAGGTTTATGTTTGAATTATTTTTATCAATCGAAATCTTGATAATACCTATGATTACAAAGATAAATTTGCTTGTGATTTTTAAAATTTTAGTCTATTCTTGAAATTTTATGTTTTTTTTATTGTCTATTATATTTAATTGGATACTTTTCCTTTGCAGGTTCGCCTTAGTCTTCTATAAGCAAAGATATTTTTGCAGGTGTCTGAAAAATCTAATTATTATTTAGATATTCTGATTTTGATGATTCACAAAATAACTTTTCATTGAAGCTCCTAAAGTTACTATACTATAATAAAAAATAATCTATATCTATCTATCTATACTATATATAAAGCGTGAAGGTCCTTAAAAATGTTGATTGAACTTTTTGCCCTTCATTAAAATACTCGTCTTTAGACAAAATTATTTTTTCACTATTTTTCTTTGAATTATTATTAATCTTTTATTTATTTAGTTTCCGAATTCATTTTGGATTAAGATTTCTTTATATATAGAATTTACTTTTGATTTAGGACTATTCAATGTATATTATATGCCATTTACGAATACAAATATATTATAATTAACTCACTTTAAATATTTGTGTTTGCAGGTTTAGAAGATACACAATTATATTAAGTTCAACTATAATGTCAATGTAATGGCATTTATTCTTTAATTCTAAGAAGAACAAAGAGGTGAGATGCACCTCCTTCAAATCAATTGATATCCTTTTAGTTTTGTGTTGGGCTAGGAATGTTGAACAAATTAAAGCTTCTCTTTGCTCTCTAAATAATAATATTATTACCATGCTATAGAGTATTTTTATTTTCAAACAATGAATTGTGATGACAAATATGCAAAGTTGTTACCTTTTTCTTTGGATGGTTATTAAACTTTTTTTATGTTTTTTCGTGGGGTGCGGTGAGTTGAGGGCTTTTCTGGGGATTTTTTTTTTACGTTTCCTTAATCTTAGCCTTAGGATGCACATTACTTATATTCTGTTCTATTTTGTATCACCTGCATCGACTTGCATAAATCTCAAGAGGAAAAAGTCTGCTGAAATATTACACTTGAGCCTTAAAAGACATCTTTTAACAAAATAGCTGAAAACGTAAAAAGAGAATAAAGATGTGGATACAACTAAACGAACAAAAAAAGAAAAGAAAGTATAATTTGTAATACTTTTAATTTAGATTAAATATAAAACACACCTATATTTGAAATAATAAACAAAGTTTAAAAGTGTAAACTCCTAGAATCAAACAACACCACAAAATTTTAATCCAAAATTTTTTTGTTTGTTTGTTTTGACAAGACATATAATTTTAAAAATAAAGGTCAATTATTTATAAAATTGAATAAATAAAAATAAAAATAAATTTAACCAAAATTTATATTTATAAATATATAATACACGTGCAACGCACGCTCCAAACTAATTTAGATAATATGCATATTTTCAAAAATACAAATTTCGGCATTTTACTGTCGACATAGCCAACTTGTAAATACCATACTTTTGCTTCATTTTCATCACCATTGCGGGGTTAGTATATTTATCTTCTTTATATCATTTTGTCAGAAATAAGTCTATTAAATTATATAAAATTTTATTTAAAAGAAATTAAAATTTAATTCATCTAACTTTTTAAATGTTTTATTTGATTAATTTATTTGTATATTCCACTTTTCCTTAAAAAAAATTAGGATGAAAATATGATCCCGTTATTTGATCAAAATCTCAAAATATGGATGAATTCAATCACTTATCATAAGAGAGAAAATGTATCTTAATAATCTTTTCTTCATTAATATTTGAAGAAAGTCAAATACTTCTACATGTTAAAATAATAAAATGGACTAAAATTTTAATTTTTTTTTAAATTTATTTATTTATTTATTTATTTATTTATTTATTTATTTATGAGTGTCCATTTAATCTTAATAATTTATTTTTAGCATAAAAATATAACAATTAAGACAAACAAAAATTTTATAAAATAGCTTAGCAAATTATATGTAGCAACAATGAAAAAAGATAACGCAAATTAAATTACCAAAACACTCTTCACGGCCGCACACCCCACAACTATTTTTTGTATAAAAATTTCATAATTGCTCAAAAAAAACACTCTTACAGTTCTGGAATCTTTGCTTAATTAAGTAAACTTTTGGTTAAAGAATTGATCATTTGTTAGATTAATTTTCGTAGTTGTAGCAGTAACACACACTTCAATTTCCTTACAATACTCACAATTACTTTTAGTGAATTGAAACTTTGCGAAGCGCCTCATTAAAGTGCTTTGGTTCGATATCTCGACTCTCAATAGAGCTACTACATAACTTGGTTTGACCATGTACACTTGTGTCCTTTAATAGCATCACCTAACTTAGGGACCAAATAAGTTTTTCTTTATAATTAAAAGGATTTTCCTTGACTGTAATTTAGATTTGAATTTCCCTCAATACTTGAATAATTTCAAGAGGAATAAGATGCCTTCTCTCTTCTTCTCCCTACTTTATTTTTTGTATTATTTTATAATTTCATAACACGTTATGAGCGTGAGACTCTGTTGTCTTAAAGAGTGAAAGTTAAGTTTGAAGGCTAACATATTATTTATTTTTCTTCTTTTTAATATGACTAATCTTACAAATTTGAGTTAATTGTCCTTCATAGTTTGAAAAAGGATTGTTGACAGTTAAATCCTTCATAGATGTAAGATTCTGAAATCTATTTAGATGCTATGGGTCTTGAAGATGCTATTATGGATGAAAATAAAGCATGAAAATACGATATAATTTGATGCATTTAAGATTAGATGATTTTTTTCTAAAAAAAATAAGTATAGCATGATTGTCCTTTTATTCAATAATTTACTTGTGGAAACTTCATCCTTCCCCACGAAGCTATGTCTATGTGGAAGACACTATTCATTTTCCTTCTCTTGGCAAGTGGATTCCGGTCTCCATTTCTACAACCTCTCCGCAAGAGTAAGGCCTTACTCTTCTGCAAAATGAATTATAGAGCGGGTCAAGATTTAATTCAATTTAATTTTTATTAAATTTTACTTATTTTATTTGTTCTTTTTCAATATTCCAGTACTTAATTAAATTACATTTTTCTTTATTATGGCTATATAAAACATATCAAATTAAGAAATATATTTTTAAAATTTTTTAACAAGGTCACTCTCGAGTCAATTTGGATTGCATATCTACCCAATTTTAAATGGGTTGAAGTAATAATTAGACAGGTTATTAATCCGCCTAAACTTTAAATGAATTGAGCTTAATTTTGCCACTCATATATAATAACTATCTAAAAGCACTCAACTGAAGTAATGGTGGATTTTATAATTGAAAAATAATACGAATATACATGGCTATTTACGCCCCCCACTCCCCTTAAAAAAGAATTCAATGATACATGATTTTGAAAACTTGTGTTTGTCCTTGTGTAGAGGAATATGTGAGGGACTTGCACAAATTACTTTTTAATTATTCTTCATATTGTGAAGAAACATTTTGATGGGACTGTTGATTAGTCTTAGATATATATTACATATATGTATTTTGATATATAATGGATTATTGAAAATTGACCTAAATAGTCCTCTACCAAAATAATAGCCACCAAATATATATGCAATTTTTATTTTTTAAATTGGGATAGGAGAAGGAGAATTACAACGTGAGAAATTGAAAAAAGTAAAAATTCAAATAGTCAACCAAGTACAAAGATTCCTTCCGTTGTCTTGAAATGTTTTACTAAGGTACATTATTGAAAGATAAATACATAGGAATAATTAGTTGGTTTTGGTTGTTGGAGAATTGGGGAGCTGTTTTCCTGCTAGGAAGTACTTAGCCAATGAAAAAGCTCTAGCAGGCTGATAACTTGGCACTTGATGTCCTGCTCCTCTTACCGTGGCAAATGTCAAGTTTCCACTGTATACTTCTGCGTATCCACCAACCTACATAAAAAATAAAGATGATTATATTTATTCTCAATGCAAATTTGTAAGTGCTCATTATTCTCCAATTTTAAAGTTATATATATATATATAATAAACACTACAGATTTCATACTCTTTACACTGATGATTTATATACGCACCTCATAATCATTTTGGAACCAGGGATACCATGGCGTTTCAACAGCAAGCTTCATTTTCTTAATAGCTTTTTTAGTCGAAGTTATTGGTACTATTCCATCAGTGTCCCCACTGCATTTGTTCAAATCCAAAAACAAACTAAAACGATTAAGAAATTGAATAATGAAAGTATAATAAATAAGAAAATGGTGGCTCCAAGAGTTTAATTAAAGTGTTCACCTGAATATCCATACTCTTATTCCATTGGCCATAACTTTTTTGAGAACAGGAAGTATTGTTAATGGGCTATCCTTCCAAATTCCCATGACAGTACTGCAATTTAATTAGTAATTATATACAGATTATGTAGTGATTGTACATCAATTATACCGACTAATTAATCAAGGTTAGCTAGTATGTTTAACTGAAAAGACCTGCATGGTTGCCAATTATACTTAATTTTGGTGACATTGGCATGAAGAGCCTTTTGAACATCAGGACGATTCATATAGGCAGTTACATAATCATCACTGCATGGATCCATCTCTTGCTGCAAAGAAATCTTTAGTTGCGTGACTTTGAGATTAAAAAAAAAACTTTGTGTGAAAAGAACTAATAGTTGAGTGAACATTTGAGATATTAACTCATTAAAAATAAAAACTTACGGAATCTTTGTTGTCCATATAATCGATGAGGTCATCAGATTTGGGGCACAACGGGGCATATATGTTGTAAAGATCGAGAGGTTTAGTATCTGTACTAGCTATTTCCATGGCATCATCACATTGGTGCGGTTGAGGAAGAGCCCTGTCTGAGAAATTACAATATCTCTTAATTTGCTCGAAAACTTCATCTGGAATCAATCCATGACTTGCACGGTACTCAAACATCCCTAGTTCATCTGTCTCAAAATTTAGCCATGCATTCCCAATCTGAAAGAAAGAACAAAAACCCATCAAATATTATTGAACAGTTTCAGCTGAGCTGTGTGAGGGAATGGGTGATGTTAGGGGGCGCAAAGGGTTCATCCAAACTCATATACTCCTATACAAGTGAAAATTTTGACGATGTTACTGTGTAAGTATATGACTTTACCATTATCCCCTTTAGTTTAATTGGAGTTTTATTAGCAAGCTTGTTGTGCTGGAGGATTATTTCTGCCAATTGAGGTACAAAATGCCCCGCATAACTCTCACCAGCAATATAAAAATCTCTATTTTTGTACTCCGGAAACCTTTGCATCCAATTCAATAAGAATATCAAATTGTCGACGGCTGTACTTCTATCTCCAATTGATTTGAGGTCAGAACTTGTATTTGAATATGAAAATCCAACGCCGACCGGGGACTCCAAGAATAATATATTTGCCGCTATAAATAGGAAATAAATATTCAAATTCAGTTGAGACAACTTTTCTCAATTTCAACAAGAAAAAAAAAGTTATAAAATTCTCCAAAAAAAGAAAAAGGTAATTACCTTGATTCCATGCGTTGTCATTCCTATACAATGTCTTCCCATCTCTATGGACTCTAAATGGTCCAATTTCTTCCATGGCTCCATAGGCAAGTGAAGAACAACCAGGACCTATTATACACAAGTCTATCACTAGAAGCGAATCTAAAATTCAGAATTAACAGGTTTGGGATCAGTAACGGATCCAGGATTCAAAAACTATAGATGCTCATCTGGCAATCTGGCGACTTGCTTATCTTTATATTTATAAAGATTTTGCATATTTTCTATATAGATACACAAAAAAATTTCAGGCTCAAGCACTCGATACGTTCTACGTAGATCCACCCCTGTTTGGGATGAATTAATCTTGATTATATATGTACATTTTAAATATGCATATATACATAGTTCAAGTCGAATGCAATGAGTTTGGTGGTAAATTTGTGTACCTCCATTAAGCCATAAGAGAAGGGGCAATGAGTTGGAATTATTCTGAGCTTCAACAAAATAATAAAACAAAGCACGACCAGCAGATTTGTTAACTGTGACATATCCACCATATTGTTTGAATGTGACAAGTGGTTGACCTGGCAAGTTCTTGATTTCATCTTTATCTTTCAACCCTTTTTGAGAATCAACAAATTTATCTAATTCTAAATGATCAATGGCTGAACTATTATTGTCAATTGTTGAATCTTTTTTCAATAATTTTGTTAAGTAAAGTTTGCCAACACCATGACTATGCCTCTTTATTTCATGACTTGAAGCCACAGTTTGTGAAAGGAGGAGGGTTAGGAGGAACAAAATGATTTTTTCCATTTCTTTTGAATTTGGCTAATCAAATTATGATACATTTGGTATGTGAATACTAATGATTTATTTGGAGTGGATTTGGCTGTGATATGATAATATTAAATTACCTAAAAAGGAAGATTGGGTAACCATATTAAATCATTATTGAGGAAATGTTTTTTTGAACTTTTCACTCTACATTTTATGTGTAATAAGTCTATTAAATTATATAAAATTTGATATAAAAGAAATTAAAATTTAATTCATTTAACTTTTTAAATGTTTTACTTGATTAATTTATTGTATATTCCACTTCTCCTTAAAAAAAAATTTAGGATGAAAATATGACCGCTAAGATTATTTGATCAAAATCTCAAAAAATGGATGAATTCAATCACTTATCATAAGAGAGAAAATGCATCTTAATGATCTTTTCTTCATTAATATTTGAAGAAAGTCAAATACTTCTACATGTTAAAATAATAAAATGGACTAAAATTTTATTATTTTTTTAAATCTATCTATTTAAAGTTTATACATTTATTTATTTATTTATTTATGAGTGTCCAAATCTTAATAATTTATTTTTAGCATAAAAATATAACAATTAAGACGAACAAAAATTTTATAAAATAACTTAGCAATTATATGTAACAACCAAATGAAAAAAGATAACGCAAATTAAATTACCAAAACACTCTTCATGGCTGCACACCCCACAACTATTTTTTGTATAAAAATTTCAAAATTGTTCGAGGAAAAAAAATTTTTTAAAAAAGAGAGAATAACAAAATCTAATGAATGCAGACACCATAAGAGTAGAGCTAAAATCCCAAAAAAAAAAAATTAAAATATGTAATTGGCTGGATAATTTTTTGTCTGCAATATAAGAAATCAATAATTCATCCATTCAAATTATTTGTACAACGCAAACAGAAGATGAGCTACATTATTGTTTGATAAACTATTGTTTCTTTAATTTAACTATTAGCATATTTGGCTATACTATCGAGATCAGTTTACTTATTATATTTATTCTTCAAATCACGAATACAAAGAGATGTTGGGATATATACTATTAACCATGAGTTTAGATGTAGTATTTATTATAGGACAGTTATTCATCCAATTTTAATAAAAGTTTTAATAGATCATATAATTGTTTATATGTCCATTTACTCATATAGTAGATGATTTAGTGTATAGAGTTTGAGCTTATACACAGAGGATTAAATCATCGGTTCTTATAAGTATAAAGTTTTTCGTTCACAATCTAAGATGGAAATTGGACAAGCCATCGGTACGATTGTAGCACAAGATTATATGTAATTTATCTTGATTATGGGAACGGTGCAGTTCCAACTTCTTGTGCTAGTGCATATTGTATGTATTGAACGGGACCGAGTAGAGATAGTTGTTTTGGACTGACTGATAATAACATGTTCTCTAAACTGTTAAATGTACTTATATTCTCAATCCTGATATAACGATTATGATCTGTATATATTATTTATCGTTTTGATTTATTAAAAGGTGAGATTCTGAGATGGATCAATATGCCTGGTAGATTGGATGATAATAATATATATTGGTGAAATAATAAGTTAGTTGACGGAATCGATGTCTCAATATAGAGATTGATGATATGCCTTTTGAGAAGCTTATAAGTTTTCATCGTGTCAAACCTTGCAAGTGGATTTATGAATCCGGCACATGAAATAAGTTAAGCAGTCCTCTAAAGGAAATTAATTTTTAAATTAAATTTGTCAGTAATTTAATTTATTGATTAGTATCTGTAATCTTAACATGGGGAATTACATAAGTGTTTAATGGGGAATTTCGAAATATAAATAGAGGAGTGCAATTATGAATCTTTAGTGGAATGATTTATAATTTATTATGGTAAGAATAATTTCAAATTAATTATTTGAATTATTTCCATAATAAGGAGCCTCAGTAATTAATTCTATGGTCCCTACAGTGCCCAAATTTAACTAGAACTCAGAATCCTATTTCTAATAAAAGAAGGACACATATTAGTTTCTTGTTTTTCAAGAAAAGTAGGTTTCCTTCTTCCTTTTGGATAAAGGTCCTCTATAAATAGGGGTTTTCCTAATCTAGAAAAGAGGAGATTTGGATGAAAAAGAATTAAGATTTCTATACAATGCTTGCCCACCCAAGTATTGAGAGAGTTCGGATCACATAACTGCAGTCTAACTCGTGGATTTGTGCTGACGCTTCAAGAGGTATTTATCTAATTAATTTTTGTAAAGTTTATGGGTTCTAGCATGATTATTTGTGTTCTAGCATAAACGTGTATGTTATCTATTATTCATGATCCTTATATGCTTCCGCTCGCGTATAATATTCCAACAAGAGATTCACCACCAAAATCATGAATCACATAGATAGTTTTTGATTTATGTTTCAAGAGTTATATTTGTATTTTATGTATTTGTTTCATCATGATATACCTTACTTTGATTAGTATATCACTGAAGGCGAAGGTGAATTTATAGATGTTGTTGCTTAATTAGAAGCAGAGAGACGAACCTCATCTTAGTGACTTCACTAGAATGCAATCATTTGAAGAAGCTAAGCTCGAGAGTCAAAGTCTATCAAAATACAAAAGTTGTCGAAGCAAAGCACTATATAAAATAAACGATATTGTTTCTAGTCGTAGGATAATAAGCCTAAAAATGTCAAAGATGTTGCTTTGGTAACAGAAATAAAAATATCGAAGGAAGGGCTCTCAGTATCGTTCTTAAACACATACACCATAGTTATACTTGATACATTTCCAACTCTTTTTTCTTTTTAATGTGTGTATGAAAAATGGGTGTATAAAAGAACTCATATTTGAATTGCACTCTCTTTGATTCAAAAAAGATCATCTTCTTTTCCTTATTAATTTGTTTTAAAATATCAAGACATTACATATGCACAATTAAAAACCATTGAAAAAGTTTTTCTGAAAAAAGAATATTTTCTACTAAAAAAACAAAAAACAATATATATATATATGAAATACTCGAGTAATACGGAAATTTCATTATTTTCGAAAATTGTTCATTCCAAGATTATACATCGATCTATTTTTATCTATCATTAATATTCCTAGAATTACTACACAACTCTTTCTTGAATCAACAAACAAATTGATTGAGAAATCCATTTCCAATAATGAAATAAATCAAGAAAAAATTAATAATAAAAAAATTCACTTTATCTTTAACAAAAAAAAGGAAGGAAGAAACACGGATAGCGATCGCAAAAGCCTGGGATAGCATTATTTTGGCGCAAATGATAAGAGGTTACATGTTAATAACTCAATCAATTCTTCGAAAATATATATTATATTACCTTCATTGATAATAGCCAAAAATATCGGGCGTATGTTATTCTTGCAACTTCCTGAATGGTCTGAAGATTTTCAGGAATGGAATAGAGAAATGCAGATTAAATGTACTTATAATGGTGTTCAATTATCAGAAACAGAATTATATATATATATATATATATATTTTTAAAAAAAAAACAACATTGCAAAGGAAGGAAAAATGAAGAAACAAAAAGAATGCCTAATGCCTTGGGCCGATTTTCTGCTCAATAATTGGGCCGATTTGGGCCATGGCCTTCTTTTGGCTATTTATTTAGCGATGGACCAGAAAACTACATAAAATGTCTACCAAATGTAGTGGTCTTCATCTTTTGCCTTACATAAAAAAAAGGATTTATTACAAAAATATACATCTTTTGTACCAAATTTACACACTTCCATTTATTTACAACAATAGCATCGAAATTACCATAATATACATGTCCTTTTTATTCTTTTTTTTTTA